>UELW01000666.1:5583052-7007782 GCA_900490495.1 Danionella dracula
TGTCCTTCCAGTGAACATTTCTGAAGGAAGGAAGTTTTGGAAAGTGCCAGCCATGCAGTGCATGGGAAGTATGTGCGATGCGGAGAGTGCAGTAGAGACGCCAAGAGATTTACTGCACTAAAAGCAATGCAATTAGAGATAGCTTGAAAGGCTAGAGAGGCTGTGAGTGTGTGCAGTGTTAAAAGGAAGAGAGATTTGACAGGCGTGGACAGACTTTTTTTCTGCTGATGAAAAAAATATTCAAAATGGACTCTTGTTAGAGAACACTCAGGATAATTTGCAAAGCAAAGTGGCCTTCACAAAAAGCCATTTAAAAAGTTTCTAGGTTAACTTTAAAGCCCCATTCAGATTAACAAAATGTGTATCAAAGCTATTTCAACATCAGTAGATGCTGGAATAAACTAGTAGAATATTCATTAAGTGCTTTGGATTTACAATATCTGGATGAGCGAATAGAAATTCTGACTTCTAGAGTATGTTATGTTTAAAGAAAACTTTGCTTCAAAATTTTATGCATAGTTTTTTTGTTTTTGTTTTATGCCCTTTTAGTAGCATTTCTATGCATTTTTTAAGTGGACAGAGACTGTTTATTTGAGGCAACACCGAGCTAGCAGCGAACATTTTCGTAACATTCTTTAAAGGTTGTCTAAATTTTAGCTAGTAACATTCTAATAACGGTAAACTAACAATGATTTCTAAACAACATTCTCAGAACATTCCTAAAACGTTTTTTGAGAGTGATGAATGTTCTCACAGTGTTAAAGGAAAGCGTTCTGGGAACAATGTTCTCAGAACATTCCTACTATGTTTTTTGAGTAATCAATGCTCTACAAACGTTTTAATAACCTTGAGAGAACATTCACAGAATATTAAAAAACAGGACAAACTAACTTTTCCTGCAGCATACATTTGTTAGCTGGGATGACATTGTCCATCTAACAGTGGTCTTTTGACCTTTTCCTTTAGATATTAATTCTTATCTGCCAATTTAATGTTTTGACCCTACTCATATTTTGACCTTATATTTTTACAATAAATACCGTTTTTAAAGGTAGAGTGATAGTATAAAGGGTTCAGATCATTATTCTAAATTCTTTAAAAAGGGGAAAATATAGCACCACAGACAATGTATAATAATATATATTTTACAATAACAAATTTGACTTTTCCCAATGACTCTTTATGTCATTGCTACTAATGTATCTTCAGACAATAGTCGGTCAATCCTTAACCACTGCAACATAAATCTCTTTCTTGAGCAATAGCTGCAATTGTGGATTTCTGAATCACTTTCAATTTTCTTTTGTCCAAAAGACTGCTGTCTAATATGTCTATCTCTCTCCTATTTTCCATAATCTACACTCTGTTTTAACAGGAGACTCCACACAGTGACAAAGGCAGCGTTGTGAGTAGAGCAGATAACCGCAGATGAACACTGTCAGGTAGATTGTGATCAAAAGACAGTTAATGTGTTTTATTCCTCCATGTCTGGGGAGCCGATGAATACTCAAATCACTCAGTGTCAGGCAAATATACCTTAATAAGACCAGCTTCTCTGGAAGCACTCTCATGCACAGGCACTTATAAATGCCACTCACTTTGTGTTAAAATGTAATTTCAAATACCATCAATATAGTATCTTAAGCTTTCTAGCATTCTTTGATAAGCATATAAAAATGGTTGAGAAAAATATTTTTTTCGTATAACAATTAAAAATTATAACTTTTAAACAAATGCAGCAATTATTGACACTCCAACATTAGTTTATTTGCTATCCAGATATATTTGAGTAATAATAATACTAATGCCTTCAATTATATAGTGCTTTTCCAGATGTTTAAAGACGTTTCACAATTCATTCACACACTGGTGATGATTAGCTATCTTGGTAGCCCCCGGCTTACCACCCCCAAACACACCCCACCAGTCACACACACTTATACAGGGCAATACAGGTGAAGTGGCTTGGCAATGGCAGAATGGACCTAGCTGGGATCGAACCACCAACCTTCTGGTTACAGGTTGATCAACTCCACCACTACGCCATCTTTTTGCCCAAAACTGTGTAATAGAAACTGTTGGCATTTGTAGTACAATGCATTCATTTTCTCCAAATAATTAGAAGCCACTTCTGCTATTAAGAGGGAGTAAATAGACTTTTAACTCCCTTCTTTTTTAATAGCAAAAGAAAAGACATTTGGACTAACAGCTCAAGCTCTGTCCCAAGATTCACTCTTTACAGAAGCCTTCTAGAACTCTCAGTGATTTGGGATAAAACTATGGCCCCTAACACTCACCCATGCCAACTCAAACTGTTAGATGCGAATGCTGGCAGGATACCTGGTGGCATCAGCTGGGACCCCCTTGCTGTATTTTCATTTTGCACAGTTCTGGATTAGAGGGTTTGCAAGATAACCCTGGGAGCCTCTATTGGGTGTCACAATGTAAACGCTTAACTGGCACCACCCTATGTTTGTATACATATGTGTTTTTCCCCTCTATGGAACAGCTATTCTTGGAACCTAAGCAGGCATTTGGCTACTTCCAAAATCTTTGGCAAAATTAGAGAAGGAGATGGATGAGTAATATAAAATCCTGCATGTGTGTATATACATGTTTTTTTGTGTGTGTTGCCAAAAGGTGTTTTGTTTATCCCTCCCCTCTATAGAGGCTATAAAAATGCTGGCACTACAGAAAATAATTGGTCAAACTCTGTGTGGAATTGAGGGATGGAGTTATGGTGTGAAGGATGAGTCTTTACATGTGGATATGCATAAGTAATTCTGTTTTCATGAGTGTGGAAGCTTGTGAGATGTTATAATGCAATTTTGTGTCAGAGCAAATCAAAAGCAGCTACCTGGTGTTGTAAACAGGCTTGAGTGACATCTGACTAATAAGGAAACTCCACCGGTGGAATACACCTGCAGTGTTCTAGGCATTTCTAATCTGAATCTGCATTGATGCAGGGTAATTCTGTGACATCACTGTGAGCAGCTTCTGGAGGCATTCTGCCATTCTGAGTCCATTATAAGTCCTGTCACACTTTGACTGCTTGATGTGCATCTATAAAAAGCTCCTAAGCTCCAGTTTAAAGTGACATTCTGGAAGGAAAAGTAGAAAATGATGTGCAATTAAAGCGTAAACATTTTATTCATTCAGATTCATCCTGTTCCTAAAAATACAAATGAGGGGTCTTTATACAATGATTTGGCTTCAATCTAAAGTGAAATTAATAATTTAAAACTATATAATTAATAATAATATAATTAAAACTATATTTACATTCCTGGGCTTCATATCTTGAAGGATGGACAAAAAAGCACTATTTCCTATAGTTTTAGTGTGCCTGTGTGGTATTGACAAAAGCGTAGGTTGTGCAGGCCGTATGTGTGCCTGAAGAAAAAAAAAAGAGTTAAACATTTTAAATTACCATGGAAATATGGAAAGAGCACCATTTTACGAACAAGTGTAATGTGTTCATTTGCTCTGTTCCTCATCAAAACACAAGCAGATGAAATCAGAATGTACCCTTGTATGTTAGGGTAGATCAAAGGATTTCAGCCTGATGATTATTGCAGTTTTTCAGATGTGAGACAACAATGCAGTCTTTCAAGGATAGAGCAGTGTATCAAATGATGCACTCTAGCTGCAGTTCTCATGTAAAAAAAAGTAAAAACTCAAAGTAAAAAAATGAATTGGATATAAGGTTTCTTCTTCTAATCATCCAAACATGAATTGTAAAAGCACAGGGTTATAAGTAAAACCAAGATCTTTTGTTTGAAGTTTTCAAATTTTCTGTTGTCAGTATGAAAATGACCATTCATTGAAAGTTAAGAATATGCCAAAAGTTGAGACAAAATAATGGGTTTAAAAATATAGGTCTATGAACAGGGCCTTGAGGGACACCAGTGATAACCAATATCTATTCAGTAATGCATATATTACATGTACTGAGTACTCATCAATCTGAATGGTATGGCAAACTGTTGTCAAACCTTTAAATTTAGCAGCAAGTATGTTCACTATTTACGGGAAGTATTTGGATTTTATTGAATTTATATCAACAAGGAGATGTTGTCATATCCTAGGGAGATGTTCACCACTTAGATATTCACCTATCAGATGTTCATGAGTATAACATTTTAAAACTTCACAGCTTCTACCCACTTATGTAGTAGGTCATACAGTAACTCAAGATTTTCACTAAATACGTACATGCATACTTGAGTTGAGGATAAGCCCATTTCATTTGTCCTACTATTGTCAGCTTTCATTAGTGTGTCTGGAACTGGTGGCAAGCACAGCATGTGTGTAGATTGTCAGAGCCATTTACAACAATGGCCAGATACGAACCCCAGGCATGTTTCTAAATGTAAATTACAACATCTGTCTGTATCCACCTGTTCTCAACTTCCGCTTCTGTGCTTAATCAAAAAAGAAGAAAAAGATAAGTGTCATGCAATGCAATTAACCATGTTGTTGCTCATCTGTGTTGAGAACTATTGTGCAAAATAAAAACTAAAACCCATCAAAGAAAGTAAAAATGTATTACGTTATTTTTTTGAGCATTTTTCATTTGCTACGACACTGTATAGTTAACAATCCATTTGTAGCAAGACCAATAAAACGTAAATGGAATCTGTGACATGACCCATAACTTTATAAAATAATTTTGTACCAAAACATTAACATGCCCAGACATTTTCTTCTTGCCAGTATGCCAGACTGAAAAACTCTGACACTAATAAAGCTGTCTCTAATGCCTAGTGTCTTTAACTGTTTGCAGTTTGAATTTACAATAAGTTTTAAACCAGTAAGAAATAATTACTCTAATAACTAGTCAAATTATCTACTAGTATTAAGACTTTATAGAGATCTCTAAGATCAAATAAATTAGATATACCCCAGGTTAAATCCACACAGGGTAAATACTCCTTTAGTTACTATGCGGCCCACAGATGGAACCAGCTTGCAGAGGAGATCAAGGGTGCTAACACTTTAGTCACGTTTAAAACCAGGCTTAAGATACACCTGTTTAGTTGCACTTTTGTCGACTGAGCACCAACGTCCGAACAACTATTGTATTTCTGCACTTTACTATCTTAATCAGTTTTTAATCAATATGCATTCATTTGACTTGTTATTTTATTAAATGTACTTTTTAAAAATATCATTAAATACTCATTAAAATGTAACCAAATGTTTGAGAATGGGGTCTTTTGCATATTTATATGAACAAGATATCTAATGGAAACTGTCATAGAATGTGCTTATTTTGTAAAATATCTAATGAATATGAATTCAATTTATCAAATCCATTATTGAATCAAATCTAATTTAATTGAATATGTCTATAACAAAAGGATATCATTTTTAAACAAACCATAACATGTGTATCAAGATTCAAATCGAATCATTTTTCCCAGAAAGATGTGCGAACCTAAAGCTACTTCTCTCTTCGGTACTCCTGACTAGCATGAGCCTGTAGTTTTTTTTAAAAGAAACGTATGCTGGGAAGGTGTATCTCACTACCTGCAACCTGCCTGGGGAGTAACCATGGTCTTTGTAACCACCTTCTTTATACAGTAGCTCACTGTAAAAGGGTGGAAGTATAAGGAAATAAACAGATGCGTTGGAAGAGCAAAATGCTAAACAGATGGGCAAAAGGCTTGCTATGAAACATGTAGAGGTAAGCATCAAAGGTACAGTTGTTGGGTCAGTATTAGGAGAATAACACACAAATGACAAAACCCACTTACGGTCTGTGAAAAAAATTGTCTGATATCAAAACGGTTTGTGAAAGACAGAAGACCACTGATTAACACAACAATTTAGATTTTCTAAACTCAAGTTATCTTTTTTTTTAACAATATGAGACTAGTTTGTTTTCTTAAACATGGCACTTGCATGCACTTATATAGGCTTTGTAGACATAATATTTTCTATACTACCTAATCCTTCCTCACAGTTTGCTCAAATAATAATTTAACATTTGAAGCTATCGTTCAGGGTCGATTGAAAGTTACAGGTCTGTGTGTGAAACCCAGTTGGAACTGAACTTTGGGCCTTTACCACCTTTCAGAGTGGCACCACTGCTTTAAAGAGATTAGCCACCCTATGATGAGAAACCCCTTGCTTTACTAAATGTCTGGCATTAATTATTAAAAAGAAAAATAGATTAGAGCCACTATTTGCTCAATTATATCCATCACTAACACCAAGTACTGAAATAAAAATGTTTTCTCATTAGACCTTACCTTAAGCTTTACTGGGGTGATAAAATGTTCTCAGGTCAAATGGGACACAGAATCCCTCCAAGGTGCCCTGTTTTTTTCTGGACTTTCTTCTTGCTGAACATACCCTGGACACCATCCAACAAAGGGATCCAGAAGGCATCTAAAACAGATGTTTAAATGACCTTACTAGTTGGAAGAGCAGCGATCCTACTCTGAGCTCCTCCTGGATGATAGAGCACTTTTTATTTTTAAGAGTGATCATGAATACCCTTTAAAGCATACACATTGCATACCCTAAGATTTTGTTATTTGTGTCAAACTTGAATAGAATATTTTTGACGATGGTAAAATTGCTATCGGTAGGATATGTTGATCAAATTGTTGCAAACCCGATAAGTTATTATGATCAACCTGAATCTAGTTAAAATGAATTAAGCAGAGTTAAAAATATATTCTTTTTTAATGTTGTTTTTCTTGCCCTATTACTTTTCATGCATGGCACACTCGTTCCTGCTCTTTCTTCTCTTTACCTTCAGCGTTTGTTTTCATTTTACTCTCTTGAACCCTGCTGCACGGGTGGTGACACACGGGGCCTGAGAGAGAAGATGGAGAGGTGGAGCAGGCCAGAATGATCACTATCATTAACATTCACCGTGGTTCACTTATCATCCCTGACTCCTGCGACATGGCAGCCATTACCTTGCGTCCGCAGGTGGAGCAGCACCATACATATTGCATTGTGCCACTGCCGATTTATGTATCAAGTAACAAAAGGAAAGTCTAATGAAAAACTACAGCGGGCAATCGTTTATACTCTGTGCTTCCTCTTCCTTTTGAAGATGGGGAGCACCCAAGTGGACTACAGAGAGAAAAACTGGGAAACACCAGCAATCCGCATTCACCATCACTTTTCTACGCCGCACTGTCAGTCAAATTCTCATTTGCAGAGAGAGCGAGGTTAACCTTCGTCAGAGCACCGGGAGCGTGACAGAGTCTGGATCACTATGTCAGCCAGAAAGGAAGAACAGGGGAGGTTGGTGTCGCATCCATACTTAAATGTGTTGGAGGTGACTGAACGTGAAATCTCATTCAGTTTTATTCAAATAAGACACGTCAAGAAGGAGCAGACCAGGCGTGATGTCCTTCATCCAAACATTCTTGGCTCTTAAGTGTACATGAAGTTATGCACAGGAAATTCTGCATACAAAAATGTTTTTTTTTGTTGTATGAATGAGTGGTATAAAAATTATTTTAAGAAGTTTTGCAGAAGGATTACATTTTTTTTAATTAACTCTCAAGGTCTATATCTAGTTCTCTAGCTCTATATTTAAAAAAAATGAAAATGACCATACCAATGGAAAACATGACAGATATGTAATTATAAAGTCTTCCATATCGTTATCGCCTATAAATGTACTTATGCATAATGCATTGTTTTGGCTATATTTGGCTCAATTTTGAAGAAAAGAATGTTTTTGCTTGTTTTCTTGTTAAAACATTTGGTATTGTACACTGAATTTAAAAACTCGACAGTAAAACAATGTCCTAATAATTTTAGAAATTTTAAACCAGATAAAATAAAAGAACGTTTTTAAAAAGTCTGTGACACTCTTCCCAAAAAAAACATAATTTGAAGATTTAGAATCTAGACTAAAGGTAAGTAAAATGGTTTGAAAATAAAAAAATTTAAACTATATATATATATATATCAGAATCATTCAATCATCCATGTGATACTACCTAAAACCTTTGAAGGGTGTCTAGTAATGCTAGTGAACACAAGCAGAGGAAAGAGCAGCTCTTGAACTGTTCCTGTTTGTACTTCTCTGTAACTTGGCTACCATTCACCCCAACATATTATATACTGGAAGTAAATCCTAAAGGTACAAGTTAAAAAGTCACCAATATGATAAACATCATCACAGTGTTGTTTCAATCAATTTTTTATTTATTGCAGAGAAGAGTCTCCCAACAGGGCGGTAACCTAATTCTACATGAGGCTGTGGACCAGTGTTGTTCCTCCGAGGACGGCTGTATAAATAGAATCCATAATGGACTAGACTGAGATGCTATCATTTATCTCCCGCTCTCACAAACACAGTTCAGGTCTCTCCTCATTTTCCTAATGATCTCCTTCTTTTTGTTATGTGTTTTAGTTTAAGATGCACAGAATCTGAGCTTAATGGACATAATTCATCAAATCTGATCCTACTCAAGTCCAGTTTAATCTGTAAAGTTGAAATGCAAACAAACTTGAAGTGCATATATATATATATATATATATATATATATATATATATATATATATATATATATATATATATATATATATATATATATATACTCCTTTTATTGAAATACTTATTTTGTTGCTTTCAAATTGAATTAATGATTATTGTTTATTGTTTTGAGAGTGAATGGATACGAATATCAAAAACATATATGATATCATACCAATTTTCTTGTCTTGAGTGTGTGAGGCACAGATTGCTTCTGCTCTATTGTTTTGACAGACTGTGGTCTCAGGTGATGTTTGGCTGTGTCCTTGCATGACGCCAGGGGGAGTTTGGGTAAACAGCTTGCTTTTAACCCTTTAATTAGTGCACAACATAGATATGCTCAATAAAATAACTGCATTTAGTTCAGAATCTTACGATTCTCAGCAAGCAACCCAAATTGCTTGTTTTAGCTAATTCACTTTGAAAGCTTTTTGTTCTTGTCTTTAATTCAAATCGCTAATTGACTCAAAGTAGGAGGCATCTCTTTGCCAGGACTCATAGGCTCTCGACAACACCGAGCTCCAGCAAAAGATTTTCTGAAGGATGACGGGAAGGAGGGAGACAGAGAGCAAAGACAGATTTCATCGATACCCCCGGGCAATGCCACGGCTCTGTGCCGTAGATTAAATTCTGGCCCAGGCCCAAGTGAAGGCCTTCTTTTTAACCACTGATTCTCTCATTTGCCTTCAGAGGCCTGCGGCCTGGCAGGCTGCGCTACACATTACCAGCCTGCAGCAGCACTTAAAACACATTTTAGCCCCAGCTAACAGCTGGCATCCTGGTCGGAAGACCCGTCTCAAGTGACGAAGAGGAAACTAAAGCAACAAGGGGAGGGGATGTTGGTGGGGGTAACCAATCAAAGGAAGCCTCGCTGGAATAATGATCACGGCAGATGAATCTGATTATGTGTGTTCATGTAATTATAATTCGCTTAGAGGCCAAGCTTTGAAATATATTGTTAATTTACTTGATTTAGTTAAGTGTCTTGTTCTTTTTTGCTTTAATTTGTGTGTTGGCACACATGACACAATTTTCTTTTAGATTTCAGAGAAATGTACCTCATGAGTAGGTGTCTTATTCAGTGGATGATTTGCTAAGGAATTTGAAAGTAAATAAAAGCTCAGCTATAAAACATTCCCAGCAGAAGTACCGTAGCAGTATGTTTTTATTTTTTTAAACATTACAAAGTCAGTTTTTTAACAATGACTTTTTATTTATTTATCCATCCATCATCTTGTCGGCTTTTTCCCTTTCGGGGTCGCCACAGCAGAATAAACCGCCAACTATTCCAGCATATGTTTAATGTGGCAGGTGCCCTTCCAGCTGCAACCAATTGCTGGGAAACATTCACACACACTCATTCACATTTATACTCTTTGGACAATTATTTTTTCTCAATTCACTTATATCGCATGTCTTTGGACTTGTGGGGGAAACCGGAGTGATCAAGGGGATAACATGCAAACTCTACACAGAAATGCCCACCGATCCAGCCGAGGCTCGAACCAGCGGCCTTCTTGCTGTGAGATGACCGTGCTACTCACTGCACCACCGTGACGCCCTTTTTATTTATTTATTTACTTTTTAAACTTTGTTATATTTCTTCAAACCTTTATCAAAAGTTATAGACGAGATCACACCTGTAACCATCAAGAAGAAACCAGACAAAAAAAAAACACCCTGGAATAAATCAACAAAAGTTCAAAGTAAAAAAAGTCTTTGCAGGAAGGCTGAAAGAAGGTGGAGAAAATCAAAACTTGTTATCCACTATGACCTTTATAAAAAGAGTCTTCATCCTTTTAATTCAGAATTAATCCTAGCTAGGCAAGACTTCTCAAACTTAATCAATAACAACCTCAATAATGCTTGAACTCTCTTTGCAACAGTAGAGATGTTAACCAACCCACCAAACCAGACTCCAAATGAGCTTTTGTCTGAGGATAAATGCAATGAGTTTGCTTCAATAGAACACCCTTAGAACATCAACATGCGGTATTGACACAGTTTTTTAGTTTTCTTTAGAGTCTAGAAAAGGACCTCTTAGAAGTTATAAACACCTCCTTGTGCTCTGGGTAAACACTGATTCCAGAAAAGTGACTGTCCTGGTTCTACTCGATCTGAGCGCTACCTTCGACACAGTTGACCACAAAATCCTTTTAGATAAACTAGAAAACTATGTTGTTCTTTCAGGAACTGTGATAAAAGGTTCAGATCATACTTAGAAGGAAGAGGTTTCTATGTAAACATAGGTGATTACATGTCGAAGTGGACTGCGGTATCATGTGGAGTTCCTCAAGGCTCAATCCTTTCTCCTTTATTATTTAACCTGTACATAATTCCACTATATCAAATTATGGGAAGAAACCAAATATCATACCATAGTTTTGCTGATGTATCAGTAGCTATCTCCCTGAATGACCACACCCCCATAAACTCTCTCTACCAATGTCTTGACGAGATTAAAAAACTGGATAAAAACAACTTTCTTCAATTAAACAAGGACAAAACTGAAGTAATTGGATTTGGAAGCAAAAGCGAGGTTGTTAAGGTTAACACATATCTCACTGCCGAGGGCCTAATAACTACAAATCAGGTCAGGAATCTTCGGATGATTTTTAGGTTTTATTAGCCATGTCAAAGCAATGACCAATTTTTTTTTTTTTTTTACCATTTTTGAAACATTGCAAGAATCAGATGCTTTGTTTCTAGACAACATTTAGAGAAACTAATTCATGTATCTAGAGCAGGCTGGACTACTGTAACTCTTCTCATCGATCTTCTCAAAAAGACCATTAAACAGCTACAGCTCGTTCAAAATGCCGCGGCTCAAATTCTAACCAAAACTAGAAAGTCAGAACATATTTCTGAGTCTCTACACTGACTGCGGTATCCTTCAGAATAGAGTTTAAAGTTCTGCTGCTTGTATATAAATACAAACATAACTTAGAACCTAAATACCTAACAGACATGATTAGTGAAGACACACCAAACAGGGAACTGAGATCCTCTCAGATCAAATAAATTAGATATTCTCCGGATTAATTACAAACAGGGTTAATACTCCTTTAGTTACCATGCGGTACACTGATGGAACCAGCTTCCAGAGGAGATCAAGGGTGCTAACCCTTTAGTCATGTTTAAATCCAGGCTAAAGGCTCACCTGTTTAGTTGCGCTTTTGCCAACTACGCACCAATATCCAAATAACTATTTTATCTTAATCTATGTCTTAATTTTCAGTTAGTAAACACCATGCTTTCATTTGACTTGTTTAATGCTTGATTTTATTACAGGTACTTTTTTTTTTAATTCTTTGCCAATGTAAAGCACTTATTTAATTACCCTGTGTACGAAATGTGCTTTACAAATAAACTTGTCTTGCCTTGCCTACAGTGTTCAGGTCCGTGGGACACGTTTTCAGTTTTCATCAAAAGAAAAATTATACAAGCAATTATTATTTAAAATTGAAATTCACTGGCTTTGGCTCATTTTCTGTGAAAAACATATATTAGAACACATTTTAATACCGCTACACATTTATATTACACACAAGGTGTCCAGGTTTTTTTATTTTAGTATAAAATTCTGTGATTGTGTAATTGTGTGAACAGATCCGCCTACCCTGCCAAAGTTATTATAATGAGAACACTACACATGATTAAAATTCTATATGTGAAGAAATAAGGTAAAAAAACAATGAAGTATATTCATTCCTTCATTCTTTCATCCTCATGTCGGCTTTCTTCCCTTTCGGGGTCGTCACAGTGGAATGAACCGCCAACTCTTTGGCATATGTTTTACGCGGCGGATGCCCTTCCAGCCGCAACAATGAAGTATATTTGCTGTTTAAATCACTTCTTTCCTGGTAATTTAACATAAAATATCTTGATTGGGTGAATGGGTTTATCAGACCCAGAAACACTGCCTGAATAACAATAACAATAAACACCACATAAGGGTTAATCCTTGTAGCCATTTTAAATAACAGTTGTGTGCTGCTTGCACCGTGTTTCTCTCGGTTTGACTCGCCTAGCTGCTCATTTGATTCCGGATATTATGAGAGAAGGCTTTCCTTTGTGGATAGTGCGTCACTACCGAGGGGAGGGAAATTGTCCCTTTCATATCCGGCTGTGACGTTACAATGGGACTCATATCATTTTGTCAATAACCCAAATAAAAGCCTTTTTTTTTTTTAAAGAAAACAGTTTGTTTTTTGTTTGGAAATATCCATGGTTCGATTGTTTATTCAATCTGCCCTTATAAATCACTATAAAAAGCCAACAAAAGACTCAACATGGCATGAGCCCCTTAAAATTACATAGATTGATTTCTTTTCTGTTAATTTTCTGGATTTTACACATTTTGATAAAGTTGAATGTCATTTAAACTCACACATTTTGCAAAAAAAAAATATAAAATACACTTAATTTGTCTGTAACAATATTTAAAATTACCAAAAATGCATTTCAAATACAAAACAACAAGATCTTTTTGAATAAAGTAAAGTTTTTAAAATATATATGTACAAATCTTATAAATCCCCTAGCAACACAAGACATAATTCTGAACCTAACAAATTGATATGAACAAGCTTTTATTGTGTACACTGTGTAACCAGGTTTTTTTCAACAAAAAAAAGCTTTAATAAAAGTAAATATTTAAAACGGATTATTCCTTATCAAAACACGAATGTGCATATAAGCACACATTTGAATTGTTTTCTGGTTTGATTGACAAACTAGTTTATTCTTTAAAACCCTCTGAAGCAATGTAAAAGGTCTGTGTATGTGAACCAGTGACAACCCAGTGATTGTCAGTAGAGTTATGCAGTGTTCAGTACAGCACTCTGTCTCACACTGTGTCCCATGCCTTTGGTTTTCAATCTCATGCTTCACATCCGCTGAGCCCACACCATCAGGGGCTTTTATTTACGACCGAGGGTCCCCATACAGCCTCCCATCAAGGGTCTAGACCAGAGCGCCCCTCCCATCTTCTCTCCCTAGGTTCATCCTCTCTCCTATTCGTTGTAGAGAGCTCATTATTGTCAGCTTCTCAATGCACTGCTGGACAGGGCTTCAGCTGAATCCAGTCTGGTATATTCAATTATTGCCCCTGTCCTGTGACACGCTCTCTTTTTTCACAATGCTATTTTTAAAGTGAAGATACGTTGTGCACTTTCCAGAAGAGTTTCTGTCAGCAATATCTGTGTTCTGTGTGTTTTGAGTTCAGAATCTGTCTAACTGTACGAATGCAGCACTACTGCTTCAGTGTAATATGTAGTTATATTGTACAGCAGGATGGCTGGCTGTTGATTGATTTTCAGTGCAGCCTCCTGGGGCCACCGTGATTTTATTTAAGTGAGCGAACACATCATTTGTACGCTAAGGTTCAGCTAACTTGCTCCGTATTCAGCCTTTTTTAAAGGTGCCATAAACAGCACGCTATCTTTAGAATGGGTCGTTGTGAAATGTGTACTGTGGCAGATAGTAAATATGAGGTTGCCGTGACTGGCGGCAGAATACACACACAAGGCCACACTGTAATGTATCGCTCTGGTCTCCGGACTGACTCATTTGTGTGGTTACTGAACATGACGTGCTATTTTTGGAAGGCATGGATGCCACACTGATGGAACATTATCTGTTAATAATAAGGGGAAATGTAGACTGTTTACTTTCCCAGTCTATGTTCTCCTCAATCAGAAAAATATTCATAAGGACAATAAAAAAATTTGCAAAATTATATCAAAAAATTATGTAAACTAAAAAAGTGTCACAGGTAGCTACAATTTCAGGTTAGATATCAAAGTGCTAATCAATTCTAGTCAGCAAAAATTGTTTGCAAGAGATCATATGCACTGCTTTGCCCAGACATACAATTCTGGTATATGGGCCAAGCTAACAATACAGAATATGAGCAATATATAAAGTACATTACATTTCAAAAATCTTTGTTTAAAATACATTGAGTTATTTATGTTAACCACCATGTACAGAAGACAAAAATCACAAGCAACACTACGACTAAGTTAATTTTTATGTATTTAATATGATATTTAGACTAAGCTAGGTCCAAGTATGTGACGAGCTTGGCTGAGACCTTTTGGATCTGTGGCCTTTGTCTCGTATTAAGACTTGGTCTATACATGCACCGGAATTCATTGAGGTAATTGACCCAAGCAAAAGCTAAAAGTATAGACCAAGGAATATTTGCTTGTGCAATGGATTCATAGTAGCGATGGACATTCCGACTCATTTCAGTCACCTGTTTCTTGTAATTCAGTTCCCGATGAAGAGTCTGCTCTTTCAATTCCGATAAGATAAAATTTGCTCCAATACTCATACTCATAAGTAGTCCCTCAATACCAACCCTCCAACCACACTTTATGGCTGTGGGTTATCAACCGAGCAGACACTCTTAATTGGTGCCAAAAAAAATCCATGGACTGGAAATATTTGAACATAAATGCTGGTGATAAAGTCTTTTACTACCTATCTGATCACATATAATCTATGGGTAGTTGTGGTCTGGTGGATAAGGAGATCGACTTTTGATCGGTGGGTCACCGATTTGATCCACAGAGTTGAAGGTGGTATGAGTGATAAAACACTTGCTCTCTCATCTTCAACAACCTCAGCTGTGGTGCCCTTGAGCAAGGCACCAGTTTCCCGACTGCTCCACGGGTGCCGCAGCCATGACTGCCCACTGCTCCGGTTGTGTGTTCACAGTGTGTTTGTTCACTGGTGCGTTTGAACACTGGGATGGGTTACATGCAGAGCACAGATTCTGTGTGTTGGCCTCTCCATATCTTGCCAACTGGTCACTTTCACATTTCACATAAAAATGTTTTACTTAATACTGAGTTCAAAGAGTTCTCCATTAGCACGAAGAGGCAACAGCCAACTTTGCTTCAAATTATGGGAGCGTGAGCTGAACATCCTTCATACATGTATAATCCCTAATTGTTCTGTTTATTGTTGTCTGATGCGAAAAAACATTATAAAATCCTGAATAATGTTGAACTCCTCAGCCGGCCGTGTCACACACAGTCTCCGATCTGCAGTTAATGAGGGAGCTACCTTGTGAACTAACTAGTGAACGGTAGTTAGTATCTAGTGTAGAAGTAGCTGTAGTAGTTGGAGAAAAAAAGCTTTGATGGAAACATCTAATGGAGAATTTTTTTTCATAAATAAAAAAGCTGCCTCTTGGATTTGATGAATAGACTTGAATAGAATAGAATGGCGGTGTTCTTTACGTTAAGTTTGGCAAGGGTTGTTTCTTATAATGACAAAAAGAAAACATTTTAGTTTATTTGGGGATTGGACCTAAAGAGCTGGGTTATCACATTATCACATTATATTGATTAAAACAACTCTGACAATGAGACACATTTTAAAATATACAATTACTTCTCTCTAGACAAAATTTCTCTCTTTTTTACCATGTACAAATGGCTCCCCTTAAAATGACAAATGTTGTGGTCTGGCCCCTTAAATGATCCTGAACTCCTGCTGATGTCTCTCACATCAAGAAGAAAATTGTACACCTCAGCAAAATGTATGTAGAAAATGACAACTCTTTTGTGCATCACTTATCAGCCAAAAACAATAGACTACTTTAATTGTGAGAAATAATAGATGTCACTATATGACAGAAATGAGTGGGGACATAGTATGTAAAAGCTTCCTATGCTTTGTGACATTTCAAACAAAGGACTTCCAAGAATGGATTGCTTTTTAAACGCATTGCATATGTTAGCTGGTTAAAAAAAATATTTTTGTGATTTTAAGGGTTTTGGAGAAACATATTTATGTTTAAACTTGTGATTTTCATCTGAGGTAGAGTTTATATTATAGAATTATAGGATCAAATGCATATAAGAGAAACACCACAAATAAATACAATAGCATGTAGTTTCTTCACAAAAAGAGAACATTACTTTAGAATATGGAATAAGTAGGTGTATTTGTATTTTGCGATTGCGGTCAACAATGAATTATAGAATAGTTGCTTAGGGTTGGTTTACACCCATGTTTATGTGAGGGACACATTTAAACTCTAAAGAAACCACTGCTTAGAGTCATCTAAATATTGTCAGTTTTTATTGACTTTTGAAAAAAATCTACTTGCCAGGTGATTTACTTCAAATTCCCAATTTAATTGCTGAAGTTAATTTTTAGATGTAAATATTACATTCACAGATTCCAAGCAACTTTCTCAACCGTCCACTGAGCAGAATACAATAAAAATTGCTAATTTGAACCAAATTGAACGTCTTTTTATGCTGCATGTTTGCAAAGGTGCCCTTGCTACACTTGTGAAACCAATTTAGCATCCAAAATGTTATGTTTTAGTTAGTGTTATATCTGTATGATAAAATTAATAACTAACTGCTTTGATGTTCTAAGTTTTATATTTTACAATCAATCATCAATTATCTATTGGAAAGAGTTTATCGTTCTGTTGCATTTTTAACTGAAACTAGTCGAATCTAACAAAATGTAAGTGTGTTTTTTTTTTTGGCAAAATATTAGTTCAAAGCTGAAAGGTGGTGCAACCACATAGTGCAAGAGCTCACCACCTTTCCACTGGCTCAGGGATGGAATAGTGTGCTGGTCTCAAATAGAGGTGGCATCTGGTGCCCAATTTGTCATGCCTGAATTACCTGTGAGCTGATAAGAGCTGAAGTTTTAATAAAAGTTGGGAGCTGAAGATAGCTGGCTGAAGGACACTGATGAAGTGTCTTGGGGCCTATTTCCACCCCAAGATAAGGAGCTGAAGAGAGAAAGGAAGGTGGGTCGCAGGGGCAGGGATGTGAGTGCACACACTAATGCTCAGGGTGTGTTTTTTCACTTTCTCCAACATCTCAGAGTAAAAGAGACGTTGTAAAATTACTTTGTTTATTAAAAGACACTATCTGGAAGTGGAAAGAATTTATCCTAATTCTATTTTCTTATAAAACATTTTAAAACTATTCAACTACAACATAGAGAAAATTTTAATTTTAAACCCGATGTCTATAAGAAATATAACTCTTAGATAAATATCACACTTAAAGGTCTCAGTAAAAAAAAAATACAACTTCAGCAAGGTTGAAGGTGAACTGTATTTTTTATGTTTTTTACATAGTTACATCAAAAACATTGTCGTTTGAAAGACTAGTGCTTCAATATATTTGTTATCCTTTGCCCAAGCTGGTTAGGTATTTTGGCCTCCTGCCAGCATCTATAGCTTATTTCTCAGCTGTGAAGGCAGGCTCCAGATGTGCCAATGCCATATTTTTTCTCCACACGTGTGTTTGTGAGTGTCTGTATACGTGTGTCTGTGTGCAGGTTTTGCCAGCTGACTGCACCGTTTGATAACCCGCTCTCTGGATGCCCATCACCGGCCGCAGAGATAGAATTAAATGATGATGATCTTCCCACGAGTTGGGTGCGGAAACAGCATGTATAAATCTTGATTTCATCTCAGCGTGAGAAGTCTTTATCCATCATCACTCTTAATGAACAAGTCATTAGGCGCGATGAATGGCGCGCAGGGCCCTGGTGTTCTCGTTGCCGCTTTTGTTTGCGGCTTTTGGGGGAAGCAGCTTCTGCGCCCTTTCAAGGGGGTCAAACTCATTGCTCCAGATGTGGGGGTAACCTTTCTATCCTTTTCCACTGAGATGCTCAGCATGTGCTAAGCAGGGTTGAAAACATTAGAGTAAATTGATAAATGCCTGATTATTGTTCCTAACACACATACCATAAACAAGTCATCTTTAGTAAACATATCGAAAATCTTTCAAAGTAGATGAAATGGATTGCTGTTTTAGCTGTGTTTGATTGAGAAATGTCTTGCTACACTTTTTTTCGGATGTTGAAGCCCACCCACATGTTATTGTGACAGTCATGTTCATTACTATTTTATTTCAAACAACTAAGTCAGTATGTGATGTCAGATGCACACTAACTTCCCTGTGAGCTTGTTGTTAAAAATGTATGTCTTTAATAACCTACTCTCACCCCAAATAATTTAAGCCTTTCCTATAGACCTAAGTTCATTGAACCTTGAATTAACGCCCAACTCAATATAGCCTCTCCTGTAACCCAAGTCAGTCAAAATCACACATTTTGGCTATTAGTGCCACTATTTAATTTATTGATTACACTAAAGCATTTTCTTTTTATCGATTTGAGTGTTTATTTTATGAAAATACAAAAGGAATTTGTCCTTAAAAAGCCATTTGTTATCAGTTTTCTTACTGTCCAGACAAGACCATGCAATGTGAAAGAAAGCACTCTCACCATAATAGACTCTGAAGTTGCATCTCTAAAGTAAATTCTGGGTGAGGCATCACAGGAAGCTCTGTGTTGCAAGAATATCACATAATCAGAGTGGATAAATGCTAAATATTATTAATAGTAATGCCTTCAATTTATATTCTAGACACTCAAAGAAGCTTTACAATTTTCAGAGCATATTCATTAATTTCACATTCAGACACTGGTGGCGAAAAGCTACCTTGGAAGTTGAGGCAGTCTGACAGGACATGGCTGCCATTTTGCTCCACCATCAGACTCTCCCCAACCGTCACACACATCCATACTGTCAGGTCAGAGAGCCGTGCACCTGATCAGCAGAGTGACATGCCACCTGAATTGAGTCAGGTGCTCCGTGCAAAGCCAAAATTCAATTCTTTCTTGTCTCATCCATGTGAACTCCGCCCATCTGTCTGTTTGGTCGTATGAAAAGATTTTTGGTGTGTAGTGCACACGAAGCCTAAACTGTTCAAGGCGTCCCTAAAGGTCGCATAAGGGATTTTAAGGGATCCGATTTTACCACCCTACAAATTTGTACTTTTTGTTGCTATAGTCCACATCAGCCAATGTTCCAAGGACTCCCATTAAAAAACCTGTGCTATAGTTAGTTCAGATTTCCACACTCATGTCAATAAGCTATACACCACATTTTGACCAACCCCATTACTCCACAGTTCACTGAAAATTAGACTATCTCCCATTGATTCTGTTTACATAGTACAACCTCTCTCTCTTCCTTGTTCTGCCTCCTCAATCAAGGTCCTTTTAGGTAGCATGGTTTTAGTTAAGCTACCCCTTACCATGTGTTTATGTGCATATACTTAAAACTCAGATCAAGTTATTTCTGTTGAGACAGGCTTATTCTCCTAATGTGCGTTTTGAGATTGATTTGTTGTCCTAACCTACTTAGCAACTTTTACCTTCGATACCTGTTACCTTAGGTTTATTTGGATAGCTTGAAAGACACCAGCTAATAATATGTATTATTTTATCATAAATATACTTTCCTTTTCTTTTATTTTACTCTTCTTTTGCTTGGCCCAAGTACCTCAATGAATTCTGGTGCAAATCCAGATTCCCATGACTGGCCCAAGCCTCAGCCAAGATTAACATTAATGTCTGGTCCATGTTTTATGTGCCACATCAAATACAACACCACCACTTCCAGACTTTGACCATGTTTGAGCCACACGATGTATGCCAGTGCCAGATGTGCCAGCCAGATGCCAAACTTCCTTTTTTTTACTCATCATGGACCCATTAGATCGGCAGACTTTGTGACAAAAGTAACATTTTAGTCTAGGGCAAGTAGGACACAAAGAAGCAACATTACAATTGGAGTCTGAAAGCTGTTATTTAGTCTATCACTGCTTAGAGTCCCCTTAGTCCAAAGCCTTAATTCTAGCTAATAATTACTGTTCTAATTAATTCTAAGACCTGTGCATGCACAACCTATATTAAAGGCCCTCTTAAAAATTTAAGAGAATTTTCACCATCGCCCCGGGCTGAAAAAAGCAGACACTGCTTCCCCACAGTCAAACATGAATGAAAATCCAAGGCTCGGATCTGTCATGGAACAATATTTATTTATTTATTTATTTATTTAAAAGAATCAGGGTCTCAATGGGACACTCAGAACTGTAAAGGAATGTGGCTTGACACAGTGTAATTGTATTTAACTTCTCAAGTGCTCACATCATAGTTTTACGTTTGAGCTCTAAACAGCAGAGTCTGCCTTTCCTTGTTAGTGACAGCTGCCATGTTTTAATGTCACATTCTTCTAGGCTTTTGACTCTGAAGTGTTCTCGATCCTGCTGGGAGTCACATCATTCACAGTGTTTGATAATATCTCTTCATCATTAAACCAGACACCTTTCATTCTTTGAACACATCTCTTTTTCTCTCAACATTTAACCGTGGATATATTTAAGTCTCTAGTCTTCATTCGCTCTTCGGATTTGTTTACCCCTCCTGCTTTCATGGGAAACAAGGCTTTTTCAAACTTGTAATCTTGAATGAGTTAGATATGGAATGCATATTAGTAAATTTTACAACCAATATCTTACCAGTTATAGCAAATCGATTAAATTACCCTGTTTTTAACTTTTTCTTTCTTTTTTAGTACAGTTTTTGCAAATGCAGCAGATCATTCACACTCGATGTGTTGGTATGTTCCATGTTTAGGTGCAGGAGAAAAGCAACCGCCATTACTGCACATGTCAGCATCATAAACAACAGATCGGGCCATGTGGACGCAGGCAGAGCACTAATGGAGGCTGTGCATCATTGTTCTGCACAAGGTCTGCAACCTCTACAGGACTCACCTGAACCACACACAAACAGAATGGAGAGAGAGATGTTGCATGTAATGATGCTAACATTGCAGATTGTAGAAGCTGTACGTAGAAGAAAAAAACTGCCACATACATATTTACAAACCAAATATATAAAATTATTTATGTTATATAAAGAAAGAAAGAAAAAACGTATAAGCTGAATTGAACTGAAACAAGTTTTTTTTTTATTCTTGTATATATTCTTGTATATATATATATATATATATATATATATATATATATATATATATATATATATATATATATAATGATTTAAAAGTGCTTAAAAACAGCACACAATGTTACATTTCTGATAATTTTCCTGAACTTCTTTAAACTTATTCTTTTAGTAAACAATGCCTTCTTTAATTGTTTCACTTGGTAAACAATTGGTAATATGGTAAACAAAACATTAAATAAAAAATACTGTGTGAAATGATTAGATTATTATTATTAATATAAACATTTTCAAGAGAAATATGATTATGTAATTGCAAAACTGTTATGTATGTTTTACTTTTTTAGTTTTAATCTGATACATTTAAAAACAGTATTTTTGAAAAGCTAAATCGCAATAAAAATTTTGCGTGTATTTTAATTATTTTACTAATTATTTAAATAAACCTGGATAAACAAGTTGTTTTTTTTTTGTCTAACCATAAACTTGGAATTTTTGGTTTAAATTAAGGTAAAGTTCAGAAAAAAATGTATGGCTTCAGGGTAAGCAGAACCACAATCTTGAACAAAGAAATTCTGGGGAATGTGGAGCATAAAGTTAGGTTCGCTCCGTGCCCATCCTGCGTTCAGGAATACGAGGTGACAGCCGCTCTATTTTGGGGGCTTATTCCATAAAGTGATCTTCCCATGGCTCCCTCATGGCCAGTAATGTGATAGTGCCCCAGGCAGAGTTTTCAATTCCTTCAAAACACACAGGGAGCACTCAGTACAGACTTGAGGACAGCGCTCTTTGAGAGGGGAGCTTTTTTATTGGGTAGACTTACTCACATATAATATTTTTAAATAAGCCAAACAAGACAAAGTCTAAAAAATAAAGTCAAAAGATAACTACATTGTAATAGAGCAAAACCAGTTGAAAAGTGCATTGATTAAAAATATAAATTTATTTGATAATTTACTAGTTCAAAAACTATCCTTTCCCAAGCAAAGTGAAGCCAGGTGTCTTGAAGCTTTTTGGAGTTACCCTTTTCACTCAACCTCTTTCATAAATAAAATGTGAGTTCGTCAAAAACAATCAGACGCATCTTTAACAATGAGTGAACGCTAACAGTTGCAGTGGCTGTAAAGTTTATTTACAGCTGTCTAATCTCAATAAAAGCTGTCATTGTAGCAATGGATGACCTTCTCTTTACAATCTCTCTCTGTAGTGGCCAAATGTCCGACCAAGTCTTCCCAGACAGACAACCATAAAGATATGAGATAATTTTTACTGGGACTAAAACACATATAACACATATAACTATACTTTCTGTTCAACTTACCACAGCCTCCTACATTATCTGAAATTCTGAATAAATGTTTTTTTATCGGAGTAGAACAAGTGGGAATATTGCAAAGAGATTTCACAAAGATGACTGTGGTCTTGTCAGAATCACTTCACCAGGGGAGCAAGGGGTATATGGCAAATTTTGAGAATTGAGTTGACAACACCAGAGATACAGGCGTTACTGTGGGTGGAAATTGGTCTTTAAATGGTTTGTAGCTCAGTTGTTGAGGCGTGCAGTTCAAAAGTGGCTGATATGAGCAGCAGAACCATGACCAGTAGGGAATAGGAGAATAACCAGTGCATTCTGCAAGATTGAGTGACTGTGAACAACCTTTCCTCGTCACTTTTCAGAATTGGTTTCGGGTATGGTGCTCAACCAAAGCACTTTTGTTGTGATAACTCTATTTTTTATTTTACATCAGCTCTATCATTAGCTCAATAGGACGTGATTAAACTGTAGTAGCAATACATTTAGCAATTGCATTTAAACCTCGACTTAAATCATCTTTAAAAATCAGACCTCTGTGCTATGCTTATGTCCTGCCTCTCAGGACCTGTGTTTGGTTGCTGGGAAGTGATGTGCATGCATGGCAACAATGGCTGGCTATGACAATTTTGAGCCTCCTTTACTGTTTACATTGTAGCCTGTCTGTTGGTACAATTCCAATGTCAAAAAACACTTTGCTAAAATGAGCAGCTGAGTTTGTGTTATATATATATATATATATATATATATATATATATATATATATATATATATATATATATATATATATATATATATATATATATATATATATATATATATATATCATATATTACCTCTGATGCATGGGGTAGACCCCTTGACCCAATGGGTGCAAATTGAATTTTAAAACATTGAATATAGTATTTAATGTTTAGGGCATGAATAAATATTATTTATTGTTCTAATTTTTCTGTAAAGCACTTCACGTTACCAATCTGTATAAAATTGGCTCCTCAAATAAAATTACCTTGCCTTTCCTTACTCTCTACTATTGTATTTTTTCATTTCAAACAGAACAAGTTAAAGAAAGCATTCTGAGCTGCTACTGCCTGGACTTTCTGACAGTGTTCTGAGCATGAGAGATTGTGGAGGGAAGCAGGGAGGATTCTCGCGTTTAAGACTTGATAACGTGTATTTAAATGAAAACAGCTGTGCTCCTATAGCTTTAAGCCTGGCTTCACCCTGTCAAGATTTCACATTCATCTTCCTTTTTCCAGCTTTTTTTCTTTCTCTCTGGGCTGTGAAAAGTTTAAGTTGCAAATGGTTTCGGGAATCATCTGCAAATTTCCTTTGAGCGGATTAAACTCTGGGACTGGAAGAACTTAGCCAGACAATTTCCACCATGGCTAAATTGCTTAGATATCAGAGCGTCAGAGGAATAAATATTATTTTAAACCTTAAAATGACTTCTTATTCCCTTCTCTTCCACTCTTTTCTTCTCCTGTCCTCTTTCAGTGCCAGCTCCACATGTTTGAAATTGCCCAATTTTGTGTAATGTTCGTAATTGAGATCATTTAGGGGAAAATACAACCATATCTCCTACTGACGGGTTCCATATTTTTGTGAGTGTGTCTGAATGTTTTTGTGTGAGTCAGGGGATGGGTGCTTAGCGATTCACACTCATCGTGAGCTGTGATCATGAAAAGGTGTGTTGGTCTTTTCTCACTAGTGATTTGCTTCAGTGTTTTCAAACGTGTCTCAGAGCCTGAGCTGCACAGAAAGCTTCAATCCCTTGGGAAGAGCAGGTCGTTTCAGAGGGCAAACATGAAGTTAATGCTGCTCATGATTTCTTTGCACTGTCATTCTGCCAGCAGCTCAAAGACTGCAGATGTTTGGCAACATTCAGTGAATCTTTATTCTTGAGAGTGTTTATAGTTGAAGGTTATTCATAACTAAGGCCCTAAATTTCACAATCAGAACTTCACTTCACATTATTGAGACTTTGTGTCATTACCAACTGCATTTCAAAGCTAATTCATATTTGCAAGTACATCTGACTTCCTTTTGCGAAATGCAAAAATGCGACTTTGCTTTTTTTTTTATATAAAAAAACAAAAACCAACAGCACTATTTAATATTTTTTTATTTTTATTTTAAAGTTCATGACTTAATTGAAATGTAGGGGGGGGATCTAACATTTTTTTTTTTTTGTCAGAACAACTTTGTTGCCAGGAACTCAGTCGACGAATCCTGGAGAGGACAATTATTAAAACTTCAGAGCACAAGGAGATTCAGGGAAAAGGGTAAGTTTGTAACAATGATGGATGAGGAGGCTAACAAAGAAACAAGATAAAGATGGACAGGTGAAGAGTAGAAACAGAGGGGTGTAAACAAAAAACCTATAAAATAAAAAACAAAAAACAATATGCAGGCAATGAACTGAGACAATGAAATGGAAATTTCAGTTTCAAGTTTGAATCCAATTAAAAAAATATTCAAGCAATTATTACTTGAAACCCGAGACTCACTGGCCTTCTTTCAGAACACATTTTTAATGGTTAATTAACATTAGTGTTTTACAATGGTATGTATGCGGTAACTTATCAGCACTGTACATAGCGATTCTTGGTCTACATCTTACAGATTTAAGCCACGTACTTGTTTTCAATCCTTTTAGCCACAAAATAAATGACTAAGTATTACCTTTGCTCTCCTGTTTTTAATCGGTCAAAATGTATCATGAATCAAAGCATTATTTATACATTTAATAAAACAAGTTAAGTGATTAAGTGACTATCTGAAGTGCTCTCATTGTTTTTTGGCCTCTGTTTGAGAATGAACTCAGGTTAGAAATACAGATTTTAATAGTATTGTGACGATTCTGCTGCTTCATGGAGGTATCACCTCTTTTTTCCAGTTTTACACGACCAATCCAATTGCAAATGCCTTTATAGATTTTTATTTTCTCTCCCATGAGGTTATAACATTACCGCACATAGCGACCATTACATACACACTCAAAATTGGTTACCCAATTCCCACACAATACAGCGGCAGTCTACACTATATAATATAATAATATCTTAACAAACAATTTAGATGCTGTCATGTGAACTATGTTTTTTTTATTACATTTAGCAGTTTAATTTGTTTAAAAGCAATTATAATTTTTTTGTTTATTTATAGAGCTTTATGAGGAAAATGCCATTGATTGAATTTTGTAATTATTTAATTCTGGAATTGAATTGTTTATGCTAATATAACTTTTAGATTCATTCTAAATGTTCTTATCAGAAAATAGTGGTTTTCCTCAAAGCCATATCTTATCAAAGGAAACCCTTTTTTTACTCGAATTGAACTAAATGGATTTATGGGTTTTATCAACAAGCTCTTCATAAATAAAGCTCAATTTAAAACTTAAATTTTCTATCTCAAACTAACCCTAGTAATAATTTTGTGTTACAACTCCTCGAACCATCTCAACCTAACATCTTGGCATATTGTGTGTCTGCACACAAAGCCTGACTTTCCTTTTTTCATTCTTTTGACAGCTTTGTCTGCAATAACAGGTGTCCCCATATTCTACCACATGCATCCCTGATTCCTCACTACCGAAGATATATATATATATATTTTTTTTTTTCAGGCAGATGTTGGCTCAGTGTTGAATTTCAGGGCCTCCCTTTTCTGTTTCAGCCTTCTACCGCCTGCCACAACCCACCCCCCCTCCACAACGACAAGTGAATCAGAGAGGGCCATCTGATCTACCTGACAGCTCCCTGGCAGATGTTTGCAGCTTTGTTGACATTTTTCAGCAAGCCCATGAGCATCTAACCAGCGTCCTCATTTTACAAACCTAACACAAGTGGCTCACAGGAATACACAGACTTCACTTTCATTCATTTAGACGAGTTATTTCTTTTCAAATTCTTTGTGCATTTTCAACTATACATCATCCGAAATGTCATTTCTATACACCTAAATGCATTACTGATATGACTCTTTGAAAGATCAATGCAATGCTGGTAATTAATTGAATCAGACAGCTGATTTCATGCATCAAGATTAAACTTAGCTGAAAATTGCTCCAAGCTCTTTTAAAACAGAATTTCTTTTCTTTCTTTTTCCCGGAGATTGCAAATTAGAAGTGGACAGGTATCTCTGACCTCCTTATTTTCACTGAGTCCTCCCCCCATGTCACCTGGGTTCCATCAGCAAATTGATTTGAACTCCTCCGATTTTACAAACGCACATCCAGATGTCAGAAAGGCTGTGAGATGTGTCGAAAAGCTGTCAGGACGAGTTTGGGCTCCTGCACTCGCTCTGGACATGGTCCTACAGGTCTGGGATCAGGCCGAAGTTATAGCCCCCCCCTTTCTTCAGTCTGTCAGCCATGTTTAATACCTCCATCTCAGACAGAGTTGAGATGGAGACATGTAAAGAACCACTTTCAATTCTTACCAGTAGATCAGACAATAAAGGGCTGAGGGTCAAATGAAATTATTTTCAAATGTTGCATGTCAATTGGATTTTGAGCAATTAGAGGAATTAAATTGTAAAAAATCTTCTTTGAGTCAAAAGATCAGGTTACTCTTATTACTCTGTTGTCAGGCCAAAATAATGTAATAATTGATGTATCATAGCCAAAACCTTAATATTTGTTTTTTTTGCACTTCAAAATATTTAAAAGAAAAATGGAAAAAAACACATGAAAAAAAACTATTTTATTGATTGTTGTAGAATGTTTTTTTTTTACTGTTATGTTGTCTCTTTACAAAATTGTATAATATCTTTACAAATAAAATATCTAATAACTGGATTTTTTAAAACATTTATAAGTACATACGTAAATAATTTGTATTTTAAGGTTAATCTTTCTAGACAAAAACATGACGATTTCATTTAATTAAGGAGATTATAATCTGTGTAATGAAAAATTATTTAGACTTGTTTTTTACATTAGTGGTAGTAAGCTTGGTTCACTGATCTATTATGGAAATAATTTTTTTTTTCATAAAAAAAATTCCAAGTAATTTAATAGTTTTTTTCCATCAGAAAATATAACTATTTGAGATATTAAACAAGTTTACTTGTAAATTATAACTAACAATGAAAAAGCAAAAACATGCAAATGCAATAAAAATATATGAGAAATGCAATTACATGTTTATTCCATGTATTGTTTTATCAAACTAAACCAAACTAAACATATCTTCTTAAACTTCCAAACAGCAGAATTGACTCATTGTTTTTATTACAGTCTATATGTACACCACATAGTCTATAACTGTATGGTGATTTTTTTAATTAGCTAGGACAACAACAAGTTTGACTGATTCAAAAGGTTTTTTTTCAGCTTTGGGTGCATTGGAGAACATAACGTAAGGCAATGCAAGACATTTTTATTTATATAGCACATTTTCCTTCTTTGGAAATTCAAATTGCTTTACAGAAGAATAAAACAAATCAATAAAAGAATAGATAAAACAGTCAATAGATCTGAAAAAAAAATCAAGGGATAAAACACATTATAAGTCATCAAATAAAAGAAAAACAAGTTCATAGGTTCTGTGCTGTTTGGAAAGCAGAGCTCAGTCAGTAAACAGACATTAAAATAGATGTCTGGATTTAAATGTGACTAAACTTTTAGATCCTCTAATCACTTCTGGAAGCTAGTTTAGGCTGAGGGCAGCAAAGGAACTGTAAGCATTCTCCCTGTTTGGAGCGAACCCGTGGCAGTTCTAACTGGTTTGAACCTACTGATATAAGGATCTGTTATGTACTTTGCTACTTAGCTGTTTTGACTTATTGACGAGAAGCAGCACTTTCTAAATCTAGTCTGAATGTCACTGGCAGCCAGTGTAAAGACCTGAGGACTGGTGTTATGTGCTCCAACCTTCTAGTTCTGGTCAGGATACGTGCAACCACATTCTGAACAAGCTGAAGCTGCCTAGTGGTCTTTTTTGGAGACCAGTTAAGAGACCATTACAATAGTCCAGCCTGTTGGTGATACAAGCATGGACTATAGTTTCTCTAGATCCTGACTCGAGACAAACTATCATATGCTTGCAATATTTACAAGATTATAATAAGAAGATCTAGTTATTGCTCTTATGTGACTGGTGAAGCTCAAATCAGAAGGAACCCAGAGATTCTTTACTTGATGTTTAGCTGTAATACCCTTAGAGCTCAGGTGAATGTTCATCTTTAGAGCCTCTGTTCACCTTGGTTTATCAGTCTCTAACACTGATCAGTGTCCATCTCTTTATCTCATCAATTCATTTACAGAGCGAACAAACAGGGCTGTAGCCATTTGGAGAAAGGGCTAAGTAGATCTGATTGTCATCAACAAAACTATGATAGGCAATCTGGTATCTTCTCATTATTTGACCGAGTGGTAGCATGTACAGGCTGAAGGAGATGCAAGAATTGAGCCGTGGTGGACCCCACATGAAACACGATCACCTATGCTCACATAGAAGTCTCTCCCTTCCAAGTATATGTAAAGATCGTTGTCTCAATTAAAGAAATGAATTAAACACAAACACTTGACTTGAAACCGCAGCTGAGAGCTGATACCAAGATTTGCAATAATAGGGTCTTCAACACTTTGCAAAGCATTATTGAGTCAGAGCCCTTTTTGTTAAAACATACACACCATTTAGTGTAAAATGAACACACTTCCATTTCAACATAGTTAACTAGATTTTTACATAAACACATCCAAAAACACATCCCCACCCATTGTTACACCTCTATAACATCAGAACACAACCTTTTCTATTCCAACAGTGCCCAAAAATATACTCCCAAAATAGCCCTCCAAAAGTTTACTCATGATGCCCCTCATGCTAGGTCCCAATGTGTGGCCTCTACAATTGAGAACCATTGATTTATGAATAATTGGTTGGTTTAACCGATTTCAGAAGACGTAAGTTTTTGTTTACCCATTTAAAATGTTGCTATTCTCTTAGCAGTTAGAGTATTGCACATATTGAGTTAAAAATGTAGCATATGTGCAATGTTTTAAAAACATTTGCCAGAGCAGGTTGTAAAGGTTCTGTTAAATGTTTTAAAATAGCATATCCTGATATTTTCTTCTGATTTCGTTCTGTTTTAAAAGCTGTTTTTTGCATTTTTGTAAATATTAAAGTTTCACTAAGCCAATTATTTTTCATTTTTCAGCCTGTAGTTTCACAGACGCAGACAAGGGAACCGAAAAACCTGTTCATGCAACCTGCCCTCATGAACCTCTGGAAGGTGTAATCAATACAGTTTGTATTTTAAAAAGGCATTGATACGTGTGTATGGCTCTAAATTACTATACCGGAGTGACATGAGTCAGATAAAATGCAAGTCAAAACAAAAGATGATTTTGCTGTAGCTTTTGATGTAGACACTGATAAGCTGAAAGCTTGGTGGGAACATTAATTGACAAGAGTATCAGAAATTCAATGAAAAAAGTGAGTAGGTCAAAATGAAATGGAATTTCAGTTAAAATGGTTTTGGTGAAGGTTGACTGAACTTCAGGATTCAGGTGACCCGTTCACACTTGCATTTCTTTCCTTCTCTCTGTCTTTCTCAGACTTCTTTTTTCTTCTCCATTACTCGGACGCTGAATGATGGTGATTTGGTTGAGGCCCAGTGACTGTCTGAGGAAAATTGGTTGGTTGATAAAAACGATGCTATCAAAGAGGACTACTTTCTCATTTACATTTAGATGAGTATTGATTATTTATTTACTCAGTGGAGTGGGATTCTTTTCCAATCTTATCTCTCTCTCGTCTTGTGCTTGTCACCTGGTCAAGGGGGGGAACGCGAGCAAGAGATAGAGTTCTTGACACCATTCGAGGATAACGGCATTATGCTGCACAGATAAAAGTTAGAAGGGTGTTCTTCCTTTCTCTCCTTTTTCTCGCAACCCATTTCTCTTTCTTACACAACATTTTCTGACAATAAACATGAGTTTTCAGAATTAAAATTGGCAGGTCAGATTGAAAAGATGTGAGTGACAAGATCAGCATTTACAGCAGTAAAGAGTAGAACTTGACTTTGATCAAGGGATTTTAAAAGTCAGATATTTTGAGAATTCATTTTGTCTTTGATACAAAAATCCAGAATAAGAACAGCTCACTGCAGACAATACTGGCTTCATTGAGCCAGAATCAGTACTGTTTACTGGAAGGATGTTCAGCAAGTCTGGTTGTAACAGTGGTACTCAACTGCAAAGTATTGTACATTCGCCTGAAAGAGAATGAATGCTTTTTAAAACTGTTGGCGGTTTATGTATACTTTGAGAAAACCAAAGACATGCTGGAGGGACATATTACATCTTCAATTCACTTTTCCTGAATGTACAGTGATAATGAGATGATCCTTGTTTACACAATGAGAAAATGTGTGACAAATGCAATAACACACAATACATCCACAATAAGTGGGAAACAGTGAATGCATATGTTATTAAATTATATACAAACAAAATATTTAGTGGACTTAAAATATTAATTTATATATTATAAATAATATATCAACTTTAATTTCTAGTACAAATGTCTAATCTGACATATGCTATCTTAAATGTTTTATTTTGAAGATCACAAGTAACAAGTTGACTTGATTGTCTAAGATGATTTCTGACTCAAAGGGCTGTGAGCATCCTCAATTTAAAAAGATTTCCGCAATCATGATAAATACTGATCAAGTTGTCATATAATTTGCATAATGAATCCGCTCAAGTTCATTAATGTACTAGTACATAAGCAGCACATATACCCAGCTGCATTGATGACTAAACAGCAATCCATTCCCCTCCCCAACACCTCACTATAAGCATGAATGCTTCCAGGTCCTGTACTCCTGTCCTAGGACAGCTCACATAGTGCAACACTATTCCCATCACAAACGCTTGTGAAACTAGGATACTTCTGAGTGTGATCTTGCGAAATGTTCATTTTTCTCAGCCTCTTCCTCTCAGATTTACAGTGATTTTATTTTAAGGCATTGTAAATAATCTTTCTGTTGTAAAAATGTGTTATCAATGAATAAACAACCCATCAAAGGCTTATTTACGCACATTGTTAAACACGATAAAGGGAGTTTACATGTACTTAAGTAACTGGAAAACTCATAAAAATCTATTTATTTCATGCAGTTTAGAGAAACATTTGCCGTTTTTTTGTCGAGCTGTTCTGAAATGGCTTTGCTCGACTAAGCTTGCTTTGGGGGCATTTTCTCCAAGTTCGGTACCTTGTTTATTAAACAAGCCGAAGTAGTTATTTTGTTCTTGGAAAGCAATGTATGACATTACATCCTGTTGATTGCTGATTTAGTCAATCACCAAGCTCACGATTGGCCATAAACAACAAACTCTAACTCACACTTGAGTGCTCTCGTGCACTTTTCCATGGTTCTTTGTATTTCTGCAACTTGACTTTTAAACAATGCTTACCACATACGCAACATACAGATACATTCCACACTTTTTCATGTGTGGGATGAGCTTTTTAAATTTTTATTGCAAAGTTAAGCTCACTATTCACTAAGCTAGAAGAGCCTAAAACAAGCCCACTCTGAACTGATATGAAGAGTCGGTGGAAACGCAAACCGTGACAATTACCAAACCAAAATTATTCAGCAGAAAAGTGGCTTATGCTTCTCCTAGTTTGTCACCTTTACTCAGAAGCTATATTTGCTTTAGATCATAGTTCTTAAAACAAACAGCAAATGCAACTAAGCATGCAATGTTTTGATGATTTCACATTTTCAGTGGGAAAGAAAAAAAATGTTTTTTAGACAGCACAGCATGGGAGCGCAAATAAAACTTGTCCTGAAGTGCCCTCATTCACGGTGGACTTCTGAGAGTGAATATTATTGTTTGATTCATGTGAAAGTTGTATTTAATATATCCAGTAAAAAAGAGACAATATTCAAAAAAAATAGTTAAACAAAAACACTTTTACAAAATGAAATACAGTGAACTATTTTGTAAAGTATTTTATACACGATTCATATGAAACTATTACAGCTTGATCAAATACCTGAAGCCTGTGGGCTGAAGCCTTAGTGTGATGCTAGCAGACAGATTTAGACTGAACAAACCAAAAACAAGGATAGAGATTCTGTGAGAAGCATAGAGAAAGGATATTGGTGACTGTACAGCACCTGTTTGTCTTCTTGTTAAATGGGTGCTATGCCGACAGCAAGAGGATGGGGAACGAGGCTGTTTGCAGGGGGACAGGACCCCTGATAGACCCTGCCTCTTCCTCTCAGCATGCTGATGGAGACTGAGCCGTCTCCTGAGGTGGCCTGTGTCAAGTCCACTTTCCTTCAAAAGCATTCCAGTCTGAGGAAGCCACCCATGTCTCTGATCCCAACCTCAAAGAGGTGATAGACACCCATTACGAAAACGCATAGATTGAGAGGTCATATAAGCTCCTTTTACAATAATCTAAAATATTTTATTTATATTTGGTTAATCAATTGTTTGCTTTTAGAGAGAAAGTGTCTAAAATAAACATAAATTATTTGGGTTTGTGTGTTCTCTTTAGTGAATAATCATTTGAATCATTTTCTTCGTTCACCTTCATGACTGTAAATTCAGTTATAGTTTGAGAATTTTTAAGGATTTTTTTTAAGTGTTTGGGTGAATGCATTAGTGAATGGAAGGATGAGCGGGTGGGTGGATGGACTGATAAATGGTTGAAAGTATAGGTGAAGGGATGTAGAATGAATGGGTGGGGGTGACATTTGAATAAACAGATGGATGGAGAAATTGGTGAATCGAGGTTTGGTGGATGGATGATAGATAAATGGGTGAGTGCATGGATTAGTGGGTAGATGGATGTATGGATAGACAGATGGATGAATGGATTACACAATGCATGAAAAAAACAACAAATGTGAAAATGAAAGAAGTTAAAGTACAAAACTGTGGCGCCATTAAAACACTTTTTACCTTCTGATAAACTTGAGGCCTCCCAATTATCATGGATTAAGTAGCTGCTGCAGGTTTTGTATTTAATATTACTGTTGCTATAAATCCTCATTGAGCTGTTTTGGTGACATCATTAATGACTGCAGAGTTGATGAATGATTATATTCTTTACAGTCTTTCAAGAAGAATATTCTGAGCAACAATAGATTAATTAGTGACAGTGTAGGTTTGGTGGGATGAAATCCATCTTACAATTTACTATTGTTTGTTTCATTATAGGCAATTTGACACACAGGTATATACATGACTTGTATTGTACTGTTTCATATTGCTCTGTCTTAGCTGCTTAGTTTTCACTTTCCTCAGTTGTTGATGAATGTTTACATTTGAGTTTTTATTTTAACACAAGCTTGAAGTTTGTATCTCTACACAGTTATAATGTAAGCATTTTTTATGCTACTGTGATTGTCTTGATCAATGTTTAATTTATGATGTTCTAGAGTAATCATGCAGTCTGAACTAAGATAAGGCAAGCCAAACAAGTTTATTTTTATAGCACATTTCGTACACAGGATAATTCAGTGTTTTACTTTGGAAACAAAAAAAATTTAAATAAAGTCAAATGAAAGCATATTGATTAAAATCTGAAAATTAAGACATAGTTTAAGATAGAGAAGTACAGAGATAAAATAGTTGTTCGGATGTTGGTGCTCAATCGACAAAAGCCAACTAAACAGGTATGTCTTTAGCCTAGTTTTTAATGTGACTAAGAAGTACTTACCCTGTAAGGAATTAACCGAGGGTAGATTTAATTTATTTCATCTGAGGGATCTCAGTTACTTGTTTGGTATGTATTCAGCATGTCTGTTAGGTATTTAGGTGCTAAGTTATGTGTGGACTTGTATATGAGCAGCAGAACTTTAAAATCTGTTATGAAGGAGACCGGTAGCCAGTGTAGAGACTTAAGAGCTGGAGAAATATGTTCTGACTTTCTAGTTTTGGTTAGAATTCGAGCCGGTGCATTCTGAACGAGCTGTAGCTGTTTAATGGTCTTTTGGGGAAGACCGGTGAGAAGAGTGTTACAGTAGTCCAGCCTGCTAGAGATGAAAGCATGAATCAGTTTCTCTAAGTCTTGTCTTGAAACAATTGATTCTTGCAATGTTACTAAGATGGTAATAAGCTGATTTGCTCATTGCTTTGAGGTGGTTACTGAAACTGAGTCCAGAATCACCCCAAGATTCCTGACCTGATTTGTAGTTATTAGGCCCTTGGCAGTGAGATATGTGTTAACCTTAACAACCTCGCTTTTGGTTACAAATGCAATGACTTCAGTTTTGTCCTTGTTTAATTGAAGAAAGTTGTTTTACATCCAGGTTTTAATCTCATCAAGACATTGGCAGAGAGAGTTTATGGGGTTGTAGTCATTCAGGGTGATTGCTAGATAAATTTGTGTATCATCAGCATAACTATGGTATGATATTTGGTTCCTTCTCATAATTGGATCTAGTGTAAGCATGTACAGGTTAAATAGTAAAGGAGAGCCTTGAGGGACTCCACATGACACTGCAGTCCACTTTAACATGTAATCACCTATGTTTATATAGAAACCTCTTCCTTCTAAGTACAATCTGAACCATTTTATCACAGTTCCTGAAAGACCAACGAAGGTTTTTGTTGTCTACTGTGTCGAATGCAGAGCTCAGACTGAGTAGAACCAGGACAGTCTTTTAAGAGATAGTCTCTCACCCCCAGACCTTCAGTGAAGGTATGATGTGATCGGAAGATTTTGGCTAAAACCCACCCAATAATCCATTTGTCCAATAAACAAAACAAAAATACATCTTCTGTAAATAAAATAAATAAATATGAAACCAATCAGATCATCACTTTAAGATTCTTAAAGTGTTGCCAAAAAAGTGTACCAGCCTTTACCTTCAAACAATTGGTAAATATTCCGTGACTATGATGTCTGTGGCTGAGACTAACTCAATCTGTACCTCTTCTAGAAATAATACATTCCCAGAATGTTCCCATTGGAGTCAAGAATGTTTTCTGGAAAGTTATAAGAATGTTTTGAAAAGTCTTGAGTTCTATAAAGATTAGGGGGACGTTAATTTTATGACTGACAAAGAACCACAAGGTTAAGTTAAAGTTTACAATGTTATTTTTTGTAAAGTTGCATATGTGACCATAGAATGACCAACATATTTATCGTGAACATTAAACTGCAATACTTTCATAGCCAAAAGAGAAAAATGTAATGATGTACTGAAAGTTATTTGAAGTTTGTTTGGAAGACCATTTTTGCTTTAATGGATATTGTCTTCTATTGGAGGGAGTTTTATAAAGGTCCTCAATGAAATTTCATGTCTTTTCACACTAACAAAACTTATTTCATAAAGATAAAAGTGGCCACATAGAGGTACTGCAATTCCTGCTGTTTTACCTGAGACCAGAGCAACTGACTTAGGAGCAGAAACTCGCGATCCAAACTCTAGTCAGTGTTTGCATCAGTTGAAAACTCATTAACTTGACTAACATTGCTGTTATTATACATATTTTGACTAAGGATCCACGGAATATTGAAAGATCTGACAGATGTAGCTTGGCATTTAAGAAGAATAAAAAGGTCCTAAAAGATAATAAAAAATAAATAAAAAAAACGTTAAGAAGTGTAAAAGTAATCAATGACAGCTTTGCCAATTTCACACAAAAATCTTTGGGTTTTGCTCAGAGGCCTACTTATTGCAAAAGTTTACCTATTATCAGGGTGAGTAACCATTCTTATTTATTATACTTCTTTGATTAGTACAATTATTTAAGAAAAATAGAAACATGTATCATTCTCAAAATGTTAAATTTGGAGAACAATACCAGACTCTTCATCAGAATCCGGTTCAAGACTTCCTTTGAATATATATGACCGAAGTTATTGTATATATGGCCAGTGTTTCCACTAGTCAAGAAGCAATCGAGGCTGTATTAGCTCATCTGCCTGGAGATGCACATCAGCATTGGTAGACATGGCATGTGTGCTTGACCTCCTCTTTTTTAGTTTGTATGTGTAATTTTTAGGTGAAGAAATAGCATAATGTGTCATGTAATAATTTAATGAAATGCTCAGAATTTTCTGAAAAAGAAAAAAAAAAGGAATTGTGCAGGGTTTTAAGCTCCAAATAAAAATTTTACAAGATATTTATTACTTATGGAACCAATTTCATCCCATTAAAAAAGTCACTGGTTGTTTTTTTGGTTTAGATAAAAAAGCAGTAATATATTTCCTAATACAGACGTTGCTGTGCTTAATATTGCATTTCAAACATTAAGGATGCTGGAATTCTCCAATGTATGTCTATCTTGCTTTTTCTTTCTAAATCAATTACAAATGACTCTTTTAAATGCATTACACTGAGCCAAAATCAAAACTAGACAAAGTGTTGTCCAATACTTACCACATCACCACTAAAACAAACATCTGTCTGACTTAGCAGCCCTAAATGTCACTAAATGGATGTAAAGATGCATTTGGAAAATCGCTCAGGGTGATTAACTCTGTGGGTTCTGAAATGGACACTGACTTCCAGAGACTTCCAACGCTGCTCAAGAATGGGCATCCATTTTTCTTTGTTAGTCATTCAGTCATTAGCCTAGTTACACATCTGGATCCCAACAGCACTTTAAGAATATGGACTGCTCTGTCGAGTAGGGGGGGGGGTGGAAAGCTAATTAGCCAAACTGGAGAGGAACATCTTGTTTTCCTAGCCCCCCTAATGGATTAGAGCAAGGTCTTTTGAAATGCAAACTTATCAAGGAGACACAGTTAGAGGAGCTGTCCCCGTTGGAGCTGCTAGTCCCTGTCTGCCGTCTGTCCTCTAAGCTAATGAGTAAACATTAGGTTTGGCTTTATTCCTTCTCTTACTCCAAATAGTGTGAAATTGTGTCATGCTCCATTGTCATGCCAATACTTTGTTTACCCGCCTTAGACACCCCTTTTACATTTCTAAAGTTGGTTACAGTGTGCTTTGAAGAGATTTCCCATTGAGAAATGCCTTTTTCCGAATAATGATGCACATGACACATACAGGGATTTTATAACTGGGTCTATGCTCACAAATTTGTGAGCCATTCACTGCATAGGATTACCTTTGTGTTTAAACTCAAATAGACAAGCAAGGGGCAATAGCAGTTTGAGCTTCTGCATTTTAACCAGTTTGTTTGTTTACTTGTCTTGCAATTAAGTCTCCTAGAGTGACAGGTTGATAGAGAACTCTAAACTGGCCACTGTAACAATTGTTAGCGTGAAATGTGAGCTTATGTTGTCTTATGAATGAGTGGCGACCTGTGCAAGATGTAACTGCCTTTGTCACAATTCATAAGCATGGACAAAAGTGAAAGATATTTTTATCTTATCTTTTGTAGGAGACATTATCTGTTATTATTTTTATCCTGGCAACTAGGGGCAGTTGGGCACTCTATAAACTTAGAGAGTATGAAGGTTGGTAATAGCAGCAGACAGACTATCTTTACAAACTGTAAACTTAGGAATCATATTTTTGCAGCACACAATACACTTTTTCATGTACGATAAACTCTAGAGTGTTACACTGACTTTGTTCAGATTCTATCTGGTCTACTTGGGTCAGATTTGTATTTAATCAAATACTTTTTCTTTTTACATAGTAATGGGGTAAAAAGAGTTGTGAAAAGCACATCGGCTAACCACTAACTAGGACCCTGCTCGGAGTTATAATACTGTAGTTTATGATATTTAACCACATAAAATAAGACAGAAACCTTACCAAAATTAAATGCAATCAATCAGTAAATTATATTTCAAAAACAACATCTTGTTTCGGGGTGCATGGAGACATGGACATGGGACAATCAAAAATGGGTGTGAATGTAAATTTCCGGAAGGTACTTTATTAAATAAAACAATAATAATTAATACAACACTGAGATGAAGAGGAATGTGCAAGGGATATTTCAGTACTGTATGGTGCTGATGGAAACGTCCAAATGCAAAATAACATTCTTGGAAAGGGCTATATCCTCCCTTTAATGAGCTACAGGATTACACGTCACAATCTGTGAAAAGTAACATTTGACATTAGCATTTTATGTAATACAGAGATTCTGGTTTGTGTATTTGATGACATGGATTTTCATCTTTATCATACCAATCATTCATCTGAAGCAAAGATTTTTTAACAACTTTTTCCTTGTGAAATAATCTAATTAACAGCCCTAATATGTGTATGTTATGATTGTACATTAAACATTTTAAGTTTAACCTCACAGCCCTCTGTCTTCAAACAAAAGTGTTTCATTGTGCTTTGCTGAAAATGCCCTTGGGGCCCAAGGCCCTTTCTCTGTTGGTGCCAAGGAAGGCAAAGGCTCTGCTGACATTTCGGAGCCGTTTCTAAAAGGGTAAACATTGCCCTGAGATTCTGCCCTTCACTGGATGACAACTTTATTATTCATTTCAAACATTTCTCCATCAATGTTTTCAGAATGAAATTCTCATTAATACCTGAAGCATGATATCACTCCTATGTTTCCCTTTTAGTTGTTCTTTCGCATGCTAGAAAAAATGTATCTAATTCATTTTTGAATACACTTGCAGACTAAATCAAAAACAAAAAAATCTACTTCAAAGGGAAGCTCTAATCCAATCATCTTTTCTTTTATTGTGTAAGTTTCATTTCATGTCAATGCATCTTGGACAAGTACATATCTGGGGATCTCTTAGATAGAGGTCACCTGTCCAAACAAAGAAGAAGAGGGAAAAAACCTGAGATTTCTGCTCGTGTGTTGCCTTGTGCAGAATCTAATTGGGGTTCAGTTAGAGCTTTCTATAGCAGCTCTTTGTCTTGACCTTGAAGTATTGGCCATACTCGATGAATGGAGCAACGGACTGTTCATAAGAGGCTGAGTCTGAGCTTTTATGTGAGCTGATCTGCAGAGGAGAGACAGACAGCACTGGGATTGTTCACTAGATAGAAGTCTCCCCTGCCCTTTGTGTTGAAAAGACCTTCGGAGAAAACCAATGTTCCTTTTTCCTCAATGAAGGATATACAACTGATAGTTTATGCAGATTTATTCTCACATTTTCCTATGTTACACTGTATGACTTTTAATTTGCTTTAAGCTGTTTTGAATGCTCTTATTCATTGCTGACTACAGGTGTAGTCATCAGCTACTGAACCATATCAATGAAGTTGATAATGACTTGGTATAAAAACATTTTATTTATTATTTTTATTATTTATTATTTAAACATGTATCTATTACTTAAGACAAATCTTGTTAAAAGGCTGGTCAAGATGGTTGATGTAATTTTGATGAAGTTAACTCTTTAATAAAAAGTCATAATTGAATTTCGTAAAAAATAAAAAGAAGTAGCCATCTTCCCCCAAATCCTTTGTCTAATTAGTGTCACATGTTCTCAAACCTGTAAGAAAACCTGAATATTGATTTCAGCATAAATTTCTTTTAAATGAATATTGCTACCTTCATGAAAGATGTTTTACAGTGAAGTAGTAGTAGCAGCAGTAGAAGGGATAAAGGTTACTTCAGTCATAGGAGTAGTAGGAGGCTAAGCTTATCAACAAGCAAACCAAGCAAATGCTTGGGCGGTCCCTAACAGGCATGGACTGGCCGCCTGACATACCGAGCAATACCCGGTGGGCCAACGCACATTTTTGGGCTGGTAATTTAAAAAAAAGAAAACACATTATTGGCCATCACGACCGTACATACAAGACATACAGTGTCTTAACAGATACTTGACTAGAGCAATGAAATTAAAGGCCCCTTCCTCTGAGTGCCTCTGACCAAGTTTATAAATCTCTCGTTCGCACCAGCCTTTCATTAAATGAGTTTAACCGTCTCTGAAAACAAGGTGTTCCATGTTTCATCTCACATGTCGTGTAATTTTAAACGGTCAAATTAGCGGAGTTGGCAGTCAAAATACGAAAATTCCATAGGTATGACAGCAATTTTCCTGCACAGGTATTTAAACTTGTTTTGAAGTTATGTGAAGAAATGTGGAGTAATTGGCTTATGTGCCATCGCACATCTTGTAAATAATTATGTCGGGCCACCATGGTCAAAAAATGCCAGGGCCTTTTTTTGGTCCTAGTCTGGCCCTGGTCCCTAAGGGCTGACCTACTTTGAAATGCTACTTTGGCAGAGACTGGTGTAATGGCACCTTTGTGTAGATGCAAAAGTGCAGGCTTCCAAATCTCCCCTTGAAAGGGCTTGTTTCTTTCGCAGCGACACCCAATCTAATACTCATTTAAAATACATGTGAGAGGGAAACTGATACAATAACTATCCTTCTGTTTCTGATAAAAAAAAAAGGATTTTTTTTTTTTGCTGGATGTATATGTCCTGCAAACTGCTTTGAATAGTTATGTGAATGCAATGAGTGAGCATATAATTATCTAACATCAGAATAATAACATTAATAATAATAAAACATTACCAACTCTATTCCAGCTTGATGATTAAAATAAGTATACAGCTGCCCAGCTTGCTCTCGTCTGATTTGACTCCGAATCAAGTTAGAATCTTAACTAAGTTTGAGAGACCAAGGATGCCTAACAAACCCTTCTCTCCTTCTGGGCCGCATTTCTCCCAGTTTCCCCAGCAACAGGCCCTGAATACATGCCTCATTTACAGCAATGCACTGGTCTCGTTTTCAACTGAGCAGACTGAGCGCCAACCTTCTCCTCAGTCTCTTCCTACCGGCCTACCTGCAACTATATTCCACACGTCTAGCAACAGACAGTGAACAGCTCCCGTTGAAGCATTAATCCAATTTGATGATCCCCTGTCCAAGAGCCGGAACTGCTCCAATCGTACACAAACCTCCTTGCCAGCTCCCTACCAACCGCCAGGGAGCCTCTCTCATAAGGAAAGACAGACCTCTCGCAGCTCGGGCAGTGATTCCAGCAGCTTCTGCCGCTAGCGATAATCTGCCTTCTCATGGTATCGCCTGCGGCTCCCAGCTCCATCCAGTCAATCCACACCTCTTTCTCTCTCTCCCTCATCTCAGTTTTCAAACCCTGACACATGTGGTATGGTTCAACAACCGAGGCAAGAAGCTCCACTTGGTCTACTTCCATCCCCGAGACCCCTCCAACCCAGAAGCCAAGGCAACTCCCCCTCAACAAGTTCCTTCACACTGTTAACCATGAGCTCGAACCAAGATTTGCATGAGCCTTCAGATGGCATCTCGCAGGATGTATTTCACAAGCTATAGTTAAGTTGAGGCCTTGCCATTAATTTGCTTGCACATTTAGCGACGTGCGGTTTGTGGAAGAACAAATCTGACCCGTTAGTCATACACGGTGTGAATCATTTTCCCCTGTGTCTGCGGATTGCATTAATATTAATCAGAACACACCGGTAAGCATGTTTATTTACCCAGATTAATAGTTTGCTCTATTTTTAGTCTAGATAATTTTTGTCCTGATATGAATGATACAATTGAAATGTTCAAATGAGTAATTATTTTAAATGAACAAGAGTCAATAGAACGAAGTACCAAGTTGAACGAAACATCCCATCACTGCTCAGAGGACTTCAGCCTCATGCCCAGCTGTCTTAACATCTTGCGGGCTTATTGAACTTATTGAGCTTGGATACCAGCTATACAAGCTTCTAAATATTTATTTCAGATCTATGGCCTTTTTCTTGTCCCTTTCACGTCATCAAACAGCCAGATTCATTGGTCTTTCCCTTGGCATGTTCACTCATGTAACTCCACACCAAATATCCGAATCGAGGTGTAGCGGCCTTACCCCCCCAGCTACTTGGCACCTCTCTTCCCCATCACTCCGCTGCTCCCAGCTCTTTACTCTTTTCACGCCGAATCCCCTTAGTCCCTGCTTACAGCTACTCACATGCCACCAACCCCCAACAACATGGCAGTCATATTTTTTTGCAGAATATCAGGGAGCTAGCAGCAGTGTAAACACCCTTTAATGGTCTTTTTGACGCTTCGCTGGAGAACAGGCTCCAAGCAGGTCTCCCACCAACCCCCCTTTCGTACCTATCAGCTTGGAAAACTTTATCTGCCTCCTCTAAATCACTTAATTTATTTCCTTCCTCCACCACTTTAGGAACTTGCAAGTGGGCTCCTTCAAATGTTATCTTAGCAGTGGGCTCCATCAAAGCTTGATCAACAAAACCCGGTTCCAGCTTGGGTCAAGGAAAACAATCCTCTTTATTTTCTATCCCCTCGCCCAGCGTGTCTGGCCAGGTTATGCAATCAGCATGCATGGGTGGGACACTCATCTTGATCAGCAAACCAGGTTCCAGCTTGGGTCAAAGAAACAGTCCTCTCGCCTTTCTATCCCCTTGCCCAGTGTGTCTGGCCACGTTTGCAATCTGCATGCATGGGTGGTACACTCATCTTGGTCAGTAAACCCAGTTCCATCTCAAGTAAAAAAAATCCTCTACATTTTCTATCCCCTCACCAGCATGTCTGTTCCTGTAGGACCTCACTTCCACTTCAAGAGACAACCCTAAGTCATAGAGCACTCCTATCAAGGCAAACCCCCCACAAGCTACTCCATCCTCCAGATTTGCAAGGTTTTAAACATTTGGTGGCTGTCCTCATGCTGTTGGGGGGCTTTCGGGCCCGGGTCATATATCTGTGGCCTTTCCAAGGACAGTGGCCCTTACCCTAGGCTTACCCTATTCTCGGCAAAATGTCTTTGCATTGCTAAGCTAGTTCTATGTAAGCAAACTCGTGAATGATGTAACAAAGTCAAGCATGTAACATTGAATGGATAGATTGTTAACTAGAGTATTAAAATAACAACTGACATGGACAATACTAGGGCTGCAACAATTTTATCTACAGTTGTCTTGTAAAACTTTTCTAGCAGGACTTACAGCAAACACTCTCAAACATTTGCAAATGATACAGAACTCTGCAGCTTGTCTTATCTTCAAGGAACCAAAACAAGCTTTTTTTAATCTCCTCTTTATTTGATTTCACTGGCTCCTCATTGCAGCTCATGTTAAATTCAAATCACTGATGCTGGTGTACAAAACTATCTCCAAATCAGCCCCTGATTACACTCCTACATGCCCTCCAGAAGCCTGCACTCAGAGAAGGAACAATGACTCGTGGTTCCATCCCACAAAGGCAGAAGATTTCTTAGCAGAACCTTCTCTCTCACTGTCCCTGGCTGGTGGAGTCAGGAAAGCTGCAACACTAACAGCTTTCAAAAAGCAACTGAAAACTCTTCTTTTCAGGGAAGACCTACAATAAAAAACCCTGTTTTTTTCCTCCTGTCTTTATTTTCTTCCTGCTATGGTTTATTGATCAGTTGATACAACTTCTATTATGAGCAAACTGAGATAAACTCTGTGTAACAAATTGCATATTGTCTATCACCTTCTGTAAGTCACTTTGGACAAAAGCATCTGCCAAATGCATAAATGTAAAGTCTTTGTTCAAAACCACATCCTTTGTGACTATTTTGAAAGTCAAATGGAATCTGGCAACAATAAAACAATTGTCAACTAATTAAATTATTTTTTTTAACATATATATATGTATAATTATCAGTTAAATCCTGCAAGTACATGAATGCAAATGATTAATGCAGTCTATGTCGATTGAAATACATAAGATAAAAACAGATTCCTGGAGTAGTTTACTACAGTTTTATGACACTGAAAATGTGTCTTTATTTTGTTGCATGAATATAATTTTTGAGAGCTATAATGCAGGCTTCGAAAAAGTCTAATCTTCTGCATTGTAACTACACCAATTTGTAATAAAATATGTAAATATAATGTAAACATGTAATTAACAGAAAACTCTTTTAACAATTATTTTTATTGTTTTTGCATATTTACTAAATACAATAGCGTGTACATTATGATTTACTGCATACAGAAAGATAGTTAGTATTAATGGCAGTTCTAGTATTAGTAGTAATGTTAGTAGTGGTAGGTTTAATAGTGATCACTATAATAGTTTTTTTATTGATTTACAGAAGAAGTGGGTTTAGTAGAAGTAGAAGAATTGTTTATTGTCTACTGTATATCTGAATAAGCATTCCTGTTTAGCCGATGGTGGGGCCCTGTCCTTGCCCTCCCCTGATGTGACTGTTATGTGAACTACCTGGTGGGGTGTAAACAAACCCTATCTACCTCAATGTCCCAAAAAGTGAGAAGCCCGGCTTGCTCTTGACCCCACATTAAATTGCCATTATGCCTAAAGCATTGTGAGCCAAAAAAAATGCTGAGACCAATTAACACGATTAGCGGCACAAATCCTCATTTGCTCATCAAAACCAAATTTGCTTCTTGGCATGTTTATGTTGAAAATGTATCCAATATCTAGACAAACAACAGTTGCTGGTTGATGTTTTTATTAAACAAATTGACATTTTTTTATTATAATTTAATTTAGTTTCAACTTACTATATACTGTAGACATTTTCTTAAGTGGATGTAAAAATAATAGCAAATAGCAAAATAATAATAAAAAAATTGTTTAGTGGTTTTATGGTTGTAGTTTTGTTGACAATATTTGTATTTGTTTATTAACAAATTTCATTTAATTATGTGACTGTGTCTTTCAAGAGCTTAAAAAAATGAAAGCCCTTATGGATCCCTGACCCTACAAGGGTAATAGATCACTCCTGGTGCAAACGTGTATTGCTGGATCTGAAGTCCCTGTTTCGGTGGCTGGCTGATTCATGGCGGCAAGTGCTCATTAACTGTCGGTTGTGTTTTCTACCAGCTTTGATTCGGTTTTTAATTAATTTTCCGAGCTGGTTCTCAGAGCTGCAGTGTCATATTAAAGTCCTGTGAGCTCTGAAGCTGTCAGAGGGGAAGAAACGGTTATGGCTCATCCCGAGATTAATATCTCATCACCGCTGATGTATTACCTTGATAAACTGCGGCGTGAGGTTCACTAATCAACATTTTAAAAATATTATGCATTTCTGCAGTTTGCTCCGTTATGATAGATGAACATTTGAGTGGATGGAGAACAGTCACCAAGCCGCAGTACCTGCTCTGCATCTCCGCTGTTCAATTACTGCCAGTTGTTTTATCTCTCTTTTTTAGCAGATATGTCATTTATCATTCTGGGGGATCAAATATTCGTATGTGTAAAAAAGATGCCTGCAGGTTTATAAAATGGGATTTTTGATAAACCTGTACACCTTTGAACTCCCCCCCCCCCCACCCCATCCTAAATAGACGAGTGTTTGAAATGCAAAGAAATAATTGTTACTTTTTTTTACCCTGAGGTAATTCCTTTAAATTAAAAGGAAAATGGGTATAGACTTTTGTGCCAAATCATTTAAATCATTCAAATCATTTTAACAGGTCACCGGACCCTCACTGGCTCAAAATTCCCACCGGACATGCAAACTACCTCATGAAGCCCTTGGCCCATAAAAAGACTGGTTTAAAGATGAGAAGAATCGTAACTACAGCACATGAAAAATACAATGAAATAACATCTGTCTGTAGTAACAACTTCATTTTGTCTATAAATAATGTTGACACTTGAACATGAATAATTAGTAATTTTCTGTTTTGATTTTGAAATAGGTGAATGTCTGTAGAGGATACAGAGGACTCATTTCCTTCATTGTTTTCTCTCCTAATAGTCATTAAAAGTGAAGATCGAAAACATTCATAAGACATTGCAGATGATGGAATTTCAGTGCTGCATTCCTAATGGCATAACTCGGTGACATCCCATGCATTCTGCTCATACTCTATTTGCCAAGTGAAGCAAGAAGTAGATTAAAACACATTTGTCATTTGCTTTCCTTTGTGTTTCTCCCTGTTCTGTTTTGTCTTTTTTGTGGATAGAACTGTTTTATATGTGTTTACATTTTCATTTTTATGAAGGCCCAGTGACATTTTCAGGAGTGTAATGCATATTGTCGACCAATAAAAGATGGGTTCAGGGCATTTATTTACGCTTTGTGTTCAACTAACTTTGCAGTTGACTCATTCCAAGTTTTAGCAGCTTATTGTCATCAGATTTATCCACCCAGTGTAAGGTATGATTTGACAACCATATGTGTCTCCAGCACATCCTACAGATTTGTAGAAAGAATCACAATGATGAACTTGAAGATCCAAAAGAGGGTTTATTATTTGCCCACAGGGACTTGAACATTTTTTAATCATAAAATACTGAACAGAAAACACCTCTACACCTTTCTTTTTAAAAAAGTTTTTAAAAGGTGGGGAAAAAATCTCTGACTTTTATAGAATGTCAGAGAATCAACCAAGCCTACTCAATGAGACAGTCAATAGAGAATGGCACACAATGGCATAGTAGCTTTTTAAAACTTTTTTAAAGATTTGTACAGTGACTACAAATACAGTACTATGAGCAAGTTTACTGACTCATCACAGACACTATTTAGACAGAAATGTATTTAATAATAAACCCTCAGACCAACTAGAAAAAAATAACTATAGTGGGCAGGTGTTCTGGATTTAATGCCACCAGAAGACAGAAGACTTCAAACAGAAGACTATCCCGGAATAGTATCAAAACACTGTTAAATCCTTGAAAATCAGGAAAATGTCTTCCATACAATAAACATTTCCTGGTATTCTTAAGAATTTTTTTTTACTGTGTATGTTTGCATAGTCCTGCTCTCTGATGATGGTTGTTTATGCTTACTTGAAGAATACTTACCATAAAAATTTACCTTTGTTTTAGCAACCTGCTCTGTTTATCTGTTGGCTGTTACAATTTACCTGAAGAAGCTTACTCACTTACTCACCTTGACATCCAACTTTTCTTGGTTTCCTGACTCTGTAGTTTGTCTGGTCTATATTCCCTGTTCCTGTGATGTCCATCCTCAGGTTTGTTTCTTTCCGGTCCTGTCATTGTCATCTCTGGTGTTGTCTGGATTTTACCTGTGGTTTTCAGAGAAAGTGTAGGTCTGTCTTACATACATAAAAGATCATTCGGTACTCACTGTTTACTATAATGTGTCTAAGCAGTCGTTCCTTCTGAAAGTCTGTGTTGTAAAAATCATGTGAAAGAAGGTTCCCAAAAATTGCCATTTGCATATATATTTATATTAAGAACATAAATGAGAAGATGTTCCATAAAGAGTCACAAACTGTTACAGATCAAAATTTTATTTTGAATTGTTAGCAAGTGATTCACATGCTAGGTCAATGGGTAGGCATGATATAACAGGAGTGTGGACAAGATGGAGAGAGTGTGAGAAGTACGGAAGAGAGTGCAGGATGATTCATCATATTTACGTTAAAAGCTCGATTTTATTTCTCATTTGTTTGTGACCATGTCAAGGAATCAGAAGCTTCTTAACCCTTGTGTGGCTTTCGGGTCAAATTGACCCGTTTCTAACTTTTACAAGAATAAGTGTATATTATATTTATCATTTATTTTATGGTTGCAATAATTTACCAAATGTTCTCTATATTATTTGAATTTGGGATAAGTCATAAATGTTAATGTGTTATGGAGTAAAATTTAGATTTTAATTGCTTTTAAAATGGGAATACCCCATCCATCCATTTTCATGTCGGCTTTTTCCCTTTCAGGTCGCCACAGCGGAATGAACCGCCAACTTCTCTGGCATATGTTTTATGCGGTGGATGCCCTTTCAGCTGCAACCCATCGCTGGGAAACTGGGAATATACCACAAAGGTTAAAGCAGTCATGTTATGGAAGCCCAGAAACTAGTAATGGTGACGAGTGGACTTCACCTGCAGGAAAATCAAGAGAGTAGACTGTTTTTAGGGTTCTTTTCTGAACGTTTTTCCAGCCCATTTATTTCAATGCTCTGCCTGAGCAAATATTTAGATATTTGCCTCTGTTTTATTAGTTGACACCAATGGACATTCCAGGAACAAAATATTTTCTATATGGGCAAATTAAATTATTTTTATTTTATCAAGGATTTCTGATGCCTCTCGATTGTTCTCCCTCTAGACAGTTATCCCTTTTTGTCTCATGTTGTATGATGGGATTCATTGAAAGCGTTTGTGCATTTCTTCTGTGTGTGGGCCTCTCTGATTCATCGTCCTTTGCCCATAATCAGCCACACATAAATTATTCTTATTTACTCTCTCCGTGATTAAGATGCTGCCACATAATGTCACTCAAGCAGATTTTTATAGATCAAATGAAAATTGGCAACAGGGGAAACCAGGTCAAGTTCATCAATTAAAGCAGGTGCTGTTTTTGTTATTTATATATTTAGTCACTTCACTGCTCCCTCTCTTGCTAAATGGACTTCTTCGTATAAAGTGCTCTGGGGATGATTGATTCTAGTGTTCATCTTTCATAAAGCACAACGCACTTTAGTATGAGTAATCACAATTGCAAGTATTGATGCAGAACATTTGATACGAAAAATTTTTTTTTCTGAAAAGGCTCAGAATTTGAAGTGCTTGCAAAAAGGTGTTATTTGTAGAAATATCAATATCTTTTGATTCTAAGTTCATGACCTAGATTTTTTTAAATATAATTTTTTTTCATCCAAAAGTATTTCAGTTTCATAATATTTACTTTTTTTGCCATTTTTGGAACTTGTCAGATTTGCAGGGTACTTTTATCAACAAGTTGTCTCTTGGATACTCGCAGTACTCAATGAATTTTAATCTCTATCCTCATCAATGCTTCTTCAATAACATATAAATGTATAAACATGAGCAGGAATGCACATGATGCTACAATGTGTAGATTTATGTGGTAGCAGGTTGGTGGACAATAATGTTATCTGGCAGTGAATCTCAAAAGATGTTTGATCATTGTTCAGCTTGAGCAAAACATGGCTTGTTCTGGATTGTTCTTTCGTTAAGTGTTCTATGAGAGTGCACCCATCCCACTCTATTTATTTAAATATTGAATAGTCCAGTGATTTAATTTTGTGTTTTATTTTCCTGAAACATCTGCACAATATCTTAAAACAACAACATATATAAAGACAAAAGGAAATGGCAGTAGCCTTCCAAGACGTGATTGTTTCAAGGCACATAACTGGGAAAAGTTGCATAATTGTACATCCTATTAAAAGCCACAATGCAGTGCCCCCTAATATTTAAAATGCTGGAAATTTGCTAGAGCTGACCATGTGTCTAAACTGACCAATTAGGGAAAAAGGATCTCAGTCATGGAGCTGACCAAAAACCCAATGATAACTCTGTAAGACCTTCAGGGGAACAACCTTCAGTGGAGTATGCAATGCTCCACTAATTTGGTCGGTGTAGCCAGAAGTCACCCCTTAGTGGTTACACCACAATAATAAAATCATCTGTTATGACGAGATAAATTACTAATTGAAATGAATGTTATGCAACATGTTTGTAGGAAAGCTCCTCAAATGGCCAATGCCATCTCTAAGAGAAGCATGGTGGTAGTGACATAATGGTGGTGGTGGGGGGGTTCTCTTTCAGAAGAAGGAACTGGAGGCCTTGTTAGGATTGAGAGAAAGAAAAAGGAAAGCACAGAAACATCCTGGATGGGGATTTGTCTTAGAGAACTCAACAGTCTAGTTAATCAGCTTTCATTCATTCATTCATTCATCTTCATGTCGGCTTTATTCCCTTTCGGGGTCGCCACAGCGGAATGAACCGCCAACTCACTGGCATATGTTTTACGCAGCGGATGCCCTTCCCTGCCGCAACCCATCGCTGGGAAACATTCACACACACATTCACACTTTAACACTATGGGCAATCGTTCTTATTCAATTCACTTATATCGCATGTCTTTGGACTTGTGGGGAAACCGGAGCACCCGGAGAAAACCCACGCGATCACGGGGAGAACATGCAAACTCCACACAGAAATGCCACCTGCCCCAGCCGAGGCTCGAACCAGCGACCTTCTTGCTGTGAGACGACCGTGCTACCCAATGCGCCACCGTGACGCATCCTATTCAGCTTTCAGCAAAACAATAATTAGAAGCCCAAAAACCCAAACATAAACAGTGGATTCAAAACAAATGTCTTTCAGTTTCTGCGTCAGAGGCCAGAAATGAATCTATCGAATTGGAGAAATCAGAAATTACATAAAACAACAGAACAACAAAAGAACTGTGAGTGCAGTCTTTGGATAGTCTCTTTAAAGAAATACTTCACAAGTCATGAAGTCCTTTGTTTTTATGTAAATAAAAAAAAAACTTAATGGATATTTCAGGAGGTCAAGGGTTTTTGTAGGAGTGTTATTTTGATCAACCCCCCTGACAGGGCCAGAATTTTAAGTGTTAAAAACCTATGATCTTCAGAGCATGTGTCTCAAGAGAAAGAATGAGGTTCAGCCTTTAAAGATAAAAAATGCAATGGAAGAGTGAGGGAAAGGGGAGAAGTTGAATATATATTTCAGATGATAAGAGAAAAGATGAAGCAGAAGAAAAAAGATTCTATTACCGTGGCGACAGTTACAAACCTGCCCTTGTGTGGAGTAGCCTCTGCTGAGAAGATTGATGCAATGAGTTCTGACCTTGGCTTGGAGCTGAAACTGGTGATGTATGTATGAGCATCTCCTTGCTAAATGGGCCCAGATTTGTTGCGCTAATATACATGGAAGCCCAGTACCAAACTCAGCACGGTGATAAATCAGCAGCCATTTTAGATGTCATATCTGGTTTATATTCCTCTTCTGTTTCTATTGCTCTAATCCATGTCATGAGCATCATTTCAAAGGAATAGTGTTATATTATTCTGTCTTTGCTGGGGTCATGCCACTGCTACATTAGCATCTTCAAACATACTGCAGAAAATTTACACGAATTGGTAAAACAAAATTACTATCACGTCTTATTGTCAATATATAATTACATTTTCAAATATGTTATACTTAAAAAAAAATTGAAAATTAAGTATCAGCAATGGTAGGCTATATTCTGCTTTTATTGTCATTGTAAGCCATAACATTATGCCACAACTAAGTCTACATAGGCTGGTTATATAAACAAAAGAAAATGTGTTTGCTTGTTGTATGGTTATCACTCTAATCTGATTGGCTCAGAATTACTAGGGTGTGTTTTTACATTTTGCAAATCACTTCAGTGTCAGATGAAAACCTAATCTCCTTGACATTTTGGCAAGATTTTGGCAATGATAAAGATTCTCTCATCCAAAATCAGATTTGTATTCCTCTTTTACTGCCTGCCATATTAGCAGGTGGTTATATAACGGTAGGTGTACAAGGCATGTTGTTTGATTGCATCGTTTTTGTAAAATCAATTATTTGACAGGCCAACTACATAGACGAGCATACGAAGACACTGTCTGCATTGGTGAGTGGTGCTTGAGGCTGGACCAACCCAACTAGAAATTGTGCAGTGCCCGAATGTCTCTATTGCTGTTAAGAATGTTGAATGTCAAGAAAGTTCTCAGGACATTCTGGGGAAATCACAAAGTACACATGGGTCAGTAGGACACTAATATGGGCAAAACTTTTGTTGATGTAATTGTTTTCAGAGATCCAGTAGCATCTAGAGGTCCAATGAGATCATTGACACAGTTCCACCTAGTCAATTATTCTCTTAGAATGCACAATGATACAATTAGTTATCTATTTCTCTTTGACATTTGTAAATGCAAACGTTATAATCTTTGATTTATATTTTTGTATTATCTCTTTTTTAAGTGTTCTCTTTAAGCAGGGGATCTTTTAAAATTTGCATCATTGGCACGTGAGGTGATAAATGTTACGATTTATACAAACTCAGATCTACCTTCGGTGAGTGTTTGTCTTAGTAAGCAGTCACGTTATATTAGCAGAGAGTTTCATAAATGTGTGCATTAAAATGCATTAAACTCATTGAAAATGTGACAGCCCGGCCCAAAAATGTGTGTCGGTAAACTGGGTATGCCCGATGCAGTACCTGGACCGTCAGAAGTGAGCAGATCTCTTTGCCATGTTAAAACGGCACAAACTTTTGAGCAGTCTATAGCCCTAGTTTATTACACTAGTGCTTCAATGTTTGGATTCAGATTGCTACCTTAGACCTTTGTGAACATTCTGAGGTGTTGAACTATTTTTTTAATTTGTTGTTTTTTTTTTAAGATATATTAACATCTCAAAATTCAGCTAATCAGACACCTGCTATGCCTATTTCCCACCTTTCTGAACCCATGTTTGGTTACCAGGAAGTGACGCACATCCATGATTGCAACGGCTGGCTACGCCCATTCTGAGCCTCCTTTAGCCTTCATAGAAATGTAATGTATGGTACATTCATGTTATAAACAGTCAATTCATGTTATCCAATGAGGTTATGTTATGTAAAATTCTTCTTTAAAAAACTGTCTCTGCTCCTGCTCCTACAGAAGAACCCACCATCTAAACCCAAAGAGGAAATATGTTTAAAGAATTTGAGAACTATTACAGCACTTGGAAGACACAGCATGGATGTGAGCCCCAGAGGTAAACTCAGTTAGCTCTACACTCTGATGTATGCTTGCTATTCTAATTCACACAATTGAGTTGCAGGAGATACATGGAGGTGGATATGGAAGAAAGCGTCAGCTCTCTTTCTTTAGCTTAGCCTTCTGGTCCAATTGTGTGCCTCTCTCGCCTTGAAATTTCTCCTCGGCTGGATATGTTTGATGACCTTTCAGGTTGTTTACATGTTCCTGTGTAGAAGGTAACCTTTTGCTCCTGGTGTTTTTCTGTAATGGAATGGTAGACCGGAGAAAATATAAACGCGGATAAAGTATTGCCTTGCTTGAATTAGAATTTCAAAACATGGGAAACAGTATGAAATATATTTATTTCTCGCTACACCTGATGAAATCTTGAAATGATATACAGCAGTGCCAGAATATTGATTGGCTGTTGATACAAATCAAAAGTCGAGTCAAATAAAATCTCAGTTTACTGTTTATGTTTTTAAAACAACTGTGAGAGCTTTTCAAATGCATAGTTTTGCAGTTTGTTTGACATTTTTTGAGTACACAATTCCATTCTTTCCTTATTAGAAAATGACAACAAATGTTATCCTTTTTAAACCATATGCTAATCATTTACCTCTCGGTTGTTAACCAATTTGTAGTTTTTTTACTAAACACATCTGTTTAACCTAATTTCTGAAACCATCTTTAAACCAGATAAAAATTTAATAACCTTCAGAGAACATTCACGGAAGGTGAAAAAAACTGGAGTAACTTTCCCAGAACATTATTCTAGCAAAAATTGGTTAGCTGGGCCCGATTTAACATAAAATATATTTAACATTTAATGAATATATATATATATATATATATATATATATATATATATATATATATATATATATATATATATACTTTAAATATATATATATATTTATATATTTTATTTTAAATTTTTGGTATGCAGAGGCAGAGTTTGGGCTGCTAGTGCAAATTGCCAAGCAAGTGTTATTGTGGTTTAATTTCACTAACAAAAAAAAGGCTATTTACTAATTTATTTCACAAATCAGTATTTGCACCCCAAAGAGAATTCTGCAGCTTTCTTTTGCTCTCTTGCTTCAAGTTCCTTCTCTCTCAGCTACATTTTCTAAACTTGTCTCTGATTGAGCTAACTTAGACCATGCCTGGTAGACAGTAGCACACGTTGCCTTTAAGGCCCTGAATGGTTTGGCTCCGATCTACCTGAGCAGTCTCCTTTCACGATATATTCCATCTTGCTTTGCTGTCTTTGATCTCAACTGCTAAAAAACGCTATATAAAAACTTGATTGATTGAGAAAATTATCTTTGATGAGTATGTAAAAATGTATACTAAAATGATTGCTGGCAACTGGTTCGCAGGCTACCCATTGGTCTCCTAGTGCTCCTAGTCTGGGCCTGCCAAAAACTAACCCATACTATGCCAATGTTGAAAAATAACATTTTATAACTGTATATTCTATAACTGTGTTGTTCTTTTGCTGCAAATGCCAAAAGTAATTTTAGGCAAAAGTTGGGGATATGCACTGTGCAAATTGTCAGCCCAGACAAACACATTGGTCACATGCAATGGCATCGATGCTGTATTACTATCACTCTGTCTAAAACTTTGTAAACATATACAGTAGTTTGTAACACTTGCATTGTTAACACAACGATACAAATACAATTTGAGGATCATCAGTTTTATTAGCATTCTTAGAACTCACAAGCAGTGCAGCCTCAGAATCGAAATCTGGATCTTATCTCCGAAACACATGTTTAATTCAGCTTATGTTTTAATAACAAGTTTGCTTTGTATATATCCTCGCTGATATCCATGGCCCAGAATGTAAAAGTCAGAAGTGTCATCTGAGGCAGATCCATCATTTTCCATCGGAGTTGCTAATGATGCATTTGGCTATTGTGAGTGTCCCGTTATCTAAGACACAAGGGTCAGAGAGGGACATCCCGTCTCCAACAGCTCTCACCACAGCTGCCATATGTCCTGAGAAATTATTGCATATCACCAAAATGATCTTTTCTTTCACTCTGACTCTTTCAGTGTGCATCCAGACACACTCAGACTCATTTAATCAGCTCAAACAGCTTCCCATTCACTCTGTACATAACCAATCCTCTCCCAGATGTCTTATCAGTGCAATACATACAAACTGAAGCAGCATCATCACATGGAACAAATGAATGAACTATTGGATGTGAACCAACGGTAAGCCATAGATATAGAAATCCACCCCAGTTAATATGTTTGCTTTCCTAGTCTTATCATTTGCTTCTTATCAGGCAACCTCTCTCAAACCCGCTCAGTGTAAATCTGTGCCACCTTCTGTCAGGAGCTTATTATTGCCTGATCTTGTCTCCAAAGAGTGAAATTATTGAGTACATTGTTAAAGTCAATTATATGTACAGGCCTGTTCAAATGTTTGGTGTCAGCAGGCTAGGTTTTTTTTTTAAACTTATTTCTATTAAATAGAAAAAATATACAAATCATCAAAAATGATGTGGAGTTTAGATATATCAACATATTATTTTTAGTTGATCATGTTAACAGAATTTTTAAAACAAAGTTTAAAAAAAAGACTCAAAATCTTGCCTTGCTGTCACGTTTCGTAGGAGAGAGATACAAGACAAGGATTATAAGGGATTGGCTTTAATCAAGCAACTCAGATGTAAGGAAGAACAGAGGAATGCCACTGGCGTCAAACAATAAGAGCAGGCTTCGCTAGTAGTCCGCAGAGGAGGTGGTCAAGCCATGTGTTGAGGGGCTGGAGACGGGCAGGAGAAGGCTGGCTGGAGAAGGAGGAAGGATTCCCGTGAAAGGAGAAGAGGTCGTCATAGGGAGTGTAACCTTGAGGATCGATCAGTGAACTGAGTGAGGAGTGGTGACGAGGTGCAGCTGGAGATCGTTGGTAAGGACTCAGGTGTTCAGTATTCCGGTGATTGTGGTCGTGTGACTGTGCACTGTTTGGTTGAGCCGGGTTAGGATGTGACACTTGCCTTGCATTCTCTTTCGATCACTTCCCCATATGCAAACACCCTAATACTTTATTCAGGCTAAACCCCCTCATTAGTTGAGTAGTTTGCTAGTTCACAGTGTAACTTAGTCAAGCAAGCTAACTTGAGCTGTAAAGTCTGTAAAATCTGGGTTTGTCTGGAGTAGTATAAATCCTCTCATCCTTAGCTCTTAGAGATAACACAGCAAATCAGAGAATACCATCACAACACCTATTCCAGTGAACACTCCAGTGGAATCGTTTTGTCGAAGGCTCATTTAGAAACAACATGGCACAGTTAATGGCCAATCATGTATACTAGTGCCTGATGCATAAGCTTCATAATTTGTCACTAACCAGAAGCCACACATCAATAACTTGTGTCTTTTTTGTGTTGTTGTTGTTGTTTAAAGACAGGAGCCAAAGATGTAACCACAGATGACTAATTGCAAGCGCAAGCACACATACTCACACATTCAGGCTGTAAAGAGTGAAAACTATGTCATTCTTGTGGTGAAAACCCTCCTGTTTAAGGATCATTTCACTCATCATGGTTTAGTGTGCTGTTTTAACTCACTGTGGAACTTTAGTTTACATAGTTTATTTACATAAAGTCAAATATGACTGAGGTGTTAAATAGACTCAACAGGATCAGGATCACATGAATTGAACAAAATACATTTAAACATCCACTTTAATGAATATTGTTCATAAATGTACTCTTGAAACTAAATTTTCAAGGGACACTACAGAGATCTTATTGTTAAAGATGTATTTATACTTCTTTTAGAGTAGTTACTTGAAAGTCTCATTCAAGGGAAGCTATAATTGAATAACACAAGACAACACAAGAGCAGCACCTACTGAGCTTCTGAAGCCAGCACTAACCTCTGGGAACCTGAAGTGATACTGTGGATATGGTCTGCTAACCCTCATTATAGCTTCTCAGCAGCATAGCTTCAGCAATCTGAGAGAAAACCCATTGATTTACACAAACCTCACCTTGAACTTAATTTGAAGCTTGTCCTTAAGCAAGTGCTCATATGTCTATATGGTCTGAGACAGGCCTGTATAAAATACCATCATTAAAGTAGTGCTTTTTACAAAAATGATTAATTCCCTGTGATCGTGTAAGGTCATTTGTAATAGACTTGAAATCTGTGATATGCATTACATTTTGGGTCAGATTTTTTTCTTCTTTATTTTAATTTTTTGCCATGCTCTGGGTCCTAGAGAGCTGCGTGAGGCTCTAGCCACCTCAATGTCTATCAAGTGTGTATGTATGTATGTAAAAAAAAAATTGCTCACCAAACTTTTAGGGAAATAAACAAAAATATTTAGCTTAAATATAAAATGCCACATTTCCCTTAGTTGAACTAGTTTATTTACTAGTTTTTGTAGTTTTTAGATAGATGGTCTATATAAATATTTAGCGAAGTGAGCAAATTTTTGTTAAACTATACTTAGTATTATTTTTGCGACCTATGATTGAACAGGGTCTCCAAAGAGCTTGTCTTGACGCTTAGCTATATTTTGTAGTGCAGCCAATATTTCTCACTTCTTCACATATTTCATCATAGGTTCCCTGATGTCTAATTTCTGCATTTGACAATCTTTTATTCAACTTGTGAACTTGATATTTATTTATTTGTTTTATTTATTTTATTCTATCTCTGATGTTCAATACTGTTAGTGTAGGAGACTAAAAAGATTTCAATCTAAACCAGTTTTGTTCGAGTTAATATGGAACATTTTTTTAAAAAGCTATGGAAAATATAAAGTGGTGGAGTTGAAAGCACTGCTACTGCACTGCTTTCTTGATTGGAATTTGTATTTTCTTCCCATGGTTGTGTGGGTTAACTTTTTATAACACAAAAGTACTATTGTAAATAAGACTAATTTACCTTATGTAATTTTATAGTTAAATCTGCCCTGCTGGGGACCGGCAATTTGCACACTTTTTACACTTTAACAGTGCTATTGACTATATCTTAAAGGCAATGAAAAAAAAATATTGTGTCGTAAATGAATGTGTAAAACATTCATGCTGCAAGGCATGTAATAAAAGCCCAGGTTGCATTGTTTGCTGGGGCCTTCAAGTTTTCTACACCAGTGGTCTCTAATCTCTGGATCATGGACCTCTACCAGTCCATGGATTAATTAGTACCAGGCAACTAGGAGTAATCAAATTCATTGTTGTATTTATTATTTCAATTTGAACCATCTGTTATTTCGAGAGAAAAAAAAATATTTAGAAAAACTACCAGATTCTCACTATTACAGGTCTTGTTATTCCTGATCTGTGGCAAAATTGTCATGCGGAAATAAAAAGGTTGGGGACAACTAATCTACACTGTTATACACAATATACTTTATTATTAAGTACCAACACAAGCCTAAATTAAAAATGTGTAGATTATGTATTGTATTTGAGCGTTCCAAGAGGCTCTGATGCACTAAATATAGCCTTAGTCCACTCTTTAGTCTCCCAAAATCCATAGACTTCCTTGCCAAACTTTCATTCACAGTCATGTGATCATGAATGAATGATTTACTGACTCTGATTGATATATAAAAAAAAGGGCAGGAAGCATTTTTACAGTTTTTTTAGAAACAGTTTTTTTCTATGTCTGAGAGCTATAAATTAAATATTATAAATGAAATAAACTAAAGGTTTGAAATTGTTTTCTCTAAATTGTATTCACTTCACATAACGTAAGGGATTTTCTTTTTGAAATGAAACTTTTTCAATTGTATTCTTATGAGATGCACCAGTATAAGTAGGGTAATGTGAAGTACTTTACATTACCGTGGTAGAAAGTGCAGAAAGGTCACCATAAAATTGTTGTAAAATACAGTGAGTTGCCACAAACTCAGTAGAGTCTGTAAAACTTGTCATTTGAAGATAATTTATGTGTCATGTCAATTGGAGAGCCTAAAATAAAGTTGTTTTATATTAAATGACAGCAAACAGACCATTTAACAGTAAATTGTTTCTCTTTTGCTCTAACACAAATAAACGCAGCATATAGTATTCTATCAACCTCTCTCTCTTCTTCAATCTCTCTTTTTTTCTTTCATAATGCGATGCATTGCTCTCATGCACCCCCGATCTCCTCCAAGATCTCATTCCTTTGTTGCAGTGGGGCTGAACACTATGTTAACCTAGTAATTGGCATCGGGCCTTCCCCATTATACGGCCCTCTATCGAGCCGTTCTACATGACTAGGTAAAGAAGATGGCATGAAGATTAATGAGGGCAGGCCAGTACAGGAGGGGCTACCTCTCTACCTCTCCCTCTCTCTCCTCAGCACTTTTGTGGAGACATCGGAAGTCAAACACAAGCTGCCCGCTTCCCCTCCCTTCTCCCCCTCATGTCATTTTCTCCCTCTTCCCTCCATCGCCTGCTTTAACCTGTGACCTCTGCACCCCGTCCTCCTCTATTCTGGCCGCCAGCACACCCAGCTTTGATTGATGTCAGTCCAACAGTCACTCTTTCTTCCTTTTTATTTGAAAGGAAGAAGAAGGGAACCGGGTGGATGGGGGGGATAGTGGGTGCTCACTCCAAAATAGATTTTCCAAAGCAATCGGTGGTGGCTGCCAGCGCGACGGAGTGGCAGGGGAGCCCTTTATGCTGTTTCATTTTAAAAAAGGCAAAAGGTAGCTGACGTGTTCATTGAGTGTGTGTGCCACTGCTGCTGTTGATGGGGTCGGTCCTGCTGCTCGCTTCGACGGATCACTCGCATGCCTTTTATTCCATGTCTGGAGCTCATGCAAAGAAACCATCAGCCATCCGGAGATGGGGAAAAAACCTTGCTGATAGATTTCTACCATTGTTTTTCCTTGTTCCCGATGGACACATTGTTTGTTCTTTCTTTTTTTGTTTGTTTGTTTGTCATTGGTTTCTCAGTTTGATTACATATAGGTTTTTTAATCACGATTTCCATGTACAGTAAACGATACAAATGTCTTCAAATACATCCCATATGATGTACTGTAATGATGGATATAATTGCCTAAAGGCTAACATCTCTTGTAATTGTCATCCTTATTTTCTCAACATATGCTTATTTTAAATGTGTTTGTGCTTTTTGAAAATGTTTTAGTAATGTAAATTAATTTATAGGTATAAATTTAAGTAGTGCCAAATTAAAATAGTTCATTTAAGTTATCTAAAAAAAAAATAAAAATATATTGTGACAGGGGTAAACAAATTTCCAATATGTAATCACAATAAACAATTATCAGCACAAATACAAGCACAATTTGATGATAAGATGAATGAATATGCTTTCAAATAGTTTATTAATCCTTTATTATCATGTTCTACATTATCTCATTAATCGCTTACAACTAAGAACTAACTAATTTTTAAATAGTGAAAATTTTAATTCATAAATGTTTAACTGATCCTAAACAAAGCACAACAAAACAAAACATTGATTTTATTAACCATATTATGTAGATGTTTATAACCCAAGAAAAAAGCTATTCTATATCAAAAAAAGTTATATTGATAAAACGCTTACAAATGTGAAACAACATAAAGACAATGATTTATAAAGTGTTAATGAACTATTTCCTAAATCTTAGATAATTTTTCATAGTGTGTAGTTATTATAAAGTGCTACCTCAACATAGGACTTACACCGAAGAACTTTTGTGAGGTGTGGTGTGTGTGTGTGTTTTGAAAAACAGTTAGGTTGCTTTTTTGGAAGTCCCCTGTTGGTTAGTTAGCTGTCGCTGAGAAGCTCAGGTCCCCTGTTGGCAGTGTTACTGGAACATTTTAATCATTTTAATTATTATCTGTAATCATGTGTAGGCGATTAAATGTGTGTTGGAGTGGTAGAGCAAGAACAGAGAGAGAGAGACAGGAACAGTCCAACTCACTAAGAACTCATATAATCCGGAGCAGAATGGAAGCCGTACTCTTTCATCTTGTCTGTCTCTTCCTGTTATATTAACAAAAATCATAATTGTATCGTTATAGGTTTAACAGAAATGTAAATGGTTTCAATAATAAAAAAGATTTAGTTAAATGGGAGCATCAAGAAATCAGTTTTGAACAGTAAGTATAGATTTGCATGTAGCAGTTTGAAGTGAACAGATGTCTTCCATCATGACAGAAGTGCTATGATGAGCAGTGGTGCTATGGACAGACCCAGTAAATCACCTTTAGAGCTTCTTGCCTCAGTTTAGTGGAGTTTTGCATCACAGGCGTGAGAGGTGTTTGAGTGTGTGATGTGTTCTGGCAATCAGATAAATTAGCTGCAGCTATCAAAAGATTGCAATAACACTGAGCGCTGCCATAAAGCTGAGTGCTGTCTGTGTGGCTTTGACCGACAACGCTTGAACATCATGATTTATTCAGGGGGACCTGTCCTATTGATCTGCCATGAGGGGTCTCAAGGTTTATTTCACTGGAGGGTCACAGCACCCCTCTATTTCCACTACATGGGTGCATCCGAAAGGGCTTATAGATCAAAACAGTAGCATGTTGATGCTAATTGTGGAAGCTGATTCATGGTTTATGAAATGTAGGAGCGGTGCCACATTAACTTTTTCATAATCAAAAAAGTTAAAGAGTTTGGCTTTTATTAAATACTTTTATTGGTGATTTATTTAGTTTAGATATTATTCCTTTATTTAAAAAAATAGTTTTCTAATACTTTTAAAGTGTTTGCTCCAAAATGTATTTTTATATTATTATTAAAGGACAATGTTTTTTTTTCTTTTTGTAGTGCCCATTAAATGTAAACCTTTTACAAATTATTTATTTATAAACACATATTTTTTTTTTTGCATTATGGGATAGAAAATGCTACAAGGCTATAATCCACAAATCAACCATTTTATTTGAAAAGCTTAATCTCTTAACAAACCAAAAATGTGAGTTTTTATCAAATTAAGGCAATTATAAATACAGTACCAATATACACAATAAAAAATAGTTTTAGTCTTCTTATTTCGTAATATGAAGGAGTTATAGACTTATACGATGTGTGATTATTTAAAGTGCTTAACAGGCTTGATATTACATACGAAGAATACAAAGCTTTGAGGGCTTTTTCTGATTATTATCATAAAATAAAAACAACTGTATCTCATTTCAGTTGCATCACTTCAAGTTGTATTTTTTAATTGAATGCAAGGGCCTCGTTTCACTGGGTTTTAATCGTAAATGTAGACTCTGACACATAAGGGCAACCAATCACATGCCCACATATTGCCTCATCCCTTTTAACAAATATGTTTCATAGCCCTATTAAAAGGGGTCTTCATCCGTCCTGTCAAAAAAGCAGTCCAGCCGGGTTTTTTAGTTTAATTACACTACTCAATTAAAAAAGCTGAGTGTGAGTGTGCGTGTAGTACGAAAGACAGAGAGAGAGAGAGAGAGAGCTTTCTGATCCTCCTCTCCTTGGCTTTGAGTGGAGATGACATTTACAAGGCTCGCTTTTCAGCCAGACAATGGCGTGATTGATGAGGTGCAGACGCTATGAAGGAGGCCCATCGCCATGTGGAAGCAGTGCTTAGTGCACTTTGATTTATTTATCATCTGTTTCTAAAACAAGGCTGCCTGTTTTCAGCCGGACCCAAAACTACTAGGTGGGGACGAGACAGGTGTATGTCAGCCGTGGTGCAGGAATGTACATGTGTGTGTACAGTGCATGAGTGTTTATATGTGTGAGAGCGAGATGGAGGTGGGAAGAGTTTGGTTGATATATTTTTCTCTGACTTTAAGTCATGATTAAGTGAAGGAATAACATCCAACTCAGAGGAAAGATGACTTAACTATCAACTATTTGAAATGCATTGAATCACATGAAATTTTAGTTCTAAAATGTTTACATTTGAGTTATATAGCAAATTTCAGACAAAGCTGAAACGCAAAAATGCATCTTTGGTGAGGACAGCTTTTACATTTAATGTTTAAAATGTTAAATCTATTTTCATGCCTATTTTATTCAGTACAATTTGGTTCTTCAGAAATTTATCAGAAACAAATTCTGTTTTTAATATATTTGAGATGGTCTGGCTTTACCTCTTTGTGATGACAATTAAGTTATTTTTATTCTTCATGAAAAAAAGTGTTGAATTTATTTTTGAAGTTACTAAACTATACACCTGAAACCCTTTGTTGTTGCAATGGTGTATGTTCCTGTATGCAATCGTGATACTAATACAAGTGAAAATTAAAACACAGGTTACTGAATTGTGAAAACTCATTGTTTTGTATAGAGGAAGAAATGATAAAGAGCCTTTTATCCTCATTCTGTTGCAATTAACACAAATTGTTCTAAAATCAAAACATGAACAATGACAATCCAGCAAAAATGTCCCGTCTTTCTCAGGACAGCAGTCATTCGTTCTAAAAACAGATGCAGACTCATAAAAACAAGGTACTTTAAAAATGAATGGAAGCATGTTAGCAGAGGTGCATCCCAGGGAAATAATGCGCCGTTTCCTTGATGGACAGCACATTTCAACCAGGGTTTATGTACACACTACAGCCAATGAAGCTGAAAAAAAGCAGTCAGAAGAAGTGATGGATCTGTTATTGTCTCTCGGATCCCCCATCTATCTGCAGTGGTCAGGGATGAGCTCTTAAACCACAGCAAGGGTTTTAACTGATCACCAAGAGTGCACTGTGAACATTACTCAAAAGCTGCCTTTTTCTTGATTGGATGTAGGTATTAGCCATGAGAAATCAAACTTGCTCATAGGTTAATGCGTTTCCTTCAGAGTTACAAAAGTGAAATCAATCAGTAAATCACAACAGTAAAACTTTAATTTTGACACTGAAATTAGATTTTGTGTGTTTTAGTTAAAAATACAAACAGACCATGTCCAAACTAACCCACTCATCCAAAACATAAAAAGAAGTTTATTTTAGTCACTTTAAAAAAAAATCATGTCCCCTTCAGCATAGCCTTGAAAATAAAACTATCTTCACGGAATCTATAAAACCAGCTCCCTTAAATTGCTGTCAAACAATGTTTATCTAATTGGTGGCGGTCGATTCTAACTACAAAGTTACATCGGTCAATCAGAAGCTTCCAGACTAGTCACTTTTCCATGAAAACTTTTCACACTAGTTTCATTTTTATCTCGTAGTTATTTCTTCAGTCAGTCTTTGGGCAAAATACTAATCCATAAAAAGATTACGCCATCATTGATGAACAAAAATGATTCTGCCCTTCTTTATTAACAAATTCTGCTCTAAAAACATTCCCATAAACTTGTCAATGGTGTGCGTGTCACTAACAGTGACCTGAATATTTGTGGAGTTTGACATCTCTGTTCTGAAATTAAATAGGTTAAGCACTCTTGTAATCCTATACATGTAATACGCCATTTTAGTATGGTCGACAGTAACACAATCCACACAGCAATGCTGTACCAGCATTTGAAAAAAGAGCAATAATCATAATTATAATTAACTCAACGACTATTTAAAAAAAACACTGCTGAGATGTGGCTTTGTTTATTTGTGGATGAACAGCATAGCACCACAGAAATAAAAGATTGTGGGGTCTCAAAACTATCCTTGGTTTTTAATTAATTAATTCTATTGTACATAAAACTACACCAAAGTAATTCAGTAATTTCATAAAAACATTTAAAGCATGAAACATCCTAAAACACAGACTCAAGAACAAAAAAAGCCCAAAAAGACTAAAAAACACAATGTGAAGATATCACTCGTGCAATAAAAAAGCAACAGCTGCCAGGTACACTGTTTCAAAATAAATCATTGTAAAGTATGTATGTCTTCAACTGCAATTTAAACATGTCTCTGGCTGTTGAATTTTGTTCACTTCATTGGTATATGAATTTGAAAATTCAAACATCTCTTGCCGTTTAAAGTTGTTTTTAAGTTATTGTTACATTTATCCAGTTCAGCTACACATAGGCTAAAGGATTGAATCACTCAAACAAAATGATCTTAACAAACGGCTTTGTAGTTGATTCCACAGTCACTCCAATTGTTCAATATTATTCAAATACTTTCTTTTCACCTTTATCATGCCAACTCTCTGAAGTCCAGTCTTGTCTTGTATGTGCTTATTTGATTTATCTGCATTTGATTATCTCCCTGTTGCTCAGCGTGTAGGTTCCTGTTTGTGTATTAAAGTCAGCATGTTTGGATAGCACTCCTTCCCTGGCATGACTCTAGCTACAATAGCAATCTGGTCACATTCATATATATATATATATATATATATATATATATATATATATATATATATATATATGTATATATATATATATATATATATGTATATATATATATATATATATATATATATATATATATATATATATATATATATATATATATATATATATATACTAGCCACTTTTCATTTTGACTTTGCCGCTTATCCCGCCAAGAAAACCATTGACCAATCATTTTAAATAATCAACACACACACAAAAAACATTTTCACAAGACAATTTCACATAATTTGACTGCACTGCCTCCTTCATTCTCTGAACAGCATTGCTATTCATGTTAGCAATTTTAATTACATCCTCAATTCCTCCCGCTCGCTCATCTTCGCCTCGTTTCAATTAAATTTTTCTTGTAGCAATTTACCCTGCACATTTTTTAGGATATTTACCACCTTTTTGCGAAGGTGTTCAGAAGAAATGTGGAGATTTAAATCATTCATAATCTGTCTAGAAAAATGAGCTTGCCTTTTCAAACTTCCAAAGGGTGACATGCTACAGTTCATTACTTGTTTACAGCATCTACAGTATTGCCTCATCTCAATTAAAAATGACTTACTGATGTTCCTTTTAAACCACACAGCCATGAAGTCCTGATCATTAAATAGAAACTAATTCTCACTGTACAGCAAACAACCTGAAAGACTAGCATGACAGCTAATTAAAATGTGTACGACTTTAATAAACAGCAAAACAAATAATGTATTGTCTCCATTGGATAAGGGGGGAGGGGATTTTTTAATTGCACTGAGGAATATCAGTCGTCAGAATCTAACCATACTTCAACTGTCAAGCTTCAACAATGGCGAATCAATTCTGAAGCATTCATTCTCCACAAACACTATAACGTCAACTACATATACTAGAAAGATTCACGCTAATTTCAACGTGAAAGGCGGCAGGCAAATAAAATGATCCCAGATACATCTTTTAATGAAATGGGGGAGGATTAATTTTTTTATTCACACCGAGAGCCACGTCTCTGTAGCATTGACGTTAAGAACAATGGGTGGTCGACTTTCATCAAAAAGACAAGGCTGGTAATGAATCCATACTCCCTTTAATGAGGATACACATAAAAAGGCTTGTCAGAGTTAATGAAAAACTACTCTCGACACGCTCCTGTATGACAGCAATGGAAGATAGCGGCCTTTGAATGGTCATCATCATCCATTTCAACAAGCCTATTTTTACCACTGCTCTGGACACTTGATCTTTTGTTGCCCGTCATTGCATTAGTTAAATGGAATCATTCACGCAGGGGAACACACACGAGTTTGGCTCCCTATCAGAAAAGCTGAATAGAAAAGCGACTTGATTGGAACATATTGAGAAGGAAAGGTGCATTGAGAGCCACTGGAGCATGAGTGCCCCTTTCAGATACCTGCAAATGTCTAATCACAGCGCTCTGATGAACCCTGCCTCTGACAAGCCTGCCCTCCACGTGTCGTGCACTTCATAGGGGAATTATACTGGGGTGGTTGAACACTTTGAGCAATGGAGCCTAACTGAGGCGGTGCCTCTGTAATGGAGCGGGACAACTGATGGAGCTTTTCCCGGCAGAAAGTCACAAAGGCTCCCAAATTCACAGTCAGGGAATGACTGGCAGTTTAGTTGTGAATATGTACTTCCTGACCAGTGATCTGCGGAACCATGGTTTGATTAACCCAGTAGGACAGCGCTGACTGTGGTAGGGAAAGAGGCAGGTTACAGTTTAACTGAGCGTGTTCAATATGGTCAAAGAAGAAGAGAGCAGGGGGAAAGATGTCTAACGACTCCCAAGGGGGTCTGTTTCTGAACCCTTATCTCATCCAGAGTTTGAGTCAGTTGCCATAGAGAAGACCCTTGAACATAAAATCTGGAGGAGCTTTGGATTAGATCATCAGCTATTGAATTTATTTTCTGGTGTTTAGACTTAATGAGTCATTATATACCTGTATTTGAAGTGTTCATAATATGTGGAATGTGCAGCAGTTTTCTGGTATCTTTTGTTCAAAAGGAGGGGAATGTCTTATTAGAGTTGTATTTTGTGTATAATGCATGTTATTTATCAATGACGTTATGCTTTAATAAAGGTTTCTCATTAAATGCATATAAAGTGTCATCTTTTGCATGACTCTATGCACGACTACTCTCCACATTCCATCTCAGTTGTTTGTCAACTACCGGTTCCGTGTCAGAAGTTGCTTTTTACATTCGTTTTAATGGATGCGATTGCCACGGAGTTGTAAACTTGTATCCTTATCTTAAGGAAAAATATGGATCTAACCTGAATTAAACCACAACAAATTATATCATAATGAGACACAGCAGAATAGTGACGATTGAAGACAAAATACGGAAATAAAATGGTAATACTACAATTCTGACTAAAATCAACACTTACCCATGATCCTTTGTTATAAAAAAAATATGTTATCAAAACTCCTATATGAACACTCAAACCTGAGCCATATTGACAACTGAGATTTTAGCGGAAGTACATAGGAATACATTGGACTTTATTCAGCTCTCAAAACTTTTTTTTGTTTCATTTAAAGGTAATCTGATTTTAATTATTTTTTAAATACTTTGCTGACTTATAGACAGGACAGAAACGTGTTTAAAAATACTTTATAGAAAAGTAAGTACACTTTAAAAAACACACATAGCTAACACAGTTGCAATTTCCTTCTATAAATTCCATACAACAAAATAGCGTAAGCTCAGCTAAAATTTGGGAAAAGTCTCAATATACTTTTTCAAATTAAGTCTGTAGCAGAAATAATTGCATGAAATTGTATGGGCAAGGTAGAAGAAAGTATATAAAAAAAAACATACAACAATCAATCGAAATGGTTCCTTTTTATTTATTATTTTGTCTTCAAAATTTATTCAACTAATATATTTTTATCTGACTCAACACATCATTCTGACACAGACTTGCAAAATTGATTAAGCCAACTAATAATAATAATAATAAATAATAATAATAATAATAATAATAATAATAATAATAATAATAATAATTGACTGAATTACGCCTTTCGTAAAAAAAATTTGTCACCAAACTCAATTTAGTTAGATTTCATTTAGTTGGATTTTTTACAGTGTAGGGGTGAAAACAATTATTCCAGAATAGAAACTAAAAAAATTCTCTTAATTGCTTTGTAAAGAAACAAAGCAATTTGTGCTTAATTACTTGACATGTCTGATAATGCATTCTATATAGAACTAGAAAAGGCTATTATTTTCTATTTTCAAAAATGAAGGCAATTCATCCAGGAGACAGGACAAAATCTTCACAATCTCACATGATTTTCAATCACTTAGTCTTAAACGTTTTCTGTTAATGCTGTTGAATTTCAGAGCTTGCAGTGTATAAATGTAGAGAAACACGTTATTTATTATATTTTGTTAATTCATTCTAAGAGTCTTGCTTTAAAGATTTGTTTTTTTTTCAAGCATTTCTCCGAATTCTTCTCTGTCAAAGAAAATGTTTATCTTGGTGAACTCTAAAGAGTTAAACACATTTGTTAATGTACAACATAATTTATCAAAACGGCATCAAAAATGTTTTTTAAAGATTAATTCAAATAATAAAGGAACATGAGACTTTAATTGACATGTTTGTTTGCTAAACCTGATCCAGATCCAGTCTAACCTTCCCATGTCTAAAACGTACATTATCCAAAGCTAACAACTTCTTTAATGATTTTGTTGCAAAAAATCAATAGCGCAAAACACTGAATAGTAGAATATCAATGTTATGTACTGTTGACAGTTCCAGGGGCAACCTAATGGTCTTAACATGATTAGACTTGCAACCTTAATCCATATACTAGCTTCAGGGAAGTAAAGAACACCTTAATTAACGTAATCAGGTGTGTTTTATGATAGTTGAATAAAATATTTGGAGACCCCGGGTCTATTGAGGCCATGTGAACATGTGTTATTTTTATTTTTTAAAACTTAGGTTTTCTTACCCCCTAAAAAAACCCGCTGTTTTAAAATGCTGTAAAGAGCAAGTCATTCCAGTAGAGGGCAGCCAAGTCTTTTGCCCTAAAGTTATATTAACCAATCATAAGCATCTTTCAGCTCTGAAGCTCCTCAGCTATTCTCTTCAATGGCCCTGAAATACAGCTAAAATAACGTCATTTATGAACAAACAATCTCTCTCCAGTTTTTTACCATCAACTGTTTAGCTCTCAACTTTTCTTCTTGTATAAGTTCTTGTTCAAGACCATTTAGGCATCAATGGCTAACTCCTGGAGCTCCTCTAAACTTTACTTGTATCCAAAATAAATACGGTTGCACTGTCTATATGAGACAATGCTTTTTTGGCTTTTTATGAGATAATGCTTGTTTGGTGTTTTTTTTTTTAACAAAGACAAAACCTGGTTACAGTGAAGTGCAGCTCCGTCTATGTGTGGATGCACAGCATAATCGTGTTTAAAAAGTGTCTACATGTGGCCAGGGCCCTATTTAAGCATTAAAGGAAGTTTTTCCTGACTTTAGTACAAGGAGAAGGTTGAATTAGTTAGAGTTAGGGTAAGTTCTTGAAAAGTTTACAAAACAACTCCGTCCATCCGTGTGCATCTCACATCACAGGCCTATAGCTGATGGTCACAGTGATACCCTTCTCGTAAACCATCATATTCTCTTTGAATGAATGCATATGTATTTCTCAGCAACAAATACATTTGTTTGGGTGATCACAATATGTGTCTTTAACATCAATACAATCTTAATAATTGAGCATGCAAAAAGAGCCTTGGCAGCTATATAGATTAAAAAAAAACCTCCCGCAGCCTTTATGACAGAAAAATATGTTTACTTGAAATGACGTCAAATGGGTAAATTCTTGTAGAATTTGCTATGAACAATTACTTAAATAATTGGTCCCTGCACCAAAAGATTGATTGCATAAAAGCTGTTTTCGTTTGAAAATCCATTAGCGGGCACCATTTTTCCAGAACACTTTGACATCCTATGATTTTATTAATTTTTATTCCCAAAGATGCATGATTCTCTGGCGCTGGTGCTTTGGCCTTTGCAAAGAGCATAGTAAGAGAGGGAAAGAGAGCGAAGGAGAAGAGGAGAGAGAAAGAGTACCACTTAGATGCCGTCATTGATTACGCCAGCTATCAAGCCCCTTGATTATAAACGGTCTCCATTTGGGAATTGAGAAATCTCCATATGCTGGCTCCTTCTTTCTTACAGGCGCTGCTGCTTGATTTACATTAGTATTCATTAATCTATTAACTGCTGAAGAAGCCCAGACTCTGATTGGAGCTGAAAGCAAAGGTGTTTCAAGTGGCCCTTGTGGTTGAGGGGAGAAAGCCTCAGACTGACAGAGAGAGAGAGAGAGAGAGAGAGAGAGAGATTGAGAAAAAGAATGTTGTGATGCCATCTTGTACCTATCCTCTTCATCGTTCTTTGCTCTCCCCTCTTTCTCATCACAGACATCGTGCATACATTAACATACTAATTAAACCTCAATTAGTAGTTGCGCTGACTGTTCTTTTTTATCAGTGAGATGTAAAATATGGAAAAGACATTAGCAACACCAGAGGCTAATTTATCAAATACTTTTCAAAGTTTTTTTTTTAATTATTCAACCATTTCTGTTCAGGGAATTTATTTTAACGATTGGTGTATAATAATGATGTTTAATTAACATGATGATGAAATGCCAAGGTTTTGGAACTTTGACCAGTCATTCTTCAAAGTGTATCAGTTTAAAGACAATTCCACACTTTACGCGATCACATGTGCTCACATAAATGTACACACGTAGCAAATACATTTTAGCAAAGTAGGACATATACGATTAGCATAAACATTCTTGTTGTTCTTCAGCAAAATTTCTTTAAACTGCTGCAGCTAGACAAATTTTTCAATGGGAAATCTACTATACCATCCTAGACTTTACGTAAGTTCCTCTTTCCAAAACCAATGATGACACAAATTAAATCTTTGCAAACATTTAAGATGTCAATGTTATAAAAATTAATAAAAAACATTGTAAGAAAACATAAACATGCAATATTTATGTTAAAGAACCAGAAAAATTAAGGATTAGGGTATTTTTTACTTCATTTTCTAGCACACTTGGCACTTTGAATAGTTGAATAGTTGTTTTAATAGTATGAAAACAATAATTCTGCTCTTTAGACCTGATCCCAGGAATGCTTACAAAATGTTACATTTAAATGCTTTATTTTCATATACAATTCTTTATTATTATATGCAATATATGCATATTTATTTATCAATAAATTATATTGGGATGCTCGTTCCCCTCTGGTAGATTTACTAATCGTCTGAATAATCAATATTCCTGCTTCTTGTGATCGAAGAGAGCGAGCTGGAATATATCATGATAGGAGACTGCTCAGGTAAACCAGAGCCAAGCCATTCAGTGTCTTAAAGGAAGGGAGCAGTATCTTATAATCAATGCAATATTTTGAATATGAAGAGAGCACAGAACCGGTGTAATGTGATCTTATTTCTGTGTTCTTGTGAGAACTCTAGCTACTGCATTCCAAACTAACTGTAATTTATATAGTGTGGTGGCTGAGCAGCCGGCTAACAGAGCATTACAATAATTCATTCTGGAGGTCACGAAAGCATGGACTAGTTTTTCTGCATACACAAAAGACAGCCTGTTTCATACTTTAACAATGTTCCTGAGTTGAAAGAACATAAGCAACATAAGAGATATGTTTCTTAAGTGTCCGTTCACTATCTATAATAACTGCAAGATTTTTAACTGAAGTGGAGAAATGAACAATGTGTCCCCCAGCTCCATATTTAAAACTGAGAGATCCTGTAATTGCTTTTAGAGCCAATAAGTAATATTTCTGTTTTATCAGGATTTAACATACAATCATTGATATCAACGATACATTCTGAGATCTTATTTAGCTTTGAAAGGTTGTTAGGTTTTGCTGAGATATAGAGCTGGGTGTCGTCTGCATAGCAATGGAAACTAATCCCATGTCTTCTAATAATTTTGTCAAGGGGCAGACTTTAAATTGAGAATAGTATGGGTCCTAGAACAGATCCTTGAGGAGCTCCATACTCTACTGCTATTGTCACTGATGAGTCTCCATTTACATGACCAAACTGACTCTATATAAAAACTTGATTGATTGATTAATCCTGGCCCATCCCTCTGTGCATCACAACCTCACCATCCAGCTGAAATCCTCTGCAATCACCCCTTCTCCTTCAGTCAGGAATCTTGGAGTGATTTTGGATGAACAGCTGATCTTCAAAGACCACATCACAAACACAACTCGAGCGTGTACATTTGCACTCTACAACATTCCAAAGAACTGCCCCTTTTTAACTGAGCGTGCAACTCAACTCTTGGTTCAGGCTCTGGTCCTCTCGTGTATGGACTACTGCAACGCTCTCCTAGCAGGACTTCCAGCAAACGCGCTCAAACCTCTGCAGATGATCCAGAACTCTGCAGCTCGTTTTATCTTTAAGGAACCGAAACGAGCTCATGTTACTCCCCTCTTCATCACTTTTCATTGGCTCCCCATTGCAGCTCGGGTTAAATTCAAATCGCTAACGCTGGCGTACAAAACTATCTCCAGATCAGCCCCTGTCTACCTCCATGAGCTCATACGCTCCTACATGCCCTCCAGAAGCCTGCGCTCAGAGAAGGAACAGCGACTTGTGGTTCCATCCCATAAGGACAGAAGATCTCTCAGCAGAACCTTCTCTTTCACTGTCCCTGGATGGTGGAACAAACTCCCTGATCCAGTCAGGAAAGCAGCAACACTAACAGCTTTCAAAATGCAACTGAAAACTCTTCTCTTCAGGGAACACCTACTATAAAAAAAAAATCCTCCTCTTTATCTTCTTACTTTATTTCCTCCCTGCTATGGTTTATTGATCAGTTGATTTCAATTGATCTGTTGAGAACAATTTCTATTATGAGAAGCTGATATAGACTTTGACGATATAACAGATATTTTCACTCCCCTAATGTCAGTAGCTTTGGACAAAAACATCTGCCAAATACATAAATGTAAATGTAAATTTTGATAAAAAGTGAACCAATGCTCTTTAAAAAGAAACACTCTTTCTTGTCATTCAGACTGAAGATTAGAGTTTTTTGAGAGTGACATAAATTTAAATGTAATTTTAATATTACAATAAATTTAGTTTGGGATGTTTTCATTTGGTGCTTCAAAATGGTTTGGCAACACTGCAGCTGAAAGAATTCAGCTCATGAGTCATGAACTCATCATGTGTGTATTACAGAGAGGAGCTTTCCCTTCTGTATCCTGCATGACTTTCAAGGCTACTTCAGCATCTGTCAGAGGCACTGCTTCATCATTTGTCTTCACCCTGTGAATCTGTCACTTAACAAGCCCGGGTGAGAACATGCACACACCAATAGATAAAGCATCCAGAGCCCTGCGTCTGCACGTCCCTCATTCTGATTAACTTCAGCTTTCTTTCAGACAGTTATTAAAAGCAAAGCTGCCTGCTAGATATGGCATCTACTCCCAGAACGCAGTGGATTCTTGCGAGTGCTTTCGCCATCTTGCGGTCCCCGTCTGTTGTGTTGAAGAGATGGGGGCCAAAACCATCTGTTCCCCATTCTCCCCTTTTTGCAATTCTTCAGCAACATCCATCCTCTCCTCTTCTACGCTCTTGTACTAACTGTCTTTGCCTTCTTTTTGTGAATCATGCAATATTTAGTGTCGCTCGTTCCTCACTGTCATGTTTTAAAGATCCTTGCTCTTTCATTTCGGTGTCTGAATGAGATCAAGAGTTTGCTTTCAAACTCCAGTCTGAGGTAAAATAATTATTTTTCTTTTATGCAAAAAAATCTAATGGCTATTTAACTTTACCTCCTAAAATGTTATAAAAATTTACTGAATATTTATTTAAAAATATTTTTTATAAAAAATAATTTCAAATTACGTAATCAAATATGTAAAACGACTTAAATTACTTAATAGATAATAAAATATTCTATCAAAATGAAGAATCTTCTAATAAAATAATACAACAACTAAGTGTGCTTGAAAATGAATTCTGACCCTCCATGACAAAAGACCCTAATCCTTAAAAGTGCCATATTATGAAAATGTGACTTTTCTGACATTCCTGGCATCTTGAAGGGATGTTCCCTCATCAAAAACAGGCCACAAGTTGTATTCATATCATGTTTGAGCAATTTTTATTCCTTTTTTGTGAGCTGAAAATGTTCTTTTGTGAGCTAAAGTTGTTCTTAACCATTACCAAGTTCCCACCCACTGACCAATCAGATTAATAGCTAGCAGTTAACTGGCTTGTCAACAAAGAAACGTTTGACAAAGGACCTGTAAACAAGGCTGGCTTTAAAAAATGGCACTTTTCCAATTGTCCTGTATTCATTGATTTGGAGTCCACGCAGTAAGTAGTTTTTTTTCTTGCGCTATGCCTAACATACGAGAATGAAATACAATGATTCCTCGAGATACAAATGCTTCACATTACGGAAAATTCAAGATACAAAAGGCAATGCAAAGAATATCTTGTTTCATGGTACGAAAAAAAATCAGAGATACGAAAAACATGGGGCAGAAGACAATACTGGACATCATGTGACTGCATTCTACGCACCGTCAAATGTTCTGCTCTCCAATTGGTCAGTTCCAGCCCTGATGCTGTGTGTTTATGCGTAGTATCCTGCTCTCCAGTAGCCGCCTGATGCTCCATTACGTCATCCCAGAGGTACTCCTGCATTCTTCAAACACACTTTTGTTTTTTTGTTGGTGTCCTAAATTCGTGAATATTTTCGTGTTGTTTCTTTTTTTTTGGCAAAGCGTATTTTTATGGTAATGGGTCTACTCTGCTACGATCAGTTTTCTTCTACTACCACCTCCTCCTCCAACACGTCACCACATGAACTCATTCAAAAGGTAAGGGTTATTATTAAAAAAAAATTATTCTGTTTTCATTGTCGTGGGTTTTTATTTATTAGATTATAATGTGTACTTTGTGTAAAGAATTCTACTTTATTTTTCTCTTGTTTTCCATGTTATTTTAAAAAAAATTTTGTTGTTGTTTCTGTGTGGCTTGGAAAAGATTATATATGTTACATGTGAATCTTGCTTCGACACATGAAAAATTAAGCATGAGAAAGCCACCCCAGAACGAATTAATTTCGTATGTTGAGATATCACTGTACTTAATTTTAACTTTGCCTCTGACAAGTCCAGTGCAAACTAACTTACAGGATTTTTTTGCTTTATATATATATATATATATATATATATATATATATATTATTGCTTTATATATTTATAACATCTTTTGTAAAAAAGTTCTATTTAGAAGACAGTTTCAGCCCACACTTTATTACTTGGTTTATTTAGATGTGAGTTAAGAGAGAATGAATTAGGCTTTAAACCTCTTTTAGATACAAAATATGTTTGTAGCAAAAAGTGAGAATTTAACTCTTAGTGAACATTTAACAAACTTAAAACTAAACAACGTGTAGTTAAATAAAGTATTTTTTTACGAGTAGTTTTTTTTTTTTAATAAAAGTGAACTTTGGGGGGTGCACTTGATGGCATTCTAGTAAGCTGTATACACATTTTTTGGGAAAGCAAATGCATTAAGAAGAATTTAGACTATACTAGTGCAATGCTTTATATCACGGGTGGTGAACCAGTTCAGCATGATGAGCCAAAATAAAATTCCTCAGAATAGGATTCCTGAGAGACTGTAGAATGAAGTAAATAAGGTGAAAGTGTGCTCGAGATAATGTGATGTGATAATGTGAAAATGTGATAACAATTCAATATCAAACATCTTTCAATAAAAAAATAAACCCTCCCATTCATATTAAAATGTTCTCTTATCTTCATATTTACACTTAGCTGTCTGCTTTTTTTGCTTCCCATGACAATTAAACGCCTCGATTTATTTTACCATTTCATTTAAATGGTAAATGCTAAATATTAAATAATTAATATTAATATTCAACAGTATTTTACTTTTTATTTGTATAGTAAATATTTGAAAAATAATATTTTTAATGGTATTCGAAAAAGACTACACTGCAAATCCACAAGTGTGTTTGAATGTGATTCTAGAAGCCACTCTACCCTGATTAATTGAGCTCCTGTGCTGGGTTGATTTAACAAATAACCTGGTGGATCCGAGAGGTCAGAAATGGCAGGGTAAACATTAAAATTGTATCTTCCTGCAAATATCTAACAGAGGAAAAGACTGAGCATACATACACCGGAGGCCCGAGTCGTGCACGTGTTTGTGAATATAAATTACTCATGTAGCTTTGCACAAACCGAATCTGAAATGTATGCTGGGACGCTATTAATAATGGAGACGACAGGGCTCCATTTATTAAAATAGTGAAAAGTCATGTTTTCTCTGATGTGGCCTATTTAGGAAGGAACAGCTTTGGGAATAACATGGCCCAGCAGTTGGCAACTGCTCAGTCCTGGGCCCTGAGAGAGAACGGGCGAGGACAGGACGCACAAAGAGTCTCAGCAGAAATAAAGCAATCCAGAGGGACCTTAAATCCCTCCTGATGGGGAGCAGCTCCTGATACACATGAGTTTATCTAGACTCTTTCTCTCATTCTCCAGACTTCTCTTTTTTTAGTTGCTCAATGCCATGCTTGGATCATATAGTTTATTATCCATGAAAATATTCCATATACTTTTATGCCTTAAGCTATAAAGTGTAATGAAAAGGGAATACCCCACAGTGCATAAAATGATCATTTTGTCTTTATTTCTCTTTTTCTGTAGACAGCTCTTTCACAAAAGTCAAAAGGCTTTGGTTTTTATCTTCTGATTCTCACATTAACCTTCCATTAAAAATTATCTATGATATCGTCACCTCGAATTTAAGCTCATAAATTGTCATTTTACGAGCCAGCTTATAGGGAAGAATCTTCCGGATGTTATGGTTTAAGCAACATATGCTCCAATTTACTGACATCTACCAGATTTGTCGCGACACAAGCCATCCATACACATCAACGTCATTTGGTGGCACTAAATTGCCCCGGAATAAGTGGCCCTGTGGAATTTTTTTGGTGATCAGGCAGCACTTGGTGCTAAAAATTAATAGCCCGCAGCCTTAACAGGGGAGATGAGGCCAAATAAGCTCCTCTCCAAAAAAAACTGCTCCCATTCTCACAGATTGTCCCGTCTGGTGCACAGTTTCCTTGTGGCACTCGTTCTCTAGTTAATGGATTTAAATGCTGAGAGGATTTTATCTGTTTTGGATGGCCTCAAAAAAGGATTTTATTATGTGGGCTGTCACTAATTAACTACATGACATGCCAGATAGTTCCTCATTAGTAAGAGAGTAATGAACTGCATGATGTCTGAACTTCTGAAATACTTTTTATAGTAATTACTAAAAGAGAATTCTAGAGGGTGAAATATTTCCTTTATTTTAGTCATTTTAAGGAAGACTTTCAGTAAAATATTCTGTTGCTAGCGATGGCATTTTTCAAAAGAAATAGGTGTTTTTTGGTATAACCTGCAGGGCAGGGCATGTTTGTGTGTATGTGTGTCTTAGTGTAGGTGTGTGTGTGCGTGTGTGTGCATGTGTGCGTGCGTATGTTCGTGTGTGGGTCTGTGGTCATAGGTGTTTGTGTGTCTGTGTGTTGTTAGCCAATGACCTACGCTACGTATGCAGTAAAACTACATTGCAAATCACATGACCTTAACTGTTTGCCAACATGTTCTTTACATTGTCAATCAAATTTATTCAGCTCTTTTTTGCAATTTTTCAAAGCAACTTCACAAATAAGAGGCATAATTTAGATTAAAATAATATTAAGCTCGAATTTTTGGAGGGGAATAGAATTTCAGCAAACAGTTAATTTAAGAGCCATAAAGATGCTTTTGAAAATAAGAAATATACATGTCTTATTAGCTTATTAGTGCCAGATTAAGATTAAGAAAAATGGGAATTATGTGTTATAGGAGCAATTCATTTATTATTTAGATCAGAATTGATTTTTAGAAATAGTTTAATATAGAAGTCTATTGTGCCATAGCGTTTATATTTATAAATCACATTCATTGCATATTGCGTGTTGTATGAACCAAAATTATAGGTTATTATTTGAAATCTTAACATGTTTTTTTATGTTGTGGGGAAAAAAAACTAGAATCTAGAATAGAAAAAGCTACACATTTGAGGAGAACATGGACTTCCTTTCAGGTGGTCCATTTTGTTTCTCAGAAGGGAGTAAGTTTAGTGCTGCCATGTGGCCTGATCAAACATAATTTGCAGATTATGTCACCAGGCATGACTAGACAAACTAGAATAGTAAGGCTGTGACCATTCCACCTACCTCTAAATTTTGTAATTTAAAAAATATATGTAAAAATTGAGGAATAGGTGTGTCCCAATCTTCTTTTGAACTAAGGGTTAGAGCTTTACTGAAGGGACACAACAGCCAAAGTGTGATTAAACCTACACTAACAGATCGAAGGCTTGAGGAGGATTTCCCAGCATGCAATGCCGGATGAAGGAAATGCTTTGTTTACTCGAGAGGGTTGACGATGCAAGGGGAAAAGTAAAATTTTTTTTAACTTTTTTAAAAAATAAAAATCAGACATGTAAAATCATGTAATAAGTACATATACAGGTCAGAAATATTGATAATACACAAAACATTGCTATTTTCATATGTAAAGCGCAGCATTTCTGGCCACATGACATTAATAGCATTATACAATAGATTTATGCATTAGACGCAACATTTTGTTAAACAAGATATTATTGTATTATAATAAGTTATAAAATTTATTTTATAATAAATTAATGTAAGTTAATGTAAATAATTAATGTAAAAAAATTATGTAAGAATAAGTTAATGTAAAAATATACAAAACAAAGTCAATAACTTTATAAATAATGTGTTATTTTAGACTATTAACAATACACAGTACAGTTGTGTGTGTTAGATGTTTATATGTAGTTTTTTTATAGGCTTCACTGTGGTGTTCTAATTCATTTTAGGTCATTCCCCTTAGTAGGGGCAGAGCTAATCACTAAGGGTTAGGGTCAAGGGAGACAAATGTAACTAGCCTAAATGATAAACAAAATTTATATATCAACTTGTGTGGAGAAGTGGGCCAAAATCCCTCCTGCAGTGTGTGTAAACCTGGTGAAGAACTACAGGAACTGTTTGACCTCTGTAGTTATTAACAAAGGCTTCAGCACAAAATGTAAAAAAATTGACACAAGCAATTAAATACTTTTTTGACACAGTCATTCACAAATAAATTGTTAAAAAATCATAAAAGTCTAGTTCCAAGTTAAAAATGTTAGATTCTGTTTTTGAAAGGGGAAATGCATAATGGTTGAAAATGGTGGACTTTTTTATGATTTCTAAGTAAGAGAAGACTTATACAGTGATATATTTTAGAATGATGCCCACTTAGTACCACACCAGTGAGCAGCATGCACCTGTATAATGTTAAAGTCTGTTCAATCTTTCTAATCTTTCAATGTCTGTTACTTCAGTTCTAGTCATTGTTCCCATATGCATCCTAATTGTTTCTTTGTATTCACTACTACCAGCTCCTGCAATCCTGAAAGATAATGTGTGGGCTTACATTCACTGTTGCCAACTCCTCAGTAAGAAAATATATATAGACTATAGATCACGTCATCACCTAATTTGCATACATACCATGTGGCATGTGTGACTTACATTCCCCGGGATTTTATAAACGCAAACATAAAAGTATTGCAGGTTAACGTGTTTCATGTCATTAAATTAACACACATCGTGTTATAAAACAGACATGTAATGCTAAATAAAGTTAAATAATAATACAAACAATGAGAACAGAAGGACATTTTGCTATTGCTTGAAAATTATCTTTAGATGGTCTTTAGATAAATTTTGATTTCACAGTTTGTGTCAAGAAATGACTATCTAAAAAAGTATTTTTATAGTGTCAAAAGATTGGGTTACTTTGTATTATATGTGATGACGATGATGATGATGATGATGATGGATGTTGTGTGAGGGAGGAAAATTTCACACAGGCAAAGGCTTCTATTCTTATGCAAATATCTAAACAAACCATTTTATAGTAATCTTTTTTTTTTTCAACAATTTCTATGCTTATAGCACCCAGTCTGAAAACATACCAGGAGCCAGTTATTCGAATCCTAGGTTTAACAGATATGTTTATGTGACACTTGTATCCACACCAGACAAATTACTTAAATTGGCCTTGGAATAGTTACATTATTAGTGAATGGGAATGATATTTGTGAAAGAGTTGGAAAGAGACACATAATCTGCTATTCAAGCCCCCACGGTGTGCATCCCAAGTGTTTTATATGCAGGCGTTGTATAAATTGTGTACTCTAAGAAAAGAAAGGAGTTTATCTATAAATAGAAGCATCTATTACATTCAGTTGCTTTTTTAAACATGTTGTAAGCTTTTGTCTTGTTAGTTACCAGCTTTTTTGTGATCTGATCCAGATTATATACATGTCATGATCATATTGTGATTTCTTGAGCAAATGATCGATGTTTCTGTGTGATTCTATACCTTGTATAAAACATGTTGTTTTTGTGTGTAATGTTTAAGTTCCTTTAGCATTGACTATGTGGGTTTCATTCACCTTAAGCATGATATATTCTATTTTTTACCAAAATGTACTTACATCAATAACAATTTCATGAGGTAAAGTTGGTCAATTAATATATTCTTTAATAAACATTAGATCAAAAATACCTGATTACTACCTACACAATAAATGTTGCACAAATGCTGCTTTAGGTTTACTTTTTATTTTATTTTAATGATTACGTAAGGTTCATTTGTTCTGTAATTTATTGACCACAAATTGACACTGTTAATGGGTCTTAAAATTAAGAGGAATGAACTTGAACTTAATTTAAAATGAAAAATAAAAATGGAATCCTCATTGAAATCAAAGCCATTGAAGGCATATAATAGGGTTAAAGGTACACAAAAAATGATGTCATCAGTAGTTAATAAAAAACCTAATAAAAATGCTTATGTCTCCAACAGGGTAGGGCCAAGAATAAGAACTTGCATGTGGTTTCAGATCTATTACACAATATATGTGTTTATTGCAGTCACATAGTGCATATGTGGTAAGTTGGTGTGTCCATTTGGTTACAGTTTGTGTCCAATTTCTAAGTAAAACTTTTTACTCTCAGCAAAAAGAAAACAGGTTTAATTGACTTCAGGGACTCATCGTACTGGAAAATTGCCATAAAGTGATCGCTCTGTACCCTTTCTTCGATGCTTTTACAATCAGTCTGCTATAGTGATATTATATAAAAATCTATTCCAGTTGGCTGACCTCACACTAAAAAAAGGTGAATGGGTCAAAGTTTGGGGTCATTCTTTTCCATTTCTCTGCACTCATGCACAACCTGGGATGGGTTCATGACTAGGAAAGAAGTAGGCGCCAAGCGGAAATGAACCCTCCCTGGACAGCTGAGGCAATAACCTGAATAGATGTCGTCTCCCAGTGCAATTAAAGCCTCCCTGATTACACCTCTCTGGCTATCGATTGGAAACTTTCACTTAATAACCACTAGCATGCTCTCTTATGGTAACCCAAGGTCCAGACTTCAGAAGAGAGACCGTTGAAGATTTATGTTCAATGGCTTAGTGACTCCTGAGGGAGTCTGTGTCATTTCTTTATTCCAATGTGTAGAGTGAAACTAACTCTGCTTTTTACACCCTGTTATTAAGAATCAGACATCTATAGGTGACTGGATATTGCTTCCAATGCAAAAACATATTGTTTATGAAGTCCCGGGAGTGGTTTTTCTTAATTAAAGTTGATGCATTAACAAGTGGTCTTTTTAATAGTATATGCCATAGTCACATTACAATGCATACACATCTGTGCATTATACCACTTACTCCAGCAAGCAGTCCACAATGCTCCACAAAGCAGGTAAAACAGGCAAAATACAAAATTTTTGGTATGTTCAGTATCTTCAGTTTTGCCTGAAAACCAGCGTTATTAAGAGCCAGTTTAACAGCAATATGTTAGCTAACGACCTTTTGTCGAAGTCAGAATTTCAAAAGGGTTTCTTTTGAATGTCATGCTTAATAACCCCAAGGCTACCCATCTATTAAGTAATAAAAACTTTTTTAAGTTGTTTATATTTTAGTAATGGCTTATGAAAAGAGTGTATTACATATTAGAAAATATTTTCAAGCATTGCTATTATGGGTTTTAAAAAATACTTCTTATTTGATGTGAAGCATAGATTTAGGTTTGAGCAACACCATGCTGGAGTTTTAAAACTGAAAACACTTTGTAAAGTGCTTTGTGTAATTAATTTATTCTCTGTTGAACAAGGAACGGGAACCATATTTTTACACAGGACCTTGAATGATGAACATATTCATAATGATCCTTGAGCGTCTTTGGTTAAACCTTGACTCTTGGTTGATTGTATTCTGTTTATTGGTTTGTTCTCTGGTTTATTGGTCAAAATCAGGCCAGATAAATTTCATTCAGCAGCTACAGATACTGCATCTGGTTGCATCTCTGGTTCTTTATGAACATGTCACTAATTGAATAATTTGGGAATCATGACCAAATTTGGTCAAATTAAAGGCATATTATAAGAAAACAAAAGTTTTTTTCAACCTTTCATGTGTGTCAACCTGTTGTTGGAGACCTCCAAATTCAAATAAGGAAACTTTCAAAATCACAATGGGGCCGCTTTGTGTACTTCATAAAGCATTAGCTAGAATGCAACCTCAGATCTTACAAAACTTTTATTTTTTATTTACTTATATTACAGAGGTTCAAACACTGAGAATTCAACAATACGATAGAAATTATATCAAACACTGAAGACTTGAAAACTGAAAAAAAAAAAATTCCAAGTTGATTTCTGATGATTTTTTAGATCGATTAAAAATGTAATCCATGTTATCTTAATTTAATGCAAAAGAAGTAGACAGCCAAAATGAAATATTCATCAGACATGCCATGTAAATGTTTCATGTAAATGAAAATAAACTATACGTTTTTTTTATATTTTCTTTTAGAGGTTTTTATGTAAACGTTAAAAAGCAAGGGCCCCCAAAAAACCTGCAGTACTTACCAAGTATTATTGGCAGTAACAGGCATATACAAGCCCAGTTAAGCAAAGAATGTTAACGCAGCAGCTTTAATACTACAACTATTTTCTAGTCGCTAAAGAAGGTGAATCATATCAAGTGCGACTAATTGATTAGATTTGGTAAAGCCTTTTCGCCCTCATAACCAACAAGAAAAATGTCATTAAAACATTAAAATATTAACACTATTCACTGTGAATTTCTGAGATATCTGATAGCTAATATTATGAAATAAATTGTAACACTTTGTTAAATTTAGTTGTGTGACAGATTTGATAATAATAACTAATTCAAACATTATTGGTTTAATTAGAAATTTAGAAAGCAAATTATTTAATTACAAATAATAAAAACAAACTGTAGTAGCTAGAACTTGAAAAAAAACCTGAACACAAAGAAAACCACAGTTTTACATACAAGTATTCATACCATATGCTAATTACAGTAGGCTTAAAAAATGTCCCAAGACAAATTCTGTAGGCTTGAGAAGAAACAAAAAAAGAATAAATAACAATACAAAATACATGGCTTTTGCACCCGTGGGGCAATTTTACTCAAAACTTTTTTTTTCCAATAAGTGTAAAAGCTTCTTGAATCAAATCCAAGCAGCAAGAGTTCGGCTCCAAAAGCAACATTATGTCCACGTAAGAAAATTCACCCTTCACAGCTCACATCTTCCCATCATGCACCTGCCTGGCAGAGCATGCCAGCTTGAATCCCTGGACTGCTTGCCGCTCACTCAAGTGAGGAGAGCACAGGTTGCCTATGCTGCTGCCCCCGGGCACTGCAATGTGTTCAGAGCCCCGATTGGGGAAAAGAAGCTGGGGGAAAATAATCAGAGAAACAATGCTTTAGCATTCTTTTCATTCTTGTTTAGGACATTCAGCTTTATCTAGCATTGAGCTTTACGTAATATACAGTGATACCTCAACATACGAAATTCAAGGGTAGCCTTCGCATGCTGAATTTTTTGGATGTTGAAGCAAGCTTTACATTTAAATGTCTAATCTGTTCCAAGCCACACAGAAACAACACTAAAAGTGGAAAATAACATGGAAAACCAGAGAAAAATAAAGAAGCATTATTAAAATCTTAAAAGTACACATTAAAAATGTAATAAATAATATTAATAAAAAAACATTAAAAACTGAATAAAAAAATGAAAAATAATAATCCTTAACTTTGTAGTGAGGCGATTTAGGGAACTGTGAGAGGAGGTTGTAGGGGAGGAGAGCCATAGCCATATAAATAAGCTTTGCCAAAAAAGCAACACAAAAGAAAATCACGAATCTAGGAGACCAATACGAAACCGACTACGCAGGTGTAGAAAAGTCTATGGAGTGTTGAATGCAGTCACATGATGCCCACTACTTCAAATAAGTATGAAATATGATGAATATGTACACATTCTTAGCGCGTGTCTTTCACATCTTGGAATTTTTTTCTTATCTTGGAACACAGTGTATTTTTCGTGACGAGAAGCATTCATATCTTGAGGTACCCCTATATATACTTCTTTAGCAATGTCTGTGTGGAATAAAAATTTTTAAAGGCATACTTTACACCAAAAATAACATTTTTCTCATTAATCCACTAGGTTGTTCAAGATATGGCTTCGTTCCTCCTCTGAACACATTTTGAGATATTTTGAGTTAATCCAAGAAGCCGATAAATGCACCGTTGACTTGGGTGAGATTTCTCAAATGTTGGGCATGTGGTACATGAGCTAAATTTCGTTTTTTTCCATTCAAAAATTGTTACAGTCGCTGTATAAAATGCATTACTAACCCTAATGGTAGCTTTTTTTTTATAACATTTTATGTTTTTGTAAGGCTTGAAAATGAAATCTGTGTGACACAAGTTTCAATGCCCTGGTTCAGTCCCTGGCATTAACCTCCTACAATAAACCAAAACATCTCAAAATGTGTTCAGAGGAACAATCTCAAAAAAAAGCCTTAGCAAATCTAAATATTATTTTTTTGGGGCTGTAGTATCCCTTTAATGAATCTTGATGTTCATCTGTTTTGAGAATGTGATTTCACACCGTGAGTGGGTCATGTGACCTGTCCTTGAATGCATACAGTGCCTCATGGTTGAAATCAAGAAATCTTGTATACCAACAGACAACCAATCACAGCCCAAACTCGATTTCCTACAAACAATTTATATACGTCACTTCCCCTTCAGTCTGTGTCTAGTCACCATTACCTTCAGGTTTTACTCAGAGTGTCCGTTAGATTCCTGCAATATCTCAGAAATGTACTTTGATACTTATCTGCTTTTCTTACCTGTTCAGTTTTGCCCTGCATTAGTCTGGGTGGGTGAGTGTGTGTCTGATAGCAAACTCATTTGTGGTGTATACTCACCAGCACCTGCAATTTGTCTGCTCACCTACCTTCTAGTTCGTCTCAAGACCGGTTAGCTTCAATATCACCTTTTGTTCAGTGACTCCAGGCAATGTTTCCATTCTGCTGACTTGTCTGAGTCTAGCTACTGAAAAGTAAGTCCTGTCGCTCCCTTAAGTAAGGCATTCTTCCTCTATTACCTGTTGTCTCTTCGGCTATCACCTGTTGTTTTTTTTTACTAAATTAATAAGTTGTTTCTGATCCCACTGTTTTGACTTTGTTTTTTGGCAGAAGTATTTTTCAATCATTTACACTGATTAAACCATTTTACATTGCTTAATTTGCACTGCGTTTTAGTGTAAAAATTTTTTTTATTACTTTTATTTGACAGGAGGCAGAAGATTTAATGCAAAGCACAAGGAGCAATGGACCAGATACATGTTTCCTATCTTGTTACTCTACTGAGGTAACTGGTAATTGTCAAAACCTTCATCTCCAGTGGAACATCAGCTGAAAGCTGGCACATGTCAGGCAAGTTTGGTGGTAACATTTCTGTGCTGAAACATGACACTAAGCGAAACAACATTGGATATGTTGACCGTCATGGACGGGTCTTGATTAATAAAAAGCTACCAAAAACCGTAGACCTTCCCTGAAGGTCTTGCTATGCGAAACTAGTTAATAAATAACATAGGATTTATTTTTGATTTGTGTTATATTACTGTTGTCCACAGTGTGACGCAATGTCCGCTCAACCCCATGCAATTAGGGCGCCTATACATTCCTTAGAAATGTTTGTATGGAGTTTGGGAAGCACTTGGTTTTTGAAAGCACTAAAAAAAGCAAGGTGTTAAGGAAATTCATGATTTCAATATTTAAGAGCTGGATGTCTAAAAGAGCGAAGAAGTGAATTAACCTAGAGTCGATGATAAATGTGTGTTTATTTAAGAACTCATATACACACATGTTCAGAAAAGTGTTCAACCTCACTGTAATGATTAAAAGTTAGTTGTTATTGCTAAATGAGGTAAATTATTTTGTGTTCTTCCATTTAAGACTATTTCAAATTCTAAAACATTTGTTTTAAACTTTGGTCAATTTACTTTTTCTGATGTTGCTTCTGTTTATAAAAGACTAATCTTAATTCAATACTTTTATTATTACTTTTATCAATACATCATACTATGAAAAGGCAGAGATTGAAATAGGTTTACACCAACAGCGTTAAGAGAGGGAGTTTTGCTGTGTGGAAAGGCAAAGGACCGAAAATATTTTCTTCTAAAATAAGTTTTTTGATCACCTTCCATTAATAACTTGTTAAATTCACATGCTTTTTGTCTGTTTTCATCTACAAGGGCTCCCTAATAATTTTTTCCTTAGTTTTACCTCATACTTATGATCTACATTAAAAGTTGTGGGGGAAAACTCTAGATATGGTGCTACCTGACAGTACAGACAAATATATGATTTTTAATGTTCATAAACACCATTGAACTCCTGTGTTCCACACACCCCAATGACTTCACCATTAAGATGCCTTTGTGATAAATACAGTAAGGCTGTTTGGAGCTGTTCAATACATCAGACAAGCATGCATTTACATGCATTTACACCTAGCACAAAATCAATCACAGCTAAATTTAATTGTCGAATTAAACAAGACTTGTTGAGAATTTTGTCTTTTCTCCCCATCCAAGGTGTGTCTCTTCGGTGGTGGAGCTGCGACTGCAACATTTATCACAGGGATCTACGGTGAGTGGAAGACAATAGCTAATGAGAGCTTGCTCCCCATTGGGCTGGAGCGCCAGACAATGCAACAACATCTGTGCTGGCGTGCTGTAGTGCCTCTTCCCTAGAGTCTAGGATGAGCAGGGGAGAGGTAGCAACTTCACCTGACCTGTGTACTTCCAGACAACCCCTTTCTCCCACCCAACCCCCAGTTTCTTCAATCCTTCACCTTCTTTTCTTCCCTCTGTATACCTGAAGATCCAGGAGTCAAGCTTGTTGAGGGGACTCCCAGGTCAAATCCATAAAGCATCTTCAACCAAGGTCACTGCTCGAGCTCGAAACCCGAATCCCAGAAAAGAAACATTTAAAATGTCAGGAGTTTTGAGTTAGCACTGCGAGGAGAGAAGGATGGCCTACCCCGAGAGAGAGGGAGCAGAAAAATCAGAGAAGAAAACCAGGTGTGGACTTCACTTCAGCTTTAAGTGATGTTTAATGAATGGGCCCCCAGGGTGGTTTAACACATGAACGAGGCTCTACATTTCCCCCCGTTCCCCCATGGAAATGCCCTGGACTTACACATGATTCAGGGACTGAGGAGTACAGGCTGTAAATATGTCAGCTTCTCTCGCAGTTTGAGGATAACTCAGAGTTAGCACACAAGACTGCTGGATTGGTATGTGGATCGGCTGAAACTTTTACCTCATCGGAAAGATTTGTGAGTTAAGTTTTAAAAATTTTCCTCTAATGGAAAGAATGATGTGCACTCAAATGTTAATTATTAGAAATATTTCCAAGTATTCTTGTTTTCACTCGTTTTTTGGACCTTTGGATATTTCATTTTCTTTGTATAAACAAAGAAACAACTTCAGTTCAAACTATTTTTTGTGACTTTAATAATGGGGATTTAAGACAATATCATTACCTGGTTGAGTGGTTGGTTAACCCAGTTAAATCTAGGGTGTTTAGTATTGCTCTGAAAAATAAACATTTATAAAAACCTGCGTGAGAATGTGAAGCAATGGCAGACTTGATTACAGTGAATGCACTCACTGTATAAATGATTACATGGTTGTTAATTGCTGTTTTTCATAGACAATTCCTCCAGTTGCAAAGTTCCCCTATTTTGACTTTTGATCTGATACTAATCTTATGAATCTCATGAAGGTCCAGAAATCCAGATTATTTTCCATCCATCCATCCATTATCTTTTTCCCTTTCGGGGTCGCCACAGAAGAATGAACCACCAACTATTCCGGCATATGTCCCCATTGCTGGGAAACATTCACACACACACACACTATGGACAATTTTGTTCACCCAATTGACTTATGACGCATATTTTTGGACTTTGTGGGGGACACCAGAGCACCCGGGGTAAACCCGCGCGATCACGGGGAGAACATGCAAGCTCCACACAAAAATGACAATCCAGGCGAGGCTTGAACCAGCAATCTTTTTGCTGTGAGAAGACCGTGCTACCCACTGCGCCACCATGACGCCCTCCAGATATTTTCGAAATTTGTTAAAAAATTTCCTTCAGTGGGTCTAAACAAACATATCGGTATTAAGCGACATTATGCCCAGTTCCAGACAGAGGCATAAACAAGTGATAGAAGCGGTGACTGCTATGGTGATTAATTTTTACATTTAAACCTGTGAACCATAAACATTATTTTATAAAAAAAAATTATTCTGACTATAAAAAAACTATATTCTAACCAGATATGAAAACATTTAGAGATGTCTGCAATTACAATTGCACTATTAATAAAGTGTAATTAAGGTAAAATTTGTGTATTTATTGAACTAGTGTAAATGGCTTGCCATACTGCCAGTTTTTGTTTACTGCACCTCAAAGCAATCAGTTTTAATAACAGAAGTGTACAACTTATTTCTTGAAGGGAAAGAAAATCCCATATTGTTGTACAAGATACATTTTTCAACATTATATCTTGGTAAATCCTCAGTGTTTTTACTCAGTGTAAAACAACAGCAACCATTATGTGAATTTTCAAACAGACTTGGTTATAAATTTTATTGAGGGGCCATGATTATACAATTTAAATATCAATTAAACATCAATTTAAATTTGTGGTCAGAGATGTTACATCACAAACCTCTAACACGTCATGAACTGATTGGTCAGCTTGGGTTTTTGATGCCATTTTAGTTTCACTGATTTAACAAAAACAACTTGATGCTATTTTAGTGTACCTTTCATGCACATATTTCTCCAAACACAGTTGACTTTTCGTTGTCATGATCAACACTGAACACCAGAGCACTCCTTAACATTTTGTTTTGAAAGCACTAGAGGCGCCCATTTTAGGTTGAATATAGTGCAGACAAGTTCAAATCAGGTTCGATTGACTGTTGGTTTATGGCTCAGAGGACAAGGGGATGACATGGGAGAACACATGGTGGTAAACATGCTCTTTTCTTAAAAGTTAAAATCTGACAAATATTTTTAATTTATTTTAGCATACCTCAACACAAGAGGCAGCAGTAAATTCACTTACAAGAATGACTTCATTGGGAGCACAAAAGTCATAATAACAGTGAGCAACTAAAGAAAAACTAAAAGTTTAGGCACCAATTCTGAACAACTTTGATGGGGCCTTTTCTATTGTCAGGGAAATCCATTGGTTACAATCATAGAGGGCTCTTCTACATTTTCTCGTTCCATTGCTGAGGACTGTCAAAAGATTAATGTTAGTGTCATTTCACTCAAACCCTGCATATATATATATATATATATATATATATATATATATATATATATATATATATATATATATATATATATATATATATATATATAATTTTTTTATTACACTTTGCTACAGAAGCTAGCTTTTTAAATAGCCACTTAAACTAATGCCTGAACGTTTAATTAATACAAATGTTGTTCATGCTGTAGAATATAAATGTCTGTATGAGGATTTTGATTGGGTTAATATTTACAATACTTGGTTTAAAATTCAGGGATAGAGATTATTTTTAAATTCCATTAAATTCAATAATTAAATTCGATAAGTTGTTTATTTGACCCAGTCCCAGCAGGAGTTGAAGGTTGGGTGGATGATCAGTTTCTCAACAGCTCCCCAGATACTGCACCTATGGTGTGATTTTTTTACTGCAGTGTGTGCACTAAGAGTTTAAATTAAGTACAGGTCACTTTATATCTGAGTTTTTACTTCACTATCAAAAATTTGAAAGATTAACCATTGAATTTGTATATTTGTATTATTTTTGTATCCAAAGACAAGTTCCTAATTGGGGATGTGATGGGTCATCCTGAAGCTGAAAACATAATAATCCAAATCAAGCCAAATCAGCATTATGACATGAACCAAAGTGATGTCCTGGATACCTAGATCAAAATCCAAAACTATACAAGGCCACTACACAACAAAATATAAAGATGCCTGGTATTGCTTTTAAATGACAAGACTGTGTGTGTGTGTGTGTGTTATATATATATATATATATATATATATATATATATATATATATATATACTATATATATATATATATATATATATATATATATATATATATATATATATATATATATATATATATCAAAATATTTCAAGAGGCTCAAGCAGGCTGTGACCCCTGTAAAGGACAGAGAAGAAGTGGTTGGTAATTAAAATGCAATCTCCAGCACTGCAACCCCCCAGAGCGGGACACGCTGCAACAGTGGTGTCGCCCAGGAGCCCGAGGGCGTGAGGTGCCACCTGCCCAGCCTTGCCACCTGCGTCCATGTCCTCCCTTCATTAAAATGTGTATTTATACCTCTACTCCTGCCCCCATCCCCCTCTGCCACTACCACCTCAGCCCCCCCCCCCCCCCCCACCCGGGACACTCACCCGCTAACGTGCGGCTTTATTAGAATTAATGTGCTGCCGCAGAGATGCATGGGCAGGCCTGGTGCTGGGGTGCCAGAGGAGAAGCTCCCCAGCCCTTGTACTGTCACTTTGAATAAAGAAAGCTGGGCAAGCTGAGCATGGAGATCAGCGTGGACAGGCACATGACAGCCATGTTTTCCACTGGGCAGAGGGGAAAGTAAAGTATTTTTTCTGTACAATCTGCTCTCATGCACATGATGAGTTGTGGCATGAGAGGAATAGATGAGGGGATCAATGACAGGATTCAACAAGTTTCCAAGTTGATTGGTCAGTGACTACTCATGAGTGTTCCTTTGTAAAAAAAATCAAGAATTTGAATTTGAATCAAGAATTGGGATAATTGCGTTATCTCCAGGTTCAGTAGTTACCACTCATCTGAAGCACTTGATGCTGTGGTTATTGAAATTCAATATAACTAGAGAAATGTATAAATGGGTTCATATATACATATATTTACATTAGCCCCTACATTAATGCCATTTCACGTACTGCCTTTTACATATTAGATATGTAAATCGGATCTATCTCGCATTATAACAGTCATCTACTGCTATTTTGGTTAATTTAATAGTCATCTCCCGGCTTGATTTTTTTGTCATTTTTACATTCACGGTCGCTAATCCAAGTCCTTACATAGATTATTCAGCATGCTGATTTCTTGAACTCCCATCTCAGAACGTATAACTCCTATTTAGTCTGCACTGACCCCGTATTCAGTTCAATCACCTACTAGTAACTTACAAAGCCCTCCATAACACTTTCCTACCTTTCAGAACGTATTCCTTGTGCAAACACATAAACTTGTAATTTTAAATTTGGAAAAAAAATCTATTCAATGTGACTCTTATTAAAAATTGCATTTGTCCATCATCATTTGCATTATAAAACATGGAGGATGAATCTAGAGTGGCAATGAAATATTGGGTTTCTATATGACCTACTTTGTACAAGATCTAAAATTCGCGGTTAGACTTTTAGAATGTTGAATTTGATGTTTTGAATATCTTAATCTTGAAAACTTGACTTTTACAAACGGCACATCTGCAGTCTATGAATTTAGAGCAAAAAAAAATCTGCCTATTATTAATTATGCCGAAAAACATGTCTTAATGGTATATAATATTACATTTCATTAAATTAAAACAGTGAATAATTCAAATCAATAGAATTTACATTCAGATTGTTTTAGTATATCTCTAGCTCCATATTTCTAGTGCTAAATGAACAACCATGTTTTGTGTTTCAAGTTGTTTTAATTTGGTTTGAGTTCTCTCCAACCAAGAAACAGGGTTTTGTTGTTTTTTCTCTCTTCAAGCATTTTTTTTCGCTAATGTCATGGTCACCACTAGCTTCTTCCCATGAAAACTCCAAAACTTTATTTAAGTGGTCTTGTCAAAAGGCTCAAAATTCTGTTCTTATCAGGATATGCCAAAAAAAATCTTAGTTTCTGGTGTGAAGCATTGATTGAGGCATTCTTAGTTGTTTTAATGACAAACTACATATTTCTCTTTCTATCAAAATAATATTTCTCTTTTTATAAAGATCGCATATTACTGTGTTGTAAAAAGTCCCCAAAGAACTGCCTTCTTCATTTTTGTTACTTTTTCTGTGATTGAAAATATTTTCAATGCCACAGACTTCAATAAATTTCTTTTTTCTTAAATGTGTCATATTTGAAATGCCCTGTTGAATGCTTGGTTAAAAAAATACAATTCGGTTTAATTACAAAAAAATGCAATTTGTGATGCAATTATTTTAAAAGGTTCCACATTAGGGCCTGGAACATCTACATGAAGTGCATAATTTGAGTATGTCGGTGCAATAAAGACACTAGTGTGAGCTTGCGATTCTTAAAAGGGCATTTCAGTCTAGTCATTATCATTTCACCATACCAATTAGACACAAATAACCCCTATACAACTCTATTCTGAGAAAGGCCAGTGCACGGCATGCTATACTCCTTCACCACGACCAAATCCACATTTCATCTGAACTCTCTCTACGTCACATCCATCCAGACTCTATTGACTTCATTAGTGTAAAAATGGCTAGCATTTTATAGGCGGATGTAGATTTTAGCATTATTAGCCCTCTGTAATGCTTTCCTAAAGGGCATGTGAGGGAACCAATTAAACCAGAAACTCGGAGAGAACAGACAGGAAAAATCTGATAACTAATATTTATCCCTCACACCTCCTGCCTCCCAAAATGTGACTGTGTTTTATTTCTTGAGGAACAAATGCTTAGTATTGGCCTTATCAACCGGAGAAATCAAAGAGGGTATATGGATTCCACAGGCACAAATAACACAATAGCCACTTTGCTGGGATTGCTTCAGATGGAATTGTGAGATTACACAGTAAGCACCAATGGAGGGGACACACATAATCTTTCCATTTCCACACAGACGTCGTGCTAACATGGTCATTGTGTTTGATAAATCTTTATTTGTCACACACTGCGTCATTTACTGCACATGTGTTTGCTATTGCTTTAATACAGCGATCAGGTTTCATCCATAAATTCGAATTTTATTCAAGTATGTGTACAGAGATTCTCAGGGGTTATATTTTTATTATCGTCGGGTTTTAGTTGTCTCTCTCTTTACACTTTGTGTCTACCACTACTACACTATCCGACTCTGTGATTCCTCAGTATCTCTGCACCCAAATATCAGCTAAAGGTGAAATTTACAGTATTTTGAAATTCATTAAGGGACTTATTTTATAGACATTATAATCTAATAAAAATGACAGTTAAAAAGTAGAAAGCTTTTAACCTTGATACATCCCGCTTCAGAAAATGTATTTAAAATACTTTAATTTATGTGCGCGTCTGGGGCTTTATAAAATAACTGTTGTATTTCAGTTTATGTGATTTTAAACTGCACTCATATAACATTTTATCTAAATAAAACATGTCCTTTTGTTTTGGGGAATAAAAGAGGGAAGTTTGTTTTGCATCAATTTAAATCATCAATTGAGTATTATTTTAAATTATCCTTTATTGACTAATCTTTAATTTAATAATTAAACTTGAATTATCCATCCATCCATCCATTTTCATGTCGGCTTTCTTCCCTTTTGGGGTCACCACAGCGGAATGAACCGCTAACTCTCTGGCATATGTTTTATGCGACGGATGCCCTTCCAGCCGCAACCCATCGCTGGGAAACATTCACACACACTCATTCACACTTTAACACTATGGACAATCGTTCTTACTCAATTCACTTATGCCGCATGTCTTTGGACTTGTGGGGAAACCGGAGCACCCGGAGAAAAACCACGCGATGATGGGGAGAACAACTTGAATTATATCTGGTTAAAGTTTGCAAATCTCACAATTTCACCATCTGTTCATTCTGTTGCATCGTCTGCTGCTGGAAATCTGCCCAAAGACAGCATTTAGAAAAATTCACTCTTCGTTCAGAAAGTTTAACACGTAATCTGCTGAGTATGTGGCCACTGTGTACTTGTATATTAACACTTTGGGAGTGTTTTTGTAAAAGAACAATATGTGTTTGTGGAACAGTGAAAAGAGTTTTTGTGTGTCGTTAGACGCTACAGGCTAACGTTAGTTCGTCATCTAACGTTATATAAACTTCCTTATAAATCCAAAAACAATGTAGGGGTGCAATTTTCTAGTCAATCACTCTTTAATGGGACATTATTAGATCCTTATTTAATGTAGTTACAAAGAAATATTTCTTTCTCTTCCCAACAGGTCATGTGCACTACAAACACCTGAAAACAAGCGGAAGATCACTTTTCCTTGAATCATTCAGTGTCGTTCAATTAGTTTTGTAATAAAAATATATATTTCTAAACTATTTTGATTTGTTTGTTGAGTCATTTAAGAGGATGTGCAGTGAAGACGTGATTTGGATGTGCGGTGCAATGTTTGCTAGGTAGCTTTTATTTCTAAAAAAGTAATAATGGCATGTTTGTTAACAGAGGCAAGTCTAATTGGTGAAACAATATTACATGAATACAATTATAAATAGCCTGTATGGCTCAAATTGGATCACTGTGAGACATTTCAGAGAAATACCATAACACTACCACAGTACATAATACATATTAATAACATAATACATACCAGCAACTGTCATAATATCATTTGCAGCTGTTACTGATAAATTGTAATATGACTTAACATGAAACATATTTTGTTCCAATTACATGCTTTATCTTATATACCGACATATAAATGATACTTTAACCTGGTCCGCCATGGTATGGACAATATAGAGCCCTCAGAGAGGAAGCTAAGTTTGAACACAGCACGAGCTGCAGAGAGATCCAGTCGGCTGCTTCCTCTCAATGCTGTTACAGTGCTGTCACTTCTCATTGGCTGAGCTGCTTCCATTGGGTGCCACCACCTCAACAGGGGCATCACAGCTGATAGAAAACACAGCGGGTGATTTGTGAACTCTCACCGTCTTTGTAATTTCATCAGGGTAATGGGATTATATTTCAAATCACTGCTCCTTTCTTCATTACACCTCTAAGCTCCTCTGACAGTCCAAAAAACTTAAATAAAATGTGTGCGTTAGCCCCGCTTGACTTCGCCCGCCGCTCGCACTTGATTAGACAAACAGCGTGGAACACCAAGGCGGGAATAATGTGCTCATTTATTCATTTTCCCGGCGAGTCACAATAGATTTTTAACGACCGATGTCTGACCTCCCTTAGGTCCCCTGTGCTTAGGAGGGTTAATAAAGCCCAATAGTCTGGAGCTGAGAGAAAAAGAGTGAGTGCTAGAACAGGAAAAGACCCACAATAACATAAAGACAGCCACATCACAGGCCCCAAAACAAACTGCCACTCCTTCCTCCATCCTGAGCACCAACACCCCTTGAGAGATGGAGAGAAGAGCAATAGAGAAAGGGATGGAGAGTTAGACTGCTTTTCCACTTAGATTCCAATTCCAGCAGTCTCTAAGGGACAATTAAAGGCAGTGTGGTAGAAGAGGATTCTTTTCTGCAAGCTCTCTGGTGGGCATGTTAAATGTTTTTCCCTTGGTATTACTGACACAGAGACTCTGTAGCGTCAGGGTGGAGAGGAGATATAGAGAAGGGGTGTTGGGGTGTTGAAAGAAATGGCAAGGCAGTGAATGTCTTACAAGAGCAGTTTGGTCTTAAAGTTGTGGCAATGGTGCCAAATTTAAAACAAAACTATGATTAAAGATGTTAAGTAGAGTAAAGATACTAAATCTAAAAAAAATGGCTTTGCTATGCTGCGCTCCCTCAGTAACAGTTGCTGTCTTCTCACACAAACTGTGAGATATCCTTATGTGGTGTCAACAGGAGGAACATCCAAAAGAAGACCAAGGTAATGCTCTTTTAAAGAAACGATATATACTTGACAGTTTGCTCTGATTACTGCTGGAATTGATAGTAATGATTACGCTAAAATAATGTTTTTTTTTTAAAGGAGGGGCTTTGGCTGGGTCTGGGTTTTTTCATCATATGTAAGCATAAAGTACTCTGTTGAATTTGAATTTCACAGAATTTGACCAAAATCTCCCTACTGTAATCTAACTAATAACGTAAAATGAAGCTTGTATCTAAATAAAGTTAAATAAATGCAGTTCTCACAAGACCAAAGAAATATGACCACATTGCACCGGTTCTAAGCTCTCTTCATTGGCTTCCTGTAGAATATCGCATTGACTACAAGATACTGCTCCTTGCCTTTAAGACGCTGAATGGCTTGGCTCTGGCCTACCTGAGCAGTCTCCTATCACGATATATTCCAGCTCGCTCTCTTCGATCACAAGAAGCAGGACTATTGATTAATACACAGATTAGTAAATCAACCAAAGGGGGAAGAGGGTTCTCATATAGAGCCCCGAATCTCCGAAACAAACTCAAGGATGTTGTCCGGATCTCTGCTATGTTATGGTGTCTGAGCATTATAAACATACAAACTGTTGAAAAAACAATGTAGTTCATTTTGCCTATCTAACATATCCCCATCATTTATCAATCATCGTGCAGCTGATGCTGATTACCTGTTTGTTGTCGGTTACATTTTTCTAACCATTGTTTTTTGTTCATTAGTTTCTGTTTTGTTTTTTTCAGGTGCTGTCTGGCGAACTTGTGGATCTTAAGTTAGTATATTCTTTTTGCTGTGGAGATGACTAGCACCTGCCTCAGTCAGCAAGGCTCCGAGGGACCTCACATAGGGAACTCCTATTTACTCTACCTGATCCTCACTAGGACTTTGTGAAGCTGCTTTGAAAGCAAATGCTAAAAAAAGTGCTTTATAAAAACTTGATTGATTGATTGATTGATTGATTTTCCCATCGCATTTGTACCAACAAGCGTCACGGTGGCGCAGTGGGTAGCACGGTCATCTCACAGCAAGAAGGTCGCTGGTTCTAGGCTCGGCTGGGGTAGGTGGCATTTCTGTGTGGAGTTTGCATGTTCTCCCCGTGATCGCGTAGGTTTTCTCCGGGTGCTCCGGTTTCCCCACAAGTCCAAAGACATGCGGAATAAGTGAATTGAATAAGAACGATTGCCCATAGTGTGAATGTGTGTGTGAATGTTTCCCAGCGATGGGTTGCGGCAGGGAAGGGCATCCGCTGCGTAAAACATATGCCAGAGAGTTGGCGGTTCATTCCGCTGTGGCGACCCTGAAAGGGAATAAAGCCAACATGAAGATGAATGAATGAATGAATTTGTACCAACAAGTTAAAAAAGTCTGGAGTATGATTGACTACAATTAAAGCTAAAGTAATTTAACAGTTACGTTATACGAATGAATGCACAAGTGCACCTAATTAAATATTTAAACAATATATTAGAGGAATAATGTCTCTTGGATGATCGTAGAGAACAAAAGTAACGTTAAGCACGTCCTGTAACGTTAGATTAAATGCAAGTTCACCAGCGTGTCAGCGACATATTGATCCATGTTTAATCGCACAGCTTGTCTGTTACTTTTTTTGTTAGACACATAACTAAGCAATTATATGTGAAATTTAATTAGTGAAAGTTTATTTGCCAATACAAAATAACAAGGTTTTCATCTTGTGTAAAAGCTAAATTGTCTAAATATGGCTGTTACTAAACTCAAGTAATTTGGGTTTACGGTGTAGAAATTGGGTTTAAATATACAATCACTAACAATTCTGTTTAAACAGCAAATAACAAACTTTACTGAGAAATGCTAGTTCACTGGTGAGAGCCCAAAAAGCACAATCCCTGGTGACAAATCATTCAGGAACAACTATTTACTTCTGTAAAATTTACAGTTATTATATTAACAGTTAGCTCAACAATTATGTTTTATTTTGAGTGGCACAATAAAGCAACACTCATTGCTAGCATAGCCATGTCAGTCGCAGTTTTGATTGTGCCATTTCATAGAATTATGACATATGTTAGAAAAAATTCAGTTTATACTGCTTGCCTGCATTCTCTCAGTCTCCCTACAATCTGATTGGGTGTCCTGCTATTATCAGGATCCCCTTGGGTGTTTAACGATCAAATAATTTTTCCATGATAATGCTAAAGACTTTGAAATGGCTTGTGATGTTGACACACTGAACTTTAAAGGCCACTCAAGAAGTAAAGAGCAATCCAAAACTCTCATGAAGTGACACAGGGTGTTCCTTTAAAAGACAGGACAGAAATTGTATCCTGGCACCCTTGGCATTTGAATATATTAATGGGTTAATGCAGATGGCAATGTCCTCATAAATGTCGGGGCAAACACATGAATCCTGATCTTATCATGTCACAACGCTTCCATAATAGATCACAAAAATGAACAGGCACGAAGCCAAACCATTCACAGCCATTTACTACTGTACACGGTCGCCTTCATATTTTAAAGACACTTTCTAAGTGAATAACACTCAACTTTTAACACATTGCTAGAAGACATTTTTGCAGACCCTAACCATGGATTGCTGTTTGTTTTTGTCAATTTTACCCCTTGCAGCAACATTATACATGTACATGCAATAGATTTCACCATACTTGGTTGAATAATTCTATTTTAGCTTTGAGATTAAGCTGCTAGAATTCATGTTAGCATTCTAGCTTCAGAATCAGAATGAAGTTTGTTACCAAGTGTGCATGTGCACACACAAGGAAATGGTACATTAAATGACATAAGAAACTTTGAACAGTGCACACTGGTTCAAAATAAACAAAAAACAGTTCACTGGTTATTTTCATCCCAGATGTTCAGAATTTCAGAATAACGTCAAACTGAGATGGAACACTTCCAAATAGTACAATATTAGCAATATTTATTAAAACAAAAAAGGGCATCTTTGACTTTATTTAACTTTAACTGTAAGTAATCTGCAGAGAGCCACTAGTTGATTACCTGCAAAAGTTGTTTCTTAGTCCTAAATCACTCACATGAACAAAACAACGGTTTTACTGACCTGGTTCTTAAAAGATCTGTAGCAAGAATAGTGTATCTACAGCTAAACTCTGTAGCCGCTGCATAAGGAATAATCATACATGCTCATCATTCTAAAATTTTTGTATCTATGGCGTGTTTGTGTCACCAATACCTGTCTGTACCCAATTAATTTATAATATTAATTTCTTTAATATCACACCCAAGATTTTCAAACTTATTTTTTTTCCAGAAATACTACATCATTGCTTTGCACTTCTTTGATGTTTTGCTTCATACCAGAGTATGACATAAGAATTATCTTTTATTCACATTTTCAAACTATAATATTTTAATATTTTCACCTCCATCTCCTGGAGGAAAGAGATACTTGCTAAATGCGTCCTCATTGGAAAACAATGTGGCATCCTTTCTTCGGATGCAGATTTAAAACAAGCTCACTTTGATGCCTCTGTCAGACACCTTTTGTAACTCTAAAACAATGAGCACACTCACCGGGCAGCCAAGCAATTTCTGTGTCGAAAGAGAAATATATCCATTCGCTTTTCACCTCCCTCTACATGTCTATGCATCATTTTCATCTAATTGTTCCCTCTATTCTTGCAGCTCTTTGTCAGAGGCCACATGGGAGAGGGGAAAATTACAGACTACCTGATAATTAGCAAAGTTCACAGTAGAACTTGGATCTGTACTATCCATGCTCGAGCTGGCTTTCTCTTAGCAGCTAATTAAGTCCGCCTCTGAGGGCTCCTACTGTGGCGGAGTTAGATGCTGCAGCAGCACAATCCAAAAACAGAAATAGTTTGACTTGCTTCCCTCCTTCTTTAAACTAAGGAATAAAAAATGACTTCAAGTGTTTTATTATTTGTTTGAGATGGATTTATTTCCCAATTGAAAGGATCGGTGGTGGTCACCATTACACTGCACTCTAAACAGCAAGGTCCTTTCGGCTCATGACACACTTTAATTATTCTAATGGCATTATCCATATCCGTCAATGTAACACAGAGAGATGGAACAGCTGAGCGCAGTGGGCGTTAAGCGCAGGTTTTTAATCTCCTGCAGTTGAATTAAGCTTCAGTCCAAAGAAGACTTTATTGGCGATGCTATCATCATCACACCGCAACAATTATTAAGCGGGATGCATCATCAAATGTCATCGCTCGTACACGTCAGGTGGTGAAATTATCTCCTCGGGGGCTTTATTGGGTATCATTATGCTTTTTCTGTTTGTTTGCTTTCATTTGGTTAAAATTTTCTAACCCTGCTGAGTAGAGCTTTGTTTGTGATGAAGTGCTCTATGTAGCGTGACACCTCCTTCAGAGGGTGTGCTAAGATAAGATGAAGGGCTTGAAAGAAAACAGTCAAATTTATTTAAATAATTAAAATATATGACAGTAAGAAAACAGCATTTATTTACTACTGTAATTAAATTTACAGCTTTAATAAATCATACTTTCAGACAGAGGACCCTAGAGGCATAGTGGATAGCAAAGTTCCTGTTTGGATCCTGGCTGTATGACTTTCTTATTAGATATGGCAGGTTTTGTAAACCCCATGCTTACTGGGGTTTCCCTTGGACTCTCTTGTTTTTCACAGCAATCCAAAAAAGTGAGTCAGATGAATTGGTGATTCTAAATTGATAAGTAAATCTAGCACTGTAAGCTGGAATAGAGACCAACATTTACATTTAACTGTAAATTTATTGTAAAAAGTATTATTTTTATAGGTTTTGGGTTAAAATTGTGCTGACATAATGCATGCAATTAATTTCTAAAAATTTAATTAAAGCAAATTTATTGTTTGCGATTCCTGTGGCATGTAAAGGCGAGTTGAAAAGTTATACAGTATTACAAAGAATCCTGTAAAATAGGTACATCTACTTTTTTATTAAATACATATAATGAATTACTTTTATAGTTTTATGTACATATCTGTTGGTAGTACAAAACATGGATTTCATTTTTTTTTTTTACCATCGATTTGCATTTCATGCCTGAATATCTAATTGTGCTAACCCATGTACAACATTTTAAAAACACTGTGATTAATTAAAATTATTAATGATTAATTCTTGGAGGACCATGCGAGTATAGTAATTTGTTTATAGTCGAGTTTTTGGCATCACTATTTTAAAAATATACATAACTATTTTAAATTTGCTAATATTTGTGCAATTAAATTTTTTGTTGCTTCACAGATTATTGTGTTACACTTGCAGGTTATTTGTTGTTGTGTTTGTTATATTCATGGCTATATTAGTGTTGCTCTATTGGGACATTATTTACTCTGCTCCTATAGTGATAAGCATTTGAATCCATGTTCATAGTCCCCTCTTTAAAAATTGTTTATTTAAAATAAATGTGTTTTATGACACCTGAAAATGCAGTCTTAAAAATAGCAAATCTTACTGTTCAATGAGCTTAGTGAAAGTTATGCCACCATGATTTAACTTGAAAAAGGTTGGCATGAAACCATGCCAGCTGAAGTTTCTAGAAGACTTGTTTTGGCATTAGTGGCTATCCTGACGAGACTCTGGTGACACAGAGGGACTGTTTGTGATGCAATCCAAGAGAGACACGTCTACAGAGTTTCAGCAGAGGCAGTCATTATTTTCAGTGCAATTAGAGCAAACCTGAAGTCCTTGATAACGAGCGCAAAAAATGCCACATAATTAGAAATACACCACAAACACCATTATTGTCAGGAGAACACGGCCGTATAATGAAGCAATTATAAATGAGCGGCTGAGCTCCTGTCATTAATTTTAGCTTTTAAGGAGAAGATGGGCAGAGGCTAAATGTTTGAGAAAGAGTGAGCGCTGAGAGAGTGCTTAAGGTAGTCAGTGCCATCAAAACCACTTGAGGATACCCTCATCGGCCAGATAAAGCCTTAAGTGCCCTTTGGAAAGACTCCTTTGAGCCAGAGGGCGTGAGGGAGAGCTTTGAGTGTTAACTTCAGAGCTATTATGGCCATCACAAGCAGAGTGCTTTAACACTCATACACAGACCTACAAAACGAGAGACTTAATCATGATGCAGAGCTTCGGTCTTGAACAGGCCAACAATCAAGTGAGCCAACACTATTAAAGAGCATTCAAAAGAGTAAAAAAGAGATGCCTCTTGACGTTTAATGGGTCCACACTCCAAGAAGAATCTTGACATTGCAGTGAAAAGCTTTAGGGAGAATAACTTTTGAGTTAATTTAGCTTAAATTTTTTCCCCCTAGGTTTACAGGGGGCCCTTATGGGGGTGTAGTATTAATTCATGAGAATTATAATGAGAGCAGAATATCTGTACTGAAAATAGATTCATGTGAAGCTAAATCCGTTCCCAATCCGTCTGTTTGAGGTTTATCTTTCAAAAGTCAGATCTGAGTATTGGTTTGCTCCAGTAGTCTGGTGTTTTACCTCATTAGATTTCCCTACAGTAATGCATACCCTCTGTAAAAAGTAGCACAGTGTGCAGAGCATATTGGGAAAGAATCCTACTTCGCACTAAACTTGTTTGACGACTAGAGCAGCATATATTTACAGAGCAACAACCTCCTGCTTCCTGTGTAACGGGAAGTGGCTAAACTAAAGTTTGTCGATTGAAGCTGACTCCAGAAGTGAGCAAGTTCTCATGCTAAAGCTATGGAACTGAAAAACATGTTTCCACTTCTGGTTCTGGTTTGTTGTCTATTTTTCATGGGCAGTCTTAGGGTGTGAATTATTTTCACATTGATTTGTTTAGGATATATTAGGGCCTAAAGGTCTTCAGGATGTTGTTTCTTGAGTGGCAGATGATTGACAGTTCTTCAGGTAGTCTCGTGACATGGGATCTTTTGGTCTTGCTCATTCCAGCTAATTTCATCTGATGAACTCATCTGTGATTCCCGGGAAGTGAGGTAATTTCACATTTCATCAAGACATTGACTGGCTGTGTCTACTCGGAGTCTCTACTACCTTCATCAGAAACCTATAGGTTTAGGTGAATGGTATTCGTTTGGCTGTTTGGTTTTTATTGTGTGTTTTGGTTTCTTTTGTTTGTTAGGTTGATAAGTTTTTTTGTTAGTTTGATAGTTATTGTTTTTTATAGTTTTTTTTGTTTGTTTAAATTGTTTCTGTTTGTTTGTTTTTTTTGTTTAATGGTTTGCCCTCATTTTATTGGTTGTTTGATTATTTTAATTTCCTCAATGATATGTATTAAGAGTATTAGAAAGCATTTAGCAAATAAGGCCTGAAAGTAATTAAGCACATCTTTTTTGTTTTCTGGTTGGTTGGTCTGTGAATCAACCAACTGGTCTGTTTCTTATTAGTCCAATCATGTAATCAAGGCCTAATTAAATTTTTTTTCATTAAAAATAAAACTAAATGTATTCATATTTTTAATTACAAATAGCAATAGATACCAAATTTATTTGAACTTAAAGTAATTAGTTGGTTAATTTAAATAATATGTAATTTGTATTAAACAGAATACTTGAGAGTTCTCAAGGTTTAAGTATAAACCTTGCAACTACTCTTTGGCACCAAAGCAGTCCTCCGGTCCTGAGATTTCATTATGTGTATGCTCAGTGTTCACCACAAATGTACGCAAATCAAATTAGCAGTAAGCTTAAAGGCAGAGAGCGAGGGCTTCATTACAGTCACACACTGAAGAAAGAGGAAAAACTGCTCATCTGTGAAAATAACTCAAACATATTGATTTTGCTTTGAAACACAAGTGTTGCTCTCCTTAAATCATGCCAATTAAAATGTGAGGATGATTTTTATTAAAAAGCCACATGCTTAGTTCTTGACCCCCCACCGCAGTGCAAAAGCATACAGTACACTACATTAATAAAACTTTTCTTCTTTGGTTATTGCAGACTTATAAATGTATACACAGTAAAAAAACAGCAAACTAAGTATGTGCTAAAGTATCATGCAGTTAGCATGAAAAAGGTAGTCACTTGGTGTTCATAGACACAGCAAGCCCTGAACTCCACAGATCCTGGCATCATCCAGCACACTTAGAATCTTATTAATAGAAAGGCTGGTGCTACAGGCACACTACATCATTATTGTCTTGAGAATGCAGTGCTAGAGAAGGAGGCAATTAGGCTGTGGAAGCTGCGAGGTTGCCATTATTTTAGCATTTAATGACCAGGCGCTACGGCAGGGGCTTGATGCAGAAATGAGGGTCTCTGCTCTGAAATTATGCATTATCTGGCAGATCTTAGTGCACCCCCCTAAGATTCCCTCTCCTTCACCATGAATAAATTTACATGGGAATGCTTATTTCTCTAATTTAGGCAGTAAAATTAGAATATACAATACAAATCTAGCCACGGAAGACAAGCATCTACTCACTGTTTGGGTTTTTAATGACCCTGTTTCATGTCTTCCTGTTCTGTTTTCCCGAAGCAGGGGTGGGGGTGGGACAGGCATGTGGAAATGAGAATTCGCTCTTTCCTTCATTACTTTAGTTGCGATTTCCACAAAACACTGAAAGATTGTGAGGATACTCATTTTATCGCCTTGCTTTAAACAAAAAAACGTAAATGTAAATGATTCAAACATTAACAAAGAGTCACACTGTAAAAATAAAAAGTAACTAAAGTAGTTACAATAAAAGTAGTCATGACTTTTTGATTCACTATTTAAAATGACTGACATTTTGTGATCGATCACAACCAGACATGAACATAAAAGCTGATAAAATAAAAAATTTAAGTTTATATAATCTAAGCTTGCTTTCACACTATTTCCTTGTTTGCCTATAATATAGCCATGTATGTAACCAAGCATTTACTGCCCTGTCCACTGACCATGTTGTTTGTAATGCAACCTCAGTTGATGAAAGAAGAGAGATAAGAAATAAGAAATACAAAGTCTATTTTTATTTGCTAAAAGAAACAACTGATAGTGAGAATACACTCACCCAAGTGGCGTTTGTCTGTCAAACCACTATTCCACCAACATGCTTCTGGGCTGGGCTAATACACTTACTGTGTCTAGTTTAAAATGACAATTACTGGTTAGCTGAGCACTTACTGCCACTTGAACCTGGAATGATTAAAATAGCAGAGGCATCACTACCATGGAGGATATGGGGGGATTCAACACTCACACTTTTCCTAGAAATAAAGCTCAACACCCTTTTTTGTCAAGTTTTAAGACCACTCACCTATACTCACGAATCCAATTGTTGCTGTTTAAGAGAGGTAGGAAGCCAAATTTTTGTGTTTTGCATATTTACATTTAAAATTAATTTAAGTTAGACTGTTTTGATTACTTTCAAGCTTAATCAAGGCAGTAGGGTAGGCAATATTGAAAGAAATTCATTCTAGATTACAATAACAGTGAAAAGTGAAACATTTTTGGTAGCATTTAAAAAAAAGAACTTTGTATTACAGAAAGTAAGAGTAAATACAGAATTAACGTATTAATCTTTCATGCGTGACTTTAACTTGGTTCAAACATTTATTTCTAAAGCACATTTTAAAACAAACAAGCAAACTGCTGTACAGTTGATCTACACAGCAGACTGTTGGTGTAAAAAACCAAAACCCTTTTTTTTTTTTAAATTAAATTATCATTATCAGGCATCATTTCATATCAATAAATTTCGAAAAACTAGCTATATACACCTTTGGACAGTAGGAACAGTTTCTGTGTTGACAGGTGGCCATCACTTCCATGCAGTGGGTTTAAATTAATCAAACCCCAAGTTTGGGGATGGATATTTAACATTTGAGGTATGTCCGGATGAAACTTCCGGGACTCAACAACTTCATAAAAATAGGGCTTACATAAAACACATGTGTATTATTACAATCAACGTTATTATCACATGTTTAAGTATAGAACCTTTTGCTTTAATAATAAAATATTTCAAATCAATGTGTTGGTTTTTTTCCTTTACAAGTTTTAAGAAGATAAAATACATAAGACACCTCTAAGTGATAATATAAAGAAATGCACAATTCTTTACCCTTTGGCAAAATTGAACTATTTGAAGGCTATTTGATTTCACTGAAATTCAGTGGTCGGTCAAAATGTATGAAGCTACTTTAACTTAAAATTTTATGATATTTTTATGGATAACTTAGCTTTGGTGTATTTGATTAGATATTTTACCTTCTTTTAAATTTTAACTGTAAAACTAAACTTCCCTAAATCAATGCTTTTTGAGTAGGGCTTTAATGCATGTCACTTTTAATGCAATAAATACAGACTTGTGACTGTTCCAAATGTTACCCTGACATTTTCCAAATTTATGCCCTGTAACCAAACCAGGAAAAGTGGGTAAAAGGTAATCATTTTTAAACTTAAGCTCTTAAACTTAAAGCCTTGGTATCACAAGCATGCTTTGGCAAGTTTAGAGAAGCCTACAGTTGTCCGAGCGAGGGACCTGGGGACGATCCCCTCATGAAGAGTGGTGAAGGGGAAGATGGTGGGGTTTGCTTGATCAAACGTCATAGAGTCTCTGCATTGATAGGGCTTATATGGTGTACTTGAAGAATTTTTTTTTATCTCTTTTAATGACAACTGTGAAATACTCAGTGTCATGTTATTGTCAATGGGTATTAAATAAATGTTAAGTATGAAGAAATGATCTTCTTGATATCTTCTCAGCATCTGCGCGGTAAAACAATTTGGTTATAACACCTCCTCGGACACCACCATAAAATCCAATTTGGTTGCTGTAGCCCTCCTCTCCAACATCAGCTCGCGCTTCTTCAATGAGAGTCAAAACAGAAGAAGTTTGAGACTGAGAAGAGGCATCTCTCAGAGCTAAGAGATGTTCATCATTCTTGATCTGAGGCTGTCAGGCCCTGGTGTTTTAGTGCCTCTTGCTATTAGGCAGAATTGACAGGCCAAGAAGGTAGCGAATTGCAGAAACGTGCAAAATTAGGGAGAACACTGTGTTTGTGTGTGTTTGTGTGTGTGTGCGTGTGTGCATGTGTGTGCGTGTGTGGGGGTGTGCGTGCGTGCGTGTGCGTGCATGTGTGTGTGTGATGGAATAGAGGAAGTGAAGTGTGGCCGTCATTTAATCTGCAATTTATCAGTTTGTAACAATGGAGTGAAATTGTTGCTGCTTTCAGGAGAGACGAGATGGCGTCTCTTCTACCCCCCTCCCCATCAACCCCATCCACCACCATCCCATCTCTCTCTCTCTCATTCGCTCTTTCTCTGCAAGCACCTCTTAATGTAGTCTGACAGCAGGGGGCTGTGTGGAGAGCCAGAGATATGGCGGAGAGGTGTATTTTATTGTTATTATTATTATTTCTGAAAAGCCTCAATTAATATATTGCGTTGTCATCCCCTCCATGGCTTTAGCTGTTAGAAACACAGAGAAATAGAGAGAGGGAGCGAGGAAAGAGAAAAAGAAAGTGAGAGGAGTGATATGGAAAGATATAAAGAAAGTAGAGGGAAATAGTGAGAGAACTAAAAAGAAAGAAAAATAGAGAGAGCGGAGGACAGAAATAGAAAGAGAGAGCAAGGAGAGAGATTAAGAGAGATATATATAGTAGTGCTGTCAAAATTTATGTGTTAATGTATAACGCGTAAAAAATTAACGTGGTTTCAGTTTTTCCTGTTGTGACTGACTTTCTTTAAATGAAGTAGGAATAAGACACGGGTCGCTGGGCTTCTGTGAGCAATGATGGCCACTTAAAATCACAGCGCAGTTTGTTGCAATTACATTCATTGGGTCTAGCTTTGTGTAAGAGAGGAATGAAAAAAGCGAGGACAAGTTAAAGCACACTTACGGTGCTCGTAATATTTTTGCTTCTACGAGACTAACGATACTTTCATGTGAACCTTCTGTGCTCACAAACTAATGGAACATCTCCGTCTCTTGTCTGTTTTGTCCATGTGTGTGTGTGCACATGCGTGCATGCATGTGTGTGGGTGCATAAAATCTACCAGATTGCCTGAAATTGCTGGTATTGCCAGAAACTATTGAGTCAACAGAGGCTGATCAGCCTATAGTTAAATTCAAACATTGTTTTACCTCAGATTATCTAAAAGGAAGCACAGCACTAATATTACATGGCTGAAGATTGCCACTGTAATTGTTCCAAGGTTTAAAGACCTAAAGTTTCTTCCCAAAAATGAAGGAATGAGGCCGTTAATGGCAGAGAGTCCTGCCATCAAATTATTTATTGCAGCTATGTTGTTTACCTGACAAAACCTGTGTTACAAGTAAAAAAATCAATAAACAATCATATTTTGAATGTCTTCAATTTACATTAATTATTGAGATTTTACATTCATAGATTTAGAGAGAGAGAGGAGAGGGAGAAAAAGAAAGAGAGATGGGAGAAAGAGAGCATGGAGAGAGAAAAAGAAAGATAAAGAGATAGACATAGAGAGGGGTAGAGCTAGAGTGAGGAGAGAGAAATAAAAAGACAGAGAGAGAGAAATAGAAAGATAATAAGAGAAAAATACAATGAGGGAGAAATAGAAAGAGGGGGATGGTTTTGGGGGTTTGTGTGTCATATAAGGCATATAAAGTCATCAAAGGTCACATATACAGGTAGGTTGCTTTGGGAGCATTCACCAAACATTCACAAAGCATCTCTTCTGTAACACTAAGCACATTCATTTCAAGCCAATCAATGCCTAATTGTCATTTCTTCCATTAGGCCTCTCTATTAATGTCTTTTTAAATCAGATTTGTATGAGTTGTGAGCTAGTTCATGTTAGATTTCCCATTTTAGAAGACTAATCGAATTACTTCATTGGGCTTCTGTGGAATGGTATTTTTCTATATCCATGACAATATTCAATTTAAATGGCCTCCCTGCTAAACAGGTTGACAAGCATAGTGTATTAATCTTAGGGCAGTGTCTCCTGAAATGACATGCAATCTGCAATGCGCTTAGTTGTGTTTACGTGCAGGGGCGTTTGAGAATGAACTGTCCATCATCACATGGGAATACAAATATAAAATTTGCACTGATATAGTCAATATTATTGTGGATGCTATTCACATTAAAGGGGACCTTCGAATAGAAATGGAAATTGCACTAGCAAGTGTGCAAAACCCCCATTAAATGACCGAACACCATCTATAAATGTTTAATAATCACAATAATCTCAAATGTTTTCAGAAAAATACTTTTTGAAACACCTGGACAATGTTGAATGCTATAAGGTCCATTCCACATATTACTGTTAACTCATTCATCAAGCATCTTGAAATCCCTTAGTTTGTTGCAACATGTACCACAAATAATCATTTCAACTTCAACGTCCACTTTAATGTTAAAGCAGAAGCCCCAGAACAAGAGAGTGATTTATTTTGGTAGGGATCGTGGAATCTCGGGAGACACAACATTGAGCAATATCAGCGCAGCCAATAACTAGATTTCTAGTCCGCTTTGGTTTCTAGTCCATGGTGGTTTCAGGACATGTTTCTGTCTCGCATCAGAAGCTCTACTTTTTGATAAACCTCCTTCTTGGTTGCCTGTTCTCCTGTGTTGGCTCCATCATCTTCTTTCCACTCCTATTAACTTTGTTAGATTTGTTGGTTTCTATAAAATACTATTGTCACCAGTCTAATTTGATATCACATTTGATATCAAGTTCCTCCTGGTTTCCTTTTTTCATCTGTTCTTGTCATCGTGTCCTTCAGAATTATGTTTACTAGTTCTTTGTTATCTGACCATTTTTGTGAGGCTTCTAGGTGGTCCACAAATATGTGCTGCATGTTTTCTGTGTGTATTTTAGGAGCTCTTCCTTTATTAGGATCTCTTTTCAGTGTATTTTCATTTAACTTCAGTTTGTATTTTAAGCTGTTTTGTGTCAAAAATAAATGATCAGTCTTCACGTCTCCTTGTGTTTAGTTCTTATGTGAATATAATATTTTGAATGAAACAATATTTACATTCTTGATTTTTATACAGTGAGTAAACTTTATAGCAAAAATACACTTAATTAAATAATTTATGTGGCGCAGAGAGACAGATTTTGTAAATATAAAAAGCTGAAGTATTTGAAATCCTCTTAACAACTAAAGCATGTTTTGATTTGAGCTATTTATAAAAATCTGGAAAGAAAGAAGGAGGCTTTCTGTTGGCATTCATTTCAAGAAGGCTTAATCCAGCTAACTTGTAAGCTAAAGTACATTTTCACAAGATAAAAACAGCCTTTTTAAAAAAAAAATCTGCATTAAAACAAAAAAGAAATCATAAGGATAGAATAAAAGAAAAGAAACCATAAGTAGCGTCAATAGAGAAAAAGACAGGCTAGGAAAGCAGTCAAACTAAAACACCACAAATATGGCAAAAGCATCTAAAACTGGATGTGATCTGGACTAGTGTGGATACAGACAGGCAGACTGACGGGTAGTAACTGAGAGGACCGGATGACTGGGTCGAGGATGAGTGTCCTATTTGTACACCCTCCAGTGATAAGGGTCGGGGATTATGCATGGGTTTTTGACAACCCCTTTCAAATTAAAAGTAATCAAAAAATTTTATTTTGGACAGGTACTTGCCTCACAAATAGTCTGTACAAATGTATTTTACCATCCACATCAGGGTAAAGGTTCATTTAGACTGTTTTTGTTAGTTCTTAGATATGTACAAGCACGACTTGTAACATTATAGATATTTTGTGGGTGAAAATTCTTCAGTATTGCCTGATTTTTTTAAGCCAAATCAGATGAAAAGGGCTATCTACAGTTTTAAAAAATGGCTGATGTGAAATTTAGACAAGTTTAATTTTATACTCTGTTTTTGTGTTGTTACGGTGCAAACAAAAACATGAAACGTGTGAAGGTCATTTGCAATTGGAAGAAATGTCTGAGAGGAATGCGAGAGTGCTGATATATTTAGACAAGATGTAGAAAAACCACATGGCCATGTTATGCTTTCATGTTACATCAATGCATAGAAACATTTTATTGATGTGCAAAGTTTTACATTAATTTACAGAAAGTTTATAAGTAGATAACTGTCCTTATAGGTGCAGTATGCCATTTCTGCGAGCTACTGAGCTATTGACAATTAGACAAAAACTTTCAGTGCTTCCAGTTATGTGTTTAACACTGTAAATGGTGTGCACAGCATTTTTCTCTCTATCTCATTTTAATCTGGAGCAAATACACTTTTGTTAGCCTGCTGGCCTGACAAGCAGACCAGAGAAGCTAAGAGCAGGACTCTTTAATATTGCTGGCCTGTAAAACAGCGGTGCGCAGCAGAAAAGTCGCTCTTGTGCTAAATACCTACAGGGCACACTCCAGGCAACCAAGGAAGAAGGGGAAAGAGATTGAGGGAGGAAAAGAACTAGGGCATCTAAAAAAGGACAAGCATAGAACAGGAATCCTCACCTGCCACGATTTCATGACAGATATGTTGGGAGTTATACTAAGTTTTTATAAAGTACAAACTACATTATTGTACATACACAAAACATTTTAGGTTTTAAGTAACATTTAACTGGCATTTTGAAAGTTCATTCATTATGATCACTGTTAATTCTGTTTTATCTGTTAATTTAGTTTTTGCTTTATGTTTTATAAGTGGCTGCCGTAACATGTTGTTGTTGCTGTAGTTTTTTTGTTGATGATAAGGTTACAGTTTTTTGGTGTTACAGGTTGCTGTCATAACATGTTGTTGTTGTTTTAGTTGATGATGAGGTTACAGTTTTTGTTGCTACAGGTTGCTGTCATTACATGTTGTAGTTTTTTTTTGGTGATGATGAGGTTACACTTTTTTGTTGTTATAGGTTGTTGTCATAACATGTTGTTGTTTGTTGTTGATGAGATTACTGTTTTTTGTTGTTACATGTTGTTTTTTGTTTATGATGTTACAGTTTTTTTTTTAAAGGTTGCTTTCATTATAAGTTGTTGTTGTATTTTGTTAATGATGAGGTTACAGTTTTTTGGTGTTACTCTATTACAGGTTGTTGTCGTTACATGCTTTTTTTAATGATCAGTTTACAGTTTTTGTAGTCAAAGGTTGTTTTCATTACATGTTGTTGTTTTTGTTGGAGGTTGCTGTTACACAGTTTTGCAGTTGCAGATTGTTGTGGTTACACATTGCCAATACTGTTATAAGTGTTTTTGTGGTTACATGTTTTTTGTCTTTGCAGTTTGCTGTTACAAATTTTTGTTATTGTAAATTATCTAAGACTTAATATCTATGGCTCATTTCTTGAGTGTCCACTTGTGAAAGATTTTTTGTTGTTACAGGTTGTTACATGTTTTGTTGTTGCAGATTTTTTATTCTTGTTGTTGTTACTATTCTATTATAAGGAACAAACCAATAAAAACTAAATGCACAATTTTTTTAACAATATCACATTTGATCAAATGCTTGCAGATGCTCTGCTCTTATAAAACATAACCAGTAGTTTTCTCCTGTAAACGTGTCCCTGCTCACATGTTCTGGGCTCTGATCAGACCTCTTCAGCCATGAACAACTGCTTCTTCACTCTCAACCATTACACTTGCCACCGATGAAGACCTGACTTGACATCATCTGCTCACCGCGTGTCGGCAGTTGAGACAGCTCACTTTCCATCGGGCATGTCGCCAGACAGTCTGCCCAGGGTCAGGAGCTCAAAGGAAGGCCGCTGAGGCCACACATTCATTCTGCCTGTAACTTATGTCACCTGTTGCTTGAGGGACAAGGCAGCATGACCGAAAGCAGTCACATCAGAGAAGAAGCTACAGAGGGAGGCTTTATCTGATACTAAACTGCGTGCCCGTCAATTTGGTTTCTTCAGGCACATCAGTGGGCCCGCTCAGAGCTCATTTCTCATATTAACGCTGACAGAAATCAGCAAAGCAGGCGTCAAGCATACATACTTAGGCCAGATCACTCTCCCTCTCACTCGCAGAGGGAGCCATTGGCTGCAGATGATGCATGTCTGATTGATCATGCTCGTGGACTTTAGAGACGTCTGAGATGAAATAGATCAACATCTGAGATGGCTGAGGTGAGCACTTCAAGCAAGGCTCTTAAAGCACCAGTTCAGTAATGGGAGTTCTGTCATTATTTACTCAGCCTTATCAGGATCTGATTGTTTCTTTAGTTTAATAATAAAAAATAACTTTGAATAATGTTTTTTCAATGCCCACAAATTAATATATTTTCCAAGCCACGAGTTTAGTTTAGTTTAGTTTTGCATATCAGAGTCACAACTTTTGACATTAATGAGATGCACTTTTTTTTATTGACAAACAAACTGGTGCAGTCCTTTAGTAATGCTCATTCTTGTTATTCTTGGTTGTTGTCATTGCATGTTGGAGCTATGACGACTATTGAGAGGTGGAAAAAAGATAAAAACTGTTAGCATAGTTTTTTTCTGGCAGTAAGCGGTGCTTGTGAGTTATGTGGTGAAACAAGGCTGAATACAATACAATATAATACAAAGCAATTAGAGTGTTTTAATGATGGAGAAACCTCTGTAAACCCGAAAAGAGATGAGTTTAGATGGTTGCAGGACTCTCCTGCACTGTAAAAAAATCCAACTAATTAAAGTTTGTTTACTCGATTTTTTCTATTATTTATTTTTAGTGGTCTTAATTTTTTGATGAGTTGTTGACTGAATTTTTGTAATGGGGTGTACATTCTCATTGCTGTTGTTGAGTGAATTAAAAAAAAAGTGCAGTAAATTGCTGTGTAAAGCTGTGTCAGAGTGATGTGTGTATGTTAGTGGAGTCAATTTTAGGGAAGACAGTTTTCTGTGTCATTTTTTATGTTGAGTCAGGTAAATTCTTTTAAAGTGTGGTCCTGATCCAGCTTATATAGGGTAAAGTGTGGGGTACACACTGAACAAATCACCAGTCTATCACAAATTCACATTTTCACCTCATTCACTATAACATTTTCTCCCAATTTCACCTAAAGCATGTTTTTGGGTTTGGGGGGGTAGCTAGCAGAAACCATGCAAAGTAAATAGACGTCTAGCTGAGTTCATGGCAGTAGCCCTACCTACTGCAGCTGCCCTGGAAAAGATTTTATGACATGAACAACAAAACAGTATGACATTATCCTTTTGTTTGTTATAACTGCCTTTTTGAAGTCAATGCAAACAATGCATTACTATGTTTATCTGTACTTGAAGTAGGGAAGGCTTCATGTCTCAAAAAAATAACGTTTTAACAAAAAAAAAGTTGTCAAATGCACCTAATAAAATCCATTTTGTAAATCACCCTGGGTCTGTTATTGTGGATTGCAATTGTGGATAACTCTTATCAAGAGTGAATATGGTTTCAGACATAGTATTAAACCTGACCATTTATTACTAAGTCATTATCATTAACATGATCATAGTTTGTGTTAATCTTAAAATGGTAACAGTAGTATTAGTAGCATTACCTCGCATTAATAGTAAATTCCTATAGTTACAGTACAAATAATAATGGGACACAAAATAAAGTACAAAACCCTACACTCTTCCTACAGTAGATTGAAGTCACTAGGCCTGACACTGGCCTGAAGGCAGAAATAACCCTTAGAAGACCACACACAGTCATCATTCCCTCGCACACTCTCTCATTTGGGCTCACCGGTCGACCTGATACGTGTGGAGGGAAACTTAAAGATCCAGACCAAACCCATGCAAGTCAGTAACTAAGTAAAGAAAATACATTCATTAAATGTGATAATTTAAAGCAAGTTATTTTGGTCCTTTATAAGGTCTGTAATAATCTAAGTTTATATTAGTGAATGAAAAGAAACACAACTTTTACCTAAACAAAACCGCTTCCGGTAAAACACTCTGTTTTGGGTAATGTACCAAATGACTTAACTCTCCATGACCCTCTCTGCACATTGGCATGTTTAGCTGCATGTCGTCTTTTCATAAGCAACTTCAGTGGAAACATGGGAGAACAATATAATAATAATACAAAGTAAAAAATATGCAACATTTTTTTTTTCAAAATGACTTGGGCAAACAACATGTGTTTTGGTAGATCTGCTAGTGCATTTTGTCCATAAATAAAAGTTATCCACTCAGTCCTTAAAGGTTCCTTTAATGGAAGTAATTGAGCACCGTACTTCTTTACATCCCCAAACATTATAAACCTTTGAAGCCAGGACTTCTCACAGACAAAATGGCCGTCTATTGTGTTCACAAATAGACGCTGAGTTTATGGTAATTAACGGGAGGGCCTCACAGTATTGTTACATAGTCTTGTTCTGAGATAGTGTAAAGCATTTGTTGTGAATAAAATAAGTACCTTTTATCTGCTTTTTAAAAATATTTTTAGGAGGGATTGGCACACACATCAATGAGGCACATTTTTATCCAAACAGCTGGAAAGTTTTGATTTTCATCTAAGGTCTCTGTTAAGTGCGTCAAAATCAGAGGTGAACACAATACAAGAACATTTAAAGCCACAAAAGCACAGGAAAAACTTACATTTTAAAATTTTTAGCATTCAAATTTACAATTACAGTTTAAAAATACGTTTACAAAAACTCAAAACCACACTTCCAAAATACCTGCAAATACAAGTGATTCTTCAGTCTGGATAAAAAAAGAACAATATATATATATATATATATATATATATATATATATATATATATATATATATATATATATATATATATATATATATATATATATATATATTATTTTTTGTATTAATTTTTTTTAACCACCCTTAAAAAAAATCAAAATTGCTAGTAATTTGAGGGTCATTAGCTGAATAATGTATGATTGCGCTTTTCCATTTATGACATTGAAGATATCCAAGCAGCCAAAATACAGATAGATAAAATTGGAGTGATGTGGCCATATATTTTTTTATCAAACTAAGCACAGACCAAGCATTGTGCTCTGGTGGATAAGGAGATCAGAAGGTCGAGGGTCGAACCCAACATCCACTGAGTTAAAGGTGGTGTGAGTGATGAAACACTTGCTCTCTCATCTTCAACAACCTCAGCTGTGGTGCCCTTGAGCAAGGCACCAGTTTCCCGACTGCTCCCCGGGCGCCACAGCCATGGCTGCCCACTGCTCCGGGTGTGTTTTCATGGTGTGTTTGTTCACTGCTGTGTTTGAACACTGGGATGGGTTCAATGCAGAGCACAAATTCCAGGTATGGGTCACTCCATATCATAAGATAACCTTAAGTTCTTAAAATGCAATATAATAAAAACGCTTCCTAATTTCAGATCACATGACTAGAACAATGAAGGTGGTTAGTAATCACAAATGCTGTCCAAATTTCTATAATTTAAACGTAATTGTATTTAGCTGTTTCAGTATAAAAAAAGTTAACAAATGTAATAATACATAAACTAACCGTAATGGAGTTAGTTTGAGGTGGTTATTTTTACTTAATAATATGCCGTTTTTGGGATATATATATATATATATATATATATATATATATATATATATATATATATATATATATATATATATATATATAAAAAAGCAACCCAAAATTGTGTTCATAACATAAAACAATGCATCACAGAGCTCAGGAGAAGAAACACCTAATATTCTTACAAGATATTTGAGACCCTGCATATTTTACCTTGATGTTATTAATCTCCCATAAGCCATATCGTATAATAAGCTTATCTACTGGAGAAAGCTGCATAAGTGACTACTATCCTCAGGTTTTTAATGCAGAGTACTGCTGGTGAGCTGTTTATGCTTTTCAATAACACAGTTTAAGCAGGCAGCTGAACTCATTTGTAAATGCAGTGAAAGAAAAATGTATTTCGGTATTTGGTTTGGATACTAAATATCTCTCATGTCTATGTTTCAATTCCAGTGTGCACAGGTTGAGCTTGCTTTATTTACATCTCTGCAGCAGATCCTCCAGAGCTCTCTGCTGCACATCTCACAAGCTCCTCGGGGCTGATTCATTTAGCTTTAATATCTATGCTTTTACATTTTGCCTTAGCTATATCCTTTTATTTTATAGACAAGCTGATTCCTTGTTTTGTTTGTTAGGTTTTGTTCATCTTCTAATTTTGATAAATATGTTGCAGTTGCTTTAAGAACTTTAATAGGATAAATAGCAAAAAATAATTTACACAGGCGTGTTTATAGAGGTGAATGTCAGTGACTTTTTCATCACATCAGAATTGCTTGTTATACCTTTGGGCTTGTGCAATAAATACAGCAAATGTGGATTCAGTAAAATTGCATAATCTGATTGAAATATAACCAAATTAAATCTTGCACCATATTTTCCATATTTTACACATTTGTGAATAAATTAGCTGTTTGTATGGACTGATGGTAACTCATTTTCAAAACATAATGAACAAAATAAACAATAGATAATATTTATTTTATCATATAATATTTACATTTATTAACACGCTTATTTAAATATAATTTCCACAAAATAAACTAATTATATTTAAAGTTGTGGTTATTTTTCATTATAAAAAACATTTAGTTTTACCTTTTATATAACTGTAATTACAAATAGTTTAAATAAAACATTAGTTACTTCACTCAAATTTGACTTAATCACCAGTAAATGTACAAAATGACATAAAATCTATACACCTACAACTATCGAAGTTTAATATGTTTAGCAAAACAAAGCACTTTTCATTGAGGAAACGTACGATTTCAGCAACGTTTTGCTTCAGACAAGTGACTTTGCCGTTGTAATGGGGATGACACCTTTTTAAACAATTAAGGAAAGGATCGCCTATATATTTAAAACAAGCTATTTTAAAGAAGCCTTTAGAAAATAGCGTTTATTTTATTTTTGATCCCGTATCTGATTCGAAGTGTTTTTCGACATCGGAACTTATCGCTGTTGAGAAATGACGCGGCTGCCATCTGGCGACCACTATGAGAATAACATTTTCTCACAGACGTGAAAGTTAATTCATTGTACAATCTCTGTTTAATAACATTGTTATGTTAGTAAAATTACAAGACTGATTCATTTCAATTTAACAAAAAAGCTCTACAAGCAAGACAAATACTAAATGCTAAAATAAAATGCAGGCATGTCATAGTTAATGCAGCTTTACAGACAAAAGAGAAAAAGGATGTAAAGAGAAGATCAAATATTGATCAATAACACATCCTTTGGGTCAGATCTTACATCATTCACCCATTATTTTCACCTGTTTAGTCCTCCAGTACTGTCGTCGATTCACCTGAAAGATGTTTCTGGACTGTCAGACACCATGTAGGGCACTTGAGGACCCAAACAAGCTGAAGGAGAACATCTACTCAGCAAGAATGAGAGACAACACACACTTATGTCTTAGTTCTATTAGAAAATCAGTCAAAATATGTAATAAAAAGCAGCTTTATTTAAGCTTTCTCAACTTTATGCAAAACAAAGAAATATAATTAATTGATGTCAAACTTTTAAAAAGTTTATAAATGTGTGTTGCTCCAATTCCGAGCGATGTGAATTACTGCATGTCTCTGTCACCTTGGCTATAAATGACAGAAATAAGTACACACATTTGAAAGCAGAGAATGGTTCAGCTATCCAAGAGCCAAATATCCCTGAAAACAAGTTTTTATCTCTGGATCTATAGTTTCTTAACACTTATTAAACTCTAGACAAAGATCTGTCTAGAATCAGTGAATCGCTTCAGTGAGCAAACCCCTCATCATATAGAGAAAAATGTAAGAGGTTAGAAAACGGCTTCAAAAGTTATCTTCTGTGATGAAAGCAAGTTTCATTTATCAGGGTCAGACTCAGAGCAAAAGATTATGAACTTAGAAGAAACCATTTGCTTGAATATAAACTAAACAATTATTTCTAAAATAGAATCCATTCTGCCGGGATTTTACTTGTTATTTGATGAAGTGGCTTACAATCTGGTGACTGTTATTGCAGATGAAAACACATGTACACTTTTCTTTTTTAATTTGTAATATTTTCCAGTCATTTAATTTAACCTTGTACAACTGCTAAGATCATGTGGTGTGAATGTCTTGTGCTGTAAAAGGCAGTATCCTACTGTTACAACCTTAGTTGCACTATACTTAAATGTGAAATTTAAAATAAATGTGTATTTGTACAGGGCTGGATATGGATAAAAAATTCTGCACAGCATGAGGAGAACATACAAACTCCACTCAGAAAGGTAACAACCAACCTGACAAGCTTCAAAGGAAGAGGCTGCAGCATTAACCCCTGCACCACACTGTTATGAATGTTAATTTGAACTATGAAAATGTGTTTTACAGGTAAGTGTCAACTTAAGTTCAACAATGCAACTTTATTTAAATACTATTATTTGGTCATGTATGTTATTACAAAGCAAGTAACAAATGTAGAGGTTTTGAATGTGATTTTCAGCCTACATCACATCTCAACTGGAAAAAAAAAGTGCAATGCGTTTTTCAGATTTAGAATTCAGAGTCACACAACTGTTTTCTGAACAACAGCAATCTAGGTGCTGTAAAAATGTATGGCATGTGACTGCTTTACAATTATTAGGGTTTAAATTGTTAGTTTGAGCTAAGAAAGAATTTTCTGACAATCAGTAATTTAATTAATTAATAAATAAAAATGGACTTAAAGGTGCCCTATTATGCTTTTTTCCCCCAAAGCATTTAAAACAAATATATGACCACTGTATTTAAAAAAAATGGTATTGATCTGTTTATAACGAGGCATTAATGTTTATTGTCCACTCTGCATTTCGATTATCTGCATTAGCGGTTCATCTGATTGGTCACCAGGAAATAGTGAGAGGCGTGTTTTGAGCTCCCAGAAAAGGAAGTTAGGAATCCACAAACATGCATGAACAAATCTGAATACAATTTGGAGCATGTTTTTTATAAGGTAATAACACTAAACATATTGTCAGAAAAGTTGAGTTTACATGATTTAGCACCATTAAAACACAAACATTGAATTCAAATACAAGAAATTACTATTTGCACTTTTTGAGTTTCTGTAACATTGACATTTAAGATCGTCAACATCGTATGTTTGTTGTCCAATAGCATCTCATCCCTGTTTTGCTAGCTCCTGCTGATTGGCTAAAAGTTTGTTTTGGTGGGCATGAACCATCACGTGGGTTTTGAAAATAAAGCACTTTTATCGTTTCAAAAAGTCATCAAAAACAAACAAACGATAGGTTATTGTTAAGGGAGTCAAACAAAATGGGTGCTTTTATCCATTTACTTTATAATCAGAGTTCAAATGGAGTTTAAATCATATTTGATCACTTTGATTAAGCCAGAATAAAGACAGAATGTATGGCGAAATTATCATGTCAATTTGACCTTCTTGAATGTTTAAAATCTTCAAATCTTTTTTTGTTTGTTTCATTAGTGCAAATCTGTAAATATAATATTAACATTTATTAACATACATAAATGTATCAGTTAAAAATGATTTTGTCCTGTACCCATTCATTTTCTGGTTGCAACCAGGTTTAAGGTATTGATTAAACCCCAGGTCTCTTTTAGATGTATAAAGCATTTGTTTGGGGTGATTGAGGTCATTAAACATATTATATTTTAAAACATATGGTATAGCATGATACATTTCATATGATGATGTTAATAATAATAATAATAATAATAATGATGATGATGATAAAAGCATGTGTAGAAAACCATTTCTAAACCATGTTTGTGCTCTACCAATTATGTTAATGTTAACCATGTAACATTGTTAACCAATTAAAAAAAAAAAAAAAAAAGAAAAAAATATTTTGAAAGTTTAAATTCTGGGTTTTAAATGGGTTCCAGAGGTTGAAAAACAGGCCCTAAATTGTAGGGCCTTGAAGGTTTAAATTCCTTTGGCCATTGCTGTAGTCAAAACGACCAGCAAGTACCAGGATTGATATATTTTAAATTCTGAATGTAACATATTGATGCCATTAGACAAAAATAAGTATTATAGGCTTACACAATAAACTAAACCCAATTTTACTTATCCGACAACAGAAGCTGCTGTTTCAGCTGAACAAATCTGAATAAAGCAGCCCTTGTATCACAAAACAAAATTGTATTATGCGTGTGGTCATGTTTGCACCTCACTGGGCTGATGATCTGTGATTCCAGCACCATCTGGGCCCAGCCTCAGGCTGTTTAGATCTTCATGCAACAATCTGACATCAATATGTAACACAGTTGCATCAGACAAAACTCATTCCCAATTGCAATGCACAATCAAATCAGCAAACCCCCTTGAACCTTCGTTTTCAAACAGATCAACAACAATAACATGACCTCGCAGCATTGCCAAAAGTGTTCTGAGCTGTGTAATCAATGTGCATCTCCATCATGGCTCCCAATCTCTCATAGCAGGCTGTCGATATCTTCACAATCTCCCCTAAACGAAAGCCATCTCATCTCAGTCAGTGATTTTGGGTTATTAATACAACTAATTACCCCTTTCTGGCCAAATTTGAATTTAAATGAACAATCGAAGGTTTCATCAAGAGAAGCAAAGGCTCCCTGCTGCGTTCTTTTTCTCTGATGGAAAGATTACAATTAGAGCGCTGGAGTGGTGAGGGAGGCAAAGAGAGAGCGCCAGAGACTATTACACAGGAAAAAATCTCCAATTACAAATCCACTATACAGTTGTCAGAAATAATTAAACGCGTGCTGAAGCTTTGCTATTTCTGGCTGCCTTTGTTTCGTCACAGTGAAGTCTGGTCACGTGATTGATGGGAGATAAACATAGTCAAGGTGCCATTTTTGAGTAGATTTTAAGAGCAGGGGTTGCATTTACAGTGATTGAATAAAATTGTTGTTCTTTCTAATGTTGTTATCTGAAAATTAAAAGGCTCTCGTAACTTTAAGCTTTGGGATTAGAATTCTATGACATCTTCAGGACCGTAAATGTAAAGAAATAAGTATTTATATATATATATTTTTTTTTAATTTTTTTTTATTTATTTATATATATATATATATATATATATATATCACATAAAGAGAGGCATTACTCAGAGGCAAAAGGGGAAACCAACCCCATAAAACCCCAGTAAAGGGGTTAGGAGGGTTCTAGCTTAAAACCAGGTTTTTACAAGCAGAACATCTATGAGTTGAATCTATAAATCTCAATAAGACAGAGGTCTAAAGAGTACCCAAAACCATTACAAGTTACCAATCCTAACAAGATTTGAGTCAAAGTCCTAAATTATTTGATTTTAAAAGTACTTAAGTATTTTAGTCATGGAGTAGCTTCATTAAGCACATATATATGAATAGACTCCAGTATTTTACACCAGAGGCAAATCTAGAGTCTCTTTGGGCCCTTGGCAAAAATGAGCTATGAACACATTATATTTGAAAATGCAACTGCGTAATAACAAAATGCAAGTAATGCAGAAGAATACTTTACTTTTGCACAACAACAACATGATCAAGTTTTGTGTCAAACCCTGCATTCAAAGATTGAATTTATTGAATAAAATAAATAAATCCACATGGATTCAAGATTTTGTCTTTCTTTTCACTTAAAGCTTGCAACGTCTTTTTTTGGAGAGTAATTAATCTTAAAAATACTTTAACATTTCTGTAATTTGTGCAAATTCTGTGTCGGATCTAGGGTTAGTTCTATTGCAATTCATCATTACAATTTTAAAAGCAAACTATATTTAAAATTAATATAAAAAAATTGTCACTTTGTCAGCACTGAAAGCATAATGTTCAGTTCACTGACCTGTGGTGCAGATTTGCATCCGGCAACAGGGCTTCGAAACTGGGCCCCAGTCGTTTGCTGATGCTTCTCCCCAGACCTCTCTCCTAAATATTCTTCCTGTCTCTTCTCTACTGTCCTATCTAATAAAGGCATTACAGTAAAGGAGGCATTTTGGTGGAGAGGGTAGCACAGTCATCTCACACCAAGATGATTGCTGGTTCGAGCCTCGGCTGGGCCAGTTGACATGTCTGTGTGGTTTGTATGTTCTCCCCGTGTTCCTCCACAAGTTCAAACACATGCGGTATAGGTGAATTGGTTAAACACAATTGTCTGTAGTAAATGAGTGTGTGTGGTTTCCTAGTGATGGGTTGTGACTGGAAGGGCATCTGCTGTGTAAAACATATGTTAGATGAGTTGGCAGTTCTTACTGCTGTGGCCACCTCGAAAGGGACAAAGCCGAAAAGAATATGGATGGATGATTACAGTACAGACTTGATTATTTTGTAGCAGGTGGACAGCTGATATAAAGATGATAATTTAAGATCAGTGCTGTTCTGGTTTTGTTAAAGGAGCGAGTCTCTGGATTTGGTGGTTGTGAGAATGACTTGAGCACATAGAGAAAATGCCAATCTTGCAGATCCATATTGGGGGAGAAGATACAACAAAATGGGGAGAGATTTTATAAACATTATTTTATCGACTGTTCACTGGATGTCTTGCAGAAAACCACAGCTGCAAAAGGTAGTTTCTCCAAAAGGTGAAAAAATGTAATATAAAAAAATAAATAAATCCCTTCCTTACAGTCCTTCTTTTCCTTTATTTAATGCTAAGACTAGTTGACGTTGTGTTTTGGAGAATTTCGACAATTATGTGAGGAGAGATTCTATCCATGCCTTCTCAAAATTATGACCCAATGAAATTCTGTAAAAACTAAAATATTTCACCAATTCTGTCTAGTTCAGGAGTCCATAAAGTCACGTTTCAATCACTTACTAATCAGTGTTAGCTTAACAGAGATCAGCTAGTGGTTAAAATGTGTTTGAAATCTAATAATCAAAGTTTAGATCATTTTGCATAAATAATGAGGATGCTCAAATGAAAATGTCCAACAAAAAATGCAGACTTCAGGTGAAATTGTTTTTGGAAACTGTTTTGCAGAGGGATGAAATATGGAGTAAATATGTTGTCAATCATTAAAAATGCAATTACTTAAGTCAAGAGCATTGTGTAAAAAACACACTTTTAAATTGCTGGAAAATCCTTTAATCATTTTTATAGAACTATTTACAAGTTGATAATTCATCACAAAACACACAAAAAGCATCCCAACAGTTTACATTACTTAAAGCTCACAAATGCAAGCCATTCCCCATTTAACATTTCTTTTCCTTAACATAGGCTTAGCGCACCAACACACTGTTTACACAAGTTAAAGCTTTTTGCTAAAATGAGTGTGTTCTGTTCAATACGAATTAATCTTAAATAAAACTGCTTTTCCAGAAACCCCCAATATTGTTTTTGCATGTTGAATCAACTCCTCTCGTTCATTAGTAATTATTTAATCTAAATAGAATAAAAGGGAAAATAAAAAATTTGAGTATTCTTGCAAGCTGCAAATCTTAGCTATAGAGAGCACATAAAAAAAAGTCAAGTGTACATTTTAAATGAACACTTAAATGTAAATGTTTAAATGTACATTTAAATGTACATTTTTATAAAAATATAAAATCATTGATTCTTTTGGCAATTATTCTCTTAAGGGGAAGAGTGGTCAAATTCAATATTGTGCTGGTAACTAAAACATGGAATAGCAGGATTGAACATACATTAAAATAGCAATGAACAGGAAGGCTTTAGTGATGGAAAAATACAAAATATCCCATAACTAGAATATCATGAAAAGCAGGGTTTTTTCAGTAAAAAATGCATTTGTATATTATATTCTTTCATTACACACAGACTGATACATTTGTAGTGTTTATTTCTTTGTATTTTGATTATTGTTACTGAAAGCTAATGAAAACCCCAAAATCAACATCTCTGAATATTTTAATATGGAAAACACCTTCAAAGACCTTTAATTAGTCTCTCGGACTACTTTCATAGGCCACACAAACATGGGGAAGACTGCTGAATTCAGTTATCCAAAAGATGACCATTGAAACCTTGTGCAAGGAGGGCAAGACAGAAAGTGCTTTGCCAAAGATGCTCGCTGATCACACAGGTGTGTCCAAGCACACTAACAGAGAGTCTAAGAGAATGAAATACTGGGATAGAAAAAAATGTGCAAGCAATTGGGACAACCACAACCTTTAATTAAATGGAGAACATTCACAGAGTGGACTGCAGCTAAAGCCTCAGGAACTACAATGTACATCTCACAGAGGCGTTCTTCAATGAGGGAGATCTTACTCTGCATGTGTGTCGGCTTTTACTTTGGGTTTCACATAAAAAAAACTATTTTTTGGTTTAAATTGATTTAAACCAGGATTATATAATAATTCAGAGATTACAAGTCAATTTAAATCAACATTTTCCTTAAAAGCTTTACAATCGCTAAGGTAACATTATATAGTTGTTCTATTTTTACCCAGTTGGAATTCCTATTTACCACCTGATCCTATGTCTTTGTCTTTTTTTGTCTTCGAAGCAAAAAATCCCGGTATAAGAAAATTTTTATTGATTGAGAAGCAAAGTTTTGTTTGAGGTCGAGGATCATTTTTCAGTCCGTGATTTGGGTTTGGGGTGCATTGTCATCTGCCGGTTTTGGCCCTCTATGAGGTCCAAGGTCAACGCAGCCATTTAGAGCAATTGATGCTTCCTGCATACCAATTTTGTGAAGATGTAGATTTCATTTTAAAACAGGGCTTGGCACCAGCACACAGTGCCAAAGCAACCAGTACCAAATTTTGGGACCATGGCCTTGTTCTCTTTTGGTCAGCAAACCATCTCGACCTTAGCCCCATAAAAAATCTATGAAGGGATTGTGAAGGCCACTTTCAGAGCAACCTGGGTTCTTTCAACACCTGAGCATTTGATCTCAGTCTGTGTGTAAGGAATGTTTCAGCTGTAAACAAATCCAGCTGTTAAATGAAATTCTATATACGAGATAAAATATATGATTAGCAACTGCTGTTGAAGATGGAATATGTAAATAAAGAAATCTCTACTTTAAATCTAAAAGAAGAGAACCATTAAATATAAAAAACATTTTTTAAAACTACACTGAACCTCGTTAAATAACAAATGTTCTATTTTATAGTTTGTTCATGAAATTAGTTCATGCAAAAAGGGGGAAACTATGTCCCAATATCTAAAGGAAACAAAGCTTTGGAAAAAAATGTCTTTTAAAGTCTTAAAAAGTTGGAGGTAGAACTATTGGTTCAAACAATGCCTGTTTTAAAAATCTAATCGAAGACCACGATTGTTTAGCATTCAAAACCATTTAGATCTGGCTTTCAGTTTTTGCTACACATAGAGGACCCAGTGCTTTAGAACAAGTTCTACACAAATGCAAAGATTATTAACACCATCTTAACATATTAACATGGCATACATAATTCAATATGCAAAATTGCACTATACGTGGAAATAGCCAATAATTGCTGTAGGGCACTACAAAAGCTTGGAGGTCCACTAAACCTAAAATTTAGATATTTAAAGCATAAGACATGACAAAAGGAAGTCAAAAGAGAGAAAAAGATGCATGGTCTATGTGGTTAAATCATAAGTCAAACAATAATTTGTTTGAGAGTTATTAATCAACTAGGCATACTGAGGCCATTTTAGCAACAACAAACAAAAAAATTACCCAACGTGCCATTATTTTAAGTTTAATTTGAATTTATTATGATAATATTGAATATTGAAGAATATTGAAGAATCTGTAACTCCCCTTCTTAAATAATTGAAAACTATCAGAAAGTTCTTTCACTGAGGTTACTCTCGAAGAAACCGCATTGTGTTCATCAAAAACAACTTTGTGCTCATCCTGCATGTTGTAGAGTACATGTTAAAATTACATCTTAAAACGTTAAAATATTTTAAGTTATCATTGAATTGGCAGTAGCAACTAATACCGTTTTAAACTTTAATTAAATATGATTTACAAAAGTGTTTCACAACTCCATGCCCTTTAAATAGTTGCACTGAGTTGTTTATCAAAAACATTTCAGCAAAGCTGGACCCCAAGGAGAGCAAAACTAACTTGTAGCTAATCAGCAGGAAAAACTAAATATCAACAAGACATTAATGGAATACGAGCATCATTGTTTTGTGAATTTGTAACATCTGCTTGGCAAAACCCACTTAATTAATTCTCTGTTGATTTCCTAGCTGATCTACCCCTTGTCAGACTTCAGAAGGTTCAGAATCAGGTTTCATATTTGTAAAATATCACTAAACTGGCTTCCAGTTAAGATTCGTTTTAGCTTTTATAATCTTAGTCACATAACTTCTGAAATGCTGAACTTCGGTGTATTCGTCGTCTCCTCAAAAATATTCAACGTAAGCTGATTTCCACCCACTTACAATTCCCTCAAACACACCAAAACCATCTGAATCTGGCCATTTATGTCTATGTACCAACACTGAAGAGCACTATTGCAGTTGAGCAGGGTTTTTTTAAGCTGACCTTAATAAAAATTACCTAACCTGAAAAAGGCTTATGAATTTTGATCCTTTGCTTCATCATCTACTTTTACATTTTTTTATGCATATGGTTCTCATTTTTAACCTGTTTTTAGAACCATTTCTAGTTCATGTGAATACTTTTGTTGTATTTAATAACACAAATAAAATATCAAAATAACTTGTTTTAAGGTCAAAAAGCTATTGGATAAAAAAAAAAAATTGCCGCAGTGATTGGCACAGGTAAATGAACAGCATTACAAAAAAGAGAAAAAGAGCATAAAAGCACCAGCTCTGGCATTACCTATGTTTTGAGTTACTTAAAGATCTACTTTTGTGCATGGTAATCCTTTAAGTGGGGAACAATATATTTTTAAATTATTAGAAACTTGGAGAACATCAAGGGGAGAACATCAAACCTATAACAGAAGTTAAATGACCAGAGTAACTAAATCCATATTCATAATGTAAGACAATGCTTTTTATCTATCTAAAACAGCTAACCAACATATAGAACTTCCTGCTATGGGACATTAAAAAAACTTAACTTTGATGGCTGTGACTCTAGGGGAAAAGGAAGACTATATAAACATGTGCTAATATATAAACCAACACATAGAACAACTCCAAAAATCTACAAGGCACTGTTTTAAAAAATATGCAGACAGCCTGTTTTTGCAGCTCTCTCAATCAGATCGTGTCCATGTGCAAACCAGAAATGACCAGTCATTTCGTATAATAAAACATTACATACAGGTGTTAAGTAATAAATACATTTTATTTTATATAAATATGTGGGCCCTTATTTCCAAATCAACTGGGGAACGTAGGAAAGAAAGAATATACAATGACAACACCTGCTTACATTCATAGAACAAGCTGCCCTGGTAAAATAATGGCATTACTCAGTTGAAAAATGTAACAGTGACACATTTGAAGAGTCGGCTTGTTGTGTATTTAAGATTTGACTCTAAGTGACTGCTTGTTTTGAACAAGGAAAGATTGCACGTTATATACTGAAGCGTCCCGACACGTGATCATCGCAGGTAGTTCCTGGTCCCTTTTTTTGATTGATTCAGTAGAATTCGTTACAAGCAAAATCTGAGTTTTACAAATAAAGTCTTTATCTAGCCCCCAGAAACTCCAAATAATACAGAAAATAAACTACATACCATTACAGAACTGAGTTTCTTCTTGCCTGTTTTCAAAACCCCAAACCAAACTGATAGCGCAACTAGTTTTTGATCGATTTGTAAGTGTTTATATATGTACAGTTATACAGATTATAGGACCTTGATGGAGAGGAGAGTAATCATCACCCACACTGTCCTCCCTCTTTCCTTCCTGCATTCTGCCCATACAGGTGGCTGTTCCGCTTCACTTGCGGTCGTCGATGGTTTTAATGAATTCTACGGCAGCGGTGAACTGCATCCACCAATAGCACTCCTCCCCACTCAGTCTGCTGGCGTAGAAATTATTGATGTACTGAATAGTGGACAGAAGGCAGGGTGGGTTTGCCTGGAGGGGGGGAAGAGAAAGAAGAAGAGGGTGAATTACTGTTCGTGAGAATATCAGACCACCCACTCTGCCAATGTTTGCATGGTTAACTTGGGGTTTTCACAAATCTGGAGGGCACGTGGGTCCTGTACATCCTATTAGGAGCTGGGTGGGTGGGAAACTCGCATCCAATAAAACACATGCATCACAATAAAATTCCTTCTGTACAATTACTTTGCCATGTGCGAAGGTTACACCATTCTCATGTTCAAAAACAATGGTTACATGTTTAGCCTGTTAAATCTTGTTTTGTATGAATTTACACTATTAAAAAAGGAGAAAAGACCAAAAGAGTGAGTGAGAGAGTAGAGTCAATATGAGAGGACTGACTAGCAAAGGTAAGAAATGAACAGATGAGAAAAGAAATGAAAAGAAGAAAAAAAGACAACAAGAGGGAGAAAGGAGAGAAGACGCACAAGCACAAGAGAAAGGACAATATGGGATGGAGATAGGAAAGCAGAGGAGAAACCATAGGAGTGATGAGAGGAGTGTACAAGAGAAGCAAGTGCAGGAGAGAAGAGATGAGAGGAGGGTGCAGGAGAAGAGAAGAGAGGAGACAAGAGAAGAGAGGAGAGAGGCAGTTAGCAATGTTTAACTTCTGTAACTATGAAGAAATGATTTTAAGCTTCTCCATAAAAAAAAACTCACGTTTATTTAGACCTTGTGCTTATTGTTTAAATAAATATCTTCACAAAAATCTTACTTTAATGAGAACAAAGACGAGCACAGGGACAAAGTCATCCGCTCCAGGTACAGCATCTTCATTGGCCAGGCTGAGCAGGTTCATGATAGTGGAGCACATACGCAGGATGCACTGCACTTTATCTCGTGGGGTCTTGTACGCATTGATCGTTCTGATCTCACCCTGTGCTGACGGCCACGGTGCCTCCTTCAGATAAACCTGCACAAACCCAGACAGGTGCTTGCAGACACAGGTACAATAAGAACTAAATTCAAGTAGAAAACATAGTAATTACCTCTGGTATCTGCATGGATTTGTGATTGGCTGTCACGACTTTGGACAAACGCTGGATGTGCTCATGGAACAGCCTTGAATAGAGCAGCAAACCCACCATTAGATGAAAATACTACTAGTGTTGAGAACAATGATCATGCACATTGAAGAGGAAAAAAATGTCAGTTAAAGTAGTAAGAAGCATTCTACATGTAATTAGAGAGAGATAATGTTTCATGTGTCCATACTAATACATAAACAATTATAGGAGGACGTTCTAAATAAGCATGAGCTTCGTTGAACGTGTTACCAAATACTCACTCATCTCTGTGAATGTCCCCATCCTGATTGGGATAGAATGCCAGTTTGAAGATGCGGTTCATGACGCTACGTTCGATGGCCATCTGGGCATCCTGGAGCTGTTCCTCACTGGCATACTGCCAGATGGCATCGTGGGCCATGGCTCCATACAGGTAGCGCAGGAAGTCCTCCACGGCTGCAGTCTTATCATCTGCTGCTGTGCAACCCTGGAATGCTGCAGAAGCACAAAAAAAGTCACATGCGGAGGCAATTTGTAAAAATCAGCTATCTAAGAAATATTTGACACTAACATTAATATAATGCATGGAATTTTGGGGTAAATTACTTTTTTCCTTTATTTAATTCATTGCTTCCTTTCCTTAATTTTTCCTTTATTTCTTTCCTTCCTTTTCCTTTATTTCTTTCCTCCTTTCTTTATTTCCGTATTTATTTCCTTTGCCCCTACTAGTCCTTTGTTCTTTCTTTCTTTTTCCTTCATTCATTATTTTCTTTCTACCTACCTTCTTTCTTTCTTCATTCTTTCCTTTTTCCTCATTTCTATATTCCTCTTTTCCTTGTTTCATTCGTTCTTTGCTTCTTTTCTTCTGTCCTTCATTTCCTTAGTTCATTTATTCCTTTGCTTCCTTACTTCCCTCATGATTTTCCTTATTAAGTTTCTTCCTATCTTTAAAACCTTTATGGCAACATCGTCATTTCATGGCTATAGAAAATGTATTTGAACTCATTAAAGTTAACTTGAATGCATATGTAAATAATATTTACGATTCTTATTAGATTATGTTTCATATTTCTGATATTTTGATTTTAAACTAAGACTTGTAGAGTCAATTGTTAAGACTAGCTGTAAAGGTCCTAAATTAAGTAAGACAAATGTGTTCAATTGTATATGAACCTATAAAGAAATTATCATTTGCAACAACGAGTTCAAAATATAATTTTTCAAGTTTTCCCAAATTGTGCAAACCCTGTTAACTGGTTTTTCTAGAATTTTTTGGGTTAGATTGCTTTTCAAAAAATGTTCCATGCAAGTAATTGTTGTTTATTTCCAGGTTTTTCAAAACCGTATGAAGCCAGTTAACTATTTGGGTTTGTAGTGAGCAAAACAGCAGCCTAAATAAAAAATGAATAGGTTGTCATCCTCAAAGTATGATATGCACAAGTATGACTAACAACTGTATATACTTTGCATCTGTTAAAAAAGTTGTATTTATAACCAATTTATAAACACAATCTCTCTTCTCCACCCCCTCAGTATTTGACTAACAAAGCCTCGTATTGTTCCAAATTCAGCAATCAACCCTTAAAGTAAAAGCAAAGCCATGCATCACTGGCAAACCTTTGATGAAGTCAAGCATCTTTGACTCCATGTGCTCCAGGAGCAGTCGGACACAGACGGTGGTAAAGTACCGGTTGGCTACTTCTTTATCTCTCAACACTCTCTGCAAGAGCCTCTCCAGATGAGCCTGTGATGTCTGCAGGCCTTGCCGACATCGAGTCAGGTAGGCGATGTATGGGGATCGTTTCCTAAGAGGCCAAATTTAAATTCGGAAGCGAGTCATAAACGGATCATATTTTGCGAGTAAACGAAAGAGTCAATGAGACAGAAACTTTGTGAGAAATGGGTGTACCTGTAGTCCTCTGCCATTGCTGTGAGCAGTTTTCTGCAGGTGCGGGGGTCGAGGTGGCTGACGCAGCGCGTAGTCTCCTGGATCTGAGCCATCTGGTTCTTATCCTGCAGGTTAATGGCCTCAGCCAGCTGCACCTTCAGAAAGCACACGATCTCGTTGTCTGAGAAGAGAAAGGAGACAGGGGCCAGACATTAATGTACAGGGTTTTCAACCTCACAACCTGCACAACAGACACCTTCACACCATGAGTACTGAGCTGCAGAAACTTTCCCTCTAGAATAGACAAGATATCGCAACTCCAACAATAAAGAAGCAATGATTCTGATAATAAAATTTTCCATTGACTGGACTATAGTATACTGAAAACAGAACCTTATTAAATAGTTAAACGAATTATTAAGGTCTTTTAGAAGGAAAAGTAGAGGAGGAAAGGAACGCGAATAAGTAGAAGGGGGAGAGGATAGGGAATGGGAAGGTGGATAAGAGGAAGGGCAAGGGGATGGAGAAAGAAGAAAAAAGAGGAAAGAGAAGTAGAAGAAGAAGGATAAGAGGAAGTGGAATGAGAAGAGGAAGGATAATGAGCAGGGGGAGAAGGAGGAGAGGAAGTGGAAAAAGTAGAAGGAAGTATTAGTAGTATTTTTATAAATATACTACTATGGGTATTTTATTTCCCATAAATACAACTCAAACTAATGTTAATAGCTCTTGCAGCAATAAAAAAAGCTTACAATAAATAATATACAAAAATGCACCCCAAAAGCCCACAAACAACTTCATTATTTAAACAAATACAAAAACTGCAAAAATAGATGAATATGGTATTACCCCATGAACTATCTGAAGTTACCAATAAAAACAATAGTAGTAGCAGTAAAAATTAAAACAATATAATAATAATAATAATAACAACAACAACAACAACAACAACACCACATAAATACAAAAAAAAGTATTTAACTGTAAATCTAATAATATACTTTATTTTAAAATTAATAATGTATCTTTAAGTAAAGTACATCATCATTTTGCGTTATTTATAAAACAGACTACTAACAAATAACTACAATAATAAAACAATAAAAACTAAATAATAATAATAATAATAATAATAATAACAATACACATTCTAAATATGTTACAATACATTTTAAAATAATAAATAATATTAGATAAGGGTAATTTATATATTTTAGAAAAACTATAAACAAGCTTGTTAAATAATGCAAGTCCAAATTTTCAAGGTCATACAAACCTTCAGGATCTGAATGATCTGGAAGACCGTTTCGGGTTGTTGCGTGTGGAATGATCGGAAATACAACAGAATCTGCAGAGCACAGGGCCAGGCGTAGCTTCTTCTTAATATCACTGAAGAATTATGCAAAAAGGCATAGGTTAGTCAAAACAGAGTTCTTCAGAGTTCTCTAAAAAAAGAAGGTCAAAGTTGAATCATTAATGTAATAAAGGCAGAATTGCCTAGTTCGGATTGTCTAGTTTTTACATCCAAGGATGAGACATGAGCCTACTTAGACAGACCTGAAGGAGAAACTCTTATCCTGAGGTGGAGCTGTTTGGCTGGCCGAGTCTGGAAGGTCATCTGCGGAAATGTTTTGAAGAGCTTCGTCTTTAGGAGAGTCATGTTCACTGTCTCCTTCTCTACAATTTTCTGAAAAATAAAAGTTAATGCGAATAAAGAGCCAAGTGATTTAAGAAATGTTGATAGTTTAACACCAGAAAAAAGAAACACAATAAATCAACATTGAGTTTGATGTTAAAAGTCGCTCAACATGTTTCCCTCTAACATATTCCACACGAATGCAATACAAACCTTGTCCAACATAAACTCCAGCAACTGCTCCATCACTCTGAGTTGGTCGCTTCTCCATGTACCGGATGTATTTGTCCATTATTGCCTCTGCTGATTGGGTTTTACAGCTCTGCCTGAGCATTGAAGGCTCATCTGGTGCATTTGAGGTGAGCAAAAATGCTTAGGCATCATCCTTATAGACAGTGGACGCATTATCGTATGATAAATAAAAAAAAAACAGACCTTGAGGCACCCTTTCTTGTTCTTCTTTTTCCTTGTCTCGCTTCCGGAGACCTGAAATTGGCACTAGGAAATAACATAGCATTAATAAGTTACTTTCCCTAAAATGCAAAAATGCTATAAAAAGTCTTCGTCAAGGCCTTGCACTTTTCAATATTTTTTTGCTCACGTGTATTGCCAATATTCAATGGCTGTTAATATTTTATGCAGCTCATTAAGCCTATTAAAATTAACACTTATTTCTTGTGTGTGTGGCTGACAAAATCTAGAAGGTTGAACCTACTTATTTCATCAGTCTGATCACAATGACCTGTATAATGAACACAGCCTTACATATACTTAATATTTAATAAATGGGTTTATCAAGTGCTTAAATACTGTCTCTAATCAAGCCACGGTCTAAATCAACTAATCAATCAATCAATCAATCAATTATTTAGCATTATTCAAAGCAGCATCACAAAGGCCTAGTATTGATGACGAGTTAAATGAAAATTCCAATAGGATAATTCTATGGGTTAGAAAAAGTACCACCATATACTCCTTCCTTAGCATGAGGAAACTGTTGATTTCTGAATTATAATAAGACCAGTTTTAAATGATTTTGTAATGAAATAAAGCATGCATGATTAAAAAAATGTTTATTTTTTTTATTAAAAAGTCAAATCAAAGTGTTTTACAGTGCTTTTGTTTGAACTTCAAAGCAGTTTTATAATTTATTGTCAATTTCTGGAAACCACTTTTTTCTGTTTTCAAACCAATGCTTAAACCTATTTCGACTGACATTTTAATTGATGAAAATTTTATTTTTGTATGTATTGTGGTATTGAGGCAAAAATACAAAACTAAAAAATAAATTCAATAAAGACCGACTAAGAGGTTAAATCTGACTTTTCTCTTTACTTGACGAGCATAACATTTGGAACAGATTCACAGATTGGAACAGATTTTTTTTTGAATAGGGGTAAGAAAGAAAAAAAAAATAAAAAAAAAAAATAACCGGGAACATGTGGACAGGGCTTTTTAGATTTTACTGCATTTTTTTGCTTGCAGTTTTTAACAGCCTCTACGAGAAAGAACTGTTCAAGTAAGCCAGTTTGAAGTTTTATGGATTGAGTATTAAATTAAGTCACTCAATTGCCACAAATATTACAGTTTTAGCTCAAAGAGCTCTATATTAGTGTGTCTAATATTTAGGCTTTATAAATATCCACTACAATATTTATAATGCATATGTTATGCTGATCATTTAATATGGTCTCTTCTCTATCATGGGAGAAATGTAATTTTTTTTAATTATTATAAATATTTTAAGACTATAAAACCCATCAACCCATTGCCATTAATATTTTCAGACGTTCACTCTTGTTTAAACTCTCTCAATCCTAAAAATTCTACTTTTGTTTAGTACATCCAGAAGTCCATCCTTTTGTGTGATGGCACCACTAGCGATCAAAATTTTTTGTTAATCTGGCGAGCCGAAAGCTTTTTATACTGTACAGTACAAGAATCAGATACTTTGTTTCCAGACAAGAGTAAGGGAAACAAATTTTTTTAGGGAAAATTACTGATTCTGATCTCCAGCAGGCTGGACTACTGTAGCGCTCTTCTCGTCTGTCTTCCCAAAAAGACCATCAAAAAGTTACAGCTCGTTCAGAATGCAGTGACTCGAATTGTAACCAAAACTAGAAATTGAAAACACATTTCTCCAGTTCTTAAGTCTCTACAACGGCTGCTGGTCTCCTTCAGAATAGATTTTAAAATTCTGCTGCTCTTAGGTAATTAGCTGAATACACACCAAACAGGGAACTGAGATAGTAAATTAGACCTACCCTGGGTTAATTGCAGACAGGGAAATTACTCCTTTAGTTACCATGCGGGCTGCAGATTGAACCAGCTTCCAAAGGAGATCAAGGATACTAACACTTTAGTCATGTTTAAAACCAGCCTGAAAACAAACCTATGCACTTTTGTTGACTGATCATCTGCATTTTATCTCTGCACTCTTAATCTATGTCTTAATTTTCAGTTTTAATCAATATGCTTTCGTTTAACTTGTTGTTTTTCTTTTTTATTCTTTGTTTCCAATGTAAAGCACTTTGAATTACCCTGTGTACGAAATGTACTATACAAATAAACTTGCCTTGCTTGCCTCCAGGAGGAACCCGGAGGAACCCGGAGGAGACCATCAGGATGCAAAATCCATTTCTACCTCTGTTTACATGCTGCAATGATATACAGCTCCTCTGTTACGATCCTGATACAATTAATTGTTTGTTTTGGACGGTGACGTAATTTTTTTTCTACACATGGGTTTGTTTCTCATTTCAGCTGCACATACACTTTCAGTCCAGATATTTTGTAATTAAGCCACTGGAAATGATTGTTGTCAACAACAAATTACACTAGCCCCAACTAATTTAACCCTTCCCTAACACCCAAGTCAGTCGATCTTCAAGCGAGACCTCTTGGCTCCGCAGTGAGTACCATTGGTAACACAATGTGATGTAATAAAAAAACATGCAAAAGTGCACAAAATAAAAATTGCAAAACAGCGAGGTCAGTAAAGACGAATCGTGTTATAGAGAGGGGCCACTGTAATCCTATTTTTCTTTTGTGTCTACACTTACATTTTTACTTCCCTATTAAACTTTTTGTCAAATTTGGTTTTATTAATGGGGCAACTTTTACGTAATGCTTGTTTAGATGATTTTATCTTCCAAAATAAATGACAATCCTACTGTTTTTCAGAATTATGCACATTCACGCATTTAAGTTTTTTTTATTCTGACAATAAGCATGAGCAAATTTCTTAATTTAATATGCAGGCCTTTCGGGTTCCAATAAAAAAATAAACCTCAAGACAGAAGATCTCTCCATGGCAGTGCACTACATGGAAAAACATGCTGACTCCCCATAACAGCCACTTCTAAATATTCAGTAATAAGGAAATAATGAAGCATGTTACAACAGAAGTGCACAAAGTTGTGTTGCATATAGCCAAGTGTGAATGTGATTTTAGGCTGTATGCAAAAAATGGGATGACAAGAAATAACTTCTTGTTACACAAATACACACAAACACAACACAACAAACAACAACACACGACAACAACACCTTTCCAGTAGTAAAAAATCCGTTTTCTAAATCTCAACTGTTGAAAAATAGACTGAAAAAAACAAAATGTCAGCATGGATGACAGGGTGAAGCTTAACTGAGCAACATCACAGCTCTAGCCATCACACTGTGGTGAGGAAGAGTCTAGGAGCTAACACAAAGTTAGGCTGGTAGTGTAGAGTACTAGACAGAGTGGGTGAGAGCTTGAAAATCAGGTTACCTGGAAGCTCCCCCTCTGCAGTCCAATAAAGCACTGTGTGAGGAACATAGACAGCAACAGAAGGGGTTGACCTTCATAAACACACTCAACCCAATACAATAAACCGTTTTCAGAGTTCCTTGTTTTATACGTAATAACCAGGGATCTCAACTTCCAGCAACAATGGATCAAGCTATAAACAGAAGAAGATGCTGTTGCATGATTTTAAGTACTTAAAATTTTTAGTCAAGTTGTACATTTGCAGGAGGCGTTTTCCACAAACAAACTGATTACACAATACTTAATTCCAAACGCTTGAATAAGTCTGTCTGTAATTTTTAAATGTTTTACTTTTTTAAGGGAAATCACACATAATGAAATAAGGCCACCTCTTATTATGATACCTTTAAGTACAATGGTCTATAGAGAAATGTTTCTTATGCAATAAATACACAATAAATCTATTTACCTTGTTTATTTTGAGTGTAATTTGCAATTTGTAATTCTTGTTTACAGTTTTGCTTCACCTTATATGTAGAATTTCCCAATGTTAATGCACTTTATCCCTATATTTTCTGTATCTGAACTGTAATGATGGCTCAAATTTCATTATACTTACAGTAGTACTCAGTACTCATGGTATAGTGCTAGAAGTATTTGTAGGCAACAAAAAAGGTATACTTACAATTAATAAATGTACAGTATATTTTATATATATTCTTTTTTTCATTTAAGCAGTTTGTAATGTTGTACTGTACAGAAATTTGCAATTCGCTTTACTTTTCCACTAACCCTATATTTAGGGGAAAAAATTGTGTTGTTCAGAGATAGATCAAATCTCACTCCAAAGTAAAAAAAAAATAATACAACTTTAATAATTGTGTGTATTAATCAGCTTATTTCCTATTCCAAACCACAGTTTGGTAAGAGTTAGCAGCTAAACTACTATGAAAGCTTTGTGAGTTACTTCAGTATTTTTCTTTGAAAAATGTGTATTTCTTCATTTTGTACCCTTCATTAGTTACCTTTCTAAAGTCCTTTCTATGTCTGCAAAGGAAACACTGGGCAAAGTTTAAGACTTATTACGTACAACTGCCACTTCAGAAATTTGTCTCTATAATCTAATACTTGAGAAAGACAGGATCCCCAGCAATAGCATTCCATAAATTTAGATTTTTTTTCTCAGATTTTGCTCAAATACTTGGGAAAACAGTAATTTGACTGTCTGGAAGGAAAACATATTTTTGCAACAAGGATGGATTTAAAAACTATTATATAATATAGTTAATATAAAAAATATATAAAAGTTCTAGCAAACTGAAAATATATCAGTAACATAAATGTATAATTTAAAAAACTTTTATCCAGAACTAGAGAACCTTAGAGAGGTTTTGTTTTGGAATATATATTAAATTAAATCTAAAAGCATTGTTAGTCTTCAAATATTTATATAGATGTAAAACATCGCTGCCCATTGACTGAGCTAATGTGGCTGGTTTGATTTTGCTACTTTTATTAGGGTTTGTGGACTTTTAGAGCATATGCATTGTTGGTTCTTTGGTTATTGTTTTTCTCCTTTCTTTTCAGGGCCAAAACAGGCTCACCCAAGTCACATAAATTGGCACACAGAAGAACTGCGATCTGATATCTAATTTTCTAGTTTCTCATCAGACTATGGTGAAAATAACCAGTAATAACTTTTAACTAAGAAATATTTTCCAACTTAAAAGATTTTCTCAAGTATAAAACATATGCGTCGACAGAAATCTCAGGCCCTGTCCACACCTACAGTTATTTTTTTTTTAACACATTTAAAAAAAAATGTGTCCCCATGAGTACAGGTAGAAAAAAAACTGTGTCCAGATGAAACGCATCTGAAGCGCAGCAATGAAACACCTTCTCACCCCTTGAAGTTAAATCAGCCAATCAAAAGCCTCTTTCAGTTCCAAGCCGAGGCTCTTCAGACTTCAGGGAAATACATCTCACACAAAGATAAGAATAATGCCTTTTATAAACGAAAATACTCTTGCCAGTCTTTACTAACAACTGTTTCACTGTCAAAATGTACTCATTTATCTGAGGCGCAAAATGTTCCTGTTTAAAACTGTCTCTTTTTGCATTTGTACGAAAAGAGCGAATCTGTAACAAGAACACACCCATTGGTATGGTTTGACGTGTCTGTTCTGTGATTAAACACGGTATTAACTATACTTGCGTGCAAGCCCTCGCTCTGTCTCCATTAACCATATGGAGTGACCGCTGAGAAAATACTGCTGCATCAGCTAAAAACCTCAAATAACTCAAACCTCAAACTCCGTCTGAACCAGAATTAGTGCCGTTATGTCCACGCGGAAACATGTTTCCAAAAAAATACGCCGGCATTTTCAAATTAAACCAAAATAATAGTAAAAAAAAAACTGCTCCGGTTAGGTGTGGATTCACCCGGTAACCACATTAAAAAAGCGCAGTTATAAAATAACCCTGTACGTATGGACAGGGCCACAATGTCTAGGCATGGACTTAAGCAAACCTTCACAAGAATTAAGATAAGACTCACCTTTAGGAATGGCAGGAACAAAGCGCTTCCTCCACCAGGGTCTGTTTCTATCAGATTTCTCATCATCACTGTCCTTTCTTTCGTCAGACTAAAACATATACAATTTTTAAAAATCAGTTTACGCAGATGGGCAAAAGTTTCAAACAGAAAACTAAGGCAACCTCTAATTCTTTGATCATGAAACCGAAATAAATTAGTGCAAAATAAACCTCACCTCTCCTTTTAAGGAGTCTTTGCTCGGAGAAGAGGTGGGTCCTGTAGAGTACCCTCCTGGGGTCTCTCTCTCCTCCATCATTGTCCTGCGGTTGAGTCCGGGATCACTGTTAGGCCTACGTCCAGCTGACACCACATCTGTGCTACGGCTCCTGACCAGCCTCTCAGGGTACGAGTGCCTCTGTTTAGGATGCTCCAGGTCTCCCTGTGCAAGGTGGGAGGCGAAGAGGGGCGGACGAGCATCCTGAGGTCCTGTTACGCTGGACTCAGGAATTGGGGGGTCTGGAGGAGGGTGAAGGGGACGGGCATAGTGTACCTTAGGCCTCACTATGGTGCCAGTGCATGAACCTGCAGGGGAAATTAAGAAAAATTAAGAAGGTCTCCTTTTCATCTTAGTCAGTTTGAAAATTGCATCGCTATAAAGTACTCCACAATGATGTCATTGCTAAAGACGTTTAGAATAAACGATTTGGAGAGATGAAGAACAAAACCACTAAAAAAAGGTTTAGTTTTCCTTTAAACACTCACTTCAAGTATAATTGTATTTTTAATGTAAGTGAATTGCTCTCCCCAAAGGAGTCCTTAAGTCATGCCCTGAATTTGCTACATTTCTGCAATCAACATAAACAAGTGTGCATGTGAAAGGGGTGGTACCAGGAATATCTGAAGTCTGAATAAAATAGAAAAAAAAATAAAATTATAAAAATAAAAAAAATAAAAAAATATATATATATATATATATGTATATATATATCAATTTTTACTTATTAAAACTCTTCTTGAATATTCATTAAGGATATTTATAATATTAATAATAAAAATGCTTAGAAATAATAAATAATAATAACTATAATAATAAGTCTTTCAAGGACACCTTACAGTAAAACATAAAACATAATGGGTGACAGGATAAAACAAAAACAAATAGAATACATAAAGTACATAAAAGATGGCAAAAGAATATAACAGGTATGTAGCCGAAGGTTTCTGGAAATGAAAATGTTTTAAGATTAGATTGTAAACTACTAAAATCAGATTTATTTTGAAGTGTAACCAGCAGTCATAATCAGAATTTAAGCAATAATAACTTGAGAAATACTAGTTCAATATTGAAAAAAAAGCAAACTCTGAGTCAACATTTAGACTCAACTTAAGGTGACGCTAAAGTATTAGCTAGCCAAGTTATCCTGAAGAAAATGTTTTCCTCTACCTTTGACAATTTTTAGAGGCTGAACATTTATTAAAAGTTTGAAATATACATGAACCACACAAAACAATTTTCAACAACGAAACTGAAAGATTACCAAAAACTATTTTAAACAAAATATTAAAACAATTTAACACTGTTAAATTAATTTTCTGTTTTTGTAAATGACTGCTGACTATTTGGTTTTTGTAATAATGTTTTTTTTTAATATAATTTTTTTGTAAAAAGTCATTCAAACTGGTTCTTTGTACTATTGTAAAAAATATTTTGTCCTTATTACTATTACTATTGTGGGCAGTCTTGGTCCGGTGGATAAGGAGATCGACTTGTGATCAGAAGGTTTCAGGTTTGATCCCCAGATCCACCGAGCTGAAGATGGTGTGAGTGATAAAACGCTTGCTCTCCAATCTTGAAGAGCCACAGCTGTTTGCCCTTGAGCAAGGAACAAGTTTCCCAACTGCTCCTCAGGTGCCGCACCAATGGCTGCCCACGGTGCGTCGTTTGTTCACTGCTGTGTGTGTACACTGGGATGGATTAAATGCAGAGGACAAATTTCGAGTATGGGTCACTCCATATCTGGCCAACTGGTCACTTTCACCATCACTATTTTTATAACTAAGGTTTTTTTTTTTTTTTTTTTTACAAAATAACAGCAATTCCATACAAATGTCAAAAAAAAATCATTAAAAAATAATGATGTGTGAATTTGATGTGTTGTTTATTCACCACAAACAAGGTTTGTGCATATCATGAAATTAAAGTCATCCATATTTCAAGTTTTGGAAAAAGGGATCAAAGAAAGCCTTTTTTATACATGTTAACAATAATTATTGTGCAGAAAGATGGGGGCATAAACATGAAGTAAATTAATGGTCATAACATCCCTGCCCTTATGTGTATGGTAAATTGTATACCCAGACACAATAAATAGTGACTAAAACCTAAAAAACAAAAACGTATATAGAATATTTTGCTAACATTTAAATTGAATGACAATTTAGGTTTTACTTCATCTGTAACGGTAAGATGTTATGTACAATGGCTTTAAATGCAATACTCGGTTAATTTAGACTCAGATAATGGGCCAGTATAATCTAAAGGAGGGGGTCAATTTAACAACCAAAAATTCTGAGTTAAATGTGTTTAAGTAAATGTAATATAAATGCAAGTTATGTCTCATATTTGATCAGCAGTTGGGTTGCAGTTAGTCTGTTTTTTTAAACAACAATTAAAGAGAATAGTGTTAATACACAAATTAGATAAAGATGACACCATTGCCAAAGCAACAATGTACATATAATATTATATGTCTCTGGACTATGACTGTAAACATTTTTAGCATTACTGCTCAAAACTAAGCATTAGTTTTCAGAAGAACATCATTATTTAAATATGACTTGCAATCTTCTGTTGTTTTTGCTATTAGATATTTTCCATAATCTCCGACTTCTGAAAAACAAAAATAAATGCCAGGGTCACGACATGACTTCTGTTCAACTGGCAATCAAAAAAAGGGTTATGTGAAGACCATCAGCAGGAGAATGTTCATGAGAACGCTTGAGAGAGCTGTCAGAGGCAGACAGACCTCAGGTGAAAGTAGGCCACCTGTTCCAAGGGTACAGCATCTCCGCTGTGTGCTTTCCGATGCCAGCCCTGTGCCACCGGCTCAGTGGGGACGAGCAGCTGAGCCAAAACGCCTGCAGTGAGGTCTAGCAACCTGTCATCTCCTCACCTTGTGCCACACACAGCGACTCTTCAACATATTTATGCAACTTTTCATTGAAGCCAGAAATCAAATGTAGCTTTTAGATGCCTCAATTCTTCTAGGCAGTTACATTATGACACCTAAGTGCATCTAAGCACCTTATTGGTGCTCCTTTCAAGCACTGACAAGTGTAGGTTCAGCATTCTACAGCAGTGCATGCTGGGAAGTGACATTACCTTCTCCGGAGGAGAGGGGATCGAACATGGCCAGCAGTGAATCTGTTTGAGAGGGTGCACAGGAGAGACTGTGGACTCCTGTAGTAGAAAGAAAAGAAAAGTACATATGTGATAACAGAGCAAGCATACCTGTGTCTAGATTCAATTTCAGGTGATGGGTATAATGAGATTTTAATATTTGCTGGAAGGGGAGCAATCATTTATTTAATGGTTAATTTAAAAGTGAAAATAAGGCATGTGTTGCCATATTATTTATTTACGTGTTGAATGAATGAATGAACGAATAAACGAATGAATGAAAGAATGATTGAACCAAAGATTCCATGAAGGATTGAACGATCGAATGACTGCATGAATGACTGAATGAATGACTGCATGAACAAATGACTGCATCAATGAAGGAACGAATGACTATGAATGAGAGAACAAATGGTTGCATGAATGATCAAAAAAATTACTTCATGAATGAACGAATGATTGCATGAATGAGTGCCTCAATTATTGCATCAATGATTCCCTCAATGATTGCATGAATGAGTGCCTGAATGATTGAAGGAATGATTGCTTCAATGATTGCAAGAATGAGTGCATGAATGACTGCATGAATGATTGAACCAATGATTGAACGAATGAGTACATGAATGATTGAATGAACGACTGCATGAATGAACAAATGATTGAACGAATGATTGCATGAATGACTGACTGCATCAATGAAGGAACGAATGACTATGTATGAGAGAACAAATGGTTGCATGAATGATTAAAAAAATTACTCCATGAATGAAGGAAGGAACGAATGATTGCATGAATGAGTGCCTCAATTATTGCATGAATGATTGCCTCAATGATTGCATGAATGATTGAATGAATGACTGCATGAATGATTGCCTCAATGATTGCATGAATGACTGCAAGAATGATTGAACCAATGATTTCATGAATGAGTGAACGAATGAGTGCATGAATGATTGAATGAATGCCTGCATAAATGATTGAAGGAATGATTGCCTCAATGATTGCACGAACGAGTGCATGAATGACTGCATGAATGATTGAACCAATGATTGGATGAATGAGTGAATGAATGAGTGCATGAATGATTGAATGAACGAACGACTGGATGAATGAACGAATGATTGCATGAATGATTGAACGAATTATTGCATGAATGAGTGCCTCAATTATTGCATCAATGAGTGCATGAATGATTGAATGAATGACTGCATGAATGATTGAACGAATGATTGCATGAATGATTTCATGAATAAGTGCATGAATGAATGATTGATTGCATTAATTATTGAACATCTTTTTCGTCTTGCTTTTAAGAGCTCATTCGATGTACAAGAAATTTCAACAGCTGGTGGGTTACGTTACGTTGCACGTAACCCAGGTCACGTTATTGCTAATGTATTCAAAATGAAAGAGCCACATAGGTCCAGGCAAAGGTGTATAATGTCCTCAGAAGTTAAATGTAAAGTTAAACAAAGAAAATTATTTCTGAATCCAGTCATTCATTAAAGTGAGCATGCTTGTACCATGAGCAGAGTCTTCTCCATCTGGACTCGTTACGGAATCTTTGCCTCCAAAATCTGAGCTGCACTCAGAACGTAGATCTTCAATCTTATTTGGGATGTCCTCTGACGTGGCGCTGATCCCTGCAAATAACAAATCAGCAAAAACTAAACCATTTATCAGAAAGGAAATCTTTACGCACAGAACTGGAAAACAGTTTGGTTTGTCAAGAAGAAAACATTTCCCTTGATATACTACCTCTGATTTTAAAAACACATGGGAAAAACAAACTTCTTTTTTTGCTGCTGCAGCAAAAAGAGTCTAGAGCTTGATTGTGCATAGTCATTTCAGACATATTGACCAGTTCAGATGTTTAAACAACAGTAAAGCTGATGGACTGCGGGCCATGTTGAACAAGCAATCTTATTTCAAGCTCTTCACAGAATCAGGGAAACCATGCCAGTGCTCCCACGAGCGTAAAACAAGGGTAGTAGAATCCCAAGGGAGGTCAGAGCAGTTGAACGAGAGATGGAGACAGCAGGAATGAATGAAGAAGGGAGGAAAAGGCGATCCATCTGCTGAATTCCTCAGGGGAAACTCCCTGCGAGTTCCAGAGAGTTTGCTGTTGTTATGTTCAGTGGCCATTCATCTTCATCCCCATGTCAAAGGAGAAGAGTCACTAAATAAAGAATCTGTGTAGCAAGGAATTACATTCAGATGTGACACGCATACAGGATTATAAAAAAGTTGCAAGTTTTTTTTCCATCAGATTTTTGATTGAAAGTGATTGAGAACTTGTGCTTTTCTAGTTGTTATTTTGATTCAAACCTGATAAAAAGATGTAAATCTTGCAGACTACTTGCTGAAGTAGAAAAAAATTTACTCAGGCATTCGTGTCCATGCCAGCCAAAAGGCCAATTTCACAACAACCGGAAGCGGTTCCTCATTGTATATCTCTTTCCAGCAACCATCCCACCCCCCAGTGACCGCTAAAACGCTGATCAAGGGCGTGACTCAATCCTCCACAGAAAGATTTTTTAACTTAATCTCTTTTCACTTCGTTCATATTTACAATATTGTACTTGGATAAGTGTATCAGTTTGATTTTTGCAAATGTAAATTGTATTGTTTTTTTTATATAAATATATAAATAAAATGTAAGAAATAATCACTATACAACAAAACAATGTTTTGATTTTTAAGAATCTATTATTATTAAATTCTATTTTGTTTTACATTAAATCAACTTTCAATACTTGCAGTAAATGATGTACAATTTAATTTAGTAAAAAAAAGCTAAATTAGTCACTGGTCAAACATGCAATGTTCTTATCTATAAACAATAATAAATTCATAACATTTGTATCAGACAAACAGTGTAAATTTTTAGTCATGTGAGTGACTGGGAGCGACGCCATCCTTTAGGTGTCTAATTCCCTGAATGTAGTCTTTTTTTTTATAGATACATTCGTACATATTCATATAATGAAAATGACAAATCTTTTTTGATACAACATTTGGATAATGACAAAAATTACACCAACAAACTAGCAAGACAATATTTAAGCTGAGATGGTAAAATATATCTAGAAACGGGAAAAACTTCAATATAATGAATATAGTCAGTGACTGTGAAATACTGACTACAGACTAACGTAGTGGGTCTCCTAATCGAAAAGTCTGCTTTTCATCTCTTATACTCACACATTCAATGGAAAGTAGTGAAAATTTAAATAAGGTTGTTGCTTTAGTTTTCAATTGCTGCACCAAGGAACGCAACAAAATGACTTGTTTCTGGACATGGATGTTGTTAACACCATAACTAGAACAGACAAATGCTGAAGTATAAAATTGCTCTATCAGGAGCTTACTCTATGGCAACAGAGCTGCTTAAGCTCTCTCAACAAGATCCTCATCATACACTACTGTGGGTGCCACTCATTTAATCATGAACCTGAAAGATGAGCATTGCAGAGACCCTGCCACACTTGCTGTAAAGGAGAATTGTTTTTAAGGATAATTATCATGCTATTTTATTCCTCCCTGAAAGTTCAATAAGACCACAAAGTCATCGTTTTTAAGCTGTTTTCACAGGTATTTTATTCATTCACATGTTCTGTACTGGTGAGTACTCACTGTAGTGGGTTAAGCATTGTGTTGGTGGACATTAACGCGCAAGCTAGTGCAAAATCTCACTCCCTGGACAACAAAGTCTATTTACCTGAAACTACGCTGAGTCCTGGAGTGCTTGGCCGAGAGCTGACCTCTCTGACCTCAGTGTCGTCCGATGTACTTCCCACACCTGAGCAGCTCTCCAGCTCCTGCAAGCGTTCCTCCTGCTTCAGATCGGCAGCTTCTGTAATACACATTCGTAAATTAGACACACAAACAAAAGGGCATTGCCACGGAGGGCTCTTAGTTTCTTAAAAGAAGCTTCACAAACATGGGCCCTGTAGAGTAACGCTCATATTCTATTGCTTTCATGGGGGTGAATAGAACTTTAAAGTATGTATGTATATATATATATATATATATATATATATATATATATATATATATATATATATATATATATATATATATATATATATATATAGTGATATACAAAAGTTTGGGCACAATTGTAAATATTAATGATTTCCTTTATAAATTCATTGATTGTCTGGATAAAAAAAAATCAGTTAAATATATAATATAGGAGATAACACGCAGTGATATTTGAGAAGTGAAATAAAGTTTGTGATTTATGGAAAGTGTGTAAGAATTATTTAAACAAAATTAGGCTTATGCATAAATTTAGACACAACAAAAAGAAAAATTAACTCAATATTTTGTGCATCCTCCTTTTGCAGAAACAACAGTCTGTAAACGCATTCTGTAGCTTCCAGTTAGTCTAGATTCCGGCAGAATGTTTACAAAACATCGCCAGTTAAGTCGGCATGGACAGCCTGCTTTAAATCACACCATCACGAATTACTCGTCGTACAGTATCTGTTGTGTGTGTTGAATAGTTGAACTGTGCACAGTGACACCATCTGCAGCAAGATGATGCTGTAGGTCTTTTAAGCTGGTTTGTGGGTTGTCTGTGACTGTTCTCACCATCCTGCGCCTCTGCTTACTTGAGATTGTTTTTGGTCTGCCACTTCGGGCCTTAACTAGAACCGTACCTTTAGTCTTCCAATTCCTCACAATGTTCCTTACAGTTGAAACTGAGAGCTTAAATTACTGAGACAACTTTCTGTATCCTTTCCCTAAACCATGATGTTCAACAATCATTGTTTTCAGGTCATCGGAGAGTTGTTTTGAGGCTCCCATGTTGCCACTCTTTAGAGAAGAGGCAAAAAGGAGAAACACTTACAATTGGCCTATTTTAAATACCTTCTTATGGTTGGATTCACCTGTGTATAGGTTACCAAAACAATTTTGAGTTCTAATAATTAGTGGTAAAGATATTGAAATTAAAAAAATGACAAGGGTGCCTAAAATTATGCACATGCCTAATTTTGTTTAAAACAATCTTACACACTTTCCATAAACCATATAAACTTTATTTCACTTCTCAAATATCACTGTGTCTGTCCACTATATGATATATTTAACTGATATTTGTTATGCAGACAACCAATGATTTATAAAGTAAAATCATAAAAATTTACAGGGGTGCCAAATCTTTTGTATACCATTGTATGTAAATATGATTTGTGGTTTTAAGAGCCCACTATGATGCCAATATCTTAAGACAAATAAAATCAGTCTTCCTAAGTATCCTAAATAGATACTTGCACTGATTGAAGCTTGCACGAATGAACAAACATCACACACGCCAGACACAAAGACCAAGGGCTTCACAACACTTAAAACTTAGATCACCAAACGTTGGGATTGAATACTCTTCGTTCTCACCTGAGTCACTTGGCAGAACCTCTACACTCCAGGCCTCACTTGTAGTCTCTGAAATGGTAGAACCATAAGGGTCCAGAAGCACAGGAAGGCACAGCAAGCTGCCCAAAGCATTCTCAGCCGCAGCCCCTGAGGAGAACACACATGGAGAACACACAGGTGAGCAGCGTCTCTGACCTAAAGCAGCAGGAAGACAGACTGCAAGAAGACGGGCCAAAGGTTAATCGCAGCTTCCCTCCTCAAAGACAAGAGCAGCAGCATCAGGGTTGTGACTTTGAGGAGCAGAGGGAGCCGAGCATCACTCATAACCTCATTATTCTCTCAAGCAGCGCCTCCTCTATCCCAAACACTCCCTACAGGAGCTAACAAGGCAGAAGAATGGATATGGAGGAGGGGGGAGTGAACAGCTAGTGTGGCGGGAGGGGGTTTGATGGAGATCATGAGCGCTCCATATGAAGCTCTCTGCAGGCCATGTCTCGGCACATCCAAGCAGGTTTGGTGGAGCTGCAGGAAAACTTCCCCCGCTGGCCCTGTTTACAGTGAGTGAGGCAGGGGCTCAGGGCCGCCCGTCTTTCAGGTGCATGATTAAATGAGTGGCACCCACAGTAGTGAAACAATTAGGATTTCTGCCTCATTATCATAGTAATCTTATCAGTGGGATAATGAGGTATTAATGGATATTTAATGTGTATCTCATAACCCAATCCCTCGGAGAAAACACATAAGGAAATCGCTGTAAATTCACTTAATGATGGAAAAGTCCCCCAACGCCATATTCCGAGGAATGAAAAATGGAGGATGTAAATGAGAAGGAACCAAGGTCAATAAGACTGCAGGGACCATGTGAATGTCAGAGAGAGGGAGGTGAGAGAGAAAGAGAACACAGAAGACAAGGGAGCTGAGTGAATGGAGGGTGTTGAGGGAGATCGACTGAAAGATACTGACTAAACGAAATGGGAAGCTGTTTGAGGTTTTAATGAAATGAAGAGGCCTTTCTTGAACAATGTTCATTAACAAACCCTGATAGATCTATCTTAGTTCAGGAAAGAATATACTCACAGGGAAAAAAATTCTAGACAACACAAGGAGTAGGAACCCATAATGGATTCAGACACGGTCTAATGAAGACGGATTACTTTTTTTAAATATGTGGTTAGTGGAGCAGCATCTCAGACAGTAGATTCCTGGTTTGAGCATACCTGAGGGCTTTGAATGGCAAACATTAAATGGCAAACATTAAAATGAAATAAAAAAGAAAATTTTTCTTTTTCAAATATTTAACAGCGAGAATGCATGCTAAGTCATTCTTTTCATGTGCCAGGTATTACATTTGGGTATGGGACAAAGTCAAAAATTTGTCTTTCTTATACCCGCTATCTCCTGCAACCTGTCCTCGTCCATGTTGGGGTCAAAATCACTTCCCAGGACATCTGTGCTCCAAGTCTCACTGACCGTCTCTGAAATATCTCGATCATCCGTCAGCCCCATCATGTCCCGAATCTCAAACTTACGCAGTTTATCATCCAAATTATCCTGTGTCGTAGCTAGAGAACAGGACACATAGATGAGAAATTAAGCTTAACTAAGATGATTTTTTTTTTTTTTTGGTATTTAATGTTTGGTGAACATATTTACCTTGTTCGTGCTCCAGGAGCTGTAAAGCCTCAGCACCATTACTACCAGAAGGCCCAGGTCCTCCTTCTGAAACAGATTCAACCTCCAAGTCCAAAGAAGAAACTGAATTTGAGCGATTTGATGGTCCTGCAGAAATATTATTAATAATCAATGATTCGTGTTAGAGATAATTGTGCAACTAGAAGAAAAGTTATGACATACAAAATCAAAACTAGTTCAGACATTTAGCACTGTAGCAATCCCAATTAAACATTGAACAAAGCCATGTGAAATATAATAAAAAAGAAATTATTTAACAATATTAATAGAAACTCAAAGCAACTTTTATACGAAAAAAAGGGAAAGCTAAATTTTGTATTTTCTTATTAAAAAAGGGGGGCAGGTAAATCAACCAGAATTTCCAGAATATAAATATAAATAAAACAACTAACCAAAACAAACCCAGAAACAAAGCAAAACAAAACAATGGCCAAATCAAAGCCTATTTAAAAATAAATATGAAATGAAATAAAATATGAAATAAAAAAAAATGGCAGATTACAAACACAAAACAAAACAAACCTATCAAAACTAGACACAAATCACAGCAAAACGATGACACCAAGCCATAATAAAAAAATCTGACCAAAACAAACAAATCTAACCAAAAAATGGGCAAATTACAACAAAACAAAACATAAAGCAAAGAAGGAACCAACAAAATAAAACAATTTTTAACACAAATCATATCAAAACTAGAAACATAAAAAACAAACAAACAATAATGAAACAAAGCCGTTATAAAAAAAACAATAAAAATTTAACAAAATGCCTATAAAATAAATATAAATAAAATCTAACCATAAACAAAGCAAAACAAAAAAACAATAAACATAACCATATTAAAATTAAACAGAGTGATGTGGTATCTCCTATTTAAATAAAGCTAGGACCGTCAGGCGGCATTGAAACAGTATGTACAAGACAGCCATCTACTGTTTGTCTGATGAACACGCACCCTCAGAAATACCCTCAAGGTTGTCACTGCAGAGTGAAAAACGCAGAGTTTTATCCGGTTTGCCATGCTGTTTGTGCTCATCAGCAGGAGCATCTCCTTGTCCACCTTCTCCAAGATGAAGAGTCAGAACCTTCAGACACAGACAATAATAGCATTTACATATTTCCGGAGTCGATCATCATATTCTAGTCCAGCTTTAATGTGACAATTCTCTCAAATGGCAAATGGCATACGTTTCTTACCTCGTTTTCTGACATCATCCCAGGAACGGTCTGAGGTGAAGTTCCCAGTGAGATAACTAGAACTTCCTCAGGTGTAACCTCTTGTGGAGGTTCCTGAGAGCTGGCTTCACTTTCACCCTCTTGGGCCATGTTGGTTCGGCTTCGGCTGCGAGAGGCTGCTGGGCGAAGGAGGTAGCATATTCTGTTATATATAGTATCAACACCACTGCAAGTCATCAGAATTACACACTAGCCTTTTTTTCATGCTCTATACTTAAGTTCCATAAATAACATGTCAACAAACTGTTGCCAGTAAATTGCCAGTTTACATCTAACTTTATTTACACATATATATATATATATAACAAAATACCATTTTAATTAAAAATACATAGCAAGGTTTCTAAGCTATAAAGAAACATTTGTTTATGTTCCACTGCTTCAATAACTGATATAAAGCAAGCAAAAACTATTTTAAAAAACAACTATTGTAAGTATGATGTGCAACAATTCTTTATTTACCTAGATTTATGGCCCTCATAAATGCTTGTGTGAGCAAATTCTGCACAACCATACATTATTAGCTAAAGCTACAAAATTCACATGAACACAAGTGCCCAACAGATATGAAACAGTGACAGACACATGCCAAACACAGCAAGCACTGCCAAAGCATGAGTGTAGCAATGAAACGCTGAGGGTGAAGGGGTATCTGTACAGGGTAATACTGCTCAATGTGGTGTCGGTGCATGTCAGCCATGAAGTAGCAGCAGGGTTACCCACCAAATGGGGTTACTAAAGGGATATGAGCGGACAGGGCAGTGGCAGAGGGGTCCCAACATGTTATGGCTGCCAACTGTTGTCCTGATGACCATTGTCAGCAAGGCAAGATAAAAAGGTGGAAGAGACAGAAGGGAAGATCAGAGAGTTGCTGGAGTAGATCAACAGATTGCAAGAGCTCATTAAATGAGTGTCAGAACTAACAGTTGGTAATCATGAGAAGACACTCAGATAATGCTTAAGATTGAGTAGGTCACAAAAGGTGAACTATGTTTGAGCAGTTATTTGGTGGAAACTTGAAGCTTCCCAGGCCTTGAAGTATATGTTGAAATATCTGATGAAATCTCTCTTTTTTTTTTTTTACTTCAGTCATTTTTTTCTGTTTCAAACTATTCAAAATAAAATAAAATGTTAATGTGTGTGAGCGGAGAAAGAGTGAGACTGACCGACAGCTCTTAATTAATAATAATTGTTGTTGTTTCTGTTTGTTTCATTGACTTATTTGAATTGTTTACAGTCCTTGTTTTGTTGTTTTTGATTGATCACCACCATTGACATTTTGGTTTTTAATAGTTTTAATTTATTTTTAATGTTGTCATTGTTGCTTGTACAAATCGTGTTGTTTTTAGATTGTGTATTTATTTTTATTGTAGCATAATCTCAACTATAGAGGCATTTTTTTATGTTGTAGTTTTTTGTTATTGTTCTGCTGACTGAGTAGTTGTGATGATTTCTGTCAAATTGTGCCTATTGGTGTCATCCTTGTTTTAATTGGGTCCACCTGTAAAGTTTTTTTTAGTGTCACTAATGTTTTTATTTGTGTCCCTGTTGTTTCTGTTAATGTAGCAGTATTTATTAGTGTTTTTCATTACCGTGCTGCTTATCTAGTTTTATTGTTTTTGTTTTTATTAAGGTCATTTTTGTTGCTGTGGGACTTTTAACATGGTTGACTTTGTTGTTTTAATTTGCATCGCTGTTTTCTTTGCTTGAGGTGGTGGAGCTGGTAGCATAAAAACAATACTAAAAAGAACAAAGTTATTATAACATCATAATCAACTTAATAACAACATATATCAGGAATATATATTAAAAAAATTTTTTTTTTTTTTTTTCAAAACAGTTGTTTAGAACCACAACAACTAATTATGCTATTACAGTTCTTTATAATCAATGGCAACATTATAAATTGATGAGTTTGACATGTCTCAATCACAAAATAATCATTTTTTTTTTGCTACTAGACTTATGAAAGACACAAAAATCAGTCTTTAATTCCTCAGTATGACAAACTTATTTTTAAATACACAAATTAGGAAAATCCTGTTCATTTAATGTTGAGTAGCTCTATCGCCTTGCAGTTAAGGGACAGTAGACGAAATACCAATTGGAAGTCGGTTCTTTTTGTTGGCTGGTGTGGTAGCTGGGGAGAGCTGGGGTGTGTTTGAGGGTGTGAGCTCCAGGCTGTTGCTTTTTGTTGATCGGGATTGTGGTACACTGGCCAGGAGGGTTTCCAGAGCAAGGTGATCCTCCTCTCTGAGCTGATCACCTGCAGTAACAATCCGCACAAACTCCACCTGAACACAAAAAATACAACTCAAAATAAGGTTTTGCCGTTGCGAATTCTGCATCAGTGTTATCCTGTTTTAAGCTCATTTCTAAAGCCATTCTTCAGCAGTGCTGGTAATTAAAGCAGGTGTGCTTCATTATTCAGCTATCATCATTAGTGAATTTCAAACAGTGAGTCTAATGCAATAACAACATAGGAGTCAAGCTAATTGGCTTGGTAAATGACAGTATGATGATGAACATATTACTGCTCACGCTGAGAAGAATAACATGGAAAGGGAGGATTTTTGGCTCTTTGCTTGATGGGAAGGAATAATGTATGACTGAAAAAAGTTTGCAGAATGATCACTGACTTTTTGGTTAGTGACCAAACAGTTCTCTTTCAGTGACCCAAGTCTTCTTTAAAGCCTGTTCATTGGCATGGCGTGACCGTTGCAGATCCAGGTTAAGCAGAGCAATTGAAGCTGGTCAAAATGTATGCTTCAGAAAAGTTCATAAACACATTAATATGCCAATGTGCATGCACACAGATGTCTGGATTTTAAGATTTGACAAATACAATTTTTTTTAAATCAAGTTCTTGCAAATGGAAACAAATGTGCTCATCTTCCTGGGGATCTTATTTATATTACAGCATTAACCAGCAAATAAGACTTTGAGAGAAGATGTCAAGATCAGATCGTATAATACCATTTTCTAAACAAACCTGCTGTGTTACCCTTTTATCTATTTAAATGGAAATGACCAGGCATGGCATTCATTCTTTTGGAAATTCTATTGATTTCAAAACCTCTTTAAATACATATTTTTATTTGCTTTATCTAAGTTGAAGTAGATATTGTGAGACAGGTCATCAAACTCCTACAATAAATGCTTTAAAAATCAGGTTTGCAAACAACCGAAGAAGAAGAACTTGGATAAGATGAAGCTACACAAGGCAGCTCCACATGCTCTGCTGTAGTGAGCAAATCTTCGGAAACAAACTATTAACTATTAATTTTAGTTCAACATTTACTAGTTAAAGTATAACTATTACCTATTAAATTCATTATAAATGTATCGATTAATTTACATTTTGTTAAGAAATGTGCAGGGCTCGCAAAATCGCTAGCCCAACATCTCATGAGCTATTGTGTCTTCCAGTCGAGCTACCAAAATGCATCTCTGTCCTGCCCGTCGGGCTATCATTTAGGGAGGAACAATATAACTTAATGCTTTGCATTCTCTTACAAATGAAGTTGGGTAATAATGTTATATGTAGTTTTCAGGCAACGGGGGGGCCACTGTAAATATGTGATCTATTGAAATTGTGTGAACGACATAAGGAGCAGCAGTACTAATTGGTCAGGGACGTATTTGTTACACACCAATACCTACAAGATTGCCCTGCCAGTCATTACTAACCTCTCTTGACACATGAAATCTCTCGCAGCAAGCTTAAACGTTAAAGAAATTGATACCTCAGTGGAGAGAATTTAGAATATCATGTACGTTTATGTGTGTGCGTGTGTGAAAATAAGCGCATGGATTTACGGAGGTATTTTGGTTCTGCTGGCCCATATGAGACAGATCAGGGTGAAGAAGGGGCAGCCAAAAAAACACAGATTGCCACAAAGCTTAAATAATCCAAAAATTCAGACAATGAGGCAAAAAGAAAGCAAGTTTCATATTCAGAATATGACTGATTCATTTTATACATTTGTCTTACAGGTTCATAGAAATTTCTTTTTAGTTAGAACCAAATATTTGAGTTGTTTGACTTTTATACGGTTGTTTTTTTTTTTCGGTTGTAAAGGAAACGTTTTGTTTCCTTTACAAAATTCTACATTAACAAAAATTATTTTATTGGAGCTACCTACATTTATGTTGTGCTACTAAAAAAAAGTGCCTGCCTGAAGGGCTACCAGGAATTTAAAATTTTTACAAGTCCTGATGTGCGAAACTGAAAATAAGTCTAATAAGTTCACTTCTTAGAAAACATTACAGTAATATTTCACAGGGTAGACTTTTCTCTGTTCTTTTGAATGAACAGTAGACATTATATTTCTTACACGCAGGTTTCTTCATCACATACCAGGGCTAAAAGTTGATTATGAGTCATGTAAACCACTGTTCGAGTGAGGCCTTCCAGTAAATTCATGGACGACATGGGAGGAGTCTCAACAGCCCTTCCACCAATGACAACATCCAGAAAAGCAGCAACACACATCTGAAAAAAACCAAAAAGATTTACATAGAAAACAGCTAAAAAAAAAAGTATAGTACAGAACAAGCACTCTCACATAAAATCCTGAATCATTCAATATCATGTCAGTATGTCATAATATAAAAATGTTTACTTGGAAATTTGAAATAATATGAATATCTGAATGAAGTGTTCATCTTTCTGAGGTTGTAACTTACTTTATCAAACTTCGATAAAGTGCCTTTCCGCCGAGGATCTCCATCATCTGCATCTGACATTGCCAACTGCTGCAACAACTGCCCCACCTAAAACCATTTATTTCAGATTTTTAGCATTCTTTTAAAGTTTTCTATTTGAAATAGGGTTGGGTTGATAGACGATAGGTTGGCTGAGTCAGCATTAACAATCACCTTTACGAATTAAACTCTGTTTATCTTCAAAAATTATACATTGAAAAAAAATATATATATTTTAAATTCATTAGTTAAATTAAACTATACCAGAAATGTTTGAAATAGAAACTTCCATAACACAGTCTTGTGTAAGTGAAACTACCATGTTAACCTTTCTTGGTTTCAATAAGTGTGAAGTGCAGTAACAGCACTACTCGCTGTGCTGAACACACGTTCATGGAGAACCGATGGCACATATTACTAAACTTTTTGAGCGACGTTGGACAGAATGGGAATCTTCTTCGAGAAGAGGCGGAGGAATCGGGTTCTGTTAGCGCACCGTATGATGTGCTCACACGTGTAGCTCATGCTGCCTCGGGCCGACATTTCAGTCAGCAACCAGTTTAACGGTTTCATGTGATCTTGTCTGTATCTTGGGTCAAGCAAGGCTGCTTTGTGTATGAGTGCCCAAACTCCCCCGAAGTTGGAGCGTCCACATAAAAACAATACCATCGTCCATCGCCAATGTTTTCATTAGACATTGTACAATGCCAAATTGGTCAACATTGCACAACCCTAATGTGAAATACAATTTCCATGTGCACAATTAAATACTTTATTGCAACATTTTTTTAAAAACTTTCTAGTAGGTCACAATTGGGTAATGTTTCTAAACATACACACTTTCCTTCAGAAAATGTGAGATGTGAATATATTTTTATTGTTTAATTAAAAATTTTTTTTTTTTCATATTTGTAAACAATGTGAAAATTTACACTACGTGAAAAATCTCATGGTGACATTTGCCACGTAGAAATGTGACTTTTTTCCCCCCACTCTATGAACCTAGCAGATTATATTATGAAGTTTATTCATGAATTCTTCTAGGTTAACAGCCACCTTGAGGTGCTCACTCTCTAAAAAAAGAGCAAGATCAAGAGCTACAGCATCATGCTGGAAATTCATATGATCCTGCTTTTAAGAAACAGTCTGATACAGTTATGGTAAATGTTTGTGCAATCACAGTATAGTAACTCTGGAAATAGTGCAAAGCACTAACAATTACAGTGATACCCATTACCCAGATACGCGAATACTTCACATTAAAGTCACACAAAGAATATTTTCCTTCATGATATGAAAAAAATTAAATAAAAAAATAAATAATGCGCACAAGAAGTACATTTGAAAGTCAGCCGGAAGACAACACTGGGCATTACATGACTGCATTCAATGCGCCACCAAATGTTCAGGTCTCCTATTGGTCAGTTCCTATTGGAAACTACAACAACCAATTTTCACAATTCCTGGATCTTAGAACAGTCAATTTAAGATTTTTTTAGGCCTAATATTTCCATTTTCCGACTTTAAGACCTTGTTAAAACCCTGGCTTTAGCAGCTGTTAGTCTGTTTTGAAGGGTTTTCACAAACTATCACAGTGTTCGGAGAACATTTGATGAGTAAAATTACTGGAGCACAGTTTTAAACCAATACTTAAACTGGTATCAGTGCATCCCTACTTAACAATTTAAGTCATGATTATATAAATCAGAAAAAATGCCTAGAAAGTGAGGCAGGCAAGTTGATTCTCTTTTACCTGCATGAGGTTGAAGCGTGCAACCTCATTGATGGGAGCATCGGAGATGATGCCATACTGTTCAGGGTTGACGATGGCTGGACAAATGAAGCAGGTCAGCAGTAGGTCTGTACACATTGTCCTAACTTCTCCAACTTCCAGTCTCTCCACCCGCGCTAACGTCTTATACATCTGAGACACAATCCATCGAAGACTCTGCGGGAAGCAATAGGTGTTCTGCTTCAAATAGCCGATAAAGCTATTGACTAAAGCTACCAGCTTGGCTTCATTCTCCTCCACTGCGGCCTGGACCTTCCTGCGGTACTCGTCTGTGCCTTTTTGCCCAAACAAGCGCTCCTGCTGTGCTGGGGTGAAGCGCTCTATCAGTTTGGCTGGATCTGTCTCTAGATGGTCCTCATCCTCCACTAGAAGCTGCATGATGGGCTCGTGGAGTGTTGCAGTGAGGAAAAGTTTTGCTGAATAGAGGCCCTCGGAGAATAGTTTGAAGAGAATGCTAAAGGCACATGTACCTCGCCGTAACAAGCGCCGAGGGTTCTCACTTTCCTTAAGCTCAAATTCAACCAAATATCGCAGTACCTGAGAATAGAAGAAATGTTGGAAAAGTGAAAACATTATCAAAAATATTAAAAAGGCTACAATTGCAATGGATGAGTCAGGTTTAATCATAAAAGTCTTCACTTTTATTAGAGATGCACATAAATAAAAAAAAGAAGAAAACCAAAACTGAAAGCCTATAGAGGACAGAAAGTGCCCCAAACAAATTCTGTTTAAAATTAATGTATTAATAAATTTATCTCTCAACATGCCATTAAAGTCAGATGGGCAAGGATAATGCATTGAAACAACCTTCTGAGATCTACATGGCTAGTTCATGTTAGTTAGTGTGCTAAATATTGCATAATGTCTATTTTAGAAATGGGTGCCACATAGTGTATCGGAACATGATTACTGGCATGGCATCAATCTATTACCTGCAATCAATTAGCCTGCTTGACTGGAAGAGTAACCAATCAGGTAATATAACACATCCATCTAACTGATGGGTGAATGACAGATTATTAATAAATTATACTACACCGCACAGTTTGTTTATGTTTATAAACAAATATATATAACCTGAAGCCCATACAGTAATACAACTATATACAGTTAATTAAGCAATAATCATTATAATCCAATAATAACACTGAGGTGAAAAACCACCTGATGCATATTTATATATTTTGTTTTAAAGTACTGTGTAAACAACAATTAAATTAGAATTATGTTGTATGTGAAGTTGAACATGGAAAATAGAAGGATTATTATAGATTTGGGTTAGAGGGGATAAACCTTTGCTTGCTGAATCACAGTGGTGGGGTGCCACTACTTGCAAAGATGCAATTCAATCTTGTCATAACAATGGTCTGGTAAATAATCTCTCCAGTTCAGCTTCAGAGAGGAGGCTATTGAAAGTGTTCCATTTTGCGAATAATGATGGATGAAAAATAGTCCAGCAAATACTCCAGTAAATCAGAAAATGTTTCCAATTGCTGACTGATCATCTGTAGCTGTGTGAGTTACTATGACTGCCAAACTAATACACTGACGTAAAAGCACATTCTGGCCAGAAAACTAAACACTGACACTGCCTTAAATGAGGTATTTGCAGATTTTCAAGCATCATGCACTGTAAAACTGGATTTTTTTTTACCTTGTAAAGAATGGAAGTTATTTTTAAGTATGTTTTACAAATAAATACTATTTGTGTTTTTACTTGTGCCATGTTTAATTCAGCACATTGCTGAAAGTTTCTTTGCCACAGCAGAATGAACCGCCAACTCTACTGACATATATTTTATGCAGCGGATGCTCTTCCAGCCGCAACCCATCACTGGGAAATATTTACACACACTCATTCACACTCAGACTTTTAGGACAATTTTGTTCACCCAATTGACTTATACCGCATGTCTTTGGACTTTGTGAGGGAAACCGGAGCATCCGAATTAAATTCACGCGATCACTGGGGGAACATGCAAACTCCACAAAGAAATGCCAACTAACCCAGCCGAGGCTCGAACCAGCGACCTTCTTGCTGTGAGACGACCATGCTACCCACTGCGCCACCGTGACGCAACAAATTAGCATAGAGGAACATGACTGGCTGATGTGCATGTGACATTTCTGTTTCTAGATGGTGGAAAATGACAGCAAAAAATATCTGCGCTGTAAACAGCAGCAGGTGTCTGCAAAATAAGACTAACCAATGCAAACATGTTGTGTGTGTAGTGTAGGAGGTGCATCTGCAGAAACAGATTGACAAATGCACAGGATCGAATTAGCAAATGCGTAAAACACCATTTGTACTTGAAAAATAGTTACGTACTTGAAAATAAATGTTTACAATAAACTCAGATTTTGCTCACAAAAAGGTTTTTGCAAGTGTTTTTGTTTTTTGTTTTTTTTTTTTTACAATTCAATAAATGATTGAACAATTTCTGGTTTCAAGAAATTGAGAAAGTTTTTTAAGAACTATGATGACTCTACGGTTGGTTTTGAGACCTGGCGCACAGCCTGCTTGATTAGCTGCAAAGTTAATTAGCATCAGCTCAAAGGAATCCTGCACGCTCACTACAATATTTTATAAGTATAATAAAAGAATTCAAGTAAAATGTATGCCTGTGTTTTTTTTTATTGACCACAATTTAAATACTAAATAACTTAAAAAAATGTTAGCATAATATTTAAAGTAAAGGTTAATCCATTTTTTTATTTAAGATAACTTGGATTATTGTGTAAAACGCATTTACTGAAAAGGCATTACTTGAATAATATATATATATATATATATATATATATATATATATATATATATATATATACACACACACACACACACACAAAGAGTCAATACAATTTACTGGAAGACTCCAAGTAAACTTTACTTCAGATTGTGTGATTAAAGCGACATGCCGTTTTATACTTGGGAGTTCTTCTGAAATTCCTTTACATTTTCTAAATGAAAAAAAGTTTCCTAACTTTTTTGAGTAAATAGTACTCATATACTATAGTACTATAAAATAAATAGTTTTCAGTGTATTTAATACTAGTTTTGTGTAAATTAGTCAGACATTATTTCACAACACTAGTATTATTATTATATTACAATAACTCTTTTATTATTGTATTATTGCAACAAAAAATCCCAATTAATTTAGACAACTACAAAAAATTTTCAAAACAGTTGATTATTTCTGACAACGTTCTGAAAACATTTTAAAATTGACTTCGTAATTCCAACTACTTGCGTTTGGTTCTTTCCTTTAAGCTCTCGTCCAATATTAGACCAAATATATCCTTGTTAACTTCAGAAACCAGTATCTTATTAAAAGGGGGGCCAGTTCAAATTGTGCAATTAACAATGTTTTATTCTTCCTGCTAGCAAAATTTCAGTGAATATGCATAAACATCTGATTTAAAAATGAAAACAAACACTTTTTATGAAACCATATTAGAACTTGTAGAACTTTCAAAAGGCATTTTTTTTTTCTTTTTAATGCCTTTTTAGTAACCTGCTTACAATATGAATACTGCCATTTATCAGACAAAATTGTATTAAGAGTATAGCAGATCAATTATGTAGACGTATAATTGTCATGGATGTGTTTTTGAAAAGTCACAATTTTTGAAAAAAGCAAAGTCAAAATAAGTATGATTTTTCACAAGGTTTGAAACAAGTGTTTTGAAAGATTTTTTTAGTTTCCCTTAGGGAAGGTCTCTCTTCTAGGTAGCAACCAAACTCAGCCCTGTTAAGCTTTAAAGGGATCCAAGTCTATGGGTGCCGTGCCAAATTACAGTAGGCAACCAATATTAAAATGATGAGTGACACTTTGAAATAGTTTAATTATATAAAATTTACCTGTAGCAGATAACTCTCATCCTCTTGCATGATGCAGTTGCCATAGAGTGAGGTGAAGACTGTGTGAATGACACCCTGTGAGTGCTCTTGATTGAGTCTCTCTCCTGCCACCAAGCAGGATGCCACCAACCGTGGGTTCTCCCTCAAGCGGCTCAAGAACTCTCCAAAGATGCTCTCCTGAAAGCCTAGTGTCTTATAACCATCCACAAATTGTGTGTCCTCCAGAAACTTGGCATGTTGACAGCATTCTGCAGGAGAAGCCTCAGCACTATAATATAAAGAAATGCATTTCAAAACGAATTAAAACGGCACAAAAACGCAATGTGAAATTAATGTGTTTATGTAGTTCTGATTTGTCTCCTGGTTAGCTTTCTAACTTCTCTCATAAACAACCATGTCCAATAAGACATCACATGTTCATGGAAAAGATGAAAACTAAAAGCCAACCCAACTACACAACTTTGACCTTTTCTAGGCTCAAAATTTTTATAAACTATATGGCATTCAAGCAAGGTACTAGAAAAGAAGATAATTTTCTAAAAAGTGGGGTGTCATTTTAAATATCAAGATAAATAATTACATTAACACAACAAACTGCATTAACTTAATTTTGCTTCTTGGTATCATATATTTTGGATGTTTTGGCAAGCAACACTTGAGCTAAATGTAACACGCATAAACATGACTATGTAATCATAAGGCTAAATAAAGCTTTGTTTTATGTTTGACATATTTTGAAAAAAAAAAAAACAGAAGAAAAAAAAACATTTTGACTTCACATTAAGGAGTGAAATATATGATGCTTCTTTGATGAAAATTGTTGTGTAGATTACTGGAAAAAAACTGTTTTGAAACACTAAGATAAGTAATAATTTCCCAAGTAAGTTAAGAATGACGTAAGACTTTAGGGGAAGCATATTCAATTGGGGAATTAACTCGCATCTGATACCATGTTAAAAAAAGGAGACACCTAGTGAGGATGAGACGGTCGAGATTGATCCGTTGTTGTTTAGCAATCCAGGCTGCACGGTAGAGCCTTTCTGCAGTCTTCAGCACCTCGTTGTTGAGCCTCTGTATGAGCTGCTTCTCTGAAGAAACATAGAGCCGTTCCTGCTTCAGGTGGTGGGCCAGAGTGTGAATATCTGGCTTCACCATCTTTCAGCTCAGCCACGGACCTGCGAACATAAAAAGATGCAACAAATTGCTAACAGTTCAAGCTAGTACAGAAGTGAAGTAAATAAAGAGAAACATTGAGAATACCCCCCAAATAGAAGCCAGAGAGCTTATTATTATTGTAGGTTCTTGTCTGCTTATGAAAAGCACAAGGGAAGAACCTACAAGTTTTCCTTTAAAAATGTAAAGCAGGCTTATCTCTTGAATTATAACCATTTTGTTGTGTTTTTATCAGGGGCTTCATTAGACCCATTTTACAGTGCAAATACAGTCAAAGGGAAATGCTTATGCCTGGTCAGCATGAGGTTAGATAAGAAAGTGAGGAAAGAAACCAGTGCTTGAAGTGGACAGGTGTGCACAATAATGTAAAATATATTTCCACTTGACACAAGCCTCTGTTCTGGTACTTAATGAGCTTCCTCGTGCCCTCGCAAACTCACTCGCTATATGTAAAATTTGAGGAATTAAGAGGAGAAAAGATGGGGAAAGTTATAAGTTATTTGCCCTGATAATTTTCTTTTCGGCGCTTTCATTTAAAAAATATACTTAGTGATGTTTTCATTGGTCAAGGCAGTGCATTAGAAAAAGGCCGAAGTGAGAAGCCTCAAAAGCACCAGCTTAAAAACTAAATCATAACAAAAATATAACCGGAGATTGTTACATGTTTGACAAATACCCTGAAGGACCCAACAAATTTGTGATAAATGTACCCTTAAAAAATTGTATTGTAGAGAGTGAAGGATATCTTGCCAATTAAATTATTTAACATGTTTTATTTATTTAACTTTAACTATGTTTTGATATATATAGGAATATTTTTACAATAGGAAATATTTCAACATGACTGGAAAAATTGTTATACTTCAGCACTGACTGTTCAGAAAATGTGACAAACATGGGCATACGTGGTGTTCATGTTGAGGCATCACGTTGTATAAAACTGATAACAACAGTTTAAATATCCCACCTTTTTATTAAACAGATAGAGCAGAATTGGTCGGTCAGTATAACAATGCTGTTTCTCTGCTCATCAAAAATAAACCAGAAAGTCTGTTGAATTCTACTCGTCATCTCATCAAGTATGAGAGCTACAGCAAAATCTACATCTCAGTTTAATTTTCATCCACAAAGTATCTGGTAAAACCCTTGGATGATCTTTTAATGGTATGTAGAAAGGCCAGCCCACTTTGTAATTATTTCCAGCTGTATCATCATGTAGAGTCTCCGAAACGTAGAAAGTCATTTGTTAATTCTTTAACAAACAAGGCACAATTCAACCCAGAAGCCTCTTTCGGCATGTAATGTTTTTTTTTTTATATATCCACTGATGACATCTTAGTTTTGTTCATATTCTATTTTGTAACACAAGACCAAACAAATTCATATAATTGGAATAACTGAATAAATAATAAATAATTATTTTATGTTGACCATGACCCTTTCCATCATCTTTCTCAAAATTTTGGTTTAAATTCAACATTTAAAACATCTGAAACATCTGCATATCAAATGCAACAGAATCCTGGGACACATCACAAAAGTGAACTAGTTACAGTGTCAATAAATAGAGCAGCTGAGCGCCAAATATCTAACTGTGTTCAACAGCTAATTACGCTTACACAGGAAGACTGCACTATTTCCTCTGAGACGGCAACAAATACACCAACTTTTACACATGGAACTAACAAGACAATAAACACTGACACAGAAATAAGAAATTGTATGAATTTAATAGGTACAAAGAGCATGCTGATGTTACGGATTTTGAAATGACTTCCTTGTATTAACCCAGAGTCAGCACACGGCAGTGGCAGTAACACATTTAGCTTCATTGTTTTTCATTTAACCCCATGCAAAAGGTTTTGTGTACAAAACTGCTGTTAGCATTCTATAGGTTCACAAAGGCAATTCTGAACATTAACCCCCAACACAATAATCCCTGCATGACCGTTACTGTAAAAAAATGTTGTTTGAGGGTCAAATGCAAATAGTCATTCAAGAGGTTCCCATCAACTTCCCTTGCTTACTCAAGTTTCTTAAGTTTCCCTCATGTATTCTCCAGTCTTTATTACAAGTGTCTCCTGACAAAAAGGAGTCTGAAACCTCAACATGAAGTGTCCCCTTTTTAAATGGCAACCTGTTCTGTTTAACATCAATAAAATTGATTAGTGCTTCAACTTTGTGCCTTGTCAGTCTCTTTCCACGCAATAAGCAGCATGCTTTCTACTGAGCAATTTTATAATAAATTTTTTAAAAATCAGCATGAATGGTTAGCTTTGTGTACAGAGCAATGTTAGATTACTGTCTGGTATATCATATTTGGTGTACTATGGGTGTAGGCTTGGATCCAAACCAGTGAATTCACATCAGTCATTCAAGCTGCAAAAGCTGGCCACTTCTTTTCACTTTCCACTTGGCCAAAATAAATCTGCGCAACAGCTGAACCTGGTCTTCCCAAAATCCCAGGTAGTACTGGAAAACTGTCTAGAGGTTTTTTGAATAATACATTTTTTTGTTGTTGTAGGTTTAGTTTTAATTAGTACTTTAATATATTATTTAACATTTACAATCTTTTTTCCACATAAGCATTAGGTGGTTTACTCATCATTCTTTAAAACTGCATATGTACACATGAGCATTGATTATGCTTTACGGCCTCCACACATCTATCCAAATATTTGGTGCAAAGTTTTGTGAGAGAACACACATCGATTGAAAACAATGGAAGCCAACAGGGGCTAATTTATCTGTCCGAATGCTTGGTGTGAACGAAAAAGATTCTGGCTCTGCCATACCGTATGGGTTTTCGAAGGCAGAACAACCAATGAAAGCTGCTGTTTTGAGGACACCCTCACTTTGATCTCATGACAGAAAATGGTGTGGAAAATAGTGCAGAAAAACAGCGTGATGAAGAGCTGAAAAAGAGATTGTGAAAGATGACAATACAAACATTCAGAAGTTTGTATTGTTAGTGTTTACTCATTGAAATTTTCCACATAGGCCTAAAAAATTTGAAAATGTTTTGTTTTATAAACAAGAAGTGGCTGTTGTCCCCTGAAAAAAAAGCTATTTCATTTATTTTAGTGCTTCGTTCTTTTGACTTGAACGATTCATTTGAACAAATCATTGATGATATTTATATGAGGAAAAATCTGATTTACTTGCAAACTGTTAAGACAAAGACCCCAAAATAGAGCAAATTGAACTCGCTCACATGTGTCTTATGATTATTAACAGTGTATTAACAAGTAAAATGGTCTAAAACAGGGGTGGGCAACAAGCAGCTCTTTAGCGCTGCTCTAGTGGCTCCCTGGAGCTTTTTCCACAATGTTTGAAAATGGAAAAAGGAAGAAAAACATTCTTAACGTTTTCCAATGGTGTAAAAGTGTGTAAAGTAATGATTAAATTTCAACGAAGATTTGCGTCATAGCCTGCGACACGTTTCTGCAGGGCGGGATGCCAGGCAGGTGGCTGTCGTAAACAAACCGGCGGCTGTGTGATGGGCCATGGATCCCAAAGGAAAAAGAGAAAAATAACTGAGAACAGCGGATTCAACATTTCTTGACCGAATCATTTTCATTCATTGTGGAAGCATTGATTGAATATTTGCTCTGTAGTGAGAACTTGCCAAATAACAAGAGTAATGTGGAAAGATATTTCCAGTGAAGTATTTCCAGTATTTACTAACAAAGTGGCTGCTTTTATAAAGTGATTTCTTTTTTTTTTTCATTATATATTTGGTATACACCATAGGTCGGCAACCCATGGCTCCGGAGGCACATGTGGCTCTTTCATCCTTCTGTTGTGGCTCCCTGTGAAATAATGAGGATTTTATAAAAAATAAAATTTTATTTTAGTTTGTTCATTTTAAAATATAATTCTGAATTTGAAGATTATGGTAACCTTGTAACATTAAAATTTAAACGTTTTTAATATTTTTACCGCTCAAAATATGCGTCACATCCGCCGATGTGCGACATTCGAATTCCTGGCGTCTCTCACCTCTGGCAGCCAGCGTTTTTCCAGCACACTACCAGTGTGATTTTTTTACCCCTGCCTGGAAGGTATGATGGATAAATCCAAGAAAAGGAAAATTTATGATCAGCTGATCTAGAAAATGTGTCCCGTCAGAAGGCCGTTGTCGCATCCGATCGGGTGTCCCTCCGGAATTTCCGTTCCCTTTAAACAACAACAACAGAGATCGGGCGGAGTTGCTAAGCAACCGTACGTACTTTTAGTTTGTGAATCGCTTAGAATCCGCCCAAATCACAGCTGTGTGTACGGAGAGCCAGAATGTTCAAAAAGGTTCACGCTGTTAATAAAAATCTATATTAAAATATGAAGTCAGCATTTCTTTTTTACTTGTATTTTAAATATTCATTTGTTTAAATGTTGATTTTAAAATAATCAAAAGGAGTTCAAGTGTTTTAGAGCAGGTTTGTAAGTATTGGTTTACTTTGAAATATATGGCATATTTTATGTTAGCCTTACTTATTTTATCATACTTATCGCACAAGTTATGTGTTTGTTCCAACTTTTAGGGTTTAGCATTGATACCCATCAAACGTTATACAATAATATTAGTATTATTAAGTGCATTGAATTGTGCATTTGTGGAGGAACATATTTTTATGTTACCCTTTTTTAATATTTTCTTGGTCCATTTAAACTCTATTAAACAATAAACTAACCGTTCTCGCTCAAAATCACAAATGGAGCGACATTGCAAACCTTCCCAAACAGGACAGTTTGTATGTGAAATATAAAAGTGACATAAATACATAACTATATATTAAGTGAAGTAGTCCTTTTTTAATTCAGGAGGACAATTTGCTGCACACTCCAGTACACGCGATGGGACAGAAGCAGACTGCGTATTTTTTTTGGTTTGCATTGTTCGTTCAGTGCTGGTGGATAATATTTGGATAAGTTTGGATTTTTATCTCATAAATAAGAGGAGAGGTGCCTGCAGGCTGTTTGGATTTTTTGTTCAGTGGGTTGGGTAAGTTTGGATTTTTATTTCTTAAATGCATAAATGCAATAGCTTTTTGTAAATAGCATAATATATACATGCATAATATATATAATGATTTCAAAATGGGTTGTGGCTCCGGGTGCTTTCTTTTCATTGGGGGCGGTCCCAAATGGCTCTTTGTGTAAAAAAGGTTGCCGACCCCTGGTATACACTATTATTAAATCAAACTTAAACTGTATTAATTTGATTTTATATACTTTATCTTTTCAAAGGGCTGCTGTTTTATTTTTATAAATGCAGGCTGGTGTTTTTGCAGTGTTTGTTGCCCAGATAAGGGACACGTTATCCACGTTCCATTTTGTTTTGTTTTTTTTTTTTTTTTTTGGACTCCTCAAAATAAAAATGATATCAAAAATCTGATTTCTTTATTACAATTATTTAATTTCATCATAGCAATGAAGAATAATTCATTAATATTTGAAATGAATTTAACCTTGAGGCGGCATCGTACAACAGAGTAGTAACATGATTCTCTACTGGATGCACTACAGGGTACTACAAAATAAACATTTCATCATGAAGGCTCATTATGTATTTGTAGCCAACTTAGTCAATTTTATAGTAGGCTAATATGGTTCATATAGATACATACAGCATATGTTGCCTTCCTAATAAAGCTTATAAAAAGCTTTTAATTTTTTGAGGCTCCAGACATATTTTATATTGTTTTTTTTTTGGTCCAATATGGCTCTTTCAACATTTTCGGTTGCAGACTCCTGGTCTAAAACATTGCAGAACATGTTTCTACCCAACAGAGGGCAGCAGACTCTTATCCCATTGAGGTTAAATCAACCAATCAGATGCTTCTTTCGACTCTGAGACTTCAGCACTTCCTTTTACAAATACAGCTTCCTTTTAATGGCTTGGAAATACAGCTCACACAAAGATATGAATAACATTTTTTATGAATGAAAATTCTCTCACCAGTCTTTACCAACAACTCTCAAAACTTCCTCGTTTATCTGAGGTTGAAATGGCTTTTTCAAAACAGGCGCTTTTTGCGTTTGTACGAGGTGAGCTGCATGCTGCGTGAGCGTGCTACGGTTTGACGCGTCTATTCTGTGTATTAACACAATATGAAATATGTTGTGTGCTTGTGTAGCCCTGTAAATCTCAGAAAATCTGCTTTAGCACAGAGAGCCAAAGCGCAAACCTGTCTCCATTAATCAAATAACAGAACAGGAGTGGCAACCAGCAACAATATGCTGTTATTGTTTTAGATGTATTCATTTGACAGACACAAAAAATGTCAACTTTGAAAAAGAAATGTTTAAATTCCTCAGATAAATGAGGAAGTTGTTGGATTGGCAAGAATTTTTTGTTATAAAAGATTTTCTTTTATATGTATTTTGTATATCCCAGGCATTGACATGAAGCACAAATGGTCAGGGTTAAGGAGCCTGCTACCCTATACTGGGTAGACTCATTCTACAGCGTGTTAGATCGTTTTACCCACTTTAGGGTTGACTTGGTTTTTTTTCTACCTGTGCTTGCGTGAACAAGATTCTTTTGTATAAAGTTTGGAAAACACACATTTTAATAGGCAACAAACACATACGCTTTTAAAATATGCATCAAGATATGCGTACATTATAACAAGGGTCTTTTCGAAACATCACTTACTTTGTAGCTTAACCTCCAGTATTCCCTCGTAGTAAGGTTGTTCAAACAAAACGAATGCATAAAACAAGAGGTGAACTGCTGTATTCAATCTCTGTGTAGTCCAAGTCTCCAATCTACTACTTTCAGCTTTTCATAGATTCATGAAATCGTTCACTGATTTGACACTGAAATGTCATCACAGTTGACACTTCCTTTTAAAACAGAAAGTTCATAATGGTCTGAAAAGCATTAAATAAATTCTTTTATTGTTGAAAATAAATGTAATGGTTAATATTATATTCTTCAGCGGACACAGACCATTGGATATATATAATAATAAACAGTGTTTTGACATGTTGTACTTTAGGAAGACAGTGGATAATATGTCAGGTGGTTGGAATAATGTTTTAAAACCAATTAGTTCACTTGTCCAAAAAACCAGAATGGGTAATTCATTTTTGTTCCTTACAACCGGTGACTCTGAGACATTTTTATGCTTACCATCAGACTCTAGTTATTTATTGTAGGTATAGTTAGCAAAATGGAACAATGCAATAGTCTCTCAAAACACGCATTTTACAGCATTCATTCCAAACATAATGCAATGGAAGTGTACATATTAAAATCACAGAAAATTCTGCACATTCGAAGACTTTCTTGGATGCTCATAAGACACAAAACGTTCTTTGTATCCCAGTAACCCAAGAGATGAAGAGCAGCAAAAAAGATCCCATTCTGGCCCCAACATACAGCAGCCCACAAACACAGAATCGACTATCTGTACATCCGCGGAGGCCTCTTGTACAAATCTGTACTGACTAAAACTCCTGTCACCCTGCCAAATAAAGCACCTCCCTGGGCTCACTGTATTATATGGTTGAACACTGTAGCATGTGAAATGTAGCCTGGGGTAGAGGAAAGGGTCAACTATTCACTTTTCAGGAAAATTTAAGTGATTTAAGTGTAAATTTAAGATGGTAGTTTTTTTTTGAGAAAGCAATTTGTAAAAAGTTATCAACAGAAAAAAAGAGAGTAACAAGATATTCTTTTTTTAGTAGATAGTGGTGACCCTGCAAATATACTAATTGAAAAATGGTTGATTTAGCACTTGGCAATGACAGCTATGTTTTTGACATTGGAGCAGAAAATTTAATACTATTTACAATTTCGATTACAGGCCTCAACCATTATGAGCTTTTTTCCATGCTAACTTGGTTTCCACAATTGCACTACTCACACTCATCCAGAACATGTAAATTCCATTTTCTTTGTTGACAGCCCAAATTCAGATTTCACTATATTTACAAGAATTCACCCGTGAACACTAGTAGCACACCAAAGACTGCTTACCAAACACTTAAATGGTGGCAGAGTCACTAGACCTTATATCATTTTAAAGCGGGGGTGAAGTGTTTTATTTCTATACTTTTAATGTTTTCTAGAAATGTAATCATGTGAATGATGCCAATTTTACCAATAAAATCAAATTGAATAAAAACTTAGTAAAAGTTACTCCTGGGTATTGGGCATGGATTTTTTTTCTGTTCAGCTACAGACAATGTTGTCATAAGATATTGCCCTTCCTAGTCTGAGCATGACTATGGAGATGCAGAATCATTTCAAGCTTTAGCAAGGTTCATCACATACACTGAAGCTCGCATTTACTCAATACTCACGTCAGAGTGTAGAACACAGGAAATTCAGGTTGGAAAGCCTTTAATTTCTTTCGTTTCCTCTCTTCCATGATCTGTAGTGTATTATTGCAAAACTCAATTTTAACATACAACTAATGTGTTTCTGAACACCGGCTATTAAATTCAAGATTTCTTCTCAAAAAAGGTTATCTTTTTGCTTTTCATTTTTTGCTATTTTATCAATATTTGGTGTATTTGACAGTTTAAAAAATATTTTTATTAAATAAACTTTCAATTCTTTTAGTTTTTTTGTATATTCAAAACATAGTCATTCACTTATCTCACTAGTGTCAATTTGCTAACTAGCATAAATTTTGCACAATATAATAATAAACAAGATAAATTCTGAAAATGGATTGAAACGAAAGCCAACCAAATATTTGAAAAGTGTCTTGCCTAAATGTGGAAGAGTTTATTTAGATTCTGCCACTCCTATTCTGTTACAGTTTATTACTTGCGTGCTGCGACCTGTTTTTTTTCTTGAGAAATCTCAACATGTTCTTCTACGTAACATCGTCCATAAACACTGCCGGGTGGAGCTTGAGGGCAGAAGTTTTTTATTTAGAGGTTGTTAATGATGAGCACATTTTGGACCACAAGTTATGCGGTGTCAAAACTGAGACTTGAATTTGCTAAAAAAACTGATTTGTTTAAAATGACATATTTGAGAAGGATTTTAAAATCATGATTTTAACAGCTACCAGAAACTGTGTTATTAGTTTTCCCAAAATCAAGCAACTCAAAAAGAAATATATAATTTTAATCTCATAGATATTTGGTCTTGTTGGAGAAAATGTTCAAACACAACTCAATGTCAGTCAGTGTCAGCAGTGATACACAAATAGCTGATACGCAGGCCAAAGATCAGACAGCTTTTCAAATTTTTTAAGGTTTGGACTGCAGCCAAATCTGTTTTTAGCAACAAAGAACGACAGCAGTTTCTAAGCGAATTGGGAACAGGATGAAGGTCCCTTTTTCAGTTCCTCTGATCTGAAAATCTGTGGATACGATTTGACAGCATTTCAGCAGGTAAAGCACTCGCTCAGGGAAACAATCAAGAATCAACAAATGGAACTGTTCAAGAAAATTGGCACTTAGCTCAGAACTTGCATATGAATAAGCGTTAGAATCAGTTCTGCTGATTGTGTTTTATACACATATAGCCAATACTCAACCATAAAGATCTGTTTAATACGGATGCTAATTGAATTATTATTTTAAACTAAACCCAAATTAAACTAAACGAAATCATAATTCAGAAAACACTCCTGCAAATAAGAAACCAAATTAACAATTCGGGAAACATTTCAGCCGTTTGAGATAACTTTAGCATCCATGTTTTACTCAAGACCAAACAGAGACCAGATGGAAAATCTTTTGTGCATGATTTAAACAAGAGCTAGCATGTTACGAGCTTATTGGTTGTGCATTGGTTGATCATCTTATCCTTCATGATCTGACTAGTGACGACAGGTCGTACCTTAAAATTGGTACAAACAAAATTATAAAAAAAGTCACCACCGCCTAAAACCCAACTAACATTGCAGGGACATACTTGTGATCTGTTTGTATGTTATTTTAAATTCATTTAAAGGGTAATAATAGCATCGTTCACATAGTTGAACAAAAATAATTGCGAAAATAACAAAGTTATAAAAAGTGAGTTGGTGGATGGCATATAATTACATTTACATATGTACAAAAAAGGGAAGTTTAAATAAAACCATTCAAAATTAAATTTGCGTTATTGTGCAAAAATTTAAACCTGTCACGTTATTATTTTACCAAGAATACAAAGCAAACAAAATTAATTCATAAGCAAAACTTTTCCATGATTCCTTCCATCATGCAAACTATCCTAGCAATAAAAATCTATTACAATTTAAATAAAAGGACCGGAAATGTTCACGTTGAACCATATTTGTGACTCTGGTAAAGCAGGTGCTTTAACAGGGATCTGTTTTTCATTTCTTCTTCCTCTTTGTGATTGGTTTAGCCTGTGGTCTCAGCGGCCTTAAAGCACAGCACTAAGAAGAACTTCTGTGAAAAGCGAGTTTTTAGCTAAAAAAGAACACTTTAACCACGATTCATTCATGAATGAAAATACTCACATGGTCAGCAGTGAATACCACCTGACTCACTGTGGATCCAACATGATAAGTCAAATGAGAAAACCAGAGTGCAAAATGTTTCTTGAATAATGTGAATGAGGACATAACTGAGGATGTGATGTGAATCAGGATACCTTTGCACTGCCAAGCCTGTTAAGCCTCGTTTCCTTTTACCACATGACACTGAAAGCAAATTCGGAGGGTTCAGATCTGCTTTTTTCTGTCACTTACTGACCACGGAATATTCAAAAAATAAAGCACTAAGTCGTTCAGGGAAATGTATTTTATGCCTACATCAGTCCTGTAATGAAACATTTAAGGATGCTTTTGCTCTTTTAGGTAATGCAAAACTAAATCTTTGTGGTTACCATAAGTACTGCAGCAATCATCTTTGAGGAGCTTAGAGAGATTCCTGAGGTAAATGAATACAGCCTTCACCCTAAAAGCATTTTTAACAATGATTATTTCTGAGAAAGCTTATTTTAGTAAAGATTCAGCTCAAAGGCTCTGCCAAATGAATACACAAAATATGCCTAAAATACAGCTGACACACAAAATATGCAAAAAAAGTTCACCCTCCCTGTTTTTGTTTAACAGTTTCTGACTTCAGAAGAAAAACTCTCTTTAAGAAACTATTGTGGATATCCTGAGAATGTGGCAACATGTTAAAATAAAGATCTTTAATTCCTCATACACTACTAGTTTACATATTAAAGTATTTTTGTTTTAAATGTAATGAGGTAGTTGAAAAAAAATCAAGCAGATCACATAAGATAAAGATACCACTAAGAGAAATAATGAATGAACAGTTCAGACTAGAAGATTTTAGCTCTGGTTTAGCCCACCAACAGGTTTTAGGAAATCTCTGATAAATGCCTGAAATATCACAGAAGTTGGTGTTTGTGTACACGAGTGACTATCGCACACTGTCAATGCTAAATTTCTTGGCTTACCAATGACTTTTCCTATTGTAAAATCATGCAGTGTGAAACTTCCTGCCATTGAGCTATAGAGCAGAGTGAATCCAGCAGCGACCGAATGTAATCCCAGACAGCAGTGCAGTTTGGGAAGATCTGTGAAGGGACTACATAAAAAATCCTGTCAGAACTTGGCATTACTGCCCCTTCTCGCAGTGGTGAGGATGTCTCCACTGCGAACACGAACATGACATGTCTCTTCTCTTTTCTCAACATATTTATTAGTGCGAAAATACCTATTTTACTATGTAGATATTTCCAAACTCTGCTCAGTTTTAGTCACCATTCTTTCTGATGCAACACTTGAAGCAAGAGTGAAAATATTCACACAAGAAGTCCACATAGCTAAAGAAAACAAAGACGTTTAGGTTGTTAAATTGTGTCTAGTATATATGCGTCTGATGACGTCAGTATGTGTAGTGTCAATTCTTGACTGTAAATTGGGTTGGGGTATGACAACTTTAACACCAAACGCAAAAGGAGCCAACAAAATAGCTCTGCTTTTACATGGATGTCCGCTTGCCCATGTCAAATTTCCTTGCCTCACTCAAAACTTAAAAAAAAAACTTAAAAAACATGACATGGTTTTTGTTCTTTATTTACGTTACTTTGGAAAGTGTTAACATGGTTGGCTTTAATATTCAGAGATGCATACAGCTTGTTGAGTGTATTTCAATTGAGCAGTCAAGCTTTTAACTTACCAGGTTCTCTGACTACTTCACTCACTGTCTTTCAAGCTAGATCCTGCTCGTCCTGTCTTTAGAAAAATATTCCATGATCTTTTTTTTTACTTTCCCTCTCAAGAAAACATGTTACTATAAGAGAGAGCTACTTATTTGTAGACGCGGTGAACACTCTCGTCAATGTAACATTTTATCAACTTGGGTGAGCGCTCAATAGTCATGGTGCACCAGTTTTCATGAGGTCATGTCTTTGGATATACTACATGTAAACCACTTGCAATTCCCAAGTTCAGTGTAAAAACACAGTCAGAAATGTGGTAGAATCATAATTTGTACAAGGTACTGGTCAAGTAAATACATCCAGATACATCATTCAGTACCTATTAAATAGCAAGGATTTGAGAAGCGCAAATGAATTTTGAACAAACTTTATCCACTGTGTTATTAAGTCCCAAGAGTGGGGGTTTCACCATTTTCAATGACTTGTTTACTGGGGTGCAATGTGGAATTGAGAAGACCTTTTGCGAACTTGGGAGTCTCAACGAATGTAGAAAAACATCTGGGACTGTTTCACTTACTGCTGTCACATACTTTTAATTCGAACATACTGCACAGCTCGTCTACTACATCTCATACTTTGTTAAAATGCAAATTGACAAAATTAGCAACTGTAAGATATTGATTTTAAAATTTTTCATAGCATGGCTAGGTCTCAGTCTAATGACTTAACAGGAAAAAAACTCTGAGGTCTGTTAGTACAGTTTAAAGCAAAACAGTTAATTTTCAAAGCATAAACAAGTATTTGAGAAAATTTTTAACAGAGTATGATCGTTGACAGCAAACACTGTCCTCTCGCATGACGCGATGACAGCAGAGAGACAGCACAGTACAGTGATTGGTTCAGTGTAACCATACATACATTTTTTTTGGAGAAATGAGACACACGAAAATAATTTTTTTTAAAAATCGAATCAAACATTGTCTATTGTACAGATATCTATTTTAAATAATACAAATAGTTTTAACCAACTTCATTTATGAAATTTGTTCTCAAAGTTTACCTCCTCTCTCATTAACTTTACATTAGAGGGCAATAGTAAGATAAGATAAGATAAGATAACATAGACTTTATTAATCCCACAATGGGGAAATTCTGTAGCAGCGTGGAATCAAGCAGCAGGTCGCATGTGACACGATCGAGACCATCGAATATCCAACTTGTGTATTTCAAATATGTGCTTTTAAAGAACAACTAAACATTGGATTCGCTCAAGTTTATGAAGTTTACGGAATACACTTATTATTAGGTGTCGAGGAAAACTATTTAAGGCGGAGTCATAGAGAGATGCTGTAGTAACATTTCCGTGCCCCAAAACATGAAGCTACTCGAAACGACATGGGATTTGTTGTTTGTCATGTCACTCAAATTGCCTCATGGGCGGTTCTCAAAGTTTCCCCCCAAAAAATACTGTGTTTTAAATTGTTGCAACAGAACAAACAAACAACAGTTCCAGCAAATCTATCAAAAGTTGTATATTACATTTCTTAACAGTGATGGTGATGCCAATTTATTTTGTGTTCTTTGCAAAAAAAAATTGTTCATCCTGATTCTAGACAATACTTTCTCTGTTTTTTTACAGGATTCTTCTTTACCGTGTATTTTAAAAGGAACTAAAAGAGTACAAATCGAATTAACTAATTAAACATCTTGTAAAACATAGGGGTTTAGATAAAATAAAAGAAGGTTTAAAAATTAATTATTATGAACAATTTGTGAGTTTGGGGAGTTCAGAACTGCATATTGCATAGATATCTTTACCTAACCGATTGTTAATGAATGCATTCTGATTTTATTCAACATTTAAAATCACAAGATCAGAGGGACTTTTTTCAGAGTTCTGTCAAATACCAACAGTAAGGAGCCAAGAAAAACATGGCAAGGCCCTCTCAACATTGCTGCACGTGCCAGTGCACTCACACTATCCGGAGCTTCACACTTCCTAACTCCTGACACTGCTGTACTGGACACACATCCTCAGCATCAACTCTTAGCAACAGTTCCAGCAAAGGATTATGTGCTGAACCAGTCACATGACAAAAAAACTGCCATTGTCCAGAAAATCTTGAGCTCTCCAGAGAGGAACAACCAAACGAGCACCATGAGTCTTCTTTCTTTGGGTTCCAGGATTTCAGGGAGAGTTGTCAATAACTATGAACAGGACTAAAATTGTTATCAAACTTTAGTCTGCTCCTTAAAGAGCAGCACTGACCTAATGTCAGAGCTTTGGCATGTGTTGATGAGATGCCATGGGAGGAGCTTTATAAGGGTACATGAGGACGGCTTCAGTTAGCAGATAAAATTGGAAGCAAATTGGAAAAGCTGCCAATTCTTTGCCAGCCACACACAGCTGAGTGATTAGAAAATGAGCGCGATCTAGGATTTAGTAGCCTTCTAAGAAAAACAAACCAGCATTTCTGAGATAGTATGTGCATTTATAAGAGCATGATCATTAGTGTGCCAGTGACACAAAAACCTACAAATACACTACCAGTAAACCGTCCGTAATCAGTTCTGCGTCACAACTGATCATTTATGGATCATTATAAATGATTTGTAAAGTTCGGAGTGAGTTTGATTTAAAAGATTGTTCTTCAAACTTTACCTTTATTTCAACTACTTCTGTCAGATCTTACGCATTCTAGGGGTCTGTTTCTGCTAACACTTTACCCAATGCTCCAAAACTGTATAAAAATTTTTTTTAATTAAATAAAACTTTCAGAGAACTTGCAGAAAATTACTGGGAGTTTTTTTTTTTCTCTCTCTCTGTCTCTACTTTAGAACAAGCACTTATGCTCATTTAAAAACAGACAAACTTGACAGAACATTTTTTTAATGTAGTGAATATGTCTGCTATTACAATGTTACAATTCTGAATCAAGGAAAGGAAACACAGTCATTGGTGAGATTTGAATTTTGCACCTAGGAGCACCAGGACTTTCAAGTCCTGCACACTGTCCACTATGGGCTTGTCCACATGTACGCGGTTATTTTGTAACATCTTTTTTTTTTTACATGGTTATGCTGTCCATCCACAGGTGTCCAGAGAAGTAGTTCACCGTAACCAGGTATTTTTGAAAACATTTACCAACGTGGAGTATTTTTTTTAAAAGCTAATGAATCACTTTCGTGTAAACAGCATAACGTGATTATTTTTTGTTACAGGCTTGGTTTGGAGAAACTATAGGAGTTTGTCTTTGGTGCTGCACAGCTTTTTCTCACAAAGAACCAAGGTTGATAGAGGACAGAGCATGGGTTTGTGCTGCAGTTCTCTGTGCAAAAGCAAATCTTCTGAAATATTTAATAACCTATTTAATCAAAGAACTTACCACCAGCAATATGCCTTTCATTTTTCTAAAATGCACTCACCTGACACAGATGCAAAGAGCACCAGTTTTGAACAAGAACTGATTGATTCTCAGATAAATTATGGAATTTTGAGAGCTAAATAATTGTTGGTAAACACTGGAAAGAAAATTTTAATGAATAAAAGACGCTGTTCTTATCTTTGTATGAGTTGTATTTTCCAGCCATTGAAAGGAAGCGCAGATGTCCTTCAAAGCTGAGAGAAGCTTTTGATTGGTCATTTTAACTTCAGGGTTGAAGAGACTGCTGCCCTGCTCTTTACAATGTTTTAAGCACATTTCAGCATTTTCGCCTGGACGGTTATATGGTTAACTTTTTAGACATTATTGTTTGTGTAAATGGGGTAAAACAAACTGCCTTTGAAAAATAACTGAGTATTAGTGAACATGATTTTAAAACCGACAAATTTTACAGAACATTTTTTAAATGTAGTGGATATGTCTGCTTTTATACTGTTACAATTCTGAATCGAGTAAAGGAAACAGAATCATTGATGAGGTATGAACTTTAAACTAAGTAGCTGGCTGTAAACCCTTAGTTTTAACTTTAAATGAAGTATTTTTAATTACTGCTAATGGAACATTTTCTGTCCTCCCTTGTGTGTTTACGTTTCAGTTTTTTTTTTTTTACTATACTGTAACCACACCTCTTGCTATTTTCATGGAGAGAAGTTTGCAGCCTGCCCTGCATGAGCTATCAATAATTAAAGTATTTTTACACCACTGAACCAAACATTCTGTTGCTGTTGTCCTGAAATCAATGTCGAAACTGGCTCATCCCTAACGTGTAATATTCTAAAGTAATCTACTAAAACACAGAACAAAGGAAGTAACATTGAGTTGTTTAAACTGGAGACAAAAATAAACCGAACACCGAAAAAACAAGATTTTGATGGTAACATGTTACATGATTTCATTTGAAAAAGTGAGCTGGACTTTTGTTAGACACTTTTGTGTTTGTAAATAAATTACCAATGTACAAACCCCTGGCAGCAGGATTGTACCAGCCTCACATCTGCATGACTGAACAGTTGACATCTTTCCCTAATGTGTTGAGCTTAGCCTAAGTTCAATAACGTTACATTATTAACTTTAAACTTAAAAGCAAAACAACACCACCAGATTCGCCTGATAACTGCACGTAGAAAAGAACTTCAACTTAAATTCTTCATATATTTCACAAAAGGGAAAACGATGATCACTTTACTCTATTATCTTGCAGACAGCATTAAACAACACTCTGCAACTGGCTGTCAATGAGAACAGCAGACAATAACGATAACAAACTCCCCCATAGACGGCGTGTCTGCTAACGTTAACGTAAGAAAAATCTATTAGCATACTTAACGTTGGACGTTTTATTAAATAAAAAGCTTGATTGTTCGGGTCTACAGCGGTTTAACGTTAACCATTTCCAAGGAACCGAAAATTTTTCATAAGCGTATTCGTCTGGCAACAAAAGGGGTTAAAAACAAAAGGGGACAACATGACCGACACAAGCAGGCCAGGCAGCTAACGCTCATTTCGCTAAAGTCTCACGTCACACCAGCTTGAAACAGGGTGCTAAACTTACCCACAAATTAACGACTGGATATGAGCTGTTACCGCAGTCCCGAAGAGCACGTCTTTTTTCAATGGTTTAGCTCGCTGTTCGGCCCTCCAAAGATCCTAGCAGTAAATGAAAGAGATAAAAAGCCCTCCGTCGTCAGATTTTCTCCTCCCTTTAGCAACAGCCACAGCACACAGCTGTCATCAAACAGGGACGCGCGCCACTACCGCGCATGCGCATTGAAGCTAACTTACGTTTTGTTTTTCCACGTTTATTTTGCTTCAGATTTTTTTTGTGTGTGTTTAAAGTACTATAGATTCGTTCTTTTGTATATAAATTTTTTTTTGTTTTGTAACCATTAATTAAACAACATGTTAAAAGAACCCCGAACACTTATCGTGGAAATATTTTCTAACCACTAGGTGTCACTGCGAACCTAAATATTAAAATATTGTGTTGTATTTGTATTTTTTAGCATTTCTTTATTGTTATGGCTTAGACAACTAAAACATACAAGTAGAGCATGCATTGGGAGTTAGATTTTTAATCTAAACAAGCTTTATGGTCAGTAGTGTGAATCAAGGGCTATGGTCAGTTGCATTTTTCATTCTGTTTATACTTTTTCTCTCGTTGTAGCATGGGATCACGAAACATGGATGCTATGCTCTCTTTATATTGGTGCATGCTGGTACTTCTCGGCTACAGCTTTTCACTAAAGGGTGAACCTGCAGTTCCTCCATTGGACGTTTGAGGCTGACTCCAGAAGTGAGCAGGTTCTCATTCACTCCCATGTTAAAACTGTCCAACTTTGGAGCTGAAAAACATGTCTACACCCCTGGTGGTGCAATGTTTTTTTTATTTATTTTTTTTATTTATTCTTACACTAGTTTTGATCTTCATAGACATGCACTCTGAATTGGAGTTAATTTGTTTGTTAACAACTGAAACCTCCAGCCAATCAGACCTCTTTGATATATCTAAGTCTCACCTCTCTGGGCCTCTTTTTGGTTACAGTGATGTAACTTCCATAGTGGGATGGCCGGGTACACCTGTTTTGAGCCCCCTTTACCATTAATATGAAATATCACACATGCTACAACCATGTTATATACAGTCAATACTATGTGATGATGATGATGATGATGATAATCATGATCATGATGAAGATGATGATATGAACTGATTGTCAGCACAAGAGCCATTGCTCTTTTCAAATTTAATTGCATGGTTGAGACTAATGTTTAACTTTTTAAGTGGTTAAACTAGACTGACATAAGATTTTTATAAATTGATATTTAGTTAATTAGCATTTTATATTTAGTGTTTTGTAGTAGTTTTAGGAACTTGTTTGGAGTATCATATTATTCCAATAAGGTTCATTCTAACTCACTTTTGTATTCAACAATTACAGTACTTAATTTTGTATAATAACAATTTTTTACAATGTGGTGTTGTTTGTTTTGTTTTTGTTTTATGCTGAAATTATTTTTAATAAGATAGTGTATTTTTTGTTTGATGGTGTTGTATTTTGTATAATACAATTTTTTACAATGTGGTGTTGTTTGTTTTGTTTTTGTTTTATGTTGATATTATTTTTAAAAAGACAGTGTATTTTTTTGTTTGATGGTGTTGGTATTTGAATTAGTTTTTTTATATAATGCTATATTGTATTTATTTATTTTAATTAGTTGGTTTGTGTAAAATTGTACGGAATTTTATTTTATTTAGGTTTTGTTTGTTTGTTAAATTGTGTAGCATTATATTTTATTTTGTTGTTTTGTTTTATGGTGTTGTATTTTATTTAGTTTTTTGTTTTGTTGTATGATGTTGTATTTTATTTAAATATTTATTGTTTGTGTTATAATGTGATGTATTTTATTTTCTTATTTTTTGTCAACTGGCATTGTATTTTTGTTTTGTTATATGGTGTTGTATTTTATAATTATGAGACAATAGTTCAATAGTTTAACAGTTTATTAAATTAGTTCAACAGACTTATTTTGTTAAAAACAACAACCCCAGTTGTCCATCCCAACCAAATGCTCCTGTTACTTTAATAAGTGGTATAATATAGGTATAATATAGGTGTAATATATACCTATATTTCCTTTTACAGCAATAATTACAAGCAAAAAAGAAGAGATACAAAAACAGAGTTGCAGCAGGTAAGACATAAAATAATGTACAGTATAAAATTGATTTACATCAGAAATATAAAAGTTCCATGTCAAAGAAAAGAAGAACATATTTTAAGACTTTTTTGTATTGATATACTATGATTTCATTTTCGCAATTACTCACTTTTAAGCTATTTGTAAAAAGGTTCTCAGAGTAGCTCATGATGTTAAATCCGCATAGAGAGAGAAATAAACTATAATCAAGCTCAGCTCTGCGAGGTATGAAGCCAGAAAGCGCAAGCTGTTTGTTCTTTACACAGATGTCATCCTAACCAAATTTTTTACTTCTAAAAAATTAAGGACCATTGTCAATAAAGAATTTGAACAGCAACCCTCACTTTTGGTTTCCAATGTGAGCTCTGCTCTGTAAAGCCTTCTTGCCCGTGTGTCCTGGTGGAGCAGTAGGAGGGAGCAGCCCGGGAGAATTGCTTAACAGCTCTTTTCTCTTCTGAGACTTGTTGCTGGAGCCACTCTCAGTCCTCCAGCCACCTAAGGGTTCAGATTTGGAGCGAGGCCCTAGAGACAGAGGTGGGCAAGTTTTAGGGGTGATTGTGGTCATTGTGCGATGGAGTACTCGTCTCTTAGAGGTTCCCAGAGGAGGGAGGCTAGGAGGCTTTAGTTTTCTCGTCTCCATAGGTTCAGCCATATGGTTTCTTGGTAGCAAAGAGGGAGCCATTGCTTGATCTCTCAGTAAGTCAGCCAAGCGAGTTTCCAGGCCACCGAGAGCTTGCTTTGTGTATGTTTGCATTTCTAGACGGTGCTGAGTGAGTTCATCCTGGAGTTCATTTCTGATTTCATTTAAGTTTATTAAGATCTCCTCTAAAAGAACAACACATCTATCTTCTTTTTCTTGCCCATTATCCACAATTCCTTCAATGGCCTCTTTCTTTGCTGCTTGATCTCCTGTGTTCTCCTCAGAAAAATTTATTTCAACCCTTGGCATGAGTGCATCATCTTTTTTCTTCTTCTCTAGTGTGATTTGATTTACAACATCTAGTAACCCACTGCGATAAACTCCCAAACCAGCCTGTGTCCTGATCTGACTCCTGACCAAAGAGAAGACTGAACTTACTCGAGTCTGCTTCTCTTTCCTTTCAGCTTCTTCATTCTTCTCGCCAATTACTTCATAATCAGCTTGCTCCTCAGCTTCCTCTTCTTCATTCTTCTCCACTTCTTCATGATCAGCTTGCTCATTCCTCATCTTCTTTCCAAGTTCTTTGCTTCTGGTTTTTATTAACCATTTCTGGAGGACTGTGGCGTTTTGTGTGGTCTGCTCATTCATGACGTCCAGTTCTTGTTGATCCTCCTCTCTCTGCATGCTTGTTTAGAGTCTGTTTAAAGCTTATCTCATGTTTTAAGTTTTAAGATCTCTGTTATAAGTGCACATCAGCCTAATAGTGTGCAAGAGGGCTGTATTTCCCTGGTGAAACCTAGCGCTCCAATCAGCATCAGCCCCAGAGTGGCAATCGTTGTTCTTTGGGGAAACACTACTCATGTTGATCACCACCTTTTCCCTTAACACTCTCAAAGGCTCATTTAAATTTGACCTGTTACTGTTAGGCTCCACTGTACTGTACAAAGAAGGTCTCTCTGTGGATTTGTGCTTCTGAAAACACATACTTTACATTGATGTCCATGCATTCTACTTTCATGTGGTGACATTGCAACGGCATTGCAAAAACTGGCAATTTTCTGAATAAAAATAGTTTTATTGCAGAAACTAAATGAAATCGCACCTGATGGATTTTGGCATAAAATATTTAGCCCTACTGTTGACAGTAATTAATATTCTTCAGCTGAAATGAGGACCCCAGCTTTTTACACTTATCCCTAAAACATGGCTCTACCCAGCAGCATCCTCTGAAAGGGAGACAAAATCCTAACCTTCAAATAACGTTCTGCAAGTTATTAAAGTGCTGCTGTTTATTATGCTTGATTCGACTTTAGAGGAACATCCTGTATTGGTTATTCTCTTGTCACAAATGCAGCATTACGAAAAATAACATTTTGGATATTAACTGTTTTGGATATTAAAATGTTAAAACCTTTGAAAACATTCTTGACACCTCTGTGGGCACACAAATTCTTAACGCTTTGTAAAGAATTATTTTCTCTGAGATGGGTGTAAGCAAAACAGCAAGTGCCTTGGTCACTCAAGTTATTGTTGGGCCCACTTATTGTTTACTCTTTTCTGAGAAAGCGTTTTTATTTTTAGTGGTTTTGGGAAAGATGCTCAATGTATTTCACCACTCTTTATTTATTATATTCATCATCAAATTCAGAGCTGATCCCATGAATGTCTTCTTCTTATTTCATCTCCTCCCATTTCACACTTTACAGAACATTGTTTATGGGTCTTTTGGATAATTATGGGTGTTTGTGTTTTTTTTTTTTTTTTTTTTTTTTTTTTTTACTAATCAATTAGATCACTTATAAATTAGACACATTTGACATGTTTTGTAAGTCACAGCGGTTACACAGCGGTTACACAGCGGAAGCCCTTCGAGCCACAACCCATCACTGGGAAACATCCACACACTCATTCACTATGGGTAATTGTGTTTGGACTTGTGGGGGAAATCGGAGCACCCGGAGTAAACTCACAGGGAGAATATGCAAACTAGCAAACCAGCAACCTTCTTGTTGTGAGACGACTGTGCTACCGACTGCACCACAGTGATGCCATTTTTCAAAAGTGATATATGTACCATTTATCTTTAGAAGGAGTTTTAAAACTAAATTATAATGAGACAAATAGTTTAAATAAATAACCAACATTTTACTCTGTAAACTTTAAATGAACATATAAAAAATCCCATTGCTTCTCAAATAGTCATTTAAAAAGTTATTTAAAACAAAGGTGTTTGTTGTGAACCATATAATTTTAATCATGAGTTATCACACACACACGCACACACACATGCACGCGCACGGACGCGGACACGCACACAAATGTATTTAAAAAGGCAACATCTATCTATAAAACAAAGCATGATTTTTATTTTTCTGATAAAAATGAAATAACTTTTCTGATAAAATACAATTTCTTAACTTGTTTACTTACTTGAAACCACATTTTGGACATTTTAGAGCTTATCAAAAGGGGTGGAGTTTATTGCAAACCTGATGTTACTTTAATGTTGCATTTTTGTTAAAAGGGGGTGAAGACCATATTTTAGGCCTTCTAGTATGACTCAGCACTTCTTTTAAAAATCACCCAACAACAAATACAAAACAATTCATACGAAAAAACTAAAGTGTTGCTCATTTCTAAATCAATTACTTAAGATATGCTACAAATTCATTCTGTAGTTATAACAACAAACCAACTTTTGACGGAAAGAAATTACTTTACCCCAAAAAAACTGACTTTAAAGACATCAGAAATAATCAGTCCTGGCAGTCACCGAAATCTTAAAGCGCATCTACGAGCCAATGGGATTCCAGTAACGCTGTGCCTCCTCTTTTGGGATTGGACAAACAAGTTCTAACAACAAAATAAAATCCTCGTAAATCTCACTCAGAAAAGCAATATTTAAAACACCCAAATGTTTAAAGAGGAAACTTGCAACGTGTAAATCAAAAAGGGGTTAAAAAATTAAGTGTTGGAACCACCACAAAATAAGAGAATTAAATGGGGACGAGAGCGTCGGGAGTAGAGCCACAGTGGGCGGAGTCTCGTTCACAGTACAAATTGCCCTTCTCAACACAGCATCTGCCCTCACCTACTCAATCCTGCCACTGACCAAAGAGCAGACTAAAAAACACTCAAAAATGGTAAGAGACTTGATTTAATATTTATGTATATATTTTTTTAAGTTCATATTTTGCACTTAAGTGCAGTTTTGCACAATTATTTTATAAATACTGTATTTCTCATCTTCTTTCTTACAGACATCCTACACTGACAAAGGTGAAAAGGTATGAGATCACTTTACAATACATATCTGATAGAGGGTTTTCATATTGAGCCTTATCAACTGTATGTTGTTTGTATTATCTTTTATTCTTCACAATTTACTTAATATATATATATATATATATATATATATATATATATATATATATATATATATATATATATATATATATATATATTTGAAATAATGCAGTTCTTTAGAGAGACAGAAAATCCTTGAAATCTTGTTTTAATTTCACCAGCACGAGCAAGGCAAGTTTATCTGCTTTGACCACATCACGTTCTGGGTTGGCAATGCCAAACAGGTAAATCTTTTACAGCATTTGATAAAATATTTAGTTTGTATGCGAATGTTTGAGGAGGTGTCCAGCAGGGAGATGCTATTGGCTCTTTTCAGGGGTGGGAGAAAAACCAACATCCACTTGTCTCTAATTTGTTCCATATTGAGATTTTAGGTAGTCAGCACCACCGATAGATGGCGCCATTGCCATTCTGCTGTATGTAAAAGAAATCTGCAAGAGGAAAGGATGTCAAATTTAAATTTGAAAGACTTGTGAATATGAAAAGTCTAAAGAAAGAATACATAGTATTAAATATGATTAATTTTGTTAAAACAAATATTACACTTGAGCTTTATTAAGTAAACCTTCCTGTCTTATGCAATGTAATAGACATAAAGACAACAATAACAATGATGGATGTTTACCTTTATTGCACCAGTATAGTATCACATGAATGAGTTTTGGAATTAAATGTAAATTATTATTTTTTCTTATCTTTTGATTGCTTCACTCTTTTCTCTCTCATACAGGCTGCTTCGTACTACTGTAACAAGCTGGGTTTCGAGCCTTTGGCGTATTGTGGGCTGGAAACAGGTAGCAGGGACGTCGTCTCACACGTCGTCAAACAGGGCAAGGTGAGGAATTTCTAGTTCTAATTTTCCATCCCTTCACTTTTATTATTGTAATCAATCCATCTAAACGTTTTGTTGTTGCTCTTCTTGCAGTAGCTTTAAAGCAGCTCCAAAAACAAGCTACATAACTACTTCTGGAGCTTGTTTTCTCCATCAATTTAGGATATTTTTAAATACTTTTTTTGTTCCTTACAGATTATCTATGTTTTCACCTCTGCCTTGAACCCCGGAAATAAAGGTAAAACTTGTCCATGTATGTAAGTTTTTGATTACTTGTTAAGCCCTTTATTGAAAGAGTTTCTGTATCTTTGAACAGAGATGGGTGACCACCTGGTCAAGCATGGTGACGGTGTCAAAGATGTAGCTTTTACTGTAGAGAACTGTGACTTCCTGGTTGAGGTAAGAACTTGGATTAAAATGCCGAATGGTATTATTTAGAATAATCATGGATTTTATTCCTGCAGAAAGCAAGAGAACGTGGTGCAATCATCATTAAAGAGTCATGTGTGGTGGAGGATAAGTTTGGAAGGGTGAAAATGGCAGTCCTGCAAACAGTACGTGTCATCTTTTAGCACATTTTTTGTTTATTTAGGAAAGATCAATGATGAGAAAGAATAAATAAATGCATCTTTGTTGTAAATATGAATTGTTAAAAACAATTATATACATACATATGTTCATATATTATACATTAATATTTAATAAGTAATTAAATAATATTATATATATATCATAAAATCATTAACAAACAAAAAACAAAATGGATGACCAAAGAAAAGCTAAAATAAAATGTAAATATTTAATACTTGAATATATTTCCAAATAATCACGTTTAATGATGCCTGTTGTGATGTGATTTTTTTGCTGTCTGTCTCGGTTTTTATTATTTTAGTACGGTGATACCACCCATACTTTAGTAGAGCGGGCAGGATACAACGGGCTCTTTCTCCCAGGATTCAATGCTCCCTTATTCCAAGATCCTTTCTTGGCAAAACTGTAAGTGCAATTTTTTATGTATTTATTTTAGTGTATTCTATTTATGTTTTTTTTTTTTTGCAACATAAATAGAATACATTTTTTTTTTTTTTTTTGTAAACTACTGTTCGTCTGCTCACATCAAAAGTATCAAGAAGAGACTACTTGGATAGCTAGATTTATAAGAAAATATACGTTTATTTTCAAACTGATAAATGCAATAGTTATTTTGTTTCTGCCTCTTTCCATAAAATGTACATCTTTCCTTCACGCCAGTTTTGTGAATTCACCGGCCTTAAAGTCAAATCTGCTGCTGCTGCTTTTTCATGACAATTTATTAAAGTTCCACTGAGAATGTACGAAGGAAAACAAATAAAACATTTATTTAGATTTTTTTAATTGCATTAGTTGATTAGAAAATACATTTATGTGACTAATCACATTTCAGGTGAAGACAACAAACTAAATATTTGACACTTTAAAGAAAATATTGTGGGAACATGATATATGTTGGTGAATGTTCTGGTTAAATGTTTAAATATGCAACATTTTTAGTAAGAAATGTGATAAAAAATATATATAAAATCTTACATTTGGAGCATTTACAGGTTAAGAAAGATAGCGCATTGAAGCCTCCAGAGACTTTGTGATTCTAAAATGTTGTTTTGTTTATTAAAAAATATTTAGGTACACAGCCAAATTTAGAGTGTTAAATCAACACTCCTAGTGTCAATTGTTAAACCTCTATATACGCTTAAAAAAGTGCTAAATGTAACACTGCTAGAGTTGAATTAACACCATGCGAGTTAGATTAACGTTATATAATGTAAATCAAGACCCTAGTCAATTTCAACATGACTGTGTTGTCAACTTACACTCTGCTAGTGTTAATATATAACTCTTGCAGTTTTACTCTTAACATTTTGGTAGTGTCTGGTATTCGACACCAGGAGTGTTAATTTAACATTTAACATTTTACTTTAAACAAATAAAAAATTTGGCAATAGAAAAAAAACATGGTAAATCTGAAATATATAGACTGAGTAACACTAAACTAGAATGGTATAACAAAAGTGCCAAACAAAAATCATCACAACAACACATGTAGCAAAATACTTATGGGGGGACAGACTAGTTGTTGTTAAAGTTATCAAAAGGTTATCATAGTATTCCAAGTATATTGTCAGTTTTGACATTTTAACCAATGTACATGTTGTAACAAAAACACTCATTTATTTCTAATTAAATGTGTAAAAGAATTGTCTGAAAATGTTCAAATCAAAAGCTATGTTTTCATGGCAAGGCTTGGGAAACAAAATTGACCCGGGTAATAGGGATAAAAAGATGTACATTTATCGGAATGACCCTTATATCAGATTCATTGTAAAATGATAAAATAACTAAAAAAGGATAAGTCTTTCACAAATGTCTTGCGCTCTTGTTATCAATCTGTATGTGTGATTATGTGTTCAGGCCAAGCGGGAAACTGGATTTTATTGACCATGTGGTTGGAAATCAAGCTGATAACGAAATGGTGCCGATAGTGGAGTGGTATGAAACTTTTTTATACACACTGTTGAACACTGTTTTCCAATTTTAACAAGTAGGATAGCTTCAAACTGAGGGCCAGAGCTGCTCTGTAAGCATACACTTAATCACGTAGAGCACAAGAACAAAGCTTTGTTTTTACAAGGGGTGGGTTGCTGTTTTATTGCTTGTTTGTGACCAACTTAATCTGTACAAATGTAGATTTCTAATTATAACTCAGCAAAAACAGCTTCTAGAAAGGTCTTAAATGGCAGCATCTGGAGACAGTTAAAGATGGGTTAAAGAAGAGGAGAGGGAGGAAAAGAGGGGGGAGAGGGGCAGCAGAAAATTAATTATTTAAACCAGACCCAATACCTCAATGTTCAGAAATGTACCCTGAAAAACATTTTTATTTTAAACTTGTCTAGCACGTAAGAACCTTAACACAAGTAGCGATAAAATGACCCTGAATAGTCAAGAGATGTTAAATAATTAAGTTCTGAAACGTTAGAATTTTCGCATTTGAAAAGGTAAGTTGCAGCCATGTTTTTAGCCTGATGCGCAACCTCTCACCTTTAAAGGAAGGAGAGAATGAATGTTCTATTTTTCATTTCATTGCAGGTTAATCAAAAGTTGAATTCACAAAAACTTTCAGTTGCGTAAAATTAGGGGTCAATAGGAGGACATTTGTTTTAAGTTAAGAGACAAAATCTTGTGAGAGTATGCCTTTTTATTCCTGTCTCCTCAAATTTTTGGAATTTCTTTCATACAACACAAGACAATAAATAAATAAATCTCTGAATTACTAGTAAAATATTGATCTTTCAGAGTAGCCCTCTGTCAGTGACCTTTGGACCTGAAAAGGAACAGATTGTAGAAATTATGTCAATAAAAATAATGGACAAAATAGGTTGTCCAATCCAAACAACATATCCTGAACTTATTGAATTGTGCTGCGATGTGTGTTTTGAGATATTGAACAATATTTATAGGTTGTCAGGAGATCACCAGTCCCTATTAGTCTTTGAACATTGTGAAACTGCTACAGAAAAGCTACAGATCCTCTAAAGGCACAGGAAGTAAAGTTTGGCAGTCAATTTTTTCTTTTCAGTTTCTTTTTTATGATAAGTCTTGAATTCTCTTGCAATGTTTTTGCCTTCTCTTGCAAAGCTTTGTTTTCCCTAAGTTTTGGTTTACCAGCAACAACATTTGTTATACAGTTTTTCTAAATTGCTAAAACACTAAAACCCTATTGTCTGAACCAAATGCTCAGTTTCCTGAAACCACTAATTGAAGCAATCACTAATTTTTCTAAATAAAAACTTTTCTTCTGTTTAGACACAACCTGTCTCACATTGTCATCCACTTGTTCACAACAACCTAAAACTGATCACACTTGTGGCTAATGATGTGAGGGAACATATAAAGTGAAAGAAGTGATGTGAAAGTGACCAGTTGACCAGATATGGAGTGACCCATGGCCGAAATTTGTGATCTGCATTTAGCCCATTCAGTGTACACAAACAGCTATAAAAAATACACCATGAACACACCCGAAGCAGAGGGCAGCCATGGCTGTAACGCCCAGGAGCAGTCCAGAATTGTGTTCACAGTTTAGAGAAAAGGAGAGCAGAAATGTGTACATAACAAAAATTGTATACATAACAAAAAAGGTGTGAAACTAATGATAATATGTCATTCTAGCTTTGATTACACTTTGCACACTTTTGGCATTCTCTTGATGATCTGGTAGTGTCCTGAAAGAAGAGGTAGTGTCCTGAAATGGTCTTCACTTCACAGGTGTCCCTGTCAGGTTTAATAAGTGGGATTTCTTGCCTTGTAAATGGGGTCAGGACCATCAGTTGTGTTGTGCAGAAGTCAGGTGTACACACAGCTGAAAATCCCACTGAAAAGATTGTTAGAATTTGTATTATGGTAAGAAAAACGCAGCTAAGTAAACAAGTGGCCATCATTACTTTCTTTATTAGCAGGAAATGAGCATGACTCTAAAGTCAACTATAATCTGCTCGTCACAAGCATCCAAATCTTGTGATTTGTAGGGCAGCACTCTTCCCTATTACTACTGTGTTCATGATTTTCTCTGTGTCATGCTATGTTCTACATGTGTCTACTTATAGGTATCAGAGGAACTTGCTGTTCCACAGATTCTGGTCTGTCGATGACAAGCAGTTACAGACTGAATACAGTGCGCTGCGTTCCATAGTGGTGGCTAACTATGAAGAAACTGTCAAAATGCCCATCAACGAGCCAGCCACAGGGAAGCGCAAGTCCCAGATTCAGGCAAGAATCACAGAGATCATACATACTTACATGCATCATCCTCTCAATCTGACTTTGTTTTTCCTTTTCTAGGAGTACGTGGAGTACTACGGTGGAGCAGGAGTTCAACACATTGCTATGAACACCTCAGACATTATCACAGCAGTGAGTAAACTCAGAGCTGTCACGATTATGATAGAGAAGGTTAAAATAGCAAACAAACAAACATCCTGCTTGCTGGTATAACACTCAGTGAGCAGGATACGTACTGTAATCCTGGGAACCCTGATTTATTTCCTGAGCCCATGGTACCATCTCTCTATTCGTCTTCTTGTGTAAAGTGGCAAAATGAAGTCCCTGTTAAGGTATTGTCACTGTTAAGGTTCTGCTGGTGCGTCTTCAGTATTTGACTGCAGGTTTTAATGGTCAGATCTGATTTTTATAAAAACTAAATCTGATTTGTGTGCGTGCGTGACAGTGTGTGCTCGTTCAGATCACACACAGCATGCGACTTGTATCTGTCCTGCTATGAATGCAATCCTGCTCAAAAAATGAAAGTACACATTTATTAATAAACTATTACCAAAGCCATGTGTATCCTCCATAAATAACAGTACGACATGAATATTAATGCTGTGAAAAATAATAAGTAGAATAAAATAAAATATTATCCACTAGTCAAATCTCACAGACAGCGCATGTCATTTCAAAATCCATGTGCTGTAGCAAACAAACCCCATTAAAAATTACACACCCTAGTGCAGTCTTTTTTTAAACATTATATTAAAAAGTATTTTGAAACCTAACTTGGAATTTTCAGCAGACCACAGATCAAATACAATTGATATTACATCATGTAAAAAAGGTCATAAAAGGGTAGGGTGCCCTTTAAGGGCTGAAACTATGCACTATTCAAACAATTAATTATGAGAAAAAAAAAATTTAATTATGGAAAATTGTTAAGCAAAAAGTTTCACTGAATTTTTTTGTTGAGTCATTTTAATTGACTCAACACATCACTCTGGGAAAACAATGACTGAATGTACTTTTTTAATCCAGTGAATAAAAGGCACTGAGAATTTTTGAATTTTTAAATATTAATTTAGTCAACGACTAAAAAACTAAAAATAATTCATTGACTAAAATATGTCTTTGGAAAAAAGGTTTTAGTCAACAAGGTTTTTAATTTAATAGTTTTTTTTTTACAATACAGGATAAAGACACATACACACATGAGAAGAACATGAACTCCACAGAGATAGTTCTTTCTGTGTGATGTGTGCAGGTGGTACTTCTGACCTCACATTAGGGTATCAAACCAGGAACCTTCTAACCTAGAGCCAGCAGAGCTATCAAATGTTCCAAAAATGTTTCTCTTTGTGTTGATTTAACACTGATTTGCTTTCAGATTCGTAATCTTAAGGAACGTGGTATGGAGTTCATGACTGTGCCTGATACTTACTACATACAGCTCAGGGAGAATCTCAAGTGCTCCAAAGTTAAGATTATTGAGGACTTGAGCTTACTGGAGGTAAGATTCTGGTCAGCTTTTGGTCAAAATTCTGCAAAGTAAAAATACATAAAAGCTCAAAGCTCAAAATTGAAAGAATGAAAAATAATACATTATATTTCATAGGAACTTAAAATCCTGGTGGATTATGATGACAATGGTTACCTGCTCCAGATCTTCACCAAACCTGTTCAGGACAGACCCACTGTGTTTCTGGAGGTGATACAGAGACACAATCATCAAGTAAGGTTACAGAGACTGATCTGGTTACTGAACAGAAAGCATCCGGTTTATGTATATATTCAAACCTGTTTGTTGTCATTTTCTTCAGGGGTTTGGAGCAGGGAATTTCAAATCTTTGTTTGAGGCGATTGAAGCGGACCAGAATGCAAGAGGAAACCTTACCATCCTGACATCAAATGGCATCTCTGAGAAACTCTAAGCAAGTGATGCTCTTCCCACTTATGGTACACATATAGAAACCTGTGGCAAGTAAACATGTGATATTTTATAAGCAACTCTTAAGCATGTGTACGTATAGGAAAGCTTCTGAACAAGAATTCAAGCTAAATACATGTAAAAAGTTGAACAGAATTGTCTAGCGAGTTACTGTAAGGGCTCAAATTGAGTTTTTGGCAATTTTTATTCACAGTTGTTTGGTAATAGTTGGTGATCTTAATTCATGCTGGCATAAGGGAAAAAATAACAACTTTTAGAAATAATGCACAATAAAACTTTGTGATTTGTATTCAAAATGCCTCTTCATTTTTGAAATAAGAAACCCTTCTTAAGATTCTTGTTTTTTTGTTTGTTTTTTGTTTGTTTAACAGCATTATTAAAAAGGAATGCACATTTATTTTACAAATACCTACAAATACTAATTTTGAAGTAATAATAATAAAATTTTTTATAAAGCGCTTTTACGCTGGACAGAAGCAGTACAGAGTCAGGACATAACCAATAATGCAGATAATAGAATAGAAAAATACAGGAGCATTTAAACATATGTGAAAAATTTAAACTAATAAAATAATAAAACACACAAAAAAAAATAATAGTCATAAGCCAGTTTCAAAAGTGAGTTTTATGATGAGAGTTCCGTAGTGTATTTGCGTGCATGCTACTGATAAAAGCTTTGACTGAGTGAAGCAAACTGTTCAGAGTAAATGCAGTTACAAGTTATGGCAAGTGTGCAAGAGCAGGGCCATGGACTGCCTTGTATGGGAAGATTAAAAATTCCACACAGAAATGGATCGGGAGCCATCGGGAGTGATTTAATAACAGGTGTGATGTGTTCACATTTTCTGGACCTGGTTAAGACATGAGCAGCTGAATTCTGAACATACTGCAACCTGTCCATAGCAGTCCTGGAAACTCCGCCAGGAGAGCATAACAGTAATCAAGACGCAAAAGAACAAGCGCATTGATCAGTTTTTCAGTGACAGAGAACTGCAGCATGGGACACACTTAACTACAATTCTCAGGTGGAAAAAAGAAGACAAGAATAGAAGGTAACACCAAGGTTCCTCATCTTGTTCCTAGTCTCTAATGGCAAGCCATCAAGTGACAGACAATAGGACCCAGTCCCAGTAACGTTATATGGGCCTGTAACCCTACTAAGTAGCAACACCATGGTTTGTGTATTATTAAAAAATTTGGATTATTAAAAAAATCACCAAATGCTGCAAATACCAGGTGTTCAAGCTCAATGGCCTTTGAACATAAAATAAAGTGCAGCATTTGTTAATGCCATTTTCCTTGTAGAAATTTGAATCCGTCTATACACTGAAAAAAAAAATACATATTTATATATATATATATATATATATAAATATATTCTACTTTCATTTTAAAGGTTTAAGTAATTTAAAAGTCCACATCCAGTATTTTACGAAATGTGAATATTGAATTTGACCAACAAAAATTAGCCTTCTGAAAAGTAAAATGTATTGTACTTTGTTTCCTTTTGCACTTATTAAAACAGCAAAGCAGTATGGTGTAGTGGCAAAAAGCTTTTGAGACAGTTAAAGTGTTTTTAGCTTTTTATTTGCCTTCAGCTCGTCTGCATTTTCGGGTCTGTGTTCCTTCATCTTACAATCAAGTAGTTATTCCATGGCTATTAAACTAGATATTGGTAGTTATAGCTTTGTGAGCAGGTTCCAAGTACTACTGGAAAATAAAGGCAATTTCTCCAAAAACCTTATCAACAGCGAGAAGCATTAAGTGCTTAAAAATGTCCTGGAAAACTGCTCAGTGGATTTTATAAAGCCCAACAGAGCTACACCAGAAGATGTGATAGCTCCCCAAACCATCAATGACTGCATGAACATCACTAGACTTTAAGTTACTTCAAGTTCTGATGGGGCCTCATTTAAAAACATTTGTACAAAAATCAGGGGCGGTCCTAGCCTATTTGGTGCCCTGGGCGAACATCCCCTTATTGAATTTTTGTTTTTCTAATAATGCTTTTACATAGACAATAATTTGTTGTGAAGATAGTAAGTCATCTCTTTTGTGTACACGTCTTTTATCTCTATTATTATCTCTATTATGTAAATGTAAATGTTATGTGTTTTATATTTTTGTAATCCAAGCTCTGTTTCAGGTGTTCTCAATAAGCTTGTGATCATTAAATTGTTTTAATTTTGCCACAAGAGATGATAAAGTGAGACTATGTTAAAATTAAGATATTCAGTATTTAAGTGTCCAGCAGTCATTATAAACTAGCAGAGAGCACCATAAAAATGCTCACTTAAATAAAAACTTACTTAAATTGTTAATTTCTTGTTAATAAATTTAAAAGACTATTTTTCTTAAGTGGAGCGCCCACATTGACGCTATTGCAATGTAATCAACTTCCCACAGATGCTGCTGACCCAGTTCTACTCAGCGGTCATCGAGTCTGTTCTGTGTTTAACTCAGCATCGAAATCTGCTGAAAAAAGATCATTGGAGCTCCCCTATCCTCCCTTCAAGAATTGTATACCTCCAGAATGAGAAAGAGGGTTATCAAAATCCCACTGGATGGTGCCCACCCAGGCACCCACTTCTTCCAGCTCTTACCTTCCGGCCAGCGCTTCAGAGCCCCAAACACCAGGACAGCCTGGCACAAACACAGCTTCTTCACTCAGGCCATTCAGCTCCTGAACCCATAATTTCCCACCAACACTCTCATATATTTCATCCGTCGAAGCAGAGCAGGTTTTACAAGCCTGCTTCGACTGTACGGACTGGAGTGGACACTAAACAACAGGACTCTGATGTGCACACTTCCAGTCGCTCCACAATCTGTTGCACTGTTGCTGCACTTTATTAATATATACTCTTTTGTCTGCACATTACCCCCAAAGCACATTTCTTAAGCACCTTGGACATCTATAGTTATAGTTCTATTACTTTAGATTTTACTATCTCTAATTATAGAATATTACTATATTCTATTTACTTTGAACTTGAGCAATTTACTTATATATCCTGTGTTAGTGTGTAATAGACGTTATGGTACCTGTGTTACTGTGCAACATTATTGTATCAATTTTGTACCAACACTGGAGAGTAGCCCTGAACCACAACAAATGCCTTGTGTGTGTGCATGCACACTCTGCACACTCTGTAATAAAGGTCTTTCTGATTATAATTTTTTTTAATCTGATAGCCTGGCAATGTATGTATATATATATATACAGTTTTAAGAAAAGTAAGTGAACCCTTTAGGATCACAAGTTTTGCATGAATTGGTCATAAAATGTGCTCCGATCTAAATTAAACTCACACCTATAGATATTTTTTATTGAAAATAGCATAGATTCACAAAAACTATTTGAACCTTTGAACTTAATAACTGGTTGACCCTCCTTTAGCAGCAATAACCTCAACCAAACTTTTCCTGTGGTTGCAGATCAAACCTTCACAACGATCTGAAGTAGTTTTGGACCACTTCACTTCACAAAACTCAAGAGTTTCAGAGTAGAAATAATATTTGGATGTCTGGTGAGAATTGCTCTCTTTAGATCATGTCACAGCATTTCAATTGGGTTGAGATTAGGACTCTGGGCCACTTCAGGAAGCATATTTTGTTTTTATATTTGATTCATATTTTATTTGGCTTACTTTGTTGTCCCATATATTTTTTCTTCTTCAATGTTTTCCTTATTGTAAATGTGTGAACAAGAATGTTAGCATGTGCCAGGTATTTCTGTAAACCTTTAGCAGACGCTCTAGTATTCTTCTTAACCTCATTAAGCCTTCTATGTTGTGCTCTTGCAGTCTTTATCACATGATGACCACGCCTAGGAGGAGTCTTGCTTACCGTGGATACGGGAACATCCAGAGTTTTGGAGATACTTTTGTAACCCAGCATGATGCAAGTCAACAATTCTTGATCGAAGATCTTCTGCGAGCTCTTTTCTGCAAGGCATGGTTCACTGCAGGCAGTAATTTTTGAAACTAGTAAACTTAAAGCTGAGGTGTGTAAAGAGTAGGACAGTAGGGAAAGCTGGTTCCCCTTTGGTAGCAATTTTAAACAGCTCCATCTGCCTACACAAGGAAACACAGTCCCAATGCTTTTCCAAAACCACGAAGTACTTCAACCTAGACTTTTAGAGACAAAAAAAGCCTAGTAAATCAACCTTCTGCATTTGTATATGCAGTTTGAAAATGTATATTCTGATTTCAAGCGACGCTTTGCAGACTTTGAAACACAGAAATTTATTTTAGAACTGTTCAGTAATCAATTTCCAGTGGATGCTGAAAAAGCACCAGCAAACATTCAGAAAGAACTGAAAGAACTCCGGTGTAACATCATACTCAAGGCAAAGTATGACCCAATGGGGCCCCCACAGTTCCCCAGCTTCATTCCCGAAACGATGCCTCAACTTCACTTGTAAGCTGCTCGAAAGTTCTGCATGTTTGGTAGTATGTATTTGTGTGACCAACATTTTTCTTTGATGAAGATGACCAAAAACGTTCACAGAAGCAGTCTCACTGATGAACACCTCCACTCCACTCTAAGAGTTTCCACAGTTCAGAACCTGACCCCAAACATTAATGAACTTGTAGCCAAGATAAGATGTCAAACATCCCGCAAGGACAAAATGAAAAAAAAATAAAATTTAATTCAATTTTCCTGAAATCAAAATACAGTTTTATTTGCAAGACTTGCACAATTTTCACAAGATTGTTTGTATCTGAAATGTCCTCTATTTGCAAATTATTTGAACAAAATAATTTTAATATTTTTTATTTAATGTATTTTATAAAATGTATTCTTTTATTATTTAATTTGTGTTATGGAGAATATTTACAGTAGAACTGGTTGTTCAAATTCAGACTTCTGATTAAACAAAAAGTGATTTTACTCTAATCAATAAAAGGTTAACCTGTTTGGCTCATGACTTACACTGCGTTTTACATTTTGGCCCCTTCTCTGATAGTGTTTGTCACCCCTGCTTTAGAGAAAGGTTTTTCACAAAATCCTTTAAAAAAATGAGCAATAAACACCAAAATTCTTTCATTGCTGTTTAAGTATGCATAACTCTTGGAATTAAAGCAAAAAGTTATTAGCCGAGACCATAATGTGGGAAAATACATATAGTTTTTATTTTTGTTATAATTTCACAATAAAACTTATGAAACAGTTTAAAACTTTTAGGCAACTGTCTAAAATGAAAACAATGAAAATGTAACTTGCCTGATATTCTAGATCTGCATTCACCAATTACAAACAATCCAACTTTAGAACCTTAGACTGCAACCTTTTCAAAATATCATCATTACTAAAGTTCAAATAAAGACAGCCCTATTGCAAAATAACATTAGTCCGAACAGAAATGTTAAACACGAGCTGAACAGAAATGTACATGTTTTAGCGAGAGCATGTGTGTTCACTGCTAATACTTGTGTTGGTGAGTGTTTGTCTAGTTGAGGGTTCCTCTGCAGTTCTCTGCAGCACACAGACAGGGGATCTTCTCATCCTCAATGGGGAATTTGTAATCGTAAGTGATCTCCTCGTTTACAGCAATAGGTTGGCGTGAGTAGATGACGATCTTCTTTTGACCCTCTACTGTGATGACTTTGGCATAGCAGTTCGGCTACAGGAGAGACACATAAATAAATCCTGTTAGAGCATCATACTAAAGTAGAAATAAACTGCTATTTATAGTAAAGAACAACAACACAGAACAAATGTTGGTCTTATTAATTGTAATAAATTAATTGAGTATGCTTGGCTGTACATTGCAGCTGTGGTTGATGAATCTGGCAAGGTTCCCACACTTGGTTGCATCAATGATGGTGTCTTGGTCCACTCGGAACAAATAGCTGCTTCCAATTCCCTCATTCTCATAACGTCTTTCACGCATGTCTGCTATCACCTATAGAAAATATTTAAACAAATTTTTAATTAAGAAAAATCGCAATAAAATATTATGAAGAATTACATATAGTTTTGTTGAATTATTAGGTATTAGGTTTATAAAAATCAGTAAAGCTTCTATAAGTCAAATCAAGTAAGGTTTTATTGAAGACATTTTCAGCCAGCCAAGCATCCATGGTTGAGCTTGTGTCTGTCTCTCCTCTTTTTCTGGTGGTCTGTCTCTGGTCACATTTTACATAATCAGATAAGAAAGAAACACACTGGGAACTTCAATCAGATTCATTCTTAGGTCACTTTCTGGTGGAAGACCTCTACAAGAGGTTAATAAATACCAGTGGTGGGTTGTGAGATGAGGAAATCTCATACAAAATACACTAAACACCCTCAAAAGCTGAAGACAAATATAAAAAAATTAATAAAATCACCATATTCTGCCAATTATTCGCAACCACAGTAGGTTTTTCATTTATTATGTTCTGCACAAAAACTACAATGAGTATGCAGCAATGTAAATGTTGCCAAGCAATTACATTTTTGAGTTGTTTTATGGTGCTTTACAAATGAAGATTGATTGGATTGTTGGTAATTAAAAACTGAATCATAGGTAAAATTGTGTTAAATTAACTGTTAGCAGAGACTCTTGGGCCCCAAAGTAACATTTCACATGATATATATTGTACAATAATGTCATTCTAAAATATTTTTCTGTTGTTTTCATATTTACAGGTTATTATTTCATTGAACTATATCATTGGTACATTGCATAATATTAAACTGTGTTGAAGACTGCATTACAGCTCTTAAATATTAAATTTTTGAAACAAAATAAATGAAAACATTTTTCAGTATCATAAAACTTGAGACTTCTCCCAGAATTATCTTCTTTATCTTCACAAAAACTACTCAAAAACATGAAATTGCAGGATTTAATTGATGCTTTTTTGGTTCTAAACTACTACAAGGTGTGTAGTTTTGATCAAAGCTGATTACAGCTAGAAAAAAGACACAGCCTTTTTAAGAGATGTTCTTATCTCAAGGCATTTCTGAGCTTCTTACCAAGTTTTAATCAATGTGTATACAGGCTACAGAGGGAGATATTTTATTGTAATGGACTAAAAAGAGGCAGATCATGTGCAAAGCTGCTATTTTGAAATTGATCAAAGCGAAGTGAAGCAAAGAAGCATGTTTGTCCCATTGACATGTGATGTTTTTTTATGAAAGGTAACAAAAGCTCAGAATGGGTGTAGCCAGCCATCATCATCATGGAAGTGTGTCACTTCCCAGTAACCAAAAATGGGTCCCGAGAGTTTGGACATAGACGTAGTAGAGACGTCTGATTGGCTTAAAGTTTCAAACTTAATAACTAGACATCCCCACAAAGCTGACCGGCTGAATTGACGATGACGGTAAGTAGAGCCAACAGTAATCAGATTGTGAGTATAAACCACAAGTTATATGACACCAGGATGACGCTAACAGCCATGCAGCAGATTTTGACCAATATAGAGGCCGTTGATGGACATTAGAGGTCTGTGAAATTTCCACTCAAATTCAATCAGAAAATCTTTCTTCTTTTGGCTCTCTTCCACATCTTCATGATGGCTTTGGCCAAGGCTGTTGCTGGAGTCCAAATTTTTTTTGAGGTCTCCTTAAATGTAATTTTTCTCACCTGGCGTATGACCTGTCCCACATATTCTATTATCATTTCGTCTGAAGCAATTGGCTCCTCAGCAAACAGTCCCCAGTCATGAATACGACTCTTGCCAAACCGTAGCCTCTTCTTACGAAACTAAAAAGAAAAGAAAATCGTTAAGGAGCTCTGCTAGTTTATCAGCTTCGAGGAGAGGTGTTCTCACTTTGAGCTGATTGAATTTGAGGAGGTCACTGTCAAAACTAAAAGACGAAAGCAGGCGGCGCTGTTCCGCTCTGAGCTCTGAACCAGATCTGGATGAAGTTGGAAACTGCAAAGAAGATCAGTAGATAACCTTCAGTTGTACAAGGCTGACAAAAAGGATTTCAAGCTGATCAGACTTTACTGAAAACGGTTTTCAACATGTAAGTTAAGTGAGACTAACAAACTGTTTAGGTTCACGTTAATGTAACACTTTGTATATTTAGCTTCAATTGAACCCCTTTATTGAATTTCCAGAAATCAATTTCAAAGTGTAAGATAAAAATAACAACATGGTCTCACCTGAGTGTCTACATTGAACACTTCAAAAGCAGACTGCTCATCACTGCGGGTTCTAAGCTTTTCCCTCATGCTGATGAGGTAATAACCCTCACTGCGAGCACAGCCTGTTACATGATTCCTGATCCCATCCAGCCATCTTGCCCTGTTATTAGGAGAGCTGGTAGGTGCAAAACCAAGTTAAGGAACTAAAAACAGAGATACTGTGCAGATATTACATTAAATCACACCTATTTGATGATGACTTAAATAAATGGAATTTCAATTTCAACCGTGCAAACTTCAAGGACTGTTGAGCTTGCTAGAAATTCTACTCTTCTGGCTCGCCACCCCAATTCATTGAGTTGACTTTAAAACTTGTAGTAGCCAAAATAATTTAACCGCTTGTCCTCAAACTCAGAATCACACCTCATCAGGCTAAAATCCTTCAGTAGTCAAAAAAGTGTACACGATATTTGGAAATATTCTTCTCATATATTGTATAATTATCATGAGCCCTCAGGTTTTGGTTTACGAGACTACGATTATTGATTCCCAGAATAAGCACCACCAAATGAATATAGTATATTTTCAAGTAAAGTCACGCAAAAAGAGGTAGCACTTTGATATTAAATGCATTTAAATTTATTTACTCTATCAAAAGTGTGGTTTTCCCATGCTTAAGCACAGCCTGAGTGTAATTAATGATAATAGTATGAAGAATTTCTGTTGAAAAAAAAATCTTGATGAAAATGAAAAACTCCTTGTATGGGTATTTCTCACAGAAGTATGCAGCCGAGCATAGGAAATTAAACCCAATCACCGAGCTCAACTACACTCAATTTAGCTTTATTTATAGAGCGTTTTCGAACAGCCGTAGCTGAAACAAATTGTTGTACAGAGACAATAATAATAATTAAAAACAATAACAATAAAATTACAATATAATATCGATAAAGCTAAAAAAAGATAAAAACTAATGAAACAGTAAAAGATAGAAAATGGTAAAGCAAAATAAAACATGACAGATGCTTCATGCTGGATTAAAAGTCAAGGAATAAAAGTGTGTTTTAAGACACAGGGAGGAGTTGTGGGCAGGGAAGATGCCTGTCATATATCTAAAGGGAAGGCATTCCATCGTTTCGGTGCAGCTACTGAAAAAGAATCCCCTCTATTCGTCCACTTTGTCTTTGGCACCTACAGGAGAAGCTGATTAGCTGAAAATAGGCACTGAGCTGGAACATGGGATAAGAGAAAATTGGCGATTTAAGGGGGGGCAAGAACATTTAAAGATTTAAAAACAAATTAAATAATCTTAAGACTCTATACCCAATAGGCAGCCAGTGGAGTTGGTTATACGGTTCCTCTTACACACTCAAGCTAAAAGACAAACAAACAGACTCAAAAAGCGCCTTTTAATAAGCTCAATTATCCAGTCTTCTTTTGCTCCTCTGACCTGTGGGGTCCCACAAGGGTGTATTTTAGGTCCAATTGTTTTTTCTTTGGTTTCACGCTCAGAAACCAGAGTTGGCTTCCACTGCTATGCAGATGATTGTCAAATTTACATCCAACTTAATAAGAGTAATGTTTTTCTATGACTTCTTTACTTCAGTGTTTGACTGACATCAAGTGTGGATGGCTCTAAATTTTCTACACCTAAAGGATACCAATACTTAGGTCATTACAATTTAACTTATAAAAAAATTTAACATTTTAGTTAAAAAACTGAAATTAAAATGAAAACTAGTGCATCTAGTGGAATTGCCCCTTTAGATCTCGGGCCAAAAAAAGATTATACCAAATCAGATGTTACAAATCTCGATTTCAAAATGGATGTAGTTAAAAACCCAGATTTGATCCATTTTGAGGTCAAGATTCTTGCATCTAGGGCAGCTGGGAGAAGTTAAAGCTTTCCAGACAAAGATACATTTTTGAAACAGTGAACCATGCTTTCATCTTCAACAGACTGGATTACTGCAATGGACTTTATTATGGCATCAATCAGGATTCTGATTCAAATGCATCTTATTTAAAATCCTGCTTCTTGCCTTTTAACTGGCTCTTAAAATCTGACCGCCTCTCCCAAATTCCTTCTTCTCTCCACTGGCTGCCTATCAACTTCAGGACCCGTTTTAAGCTTATTTTATTCATTTTTAAATGTATAAATGAAGCTGCCCTGCAGTACTTCTGAGAACTTTTACACCAATGTACTCCAAGTCTGGTGATCAGATCAGCCGACAAACTGCTTCTGAATGTCCTGAAGACAAAGCAGAAACCCAGACTGATATTGACTTTGACCAGTACAGCACTTCAGAATTTTCAGGTCGACTTCAGATGTAATTTAACTACATTATGCTGATAATTAAACAAATTTAAATAGACCTAGAATGTAAACTAAGACAAGTATTTATTTTGTTAAGGATATGAGGATGTGGGATCCACCTTATTCGCTGCAGCCAATCAGATTCTACATCCTCCAGAATAAGCTTCTCATAGGTGGCCTTCAGGTGCCTGATCTCCTCCTCGTTTACTCCTTTACTCCACACAGCATGGAGAACCATTCTCTCTCTTCTCCTGGAGCGTGGGGAGAAAATGAGATGAGGCAGAGACGATGAGTCTGAGCACCTTCTCCATGCATCAGTTGACTCTGGAACAAAGCAAGTCTGTGTTTGAGCCATACTAATATCTGAAACATCTTCCAAAAGCCTTGAGTCCTGATTTTGGGTGTTTAATGTTGCAGTGTTTAACTGTAAAGATGGAGGAGAATGAACTTCAGTGTTATGTTTTGAACGCTGTAATTCAATCATGCGTTGCCTTTTTTTAAGACGATCTCGACGTCTTTTTAAGCATGCTAAATGTGATGGGGTGTGGGATGTAGAGGTGCTATTTGGTATAAAATGATTAGTCTGTGAATCTGGTGTTGCAGGACCAACATGACGAAGATAACTCCATTGATCTCTGTTCTCAACTCTTTGAGCATAATGATTTAGCACAGGTCGAGATGGAGATATATCTCTCCCAGGAGTCCTTGGAATCCCACTGATAAAAGGGCTTTCCACTTCTTGTGAAGCCTCCATCTGTGATGTTCTATCAGAGTGATGAACAAAGGTGGTCCCGTTGACCCGTCCAGGCGTTTTTGGGATTTCCTCAAACGGTGTGTAAAATGAAAGGAGAGGAGAAAAGTGGTAAACGGGTGAGGAGGGAAGCTCTCTGAAGCCTGATTGAGAAAGGTGTGGAGCTGGTCCTGGAAGAAAAATGTAATCCTCCATTTCCAGATTTCTACCAGGTGTGTGAGGTCGCTCCAGCTCCTCCATAGCTGGAGAAGAGAATCCCTGCCTTAGCTCTATTTCAGGGTCGCTGTTTGACAAGAACCCTGTGGGAGTGATGGGTCTGAGGTTGTCAGGATTCTCCAATGTTTCTTGAAAGACTCTTTGATCTTCTGAGTCTGTAGTGTATTGGGTTTCCAAATCATCTGAAAGCAAAGAAAACCTTAATTTTAACTTTTATTTGATTGATTTGTGCCACATGCAAATCGTTTGTGTTTTTTTTTACCCAGATTCAAAATCATCTACATAGATTGGCCTAGGAACACACACTTGGTCTCTTTTTAAAAATATTTACAATAGTGACAAAATTGATTCAGATAAATTCAAGCTTCACCTGACAATCCTCTGTACGCAGGAGATGGTGGGCATTGCATCTCTCGATCTGAAAAAAAATGAACTGGATCTGGTAGTTTTAGTTTGTGTGAAAAACAGTGTTTGACTGGGTCCTCTAAGGTGTATCTGAGAGGCTCTGGAAGTTTTAGACCTTGCATGTACACTCGAACGCTCAGTTCCTCCTCTGAGTCTTCCGCTCCAGCTGGATCCAAATCTGCAATACAATTACAAATCAAATTAATGTTTGTTGTTTAAATTAAATCAATAAACCTCTTAATTGCTAGGTCAGACATAAATGCATCACTATATAATATTTGTGAATATGTTTTTGCTTTTATTCAATAAGCTTAACTGTGAAGGTAAGGTGTTGGTAAGCCTCAGACAATTCAAGTTAAACTAAAAATGTAAAATCCTATAACCATGTGAGGTAACAGCATAAATTACAACATGCTAATTATAGGGTAATTACCGTGTACTTATAATGTAGTTTCAGTAAACCTATAGGGTAATTGAGGTGTAATTACTGTGTACTTGTAGGGTAGTTACTATGTACTTATAGATTAATTACAGTGTTATTACAGGCTAATTTTAGGATAATTACTGTGCACTTACTAAGTAAAATCTGTGTAACTACAAGGTAGTTACCATGTAAGTATTGTGTAACTACTGCATAAATACTTTGTAATTACTTTGTATTTACTGTGTACTTATGGGATAATTATTGTGTAAATACAGCATTTGAAATAGTATGAATATTCTTTTTATTTTCATCCACATTTGTGTAATTCTTTGTTTCAAGAGATGTTTTTTTATTTGTTTGTTAAGCAAGTCATGATAAACTAACCAAAAAATGCTTTGTCCACATCCTTTTCGACTGAATCTGGAGCTGAGGGAGTCACAGGGGGATTGAGATCTTCCTCCCAGTTTGGGGATGATATCTGAACAGGACTGTATATCATCTCCTGAGTTTCATTTTCTTCCTCTTCTGATGAAATCCATATAATCTCTTCCTCTCTGCAGTTCTCATGTGGAGTGTCTGCAGGAGAATTCTGACTAAATAGCTGATCATCAGAAGACTCCTCACTTTGGTCATCAGAGGAGTGATAAGTAGATCTGGAGGAAAGTGGAAAACCAATAGCAGACTGGGAAGATGCTGAGCAGTGTGATACACCACTGGAAAATGCCAAGGAGTCGTAACCTTCACTTCCAGGGCTTGGAGCATCTAAAAGATGACAAAAAATAAGTTTTATAAGTTAAAAATGATGTTCCTTTACGATAAAATGTTATTTTATGTATCCATAAATATACTCATGAAGTATCGAGAGCTTGCTAATTCATATCTAAATAATACATATCTGTTATCACAGAGGTTAAGTCCATCTTCTCAACATTTGTGACATATAAATATTTTGCTTTCATTTTGTGTCTTTGATTATTTATGAAGGAGTTGTATTTGATTGTAAACTGAAAGTATACTTTACACAAAATTCCTAAATATACCTCGTTTTAGTTTTTACAAACACAGCAGCTGATCCCACCCAGACTTTATTTTCCATAATGCTCACTTTTGTCCTCTATCACTCATCAGAATTTATTTAAAAAGCCAATCAGCCAAGGACATGGACAGAATAATTGTAACAGCGCGTTCACACCAAGAACGAACGTTTTGTGGTTTGCGCAATGTTAATGTTACATGTTAATCAATGGGAAGATGTGGCTGTGAATCAGTAAGTAAAATGCAGAGAAGCTTTTATGGTTACTGTAGTGCAAATAGTGCACTATGGCAGTGGGGAAAAAGGAGGGATTTGTGGTCGTTGCCACAGAAGTTAGAAATATTTAACTTTTATTTAATGAATTATTTAACAGTCAGTAAGGTGGGGTTGTGAGGTGAGAGATAGTAGTATGTTTTAAGCAATATTTTATTTTTATTGTCTGTGTATTTGTTGTTTTTGTTTTGCAGCTTGAACAACTTTCATATTAGTGGTGTTTAGCAACGAAAACCTGTATCTAAGTGGTTTTCTTCTTCAATGACGATTAAGGGTTCACTTGTCTTGTCTTTGATTTCTTCATCCTGAAAAATACAGAAAGACAACAATAAATCCATGTCATACAAATCCAATGTTATCATACAAAATCAGATGAAAATCACTTTACAATTCAATATGTGATAATAAAGCAATACCTTTTTGGTCTCATCTCTTTTATCAGATTTAGAATTATTCAACTTCCCAGATTGATCTTCCTCTTCTTCCTCCTCACTTTCTAACGCTAGAGGTCTGGAATGTCTGCGTTTGACCCCAGGGTCTTCACTAGCTTGTTTCTCTGTGTCCTCCTCAACATTATCTGGCTCCGTTTGCAGCTGTGGCTCTTTATAAAACAATCATTTTACAATTGTAATAACATGCACATAATTCATAAACAATAAGTCAATCTGATTGGTTCCAGCACAGAGTAAACATATATATTGAATTGCCCTAAAGAATAACAGTGCCACGCCCTGCCGTTTTATATTCATTGTGGGCAGTGTGGGCTTCATCTGCTCTTCTTCACATTGTTCTTCTTCTTCGTTCTTTCTCGTAGTGTGCTTTATGAGAGAGCCAGCATGTGATCAAAAGAGCCTTCTTTCATTGGTTAACCACAATATTTTGCTTTGTGAGAAACCAAGGTGAATTTTTTCATTTGCATGTAAAACTTCAAACCAAAATATAATCTAGATGTGTTAAGGCAGCACTCAAAGTTGGTACAAATTCAGTGGTCCCTCAAAAGATTTTTCAGAGGCTGGCTGAGAACTGTGCATATGGCATTTGCAGCGGGAAGTTACTCCCTTAAGGTTGCTCCATATGAGATCGCTCCAGCGTTGGCTCAATCTTGCGACTGGAGGTGACGTGACACCTTGAACCATACAGCAGATGCAATGTTTCGGAGGAAACCCCAATCAGATCTGGGATCGATTTGGTAATACAGAGGTAGACTTGTTTGCCAACCCAGAGAATGCTCAGTGCCAGCTGTTCTCAGGCTCCCCTCGGGATCGGCTCCCACGTGATACATGTGCTCCCTCTTGCTAACCTTCTTTCAGGAGGGCTTGGAGCGAGAACTGTCTCCACCCATCCTTAAGGTTTATGTTAGACTACAACTGGTTGATGGCAACACCGTGGCCTGAAAGGAGTAACGATAAGTTTCCTCTGAGGAGCCAGATGGGTTATACCAAAAAGGCCCTTCTTAGTTCCTTCTTGAGATGTCTCAGTAGTCTGAACCTGAAATACCTGAAGCTTAAGACAGTGCTTCTGTTCACTTTAGGCTCAATCAAGAGGTTGAGAGACTTGCAGTCATTCTCTGTTGATTATACCTGTTTAAAACTCAGATCTAGAGACTCTCATGTTGTCCTTAACCCCAGGCCTGTATATGTGCCCAAGGTTCCACAATGCCCTTTAAAACTCTGGTAATGAACCTTCAACCTCTTCCCCAGAATGAGGCAGATCCAACTCCTAGTTCAAATTGCCAAGTCTGAGCACTGATGACTAATGTTGAAAGAATCCCTGGACCTGGAGAGGTTCTGATCGGCTCTTTGTATGCTTGAAAAACAGAGGTTGGCCCACTGACTAATGGAGGCATACACAGTGTCTGAGTTCTCTTGTCAACTGCAGATTAGAGCCCACTCTGTTCATAAATCAAAGCCGACAACTAATAAATAGGGACTGGAGATGTATGTCCCATTGCCACAAAAAAAAAATTGCCTACTTTACGCATTCTTTTAGCTCATCAGGTCCAGTATGTTCATTTTGAACAAAATGCGAAAACAATAACATTGTGACAACAAAAAAATAAAATACAAACGTTTTGTCCAAAAAATCCACTAATTCCATGTAAAAGTTGATAGTCTACTGATTGGCTGTCAATGTAATTTAAGCATATAGACCAATCAGTGACTGAGAAATTAATTGTGGGACTTTTATGATTTGTAGTTTTCTGATCTAAGGCTCATCATGTTAGATAATTTATCAATATAGTACGTCTCTGTAATTGCAAATAGAAATCTACTAAAAAAAGGACAGTTTTACATATTTAACACATAAAAATAAAGGCAAGGAAAAGACCTAATGCTGAACTCACCTTCATCTTCTCTAGGCTGAAGACCAGGAGAGCAACATCTTTTTTTAACATCAGTGGAGACCTGTCCTGATGGATCCTTTCGTTTTAACTGAACACAAAAACAAGACATTTAACATTTATTTTGTATGAACCAACCCAAAAAAAAATCTCCTATCAGATTTTTCAGATGTGTCTTGCTATACTTATGGAAATCCATATTTTTTTAGGGGTAAGAAGTGTGCCTTTTTCTACATTTAGCTATAATTCAAAAATCAAAATTTATACAATACTCAAATGATATACAGTATATGGCTTGTACCTTAAAGGATGGAAGTTTAATGATACCAACTGCAGCAGTTCCTAATCTCAGGCACGGTGCCATTGTTTTGAGTTTGTTCTCTTTATTTTCGCCTGATTTAAAAGCTGAAGCTGAAGCTAAAACCTGGAATAGAGGAGGGCAACATGAAGAGATTGAAATTAAATTTAGTTTGGTCCTACATGGCTCAGCTTATCTAAGAAACAAACCTTACCTTGGCCTCTTTCTCCTTGTTATCCCACCATTGATCAAATGCTTTGAAGGCTACAATCTCAATCATCCTGCGGCCTATGTCTTTCTTTATGATTGCCCGTAGTTCAAAAGCAACAACAACCAGAACTGCATCCACTGTGGCCTTGTAGGGAAACTCTTTCACAGGAATGTACCCTGGTGGAGGCACTGAAGGGTTAAACCTGGGAATAGGGGGTGGAGTCCATGGTGCACTGTTACTGACCACTGAAGATGAGCAACCAGCAGAAAGGTACGAATGTTGATGAGTCATGAAACTGAAGGGTGGAGGAGGGAATGAGGTTTGACCTTGTGTTATTCTAGTGGGGATAGGATGAGGTCCTGAGGTACTCTGCCAATTGGGTGGTCTGCACACTTGCTTGATGGTAGAAGGAGGATATATAGGGGATGAGGATATCTGCTGCGTGTATCCAGGTAATAATATGGAAGTGTCCAGTTTGTTTGAGATATTGAGAAGAGTTTTTTGTGGAATCAAAGGTGATGAAGTGCTCCTGTTGCTACAGATCACTGGTATGCTAGATGGCTGTTCTGAAATATCAGAATCTCCTACTTGGTTGACCTGAAGAAAAATGTGTATATATATATATATAAATGCAGATGTAAAAGAAAATGTAAACTTTTATTAAAATTACAAATAATACAGATTATACATGAGTGATTTGTTATCTTCCTCGGGTAATATTTAACTGTGTTTAATCTGTTCGGCCATTCTCTGGTTCTGACGAGGGTACTTTTAGCATAGCTTAGCATAAATCTTTGAATCAGATTAGACCTGTTGCATTTTCAATACAGTAACAATAGGAAAATGATGGAAGAGTTTTTATACTTTCCCAAGTTAACACATCCCTCTTCTTTAGTTACATTGTGTTGCATTACAATATGGAAATGTTTGTCTTCTAGGTAAAAAGTTATGCATTATAGAAACTATACTCTCTTACAGGCTTGATCATCAAAGAACTCTATGGCGACAATCTGGATGTGCATGACCAAAGATATCTCTAGAAGCTACATTTCATAAGCAGAGACAATGTGTGTTCTGCGATTTTCATGTTTTCTATAGCTTTGCTAATAGTGCTATTCGTAAAATACCATCCTAATTGGTAAAACACAACTTCTTAGTTTTTTGGGAGATTGATAATAACGCATTGTTCATGTAAAACATAAAAAAATAAATGAGACATGCATGGATGAATGTGGTAATGAATTATTAGTGTAATATACACTATAAAGATTGTTGTTAAATAACAGAACAATATTGTAATTTACAATAAAAGAGTGTTAATTGAACATATGTAAAAACTACTAAAAGTTTTTAATGGAAAAAGGCCATGCTTTATTATCCTTACTTAATGAGAGTACAATTTTACCTGGGTTGATTTAGAAATGATCGCAAAATGCATACTATTAAAGAAACACTTAAACTCATTAACCAATTTGCTAATGACACAGACTCAAGGTAAAAGGTCTGGTCATGCTGAATTTTAAGGAAAGAACAATCTTTGACTTTGTTCCTGATTTTCACTTGTGTAATGTGACAAAATAACTAAAAAGATTCAAGAGAAATTTTGTTTAATTTATAAAGCATCAAAATGTTCATGTAATAGCACAAAATTACTAATGTAACAAATTCAGATAAATAATGAACTATTGTTTTTGTAGACATTTTTAATAATATTTAAAAATGCATATAATATGTTATATTAAGAAATAGAACATTTTATATATTTGATTTTCTGTGAATGAAAGAAAATCTTAAAAATTGTTTTTAAAATGTATCATTTTCAATTAAAATTTTTCTGACTAGTTTTAAGGAAGGAAGAAATGATGGATGGATGGATGGATATATGGATGGGTGCATTAATTGTTGTGAGGAATGTGTGTAAGGAGAGATGGATGGATGGATGGAGGATTGGATGGATAGGTGGAGGTACAGAAAGATAAAGAAAAGATTGTATGGATGGAAAGACAGATTTATGGATGGATTGAAGGAAAGATGGATGGAGAAGAGATGGAAAAATGGATGGAGGAGATATGGAAAGATGGATGGATGATTGAAGAAATAGAGGGATAGAATGTTCACTTACATTGCTTGTGGATAATAAATCTGAAATGGGGTTCTTGGCTGACAGAGGCCCATCTTTTTTCCCATTAGAAAGCCTTAGATGCACAATCTCAGATGAACCTTCTCTTGCACAAGAGTCATCATTTCTCACACTAGCAGATGTAAGATCGCAGCTAATGGTTTTATCGTTGAGACAAGGTGAAGACGGGAAAGAGTCTTTGGCGAAGTGTTGAGAATGAACACATTCATCAGCAGCAGTCTCAGAATCTGAACTTGAATTTTCTTGCATTAAAGACAGAACTGGACTTCCTGCACTGAGAAGCATCTGGATACGAGAATCCAAGCTATTTGGCTTTGGTTCTGAAGCAGAATATTGAGAGGAATGATGCTCAATCGGATCTTTAGTTGTTTCAGGTGAAGGGACTGATTTTGAGCTATTTAAATGAGAAGACTGGGATTGTGGAGGACAATGCTTTCTGATGACATTCCCCTTTCCTTCAGAAGACATTTCAAGGCAATCCCTTTCTGGTGCATTTGGAACAGTATTAGAAGGAATGTGAAATACATCTACTGTGCTAGACTTCTGCAGCAGATTCTCTAATCTTGGAAGTGATGTGTGATCTTCAAAAGCAGAACTATTAATAACACTGAGGCCCTTGAAGTTTTTGTTATTTGAAGCTGATGGTGTGAATGGAATTTTACCAAATTTAAAAAGAGGTCCTGGTTTGCCAGCATAGACGTGACCACCTCTATTTACAGGTCTATGAACGTAGTTGTGCTGTGGTCTTTTATTGTATGCATTTTGGTATCTACTGTCTAGTGTTTGTATGCGGCGTCCACGATTCCTATTACAAAGAGTACTCGGTCCTGGAGTTCTCTGCCTGTTTGTGAGGGTGGCATTTGCCAAAAAAGTTCCCCCAAGCAGCCAAAACTTTTGCACAGCATGTTGAATTATGCTTGGTTTTGTTGAGGCTGGTCGGGTGACATCATCAGGTAGAACCTGCAAGATACTTGGGATGGACTTTTGTAGTAAAGATTCTTTAGAAGTTAGTGCAGATTCATTCGGGGTTCCTTCACACTGAGGTGGAGAGCCTGGTATACTGTGTGTCACAGAAGGAGTGCAAGGGGTTCCTTGGTATTGGGGGGTTTGCCAAAAGCTACTGGGAGTGTCCTGGTGCATGCTGGAGTAGGCTGTGTCCATGGATAAAGGTGTGGAACAATCCACAGATGGAGAGCCAGTATAAATTGAGGAGGAGGAAGACAAGGTGAAAGGCAGCTTCTTCAGACGTTCACAATCCTGAAAAATGTTAAAAACAAAACAATGAATCCATGCATGTTTTTAATCCGATGAGGTAATATTTAACATGACTAGAATAAACATAGTAAGGCAGGATTCCACAATTATTTTTTCCCTACCCGACTCTCACCCACTTCAATTAACACCCTCCTCAATCAAAGAAATTTCAAATAAATAAAAGTAAAACAACAAAAAATAAAATATTGCCAAATGTATAGTCCTTCATATTTGATCAAGAATATACATTTGTTAGGAGAGAGAAAGAAAGAGAGAATGATTTAATGGAGATTATTAGGAATTATTTAAATCACTTTTTTTAAAATATTCAACAAATCTTAAGAAACAGACTTTATTGTTTTATTTAGCTCTAATTTTACTACATTAATTCTTCTTGTGGAGATGTTTTAGAGAGCGCCAATTAGAGTAGAACCGTTAATTTCATCACCGTTTTGTAGCGTACAGACAAAATTCTAGATAAAATGTGTTGTGTTTGAAGCAAATTAATCTATAGAATGACAAAGAAAAACGTAACAATGTAGATAAACAATCCTGTGCATATTATCTGCTTAAATTTGTTTTTGTGGGTATGGATTTTTAGCAGCAGATCACTCCGCAGACGTCAGTGTATGCTTGAGCATGAGAAGCTTGCTTGATTGGCTACCGTGATTCTAAACTTCATGGTAACATTAACAGACTCTGTCTCGCGCTTTATACGGTCATGAAGCAACGACAAAAAGGCTCTGCTTGCACAACTCAGGGAGATTTTCTTTTTCCAGCCAGGTCGATTCTGCATGGACTTTTACTTGACATTTATTTGACATTAAAACAATATACGGCACATTGAGGATTTTCAACCTGCCCACCTTAGCACAGAATTAAGGTTTGATGTGAATTATTGTATTCATTTATTCTGACTTGAAATGACTTGAAATTGACTTGTATTTCAACACCAGGTAGTGACTTGATTTTTTGGAGCCTGAGTCATTTTTTTAATTATCGCTCTCTTTTTGTAATTATCGGTCGGCCACTTTAGGCTGACTCCAAAAGAGTGCATGATCTCAATCCCTCCAATGTTAAAACTGACCAACTTTGAAGCTGAATAAACATGTCTCACCCCTGGCACCACCAGGTTTGCTGATTCAGATGCCTAGTTTTGATCTTCATGGACACTCTAAGGGAAAGTGAATTTATTTTAAATGTGTTTGCTTAAGATATATACATTTTATGTCTTCAGCCAATCATACTCCTTCACTACAGCCATGTCATGCCTCTGACGATGTGTTTCCGAGCGCAGGCTCCTCCTACTTTGAGCTTCATTTGACTTTGCCAGAAACCTTTGAGTGATGTCACTAACACTCTGTCCATGTTACATGCTGTCAATCATCAGAGCCAATCTGCAGCAATGTCAAACAAAAGAAAGTCGACAGTTAGTGCCGCTGGTTTAAGAAAGACTGAACGCCTAAATACTATTTTACTGAAGTCTGGTTCAAGGCTGTAAGTCTTATTTGCCAAGAAACTGTTTTGGCTTTAACAGAATACAACATCAGCCGTCATTTTCCCACCAAGCATGATAATTACGCCAACAACCTTTCCACACAAGAACGTACGGCTACCGCTGACAGGTTGGTGGCTAGCTTGCAGGCTAATCACCTTTATTTGAGCAACTTCCATACAAGCAGCAAGCATGAAGACAAGTTATTCACTGCCATTCAAACTTTTAAAAGCCAGCAAGACTTTCTCCAAAAGGGAATTTTTTAAAGAATGCATGATAAAGACAGCAAGGTTATTGACTCGCCATATTGAAGTAATCGATGAACACTTAACTAGCAAGCTAAACAAAAGAGAAGTCATTTACATTATATTCTTTGGCACTGGAAAAGCTACAATTGCTTAAATTCGCCATTCATTAATTCAAGTAAATAATTAAATATATACATGTGTTAGTAGCTGTGTAATTAATTAATTTGATTAAAATTCTTTATTAAACATTATTTAATTATTACTCTGTGTTGCAGAGTTTCATGAATTTATTTTATCTGTCTGACACTCATAAATACCCCACCCTCTTAACTAAGGTAACGCGATCAGGAGCACTGTCTTAATCGACAGATATTTAAGCTCTACTGATTCAAGCGTCTCGAATGGTGGACCTTGAAGTCCTCTAAGGACAATGAAAAGGCCCTTGGAGGGAAGTAAGTACGGCCTAGTGGGTCTAACCCATCTGGCCCCTCTAAGGGATCTGACCATTAACTCGTGTCATCCCAACATTTTGCCTTCAACCGGAAGGTGATAGGCAAAAATCCCGATGTAAACCTTCAGGGTGGATGGAGACAGTCCTCGATCCAGACCCTCTTGGAGGAAGGTTAGCATGAGTTCAACGGGGCAGCTGCTCGGGTCTACTTGACAACTTGACCTCCCTGGACATTCAGGCTTACTTCGGAGAAGCAACAGTAAACTTCTCGTAGCGGCTCTAGGTCTCTGTCTCTGATGCAGGGCTGATGATTCGAGAAGGACTGAGGAGGTTTCTCCGGTGTCAAGCAGATTGTTGGGGAGCCAACTTAGAAGGGGACCTGCCACATCTCCACCTATGCAGCATCATGAGTTCTCACAGTCCCGCAACCTGCTTCCTGATTGTAGAGACCCGTGACATGAGGTCCTGTACAGTGACGCCGAAGGGGCCATTTGGGACCACAGCAACACTTCAGCCTGGGTCAACCAAGATGGTGGCTATCGACTACCAATGTAGAAATCGTGTGGCCAACAAGCTTGCCTCAACTTTTACAGCAGTAAGTGCTAAAGTCCGTAGCAGCTTTCAGGTCTTTCATAAGACAATAAGACAACTCCCCTCCTGCTTATCTTTCAGGCCTAGCCTTGGAATTCCTTAAAGGTTGCCATGGCATGGAGAGCAGAAGTAGCTTGACCCGGAGTAGCGTAAGCTCTCGAAGTTGGGTTCAACGACAGCTTAGCTAGCGAGATGGGGTCTCTGCTTATCAAGGCAAACGGCAGGGTTACCCGGCCATAATGCAACGCCAGAGCCTGCTCTACCTGGGGAATTACATTGTATCCCCTAGCTACCGCGCCATCAAGGGGAGTGAGAGAGGGGAGACTGACAAACCTCCTTTCCCAGGTGCCTTTCAAGTTCTGGTCAGCTCCCGATGAACTTCTGGGAAAAACAGGATCGGGGCGGCTGCGATTTATTAACACAGCACGACCCCATAACCCACACGTCCAGCTTAGAGATATCGGATGTGAGGGACAGAGCCAACTGTAACCCAACATCTCCGGGTATGCAACCTCAGCCCACGTATGCAACTCTGGCATCTCCTCCGCAGCACAACCAGCCGTCCCCCAGAGGGGGAGAGCGATGTACTGTCTCCTTCAGGAGATGCACCAGCTTTCTTCGATGCAGCAGTGGAGATCGCATTATCAGACACACAGGAGTCATCAGAAGACGCCAGGGATGATTACTTGTAGTCATGACACCTCCGTGACGGCCTGAAAGGATGCCAGCCTTGTTCAAATGTGTTATATGACAGAACAGTGGGTCAGTATGTTTACGCCCAAACCAACTGATATAGCTATCGAGCTATCTGTCAATGCAATCGATCCAGCGCATCCACATATTTGCATGGTTGACATGTTTGGAAAAATTATACAAATAGTCGACCAGTAACAAGTGCTCTGCTACAAAAAGGGGTCTAAATTGGTTTGATGAAAGGCAGTGAAAGACGTAGGCGACTCGAACCTACTGTGAACGGCCAGGGGATCATGCTGGTTGCCGTAAACACCAGATCTCTTGATCCACAAAAGGGGAATATAATCCAACATCGATGTGAAATCTTTCACCAGTCGCTTGTGTAATAGAGTATGGCTCCAATGAGCAGACAGAAAGCGTGCCATGCCTGCTCCTACTTTGTGTGTGTGGCATGGTCACGTGACCATCAGCACAGCTGCTGATTGGCATTTAAAAAGAGAATGGAGAGAGTATAGTGCCCCTAGCGGAGTTCCCATAGTCGTCACCAACATAGGTCGTAGTGATCGACTGATGGGGAACAACAGAGCCTATTGAGAGTGGACCTGAGACCTGTAACACGGATACAACAGAAAAAGATTTTAAAATGTTCCAAAACTTGGGTTGAAGTGTGTGTCACATTAATTCAGTTGAAAAACTGACACAAATAATAACCTAATTAAATGCCTATAATTCCTGTTGTCAATCTTTTAAAAAAAGTCAGAATACTCAGAATAGAATACAACGTAAATTAATCTTTCGTCCTTTACTCACAGTGAAGGAATCAGTGATGGTAGACGGTGACTGCGGCCCCCAGACATCTTCTCCGACAGGCAGAGTAAAAGGTGAATATAAACCACTAACAAGCATCTGGAAGTATCGTTTCCTCTTCAAACCTAAAATGAACAGGTTATGAATGACATACAGTGCATTCAACAGCTACATTCTGTGCTGGCTTATAAATCTGTACTTGTAAATCAGTAAATTAAAATAAGGGGGTTACCTTTTGGGTCAAATTCCACATGGATGTTGTTCCCCATTACAGATGTGCTATGAAGTTTCTTTACTGCATCATTCGCTGCCTTGACCGACTCAAAAATAACCTTTGCTATCCCCAAATGCTTCTTGTTTCTGGGATTGAACAAGACTTTCACATCTTGGACATCTCCAAAGCGTTGACACATTTCAAAAAGGAATTCATCTCGTATGTTGTCATTAAGCCTTGTGAATGTCAGCTCCTTGGGTGCACCAACATAGTGCTCATCAACCTAATAGAAACATACATTTTTTTTATCATTTAAATCTTCAATTATGTTTGGTATTGATATTGGTTATATATTGTAAATCCAATCAAGAATAATTCTCTTCAACTAAATTTAGTTGGGCCCAAGACAAACAAATGCACTTTTTTTTAATCACTTGATAAAAATACTATGGAACAAATTACATTTCAGTCTGAAGGTACAGAGAAAATTATAAAAGTTAGGTAAATTGTTTACAATTTTTTTAAATTTAAGGGAAACTTTTAGTCTTGAAACATCTTAAGGTTGTTTTTGCAAAGTTTTAAAGTAAAAGAGTTTCCTGGAGCATGGTCACAACCAAATTACATACTTGAAATTTCAGAATAAAAGCATAATTTTGGGTAATTTAAAGAGTAAAAACTAGGGCTTTGAAGGCACCTGGGAGTTTAGTGGCCTTTGAAGTTAAATGCTAAAATAATGTGTGCTGTTTTTTATCTAATATCATTTTGATTCTCTGTATGTGTGGCAGAATTAATAAAACCTACTTAAGGGCTGAATTCAAAGGTTTATAACTGTTTAATGTAATAGTGTGTTGATGATGTGTAGCAGCCAGTGGTAGGGGCCTCTAAAAAGTTGCGGACCAAAGAAAATTGCCTACATTTCCCTACTGCTAAGACTGTCCCTGCGAGCAACTTCATTTCAGGCATGGTACCAGGTGAGACAAGGTGAGACACTGTGCACTTAAAACCTCATTTGCACACACTGACTTTTTTTGACACATTTGACACACACACTCCTGAAGTGAAGTTACTAAACACTGCTTTAAACTGCCTCCCTGTTGCATTAGAGCTTTATTAACCAATGAGAGTGAGATATTTTCCTACAGAAGAAATCCAAAACAGGTTATAATTTTTTATTTACTGAAGAAAAATGGATTGACTTTACTTACTGTTTAGGGCGTCCTTATTATCTTATGAGCTCTCCAATGAACAGTTTTGGTTGAATTGAATCCCCCGCTGGGGAGAATACAGTTCAGTTATCTTGAAACTGGCACTAACCTTGAATTTGGGAACTGGGAGATCGGCTTCACTGAATTTTGTCCGGAAACGAGTAACTCTTGGATCTCGTACATTATCCAAAGGAAAACAGTCAGGATGCTGGCAGATAAAATTAGAAAAAGTTGATATAACTTATATAGTATTCAGTAATACTGTTCTGAATGATGAACCATGTTTTGTCTGGTAAACCTCTCTCTCACTCTCTCTCTCTCTCTCACATATATATGAAAAAACATTATGCATCAATCAGAACAGTATATTTAAAACATTTCACAGATGACTTTAATCCTTATTTCCTTAAATATTATTTTTTTCTTAACATTCTGGCACGTTTTATGGTGTGATTTCAATCAGTTAAAATGTTAATTCCTACAAAGGGTTAATTCCTACAAAGGGTTACTTAAAAAAAAAAATTCAAATGAAATTGAAACTTTACCACAGTCGGAAACCGTCCAGTTTTTACCGCAGTAGTTGATTAGTCTCAAATCATAACGTATCAATCAATAAATGGACGGACGGATGAATGGATAAATAAATATACATACATAAATAACCCGATTTGTAGTTTTATCATTTGTAGTTGATTTTGTTGGTTTGGCAGTTTAGGTAACTAGAAAATGTATAATTATTTTTGTGGGAAAAATAAAGCTGTTAAAAAAGAACAATATCTCAGCCGGGCCTCCTTTAGGGACTCACCGGCGCGCTGAAATGCTGCCCTTCAAAGCGGTACACTTTCTGACTTCCGTTCTTCAAATCCGGATCAATAATCAATTTATAACAACTCCAGTTTGGTATTGCACCTTCCACGTCACCAAAACCATCTTTCTTTAATAACGAATCTGAAGTGAAGAACCACAGGACACTGTTATAAGCACTGTTTGTACTCGACGGATTCTCTGAGTCATCGCTTCAGAAATAGATGATGTAAATTACCTTTATCTCTCCGATGACCGTCCTTTTCGAAGCTTTCGAACATCATTCGCTGTCATTGTACAAAATGTGTGCCGGTCTCTTGATAAGACGAGGTTTTAGTCGTTATTTCCTTAAAATCTATCCATGCATCAGGTGGTTGTTGTTAGGCGAGAGCTGTGTTTGTATCTCCCCGGAGGGACCGCTCATCAGCGCCGAACAACAGAGAAGGACCTCAGGTGGGAGGAACCTGCGCCACACCCGCGCAGCTCCACACGCTCTCACTGAGCACAGCTCCAGGTTTCAATTAGCTATCTATCGATCCGCAGAAAGCTGCGTACAGGCCATAGGCGTATGCTTTGTTGACAGTGTTTGGAAAGTTACTTGCATATTCCGTATACTACTTATTAATGGCGTTAAAAAGTTATCCCTTACACTACAATATTTCCTTTTTAGAAATGTAATGAGCGATTTGACTCTATAGTCAACAAATCGATAACAGTTCCATATCACACAAAAAATTTTTTCTTCGTTGCAGACATATAATTGCGGATGGTCATTGATGCAATGTGCATGTACATCAATATAGAATCGTGTGTATAATATATATATATATATATATATATATATATATATATATATATATATATATATATATATATATATAATAAATTATGCGGCTGGAAGGGCATCCGCGGCGTAAAACATATGCCAGAGAGTTGGCGGTTCATTCTGCTGTGGCGACCCCGAAAGGGAATAAAGCCGACATGAAGATGAATGAATATATAAATTATGTCATGATAACTTAATATTTTCTTGCAAAAACAACATATTATGTTACTATTCGTTTATGGCTGTTTTGGTCTGGTGGATAAGGAGATTTGTGATCGGATGGTTGCCAGTTCAATACCCAGATTCACCAAGTTTGTGAAAGTATGTGAGTGATAAAACACTTTACTCTCCCATCTTCAACAATCACAGCTGTGGTTCCCTTGAGCAAGGCACCAATTTCCCAACTTCTCCCCGAGCGCCACAGCCATGGCTGCCTACTGCTCCGAGTGTGTGTTCATGGTGTGTTTGTTCACTACTGTGTGTGTACACTGGGATGGGTTATTGCAGAGCACAAATTCCGGGTATGGGTCACTCCATATCTGAGCAATTTGTCACTTTCACTTCACTTTCACTTATAGTTGTGAGCTGAGGAAAAGGTAAAAGCGAGCCAGTTCATTTAAAACATCCCATAAGAGGTGGTTGCCTGGGTGGGGAGTATCCAGAGTGATTTTGAGAGCCCTTTTTCTCATTCTGGAGGTGTGCAGTTCTTGAAGGGAGAGTAGGGGAGCTCCAATGATCTTTTCAGGAGTCTGAACTGTCCTCTGGAGTCTCCGGATGTCTGCTTAAGATGCTGAGCTAAACCAAACAAAGTCCTTGTTTGTATGAGTCAGCAGTTGTATTTCATCCATTTTGTTGGGTCGAGAGCGGAGCGTTGCCAGATGTTAACTCGGTAGCAGTGTTCTGATTCGATGGTGAGTTTGACTAGATGTGGCAGCAAATTACACAAAACTCTCGTAAAACATTATAATTTTCTTGTAAAAATAACATAATTATCTAATAAAAACAACATAATGATATCATAAAAACAACATAATGATTTTGTAAAAAGACATAGTTATCTCTTAAAAAGCATAATGATCATGTAAAAACAATATAATTATCTAATAAAAACAACAGAATGATTTCACAAAAACAACCTGATGATCTCATAAAAACGACATAATTGTCTCATATAAACAACATAATGATCATGTAAAAAAGGTATAATTCTCTTGTAAAAACAATATAGTTATCTCATAAAAACAACATAATAATGTCATAAAAACAAGATCATAATCTTGTAAAAAACTACATAATGATCTTGTAAAAACGGCATATGAGCTTCAGATCAGCCTCTCACAGGCCAAAAGATCCAAACTCAAGGAACGATGTGTGGCAATCTTCGCTTATAAAATTATAAATCTACTTCACCGTCTGTGCCCAGAAGGACACATGCTGCTAAAATGCACGCCAGCACTGGGCCATCGCAATCCCGCTTTCGTGTTTTGTGAACAGAAGAGGAGAAGGTCAACACATGCCCGGGGGGCCTTCACTTCTCCCGCGCAACCAAGCATTGTCATCCACACGCAGAATCGTTTCAACGTTCTCAGCAATCCTGAGATGAACACTCTGGTGATTAGCAGTTCCATCGTTTGACACGTCCAACTCCCCCCACCAAACAAAATCTCATTTGAACAGTTTTTGTACATTCAGACCAGTGGTTTGCTTTAACACAGTCTTCAAAACGATTCAGGAATTCTCTCCATGATGAAGATCCATAAAACTGACCTGGACGTGGGTCCCTTTGATGTGACAGGTGAAGGAGGCTGCTTTTAAACGGGTTGGTAGAGCTTTCAGTCCCTGCCATTCCGTCAACGAGCAAAAGGAAACGATGTTTGTTCCTCTTCATTTTCTGACATAAACGGATTCAACACTCTTTATTTTGACCCACATGTGCGTTTTGCCTCTCCGATCGCACTTTTCCAAGTGCATCCGCCATGTCCAAACACTCTGTTAAACTTTGTTTTCTTCTTTTTAACCTCACACCTCAGAAAACTCACTGAACTTACCACAGACAACGAGCTGAGACCGGACTCGAGCCCCAAATGTCACTGTCCTGTCGGTAATGGCTCGCCACGACAGCGCAACATGAAATTATTGAATTATTGTAATGGATCGTTAGCTCGAGCAATGATGAGGGACAACTTCTCCTTGATGATACAGAAGTTTATTTGGCGACAAAATCACAGTAACTGCACAGGCCAGGGTGGCACGCAATAATTACAGCGTTCTCTTTCCATTAAAACTCCTTCCCCGCTTCGCGTTTACTCATCCGCCATTCAACACCTTCTCATTCTGCTCTTCTCCCCCCGCACTACACTACCCAGAATGCCTTACGCTGCCTTCCCACACACACACACACACACACACACGCACACACACCCGCCTTAACCTCTCTCCTGCAACATGAGTGAATTGAGATTTTGACTGCGTAACAAAATTCATATTGTCTCTCCTCTACTGTAAGTCGCTTTAGAAAAAAAAGAGTCTGCTAAATGCATAAATGTAATATAATGAAGAAGAAACAGGTAGACATCTATATAACACACAGCAGAGACAAATAACATACAGAAATAGCGGAAAAGAGGGAAAAATAATTATACGAATAAGAATTATTCACAATTCAAAGTAGGCTATATTTTTATTGATCTATCATTTATTTTTATAATTATCTTTATTATCCGTTTTGTCTTTTTTTTTAAAATCTGCACCCTGACCAAACTACAGCTCATTAGGTGGCAGTAATCCACAAAACAAAGATTGCAAACCGCCAATAAAAAAAATTATAGAAGAAGAAACATTCACGTTGGCCACCTCTTCGTCGCCCCGTACTACAGATTTTTCCCTCGACTCTTCAGTCATGAAGAGGTAGAGAACGTCTTTTGGAAGTTTTACTGATGCTGTTTCCACGTACTCCTGAGGAGAGCGTGTTTGCGAACCAGATCCCCGCGTGCGCGCTACTGCTACACATAAGGTTTGTGTTCAATATACGGAAGGTAAGAAGGAACCTAACGTCACACACTTTAGCGCGAAGAGGTTTTTAAGACATAATGTAGACTCGCGGTATTCAAACAAATTTCTAGTAAGAAATGCTTACGGAAAGAAGCTCAAAAGTATTTGCCAGTTTTCATTCTTTTCCATTCGTGAGGTATCCGCGTACGTTTACCGTGAGTGCCCGAATCAAGGGGGACGGGTGGGGCAAGGAAGACATGAGTTCGCAAAATGCCGGTTTTTATCATTATTTTACGAGAAAGTGACTTCGGTCAAATGTAAAAGTTGCACGTTTTTAATTACACATTATTTAGTGATTTTTCAAATATAGTTGAAACAACCAAGTCCGGAAGTTTTGTCCGGAATACCGTGAATCTGAAACGCTAAGTAAAAGTTTGGCTTAGTGCGTTCAATTGTTTTGAAGTACTTTTCAACCTTTTAACAAAATTCTTAAACGACTTAATGAAACGATTTTCGGCCATTTTGTTTTCATCCCAGCATGCACTGCGCCCCAACGTCCGTTTCCAAGCTCTATGAAGAATAATTTATATCTGTGGCAATTTTTCATATGTAGGAAACATTTTTTTTTACTTATTTAGCAAGTAACCGAAATGCAGCTCGTGAAATGGTAAGGAAAAAATAAATAAAAAATGATCACCGTCTTTGTGCAGAAACGCCAGTTGAAGCAATATAAATATGCAGGGAACGTGCAGGCGGTTCTTAGGTAAGTGCATCGGCACATGTTAGGCGTATTTGCGGTTCGAGATTCGTGACGACCTCTACACATCCTTCGATTGGAGATTATGTTACCCGTGAGCTTCCTGTCTCTGAAGTCCTCTACACAGCCTGCTTCCGGTGAATGGACTGAACAGGACTAATTAAAGGCCTAATATGCCTAAAAAAAGATTTTTTTTTATATATATATATATAAAACATTTTTCTCCATTTTTTGGGTAGTTGTTCAATATTTTACTTATGTTAAACTATGCAATGTTTTGCATTATAAGATTATTTGGATAGTCACCCACTAGGGGGCAGGGTGGGGTAATAGTAAGTGAGGTTCAACGTCTCATCGTGAGCACAAATCAGTCTGGAAAGACAGAAGCTTGGATTTTAAGACTGTAAACTTGAATTGCTTGTAGATAACTATAAATTACGGTGAGTTGTATTTTATTTTTAGCATTGTAAATTAATTGGAGGGACGAGTGACGCTAACAAGTTGTTTGCTAATGTAAGTTTTGTCAGAGTTCACGTTTTATCAATGACAAACAGTTGTTAAAGGGATATAATGTGTTACTAATTAACTTCATTCACTTGTATAAAATCAGTTGATTGTTTTTTGTATTGTCACCATTTTTAGTATAAACTTATGATTGACATACAATCACAGTATCTGTATACAAGAAGAAGCGGAAACACATAGTAACATGCTTCACATATCTATGAAACCACTGTACAAAATGCAACACACACAAGAAGATAGAAACAAACCGAGAAGGAAAATAAAACAAAATATTTCCAATCTTTTCTTTTGGACAAGTATATAATACATTATACCCCCAAGACCCCCAAGAGATTAATGATACCTTTAGGGAATATTATAAAAATCTATACACATCTCAAATTGACCCATCTGTGCCTGACATTGACTTATTTTTAAACAGTCTAGAATTACCAAAACTAACAAATGAACAAGTAGAAAACTTAGATTCGCCATTATCTTCCGCTGATCTTCACGAGGCTCTAGAGCAAATGCCAAATAAAAAAGCTCCAGGGCCAGATGGTTATCCAACTGAGCTTTACAGAGAGTTCTGGAATGTGCTAGCACCCACCTTCTGCAGAATGGTGGATGAAATTAAATCTGAAGGTAAAATGCCATCAAACATGAACTCAGCATTTATAAGTCTGCTCCTCAAACCAGCAAAAGACCCAACAATGCCTTCAAGCTACAGACCAATCTCTCTTATAAATGTAGACGTAAAAATAATTTGTAAAGCCCTCGCTAAAAAAACTGGAAAAAATTACCCCCCATATAATACAACCCAGACCAAACTGGCTTTATCAAGGGTAGACACTCATCAAATAACATGTATAGACTAATTAACTTGATTGATCTTACAACCAACCAAAAGCTAGAGTCTACCATTATCTCTTTAGATGCAGAAAAAGCATTTGACAGAGTTAACTGGAAATTCCTATTAGCTACACTCCATAAATTTGGATTTGGCAATTCTTTTATAGAATGGATCAAAATACTTTATAGCTCTGCAAATGCATCAGTTAGAACAAATGACCAAACTTCCTCTAGATTTAACCTTCAAAGAGGAACTAGACAAGGCTGCCCACTCTCTCCCTCACTATTTGCAATCTTTATTGAACCACTAGCTGAAGCAATTAGGCAAAACATTAAAATTACTGGAATAAGTACAAAAAAATATAAATCACAAAATAAGCCTTTACGCAGATGATGTGTTATTGTTCCTACTTCACCCACATCTCTCTATTCCAGCAGCTATTAGTGTTATTAATTCCTTTTCAGCCATTTCTGAATATTCCATAAATTGGGGAAAATCGACTATTATGCCAATCAACATGGTTTTCCAGGACACCTCCTCTTCAACCACATTTAAATCAGGGAATATCAGGTACTTGGGCATTGAATTCTCACCTAGGCTGTCAGATCTGGTACAACTAAATTATTCACCATTACTTAAAAAAATAGAAGACGACCTCAAAAGATGGCAGCCCTTGCCCATATCACTTATGGGAAGAATTGCTAGCATTAAAATGATGGTTATGCCCAGAATTAATTATCTGTTCTCAATGATTCCTAATCACCCATCACAGGATTGGTTTAAGTCATTAGACTCTTATTTTTCCAGATTTTTATGGAAAAACAAACCACCACGCATTAGCTTACAAAAGCTCAGAAAATCTAAGGACTGTGGCGGCCTGGAGCTACCAAACCCTTACAACTATTTCCTCTCTTACAGACTGCAACATGTCCATCAATGGATAAATTCTAGCCAACCGACCTCGCCTGGCTTGACATTGAGCAGACATTTTGCAAAGACACCAAAATAGCAGATTTACCATTTATAAGTGTAAGACTAAAACATCACTACTGCTTTCAGAATGTGAGCATACGTACTTCACTAACAGCCTGGTGGGAATTTATGAAAATGACTGGTTCACCGCTTGCTCCTTGCCAACGCACACCAATTTGGAACAATCCAGACTTTCAACTAAACAAAAAGGCAATAAATTTTCCAAGCTGGCAAAATAATGGAATAACACATCTCAGACATATCATCTCAGACAATAAAATCATTTCATTCGAAGAATTGGTTTCTACTTTCGGTTTAGCTACAAGTAGATTCCTGGAATATCAACAGCTCAAGTCTTTACTCACTGAAACACACAAAATAAATCACCCAGATCTACAGTTAACCTCAGTACTAGAAAAATTTATTGGATTGACAACACCTAAGCTAATCTCTAAAATATGTATTTTATTATTGAGAACAGACAATTTAATATGTCTACCCACTACCAAATGGGAAAAAGATTTATCTACAACTACAAATCAGTCATTCTGGAATCGTATATGCTCAAACATATTTAAAGTATCCACAAACCCAAACTTACAGCTAATACAATTTAAAATTCTTCACCGAACACATTATACAGGTCAAAGAATGTTTCAAATGGGTCTCTCTGACTCCAACATCTGCCAACACTGCAATGAGAATGCTGTGGACAACTATTTACATGCTCTCTGGTCATGTTTACCAGTACAAAAATTCTGGCAAGGAGTCTGCGGACAGCTATCATCATGGGTTAGACACCTCATCTCACCAACACCAGCACTTTGTCTATTAGGGGACCTAGATAGTATTGAGTCTGATCTTGAGGTCAACACATCAGTCTTAATTTTCAATGCTTTGCTTGTCGCAAAGAAAATTATTCTGATGAACTGGAAAACTAAAAAGAAACTATGCATCACTCAGTACACTAACATTCTAATAGACTACTTCACCTTGGAAACGTTATCTGCTTTCAATTAAATAACTGTAAACTTCTCTAATTATTAATGCCCCAGCTACCTCCAGTTCTAGTTAGAGACTGTCTGCATTGAGCTGAGTCCTGTATCTGGACTGGATCATCTGGGTTAAGGCTGCTGTCACCCCGGGGCGGTGGGAGGTGGGGCAGGGTGCCTTAAGATGGGTTGGCTGGCTGCTCCTCCGTTGGCTGGCGGTGGCCATGGGGGGTGGGGCTTGGGGGGTCTAGGGGGGCCCGGGCCTGCGGGGTGCCGGCCAGCTCAGGGTGACGGGGTGGTTGTCAAGGGGCGGTGAGGGGGGGACAACGGGGGGGGCCGGAACTCACGGCTGCTGCTATCGCCACAGTCTCCGGGCGGGAGGCTAGCCAGCACCCGTGGTGCTTCCGGGGCTTGCGGGTTAAGGGGGGGTATCGGTTCGGGGATCGGTTGGGCGCGGGAGCGATTCCGGTCTGGGCGGGGTGAGGCTTCCTACCGGGCCGGGACCGGCCCTGTGCATGCTCAAGCAGTGGCTCCAGTGTGTATGTTTGTGTGTGTGTGTGTGTGTGTGGGGGGGGGGGGGTGGTGTGATTGAACATATGTGTGTGTGTGTGTGTGTGGATGGGGTGGAGGGTGTGTATGTGAGTATGTGCATTTGAGAGACGGGTGGGTACGTAAGTGCGTGTGAATGAGTAGGACTGGTCCCGGGGGGGGGGCAGCTGTCTCCCCGGCTGCCCGCATTATCCTTCACAGGTCTCCCGTGGCCCCTGCGGTGGGGGGCAGTGCTGTCCCTGGGGGGATGGACGGTGTGGCCAGTCGGCTGCTCCCACTCACCACACCAGATCCCAGTACACACACTCTCTTCACTCACACAAATAGAATCATGAGAGTCCTTGTTCCCATGGGGGATCAGGCAGGCGGGGTGACCTATCGGTGATCCCGCCCTGCCTCCTTTAGACGGGGACTCTCAGTTTTAATCACATAGGACACAGAACATCTCCAGGGCACCAGGTGGGCCTTCCTCCCGGAGCGGACAGTAAGCCAATCTCACCTGCCACTGCCTCGCTTCCGGGGTTGGGCAACCCCTGGGCCCCTTACAACACTTGCAAGGACACACTACATTTAGGCCTGGAGGGCTAGTCTCTCTGTCTAAATCTTGGTGGGAGGAGGCTGCAGATCTGTGACACCTCCCACAATATACGACGGAGAAGGCTACCCTCATTTAAATACACATTAGATATGTAGGGCGGGGGGTGGTGCCTGGACATCATCCGCCAAACGACGGTGACACTCCAGGACACCATTCCCTCTTTTATTGCATTTTATCTCTCCAACACACCCACATATACCTGCATTACATGACAACTGGGAGCAGATGTTGGGGAATGGGTGGACGACTGCCCCCGTCTTCCCTCTTGGGGGGTAAGGGCCCACCATCGCGGGGGTGTGGGTAGCTGCGGGGGCGGGTGCGGGCTGCAGGTGAGTGACTGGCTACTTCCCGGGACAGGAAGACTGAATGAGTGGGTAGATGGATGGATGGATGATTGGATGACTGGAAGGGGTTGATTTAGTGGGTGGGGGGGGGGGTTGCTGGTAGGGGTGTGCGTGGGGTTAGGTTTGGGGGGCTGCTGGTAGGGGTGAGTGTGTGTTGGGGGACTGCTGGTTGATGGGTGCATGGGGTCGGGGTGTGGCCGGGGGGGGGGGGTCCTGCCGTGTCTGGAGTGGTGTCCCTACCCGCGCACATCTGGTCCCTTGGCCGTCCTCCCTTTTTTCTTGCGGGTCCACGGAGGTGCCTGGGACTGGGGGCCTACCGCGGGGGGATATGGGCATGGCGGTGCTTGTGGGTGGGGCCTCCCAGTCTCTGCCCGCACTGTTAGGGGCTGCATTCCCGCCTAGCTTTGGGCTGGTTCGACCGTCCTGCTGCAGCGGGCCACTGGGGCCCCGGGCATTGCTCTCTGGGGTTGCCGACTTTGCCAGGGGAGGTTGGGGCGGTCCGGCTCCGGGGTCCCAGGCCCCAAAACTGTCGTTCTGTGGGGGTGTGGGCTGGATATCTGGGTAGTTCCTGACCATATATGGGGACTTGGCTTGAGGCAGATCCCACATTTCATTTGGGACATAGAAGGTTAGTCACGACACCTGGGATGTTTGAGGTCGCTGCTAGATGCTTGAGGTTTAGGTCACCTGTCCTGTAACACTCAATTTACTTATGTGTATGTGTATATATATATGTGTGTATGTATGTATGTATTGTATGTATGTATGTATGTTATGTATGTATGTATTATATGTAGTGGTGTATGTAGGTGTGTGTAGTGTATTAGTAGTGTCTGTCATGATGTCTGTCACTGTCTCTTCTCTGTATCTGGCTGCTCTCTCTGTCTCTCCTCTCTCTCTTATCTCTCTCTCTCTCTCTCTCTCTCTCTCTGTGTCTGTTCTGCTCTCTTCTATCTCTCCTCTCGTCTCTCTCTCTCTCTCTTCTCCTCTCTCTCTCTGCTCCTCCTTCTCTTTCTTCTTCTTCTTCTTCTTCTTCTGCGTGTTTATCTGCTTGTCTGTATGTATGTATGTATATTTATATTTGTATGCATATCTGTAGAAAGATGCGAACTACTTGGATGTAATAAGGTAGGTATCTAATATTATTTATTTTACTTATTCTCATTTTCAACTGAATCTTGACTCCTTCCCCCACAATTACCTCTCACCTTCTCTTTCCCCCTCCAAAACTTCTCTACCTCTGTTTCCCCCCTCAATTACTTCTCTCCTCTTTCCCCTTTTTTTTTTTATTAACACCGTCCTGTCCTGATGTATGTTTATATGATTGATTAATGTAATTATTGTGATGAATGCGAATGAAATAAATTAAAAAGCTTCTATCCAGAGGAATAATCAATATATAATATCTTCAATTCTCTGGAAAGAGCAAAACTGACCAACTCATACGAAGCACCTCCCTTCTCATGGGGCTGCTTTGAAGTAGGACAGGACAGGTAAAAAAAAAAAAAAAAAAAAAAAAAAAAAAAAAAAAATAATACATTATACCTTAAGTGTGTATACTGTATAAGAATAATGAATTTTCCAGTAAATAATTGAAAAGGGGCGTTGTACTAATTTAAGTGTTCTTCTAATTCAGCAACTTTTCATTGTGTGTTTATCTTAATTAATATTTTTTTATTTCTGAAATAAAATGTTGTTTTTTTTGGCAAACCATTCCTAACTTTTTTATTTATGAATTAAATATTTACCATACAAGATTTCAAATTTAACAACAAAATATTCAATATTCTTGTTTCCATGTGAATATAAGCACATGACATCTTGTAGTGACAGCTGGTACTTTATAGTTTATTTTTGTGTAAATATCAGAGAGACCTGTCACAAGAGTAAAATAGGTGGGTTAAGTTCTCCTCATGCATACTTCATAAAGTGCAATTATTGTCAATGTCGTAAGTATGTGGATAATTTTATTTTACATTAATATATTTTATATAAAATTGTAAACTGAGCATTGAACCACTTGGTTCAATTGGTTCGAGAAAGTTCATTTCTAGAAGCTTCATGTGCACACGATACCACCTACTGGCCAAGTGTATAATCACAAACAGCTGTATTTGAATCACATCACATATGAATTTCTGTGACTGTTATGACTTCTTGGGAATAACTGTGAATAAAAGAAAAAATAATAATTAATAAAAAAAATCCATTCCTAAATGTAATAGAATATTTAATCATTGTAATTAATTATACAATAAGATTAGTATGTGCCTATGTTTACTTGGAACGGAACAGGGAGTTATGTAGAGAGGGTGGGATTTATACTGAAGGGAATCTCATGGGCTCTTTTCTCTCTCCCTAGGCCTGTTGGCGGGTGGACATCTGCTGCTTGCCTCTTCTTTCTCTCCTATTTTCTCTCTTCTCTCGCTTCTTTCTCCGTCCATGGTGCTTGCAATGTGATCACATGTTTCATTGATAGCAAGGTATTAGCCTAATTAATGTTTGGAACAAGTACTAAATTGATGTTTGCGATTGTGTTCATAAGTCATGTCTCTTAAGTATTTTTTTCCATGGCAATTGGTGACAGAGGATGTGCCCAACATTCAGATTAGGTAAACGGACGAATGTGTGTAAATGTATTCTATTGTTAACCTAAACTTTGCGATGTTGACTTGGGTAAGATGGTGGATACGTCTGTAGCTACGACACATGGTTCCTGTGCTTTTCACAATGACTAAGATGGAGGAAAGTCCACTGGTGTTTGTGAAACTACCTGACTGGAAAGATGTAGTCATTCAGTTGTAGGGAGCTGTGTTTTACACCGAGAGAGCATGTTTTTTGCATCTTTAAAATAGCGAATGCTGTATGTGTTGGCATTACCTAGTAAGACAAAGCGTAGCATGAATGCTAATAACAACAAAGGAACTAGCTAGTTTTACCATGTGTTCTCGACATTTTAGGGGTTGGCTCGAAAATGGCTTTAACCCTGTGTGTTCCGTTGAAAATACAGTGAAAGTTTTCTTGTACAAACTTGTTTGTGTAAAGGAACAAGTGGAAGACAGATGGTATTTTCATCCGATGGGGGAAACATAATTCTGGGGGATAATTTGTGTTTGTTTTCTGGTACACAACCAGGAGGTTGTAAATGAAGCCGGATGGGGAAACGCATTACTTATTTTTTTGGCATGTATGCAAATACAATTCTTTCCTTTTGCGCAGTGGCGGCATTGTTCACGTTGCTCGGGACAGGGCAGTCAGACCAAGCGCTAAACATGCAGACAACACGTCTCCCGGCCTATCTGACCGCTTTCAAACCCGGTGCGCACTCAAATGACTCGCGTGAGGACGTCCGCTCCGAGAACAGCGTGCAACTAAGCGCGAGCTCGCCGGGAGAGGCATGGCGATGATGATGAGACCGGAACATACCTGCTGCTGACCCTCTCTTTCTCCTATTCCTTTCTCTTCTCCCTCAAAAAGTGTCCCTCAACACTCTCAACTTCTTCCTGCACTCTCCCTCTGATAAATTATCATGCTTAGCTTTAGCTAACATCAGCACAATATCTATTTATATCAGGTTGATTAATTAAAATTGTGTAACTTACCAGATTCAGCCACCTCAGCACCCACTTAATTCCAAGCAAGGTCGTTTTTGCTTTTACATGGATAATAAAACAAGTTATTTATTCTGGCTGGCCACAAACTGTGATATTTGTCTCCTCTATTGTTGTTGCTCATGTTCCCGCTTCACAGAACAACCATGTAACTACAAGAGCAAGTCCCTAATTGGTTGCCACGCAAACAAACTTTGAAAGGATTCCTACTGCCGCTATCAGTCCGTTCTTTACATAGACTTTACATTGAATCCGCCGTTCTTCCCGGATCACTCGCGTTTGCTGTGTAGACAGGATGAGGAATCCAGAATTTCTGGGTATCCCGGAATAATTTTTCAAGGCTCATAAATCGTATGTGCGGCGGGGAAATTAACTGAATCCCTGTTTTTCCAGAGAGTGAGAGTACCTAGCATGTTTGTATTTGTTCAATAAAAGAAAGGCCATTGTGGTTTATTCTGGTTGAAACATTTAACGAGGCACAAGTTAGTTTGTCGAAATTGGCTTATGAACCGTCATAAGTAAAAGAACTTGTAAAATATTACGGTGAATGTTCTCTGTTGGATTTCTGTATATAATATTATAAAATTGGCTAACCGAATTCCAAAATCTTAAATTAAAAGCAAAACTTGGTTGAAATGACACATATATCTATATATGTTATTGGGCACGCGAACAAGTAAAGCCCAGGGGCCTCATGTATAAAACTTTGCGTAGATGTAATACTTAAAGTCTGCGTACGCACATAAGGCAGAATTTGCGCACGCACAAAAGTTTTCAGATTCATAAAACCGTATGTACGCCAGAACATGCGCAAGGTTCGCTTTATAAATCAAAATGATCTGAATATTGTGCGCAGGTGCATGTACGTATTGCTTACCCCAATCTCCTCCCGAAATAACCATATTTGGAGGTACCCGCTGTCAACGTTAAAGCCTGAAAATGTAAGTCAGTCACATCTTTCTACAGATGTAATGTAAACCATTATTTAACAACAGAAAGAGCTTCTCAACCCAAACGGTTCTTTCCTTTGACAGGCTAAAAGCTAAAAAACATACGCAGCTCTTGTGCTTTTTGCACTCTCTGCTCTTTAATCAAGTTTATAAACTAGCCGTTGGATAATTCAGTTGGATCGTAATTTAAAAGTAATTTAGCTCTTTTAAGATTACAATCGCACAACTAGTCTAACAGTTAGACTTAAAAAGTAATAAATACAATTAAAAATAACAAAAAATTATTAAATTCATAAAAGAAAAAATTTAATTAGTTATAAAATTAATATCAACCTAGTTCTGCTTAGAGGAGTGCAACCCATCGTTTTCAAATAGTTAATTAGACAAAATACTTTACTCATTACTACAACTTGTACACAAATTTGACTCTTTTGGTTCAGCTTCCCTTGTGATTGACGTTTCTGTTTCAAGGCTGATCTTTCCATAGAAGCCTAAACTGAGAAATAGTTTTAGCTTCGGTTTCAGCTGTCTTTGTGAATGACTGACCTGCTGAAAGCTGATCAATCCATAGAAGGCTAAACTGAAAAATAGGCTGAACAAATAAGTAATAACAAACTTTTAGAAAAAAAATAAAAACAAACGTTTGGCAATAATTTTGAATCGCTAAATAAAGTAATCAATATTACGATTGATTCCTTAAACCTACAACCTAGGTACAACACCAAGCTAATTTGGATTCGAAACCCGATTTTATTTATTTATTTTTTAACATGCGCCATTAAACAGCAGTGTTAGTGTAGTCTATAGTTTAGTGCAGCTAAAAAGTTTAACTCTTGTTTAATTAAATAAATAAATATTAATAATAACCTAAACAATATTGATAAAGCAGATAGATATTACTCTATATAATAATATGGCCTCACCACACTGTTCCTCACCAAAATGCGAAGATCAGGAGTCATTCGTTCTCAGTGTCATCAAATCCGAATTAGCAGATATTCGGCTTCAGATCAGCCTCTTACAGGCCAAAAGATCCAAGCTCAAGGAACTATGTGTGGAAATTCTCAGCTCATAAAAATTCTAAATGTACTTTACTGTCTGTGCCCAGAAGGACTCATGCTGCTGCAGTAAACTGCACACCAGCACTGGACCATCGCAGTCCAGCTTTCTTGTTTTGTGAACAGAAGAGGAGAAGGCAAACACTCCTCCCGTGCAACCAAGCTTTGACATCCACACCCAGAACCGGTTCAACGTTCTCAGCGATCCTGAGATGAACACACGTTGCATCGTTTGACACGTCCAAGCTACTGTCGGTACGAACAAAGCACGTACGCACTGCTTCCTGGGGGTAGGGTTCTGGACTTAGCCACATGTTTACCTGCAATCCTGAAGCCTGATTTCAACATCAAGGCCGTGGTCCTGCACGTCGGCTCTAATGATACGTCTCGTCGTCAGTCAGAGGTGTTAAAAGTGGATTACAGTAAACTGATCCACACTGCTCGCCACCTGTCACCGCGACCCAAATAACTTTGGCCCTCTGTCGATGTATCAAAGCGGAACCGATAAATTCAACAGACTTTCTGCGCTCAGAGAGTGGCTCGCCACCTTCTGTCTAGAAGATCAGGTACTGTTTGTTGACAACAGGAATCTCTTCTGGGAGCACCCTAACCTCTTCCATCCCGACGGCCTCCATCCAAGCAAGCTAGGCTCTAAACTTCTGTCAGATAACATCTCTTATTAGCATCTGACTAAATAATTCCAAATATAATACTTTAGAACGCCGCCTCAAAAACCAACCTAATAACTGTCAAAACCTAACATTTGCTATCGAAAAAGTGTCCAGACCACAAAAACATAAAAAACTAAAAACAACAATTTGGTTAACACCAATAATCTGATCAATATAAAATTAGACTATAGATTATGCAACTCGCAAACATACTCTCTAACATTTGGTCTTTCTAAACATCAGATCTCTTACACCAAAAGCTGAAATCATAAATGAATTATTCTCAGAACTTAACCTTGACATATTATTAAAACTGAAACCTGGATGGAGAGTCATCAGACACAATGTTCCTCGATGTTTTGGGACCCATCCTATTCTCAATCTACATGCTGCCCCTTGGCAAAATTATTAGAAGACATGAGGTTAGTTTCCATTGCTATGCAGACGATACATAGCTCTATATCTCAGCAAAACCTTACGATCGTTTGAAGCTAAATAAGATCTCTAAATGTGTTGCTGATATCAATGATTGGATGAATGAACATTTTCTAATGCTAAATCCTGATAAAACAGAAATATTTCATGTTGGCTCTAAAAAGCAATTACAGAATCTCTCAATTTTAATTATGGAGCTGGGGGATACACTGTTAAATTTTCCACTACTGTTAAAAATCTTGGCATTTTTTTAGATAGTGAACTGACGTTTAAGAACCATATCTCTTATGTTACTAAGACTGCCATCTTTCACATCAGGAACATTAGCTGAAGTGCAGAACAAATAGTGCATGCTTTCATTACCTCCAGAATGGATTATTGTAACACTCTGTTAGTCTGCTGTTCAGCCACCATGCTACAAAAATTACAGGAGATTGTACATCAAATGTTAATCTTGAATGTGAGATTGAATGTTGATGTATGCTGCTACTTGGTTTTGTGGTTGTTTTCTTTGTGTCTGATATTTTTCAGATTGGAGGAGAAAATGAAGATCCAGGAGTGAGGTCATATTTGAGATTAAACCACTATCATGAAATTGAAACTAACACTGTTTTATTTTGTTGTTTTATTTTGTGTCTTTGGGGGGGGGTTATTATGTTTCGTGTGAGTGACATACTGAGAACTAGTTTGGATTTGTGCTTATACTGTTTGTTTTAGTAGTAAGTTGAATGGTGAGAGAGGTGATACTGGAACTGACCGAGTGTGGCAAGCTGAGAGTGGTGAAGGCATCTCAAGAAAAGAGTCTAACCATTAATTTATGGGTATAAGAGTTACACAGATAAAGGTAATGGTTATGTTCTATTAGATTAATAGATTTACTGATGTCGAATGTTAGGTGGTCTTTAAATTCTTTTAAAGAGGTAGAAATAACTGTGGTGTGAAATTATTAATGGATTGACTTATTGAATTTTACTCTTAGCTAATCATGCTGAAGCAAAGTTAGAACATATCGACTGGTGAAATGTAAACATTAGAGTTGCGACCATTAAGAGCAATTTGACATTGGATATTTTTACAGTAAAAAGGGGGAGTAAGTAAATAATTGATTAATTATTATCATGTAAAGTAATTGAGACATTTTTAGAGGGTAATAATTGGGTAATTATTTGATATGTATTGAATGTTGCTGTTTCAATATGAAATGAGTAAAATGTTTGAAGTACAAGAGGAAAATTCTATAGTTATAAATTAATAATTTAATAAACCTATAGATATAAATGAGATGACTAAAGCAGATATTTTCCTTTTATGGAATTTAGACCTGCGGGGAGGTTAGGAATACTGGTTTGGTATTATAGATTATGGGAGTTCAAAATCATCATTCATCATAATCTGGAGGATCTTAACATGCTTGCCTTGTCTTTTGCGAATGCCTTACAAAATGTGTTGCAAATCGCAAATTCACTTCGTTAACAAAAAGGAATATACCGTGGATTACCTTTTCGAGGGAACCGTTTTGAAGAACACTGGGATTAAAGACTTAATTTTATTTTTGCTTGTGCTTATTTTGTTTCTTGAATGTTATTCTGAAACTGTACAAATGAAAGAAAGAAAAGCTCGGAATATCTGTTTTGGTGGAATGTTTTTTTTATTATTATTATTAATTTTATTTATTTAAGTTTTTAGGGGGGGATGACCTCTGTTAACTCGAAAGCAGTCATTCAGAAATGAAGAAGCAGAATTTTGTAGGACTCCAAAATGTGTACAGGAGTAGCGGTGGTAATTCCAAAAAATAAAATTATAATGAAAGAAAGAACGACGGACAATGTTAGTGTTTTTACAACAGAATTAGTAGCAATTAAAACAGCACTCACCTGGATCTATAAAAACAAAGTAAAAAATACTCTCATCTGTTCAGACAGTTCATCTGCTTTGCTTAGTATAAAAACAAGGAAATCAGAGGGAAGACCAGACATAGTTAATGAAATAACAAATCAACTAGAAGAATTGGAAAGGAAAGATGTAATAGTTACATTTTTATGGATTCCTACTCATGTGGGGATAGAGGGAAATGGAAGAGGCAGATCCAGCACCCAAGCAAGCTGTTAAAACAGAGAAGGTAAAAACAGAAACATTCCACTAAGTAAGAATGAGGCAAAAAGTATGATAAATAAAAGTATAAATGAAATGTGGCAAGAACAATGGAATGAAGGTGAAACTGGAAGAGATCTTTATAAAATACAGGAAAAGGTACAAGAAAGACCAATTATTTTAAGAAACGGAAAAGAAGAGACAATTATAACAAAGTTAAGAATAGGACACACCAGATTAAATCAACATCAATTTAAAATAGGAAATCACCCAACAGAAAAACTGGAGAGCAGAAATCTATTGATCACATTATTATGGATTGCTAAACCTATGAAGAGGAGAGAAACAGTAAAGAAAGAAGTTTAAAAAATTAAAATAGAACCATGTACAATCTCGACTTTATTAAAAGATGCACGAACCTACAAAAGTAGTTTGATTTTTCTTAAAAAAAAACTAAAAATGGCTACAGAATATAAGCGGGTGCAGGTATATGTTTCTATTTTAGACACTTACATTTAGTATAGGTTGGAATATCTGTAGAAAGGTGTGTTTTTTCTTAATCTCCATTTGAACAATTGTCCAAACTACATCCCAGATGGTGGCGGTAATGCACCAAAAGAAAGGATGCAAACTGCCATAAATCACCAAAGAAGAAGACTCCAAAATGTCTGAGCAGTTTTTCGTCAAATAAAGGTAGGTTTAGAGATTATTTTTAAATATTACAGATATTTTATCAGTACGATTACACAATTTTTCTTTCTATTTGTATTGCGACTTAAACTAATGGATTTGAGGTGGTATAAGCTATCTTGTTTCTTTAAAGTCATGTTAAGGCTAGGTTTGCATTCAATTGATATTTTATGTATTTATGAATATTGAGGAGCTACAAAAAAAAACATCGATTTGTGGGTACTTCATCTGTTTATTCGATTATAAAATTCTGGGGGATCCGATGCATGAGACAGCCCATGTCAGTAAGTTGCGACGTATTTTAATTTGTGTAATGGAACTGTTTTATTAAGGACTATAAACGTTAAGCAAAAACATACCGTCAATATTTTCAGGAAACTAAACATTTTAGGGTCGTGCTGCTATCTAAATATTTTTACCATGAAAATACAATCAACGCGTTTCAATCATCACACGGTTTCGTTAAACGTTTTACAAAATAAAGTTGAAAAATATATTTTATTGTATAGCTTTATAAATGTCTAATGTTACCGAAAGTAGTTTAAGAAATACAATTTACCATGGAGAGTGTTTATATGACTATCTGCATGAATTATAGTGTAAAATAATAATAATTATTATAAATTAAATTGTTTGTCTCTACTTGAATAGATTTGCATGGTTGGAAAATCTCACAAATTTTAAGGCAAAAGACAGAGAAGTCATCAATATAATTGTTTTCAACTTTATTATCTTGAGTTGCCTTAAACTTTGAACCCACAGCCCAATATTCAAAACATTGCACCTGTGCAGTGGACCAAAGTGATCCCTTTATTGCTAGTCACTCAAGGCACTCTCTTGTGCTTGGTGCGCCTCTCCTTACAAGCCAAGCTCTGCTGCTGCACGATGAACTCACTCTTGTCAAATCAACCATACTTACAGGGTCATACACATAAGAAGGTAGCTCAGATTGGATAGTTACATGCAAAATGTCGTGTGAATGAAAATAAAGTACATTTTAAAAAGTAGCTGTACTGTTTTATGTACTACATGCAATGATTATTCAATTTGGAATGGAAATTGATTTTTTTTATTGCTTTTTCGACCAGCCGGCATATGCAGTTTATATGGAATACAACTCAAAGTTGTTAAACAACAGAAGGATTTCAGGCATTCATTTCTAGAACAGTAACAAAAACCAGGAGAAAATCAAATAATCACTGACAAGACGACAATGGGAATAATCATTAGTTGCAACCTACAACACTAACCTCTTAATTGTAAGTGTTTACTTTTAACATAACTTTTCTTGTCTCTTTAGACTTGATACTAAGTAAAGAAAGCAACAAGAACTGAATGAACCCAGGATGGAGGAGAAGAACAAGAAACAAAACATTGAACCAACAAATGTTTCTTCACAATCCAGTTCAATATGCTCTCAACAGAGTTCTCAAAAAAAAGGTTCAGGAGGTCCCCTCGTCTGCCCCAAGTGCGGAGACATTTTCACCAGAGCAGGACATTTTACAGCACATTTGAAGGTGCACATTCGAGAAAAAGCATTCGTTCTTGATAACCCTGAGAAGCTGCACACTCAAAGTGATCCCTTAAAGGAGGAGACAACGTTCCGGCCTCCTGAAATATCCTTCTCTTGTGGTCAGTGTGGAAAGAGTTTTACACAAAACCAAGCCTTATTGGACCACATGACAAGTCACTCCGGAGAAAGACCTTTCAGATGTGAGCAGTGTGGAAAGACTTACAAGCGCAAACAAGACTTTACAGCGCACAAGAACAACCACTCCAGAAAAGACCGCTTTAAGTGTGAACATTGTGGAATGGTTTTCAAAACTAGAGTCATCTTGATGGAGCATGTGACTGGTCACACAGGAGAAAAATCTTTCCTTTGCAACCAATGTGAGAAGACCTACAGATACAGCAAGAGCTTAAGGGATCACATGAGGGTTCACACCGGAGAAGGTCTTTTTTATTGCAATCACTGTTGGAAGGGCTTTCAAAACGAATACACGCTCCACACACACTTGAAAATCCACACAATTAATGACACCTTTAAATGCCATCCATGTGGAGGGACATTCAAGGACAAGAAAGAGTTTAACAGGCATATGATGAATTTCTTTGGGGAAAAACCTTTCAAGTGTCATCAATGTGGAACGGGTTTCTTAACAAACAGATCTCTAAAGAAACACAGCAGAAGTCACACTGAGAAGAAGTCTGAAGTGTTAATCTGCACTCAATGTGGAGAGAGTTTCCCCTGCAAAGCGGATTTAAAAGGTCACATGGAAAGTCACAGGAAAGAATGTGAGATCTCATGTAAGCAATGTGAAATGAGATTCACCAGTGAAGTTCTCCTCAGAAGACACGTCGTCATTCACAGGGGAGAGAAGGCATTCATGTGCCATCAATGTGGAAAGAGTTGTGGGGATTTCGCTGAACTAATGGTTCACATGAGGATCCACACAGAAGAGAAACCATCCACTTGTCCCTACTGCGGAAGGTGTTACAGATTGAAAGCAACCCTTGATGTTCACCTTAGACTTCATGCTGGCGAAAGACCTTTTGTGTGTGCTCATTGCAAGAAGTGTTTTACTGACTCAAGCCATCTAGAGAATCATCTGAGGACTCATTTAGAGCTGAAGTCAAAGTGTTCTCGCTGTGGCAGAAGGTTTGGAAATGAAAGCAGCTTCAAAAATCATCTCCGCTTTCACTCCAGTCCAAGACCTTTCAATTGTCATCTGTGTAGGAAAACTTTTATTTTGTCTTCTCATTTAAACATTCACCTGAAGCATCATGGCAACAGGACACCTTATTCCAGTTTTCTTTGCGGAAAGAAGTTTAAATGGCTGTGCAGTTTAACATCACACAGAAGATGTCATGTTAAATATATCGGGAGAGGAAGAAACACTCATTTACTCGCCATAAACTGATTTTTTTTTTCAGGAATAATTGCTGTGATTAATGTAAAGCTTGATTTTATGGCAAATAAATTCTTCGTTCCCCACTACATTGGTTGATCATTTTTCAATACTTATTTCTATAAATCCACTTTGTTGACCAAAAATTTTTGCATTAAAATTATTTAGCAAAATAATAAACATTGAGGTGGACGGTCCAAAGAAAATATGCTCCTTGACCAATAGGGGCTCATACCAATTTGCATAGATTCTACTGATTACTAAGTTTGTTTTGGGTCTGGAAGAGCCCAACATCCTTACCGACACCTCACAACAATACACAAGTGTACACCTCACAATACATTTCATGTTAATTGAATACAATTTGTTTAAAAATATAAAAGGTAAACCATTGTGTTAAACATTTCAAGTTTTGAATCCTATAGAAAAGACAATAGCAGGTTTTGGTTTTCAAATTAAATAGAACACACATTGTATCTTTGAATATGTTTACATTAAAACAACACCTTACAGGGTGTAACAGCACTGGTGATATTTTTAAGTGTTCTAGTAAATCTTTATTTTTGAGGCTGCTGCTCTGTTATTTAGCCTGCAGCATCACACGTATTTCCTTTCCGTTATCTCGTTCTGTTTTAAATTATTTGTGCTGCTTTTATTAGTTGCCACAATCTTCAAACATGGTTTACAGCAGAGGTGATGTTTAATGTCTGAAGACGCTAACCTGAAACATAAAGATGAGGAGGAGGAAAGGAGGAATGTCCTAATAACTAACAAGCAATGTTTTAGAAAGAAAAATTGGAACTTTAGGGTGTGATTTTTGTTTGACTGGGGCTCCAAAACTTTATAAAGGCCTGTGTGTGCAAGTTTAAAGATGTCATATCATCGCTCTTAAATCGTTTATAATACATATTTGACCCATCTAAAGTCTAGACTAACACAACACCCATAATAGCCTTCAAAAGGCAATATTTATCATAAACAAAGTTTTTAATCATATTAAATTGTTGAGCTCAGCCAAGTGAGCAAGCTACCCTGTTTTTTTCTTTTCTGTTTTCCCCCCCTCACCCTAGTTGGATTTTGCATGTTGGCACACAGAAAATATGCCATTTTTCAACCAATTTCTTCATCTTTTGGTAAGCCAAAAAACACTCTTTATTTTCATTGTTTATCGATGCAGTTCTGCCATGTTTACACTTCAAGGTCAGTCAGCGCATAGCTTCTATAGTGAGGTGAGCTGCATTAGTACTTCATCTGATTGGTTAGTGGGTAGCACTATGGCCAGTGGGTGTGGCTACAGCTGTTTTAGCTCCCAGAAAAAGGAAACAGGAACATGGATGAACCAAGATGAATATGACTCGAGACAAGTTTTTCAAAAGCAAACAAAACTAAAACATGCAAGAAAAGTCTGAAATTTTGAGTTTATATGATATGGCTTCTTACATGACAGTTGTTTCTCGTTTGAGCTCATGGCAGTCAAAGAAAGATGTTTGATTATGTTTAAAGGATACACTTCATGATGACTCATTGCCCATTTTTTACGGAGAAATATTAGCATGTATAATGTTATTTTGCATGCACAATTAAAAAAAAATGTAAGGAAAATAAGGGGGAAAAGGTGTGGAAGAGGTGTCATGAAAAAGGAAATCAGAAAAGGGTTATACATTAACAGGCTAAAAGGACTTGGCCCAGATCAGGGCAATAAACTCAATATTTACAAGTTAATAGTTCGTATATGATATCTTTATTTTCTGAGCTGCATGCTCCGGTGGTCGTTGGGGAAAATCCAGAGGGGCGGTTCTGAAAAGCGACTTTTGCTCATAACGTTGCTCATAACGGCACAAGGAAACTCAAGACAAAACAATAAGAATGAAGATGCGTTTCTTTAATGTGTATTTTATGTCGTGTTTGACTGCGGCCAGCGCGGGTAAGTCTGAAGATTTTTTCACATGCACTCGTGGACGGACGCAGCTGTTTTTTAACGGTTAATTAAGTATCGTTTCAGCTATAACGTAAAATTAGCCTATCGTTAACGATTAGCTATGTTTAATATTAGACAGTCTTTAACGGACAGATAATTTGTATAATACGGTAATGAGGTTATAGGAAAAGGCGTTCAATGACCGTTTTCAAAAGCGAAACTGAAATTGTGCAAACGAACAGCAATGGCCGTGTTGAGTCGAGATCTGTCAACTCTTTGAATTAACTGATTCACTTGAAGGCATCTCTGCTTTTCCTCAGACATCCCCATGAGAACTTGCTTCCGATGCTTGATTATGCTGTTCATGTGTTAACGTCAGTCATTTTCTCCCAAACTATAGATGAAAATACATTTTTATTACATACACTGCTGATTAAGGTTTTTGCCTCTCTTTAATAATAGTAATCACCTCTATATAGGCAAAAAGGAATGTTAAGCAATCCAGTTGTTGGGCAAATTTAAAAATCAATACCAATCAATCAATAAAATGTAAAATAGTTCACCAACTCATCAGCATGCCCTATACTAGCAGCAGAACTGATTTAACCATTTTTACAGTATACGTTTGTTTACTTTTTATGAGTGAATTACCCTAAATGTCAGAAAACAAGAACTGTGAAATTTAGAATAATACAATTACATTCGTTATGAATACGAAGTCAGACTTCAGAGAAAAAAAAATCTAAATTGTGAAATTAATGTCAGAATACTAAAATAAAAAATAAATAAAATAGTAATACAATTAACAAGTTATATAATGATACAAATTAAAATCATGAGAGCTAAATCGACTCTGTTCTGACTCTAGAGTCTAGAGTTAAATAAACACAGAAGCTCTCCACTTATACCTTAAACAGTTGTACCTTAAACATATACTTAAATATTTTGTTAAAAAAATAAGTTGTATAAAAAATTATTTGTACAAATTTGAATAATTATTTGTACTCTTTTGGTCTGCATTTGGTCCAAGAAAAGAGTTAATTTTACTGTTTAATCAAAAGCCATTAGCATGGACTTGAGGAACAGACATAGACAAGGGTGTGAGAAAACCTTTTTTTATTTAACCTCTTTATTACTTAGAATCTCATGCAAAGGACAATCTCACGACAAGGTTGTTTGCTCTTTTTTCACAGGTTCTCACTCCCTTATGGCTTTTGCAACATACATAATTGGACAGACTCCGTTCCCAGAGTTCAGTGCCGTAGTAATGCTGGATGATGTGCAGGTGATGTACTACGATTCAATTTCTCGGCAAGCTGTGCATCGCACTCACAATGATTCAACCCATCAAAATGAAGAGCAAAGAGATGCTGGGATCATATTTCGAGATATGTTCAACGACATGAAGGATCGAGCCTTTTATTTGAAGGAGTATCTGAATCATACTGATGGTGAGACTGAGAGTAAAGTTATTTTTTTAATAAAGTTATTAAAAATCAGCTATTTTTTATTGAAAAAGTGCAATCTGTAAATATTTATCTTTTGTTGAGAGAAAGGGAGGGTGGGTCGGCACCCAGCGCTTCTATAGCTGCAGGGATTTGATGTCTGCGCCAATATTGGTCTACTGGCCCCCTACCTACATTATTTTATTTCCCTGTATTGTACAGTATGGTCCGAGGGATTCAATTTCACTGCATACAACAGTGTGGTGACCAATAAAAGCCTTCGCTCATTAATTCATTATCGACTTCAAAATCACACAGCATCTGCTCAGCAATACTCATTTGGGCTGCACAGTTTATCACAGATAGACTGACCATGACATGTCATCTTTAAAAGGAGAGCCAGGTGTAGCTCATTCTCCTAGTGAGCTCTCAACCACCCCGTATCTCAATTCCCAACTGAAGGAGTGGGAAGGCTCATCAAAATAATGTTTTGTCTTTTATATGACTGCAATTTCCATATTTGTTTCATGTCTAAAAATATAAACTAATCTATAATGGCCCAAATTCTTGAGTTTTGAACTCAGTAGCAGTAGCAGTGACAGAGCCTGTTTACTAATGAACAGTCACAGCAATAGAATTGCTTGTGGTTGTCCTATTAATCACAATCATTACTCAATTATAGTTCAATGGATATTTTGGTTCAGTAAAAGTAAAATAAAATGATTTCTTTTTTTCAAAGGTGTACATGTTCATCAGAGGCTTGCAGGATGCCAGCTGTTAACAGATGACAAACCAGGTTTGCTCCAGACATGGGATGCCTTTGACCAACAAAAGAAAGAGGAATTTCACTTCAACGTGGAGAGAAATAATTTCCATGTTGAACTACCATGGAGGATATGGGACAACGTCCAATTTCTTCATTTGAAGTTTCTGTATAAGAATGTCTATAATCCAATTTGCATTAAAGTATTGCAGCATTACCTACAAATGAAAAAGAGCAAAGTGATGGGAAAAGGTGAGCTAACATGCAAACATTCTTGTGTAGTGTGGCTTTGTATGATCTCTTTTAATGTCATGTCTGCAGTGAAGCCCAGAGTCAGACTCATGAAGAAAAGGGTCTCTCAGGGGCTTCAGATTACTTGTCTGGCCACAGGTTTTTACCCACGTCACATTGACCTGACCCTGTTCAGAGGAACAGAACCTGTGGAGGAAGAGCGGATCATGGGTGGAGAGGTTCTTCCAAACGAAGATGGAACTTACCAGATGAGGAAGAGTGTAGTGATAAGTGATGAAGAGCTGGGGGAGATATATAACTGCACCATGAAGCACCTGAATCTGGATAATAACCTAGACATTACGTTTGGTATGAAAGAGACAGTTTGATCAATAATATTTTGTTTTGAACCGGTTATCTGTTAAAAGGTTAAAAACTCTTATATATTTCTCTACAGTTTCAGATATGACTGAAAATGACCAGGGATCCTTCGAGGTCTTTGTTGTGTGTTGTGCAGTGCTGTTGTTTGTGTCAGTTTTCCTGATAGCTGCCCTTGTCAGTTGGAAGAAAAAAGCCTGTCCTGGTAAGCAACCGGTCAATGGATTTACATTTACATTACATTTATGCATTTGGCAGACGCTTTTGTCCAAAGCGACTTACATTAGGGAGAGACAATGTGCAATCTGTTACACCATCAACGTCTATCTCAGCTTGTCATAATAGAAATTGTATCAACTGATCAATAAACTAAAGCAGCGAGGGAGTAGAGGAAGAAGATAAAGACAGAGGAGGAAAAAAAGAAAGTCGTTTTTTTTATATAGTAGGTGTTCCCTGAAGAGAAGAGTTTTCAGTTGCTTTTTGAAAGCTGTTAATGTTGCTGCTTTCCTGACTGGATCAGGGAGTTAGTTCCACCAGCCAGGGACAGTGAAAGAGAAGGTTCTGCTGAGAGATCTTCTGCCCTTGTGGGACGGAACCACGAGTCGCTATTCCTTCTCTGAGCGCAGGCTTCTGGAGGGCATGTAAGAGTGTATGAGCTCATGGAGGTAGACAGGGGCTGATCTGGAGATAGTTTTGAATGCCAGTGTTAGCGATTTGAATTTAATCCGAGCTGCAATGGGGAGCCAATGAAGATTGATGTGGAGGGGAGTAACATGAGCTCGTTTCGGTTCCTTGAAGATAAGACGAGCTGCAGAGTTCTGGATCATCTGCAGAGGTTTGAGTGCATTTGCTGCAAGTTCTGCAAGAAGAAAGTTGCAGTAGTCCAGACGTGAGAGGACCAGAACCCGAACCAGGAGTTGAGTTGCATGTTCAGTTAAGAAGGGCCTGATCTGTTGTGCAGTGCAAATCTACACACTCGAGTTGTCTTTGTGATGTGGTCTTTGAAGGACAGCTGTTCATCCAAAATCACTCCAAGATTCCTGACTGAAGGGGAAGGGGTGAAGGATTTCAGCTGGATGGTGAGGTCGTGATGCACAGAGGGATGGGCCGGGATTACCAGAAGTTCTGTCTTGGCCATGTTGAGCTGTAGATGATGGTTCTTCATCCAAGTAGAGATGTCGTTCAGGCAGTCAGTTATACGGGTAGTTACTGACAGGTCATCAGGGGAGAATGACAGATAGAGTTGAGTGTCGTCAGCGTAGCAGTGGTAGGAGAATCCGTGTCTGAGGGAGGTGGTGTAGATGGAGAAGAGAAGGGGGCCAAGGACTGAACCCTGGGGAACCCCGGGCAGTAGTTTGAGTGTTTGAGACCTCACCCCTCCACCCGACACTGAAAGATATACCAGTGAAATGAAATTATAAGAAACAACTAAATAAGTCTCATAAAGAATAATCTATATATACATATATATATATATATATATATATATATATATATATATATATATATATATATATATATATATATACATATATACAGCCAAAATTAAATAGTAGGTTGTATGCAACATTTAAATAAGACATTTCTGAAATTGACATTTTGAAAGTGAATTTTTAGCCCACATGCTCTTACATCAGTCCGTACAACCTCCTGCACCCTTCATCAATGCTAGGAGACCAAACTCCTGCCCCAAAACATTCCCGTAACAGCTCACCATTACAGTTGCATCAAGGAAGCAGAATTATGAGACCCTTTCACAAAGATTAGCATTCAGAAAGTGGAAATTGTATAGTTCATGGCCGTCTGATTGTTAAGAACTTTTGTTAAGAATTTATTCTTTGTGAATTAAGGACCTGGAACCATATTTTCACCCAGGACCCAGAATGATGAACACACTCTCAACAACCCACTTCAGTAAATTTGGTTGGTTCCATAATTAGATTTTCCTGGCTTAATATCTCAAACTATAAGCGCTAATAATAATTATATTAGACTTCTTTTTAATCTGTTTAACGTACACAAGCTACAACGCTGTTTGAGTCAAAATATTTCTTTTCGATGATCGCAAAAATGTATTGGCGTTGATGAGCAAGCAGCTGAGAGGAGACGACCAAGGAAAGAAAAGAGTCTGCAAAGAGTCAACCCAAAAGCACTACTGCATAACCAACTAAACACTCTACAATCCCCAAATTAAGGGAAATCATTAAGTCAGAAATCACTGTTAACCAGCTGGATTTCATGCAATTAGTTTTGTAGCACAACCAGCAGCTAAACAGGATTTTTCTATCACACATTTGGTGATTGGTTAGTGTTTGGTCATTTTATGCATGTGTTTTAGGGGTTAACTTTTTTTCAAAACCCCCAGGGCTTTTGAAGCCTGAATTTAATTAAATAAATAAAAATCGGAACTGCTTTGATTGAGTGCTAATGTTACAAAAAAATCTGCTAAAAATATGTCCCTGCATTTGTGTTTACAGGTACATCCGCAGGCTGAATTCTAGTGCTAATAAGACGCCTTTTGTGTGGTAACATTTATACTGAGCCTGTTTGAGTGTGATTGTGTACCTTAAGTGAGAATGTAACCAAGTAATTTTTCTTTGCAGTTCATTCAAGATCCAAGAGATTACAAATCCAGTACATTTCTACTCTAAGTAAGTGCTTCAGCCTCAACACTCAACAACAATTAAACAGCCAAATATTTCATATCTTAATATTTGATAGAGACCTTACACTTTTGTTTTTTGTTCATCTTCAGTAAAGGTGAAACTTAGCTAGTCCAGGCTGGATGGGAGAACTAACTGGCAAAACTGAGATCAATCATTTCAGCAATTATGTGCCATGTGGTTCACTCACTGTGCAGTACACGTCAACAGTGGAGGTGTCTCTTCAGTGTCTGTGATCATTCAGAATGAACTCTCACTCTAAAGAAAAATCCCTTTGAGGAAAGTTTGCAAGGTGGAGTAAACTGCTGTTTTTGTGCTGAAAATGCTCATACCTCATATATTACTCAAACAGTTATTGTGAAATTTTTACATCTTTACATTGAGATTTGCCTCATATTTTGTGTACTATGTTTTTTAAAGAATGTAGTTGAAAAATTGCTGTCTTTTGCGAGTTTTTATTGTGTTCAATGAATTGGTATCTATTGTGGGGGGTAGAAGGAACTTTACTTAATACTGAACTTCAATACTTCACCCTAAAAAAGTTGTTGACCCTTGAAAGTCATTGATCACATCCAAACACTGGTTAGTACATAAATTCACCACAGACTTAGAGTACATTCTTACATACTACACAAAGACAAAGGCAGTGCTTATTTTTACCGCATACTCATACTTTCGATCCACAGCCAACTACTGACCCACTTATGCCACTTTTCCACCGAGCATTTCAGTAATAGCTCTACAAGACTTGGCTTTTGGGGTCCTTTTCACCACATTCTGTCCTCGGTATCAATACTACTTGTAGTACTCATTAATATGAAGTTCTTAAAAGTGAGCTGAAGTGGTACTTTGTTCTGATGCATGCATCACACCAGAGCTACACAAACAGCTATGTCTCATATGCGCGCCCCACTATTTGAGAACCCCTACATTAAATTAATAATGATAGATGTTAATATCTCTATTATAGTAATAAAACTTAATGATTACATTTTCTTATCACAGCAGTCTCAAAACAAACGTAATTACAAATGCAATTTTAAAATATTTAATGTGTTTTAAAGTACCAAATCAGGCACAACTTGCATGGGAGAAGATGGTGAGACACAGGCCAATTATGTCACTTTTTGCTGGGTCTGAATCAGTGGTCTGACCAGCCTGCATTTGAGAATTAATTAACCATTTTCAAAAAAAAGATAAAAAAAAATGTTCTAAGCTTCTTTCATGTTTGCATAAACATAATCAATAGTAATGTAAATTTCTAATTTGTTAATTACAAAAAAGTTGTTATTTTGTATTTGTAGTGAAGAGCTGCTCAAGTGCTAAGCTTTATATAATATATATATATATATATATATATATATATATATATATATATATATATATAAAAGAAAAATGATTTAAAAATTTTTTTAACTAAACTTTTTTACTCAAGTAGAAAGTCTGGATTCAAATGTAAAGAAGTACTTATTTACTTAAGATTAAATCTACTTTTGCAAAAGTACACATTTCAAAACTACTTAAAAATTCAAAATACATGAAAAAACTTGCAGACTGCTTTAAATGTGCCAAAGAATACTTTTAACGTTTAACATTGACAACATTTAACGTTCAACATTGCGCAAGAAAAAAAAAGATATCCTTTCTATACACACTGCTTACTTATGACTTGGTTCTATTTTACTTGGTTCATGACTTGGTCCTATTTTCACGTACTGTTAATGTTTTACCTGCAGTAAAGTTAATGAATTACGAAATCTATAGTAATTAGGAAATGACCTTTGAACTGGGAGGTGAGCTTCCACTGAATGCTTGAGACAAGTGCTACAGTTTGAACACGCAAGCTCTTGTCACTGTAAGAACTTGCTTTTTTCAACATTATAGTTATTTTTGTGTTCGCTTATATTACGTTTAGTTTGAAAAAATAATTCAGTGCAGTTGAATTAACCCACGAAGCAAACTCCGGTAGGTGGCAGCAGGACACTACTTACTTGAAAGACGAAAGTGAAGAAGAAAGAAAACAGCTCCTGGGGATGTTAAAAAAAAGAAGATTTGGAGGAAATATCTGTACAAATGCCCTGTTTTGCGACCCACATTAACGTTCATACCGACAGAATGTTCTTTCTTATGTGGCTGTTGCCATTTCTGAGGGTTGCAGACACAGGTAGGTTTAGTTCCATTGCCGTTATCGTACCATATGCTCCGTTAGCGTAAAGTTACATCAGCATATTAACTTGATTGAGTTAACACACACTAACGCATTTCTTTCAGTTTATTTTTACTTAAAATATAAATAAAATTTTTGATGAAGTCAACTAGATATTGTTATTTGGTAGTAACTTTAAAAGAAAAGTCGTTTACATGACTTCTAACTACACCTGCATGGTGGCTTTTAATTTGCCCTTTATTTATTAGGAGTAAAAATCGTGTAAGCTAAAGAAATTAACCTAATTTTGATTCAAGATCCAAAGATGTCAAAATAAAGGTGGAAAGTTAAGCAATTTAAATAAGAGTCATCTCTTGCTCGCATTATGAAAGCTAAACCATGCTGTGTATTTAAGCAGATTTTTACTTTAAAATTTTAAATTTAACTTTACTTAAACAGGTTTAGGACTGCCAACTTTTCATACAACCTTGGAATGAGATTTTGTGTAGTCAATCAAAGTTTTAACGTATCCACTGCAGAAAGACTCGACACTCGTCATTTTGTGCAGTGTTTACTCTTAAAAGAGCTATTTCTTTTTTAATTTTATGTAGTTGTATATTGTATAACTAAGTAAAATATTCATTGACCTTGTTGTGTCCTGACATTAAATATTACTGTCAGGTAGTTTTTATATTACAGTATTTAAATTATAGTTTACATTTTTTAATGTGGATTTTCAAGTGCTGTGCCAAATTAATGATCGCTTGGAAAAAAAAACTCAGAAGCAGCTTCTGTTGATAGTGATATGGCCTATGTATTTTAAACCTGGGAGAGTTTAAAAAAATGTATATTCGTTTTCATCACATGAATAACTATTTCAGAAATTTCCTAACTGTCTCACTGTAGACTTTAAATGAAAGCTTGTATGCCTTTCAGAGGAGCTCGACATCCTTTAGTTTGCCTATAATAGACAAACTACTCTCAAGTATTGTCATCTAAATTTAAATATTAATAGCAGAATTAAAATGGCAGGATACAGTCTATTCTGTCCTGAAATGTGACTAGCTTTTCTTGCTATCCCACCTAGTAATGTAGGGGAAGAAAGTTAGTTTGCAGGGGCTGAATTCACTATTTAGATCCCCCCAAAAATGTCAAGAAACAGTCAAACTACCTTAAAATGTTTCACGATACATACAAATAAACAAATGTTATATGAACCCAGAGGAATATTGTACAAAAATAGCATCACATAAAAATAACACCAATAACAGACACCTCACTTGCCGCTAAGTCAAAGCTGAAGCAACAGTTCATGAGAAGTAGCAGGTGTGCGTGAGAGCTTGTGAATAGGTGACAGCCCTCATGTCCTATCTCCTTGTCCGTTTGTTTTGCAGGCTCTCACTCTCTGATGGCTTTGGCAACATATATAGTGGGACAAACTCCGTTTCCAGAGTTCTGTGTTGTGCTGATGCTGGATGACTTGCCTTATGTATATTATGATTCAACCGAATGGAAAACTGTTTATCGCTTTCAGAGCAACTCAAAGTATTTTGAAGAAGAACAAAGTGATGCCAGTATTGTATTTCGTGACATGTTTTTTGACATGAAAGATAGAGCACTATATCTAAAGGACCACCAAAATCACTCAGAAGGTGAGAGCTATCACTTTTCTTTCACACAGTCAATGATAATGTTACAATTTTTTTTTCTCAAATCAAGGTGTTCATGTTCATCAGAGACTTGTTGGATGTGACATTTTGAACAATGACAAACCAGGTCCTATTCATTATTGGGATGCTTTTGATGGACAAAACATGGAGGAGTTTGTTTTTGATATAGATAAACATTCAATCCAGATAAAAAGGCCTTGGGTGATATCATGGGACGATCTGAAGCGGGTCCATGAGAACCTCATGTACAAGAACGTTTATCATCCCATTTGCATCAAAACTTTGAGACGGTACCTGATTATTGAGAAGAACAGTGTGATGAAGAAAGGTAAGATAATTAACTTTGGTTTTCATTCTTTAAATAATAACAAGTAAGCCCTATTAGAGCCGCAATTATTAATCCAAATATTCTATTCGAAAAATTATTGGTGAATCGGATAAGCTATTTTTATTTCTGCATTTTCTGATGTTTAACGAAGATGACTTGGACAGACAAGAAAAAAAGTTTATATTAATCAATAACTGATTTATAACCGGTTCCTGCACTATATACAGACTGGTAAAAAGTTCTGAATTCACCAGAGATGATCCAAGTATTTGTTTAATGAAAATCCAGTTAAAGCATTGTGTGGAATTAAAAAAAGTTACTGGTTTCTGGTTCTGAAAACAATATAATTATACTATATTTAATATATCTTCAAAGGAGGTCCCCGTCTCCCACATTTAACCTAAAATAGGCAAATAAATAAATAGTTTTTTAACAGATTATAACTTTCAGCATAATCCTGAATTCAATGAGTTAAAAATAAAAACACAATTTAAAAATGCAATTTTCTAATGTCAAACTTGCAATAGACTGTAATGGTAAGGTTTAGCATTAATGCTTCGGGAAATGCGTTGAATGCTCTTTCCATGTTTAGTTTGAAAGTATTGTTTTTGCTCATGATCGGTGTACTGGAAATGGATTGTAAAAAATAGAAGTGATACTATTAATATATTTTTATTAAACAAAACTTTGATTCACAATGATTTTTTGTAATTGATTAAATCTATTAATTTGATTTACTGTTTCATCGTTTCACTCAATTAAAAAGCATCTACAATTTGAACTAATAAAAAATAATGATTAGAAATGAATTATTTTGGTAAAAAAAATTAAATGTTTGCTTAAACAAGTGTATCTGTTATTGAATTTTAAATGTTTTATTTTATTTTTTTTTTTGCATTTGGATCAGATGGTCAAAAAATAGGAATAGCTTATCCGATTAATCGGTTATCAAAATGGTTTATAGCTGCATCCCTAAATCCTAAATGCAAGATTGTACCATGAAGGCTGTTACTCCTCCTGAGTTCATTTAGAAGCTACGGTTGTTCTTGATTTAACAGACATTTATTTAGATTCTGCACATTCTTTACATTGCATCTCTTTATTTCACAATGCCTTCAGAACTGAAAAAGGAAATACCTACAACTAAATTAGTTATATAAGTAAGTGGAAAAAATACAGGCTGTGATTGAATTAAGTACATATTTTGTCAAAATATGAAAAGAAAAAAAACACTTGCTCTAGTTTACATATTAAATTTATGTATTTTAAAGACATAATAGCACATATAGCAAAAACTGGCTTCTCAAAGGAAAGGTTTAGACTCCAGGTTTTAATCCCCAATTCTGATTTCTTTAAATGAAATCAAGTTTTTATTGGTTGCTCGTGCACATTACATTCAACATGTGACTTGTATCCGTCCTGTTTATAAACACAATCCAGCTCACTTTAAGAATGGCTTTGAAAGGTAAACACAATTTGACGTGATTGTGTGGCTTATTTCCATTTATTCATTTCACCATTATTTCAACCAAATCATTTCAAGAAGACAAAGAAGAAATATTTAGTATTTAGTTCTGTTATGTCACTTTCCTTGCACTGAGTGCTTTCAGCTCCGTCATCAGACATGATTGATGTTAAACTTCTCATCCACGCCCAGAAATGCGACGTCTGTCCCCTGTTTTATCTTTTTGTAGAGCTTGAAAAAGTAATTCATGCTTTTATAACTTCATGTCTTGATTATTGCAATGCTATGTACAGTGGACTTCCTAAATAGTCATTTTCTAGACTTCCTCTTGTGCAAAATCTGCTGCAAGGTTGCTGACAGGCACAAAGAAGAGCTACTTCACCTGCATTGCCCCGTATGGATGTTTGTGACTGTTGGGGTGTGTTTAGTTGTGGACAGGATGCCGTAGGCTTGGATTGGTAGCCACGTCCTATCAGACTACCCCAGGGCAGATGAGGGCTACCAAGGTAGCTTATCACCACCAGAGTCTGAATGTGGAGTGAATGAATAATGCTCTGAAAAGTGTAATGTGTATTTAAGTGTCTAGAAAAGCACTATATAAATTGAAGGCATTATTATCGTTATTATTATTATTGCTATTGGAGGTGGCGGAGCTTTTTTGTTGTTACACCTAGATTTTGGAATCATCTGCCTGCAGATATCCCTTTATCATTCAATATTGTGATTTTTAAAACTAGGTTAAAGACATATTTATATTCTAAGGCTTTTTAAAGTTGTCATGGGTTTTAAATATCTTATTCTTATTTTATAGTTTTTTTTTTTACGATTGTATTGTTGATTGTACAGCACTTTGGATAGTTCCCCTGTGACAAATGTGCTTTATAAATACATTTTACTTACTTACTTACTTACTAAAAGTCGGATAAATGCGACCTGGCTGTTCAGACTGAGGTCACATGGTAAAAAATCTGAAATATTTAATCTTATATATATTTAATCCATGTGTTGGATAAAAAAAATCGGAAGTGAGCTGTTCAGACTTACCTGAAAATATCAGATACAGGTCACATATCATCAAAAAAATCACATTTGGATTACTTTGGGCGGCAGTCGGAACTTTGAGAATAAATTTGAGGGGCGGCAATCTTGCACTTTCTTCGTAAATTCAGAAACTAAATCTGTTCAACCATAGGTGTTAAATGCCTAGTGCATTGCAATTATTTAAAAATCTCAAACTAAACATAAGGAAAAAGGTTTCTCCTCCTTTTTCATTAGTTTTCATTGAAATTCATTTGATTTATTCTTTATTGTAAATACACATTATGAAGTAACAGTTGTTTCTGATGGCTGCTACAAAGTCTTTATTTTATTTTTTTTAATTGACAAAGTCTTTTTCATTCCTCTCTGCAGTGAAGCCCAGAGTCAGACTCATGAAGAAAAGGGTCTCTCAGGGGCTTCAGATTACTTGTCTGGCCACAGGTTTTTACCCACGTCACATTGACCTGACCCTGTTCAGAGGAACAGAACCTGTGGAGGAAGAGCGGATCATGGGTGGAGAGGTTCTTCCAAACGAAGATGGAACTTACCAGATGAGGAAGAGTATAGTGATCAGCGATGAAGAGCTAGGAGAAGTGTATAACTGCACTATGAAGCACCTAAACATCGACAACAAACTAAATATTGTGTTTGGTAGGTAAAAAAGTGTCCTTTAAAAAAAATCCTTAAAAAATGCATTCATTGTTATGTATTATTTTTTTCAACTCCAGATGTAGCTGAACGTGATTTTGGATCCATTGGTATGTTTGTATGGATGAGTCTGGTGCTGTCTGCCAGTGTGTCTGTTCTCATCACAGTTGCTGTCATCATCATCTGCAGGAAACGACGAGCTGGTAAATGTTGCATGGGGAGAGTGTGAAAAACTTTTATATTAAATAAAATAATTAATGACATGTTTTAAAGAAAGATAAAGTAACCTCTCGTTTATCTGCTGTGCACATAACTATAGTCGAATCAGGCTTATTTTTTAATGAAATTTTTTTTTTATCATAAAAACATCAACATTGATTGCTTCTCTAAATGTTTTTAAAAACAACTCTTTTATTTTTATCATTATTATTTTTTTCATACTCCATTCTTTGTATAGTGCTGTACTTTCCAAATTTTATTTTATTCAGTAAACAACATTCGGTTCCATTACACAATCATTAATAAAGCCATTTTATAAAGTCATTTTGTTTAATAGTGCATTTAATACAAGCATGTAAAATTAAAATGAAATCCAATTTGCCCAATTAGTTGGCATTTTTATGGTAAAAATGTACTTTAGTTCTCAATTTAGAGAAGGATAGGAAAATCTCATGGGTTTGCTGAAATCATTAAAACACCAGGTCAGACAGCGTGTCCGTTCTGCATTTAGATGAGCCAAATTTAATTGATTAGTTATTGGGAGATACATAAATAATGGGAGGTGCCAAACATTTTTACACAAACATGCATGAACCAATCTGAACGTGACTTGGAGTATTATTTTGATGAGGGAACAATACTAAAACATTCAAGGGATGTTTGAAAAGTTGAGTTTACATAATAGGCAGAGATTCATACATGATTCAAGAGGATTTTAAAATAACCTGCAGATAATAGAGTGACCCCAGAATGGGCTCCACAGAGTTTGCATAGCATAGAATGAGAAACTCCAACACGAGAATTACAATAATTGAGATGCTACACGATGAAAGCATTGACTGCTTGCTCAAGAGTTTTAAAAGATCAAGTATTTTTTTTGGATAAAGAAGCAAGGTCACACTCCTGAAATAGCTCTGTTTTGAGGGGTCCTACAAAATAATATCCAATCAATTGTGAATAACTGATTAATAAATATTTTTTTAAAGATTAAATGCTAAAAAATCACAGTCCGCATGTTTTTTAAACTAAAAATAATAAGATGTTAATTGCTTAACATTTACAAGCAAAATAATAACTTAGAAATAAAACACCACTGAGGAAGTTCAGCTCCGTTGATTCAAAACTGAGCGTGCAGTACACTTAAAACAATTTAGTATTTTAAACCTTTGAACAATTAATGTAACAAAGGTGCAATTAGCCCTGAGAGCAATCGCTAAAAAAACATTATAAACAAGTATGTTTCAGTGTTTTAGACTTGGACTGTCTAATTCAATCAATCAATCAATCAATCAATCAATCCAGATGTATCCATATAATTCTTTTTGCTGTTCCCTTAAAGCATCTGTACAAAGGCCTATTGTGGATTAATTGCTTGATGAGAATTCCTACCGGAAATATCCAATGGCTAGAAATAAATTACCCAAATATAATTGGTTTGACACAGATAAGAAAGAAGCAGTTTTTGGTTTGAAGGAAAACTTGGTTCTGATGAGGAGAAACAGAGCATGAATAACCCAAGATCCCAAAACACATCTGCACATGGACTGCTTCTATGTGGTGGCCTAGAGAAGTTAGAAATGGACGCTTGTTTGAATTGGTTGTTCTTTCATTTAAAACTCAATTGAAAATATATTTTTCTTGTTTGAGTGAGTGTGTGTGAATGAGAACGATAGAGGGAGAGGGTCAGTTCTGGTGGACGTGGAGACACAGGTGACCCCAGGCTGTTAATGATAGCCAGTATTGGGGATATTTTGAGTGTTATTATTGTTATATAATGAGTTTGAGCAGTCTTAAAACTGACATACTTAGCTTACGCTTATCGGGTTATCTGTGGTGGATAATTGTAAAATCAGCTGAAGGATTGCGGTGAGATATTTTTGCTTTTAAGTCTTCTTGGTAATACAACACTAATGTTTTTTTTTTTAATTCTTCACAGATCCTGCATTGTGATTACCACAATTAAACAAGTGAGTCTTAACCCCAGAGAACTTATCAGAACCTTTAACCATACGCAAACCATCCAGAACCCTGTGCTCCTCCCACGAGTGGATACCTGTTTCCAGGCCTTGATTGAAAGGCAGAGGCCAGCAATGTACACTTTTATCTTGAATAAAATATTACAAAAATTGTAATTGTTTTTTACCAAAACGCATTTAGATTTTTATTTAAATCAATAGTATGGCGTTCTGGTTTGTTGCTGTTTCTCTTGAAAATAAACACAAACGTATACAGACCCGAAGTATGATTTATATTATATAAAATCACTAGGGTTTTAAAAGTGGAATCTTTTTCATTTAATATTTAAATTAATGATTTAAACTATAAGCTCAGTTACAGATAAAAGCAACAAAACTAATCATCGGAAGTGTTACAGTAAATTATTGAACAAATTTTTTTACGCTCCGTCTACTTTTAATAGTTGTTTTTTTTGTTTAGGATTAATTTCCATAGGACAGTTCACTATTGTATCATCAACGAGAGACATCTAACCTTTAAACCCCTTTTTCAGCTTTCATGGACAATAAAAGATGAAAGCCAAGAATGGCCCTGAAGAATAAATCGCAGTAGTTTGCTTCCTGTTTCCCCTTAAAGTTGTCAAGACTTTTGAAGAAAATGTTTTGATGACGCCAGAACAAAGTACAATCAATTAATGTTTTGTGAATGTTTTTAAGTCAACTATATTGATTGATCAATTTATTTTTGTAGGGCTTTGTATACTTGTTTACTTATAGCATACACAATTAAAATTATACTTCTAGCTTGTTCTTTCATGTTGAGGGTACTTTTTTGGCTATGTAAGGGATATTTTTGACAATCAATTTTAAGGATAATAGAAACCAAGCTGTCTAATGTCAGTGTTGGTAACGTGGAAATTTGAATTTAAAGCATGTGATATTTGATGATGGCCTTCAACCTACGATTTTGCATTCATCATGAAAGAACAAAAGGAAGAGCAATTCTTCAGGAACCTGCAGATCACTGATTCAATCAGTGTTTTATCGCTATAAACTCTGTTAAACAAACTTTTAAGAAAATGTACAGTTAAATTTCTACTCAAATGTACCTGATAAATAAATGTAAAATATGGAAGTATTTGCAATGTTATTGTGTTACTTTTTAAAGAAAATAATATATATGTACTGCATTTCTGCATTACTCAGACCAAATAAAATGTACTTCTAAGTCACTTGTTTGTTTAGCTCCTTCCTTAAAACGCAAGCTAAATGACTAATGTAATTGAGATTTTTGTTTTTGTAAAAGGACAAACTTACCATTAGGCTAAAGTAGGCAGTTTCTTAATTCTCAGATAATTATTGGCCAGGTGTGTCATTGAACCTAAAAGAAATGCCTTGGTTCATTTTAAAAGTAGTAGTGAAGAGTAGTAAAAGATAAAGGAAGAAAGGAAATGGGATAGATGTTCTAAAAAGAGTCAGTTTATTCAAAACTCTTCAGTTGCATCAAGTTTTTAGAATAATCTTGTTATTCAAAGTGTTATCTCAGTCTCAAAAAGTGTTTCTTGCCCAACCAGCAAATGACAGCTATAGCACATTCTGATACAGCGGGATTTTACCGATGTCTGCAATACTTAACCTGTTCACCTCTTCTAATTATTGAGATGGTGATATTATAAGCATTTGAAATATGGCAGCCTATGTGAAGGATTACAATACACAAGCTTCACTTTTGAGTATGATTACTAAAATAAATCAATTTATCATGATAATCTAATTATCTGACAGCATCTGTAGTTGCTCAAATTCATCATTGTGTGATGATTATACAGAAACCTTATTATACAGTTCACATGGTTAAACTTCAGTCTGTTTTTGCTTCAAGTAAGACATTTCATTGTTTAACCACCAGGTGTCATCAGTTTCCTATAGTTTGACTGTCATCAAGGCCTTCTAACTCTTACAAGAACTAAATTAAATTAAAGTCAGACACCCTGCTTGAGGTTTCATATCGCCGCAACATTGAAATATTATTGCATCATAAGGTGGAGCTTCAAGCAAATCTGTCTTTTATCATTCAAATGTTAACACATCCAGACATGTTAATCATTATTGTAGCCAATGGCTCTCCTTTTTTCCTCAGCACACCTGAATTTAGTGGATATGATCAAGGACCTTACAGCTCTGAACACAGACGAGTCTACAGCTAAACCTTCCTTGTGGATAATTTAAAAAGACATCCTTTTCTCTTTGATTTCTCTTTCAATCTTGAGTGGACACATAGATAATAATTTACAACAGGGTAGCATTTGTTGAGATTTTGATAGTGGTTTAAGCAAAGTGCCCTCGCCGCATATAGATGAGCTACGTTCGTGGTTCATCTGATTGGTTAGTAGGGGTGCTTTAACAATCGGTGGAGCTATGCTCACTGAGCCTTTTGGAGCTACCAAAAAATGAGTATAGGAATATGCATTGCTCTTTTCAAGAGCTTTTGAATGGAGCTATTCAAGTGCAGCTCGGAAATTGGGAACCGTGATTCTATGGATGAAAATGTATACCTCCGGAACGGAAGGTCGTTGCTTGTTTGGCACGGGGTGCAATTTTATCTAACTTGACGAGGTCCTCTCAAGTCCTCTCCAACCGCACTTTCATAGGAGGTAAAAGCACCTGCCGCAAAGTTTTAAAAATTCATAACTCTGAACCAGACAAATATTGGCAACAAATAATTTTCAATAAATTGCAGTGCGAGAACCAGGTCTGCCAATCACGACACCCAGATCTCTAGTCAAGTCGTCTACAAGTCGTCTGCATCTTCTGGTGATGGAGCCCCGGCCCAGACCCGAACGGGGGAAATTTCCCTTTTGGTTTGTCTGCACAGCAACATTTCTAGCTCACCCTATTATGCAGTGGCTAAGAGGTCATGTGACTCATGCATTTGTGTGCTCTATTGCAGGCCTAGTATTGGGGATAAGAACAATTTTGGTTATTTGTTGTGCAGGGATTTATAATAAACATTCTAAATTTACAGATGAATGTAATGAGCTGTATATTAGAACTGTTTGAGTACATCATCCTAAAAGTAACATAAACACATTGGTGGAAATAGTGTTCTTTGGCAATTCACAACCTAGAAAGTTAAATACTGTTGCACACACCACAGAAGAGTGGTATGCTCAAACTTGAGCTTTCAGGGCTGTCCAAATCGCGGATATAGTGCCATAAATGAACTTATTTATCTTCATAAAGTTTTTGATGGCAGAAATCTGTGACTGTGCATGTTACCCAATTAGATCACTAGTGTACTTTATTTTTTTAATTTTGACTTCCCACTCTGTGTCCTACATGTCCTGTTGACCTGTGTTGTTTAAAATATTAATTACAATAATGTATAATTTTTTGTTAAACTACAGAAATTTGATGTAAATATAGCTTTATTATATTGTTTGCTTTATTGAATATAATCCTTCATATGAGATCTGAAACATCAATATCAGAAAATGTCTTATAACTTTGGAAAATATAATGCATCAGAAGAAAAATCATATTTGATCATGAATTGATCCCATTCAAGGTGTAAGGAAAACAACACGACTAAAGTACAGTCCAAGCATCAGACTATTGTGGGGATAAGCTGATACAATCAAACTGCTTAATGTGAGGCATTTTAAACTCAGACATATGCTTATCATCATAACTTCGTATTTCTATCCTGTCCATCAAAAGTTTTCTCTCACAGCTCTGGGACTTGTGCTGTTGGCCTTTGATTTTAATACTGAGAGCATAATTTATGTAAGATGTTTGAGTATCTTTTTGAGTGCGGCTAGATTAAAGAAAGTTCTGTGTAATGGAACAAAGAAAGCATCTGCGGATTTGATTTAAATATATTTAAATAAACCTCTGATGACTTGGTTGGAGTTGACGAAGGCGGAGCCTCCAAGAGAATTTGGGGAAATACTTTTGAATCATGGCATTGCGGGTTATGTTAGCCCAGTGTTTCTCAATTATTTTCTGTCGCGCCCCCCTAGGAAGAAAGTCTGCAACTATAAATAGTAGTATTTGACTTTAAATTTGTCACAAGTACCCCACCGCATAACACAGTATCCTTATTAAGGTATAAGAGAAAAAAGAAAGAAATATGGACCAACTTACAACAAAGAATAGCTTTATTAAGTGTAGCAGAAAAGATTTAAGGTGCATCTGAAATGTAAAATAACATTAACTCCGTAATAAAACGTTAAACATTGTTTGACTGATCATGGTTGATGGCAATATTCGGCACGTTTTTGCTGAAGAAACTCAGACGGCTTTTCAGCATGATTGGGGTGTAATGTCTTTAAGTGACGCCTTTATTATTTATTATTATTCATTAATTAGGCTTCATGCTGTCCGCTGCCAACATTTTTAGACTCCGTAAGCACACCTATCTCTCCTCGTCTCCCACCGTTGTCACAGTGAAGCCAAGCGCTACAAACGCTACAAATCTCCTCACTTCAACACTTCGTGTCTACACATCATGTCTACACTTCATACTCTGCCACTGCCCCCTAATGTAGTGGAGTGGTATCGCACTTTATTCTAGAACAGTAAAGAAAAATAAAAAAGCATGTTCCCTGAGGTGGTGATGGGAAGTTCGGATCTTTGAGTCCCGTTCAGCAAAATGAACGAATTTCATTTCGCTCATTTCATTCATTTTAGTAAAATACCAATAAAATATTGTGTGTTTCTTCCCTAACACATTTAGTATTTCCACAACCCAAATCACACTACAATTAAGAAAAAACTATAATGCCAGAAGAAAAAAAAAACATATTTTAATTAAGCCTACCTGGGTCTTTTAGTCTGATTCAGCTCAGATCTGTCTTTAGGTTAAAGTCTTATTCGTTCTTCACAATTCTTCTCTCTGATGGTAACGAGTGCAGTCTGGCCCCGGGACTTCTGTCACGTGACGCTCCCTAATATTAACCAACACAATATGAGCCGGAAACCTACAAGATTCGTTCTTTCCCCGAGTCCTCCGACTCCTTTCATTCTTCTGTCACGTGACACTCCCTAATATTAACCAAATGCAGTTTGAGCCGGAAATCTACAAGATTCGTTCTTTCCCCGAGTCCTCCGGCTCCTTTCGTTCTTCTGTCACGTGACACTCCCTAATATTAACCAAATGCAGTTTGAGCCGGAAACAGAAAAGATTCGATCTTTCCCCGAGTCCTCCAGCTCCTTTTGTTCTTCTGTCACGTGACGCTCCATAATATTAACCAAATGCAGTTTGAGCCGGAAATCTACAAGATTCGTTCTTTCCCCGAGTCCTCCGGCTCCTTTCGTTCTTCTGTCACGTGACACTCCCTAATATTAACCAAATGCAGTTTGAGCCGGAAACAGAAAAGATTCGTTCTTTCCCCGAGTCCTCCAGCTCCTTTTGTTCTTCTGTCACGTGACGCTCCCTAATATTAACCAAATGCAGTTTGAGCCGGAAACCTACAAGATTCGTTCTTTCTCCGAGTCCTCCAGCTCCTTTCGTTCTTCTGTCACATGATGCTCCCTAATATTAACCAAATGCAGTTTGAGCCGGAAACAGAAAAGATTCATTCTTTTCCTGTCATTGTCATTAATGATGAGCGCATTACGCTCGGAAAACCAGAAGAATGTTGCGCATGCGCCACTGAAGGAATCCCAATCCGACACGATTCCTATGGAGTCACATTAAAGAGTCGTTCAAAAAGAACGAATCATTCATGAACAACACATCACAACCCCGAGGTCAAATGAGCCCCCCCTTGACGGAGCCTCGCGTCCCCCCAGGGGGGTGCGCCCCACTATTTGAGAACCACTGTGTTAGCCTATGGTTACTTTGAAATTTTTATTGCCTGAAAGGACACAATCCTAACCAATAACATACCTTGATCAACAGTACTTTGCTTTGTTCATTCATTTCTAATGCTATTGTAAAATAGGAGAGAAGACCTATACTTCCTAAAGGAACTGGGATAAATGTTGCTAAAAATTTGTGTTTTGGTAAACACAAGGAAGAATCTGTTCAAGATTTTTGAAGCGTTTCCAATTTTCTGTACCAAACAAATCAGACGTTTAGCTAGCATTCAGCTGGTGAGAGGTATGAGGCTACCATCTGATTGGTCATTCTCTCTGAATTCTGCCTTGAATCCATGCAGATAGGTCTCAGGATTTTTCAAACAGCACCTCCATTGTTTTGAAGACAAACCAGACAGCAGAGGGCAAGTAACATGTTAAGTTTTACTTTAAAAAAAATGTTGATAAAGTAAACAATTGGACAATAAACAAAACTGAATTAGCCAACATTTATTGAATAATCGTGACAAGACAGGTTTTTGGTTTCTAGCACAGTAAGTGAAGATATTAGTGTACATTACAACATACAATGTTGCTCTTCTGACCATGTTAGCATTCTGTTTAAACTTGTTTAACACCTTTAACTAATCCAAGAAGTTTATTTCCACTTCCTTATAATTTAACATTTTCACCCACATGTTAATAGTACACTGTCATCTTTTACATTTCCTGTTGTTAAAAAAACAAACTCAGAAAGGAAAACTCAAAATCCAGTCGTTGATGCCAGCAAATTGATTGAGTAGAATGTTTCTACAGTTAATTCATAAATGTTCCGCTCATTTTCTATTCCTGGTCTTAACATAACGTAAAATTGGCCATTAAGACACTTTACGTACTTGCAAGCCAAACAAGTTCACGAATCCACATCAAATAAAAGAGTTGGGGCAGGGCCAAAGTCATGGATTGCATAAGATCAATCTATTTTATCAAACAGGTGCTAATGATAATCAATGTCATACGTAAATTAAAACCCAGTCATGAAGTGAAACAAAAACATAGTATTTTTGAGGCTGACTCTGTAGTGAGCTGGTTTTAATGGATTAGTGGATATATCAAGAAAAATGTTTACCTCATTGAACATCAGAAAGACATCTTTGGATGACTTCACTATTGGTGACTTATAGGGTTCGGTGATGCTATACAGTACTGCCTGCCAAGAGTTGTAGCATGATACTACGGTTTGTGAGGCCACAAAAAGCAATCTGTGAATTGCTCATTTTTAAAGAGTAACACAAGTTGCACCACTGGGGCACTCGATTTAGACCCACATGAAACACTCCAAGCAATACTCCAAAGTTTTTAATAAAGGAAAAGCAACAACAACAACAGAACTTCTTCTCTGAATGAGGTCTTATCTACAGGTTGTAGAAAAAAAGGTAAATAGAAAAACAAAACTGCAAAGAGGGGAGAAAACAAAACAGCAATGCAATAGCAAAAGGTAATCAAAATGATCTTACTTGTAGAGAATCAAGAGGACAAGACAGCACAACAGGGTCCAAACACATGAAAAACTCCAAGCAAAGATTCAAAGTTTTCAATAAAGGAAAAGCAACAATAACAACAACAACAACAGAACTTCTCTCAATGTGCAAAAAATAAAGAAGTGACATGGGGAAACAAAACTGCAAAAGGGAGGAAACAAAACAGCAGTTCAATAGCAAAAGGCAATAAAAAAATCTAATACTTTTAGAGGATCAAGAGGACAAGAAAACACAAGCCAGCACAACAGGGTCCAAACTCATAAATCGATTGAGAGGCAGCACTTAAATAACCTAGTGAAATTGTACACAGATGACAAAAATTACACTAGCAAAGAATAATGAAGAATAACTAAGGCGGATTGTGGTGGTCTCTAAAGGAAGAGAGAATTGCTGCAAACGACAAGAGAGTGTTAAAGCTTCCTGGATGGGTTTTGATGAAAAAGAGATTGTGTGTACACACTAATAATAATAATACAAAAAAACCCTCTCTTTTATGAAGGCCCTTTCAAGCTGTACATTCCGAAACGCTGAATAGAAAAGGGCATAAAGCAAAAATTAAACAACAAATAGAAAATATATGAAACAAAATACATTGAGACAAGGAAATTAAAATCAAGGGTTAATACATTTTTAATTAATTAATTAATTAAAATCATCATGGAAGTGGATTGGGAGCCACTCCTGTGCAACATTTGTGTTCAAACATATTTTACTCAGTTCCCTTTTTAAAGTGAAAATTAAAGTTAAAAATTTGCTTTTATTTCATTGTTTTGGCTAGTAAAGGACAACAAGAGCGTTTTAGTTTATCTTTTGTCTCAAAATGGAAAAAAATCAAACAGTTTTTCTGTGTGAAAGTTTATTTAAAGACTTTATTGGCAATCTCCAAGGTCTTCCATTACAGGAATTCGCATTACACCCCAAGTGCACAAAATAGAGCAGGTGGAGGCCTAATCTAATATATCCATTTTTTTCCCTTTTAGATTGAGCTCTTTTGAAGCAGTTCATTTGTAGCCTGTTCATTGAGCTGCTTTACCTCCAAGTGTGAAGTGTCCAACTGTGGGACGGAATGAAAGAGACACTATGAAGAACGAAAGGGAGGGGCAACAGCGAGAGAGACTAATGTTGAGAAAGTTGGAAAGTGGTGGTATTCAAAAAAAGAAGGGAATGCAAACGACTGAATGACAGATAAAGGGAGAGAGTTGCACCGAGCGCTTGCATGTTCTCATATGTACGCATATAAAGTAAAGAAAGAGTGAGCGCTGAGACCGGTATGCTATGAAGGCATTGTTTTTGTGACAGAGATCAGTGCCAGACTCAATGTGCTTTATTTGCAGTGGGGCTGCTCTCCCAGGCTAATAAAATGAGTAGCTCCCGCTGCCTCCAGTGGCATGCTGTGCACAGCGGGAGGCTGGGCTTTTTTGTGTTCCCCTGCCCAAATTATGGAACCGTCAATACCCTCCCTGGATTCCGTCAATAGAATCACGCTTTGTGAGTGATGGGAGACCAACTTCAAGGCTATCCTGGATATAAGAGAGAAATAAAACAAGTGAGAAAGAGAGCGAGAGAGAAAGAGTGCAGAAAGAAAAAACTTGACCCGCTTTTCCCTAAGTATGCTCTAAAGCTCTGGCAGTCTGACATGGAAGGTTGTTTTTAGTATCGTCTGAGCCTTTGTGAAGACTGAGAAGCTCAATAGAGCAACAAACCATTGCTATCGTTTCACTTTCCAAGCCATGTGGGAGGGGAACATACTGCCATCATGGCTGTTGTTGATTTGCCTTGATCTGAATCGTGACATACCCTCAGGGTGAATTCTGAGACTAGACATACTCTTGTTGTGTCAGCAAACCTGAAAGGGATTTTCTAGAAAATTTCTTGAGTTTGTATACTTTCCAGTGAGAGTGGGCTTCATTTGTTGGGGATTGTAAAGGTTAATTTGCAAATAACCAAGATTTCTTATGTTAAAGTTGTTTGTTAACTTTTCATTGACATCAATGTGTAACTGTCCTACAATTAATGCTAAAATTCTACTAAAATCACAGAAAATGCTTTTCAAGTGTAAAGAAACATACAGGATTGACTATTTTAGTCCAAATCTAATGTTGGTTTCATTTTATTATTAAACCACCATTTCGGTTGAGTATTTTTATTATTAGTTAAACTTTGTTAAACAAAGCAGAGTTAAACAAGGTATTGTGCTCAGTTTGGGTTGCATTTATTAGTGATGTGTCGTTCATGAACGATTCGTTCTTTTTGAACGACTCTTTAATGTGACTCCGTAGGAACAAATCATGTGGGAGAGGGATTTGTTCAGTGGCGCATGCGCAACATTGTTCTGGTTTTCCGAGCGTAATGCACTCATCATTAATGACAAGAGAACGAAAGGAGCCAGAGGACTCGGAGAAAGAACGAATCTTTTATGTTTCTGGCTCAAACTGCATTTGGTTAATATTAGGGAGTGTCACGTGACAGAAGAACCAAAGGAGCCGGAGGACTCAGGGAAAGAACAAATCTTTTCTGTTTCTGGCTCAAACTGCATTTGGTTAATATTAGGGAGCATCACGTGACAGAAGAACGAAAGAAGCTGGAGGACTCAGGGAAAGAACGAATCTTTTCTGTTACCGGCTCCAACTGCATTTAGTTAATATTATGGATATAATTAATTAAAATATGTTTTTTCTCTTCTAGCATTATAGTTTTGTCTTATTTGTAGTGTGATTCAGGTTTGTGTATATACTAAATGTGTTAGGGAAGAAATATACAACATTTTATTGGTATTTTACTAAAATGAATTAAATAAACGAAATGAATCGAAAAAAGATTTGTTCATTTTGCTGAACGGGACTCAAACATCCGAGTCGGTGAAATGATCCGAACTTCCCATCACTAGCATTTATCTTTTCTGTCAGTCGTCATGAACAAAGGAGAATATTCAGATCCAGTTGGAGTAGGTCAGTTGGTCCACATGAGCCAACATAAGTTTAAATCTGTCTAAACACAATTAGGAGCACATGTCCAGAAAGCATTAAAAATGCTAATTAATGTCTGCAGTTGTCTGGGGTTTCTTGTTTTGCTGTTATTTAAAGTTTTGCTTGGTTGTCAGCTGAAATATTAATTAAAGGCCTTCGATCAATAACTATGGGCACCAATGACACATCACACATATGACTGAACGATGGGTGCAGATTTTTTAAAGTTTGATTCCTTTCTTATTGGTTTTTCCGCAAAAACGACCAATGAAAGCTGGCCCTTGAGTGGGACATAAAAGAACAGCTGGGTGATACTCTATACACACTCTCACCTTGAGTTCACAACAAAAATCCGTGATGAAGAACAACGTGATGAAGAGAAAAACAAAGCCCACAAAAATTCCAAAATGATGGGGTGTGTGGCTGTTGGGAAGTTTCGTTAATGTTGGTGATTTGCTCTTTTGACTTTTGTTCATATAAAAGAATGGTTCATTTGAATGATTCATTTATATCATTCAAATTGAAAAAATCTGATCTACTTGCAAACAAAGTAAACTTAAAAATAGACCAAAAAACAAGAACCGGAGAAAAGAACTCTATCACATGTGATTTTTGGGTTTTAACAGTATATCCTGCATGACCAAAGAAAACGATTCACTCACTAAAAAGAGTTGTTCTTTTATAAACTTTTATAAATTCTTTACATAAACGACAAATCACTACCCCTAAGTGGCAGTGGTAAGAAAAGGGAATCTGTTCTGTTCAACATTTAATGGATGACAGGGGTAACATTTCGAGTTTTGACTTTTTGAGGTAACTGGTAGATTTAATATAACCTGCATATTTCAACTATCCTTAAAAATGAGATTACATTATTATCTGCCCTTTACAATTAAAAGGAAAATCAGATGGATCCTGTAACTCAAAAATTCTTATAAATGCAGTTCAAAATATAAAATAACATATGTCCTAGTAATGAATATTTGAAATCTAATTTCACCTTTGTTGATAATAATTGTACAGAGATTGAAACAACAGAACATCTAATTGTCTCTTCTAACACCTCATCTACCTTCTGGAATTATCTTAATAACTGGCCAATTAGCCAATAATTTGAACTTCCAAGCTGGATGTATTGTTAATTACAATTTGGTGTTCAATTGGAGGACAAAAAGTTTTTTTGTTTTGTATAATTGATTTTAATTGCTCAATTATTTGAACACAAATCCAAATGGTTAAAAATATACCCAAGCCTAAATTCTTTTTTGAGAGAACAATTACATCATTAAACCTGTCCCCTCAAATTACTGCATCACAAAACAGATTTTTGTTTATTTTTTTATTTTTTATACTTGCTTCTTACTTTTCAATTGGCTTACATTTGTTTTCCTGTGCTATTTATTTGTAATTTGTATTTAATGCTCAGTCCTGTATTTTTATTTATTTCAAAGATGGTTAACTTCTTGTAAGTATATGTTTGTTCAATAAAAAGTTTTCAAAAAAAGTTAACCCATTGGTGTCATATCAGAAGAAAATTATACCCGTTCCTCTGTATCCTCCACCGTACAGAATTCCTGTGAAAAACATCACAGTAAAGGATCAAACATCAAGTGCAGAAAAAAGAAGTTAATTCTTCTGTCCTCGATCACTTTTATCAAAAAAGTGAAACTTTTTCTTATTCTTTTCCCCTTCAGTTTGGAGTTGGATCCTCAAGTCATTTTTGTGGCTTTTCAAACAGCTGGGAACATGAAGCGTTTGTTGGATTCCTGTGTGCGCATTCAAAAGCTGCTTCCCTCAGAAGTGCCACCTAGCAGTGTGCAAGTGCGGGAACCTCGTGCAGTGCTAGAATTCAGATATGCTAATTGATCAGCGGGGTAGCTCTGAGCATCGCTGAACCTGCTTTAAATAGACACCCGCTTCCCTCTGTATTCCCCCTACCTTCTCTCCATTCTATCTCCTTTTATCTTTCATCCTGACTTTTCAGAATGCTTCATCTACTTTTCTTATTTTCAGTTTTGCATTGAAGTTAAGAGCTATAAATCTAATGTTGAAATTTACATGAACAATGACTGTTTTTTAACTGCGTTTAGAACGACTCTTTAACGTTTTAGCATTTTGGGTTAATCGAAAGATTTTGATCACATATGGATTGTCTGAATTAAAACAAAAGTGTTCTTGTGACACCCAGAGGTGGAAAGTAGAGAATTACATTTTTTCGCACCACTGAAATGGAGCAGTTATTTTGCATTTTTTCTTTTTATGTAGTTTTTAATAGGTGGACTTTTACTTGTGGAGTTTTTTTTTTAGTTAAGTACTTTAAAACGTTTTAAATTAGATTCTTTACATATATAAAATCTTTATAAATGTATTAATAATCCAATGAAAAAAAAGATTGAAATGCATCCTAAAATTTGGTTGTTCGATCATCTCAAGAACAAGGAAAACTTGGTAGCAAAGGTTTTTTTATGAAAACAACTGGTACCCTGATAAAAGGATGTTTAGATCTTACTCCATGTGATCATGGTCGACTTCATTGGTGGATTTTGTCATGTTGGGGCCCAAGGCAAACAAATGCAAATGGACCCTGTATTGTTACATATTAAATTATATGATAAAATATATACTTATGTATGTATTATTCGCTTAAAAATATATGCTTTAGGGGCTCCCCTAAAAAGTTGAAGGCCAAAGGCATTAGCCGACATAGCTGACTTGGCCAACACACATATGTAATGTTAATAGGTCACGGTCCCAGAACAAGAAAGTTTCAGAATCTCTTTAAAAAGGTTTATTGCACGCTTGATTCAGTTCAGAAATGTAGCATTCCTAAATCAGTGGTTCTCAAACTGTAGTATGCATCCCACTGGTGGTACTTAGAAACCTGATGGTGGTACGAGATGCTGGCTGCAGTCATTACTGTGTGTGGATGTCAAACTAAAAAATATCGGCCGTGAGTATCTGAAACATTAAGCATGGCCCACTGGTTGACTTTTTTTCAAGGGCACTGGGCTAGTCCAATGAAATTACAGGCCCCTCCCTGCCGTTTGACCATCCTGAGAAGTGATAATGAGTTGATCGTGTTTGATAACAGAGTAACAGCTGCTGTAGTCCCAGGAATAAAGACCAGTACCAGTCCATGGGTCAATTGGTACCAGGCTGCACAGAATGAATAAATAAACACTTGATAAGTTACTGCTGACATGAAGTGCATGTGCTAGCGAAATGATTAAAAAAACAACGTCTTTGGAAAATTTCCTTGTGAAGGAGAAAAGGCCTAGCGAGGAGACAGAGGAAGGGCCTACAACTTCCAAGAAAAAGAAAGCTGCATTTAACAGACAATATAATGAGTCCTACTTAAAATACAGATTAATCTCGACAGAAGACTCCCACGCACCAAGCCCCCTCTGCATAATATGTGGCAACCGGCTCTCGTATGAGTCAATGAAGCCCTCAAAACTCTCGTTAGGATGTTGTAGTAGCAAACAGCTAGATTAGATTCACATTTATTACTATGTTTAGAAAATAGCACAGTTCAGGTCGTATTACATTTTTTTGTTGTATTTATCCAACACACCTTAAAGTCCCTGATAACATTGTCAGACATTAAACCAGTCTGTAGCACAAAAAAGGTTGGAGAACCGCCGCGCTAGTGTGCTTTGCCTTAATCCAAACTCACATGAGTTTCATGTTAAACAGGACAAATTGAAGTAATTGCATTTACAATACTACATTTCAAAGTCTGTTGCCACTATTCCTGCGCATGATAGCAGGCAGTTAGATTAAAACTTAATTTATCTTTAATGTCTGCAGCTGGAATGAAGATGTTTTAGTTCAAGAAGAGTTTTATCCCAAATTTTCTGGTTTTAACCCAGAAATCATCTGGTTTTAACCCATAAAATGATTACAGCAGGAGTCTATGCTAAGGTAATATGACAACGATGCTGATCTGAAGAAACCAAATATTCAAGAAAAGTAAGTTTAATAAGCAGATATTTTGCGATCAACCTTGATGCTTTTTTAATTTAAATCAGTACATTCTTAACATTCAGGACTGCTACTAAAATGAATAAATATTTTCATTAGCAATAATATTGCCCTTTTTTAAAACTGTACTTAATTGTAGCTGAACCGGAAGGAATGTACACTGTGGCTGCCATGTAATTTATCGTTGGTAAATATGGTGGTACTTGGTAAAAAAAAAATTCTGAGGTAGTTTTGAGAATCATTGACTTAAATCAATCTTTAAACTAAACAGGCTTATCTAGTATATTTTGCTGGTGGATCCAGGTAAGTACAGCTACCCACCAAAGTGCCAAAGGGGATCGATGGGTAGGATTAGGATGAGAGGTACGTGCAATGCGTTCTTTCGTGGAGTGTAGGAGTCCAGGAAGTTGTGAACAGGAAGTGAGGGAAAAGGTGACTATTCTGTGGGACATGAGGTGCTCAGAAGACTGGTGAACGGTCGAGCCTCGCTATTCATTACAGAATCATAATGAAAACATTATATTACAACAGTTCTTACACTGGCCAATAACATTAACACATGGATTAGTATAAAAGGGCACTACTTCCTACATAAAAGGGTTGTACTTCCTGCGCCAGCTGAAGAAATGCAACCTCCCACAGACGCTGCTGACCCAGTTCTACTCAGCAGTCATTGAGTCTGTTCTGTGCACCTCCATCACTATGTAGTTTAGCTCAGCATCCAAATCAGCCATCCAGAGACTCCAGAGGAAAGTTCGGACTGTTGAAAAGATCATTGGAGATCTTCTCCCTTCAAGAACTGTACACCTCCAGAATAAGAAAGAGGGCTCTCAAAATCACTTTGGATCCTACCCACCCTGGCAACTACCTCTTCCAGCTCTTACCCTCCGTCCGGCACTTCAGAGCCCCAAACATAAGGACAGACCAGCACAAAAACACAGCTTCTCTGGGCATTCATCTCCTGAGCCCAAAATTTCCCCACTAACACTTTTATATATTTAATCTAAATATTGCACTAAGCAACAGGATTCTGATGTGGACTCGTTGCACATTTCCAGTCGCTCCACATTCTGTTGTCTGTTGCTACACTTTTTTTTTGCTTTACACTTTGATCTGCACATTACCTCCAAAGTACATCTCTTAAGCATTTTTGGACTTTTGTAGTTATAGTTCTATTACTTTATATTTTACTACCTCTATTTCCAGAATAATACTATATTCTATTCACTTTTACCTTGAGCAATTTACTTATATAATCTGTTTTACTATGCAACTTTGTTACTGTTTAACGGGTGTTACTGTACCTGTGTTAGTGTGTAACTTTAATGTGTTGTTTATTTGTACCAACACTGGAGTACCCCTGGACCACAACAAATTCCTTGTGTGTGTGCTAGACACTTGGCAATAAAGACCTTTCTGATTTTGAATGTGAAAACAATTCCTTTGTTTTCAGGAATGGTTACCAAAACCAGTAGTATTCTTTCCACCCCTGGTGTTGCAATCAACTTAAAACCAGGCCTGAACTGGGCCTAAAAGTGAAAAATTAAAAAAAAAGTCAGAGGGTGTAAGTTTGAGTGAGCAAGGGCCCCTGTCGGCTCTTTATTCCAGCTAGAGCCGCATTATCACTAAGTCTTGCGAGCTTCTTCTTTCCCTCCTTGTCCTGAGCCCATGCTGGGCAGGAACCTGAGCTGATTGGGTTTCATTCACAGGTCTCTGAGTCGGCAGTAAATTTGGCTGGGTTTCCCTGAGGGGCCCCCTCGACACCTCGTCTCCAGCTGGCTGAGTGCGATTGTTGAGTTGAGGTGTCACGCTGGGGTCATTCATTATAGTACTGCTAAGCTAACTTGTCTTACTTCATTCTTCTTCTCTTTCTTCCTCGCCTTTCCAGGCTCCCTCCTGCAGGTTGCTAGGGCCTGGTATTTGCTCTCAGTGGCCAGGCAGTAATGACAGCCATGGTGCCCCTGCTGGCTCCCAGCTAGCGTTCCTCTTTGTGTTGTTAGTGTTGATTGGGAGTTAGAGAGCAAGAAAAAGCAGTGGCTAACAAATGCACACATTATTGTGCATACTCGGGATTGACAGCTTTTAGATTGGTTGTGTTAGAAACACACAAACACATTTTAAGTTATTTTATATCAGTGGATCTAAAAAAAATTAAGTTTCTAAAGTTTTATTTAAACTTTCTGATCGTCAAAGGACATATTGGTGGTGTGTAATTGTTAATAAGATTTGTAGAATTGTTAATAATTGGTTCATCTACCCCACTTACCATGCATCTTTTTCATTTTTAGTTAGTTATTTCTTTTTCTGATTTGCACTCTCTGAGATGGTTCTCTGACTGGAGTCACCTCTCTGATTGGAGTCAGTTTGTAGATGTTAAGAAAGATTAATCAGATATAAAAGCAATAGAGTATGGAGTTCCACATGGATCCATTCAAGGACTTATTCAATTGCCAATTTACATGCTGCCACTCAGCAAAATTATTAGGAGACATATCGTTAGTTTCCATCGCTATGCAGATGACACCCAGCTCTATGTTTCAGCAAAACCCAATAACCTTTCAAAGCTAAATAAAATCTCACAATTTGTTGCTTATAATGTTTGGATATTCAAAAAAGCATTAAAATAATACTTATTGGATATAAAAAGCAATTATAGAATCTTTCTGTTTTAAACATGGAGCTGGAGGGACTGTTAATTTCCCACTACAGTTAAGAATCTCTTTGTTATTATAGATGTTGAACTGACGTTTAAGAACCAAATTTCCTATTACCACATTTTTTCACCTATAGAAAATTTTAAGCATGCTTAAACTCCCAGAGGTTGTCCGGAGCTCAGCTACGCTCACAGAGTTCAAAATTAGATTAAAAACATATATGTTTAATCTAGGGTTGACTCTTGAAATGTGTCCAAACCTCCATGCTGACATTGTCATAACAATGTGTCATACTAACCAATGGTTTCTAATGTAGTATTTTATTGATGTCATCTACGTTTATCTATATAACTGGGCAGCAGTGGTCTGGTGAATAATGAGCTCCGATTCGACCCCCAGATCCACCAAGTTGAAGGGGATGAAACACTTGCTTTCCCACCTTTAACAACCCCAGCTGTTGTGCCCTTGAGCAAGGCACCAGTTTTCCGACTGCTCCCAGGTGTACTTCCCTACCTATCTAAGTGTGGACAGTGGTGTGGTTACACACCAACAAAGAGGGGACAGCATAGCCAAAAGGGGACATTTTTTCAGTCCCCACTTGGTTTGGTGTTAAATCAAGCTAAAATCATCAGAAATGGACTCTGGACAATTTTTTTTTTTTTTAGCCAAGAGGGGACAGTGTGTTTTGTGTGTGTTCTCCATGCTGCCTCTATTGGCTGGAGTCTGACCTGCAGGGCTAATCCATACACGTCGTTCACACTCCGGCAGACTGCTCTATTGTCTAAGTTAATGGCTGCAGGAGGCTCTGAGTCTCACTGGGGAGGAAAACACTCCTTGTAAAATGCATGTACATTTTAATTACATTAGTTTAAACATACAATATACTTAAAACAATATTTTAAGAAATTAAATTTACAGACAAAAATACAATATATTTCTATTTTATTAACATTAGCATTAAAGTTACAACTGCAAAATATTCTCAAAACATTTTGATTTATAATTCACAATATTGATTTATTATATACACTCACAGCTGTGACTTAATAAACCGATTAGAACTTCTATTTTTTTGTAGAAAAACAAGATATATTTTTAATTATCCTCAGACATGACACAATTTAATGCCCTGTTACATTAATTAATGCCCCCGTTGGATAGGTAGAGCTCACTTAGTGTGTGTATGAATCTATTTAAAGTTATTTTTTATAATAAACAAAATGTATTTCTCCATTACACATGAAGATTGAAGTCATACTAAACACTCTTTAATTCCTTGTATTTTCATTTAAAGTGACATTTGTATATTTATTTATAATGTTTTTTACTCTATCATTTCAAAGGTGGCTTGCAAAACTTGCATTGTTTTTTTTATTACAAAAGTATATCAAAGTTAAATTCCTGCTGGAACATGTTTGTTTTATGTTTATAGACAGAGCTGTGTGTTACATTTAATAATGTCCCCAGCTGGATAGGTAGAGTTCGCTTAATGTGTATTTGTGCATCTATTTAGAGTTCTTTTTTTAAATAAACTAAATTTTCCTTCCTACATGATAAATTTCCATCTAGTAATACAATACTTTCATTCCTTATATTTTCATTTAAAGTGATATGTGTTTATTTTATTGTTTTACTTTAACATTTGAAAGGCGACATGCAAACCTTGCATTATGTTTTTTGTTTGTTTGTTTGTTTTGATCACAAAAGTAGATTAAAGTTCAATTCCTGCCTCATGCTGTTGCATAAATATTGATGGAAGATGTTTTTTTTATGTTTATAGACAGAGATGTGTGTTATATTTAACAATGTCCCCCGCTGGATAGGTAGAGTTCGCTTAGTGTGTGTGTGTGCATCTATTTTGATTTCTTTTTTACAATAAACAAAATAGATTTCACTTCCCTTCCCATGGAATATCCATGAAGTCATACAAAACACTTTTTTAAATTCCTTTTATTTTCATTTAAAGTGACAATTGTTTGTTTATTTTATTTTTTTACTTTAACATTTGAAAGGTGTCATGCAAACCTTGCATTGTTTTTGTGTTTAATTATAAAAGTAGATTAAAATTTAATTCCTGCCTCTTTATCTATATAAATATTGCTGGAAGATGTTTGTTTTCATGTTTATAGACAGAGCTGTGTGTTACATTTATTATTGTCCCCTCCTGGATAGGTAGAGTTCGCATAGTGTGTGTGCATCTATTTAGAGTTCTTTTTTACAATAAACAAATTTTATTTTTCCTTACCACATGAGGAATTTCCATGAAGTCATACGAAACACTGTTTAATTCCTTGTATTTACATTTAACGTGACATTTGTTTATTTGTTTTTTTTTTACTTTAACATTTGAAAGGCAGCAGGCACACCTTGCATTTTTTTAATGACAGAAATAGATGAAAGTTCAAATACTGCCTCATTCTGTGCATAAATGTTGATGAAAGATTTATGTTTATAGACAGAGCTGTGTGTTACATTTTTTAATGTCCCCCGCTGGATAGGTAGAGTTCGCTTAGTGTGTGTGTCCATCTGTAATACAAAACACTCTTTCATTCCTTATATTTTCATTTAAAGTGACATGTGTTTATTGTATTGTTTTACTTTAACATTTGAAAGGCGACATGCAAACCTTGCATTATGTTTTTTGTTTGTTTGTTTGTTCTGATCACAAAAGTAGGTTAAAGTTAAATTCCTGCCTCATGCTGTTGCATAAATATTGCTGGAAGATGTTTGTTTTTATATTTATAGACAGAGCTGTGTGTTACATTTAATAATGTCCCCCACTGGATAGGTAGAGTTCGCTTAGAGTGTGTGTGTGTGTGCATCAATTCAGAGTTCTTTTTTTAAAATAAACAAAATAGATTTTTCCTTCCCATGTGAGGAATTTCCATGAAGTCATACAAAACACTTTTTAAAATTCCTTTTATTTTCATTTACAGTGACAATTGTTTATTTATTTTATTTTTTTTACTTTAACATTTGAAAGGCGTCATGCAAACCTTGCATTGTTTTTGTGTTTAATTACAAAAGTAGATTAAACTTTAATTCCTGCCTCTTTATCTGTATAAATATTGATGGAAGATGTTTGTTTTCATGTTAATAGACAGAGCTGTGTGTTACATTTATTAATGTCCCCTCCTGGATAGGTAGAGTTCGCTCAGTGTGTGTTCATCTATTTAGAGTTCTTTTTTTACAATAAATAAAATGTATTCTTCCTTACCACATGAGGATTTTCCATGAAGTCATACGAAACACTCTTTAATTTCTTGTATTTTCATTTAATGTAACATTTGTTTATTTGTTATTTTTTTACTTTAACATTTGAAAGGTCACATGCAAACCTTGCATTATATTTTTATTGTTTGTTTTGATTACAAAAGTAGGTTCAAGTTAAATTCCTGCCTCATTCTGTGTAGAAAGGTTGATGGAAGATGTTTGTTTTTATGTTTATAGACAGAGCTGTGTGTTACATTTATTAATGTCCCCCACTGGATAGGTAGAGTTCGCTTAGTGTGTGTGTGTGTGTGCATCTATTCAGAGTTCTTTTTTTTTACAATAAACAAAATTTATTTTTCCTTCCCATGTGAGGAATTTCCATGAAGTCATACAAAACACTCTTCGATTCCCTCTGTTTTCATTTAAAGGGACATTTCTTTATTTATTTTTTTTACTTTAACATCTAAACAGCGACATGCAAATCTTGCATTATGTTTTGTTGTTTTAATTACAGAAGTACAGAATAAAGTTAAGGTTAATGCATCATTCTGTGTAGACATATTGCTGGAAGATGTTTATTTTTAAGTTTAAAGACAGAGCTGTGTGTTACAATTATTAATGTCCCCCACTGGATAGGTAGAGTTCGCTTAGTGTGTGTGTGTGTGTGTGTGCATCTATTCAGAGTTCTTTTTTTTACAATAAACAAAATTTATTTTTCCTTCCCATGTGAGGAATTTCCATGAAGTCATACAAAACACTCTTCAATTCCCTGTATTTTCATTTAAAGGGACATTTGTTTATTTATTTTTTTAACTTTAACATCTAAACAGTGACATGCAAATCTGCATTATGTTTTTTTGTTTTAATTACAGAAGTACAGATTAAAGTTAAGGTTAATGCCTCATTCTGTGTAGAAATATTGCTGGAAGATGTTTGTTTTTATGTTTATAGACAGAGCTGTGTGCTACATTTATTAATGTCCCCTCCTGGATAGGTAGAGTTCACTTAGTGTGTGTGTGCATCTATTTAGAGTTTTTTTTTTACAATCAACAAAATAGATTTCCCTTCCCATTTGAGGAATTTCCATGAAGTCATACAAAACACTCTTTAATTCCTTTTATTCCTTATTTATTTGAAAGGTGTCATGCAAACCTTACATTGTTTATGTGTTTAATTACAAAAGTAAATTCATTGAGCTATCTCCAAAGAGATTGGTTGTGGCAATTATAAAAGGCTTTTACTTGACAATCATTTTAAAGTAAGAGATGGCACATGGATCTCTATTGTGAATTTGAATATGTATGTGAATGTATAGGTTTCCAAAAAAAGTATGTGTAAGTTAAAGTGTCTTCCTGTGAACTTTATTTCACTATTTAAACTGAGAAATGATTTGAATTTCCTCTAAAGTTCAACTCAAACGAAAACAATGCATCTATCAATACATTCTCAGTATTGAAATATTTAAAGAAATAAACTTTCTTTAACTCCAGCTCTCTCTCTCCCTGTCTTTGTACGGGGGTGTGAAATTACCTGTGTCTAGAGGATCTTCGTTCCCTGCACCCATTCCTCAATTTGCATTAGAACAGGAAACTCCAGTTTTGTGTTCTAAGCTTTAGTCCACTATTTACACTGAGAAATAAGATTTGATAGCTCTACATCCCCACTACAATTCTTAATTGTAAAAAAAGGGCTTTGAAACTTCAGTTTTATTCCACTTTTTTGACATTAAATTATTTTTTAAATCTTCTGACCTCTGATTCACTATTATTTAGTGAGGATCTTGCTAAAGAAGTGACCCTAATGTGCCTACCTCTGTAACATCTGACAATGCCAGGAATACAGTTAATATACTTTTGTCATCTTGTAGCTTTTGTTTTTCCAAAGGTTCCATCTGAACCTTTCAGTTTATGTGTGAGGCTTCAGCTATCTCACTGATCTTTCACAGCTCTCCCAGCCTTTTGCACGGGGGATGTTCACTGCATCCTTAACCTATTTAGCATTTGAACAGACACACATCTTCCAGAATGGCTTTGAGAGACTTTCAGATACCATACCTCTGTTAACTCACACAAAACTTTGCAAATGTTTTACGAAAAACAAAACTCTCTACTTTGTGTTCCTTTACACAGGCATCTGGCAGTATTTTACTTTTGTGCTGGCTGATGCACCATTAAGGCACATTTTGTTATAAGAGGTATGTTAAGTGTTCGTGGATATGCAACATCGTGTGATCAGCCTGTCTGTAATAACCATTCATCTAACATTCAACATTTTCCACCACACTTGTTTGTATCACTGCGCACATGCTTGCAGAAAAAAAAACTACACTGTACATGGGTCCTAGAGCAACATTTATGAGTCTGGTTGTGAATTCATTAATATTTGAAAAATGAACACGAGGGGTTTGGGTGAATGGATAGATGTGGTGATAAAAATACTATTGTTAACTGATTTGTCTCATGTTTTTTCTGTTTACACTATGCACTTTTTCCAAAGATAGTTTAAAATATGCTATTTGCAGTTTTTTATTTGTCACAATATTTTTTTCCACGTTTGATACTTTTTAAATACATTGCTTGGCATAAAGCGTTGCCATCACGACATCACATGGTACTGGGAAACTGTGACATTATCTGTGACAATTTGCAAATCTGGTAAAGTTTCGGATTGTGTACCCATGTTCAAATCTGCTGGAATGAATGGAGACATGCCTCTGCAATCATTTGTACTACGTTCACACATATATATATATATATATATATATATATATATATATATATATATATATATATATTTGGCAGAGTATGTGTATTTTGTAAAAAAAAACAACAACCATATTTTGATTTCCAAAAAAAAGAAAATAATCGGCACGGCCTCTAGATACAAATTCAGCCAGGCTTCTTGGAGGTTGATGAGCATACTTTCTTATGCTTTAAAGTTGAAAAATTAACTTCTGTAACAGAATAGAACTAAATCTGTAAAAACGTGTGACAAAATAAAAGCTCTCTTAAACTCTGTTCAAATAAATAAAAGATCTGGAATAATGTTGTAAATATGATCTATACTGTTGGAAATCCAGCTTCAACAATATATGTCTTCATAAATGTAATAAGATAAATAATAGAAGAGTCTCACAAAGACAACCAACTTAACAAACAAAAAGATCTAAATTTGTCATCTTTCAATTACTTTTTGGGAATTTCATCTCGCAACAAAGTAGTACCGTTATATTGTGTGCCAAGCATCAGTCAATCAATGCCCACATGCAATGGTCCTATGAAAAAGAGTGAACACCGGACATGAATTTATAGAACCCGTCCAGATGCCCCGGACTGGACGTAGAAAGTGTCTGGTAAAATGTGGAGGCTTGGTCAGACAGATGCAGCTCACTTTACTGCAGTTTTCTTTGTGCTCCGAGACTGCATTTCATGCTGTTGCTAGCCATTTAGCAACAAACTAATGTGGAGTATGGAGCAGCGTTAGCCTGCCCTGTGTGTTGTTTGGGGTGGTCACTGTGAAGCTTGTACTCTGCTTAGGATTCCCTGATGAGTGTAGTATATATGTTTTCATTTTAAACACATTATAATTTAGTTTTTTTTTTCAAATGTTGAGGCTAAAGCTTTCAGTGTGTGTGTTTAGCTTCAGCATTCTCACTGCCCCCCACCCTGTATCACCCTGTATGGAGGTGTGAAATCCATTACCATAACTAAAGCACCCTGCACCCACCCCTGCACCCACCTTAAGCAGATCTTTTTCTGGCATGCTTTCAACAAACTAAGTATCATTCAGTTGTTTTCCAAACATCATTAAATTCACACAAAACTGTCATGAAATGTTTTACTCTCTGCATTTATATTTTAACTCAAATATTGTTTTGAAGTTTCTTTTTAGAAGCTTCAAATCAATATTTTATCTAGGAAATAGGTTTTGAAATTTTATCCAGTAAATTTCTTTGATATTTCTCTGAGCTTTATTTAACTCACTATTTTAACAAAACACATTTGTGATTTATTTTAAAAGACATTTGATTTAATAATTTAACCAAGAAATCAATGTAACCAGAAAAGTTAAATTTCTGCCTCTTTATGTGCATAAATATTGATGGAAGTTGTTTGTTTTTATTTTTAATGTCCCCTCCTGGCTTAGTGTGTGTGTGTGTGTGAATCTATTTTGAGTTCTTTTTTCCCTTCCCATGTGAGGAATTTCCATTAATTCATACAAAACTTTTTTTAATTCCTTGTATTTTCATTTAACGTGACATTTGTTTATTTTTTTACTTTAACTTCTAAACAGTGACATGCAAATCTTGCATTATGTTTTGTTGTTTTAATTACAGAAGTACATAATAAAGTTAAGGTTAATGCCTCATTCTGTGTAGAATTATTGCTGGAAGATGTTTATTTTTATGTTTATAGACAGAGCTGTGTGTTATATTTATTAATGTCCTCCGTTGGATAGGTAGAGTTCGCTTAGTGTGTCTGTGTGCATCTATTCAGAGTTGTTTTTTTAAATACACTAAATTTTCCTTCCTACATGAGAAATTTCCATCCAGTAATACCAAACACTCTTTAATTCCCTATATTTTCATTTAAATGGACATTTGTTTATTTATTTAATTTACTTTAACAGCTAAACAGAGACATGCAAATCTTGCATTATGTTTTTTTGTTTTAATTACAGATGTGCAGATTACAGTTGAGGTTAATGCATCATTCTGTGTAGAAAAATTGCTGGAAGATGTTTATTTTTATGTTTAAAGACAGAGCTGTGTGTTACATTTATTAATGTCCCCTCCTGGATAGGTAGAGTTCGCTTAGGGTGTGTGTGCATCTATTTAGAGTTTTTTTTTATACAATAAACAAAATAGATTTTCCTTCCCATGTGAGGAATTTTCATGAAGTCATACAAAACACTGTTTAATTTCTTTTATTCCTTATTTATTTGAAAGGCGTCATGCAAACCTTGCATTGTTTTTGTGTTTAATTACAAAAGTAAATTAAAAATAAATACCTGCCTCTTTATGTGTATAAATATTGATGGAAGATGTTTGTTTTCATGTTTATAGACATAGCTGTGTGTTACATTTATTAATGTCCCCTCCTGGATAGGTAGAGTTTGCTTAGTGTGTGTGCGCATTTATTTAGAGTTGTTTTTTTTTATTTTCTTTCCTTCATGAGAAATTTTCATCCAGTAATACGAAACACTCTTTAATTCCCTGTAATTTTATTTTGTCACATTAGTTTTTTTTATTTATTTTTTTATTCTTAAACATTTGAGAAGGTCCATACAAATCTCGCTTTATGGTATTTAAAAAAAAAATATTTTACAGAAGTAGATTAAAGTTAAATATCTGCCTCTTTATGTGCATGAATATTGAGGGAAGATGTTTGTTTTCGTGTTTATAGACAGTGCTGTGGGTTACATTTAATAATGTCCCCCGCTGGATAGGTAGAGTTCGATTAGTGTGTGTGTGTGTGTGTGTGCGCGTCTATTTAGAGTTCTTTTTTTACTATAAACATATTTCTTCCCTCAGAAGGAATTTCCACAAAGTTTTACAAAACATTCTTTAACTCTTTATATTTAAATTTAAAGTCACAATAGTTTTTTTTTACTTTAACATTCAAAGGGCGTTATGTAATCTTTGCTTTATGGTTTTAGTTAAAATAAAAAAAGACAGAAATAGATGAAAGTTCAAATACTGCCTCATTCTGTACAAAATTGTTGAAATATTTTAGTTTCATGTTTATAGACAGAGCTGTGGGTTGCATTTAATAATGTCCCCTCTTGGACAGGTAGAGTTCGCTTAGAGTGTGTGTGCATCTATTTAGAGTTCTTTTTTTTTTAATGAAGAACATTTTCTTTCCTTCGTGAGAAATTTTCATCCAGTAATACAAAACACTCTTTAATTCCCTGTAATTTTATTTTGTCACATTAGTTTTTTTTTTTGTTATTCTTAAACATTTGAGAAGGAGCATACAAATCTCGCTATATGGTATTATAAAAAAATGTAATTTAAAGAAGTAGATTAAAGTTAAATTTCTGCCTCTTTATGTGCATGAATATAGAGGGAAGATGTTTGTTTTCGTGTTTATAGACAGAGCTGTGGGTTACATTTAATAATGTCCCCCGCTGGATAGGTAGAGTTCACTTAGTGTGTGTGCATCTATTTAGAGTTCTTTTTTTACTATAAACATATTTCTTCCCTCTGAAGGAATTTCCACAAAGTTATACAAAACATTTTTTAACTCCTTATATTTAAATTTAAAGTGACAATTGTTTTAGTTTTTTATACTTTAACATTCAAACGGCGTTAAGTAATCTTTGCTTTATGGTTTTAGTTAAAATTAAAAAAGACAGAAATAGATGAAAGTTCAAATACTGCCTCATTCTGTACAAAATTGTTGAAATATTTTAGTTTCATGTTTATAGACAGAGCTGTGGGTTGCATTTAATAATGTCCCCTCTTGGACAGGTAGAGTTCGCTTAGTGTGTGTGTGCATCTATTTAGAGTTCTTTTTTTTTTTATGAAAAACATTTTCTTTCCTTCGTGAGAAATTTTCATCCAGTAATACAAAACACTCTTTAATTCCCTGTTTTCATTGTGTCACATTTAGTTTTTTTTTGTTTTGTTATTCTTAAACATTTGAGAAGGAGCATACAAATCTCGCTATATGGTATTATAAATAAATGTATTTTACAGAAGTAGATTAAAGTTAAATTTCTGCCTCTTTATGTGCATGAATATAGAGGGAAGATGTTTGTTTTCGTGTTTATAGACAGAGCTGTGGGTTACATTTAATAATGTCCCCCGCTGGATAGGTAGAGTTCACTTAGTGTGTGTGCATCTATTTAGAGTTCTTTTTTTACTATAAACATATTTCTTCCCTCTGAAGGAATTTCCACAAAGTTATACAAAACATTCTTTAACTCCTTATATTTAAATTTAAAGTGACAATTGTTTAATGTTTTTATACTTTAACATTCAAAGGGCGTTATGTAATCTTTGCTTTATGATTTTAGTTAAAATAAATAAAGACAGAAATAGATGAAAGTTCAAATACTGCCTCATTCTGTACAAAATTGTTGAAATATTTTAGTTTCGTGTTTATAGACAGAGCTGTGGGTTGCATTTAATAATGTCCCCTCTTGGACAGGTAGAGTTCGCTTAGTGTGTGTGTGCATCTATTTAGAGTTCTTTTTTTTTTTAATGAAGAACATTTTCTTTCCTTCTTGAGAAATTTTCATCCAGTAATACAAAACACTCTTTAATTCCCTGTAATTTCATTGTGTCACATTAGTTTTTTTTTTTTGTTATTCTTAAACATTTGAGAAGGAGCATACAAATCTCGCTATATGGTATTATAAAAAAAATTATTTTACAGAAGTAGATTAAAGTTAAATTTCTGCCTCTTTATGTGCATGAATATAGAGGGAAGATGTTTGTTTTCTTGTTTATAGACAGAGCTGTGGGTTACATTTAATAATGTCCCCCGCTGGATAGGTAGAGTTCACTTAGTGTGTTTGCATCTATTTAGAGTTCTTTTTTTACTATAAACATATTTCTTCCCTCTGAAGGAATTTCCACAAAGTCATACAAAAAATTCTTTAACTCCTTATATTTAAATTTAAAGTGACAATTGTTCTAGTTTTTTATACTTTAACATTCAAATGGCGTTAAGTAATCTTTGCTTTATGGTTTTAGTTAAAATTAAAAAAGACAGAAATAGATGAAAGTTCAAATACTGCCTTATTCTGTGCAAAATTGTTGAAACATTTTAGTTTCATGTTTATAGACAAAGCTGTGGGTTGAATTTAATAATGTCCCCTCTTGGACAGGTAGAGTTCGCTTAGTGTCTGTGTGTGCATCTATTTAGAGTTCTTTTTTTACTATAAACACTTTTCTTCCCTCAGGAGGAATTTCCACGAAGTTATACAAAACATTCTTTAACTCCTTATATTTAAATTTAAAGTGACAATTGTTTAATGTTTTTATACTTTAACATTCAAAGGGCATTATGTAATCTTTGCTTTATGGTTTTAGTTAAAATAAATAAAGACAGAAATAGATGAAAGTTCAAATACTGCCTCATTCTGTACAAAATTGTTGAAATATTTTAGTTTCGTGTTTATAGACAGAGCTGTGGGTTGCATTTAATAATGTCCCCTCTTGGACAGGTAGAGTTCGCTTAGTGTGTGTGTGTGTGCATCTATTTAAAGTTCTTTTTTTTTATGAAGAACATTTTCTTTCCTTCATGAGAAATTTTCATCCAGTAATACAAAACACTCTTTAATTCCCTGTAATTTTATTTTGTCACATTAGTTTTTTTTTGTTATTCTTAAACATTTGAGAAGGAGCATACAAATCTCGCTATATGGTATTATAAATAAATGTATTTTACAGAAGTAGATTAAAGTTAAATTTCTGCCTCTTTATGTGCATGAATATAGAGGGAAGATGTTTGTTTTCGTGTTTATAGACAGAGCTGTGGGTTACATTTAATAATGTCCCCCGCTGGATAGGTAGAGTTCACTTAGTGTGTTTGCATCTATTTAGAGTTCTTTTTTTACTATAAACATATTTCTTCCCTCTGAAGGAATTTCCACAAAGTTATACAAAACATTCTTTAACTCCTTTTATTTAAATTGAAAGTGACAATTATTTTAGTTTTTTATACTTTAACATTCAAAGGGCGTTAAGTAATCTTTGCTTTATGGTTTTAGTTAAAATAAAAAAAGAGAGAAATAGATGAAAGTTCAAATACTGCCTTATTCTGTGCAAAATTGTTGAAAAATTTTAGTTTCATGTTTATAGACAGAGCTGTGGGTTGGATTTAATAATGTCCCCTCTTGGACAGGTAGAGTTCGCTTAGTGTGTGTGTGCATCTATTTAGAGTTCTTTTTTTTACTATAAACAATTTTCTTCCCTCAGGAGGAATTTCTACAAAGTTATACAAAACATTCTTTAACTCCTTTTTTTAAATTGAAAGTGACAATTATTTTAGTTTTTTATACTTTAACATTCAAAGGGCATTATGTAATCTTTGCTCTATGGTTTTAGTTAAAATAAAAAAAGACAGAAATAGATGAAAGTTCAAATACTGCCTCATTCTGTGCAAAATTGTTGAAAGATTTTAGTCTCATGTTTATAGACAGAGCTGTGGGTTGGATTTAATAATGTCCCCTCTTGGATAGGTAGAGTTCGCTTAGTGTGTGTGTGTGCATCTATTTGAGTTATTTTTTTTAAGTAAACATATTACATTATTGTATATTTTATATCCTTGCCATTTTTTTATTTTAAGAAAGTTAGCAGTGTAATAAAGCGACTTTCTAGGCAACTGAGCATGAGTTTTTCTAAGGTCCTCTCTTATATAGGTAGACTTCGCTCATGGGGTATGGTCCCCTCTTGGTAAAAAGAAAAAAAAAAAAGAGAAATTTTTTTTTGATTACATTATGAAAACAGAGCATTTATGAAAATTTTGTATGTACTTTTTGTGTTAATACACCTAGTAGAAGTTTAGGACCCCAGTTGGTAGATGTAGAATGACTGTCCTGTTTTGGTCAGGTAAGCGTGTACGTGTGTGTGTGTGTGTGTGTGTGTGTGTGAGCGAGCGCGTGTGTGTGTGTGTGTGTGTGTGTGTGTGTGTGTGTGCATGTGTGTTTTCACTGCTGTGTGTGTACACTGGGATGGGTTAAACGCAGAGCACAAGTCCTGGGTATACCTCACTCCAAATCTGGCTAACCGGTCACTTTTTCTTCACTTTCACTTCCTAATTGCTAAAGTTAAAATGTTGGTCCACTGGTTGCTAATGGATCAAACCATACCAACTCAGACTTTTTTGTATTAAAATACATTCTTTAAATTTTATTGTGTCATTTGTTTTGTTTTTTCAATATTTATATTTTATTTCTTAATTTTAAGAATAACATTTTCCTTAGTTAAGCCCCAAGTGGCAGGGAACGTTGGTCTATTGGTCTATATATCTTGTATATAATCTTTAAGTACTCTTGATTGATATTTCACACCTAAATCAATGCACCTTATATTTTGTCTCACTAAACCTCACTTCTCTTTCCCATGCAAGTTGTCTCACAGCATTCAGTGATCTTTTCACTGTTGCTTCACATGTATACTTTCTGCCTGTTTATTTCTGGTGCTTCTGAGTCATTCTCAAAGGGGTCTTGTATAACCCTCAAGGGTTTTATTAAGCTGTTTTAACCAGTGCTTGCTTCCTTTCATAATCTTTTTCATCTCTTTTTGACAAGTTTAAAGCATAATTTTTATTGACAGACTGTTTTTACAGTGCTACCTTCTCTTTAGGAGATTTCTCCCCTAAAGGCAAATACAGTGTATATGCGCTCTCTTTGGGAAGGGGGTCAGTGTTTACAGTTCTCAGAGGTACAGATGCTCATTCAATGCAGCCCAGTCAACAGAGACATCTAATCACACCTCCTCTAAATACAGAGCCTCTTAAAAAGGGCAAACGCCGGTTATAAAAACCTTAATGACGACTCTAATAAAACTACAAAGACATGAAAGTAACAATGTCTGTTTTCAACCACTGGTCAAAGCTTACTTCCTGCTTCTGAACATGCAAACACCACACAGAAATGCCAACCGACTCAGCCGAAGCTCGAACCAGCTACCTTCTTGCTGTGAGACGACTGTGCTACCCACTGCGCCACCGTGATGCTCTCTAACATAACATATAGTAGTTTATTTTAGCTTAAGGCATTCAACACATTGACAACAGTTAATGATTAGAAAACAACTTCTTACTTGTATAATGGAATAATATTCCTTTGTTTGTTGGTTCCTATGTTAACAGATTGTCAGAAACTAATATGGCGGATGAGTTAACATGTGTGACAGGTGAGTAGGTGGCATCTACATGTACATATCTATTAATTCAGTTCAACAGTGGCCATATTGGATTCCTTTAAAAGGACTGCATTTCCCAGTTCTGTTATTTGTTGTGTCACTAAATAGCTGTATACTCAACCCACTGTTTTGGCTGACGTCTTTGAAAAGTAGTTTAAATCTTTTTTGCACAATTGTTTTTTTTTTAAGTTGGTGTTTTTTTACTTGATTAAATTTCACAACTATTTTGAGTTTAAAGGATTTATCTGAGGAATAGACTGATCTTTAAATGGTCATACTTTGTCGGGGTATTAGCAATATTTTAGTTGCTTCTTTCTTAATTTTAATCACTTTTCCCTCTGCATGGACTTACTCTAGGGCCGAAATATTAAAAATTGTACCTTATCCAAAGGAATTGCACATTCGGCAGAATTTTTTTTTTTCACAGATCACAAATGCTCACAATGCAAACAGTACTTCTACTTTTGTAGCTATTGCACATCTCGTATTATCTCCAAACAATGAAGGCTGAAAATGTATCTAAATTGCTCTTTAGAAATGAACCAAAGTTGAGTAAACACTTTTGTAACTTAAGTTAACAAACTTTCAGTATTTACATTTTTGGTATCATTTATTTACAATATTAATTTCACAAAACTGCTTTAAAAGTTTTTTTTGTCTCATCAAAAATATTATTTCAATGTGTGTTTCAATAGATGTTTACATTTTTAGTGTTGGCTGGAAACACTCATTGATCCTTTATTTTGTAAACTCATTGAGTTAGACAACAAAAAAAAAACGTTTTTGAACCATCTGTTTGCTGGGAATTGTTCATCGGAATTAAGTTTTCCTTTGTAACTGATCTGGTTTTTCGGAAACCCTGAAAGGTCTATGGCGAACATGGATCAGGAACATTTCTGGATTTTTAGTCTCATCCTTTGGACTTTTTGATCCTACTTTTAGTTGGGATCAATTTAGCTGCACATCACAAACCTGGAGCAGGCCTCGATTGAGTACTAACTCGGAATCATTTACAGACATTTGATAAGAAAACTATCGGAAGAACTGTGTGCTTGAGTAAACTTTTTTATTTATTTAGGGTATTTACAAAATGCTCCTTGATCCATGAAGTTATTTAATTTAATGTATAGACCGGTCTATCTTTTACAGTGTGTATCTGCTAACAACTTTTCCTTAAGACTATTTTTCTGTTTCTAGCTTTGTTTTGTTTAATTTTCAAGCGGTGCCTCATTCTATTTCACAAAGCAGGCAATTATTCAAACATTACAGTGTAAATTCTCTATCTTCAGACTCTATAGTCGAACCTAACTGGTCCATGATTTAATTGCATAGTCATCACCAAAATTTGCTCTTTACTCCCTTCATATTTAGAAAACGGGTGCTACAAACAATAATTGAATGGCACCAAAGCAATCCTATATAATTCCACTTTATCAAAGCAATCCTACTTACTATCTGCATTACAGTTCTATTCAAATAGATTAGATGTCTCATCCTCGCTCCACTGTCCAAGCAATGACTTCCTCCCTCTTTGAGAAAAATAAGAATACAAAGCAGATAACAGATGCCTTGTGGGTCTCTGCAGTGACTTCCCTTGTGAGTCTTTAACAAGGCTCCAGATATTAAAAAGAGTGCAGTTTTTCTTGACTTGGGCCAAGTCTCTTTGTGTGCATGGCAAAGAGCCATAGAAGCTGTGCTTTGTTCCATGAGAGGGGAACAAAACTGTGTGTGCCTTTGTACCCATGCATGCGTGTGTGTTGTTCATGGTTTCTCCGAAAACATTTGCATGCCTGATAAAGGGCACCGTTTAACAACATTCTTAGCTTTGTTGCAGAAAAAAGGAAGAAATGAATATAATTTCTTCACACCAAAAGGAATTTTAATCAATTTCAGCTTTATGCCTCTGATGTGGGTCATTGGGGATAGTGAAACAACCTCAAAACACTTCCTAAATACAATATGCAAAAACAGATTCTCCCTATTAGAAGGTTCACTCGACACCAATTAGCTGTGAAATTCAAGAAAATCGCTCATCATTGTTTCAAATAAACCCACAAAACAAGAAAAAGTATTTCACTCTGAATCAAAATGGATTGTTGGAAAAAACTTTTGCTCGAGTCAGATTTGCACTGCTATTAAAAAGCATGGTTATCATTGGTGCATAAAGTCCTTGAATTTCTAAAGTATTTTCAAAGAAATTGAGTTTTGGTTCAACAGGGAACCCAAGTTTAATGATTATGCTGTTAATGTAAAATCTGCAACAATGTAAGGATATATATTCTTAACACTTTGCAATAAGGTGACATGAATCCTCATTAATTATCTGTGTCAATAAATGAACCACTTAACCATCAGAAAATGATGATTAATTAGGGCAGTATTTCATGTATTAATTCTTATGACTCGTTTATTTACTCGTTTACTTAATAGTTCATTCATGCATAACTGTTGATAGTTGTAAATTGTTACATATATTATATGTTTTTTATTTTTTTTATGTTTTTAACAAACTTTTTTAATATTAGCAAAGACAAGAATGATGAGTTTTCTTGAAGCCACTTCATATAAAAAATCTAGAAAGCAGGACAGCACTAATATATATATATATATATATATATATATATATATATATATATATATATATATATATATATATATATATAGGCATTCAGAATATGTTTTACAAAATAACGACTTGCTATTTTAAACGGTTAAGACAGAGTGTATAAGTAACTTATAAGTTGATGAAAACAAGTATTTTTAGTTCATTTAAAGACAAAGATGTGAATTGCATGTATTTGATGATGGTCATGTCATATGATGACATCTTGTACAACTTGTGAATTTATGCTCCGTCTCTATGCATGAGCACATATTTGACAATCAATACAAAGTTAGTGCAGATTTTCTTTACCATAAAGAGTTGTGTAAAATCATTTCTTTTTAGCTCTGCAAAAATTTTGATCTGAATTTAAGCTGTGCTCAACAAACCAAACATATTAGTAATTGTGAGTTTTTAAAATGTGAATAGATCTATGTCATGCATAAACATTGATTTGATACAAACAATTACATTTATGCAACTATATTTAAAAAGTGTTCATTCGTGTAATTTATGACACATATATCTCATAATTATTGATTAATGATAAGGATTGCCGATGGAACATTTTTCACTCTAGAGTGAAGTGTTTTTTATCTTAAGAGAACTACGAACAGACATGGTGTATCATAACAAGCACACACAAGAAACAGCAAATGGCTAAATGGTATAATTAGCCCAACGAGCCTTGATGGCCTAAGGCATTGAAGCCTCTGTGTTTGTGTGTGGAGGGAGAGAATGAGAGAAGAGAGGTTGTTATTGACAGGACTTAAGAGATCAGAGAAAGAAGAAGAGAAAGAATAGTTTTGGAGAAACACAAAACTTCAGGTGATAATGAAAACTGCTCAACCGTTGTCAAAAGGTTGTACTGCTTCAAACACAGAGCTGAACGGAAATGACAGATAACCTACTGGCTTGGAGCCAAACATTGGTTACAATAGTCTCTTAATTTCGTCTCGAAAGTCTCGAAATGTATTTACAAATAAAGTAATGCATTACAAATATTTTAACTGTTATAATTATGTAACATTAATAAAAAAGTAGTGTTTTCTATAGTTGCATTAGTTGCATCAAACAGGGTTTTTATCAAGCAAGGTCAGGGTTTTAATACATTTTCTTTAAACATATTTAAAATCTTTAATCTCTTGATGAAAATAACAAACATTTATGGACATGAACTTGTAAAACAATGTGTTTGTTTTTCTATTTATTTCTTTTTCAATTGCAGCTTTAATCGTTGTCTAATTTATTCTTAAAGCTGTACATGCTTCTGAAATGCCATTTTATGCAGTGTCTGTTACAGTCATTGTTCCACAAAATACTTTTTTTCTTAATATTTTTACACTTAAGATGCTTGCAAATAAAACAATGATTATTTATTTGCAAATCAAACTCAAGTGTGACTTTTTTGTCTGGTGGCCGAGTGGTGCTTCTTGTTAAGAAGGTTCCTTCTTTTCAAGTCCTTGTGACTTCTTTAAGTCACTTCTGAGTGCAGTTTGAGTGTTGCGGAGCTTGTTCTTCTGGAGTCTAAATCCATAAAATTTACAGGTTGATTTCGAAATTAAATGATAGAATGAGTGATCTGTGACAATAATTAGGATTCAAACGAGGTAGTAAATGATGGTGAACACAATGTAGTATGTTTTGAAGCATGCATAGAAAACTTTTACAGGCTGTAAAGGAAGGCTTTTTTATATATAAATATATCTTTTTCCATTTCCATTTATAAACACAGCTGTAAAATATTGTAAACTTTGATGATTTATGATCATTCAGGAAAAAGCAGTCGTTTCTCATTTCTTATTCTAAAGGAAAATAACTTTAAATGATTGTACTTTCATGTATAGTGAAAATATCAAAACAGTGGTTTACCATTTTTCCGTTAAAAACGTATAAATAAAGAATTTATTCTGGAAACTTTTGTTATTTTACTGTAAATAAACATTAACTTTGGTAATTTTTCTTGCAGACTTTTATCATCACTACTATTTTTTAAGTGTGCAAGCATCAGACATATTGTTTAGACTTTTTGCAAGTTTGTTTTGCTTCTTGGCAAAGTTTGTTGCGGAACTTTTCATCGTTTTAATTTTTTTACGTGTACAGAGTATTTAATTTTGTATTTTTTGTATAGATTAAAAATTTTAGATTGTAGCAACAGCAGGTGTTATGTCACAGTAACTTTTCGTTTATTACTATAAAATTTTGGTTGTAAGATATGTTTTGAACCATAATTTTGGTTCAGCTTCTTCCTTGAATTACCTTCTCCTTCCACTAACACACACGTCCAAGTGCATCTTCTAATAAGAACCCAGAGCCTTGACAAACTGAGACGTGTGTAAGAAAGCGACTCCAAGGTCGTTGTCCCTCACCTTGGCACAAACCAGTGTCTGCTGTGAAGCAACACTCTGCTTCTTCCCATTCATCTCTTTTTGATGTGGCACTCACCTGTCACGCTCTCCGGACAGATGAGAAGAAAATCTCTCCTCGCCAAGAGCCGCCAATCAAAGCACCTGACACCAAGCTCAAAGAGAGTTTGACGGAGGGCCTGTTGACACCCCTCAACTGGCGCCCCACTCTTTTAAGCTCCACTTCTGCCTAACATCTGCAGCGAGATGAAACGGAATCATAATTGGCTGCAATCACGCATGAGGCAAAACGAAGGCTTCTTTTACAGACATGCTAACATTACAGCAGATGTTGATGCTCTTTATCTTGAAGAAAACTTGCTGGATACGGTGTCCTTATTGAAAAGATATTTTAACTTCAATGCTGTTCTTTATAGCATAAATTGGTGCCACTTTTTAAACTTTTAAATAAGATTTCAATGTAATTCTGTTAATAGTATTTGCAGGCAAAAATGATTCAAAACTATCAATCATAATAAACAAATGTGTACAACAATTGATGTTGTATAAAATTGGTTTGGACAAACGTTTTGGGTTGAGCAATTTTTATCATTCAGTTCATGCTCTTCATAGCCCAATAAGGGGCAGTCAGTAATGAACTATATCTTACTTCGTTCTAATCCTGCGCTCTGATTAGCTAACAGTATAGAATTTTTGATATTGTCTATCAGAAAGAGTGTAAAAGAATTTCAGAGCTGCAGTTGTCATAGTAACACTAGTTATTCACATTTGAAAATTCCCTTGGTTATTGTGAACACTTTATGTGGGTTTTTATGCTGTTATTGTTAATTCCATAAATTTAACTGTGTAAGTTGATGTGGCTGTCACATTTTGTGGGAGGTAGGTGTGAATTAAAAGTTTTTGGAAACTGACACTAACAATGGTTATCGTTGGTGAATGCGATAGAGAAATATATGTAAATATATAGGTAAAGGAGCATGGTTAGAATAAAATAAATGCTTGTTGTTTCTGACCCACAACATCTACATAATTCAAACTTTTTCCACTCTCCTATAGTCACATTATACCCAGGTACAAATTTCTGCAGACTTATACATTTCTAGAAAAATATTTCTGTGTGCTAGCCATTAGTTTTTTTTTCTTGATAAAGCAGAGTGAATTCAGACTCTGCGGAAGAAGGTGGAGCTGATGTTTATTATAAATGAGTGGAGAAGTAAAGCCCTTGCACATTGAGCATGATTTGAACAAATGATTTGGTTGTAAAACATTAATATCATTCAAAACAATAACATCTAAGTGATTCCTTTCACATTAACAATGTATTTTTATTAAACAAACCTGCGGGCTTTACTATATTAGCGCGATGTTAATTTTTCAGGTCTTCTCATGACAACTTGATTACGCATTACTCAAAACATTCATCATAGTGGACTCATAGATTAGCATTGTTGCTGAGAAGAACATTCTAGTGTTTATAGTCTTGAATCATTTGAAAAACATTTTCTGCATAAAATGTAGACTAGCATTTATGCGATTAAAAATGATGGTGAGAAAAAAATAACCTTACTTTTTTCGTATTGTTAATTCGCATTGCTCCTGATGTGCAAGGGCATGTACTTGTGTCTTTTCATAGTAGCTCCAATAAAAGTCTTAAAAAAGAAAAAAGATCGATGTCCTGCTCTCTATAGTGATAAGGACTGTAGAGCTGCTCACAGGTGATCTGGGAATGCATATCAAAACTGAATGTTGTCATTTTAAGCCCCCCCCATCTTTTTCTCTCCCATATCTCCTCCTGTCTAAATCTGCAGTGTCCTATTTAAGGGACAAATTCCCCCTAGAAATACTTTTTATAAAATAAAAAAAAATTATCTCTGTAAAATGTTTTAATTTAGCTCCTATAAAGTGTCATCCTCAGATGGGTCTAATGGGTTTGATACATTGTACGTTTATGTTTGTCCAATCAGTATAAAAAAGGAACTTTTAAATGATATAATACAATCGTCTGTAACATTGTTAAAAGTGTACTTAATTTGAGACGAGTATTTAGGGATGGACAAAATCCCTAAGAATTTGCATGAAAGATTATCAACTTCTATACACATACAAAACGTGATGCGTAGAAGTCACGCCCTTACTGTACTGATGGTGTGTTATACAGCTAACTTGCTCCAGACCCTAATTTTTTCTGCTGCCGAGATCATTTTGTGTTGGGATTACATCTTCCAAAATTATTTAGACCTTTTAAATTTAAACATACATTTGTTGAGAAATATGGATTTAATTTATATTGTAATAAAAATCCATAAAATAATACATTATACATAAATACAAATACATAAAAAATAAAAATGTATTAGAATGAACACAAAAATATGCTATTTTTATCAAACGCATATCACATGTGAAATTCATTTTTACATTAAACAGAATGTGCTTCTTTGACATGGTTTTTGGGTTTCTGGGTTTAACAGCAGCCACAGTATTACTATGACACAATAATGTTTGTAAAATATAAAATACTCATTGTATTTTCTAACTTTAATCTCTTGCTCCTCCTTCGCAGAGAAAAAAAAATATTTGGTTCTATCTATGTTCATGGTTATTCAGCGACAACGTTAGTATTTCACGTGGACAAGCCCATGAACTTATCTTAGTTTCAGGATCAAAGCCTGACTGCACAAAGAAAGGTGATGAGCTGCTTCATGATACCGATTAAGCCTGAACTTAAGGTCAAGTCAAAATCTGGTAATGTTGAGTTTGTTAAGCCATGTTCATGGTACATGCCCGTGATCTGAGTGAGTGTCTCGTTTATCTTCATTCATTCAGCAATACAGTCGAGACATAGAGTTTCATGTGTACTGAAAATGAGCGGCCATTTTACATTTTTTCGAACTTTTATTTGTTTTAATAAAATAGCAATTAATAAAATAAAAACTAATTTATTTTGTTTTACCCTGGTTTGTCTTTCAGCCTTCTCAATTTTGCTCAGCACATTGGTCAAGGGAAGATGTCTTTAATCTATAAGGTTGATAAATGATCATTTTCAAGAGCCTAATTTGTTGAGCTGCACATGCTAGTTGTCTTCAACTGTTAATCCCAACATTTTTTGGGAGACGTCACTATGTAAAAATAATGTGCACATAAATTTATGAAAAAAAAATTTCATTAAAAAAATCAATAAGTTGGGGTGAAAATTCAATAGTCAATGCTAATTTACGTTAATAGTGTGTATGTGTGTGTGCATGTGTGTGTGTGTGTGTGCGCGTGTGCTAAGTTTATATCCTGTTTAAGCTTTATTAGAACGTATTACATTTCTTTTCTTAGATGTATGTTTTCAAAATATATTTTGAGGTGGAAAGGTGAGTTGGGTAATTGTTTTTAGAATTCCAAATCACATCTGACAGAATTTCTATTACAGTCTGAATTAAAATGTAGCTCTCCTCACAGAGAGCTATCAGGTGTCTTTGCAGAAAATGGAGTGGATGTGTGTGATACAGATAGGTTAAAAAGAATGCATATAAAAGACACAAAAAGGACGGCAGACATAAAACATGCACAAAGTCAAAGTTCTAAAGGGTCTATGTTTCCCGTCCTCCTTCTTTGCGCATGAATATCGATTGCACCCACCCGCTCATTCCTTTAGTCAGTGGCTTCACTAGAAAGCCAACACACTTCAATGCGACATTCAAAGAGCCCCACAAAAGCTGTTTGTGTGTCAGGCAGAAGAATGTTCTCTAATCACTTTGTCTGAGAGAGAGAAGAAGAGGATTAAAACAGCAGAGTGTGTGTTTTCTCCACGCTGTGACTAATCAAACACATTTGAGAGCAGCATTTCCCAAAAGATGAGAGTGCCACAAAGTGATTGCGATTGAAGGATGTACCTGACCCTGTTTTCTGACGTGTGTCAGTCTGTGATGTGCTGATGTTTGAGCCCAAGCAGTGAGGAAGAGAGCTGTTGTCTCACTCTGTTCTCACTTTTGCTTTTTATGTGGTGTATTGCATATTTTGAGGACCGCCTGCAGGATTCATAACAGGATTGACTTATAAAGCCTCATCCACTGATTTTAGAATGTATTTTGATGTTGGATACACTTTGTGAAGTCAGTGAGGACTAGATCTGTCATCTGATATTCACTTTCTAGTCTCATATAGAAATTGTTCCAAAATGAGCATTTGCTGTTTATTTGCTCAGGCCATCCAACAGTAGGCAAACAACAGGTTTTTTTTTCATGAAGAGAGATAAAACGGCGAAGTATATCACTATTTTTTGCAGGTGATTATGAATATGTTTTTCTTTGAAATTAGTTCCTGTGTGGCAACCCTTCCTGTTTCAGTAGGCTATGTTTTCTTACTCCCTTGTGTTGGATCCTGCCTCACACCCACTCATTCAAAAGTAAAACATTTTTCATCAAACGTTTTGGTCAAAGCCTGATATAAAGGATGCCATTATTGCCATTAAATATGTAGTAAAATTAAAAGAGATGTTCATTAAAAAAAGTAAACGGCTTTTAATTTAGGTGCACTCTGCATTCTGCATTGATAGTAAAAGTTTACTTAATGAACTGCCTGTTTTAACAAAATTCTGATGTGCTTCTCATATTCGTATACAGACCTGTTACAATAAACATTGAGGCATCAGCACAAAATTTGGTTTTCCAAGTTTCATGGAGTGTGAAACTGGCATTTTGCTGCTTTCCCGCTTTCACACACCACACCTCGAATTTCTCAGCCACAAACAAAACGATGTTGTAGTGCTTTATTTTAACTATATTTGTAATATAGGTTTTGATAGGCCTGTACATGTGTATATTCACCTATATATTAGTACAATTATTTAAATGCACAACTGCTAGACAACATAAATAAAAAGGCCAAAATGTTGAAATATTTTAATCTAAGAAAGATATAATAATAATAATAAGACAAAAAAAGAGAGAGAAAGTATATGTTTTTTTTCTTTCTTGTAGTTTTAGGGTGTTTTTTCAGTTGCAGCACACATTGCATTATGGGTGATCTGGGGTCACCCTTAGCGAGGTTTGTGAGTTAGTTCACCCCTTCGCAGTGTATGAGTTACTCTAGGCATGTCTGTTTGTGTTCAATAAATCTGAATTTTTACTAAAAATCTTTAGATATTTACCACTACGCTGTCGTGTTAGATTTATCCAAAGAGCCCTAATGCATCTGTATGAAGACGTACCTTTACCCTCTACCTGAAATTGCAACAGTATTTTTATTCAGTGCATTTGGCACATGAACATCCTGTTGACAGCATTGCTATGCCTTGATTAAACCTCATTCTCTGAGCTGCTTAATAAATACTGAGAGAATTGCAGTGTTCTTGTGGGGTTTTGAGAAGAAATGTGATCATCAGACCAGATTTCTATAAAAGTACGAAGCTCCTCACTACTCCGTCTTTGGTCGTGAACCACCATGACAACAGCTGCTTTAAAAACAGACGCACGCGATCTCTTAATGCCATACATAAGCAAGTATGGTGTCTGTATTTGTTCAAAAATGATTTTTTTGTCATTACAATTGTTTTTAGTTCAGAGTGGTTATTAGATAATTTGAACACATTCTCACCTTAAACTAAAAACTCTGGAGTTTGTTTAGAACCAGCCTGAAACCACCTCATCCAACTGGTCTCAGACCGCTTTTTTTACTCTGCTTTTGGTGCGATCTAGAGTTCGGTGACTGCTTTCTCATCTGCCATAACGAACAGAACTAAAAGGAGAAGAGAACTCTAGTTAGCTTTAATTGAACTAAACAGATAGACAAATAATGAAAAATAGAAAATATGAACTAGGCTTTTGGTATAGAAGTTTATAGAAGTGAGAAGAAGGAGACATACCTTGTATGTACATATAGGGCTTATAAAATATGGGTATAAAAAGCAGTACAGGAGACCTATATGACATGTATTTACACATATATGCAACTCTATGTGGCCATACATGCATATACAGTATGGAGCATATATTTTAACATTTATGTGCATATTTACTGCATATAGTTTTCATGTATCAGCATATATCCTCTTATAGATTAATACCATGTAGGACCAAAACACAGATAAAAACTTTACTGTAACTAATCTAGAATGCAGTTTATTGGACCATACATGAGAAAGCATATAACACCAATCCTGACTACATGTGTGCTTTTCATTCCTTTTCAGGGTCACCGCAATGGAATGAACTGCCAACTCTTCTGGCATATATTTTACGCAGTGGATGCCTTGCAGCCGCAACATACACTCATACACTATGGACAATTGTGTTTACCTAATTAAACTGTAGCGCATGTCTTTGGACTTGTGGCGGAAACTGGCGCACCTGGAGAAAACTCCACACAGAAATGCCAACTGACCCAGCCGAGGCTCAAACCAGTGCCCTTCTTGCGGTGAAACGACCCTGCTACCCACTGCGCCACCTATTTTAAAATCCTTTTTATTTATTTTTAATTGTTGGATGATACATTGTAATATATCTTCCACTGTCGTGTTTTAGCACTACAAAATTAAAGTTGAGAACAAAACATGTTATAGATCAATTTAAGGCAAAAGAAATCTTTAAAACCATTTTATTTTAAAACCATGCCTGGCTTGAAGCATCACATGGGATCCTGAGTGGGAATGTGATATTGGCCTGTTAGGTCTTCACTCCTATATTTTTCTAGAGCTGCTTCTCCACAGGCTGCTCCTCTTGGGTCAAGAGAGAGTAGCAGGTGATATGAAGCTGCTCTTCTGATATAAGATCTGGAGGAATGCGCTTGAGTGTACAGAAACACTTCTTAAAGTGGGGTCGAATAGGCAAAGATGAGGTAAGTGCTTAAAGCTATGAAACCATATCTTAGACAGATTAAAGGCATTTTCCTCTGTTCCTTTCAGCTTCCCCAGGTGTTAAGTCCTCAACATGTTTCTCCTTGTGTAAGGTTTCTTGGCAATGGAGAGGGGGTCTATAAGAACTGTTGGAGAGTAATACAGTTCAATGGTTGCTTTACCAATAGAAAGATCTAATCTCAAACTCTTTAAATGCTTTCTCATTAGGAATCATGGAAGGAAATTCCAATTGTAACTACTTGTTAGTTGTCTCTTCGGGAAGTGAAAACTTTCATTTTCAATAGAGGAGCCCTTCTACCTGTATGAAATTGGCACATTTTTAGTCCGTCTCACCTCCTAAAGTGTAATTCAAACTTTATATGTAAATAGCTTCAAATATATTTTGAAATGTACTTTTATGCAGTAATGCAGTTTTTTAAAGTTACAAAAAAAGAAAGTTATAAAACTTTGTTATAAATGAGACATTTTTTTTTATTAGCCGCCCCCTTTTGTCCATCATGGTCTTCATGCTCCTTTGATTTTTTCTTATTAGTATTCAACTTTTCATATTGTGGCTATCAAACTCAATGACTAAACCTTGAATAAAGAAAACTATTACTGTTGAAAACTTTATTTTCAAGAAAATATTAAAATCTAAATTTCGTTCATGTCATGGTCTCGTTATGTTATTCACTACATTGTGCAGCAGTCATTTTGTGCTAAAATCTCAACCCTGTCACACTCAACCATGTTATCTATTTCTATAATGCTACATTCTCCCAGTTTTTGATTGCTACAGCTGACCAAACCCACTGTGAAACACTTTCTGTTAAAATCTTATAACTGACACTACATCAATGTTATATACAGTCAATAGTTAGCACATATAGTGATAAGCCACTTATCCAACTGCAGCCTTACAAATCCCCAGTGTCAGAGCAGCAGAGTGGTGGAGACAAAAAAACAATCTTTAACCACGACTTCTGCTTACTTCTACCCTAAATATTCCCAAGACTCCACCTTCACCAATTTGCTGCTGATTTTATAAAAGTGGTGTCAGCTCAGTGAGGCTGTAGAGGGATACCATTGCTTTAAAGACTTGGAAACACGCTATTTTCATTTGAGGTCCCTTTCGAAATGTTTAGCTACAGAAGAAACTGATAAACATTGCATTTAGGCAATTGCATTTTTGCGTTTTATTTTTATGATGCCTCTTAAAAAGCAGATTTTATTAGTAAAAAAGGTTCAATTCAATTAATTCAAAATTATGTTATATTCTTTTCAGTGCAAAAATGTCTTCTGTCATCGCCCTCTTTAGTAGATCAGGCTCTCTATTGGCTGTTATTCCAGGCTTCCCATGATAACGCCCATGCTTGTGCCATTTATATCCATTCTCATGTCTTCCTCTCATGGTGTGCGAGGAATTGTTTCATTTCTCTGAGAGGTTCAGGCAAACACAGAGTTCCAGGGAAAATGTGTATGAGTTGCCTTCCTCCTGTCCTGCCTTATTCAAACACAACTTCAGAGGAAGAGACACTCCACATGTGGCTGCATGAAAGGAAAGACCAAACCTTGGGTGAAAAAACAACACACAAATGGAAATATCATGTCTCTCCAACTTATCCCACACATTTCTCTTTCAACAAATAGAACGCTGTTATATGCAAACGCCTGAGGATCTTCTCTTGATGCTTGCAGAATGAGAAATAATAGGTTAGCTTCCCATTATGCTTATTTTCCTGTGTAAAGGAGGATACTCTATTTTTATCGTGTTCTGGACAACTCAATATTCCACTTCAAAGTCTTCAATGAGACTATTTTAAATTTTTGGTAATATAAATTCAATGAGAGACTATTTTATAAGCTTTAGTCATTAGTAGATGCAGAATGGTATGATTAATTAAGATTAATCGCATGGTATACAGTTGATTTGGAGCCAGTGATTTATTTAATATCTCCAGAACTCTTGCATCAAAACATCCTCCAACAATCTAAAATTATGGATGCATGCTGGCGACACCAAGTAGCCAACAGTTTTTAACGCTAATTTGAATGAGCTTGGCCCTCTGATGGACATGCCAGGTTACAATAAAATGCCATACTTCGACACTATTGAGAAAGCTAATTGTAGTAGGCAAACAAAGTATTTTGTCTGCTTTCATATTACATGAAAAGATAAAGATAAAAAAATCAAGAACTACTTCTTGAGAAAGTCTGAAGTTTAAATACAATTAATGCTTTTCAGTCTCATGAGAAACCAAAGGACAATTGGCAACTGTATGATGACAGACTTTACCTTAATTTGCCCCATGAACCCGACTATGTGGTTGATGTAGTCTGAAGGTAATTCATTGTAGTATTCATAATTTAGACACTTTTTGAGGCATTGACCTTAGTATTTACAAAATAGAACCGTTCAATTCTATGCAGCCTCTTATTACTTTACTGTCATATCCGGCAGTTTCTCTCCATGCCTTTAGATGCAGCAACACTCCCCTCTGTCTTAGTTTTTCTTCATGGTTCTTTGTTGGTGTAATGTAGTGTTTGTCACCTGTGCTCCATTTCACAATGTGATTGTGACATGGTGAGGCCTGAGTGGCCTGTGTAATTTACACGTGACAGTGCAGGGGGATACTGTGGGAATTTGGTGGATTAGAAATGGGAAGATTAAAAAGAGACGAAAATAAGATATAACAGGATAAATAGCTTGCTATTAAAAGCATTTATTTATTTCAAATTAGTAACAGAGGATCACAGTTAAGATGTAACTAAGAAGTAATTAAAGTCTAACTAAGATTTAGGCTGAATTCAGATTACAGGTGTTAATGCTCAATTACAATTTTTTTTAATAAAATCTGATAATTTTTTTTTGTATGGTTGTTCACATAACACACAACTTGAGACTTGTATTCGTCCTGCATATGAAAACGATCTAGCTCGCTGTGAGGTGCAAACGCAGTACATGCCACTGATCAAAACGAAAGTAAACATGTACGAGAGTGGGGTACTAGACGACAGTGTTAATTTCCAATGGAAGCCCAATCATTTCAACCAAATCAAGTTAAAATAAGTAAAAGTACATAAGTAAATGTAACTATGTAAATGTAATTAGATACTACCCAACTCTGAGTAGAGGAATACAAAAACTCAACTAAAACCAGAAAATATTTGCAGATTGATACAGACAGTGACAATCTCATAAATCAGATAAGGGGATAATTCACCATTTTGTCAGTTTTTGACAGTCTGGTAGCCAGAAACCACACCACTCTACTCCTTCTTTAGATACCTATTTTTTTGGGTCACAATTAGAAAGATTTAGATCGTCATTACTATCAATTACAAAAAAAAACTAAGTAAAATAAAGAGCAAGAATCCATAAATGAAACTAAACCAGAATTTAAAAATGGAAGAAATCAGTTAGGATGTCTGATGTGAGAAAGATCATAAAGTTTGGCATCATTTATACGGTAATGAAATCATTGGGGAAACTTGGTGAATCACAGCTGTGGATACTTGAGGTCAAGTCTTGAAGTTGTGCTGGTAGATTCTGGGAAATGTAGTTTGGGAGATTTGCTGTTTGAGCCAATAGATAATTGGTGGCACATTACTCTGTCTCTTGCTCAAGCCCTGCAGCGTCAGTAGTCTGTTGGTCTGTCTTTGTGTTTGGCAGAAGCAATAATGCTATATATTTTCATCTGTACAGGGTCAGGCTTTGAGAACAGAGTTTCACCCAATCGTCATTTAAACAGTCCAGAATGCTTTGCTTTCTCAAGTTTATTGTGTGCTATAAATTTTTACGAGTGCTGTGCTTCTTTTTGGGGGATTCTGATTTTGTTTGTTCAGACTTTCAGCACTCCCCTGCAGGACATTTTAAAGTCTCTTCCTTTTAGAAGGAAGTCTAAAGGATCATGGGGAAAGCTGAGTGCAAGTATGAAGAGGAAAGTGAAGGAGGATGAAATCAATGGAGAAAATTTAGCTGGAGGCTCGCATAGTTTTATCTGCCTTTGAAAGAGTCAGCTTTAATTTGACTTTGATCTCAATTTGCAGCTGCTCCAACTGGCAGCTATGCGCTAAAATGCACAGCGAGGAAAGTTTTCTGGGGGAGTTTTTTTTATTTTTCTAAAGATCTCTCCCTCTCTCACACTGTCTCCTACTCCCAAAATAAACCCTCCATAAGTGCCCTTTCCATTTGTAAATCCTCAACTGGCTGGAAATGGCTCCAAATCATCAAATTAAGTTGACTGAAGACTTCTTTTAGCCAAGCTAAAAGTGTCCCTGAAGACACTGATTAAATCTATTAATGTTACAAACCCATGTCTCAATCCAAAAATGTTTTTGTTAAATGTACTGAACATCTTACTCTGGACATAAGAGAATAACTGAAAGCTTCCTAAAGCTCAAAGCTTAGGGGAAAGGACTTTTTTGAATCCATTTCCTCACTCTTAGCTCTCTCTCTCTTGCTTTCATCAGACTTTAAAGGAAGCCGGTTCACAGGTCTGCAGAATGAAAATTCACACACTTTGCTGAGCTGGTCATAATTCTCAGATCTTGTCACAATCAGAGCTTTCTCCTGACCTAGCCGATTTATAATGGTGCAGGTTTTGAGAATCTCTTCCACTCCTCTTTCTTCTGTAGGCTATGACATGATGTTTAGGATCAGCCCTCTGCTTTGTTAGGCTTATGAGCACCTACATTAATCTTTGCTGAGGCCCACTGCAAACAGTCGCTTGTAAATGCATTAGCAAGAGATTTTGTGTCTGAATGGAAACAAAGTGTGGTGATGGCAGTAATAAAGAGATTGCTCCCAGATTCTCCCATACACACAGACGCCTCACTTCCTTTCTCGAGGGAAGTAACAGGTTGACACAATGAACAGCTGGACCGATTCTCACTGACACCCCTCCCCTTAAACTCAGTGAATCTCTTTCATGAAGAGAGAGTCACTCACACTCATCCTTTCCTGTAATACTTTGGTTGAAAAACATTTATTGTCTACAGTTCTCAGATTTTAAAGTTCTGTTTTGTTTTAAACAAGTTAATAGAAAGAGATTTTAAGTGAGATTAAATCACTCCAAATCTCAAATAATTAAACAGTGCTATTGTGAAAAGGCAGGCAATATGAACAACTAAAAGAGCTTAAATTGGAGCGACACAGGACTTCTAACGAGTCAGAAATGCATTTTATGTGATACTGAAATGTACTTGCATTAAGAAATATAAATGTGTGTTTATTTTTTTACATGCTATGAGGTCAACAATCACGTTTAGGTTATTGAGCGTTGAGTATTGGTAAGTCAGCAGGCTGTTTATCATGACTATAATTATTAATACCTGACACACTTTGCATCTTGAGGGGACTGAATTCACCAACACTGTGCAGCATTCACCTGGATGACCTGATGGCCATTCATCTCACCCTCACCCCACACTGGAACAGTAAACATATGAATTGCCAATCAGAGGTATCTATTATAAGGTGTTTTATAAAACTAGAGATTTTTCTGATTTGAATTCCCAACTTCCAATTAGGATACTTTCTTGGTGCATTTGTCATGTGATGTATTTGTAATTGCATGCTTTAGTTTCACACACTCGCGCACACACGCGCACACACTGCCCACTGCACAAAATTACATTACCAGTACATGTACAATGTTCGTACTGGTTTCTTTGAAGGGTTTTATAACATTCTGTTATCATCATGTTTTTAAGAACTTTTGATTATGTCTAATTATTAGGTTAGATGTTTTATTCCAGTAATTATTTATGTCATTGTGTATGTTACTATTGTTTTCAGCATTTAAGTTCACTAAGGGTTGCTAAATTAGGCAGTTTGTGGCAGTTGTTCAACTGGGTCATAAAGGTTTATAACATACAGTATTCTCTGTTTGACCATTTGCGCTCAGGACAGTCCAGAATAGCGAGATTGCACTGTCACACTTTATACAGCTTACCCTTTTATAGCTGTTTGCAATATCATGTGTTGTTGAGAATCGCAATGAACTTTGGTTAAACTTTTCAATGTTAATTATCAGATTTTTTGGGGTAGAACTCAACAGAAACACAAGATAATTAATCACAAAAATATCTAGTATGGTTTATATTAATGATACACAAAACCTACCAATGCAAGAAATTAAGATGTATAATTTTTAAATATAGATACAGAACAGGAAGATACCAAATCTGGTTCTGGAGGTCCGGATCATCATAAAACACAAATTTTGCACTAATTACATGCTTGGCTTATTAAAGCTGGAGTAGCATGATTGCTAGAGCAGAGTTGTAACCAAAATGTGCAGTGCTCTGGATCTCCAGGATCACATTTAGTGATACCTGTATTAAATGACACCATTAATGGTTCCTCTATTATTACAAGCTACAGAAAGAAATTTAGGGATTTTTTTTGTTTGTTTGTTTTTTTTTAATTTCCAGCCATGAACCACAACCCCATGTCACTACTACCATGCTTTACTGCCTGAGCAACAGGAAAGCTATAAAAGCTATAATGTTAACTAATTAAAATATATGTGTTTACCACAATTGTAAACTGTGAGTATTAAACTGTTTCATAATTTAGTTGATTTTTGAGGGTTTAGGTTCACTATACATACATACTCCTCCGAGTGGTTTGTGCAGATTTTTGGTCTTTCATGTTAGTCGTACTTTTAGAGAACCTTTTTGCATCTGACTGCTTAGATGAATATTCTCATTTTTCCTCTTTAACCATTTAGAACTTCATCTAATATGGGAAGTTTGTTTTATTCTCCAAGTTAATTTAAAGTCCTACAATGCAATTCATCATTTAGCAAACATGTTGATATCACATGATCACATGATACAGTTATACAGCCAATAAACTGACCTTCACCTTAAACTGATGATAATAAAAAAAACACAATAATCAGAACACAAAAGTGATTAGGAAAAAGCTGTGCATGAAGATTCTTTGTATAAATTTGTGGATTATCTGAGGCCTGGGTCAAGGGTCGATGGAGAAAAAAGCTAGTATTTTAGTACAAGTAGAAAGAAGAGGACTCTAATCTAATTTGACTGGGGTGTGTGTCTGCGTGTGTGTGCGTGCGTGTGTGCGTGTGTATCGCCTCAGTAAGTGAGCACTGTGGGAATAACCCAAGAAGGCCTTCTGTGTGAATGGTTCTTCCTGAGCCAAAACCAGTGGGGTGTCCCCATGTCCTTTTTTTCTATCCCTCTCTCTTTCCATCACCCCTCCTCATCCGTCACCCCCAGCACTACTAATTCCAGCCAAACCACTCAGACAGAGAAAGATTAGACACTGAAAAAGAGGGAAAGAGAAACATAGAGAGCCCCCTGATAAGTGACTTGACACTAAAATGCACCAGTAAGATTTTTTGATACTTTTCGGTCTAGTTAATACATAAAAACACATTATAAAGTTAAACACAGTTTTTTCTAAGTCGAATGTGCATTGCCAAGGTCACCAAGCCATTTTGAGGTCCCATCAAAAACTACACAAATATGCATAAAACAATCTGTTTATGATTTGAGGCATGTTTTAGATAAGGGAACATGACTCAAACATGCAAGAAATGTCTGAGTGTACATGATTTAAAAAATATTCACTTCTCTCATGCAAGTCTATGCTATGATGGTCGTGATGGTCGAAAAAGAGTATCTACTTTAAGGGTGCAGTGTATAGTTTCAGATTTGGATGCAACATACATCTATGGACATTCAAAAGCTCGTCTTGTTGATGTTATAAAATGGCCGTGCCTGTCACTGTTTTCTCCTAAGGAAAATATCCATATTTATCTGATATATTTGTGCATATCTATGAAATCTGATATTGTCATTACAAAACAAACCAGGAAATAATAATTGCAGTCTTTCTTGATTGTACTTTGGCATCAAGAGCAATCTTGATGTACCATTTAGAAACTGTCAGTTAGTCATTATTTGTATCTAATAATCTATGCATTGTTTGTTGGACTTCATACATAGATGTTTGCTACTGACCAAAAGTTTTTTACTTTCCTATTTGAACATAAATAAATAATAAATTGTAGTGGAAAATTTACCTATATAACAGGTCTTTAGCAGCTTTCAATGCATAAATGAGTATTTGTTATACTAAAGCTATGACCAGAAAACTTGAATAACTGATAAAAAAAAAGATCCAGAAGTTGCATTTTTTTTACAAAAAAATTGGTATTTAAAATACGTCTCATTTTAAACCATGGTGAGAAAGAACAGTGATAAAATGTGAAAACATCTTATGACTCTAGGCTTTGTGTGAACACTTAAAGTGACTAAGTTGAGTTCAAAGATGGCCACTTGAAAGCTGAATGAGGTCACAGCTATGCACTGCTCTCAAAGTGCGCTTCTTATTCGTCCATTACTAACAAAACACATGAAGTCATCTGTGTTTACAGCACACATCAGAACTCAAGGCCAAAAATCAGTGAAACCACAAAAACTGCAGGGGTTTGATGTGGATCTGAGCTCTTTGTTCATTGATTATCTCTGATATGATCTGGTTTATGGCTTAAAATCTCCTGTAAAACATAAGGGGAACCCCCAGATATATTATTTTGGGTTCATTGGAGGTCATTGGTGTATGTTAAGAAATAAAATAAACCTAAAAATGTATAATTAGTTATTTTATTAAGTTCCCTGTTGTACTTTTCAGTCGTTAGATCTACTATATTACTATATTAAACAATAAAAAATCTGTTCCTGTTTTCAAAGCAGGTCTGGATGATTATGTGTCTGATATATAAAGGGACGTATTAGGATTCATTATTAAACGATATGTTATTGAACCATTAAAACCATATGTGCATAAAACACAGCACGCTTTGAAGTAGTCAAGCACTTAAATAATTAATTGAAGACTTCACAAGCCTTTCGTCAAATCATCTGACCCTTTTGAGAGGCGAGGCGAGGATTTGAACACCCTTTTGCTTTTTGAAAATGAGGGGATCTGGGCAACGAGGGGATTAATTTTGCAGGATTTAAAATTCTTACTCAGATGGACTTCACTGTTGTGTAGCGTTTACTGCTGTCAGGAGAGAAGGAACTTTGCTTGCGCTAAGGACTTAAATGTATTGCTTTGGATCAGGAGGAGAGGACTAAATTTAATAGAGGTTTTTGGGGGTTTTTTCCTGAAGAGGAGCACAGGAAAGTGTTTGCATCAAACAGTTAAACACACAATCTTGTTTGCTCTCGCAAGAATAACCCCAGACTAGCCCACGCATAGCCCACACTGTGTACGATCCATCACCAAGTACATATCAGTAAAACACTGTCCAGAGACCTCAGTGACACACTGGCAACATTTGTAAAGGTCGTAAACTTTAATAAAGCTCGTCCTACCAACCAGATATTATTTATGGAACGCTGAGAAAATGAAGTGCACAGTGCTTTCTATTGGACACAGCGGTGCGCTGGCTATCACGCCAGCAAAGAGCTTGTACGGTTTCTAGAACTGCGAGACACAATTTTGGAATTTCTACAAAGACAAAACTACCGGTACAAACATTCTGAGCAGCTGTTAGATATTTTCTGGATTAAAACGGCATGAAAGTACATTTTACAATTAGTACTTGAAAGTAAATGCACAGGTATTTTAATGGTTTTATTCGAGTTTTTTATAACATTCGGTGTTACAAATAAAGTTTATGTTCATGCACATATGACAAAAAATTATTTCACTTAATTTTAATAAATTTTATTAAACATAATTGCAATAAACGGATAATTTTTTTTGCTATACATATTATATATTGAATAAGAAATGGTGTTGAACAATGCAATGTAAATTAAATAAATTTTCTCCTGCTCAGTGTTATTGCCAGCCTTCTGCCACTTGCAAAATTTATGGAGTCAACAGAGGACGATCCAGTATATAGTCAAATTCAAACAGGATTTTACCTTAGACTATCTAAAAGCAAGGACAGCACTAATCTCACACGGCTAAAGATGGCTACTGCAATTTTTCTAAGGTTCTCAAAGATGAAAGGAACGAGGCTTCACTAAGCAAACTGTTAAAAGTCCTGAAAAACAAGAATCTAAAGAAACCACAAAATACCAGCCAACAAAGAAAATAAGCAAACATTTTATTTGGAGGATAGTGATGGTTTATTGCAGGTATGTTGGTATGCAGGTATGGTTTATTGCAGGTATGTTGTTTACATGACAAAATCTGTGTTTCAAGTTAAACAAAAAAAAACAAGAAACAATCATATTTTGAATTTAAAATGTTTATTTGTCTTCAGTTTACATTCATTATTAACATTTTACATTTATAGATTTAAAATCGTTTAAGTCTAATCGTTTAATTGTGATTAATCAAAATTAATCGCGATTCATTTAAAAAATTGCTGCGATTAATTAGTTCATTTTTTTAATCGATCAACAGCACTACTTTAAAAGCATTCAAACTCCAGCAGAAAGTAAGGTAAACAAAAAATGTCAAATTAGCTTTTAGTTTAAAGTTGACTGTAAATTATGTTGACTGTATATGATATATGATATAAGACTGGGTGCTTTGGTCATTTAATTGTTAATTCCTCAAATGCACTAAAGAACACATCTCCAAAATGTTGACAAAACTGTGAGTATAATTAGAAAGAAATCTCTGATTATCTCTGTTATATAAGATTGTATACATTTATCAATGCATAAAGTTATCCATTGTTAATCACATTCATTCATTCATGTCAGACAGACTTGCAGTAAATTAAAATGAAAACTGTTCTGCCTGTTACACTCTTACATGTCTATAATTGCAGCTTTGTGATGTGAAAATTGTGTTTATTTAGATTGTGATATAATTGCAAATGCTATTAATCCATCCATCCATCTTCATGTCGGCTTTCTTCCCTTTCGGGGTCGCCACAACGGAATGAACCGCCAACTCTCTGGCATATGTTTTACGCAGCAGATCCCTTTCCAGCTGGGAATTGTTAATCACAATTAACAATTGTTAATTGTGATTGTGTCACAATTAACATCGCTGGGAATTGTTAATCACAATTAACTCAAAATGACAAGGAAATCAGATTTTAATCATCAGTAACTCTGTTTGGTTAATTTATAATGTTTTTTGTTTTTTTCTGCCTTGGTTTAATTCTTTATATATTCATAATTTGTTGTATGTCATCTGTCATTCCTTACCGTCACGTTACCATATACCTGTTCTTATTTAGGTTGTATTTTCTATTGGGTCTGTCTTCCAAATCACTTCTTGCTCTTTTTGTTTGTCTTGATTGTTATGTCTTACTGAGTTGTTTTTTAATGCCTTTAACTTTTAGTTTTAGCCTGTGCTGTTTGAAATGGTAATTTTGTCATCTATTGCGTTTTTGTTGACATTTGTCTAATGAAATTAACTTAGTCATTTACCTTTTACTCCTTTTTCTCCTTGTCTGTTAATGCTTTTACCTGTTTGTTCACAACCACCCTATAAAGATCAAAATCAATCCATGAGTTTTATGGTCATTAACAGACATTTTTTTTCTCTAAAACAGAGCTAAAATCGATTTTGGTTTGATGTCACAATCCTTATAATCCACCCTCTTGACTACTTGGTTTTCTCTATGAAAGTTAGTTTTAAATCTGCTAAGCAAAGGTGCTGGGCGGATGTTGGGTGTATATACCATTAACAATAGTATTTTTTCTTACCAAGAGAACCTGAGCACTCTAAATGAATCTGAACATGATTGTGCCAGCTGTGTCATTTTAGAATAAAGAGTATCATAACAAATTTAAAGGTGTGGAATGCTATTTCCCTGAACTCGTGTTGACATCTGAAATCACCAAAATAAAAGCCCTCTAAAACAACAGTACCTCATTCTGATTTTGACAGTTGCTTCTGATTGGTTTCAAGTTTATTTTGATAGCAACCGGCCCGAAAGGCAATTTGGAAAAATAATACCACACTTTAGCAGACGTTTCATAAACAAGCCAAAGAACTATGTGTCTGTGAAAAATTTTCTGTGAGAAATGGCCAACTGAACCCTTCTACTTGTTATGTTGACTAGAGGTTTACATGAGTCAATTACAGTGTCTGATTCTAATTTTGTATTTTCTCTCTGTATATAAAAGTGCCTAAAAGTGTTCAAGTTTTGCAAGTGAAAAAGAGGCCAAAATGAAGGTAAACAAATGCCTGAACTTACATGATAGTGTTAAATGTATAAAAAAAATGTGCATGCAAATGTGTGTTGTTTGTTGTTGTAACTACTGGTTTTCATCAGAATAGGCAATGAGGTACTATTATAAATTATGCAAACTTTTTCAAGCTGTGTTCACACCAATAATTGAAGATTTGTGAGCGCATTTACATGTTAATTTGTTTGAGTTCTCCAGTGTAGATAATGCATTTTCCCATCAACAATCACTTAAGTTCAAATATTGGAACTTTGCATATTAGAGATATTTGTAGTGATTTTAGATTTTGTAGTGTCAACCTAGGATTGTTTCACATGTTTATCCACTTTTGCTGTGAAGATACAGTCTATATAAATTTTTTTTTAACTTTTTCAAAGAGAGATATTTTTTGGTAATAACTTTGTAAATGTCATCTCACACCTATCCAAATATTCAGTCCAAAGTTTCATGCATGAACATTAAAACAATGAGTTTCAACGACACATCAAACATCTGGCTGCAAATGAAAAAAAGTCCAGCTCTACCATCTTGGCTTTGTTTGTCGCTAGAAGATCAACCAAGGAAGCTGGCTCTTTTGATGAAGTGAGTGGGACATAAAAGAGCAGCTGTGTAGTGCTCTATACACACTCTCACTTCAACTTCATGACAGGAAACAGCGACAAAGAACCATGTGATGAAGAGCTGAGAGAAGAAACCATGAAAGAGGAGAATGTGGACATTTAAAACGTTGCCTTGTCGGTGTCCAACCATCAAGAGTTGTTCAACAAACCCGGAGTGTGGCTGCTGATGGGAAGTTTCGTTCAATTGGTGATTCGTTATTTTGACTCTTGTTCATTTAAAAAGAATGAATTGTTAAAAAAATGAATTGATGTTTATATAGAATAAAATCTGATCGACTTGTAAACAGGCCAAAATAACTAAAAACACAAAAACAGCAAAACACAAAAATCTGGGTAAATGAACCTCTTACCTGTGTCTTGTGATTATCAACAGTGTAGTTCGCAAGAACCAAAGAAAATGATTCACTCCCCAAAAAGAGTTGTTACTCTTGAGTAATTTTGAAGATACATCACTACCCCTGAGTGCCATACAAGGACAACAGAAGCTAGCAAATAAGCTCCTGCAGAGAAGACATCCAAAGATTTTTGAAAACCTCAATGTGGATAGGTGTGTAGAGACCTAAACAGTGCAGTCTGTATCAAACCTGCGTGATCTTCAGGACCTAAACACTGTAGTGACCCATGAACATTCAGCACATTTTCCCACTCTTGGGTTTAAGCATGCCATCAAGAAAAACAAAAAACATTGAGAAGATAGTTCATTCATTCATCTTCATGTCGGCTTTCTTCCATTTTGGGGTTGCCACAGCCACAGTGGAATGAACCGCCAACTCTCTGGCATATGTTTTAAGCAGCGGATGCCCTTCCAGGCACAATCCATCACTGGGAAACATTCACACACACATTCACTCTTTAACACTATGGACAATCATTCTTACTCTTTTCTTACTCAATTCATTTATACTGCATGTCTTTTGTGGGGAAACCAGAGAAACCCGGAGAAAACCCACACCATCACGGGGAGAACATGCAAACTCCAGCCTAGAACCAGCAACCTTCTTGCTTTGACACGACCGTGCTACCCACTGTGCCACCGTGACGCTCACAAGATAGTTTGAAAAGTTTATTAAACTGTGGTTCTGTTTCTTTGACACATATTCTACAGTACCCAAACACTGCACCAGCTAAGGTTGGTGTTTTGTTGAGAAGAAGCTGAGGATGACTTTCATGTCCACCTCATCTATCCTGATGTTGACTTTTTCAACGTTATCAAAAATGCAAGTTTTGACTTTAAAAAGGCCAAACAAGATTTACATTCATTTAAACGTATCAAAATTCCCAATAGAGCCTCGAGAGCTTTCCTTCTCGCAAATCTTTTCTCTTTCATCCATGGTTAAATATGTAAATAAAATGTCTAAAGTCATTCTTCAAAGGGGAACAAAAGAAAAAGGGGGGGCTGATGGGATGGGGGGCAGCCCTAAAATGCCTTCCTTTCTCCATAACATTAGCCAGAGGGGTGCCAGCTTCTAGGCAGAGAGGAACAGCAGGGGAGCGCACAGCCTCCATAGAATCACACATCTCTCCAATCCCTCACACACAAAAACATGAAATATCTTTTCAGTCTGAGCCATCAAAGGGCCTCCCTTCTCTTTATTAGTTACAGAATTATCTCACACTTTCTGATTCCTACCAAGATGGAACCTAGCGAACTGCTGCTGCTGTGCTTTAGAAGAGATAAAGTTCACGCATATGAGAGAGTGTGTGCGCGTGTGTGTGTGTGCGTGTGTGTGCGTGTGTGTGTGTGTGTGTGTGTGCGTGCGTGTGTGGGTATAAAGGATAACTGTAGAACTGAGTATGAAACGGTAAGGGTGGTGGATGCTAGACAGAGCAATAAACACAAAACATGAAAGAGAAAGTCGGAGCTGCCAAGGCTATGATGATAAAGATTGAATGGTCATGACTCTCCGCTCTGTTCCTCTTCCACTCTTCAAAGAGAAATCCTCATGGACTGCAAAACAATCAAACAGAGACGTGTAAAATAAAGGGGGAAGAAATAAGCGAAGCCCAATGAGCATTGGTGTGAGCATCTCAATTAAACGCTGTGTCTGTGTTATATATGTTTTAGAAGCATCAATCGCTGGGCTAATGAGGCTGTACATGTTTTATACAGCACTCTTTGAGTTCCAAATCCTGAAAGGATTTATTATTGGCAAAAGAGAGGAAGATGTGTTTACAGATCAAAGCTAGAGAAAATGGTGGTTTGTATGTACATGTGATCATTGCTATTACCAACACAAGGGTTAAACGCTAAGTCAAATGGGGATTTTGTAAATTGAAACCGTCAGGGAGATTTACACAGAGGCTTTCAAAGGGTTTTGAAGACTTTGCGAGGCTGAAAACTAATTAGCCGTATAAAATAACGGACACGGTGTCGGTCATGTTATTTTTGAAGTTGAAATGAGGAATTTCTTGGTGCTCATGAATGTCTTCGATTGACATCCAGCTCCTCCCATATTCAAGAAGCCATTCTGATGTCAAAAATATCTGTTTCCCAGCACAGGATGGGATATAACTGTGTCTATGAAGCACTTAAGAAGTTGTATTAACTCATTTCGAGGTGAAGCATAAGCTGATAATTAGACAAGTAAGATTGACCCTCCTTCACTTTTGTATTGAAGGGCCGTTTAAGCTTGCATTTGAGTGCTCCGATAGCCAGCAGTTAAGATTTTTAAAAAGATGTTTAAAAATACCACACTTTAAATATAAATAATCCAAACAGCAACAGGGTTGAATTCCGCTCAGCTTTCACCAGAGCAGAATCCAAAAATCACAACACATAGACTGGAACTTCAGGTTTTACACTTTTATTGTGTCTGTCCTTTGCTCACGGTTAAAAAGCGCAGATGTCCACCACCTCGTGTTCTAATACTGGAAACCTCTTTCGTACATCACAACTAGATTGTTCACTTTCTCGTCTAGTTTGAATTGCTGATCTACATCATGGGAAAATAATCTCATGACTGAAATTTCAAGCTTAAGTCATCTTATGTGCAGCTACATTTTTAGCTAGTTCTGGAATGAAATTTCGATTCATTAAAGGCAAAAGTAGCCAACAAATGTTTTTTTTTTTTAATTTAAATTTGCCCAAAATTATAATCAATGTTGCTTTAGGTGTGTTCTTTTAAATGTTAATTAGTACTTTCCTGCAGCAGCTGTGATTTGTTTAACACTTTTTTCCAGAATCCTTATTATATAAGTATACAAAATGTTACTCTTACTTTGTAGAGTAAAACAGAAAAATGTATTGTTGGCTTGCCAAAGCACGCTGTTCCAGACAGAAGTGACAGGATGTTTTACTTCAATTCTATCACCTAAAACGTATGAAATGTAGTTATTGATCTAGTAAAGAAACGTAACTTCCGCTTTCAATTACAAGCTCTTACACTGATGACTGAGCTCTCCCAAACATGCCGCATGTGACCACAGAGATTGCTATATCACTGGTTTACTGATTTGCATGTCACTTAATATGAAATAAAAAGTTGATGTTGCATCATGTGAGCACTTTACTAGCCTATAAAAAAATTATTTCCTACCATATTTTAGTCCATAAATCTTAACTATTAGTTGATTAAATATTATCTTCACATATCACAAATTTGGTCTTAATCATAACATTAAAACAAATCAAAAAGAAATTTGGATGAAAAACATTCTTGTTTGAGCACCATTGAAAGTAAGAGGATGTTACATGATCTTCTCATGAGCTTTCTCTAAAATCAGATGCTAATCCCAGATTGGAAAACCATTCAACTTTTGCAGTAGTATTTTTGTTGTCAAAATGATGGTTTTGACATCAATTAGACATTTTTTTGGTCAACAAATTGGTCAACATTTTTTTTCTGTCAATTTGACATTGAGACGGCTAGCGATTTGAAAGCGTTTAAGTAGTCCAATTAAAGGACATAATAGCTAAAAAAAAAATTCCAAGCTGAGAAAGATCAAAAGAAGTTGTGTGTTTTCAGTGAAAAAAACATGACAAAAATCATAATACATTTTTACTGTTTTAGCATAATCCTTTAAACATCATGTGAAAAGTTTGTTTACATTTGTACTATATTATTACAAATGGAAATGTCATCATGGTGGCATAAATGGGGTGTGATGTTGCTGCTCAGTATCAAAGGTCCAGCTTGAGATCTTTCAGATAAGAGTTTTCATCTTCTCCCTGAACTTGAATGGGCCTTTACTATTTAAATACATAGATGGTGGCTTTAAGACTGTGCCCTGAGGATTGAAAAGTAAACAAATATGACCCAGAGGTTCCCTTCAGGGTGTATACAAACTTTTTAAATTGTTGTTTAGAGAGACCAGCAGAATCCTGTAGATGGAGGAGTATGGAAATAATACTAAGAAATAATAACTAAGGTCATCAGAAAGTAGGCTATATATACCATAGAAAGTGACATGAGCAGGTTGTATGAAATTTGCAATTAGTGGTGTTTTGTACAAATTTTTTAAGCCACAATCGTTGAGTCTCGAGTTAAAACATTTGTTGGCTTCACTGAAGGCATGTTAATTATGGTGACCCACTCTCGGTTTCTTTATCACCCTCACACAACTCAAAGTATACATCCGCCTCCAATGGAAACCCTTTTTCAACATTTTACAAGCTATCATAAAAAACCTTTTAAAGATTTTTTTTGCTGAAAACCTCTGCACAGTCAGAGTGGTCAGGTGTTACACAGATAAATTGTGTTTTACAGGGTAACTTGAGAGAGTCCCCTGGAATATTTTGCTCTAGTAAACCCTTTAAGTGCTGTTTTCATTGCTGCCTGATGAGACTAAATAAAAAACCAGTTCATGTTAGCACTAAAGAGCTAGATTTTGACATCACACCCGTCTACCATTTGTGCTAGCCAAACTGACGGCTGACTCATTAACACAAGCATCTATTCAAAATGAAACTTCTACAACAAGCCCATTTGTCTAAGAATCTTTCCTTGAGGCATTTTATCTTGTACTTATGCAAGTATTTACAACTGAAAGGAGAGATCTGCGAAGAATGTCTTTAATGTCTCACAAAGGCAGTTGTTCTATGTTTGCATGCAGACAACAGATTTTTTATATTCTTTTGAATCATTGGTGTATATTTTGACAAAAGCACTTTCTGTTGTGAACAAATGAATGCAATTTCAGTCACAATGAAGTCTTTATAAGTGATTGTGTGAGCTGTACATCATTCCAAAACTGTTTATACGTCAATCTTCATGTTAGAAGTAAGTTCCCCATCAGTAGATCACTTTGACTTATGTCGGTGCCGTCTATGGGAACTCCGCTAAAGTGCTCTACTCTCTTCACACTCTTTTTAAAACGCCAATCAGCGGCCATGTTGTTGCCATAGAGGACCTTATGTCACGCGTCTCTACAATCAGGATGCAGGTGGAGGGTCTGTGAGAACTCATTACGCCGCGTAGGAGGAGATGTGGCAGGTTGGCTACTCCACCAGCTACTCGATGCTGGAGAAAACTCAGTCCTTTTCAGATCAACAGCCCCGCACTAGAGACAGCGACCTGAAGTGGCACGGAGGAGTTGACAGAGGTGCAGTCCTGTTTGAGGGCCCCTCCAACATCATCAGGGGAAGAGGTTTATTGCTAGCAGCCCAAGGATAGGCCACCTAGGGTGTCCAGCTGCCGTGTGGACTTTGCCACCAACCTTGCAAACCTTCCCCAAAAAGGTCTGGATTGAGGACTGTCTCCATCCACCCTGAAGGTTACATCACCACGATTCTGCCTGCCACTTCCAGTTGAAGGCAACACTATGAGACAGCAGAAGTTAACGTTGTCGTCTCACGTCTCTTGGTATGCTTGGAGAACAGCAGACACTAGGGAGACCTGTCTTTAAACAGGGGTTGGCCCACTAGCTAGTGGATGCCATCTCTACTGCGTACACAGCATCCGTTGAGAGCCCACTATATATGGGTTGTTGCGGCCTCCTCGGCATTGGCAAGAGGACTCTGCTGGCAGAGATCAGCAAGGCTGCTGGTTGGTCGACACCCAACAACTTCACCAGGTACTATACCTGAGCGTTGAATCAATCTCTTTAGCCGTGCTAGGTAGTGGCAGTGCGGTCTGAACTGTACGACGGAATGTCCAGCTTGGCCTCTGCCATTCCTTGGCCTTATGTGCTCCATGAGGCACTAACGGCTGAATCTTTTATCACCCCGGGCACGGGAGGGCCAAGCAGTTCCCCGAAAGGCTAACTCTTGAAAACTATTGCTCTAGCTAGTTCAATCTTTACTATCTTCCCTCTAAAACACCTTTCCCCAGTGGTTCAAGGTGCATTTTTCTGTAGATTCCTCTTTACCGTACGTGTATTAAACGGCCGGAGGTTCTAAGTCTAGCCTTCGAGGGGTTGAATACGGCGTCTATGTGTCTCCCTTTAGCTCTGAGAGTGAGAGAATTTTTTGCCTCATTTTATACTCTCCTTTTCTCTCGCTTTGAGAGAATTTATTGGCCAACTGCCCCAAAAAAATTAAGGCTATATTTAAGGCCACGGTGGAGGAGGGACAGCTCAGTGGCGGACTATTGATGTGTCCTGCTTGGCTGGCTGTTGGCCGATGCAGAAGGAAGTTGTGGTGTTTTGCCGGGTGTTCCCATAGTTGGTGCTTTGCAGGGTGATTCCATAGTTGGAGTGACCGACTGATGGGGAACGTAATGGTTACCGTCGTACGGAACGGAGACTTATGCCCCCCATTCACAACTGTAAGGTCGTGAGTAAGTCTGGTTGCCTAGGGGGTGAGTATGGCTCCAGCTTCACAAGAGGACACAACAGACATCAGTGCTGGTGACAGACCCAGTACTGAGGTGAAATGGTAATGAGGTGAAGGAGCAACAAATGGAAACACTGATGATATTATCCAGGTAAAACACATGTCAAGTTTACGTCCACTGAAATGCAGAAAAAGGAAAAAACAAATGTTTTCTTTTTGTAAAAAAGGTGAAAGCTGTGCGAATAAGAAAGTTATAGCAGACGCAGAAGCTTTCAGACCTGGAATGCTGATAGAGTGTTTTTTAAGACCGTGTTGGTGGTAATGGAAAAAACGCTATAAGCATTATTTCAATAGATCATAGAAGGTATTAATACGACCTTCTGCGCTAATGGTGAGAAAAAGATGCCTTTCAAATAATAAAAAACTGTCTCTCGTGTTTTTTATTTCAGAAATAGAATACAATGAATGTGTTTCTTGGTTTTACAGTTTTTTTCACACAAGTAGGCAGAGTGAAATAGTGAAATCAATCTGGAAAGGACCGCAAGTAAATATATCTGAAGAGACAATTTAGTGACTATGAATGAGTTAAAGTTCTGTTGTGGCTTGTGACATCATCCCACCCGTTTTTTGTTTATAGTTTTTTTGTGTAGGTAAACAAAAATGCATAATGTAAATTACAGTGAACACAGACAGTTACTACACTACACTCTTGAAAAGCTAGGGTGGGAGGAATCTAATACAGATAAAAGTTTGGGATTGGTGAAAAGGATAACAGTTTTATAACTCATTGTTGGTTTGAAATTTAGTGCTGGATGTAAACATGTTTCAAACATATGCTACCAGTAAGACGTTTGGCCTAATCTCAAACATTTACTTTTAAATTACAATAAAAAGTTAACAACTTTTTCAGTGAGTTTGACTTAACTGGTGTTAAGAATTGTGAGGAATGTCCCTAGATGGACTCTAGAATATTTAAATTCACTTCTGCTGTGATTATCTTGTCTAGGATTTTCCTATAGCACGGCTGCAAAGTTACACCAAAGTTCAAATATTTTTACTTCACCCACATCATACATAAAATCCCCTAATCTGCACCTATATCTGCGCAAATGCAAGATTGTGTATTGCCATTGGCTTAACATGTAAACCATTTGCAAATCAGAAAGCATATGCTCTTATTTTGAATTACTAATGTACAGTTTGTTATTCTTAGCTCTGCCAGCCTAGATAATCAGATGGAATATTACACCATTTTCCTAAAAAATCTGCCACAATATTGTTTGCATAACGGACTTTTCCTCTATATTGTAGAATCAAAATGTTCCCACAACCTATAAAATAGGATTGAGAAACTGTATTGAACTGCTGCAGTCAGTCATTCTTTAGATGAAACTGAATAACCGCATTTGTTAAATTGACCCTGTATTCAGTTTATCACTTTTTGACATCTTTTGCCAGATTTGCATGGTTTGTCCATCAGTTCTGAGGCAAATGCTGCTTAAACAACTGAAGAAGCAGTTTGCAATTAAAAATAAGCTTTATTATTTTCTTTTTTTTTTTTTTTTAAAGAAGTTCCGTCAGAAATAAGACCTGTAGTCAATCAGGGGCTATGTGTTCTTGACATTTATTTGTTTTGATTATTTAAACATGTCATAATTGGCCCCAGAAATCACATAACACACATTACAAGCAATTCCATTTCCATAATTTTGATACAATTATGTATTCAGATAGTCTTTAAACACTGTTATTAACAAAAAAAACTTTGGTTAGAAGCAAATAAGAAAATAGCCTTTATTTAAAAAAAAAAGTTTTTTTTTATTTCCAAGTTAAGTTAACCAATATATTTGATATAACCAATATATATAAAAAAATATATGAGCCACCAAAACAAAGGTAAATTAGTAGCAGTAAAATTAGATGATGTGATATTGATGTTTGGACTATTTACTTTTACTAAATATAAATTTGAAAACATTTTTTTTTGCCAGTTATCAGTTTATTTTTTTTATGGTATCTCAAAAATATCATTATATTGTTATATAATATTTTGTCAAAAAATCCGAAACCACAGATCCTCCAAATTCTCTCCTCTCAGATTCAACAAGTAAATTTTGTATATATTATTATTATTATTCATTTGTGTTTGTACTTTTTGCTCCCAATAGCATAGCTGCTGCGTGGGGTAAGAGATTAAAGACACTTCAGTTCTAGTTCAGTCAACAATAAAAGCGAGGGGAATTTGAAGGAATAAAAACTCCTTTCTGTCCACTGTCTCTGGGCACAATGACCAGAGCGTGAAAATCGTCTGTTGTGGGGAGAAAATAGACACATTCTCGTCTCAGAATCCTTTTGGTCGTCTTCGACTAAGCTCTCGCCAATTAGAGGCGAAAAAAAGTGTTTGGTAAACACTCAGAGAGATGTCGAAGCGGGAAAGAAACCACAACAACAAATGGCCAGTGAGTAATTTACTGTGATCTTTTGGTGAAACGGTGAGAAGGATTTGCGGACTTCACAGGCAGTTCCGCACGGTTTAAGGATAATCAGTGTGTCAGTTTGGGCTTTCTTATGTAAAGCAGCTGTCTTTGAAGGCGGATCTTTTGGCAGGTTAGTTCAGGACGGTGGCGGAGGAGCTCAAACGCAGACAGCGCGCGAGACAGAGAGCTTCTCTAGACGGAGAAACCCGCGAACTCGAGCCAAGATTCACACGGCTGCTGAGTGGATTCGTTCTTGCGCGTTTTCTTTCGAGAGACGACTTCGTTCAATCCGTCTTGGATATACTTTTGCGCAAAATGAGGACAATTGTGCGAGAACAAGTTTTAAAGTATCCCAAGTGGACTCTTTTGAGGAAACAGACTGTCAACAGAATTTGAGAGGAGAGCACTTGAAGGAGTCATCATCTGTGGATCTGGAATTTTGTTTAAAACTGCGAGGAACCTCTTCAAGTCTGTGAACAAACTCATTCTGAAGATTAGTATCATATTTTACAAAGTTGTTTTTTCTTGTGACTTTTTGTGATTATTGAACAGTGATCAAACTGATAAGCAACAATGAAACAACTTTTTTTGTGAAAAATACACAGCCTTTTTAAAACAATCTGCAATCCATGACAAAACGGAAAGACAATGTTTCATTCATCTGTTAAACTCAGCCTTGTGCTGCTGTGCACTGCTGAGTTTTGCTCTGCAATCAGTTCCATTGACCCAGAGCGACCAGGTGAAGGAAGATGCCAGGAGATTGCAATTCCTCTCTGTAAGGATATTGGCTACAACTTAACCGTTATGCCCAACTTAATGGGTCATGAAAATCAAAACGAGGCTGCCATTAAGCTTCATGAGTTTGCTCCGCTGATTGAATTTGGCTGTCACAGCCATTTGAAGTTTTTCTTGTGCTCGCTCTATGCTCCCATGTGCACAGAGCAGGTATCCACACCAATTCCAGCATGCCGAGTAATGTGTGAGCAAGCGCGACAAAAGTGCTCTCCAATCATGGAGCAGTTCAACTTTCACTGGCCAGAGTCACTTGACTGTTCCAGGTTGCCAAATAAGAATGACCCAAATTACCTATGTATGGAAGCCCCCAACAACGGCACAGATGAACCGCCAAAGGGTTCCCACACACAGTCCCCGGATTCCCGACCCCCTCGACCAGCTAATAGCCAAGAGCTGCCTGTGAAGGAAAAGGTTGGTAAAACGACCTGCAGCAATCCTGGAAAGTTTCATTACGTGCAGAAGAGTGAGTCCTGTGCCCCAAAGTGCTACCCCAATGTGGATGTGTATTGGAGCCAGGGTGATAAACGCTTCTCCATGGTTTGGATTGCCATCTGGTCAACCCTGTGCTTTATCTCCAGTGCCTTTACAGTTCTCACCTTCCTAATTGATCCCCAGCGATTCAAGTACCCCGAGCGCCCAATCATCTTCATGTCAATGTCTTATTGCGTCTACTCCGTAGGCTTTCTTGTAAGACTTTTTGCAGGGGTGGAAAATGTGGCCTGTGACCATGATAGTGGTGTTCAGTATATCATCCAGGAAGGCTTGGAAAGCACCGGGTGCACTATAGTCTTCCTCGTCCTTTACTACTTCGGAATGGCCAGTTCCTTGTGGTGGGTCATTCTTACGCTCACATGGTTCCTCGCTGCTGGAAAAAAGTGGGGTCATGAAGCCATCGAAGCTAACAGCAGTTACTTCCATCTGGCAGCATGGGCCATACCAGCCATTAAGACCATCATGATCTTGGTTATGAGAAAGGTAGCAGGAGATGAACTCACAGGTGTATGCTACGTGGGCAGCATGGATGTCAAAGCCTTGACAGGGTTTGTTCTTATTCCTCTCTCTTGCTACCTCATCATTGGAACTTCTTTTCTACTCTCCGGCTTTGTGGCACTCTTTCACATCCGCAAGGTCATGAAGACAGAGGGAGAGAACACAGATAAACTGGAGAAGCTAATGGTTAGGATCGGTGTGTTCTCTGTTCTCTACACCGTTCCTGCCACGTGTGTCATCGCCTGCTATTTTTATGAGCGTCTCAATATGGACTATTGGAAGATTCTTGCAGTGGAGCAGAACTGTGCTGAGGATGGAAAGAGTGGGGAAGAATGCGTGATGAAGGGTTCTATCCCGGCTGTAGAGATTTTTATGGTTAAGATTTTTATGTTGCTGGTGGTGGGAATCACCAGTGGCATGTGGATATGGACCTCTAAAACACTGCAGTCATGGCAGAATGTTTTCAGTCGAAAGCTTAAGAAGAAGACTCGAAGGAAGGCTGCGTGTGTTTTCACTGGAAGTGGACCTTACCTTAAACCTCATCCCGCACTGAAAGGACATAAAGCCAAATACGAACCAGCTGGTCCTCCAACTACTTGTGTATGAAACAACCAAGAAATTGTTACGGTTATAAACACAGTTCTTTATTAAAAGAGACAAGAGTGCAAAAGACACGTCGATACAATTATTTATTATTTGCAAAAGTCAGATGCAACTTCCTGTTAAATGTGGTCTGCTCTGTTTGTAACACATCTAAAACTTTGCAGATCACAGGCACAATTTAAAAAAAGAGAGAATAAAAGGAGTGAGTACCTATTGCTGTCGTCGACATGCCTAAATCTTGTTATGTGCAATAGTTGTTTCCCTTAGTGACCAACATAAAGGATACTGTAGGGCTGTGATTAAAGACAATGAAAGGACTCGACAAACAATGGGCATGAATGGCTCAGGGGGGAAAGCAGCTCCTCTGTGGCCTAGTCGTGTGGCTTTTCTATGGAAATGAAGGCCGTGTCATACGCAACTGCACTGACATTGGAGTGCAGCTGCTCAACAAGGCGTTGGCAGAGGATGAATTGCCTATTTTTAGGTCTTTTCACTGAACACAGTAAATCTTTAAGCACTAAATATTGCCTAAACAAAGAGAGAAAGTGGCTATTTGCGTTCATACTCCTGGATTGTTTTGTGATATCAAGCTCTTTTTACTGTCCATACATTTGTATATATTTCTAAAGGTTCAGATTTTATAAGAAATAAATAAAAACATTTTAGTTTGCAAAATTTTGAATGTTTCTGATTTTTTTTCCTGTGGGTTTTGAAAATATTTGTAGCATTCAATCATGTTTTAATAACATTTTTATTATTAATCATTGTGAGTACATCTGGTTTATCTTACCATGCATTCCTTATGAGAAAAATAGATGAACATCTGTTTGAATGTATAGTTCAACTGAAAATTTAAATTGGTTTGTCAACTGCAGGTTATTGTTGGATGTCTTTATGTCAACTCAAAAGCTCAGTTCAAGCTGAAGTGTTCAGGCTTTAGAAAACTGCCTGTAAATCATATGTGTTGATAAAAATAATGATTTTTTTTCCTGATTATATCCACTAGTCCTGAATTAAAGAAATCCCGCCAATGATTACTCAAGGGATTGAAGATGTTTACCACATGCTATATTCATTTGAGTTTAAAATATAAATTTTTTTCAATGTCTTATAGTCACTTTGTTGGTAAAATAATAGACCATAAAAAAACCTGTCTCCATTTTAAAAAGGACAGTGTTTTGGGGAAGGGGTTAGAACTTTTACCTTGCAATTTTATAGTGTCTGGGAGTTCTTCCCTTGCCTGTGTGGCTTGCTGGCACTTTATGTCCCTCACATAGCTAAAAAACATGAAAATCAAGTGTTTTGGTGACAAAAGTTTTCATAGTTTTGTAGGGAGTGAATATGGCTGAATGGAAGCTGAGATTGCCATCTTAAGACACCCTTGACCTTATTGAAGAAACGCTTTGTAAGATACATGAGTAAACTTTACATGTTCTGTACAATGTTTTTCTTTTATTTAACTTTATATTGTTTTGTATTATTTGTATTTTTAATTTTAAGTCCTCACATTATTTGTTTATTTTCTTCTCACAAACATCGTCTTCACCTAAAATCTCATTGATAAACAATGCTGAAGCAGAGACTTTAAACTTTGAACTTTATTTTGTTTCTATTGATACATTTACATATCTCTGTTTTAGTTGATATAAACACAAAACAGGATTGTTTTGTAAAGAAAGGTTTGATGACGATAATTGTCAAACAATTTCTCCAACAATTACACAAGCCTTCTCTGTCCAAAATGTATTAACAACAAAATAATTTTGATCAAATCCTTTTTGTCAATTCTCATGATAAACACGTGTTTTTGATAAACTCAAATGCTGATAGACTTTGTAAAGATACATTTATTATCACAGAATTTAGTGATGAAATCGCTACTGTTTATCGTTACTACATTAACCGGACATTGACCTATACATACACAGTTGTAACGGATTCTGTTGGATGCACATATTATTCCTTTTGATCTGTTATGAAATTGCAAAACCAGTTTCTTAAAAAAAAAACTCATTGATCACTGCAGTCTTTTGATCACTTCTTATTTTAAGCATATGATAAAAAAAAATAGAATTTGGTTTTTAACTCTGACTTTGATCCATGCATTCACACAGGAAATGTGCGAGTAGTTAAGTAAACATGAGATAGCTCAGCCTCTCTCTAGCCATTACCAACAAACTCTTTCCTTCTTCAAAGACTTAATTAAATATCTATTAAGGTGATTGTGGATCAAACTAATTAGCTCTATAGCTTGACCTCAACAAAAAGAAGCAAGTGGAAAAAAATGATGGTTTATTGGGTCACCATTTATTAGACTAAATCAATAAAAGATTATGGTCTGTTTGGATAATTTCTATGCTCTTTAAAATCTCACTTTAGGTGTCAAGTGCAGTGGGTGTGCAAAAGTGTGTCTGTGTGTGTTAGAAAGATCTAAAACAGGTCTGATCTGATGAGAAGGACTGAGTGAAGTGTGTGTTCTGTACTTCGCCCAAGGGGGATTCAAGTCTCTACAAAGTCCTTGTAGTGTTTCAGAATTTAGGCACATGAATCAGAGGGGCCTCATCTGACACACACATACACACACTTTTGTTGCAATCTGTCACAAACACACAGTTCTATATATATATTCTTGTGTACACACCGGGCTCTTTAAGGGCCACCTGGACTCTGGGCCCTGGGGTGTCTGAGTTGAACTGTAAATATCAATGACAGTTACCACTCCACCTTCTTTTAAAGACTCACTTTTTCCTTTCCCTTTTTCTTCTCTGTTCTTGTGCAGGTAGGGTTTTAAAAGGGGATCACCGAGTGAAGATGCAGTGTGTGTTTGAAGTGAGGTAAGAGCTAAAGTGTAAAGGACAGCAGTCTTTTCCTTTTAATGTCATATCAGGTGCTCTCCATATCTGAAGGATCGGCTGTGAAGTGATGATGCTTTATCTGCAGCAAGGGTTAACATACTTTGTTCGTTTGGTAAACATTTTACTTTCTCTGAAATTTTCTTTTTCAGATGTTTGTAGTTTAGCAATACTTTTCACATTTTAGAAATCAGAGTTGAGTGATTCACCTGGTACAAATGCCTCTATTCCATAAATTTGTGACTGTTTTCTTATTTCTGCTTGAAACTAAAAGAAATCAACTAAGCTGTTTTTGAACAAAAAAAACAACAACAACATTTTGAGCTACTTTGGAAGTTGATAAAAAGTCATTAATTTGAATTTCAATCTATCCATTTTCTTTTTTCTTTAAGTGTAGCTAGACACCTTCAACCGTTTGCCAGTTCCTCAAAAAGCCACATTACCACACTTTTCACTCTCGTTCTTTCTTTTGCTCAGCTAGAACATGTTTTGTATTGTGATAGGAAACCTAATCAGGGGGAGATCATGAAAACTCAAGGACTCCATGAGGCCTTAAACTTCTAACTCAGTCGTTCTCAAATAGTAGGGAGCGCTGTTCTAGGATAAAGTGCAATACCACTCTACTACATTAGGGGACAGTGGTGCTCTCATTGGCAGAGTATGAAGTGTAGACAGGAAGTGTAGAAGACAGGCGGAGAGAGGAGATAAAGCGACAAACGAAAGTCTCCCGAAAGCTAAGACGAGGAAATCTGACGACGCGTTTGTAGTGCTTGGCTTCACTGTGACTACAGTGGGAGTTCTTTATATGAGTTCTTTATAAAGGCGTCACGGTGGTGCAGTGGGTAGCACAGTCGTCTCACAGCAAGAAGATCGCTGGTTCGAGCCTCGGCTGGGTCGGTTGGCATTTCTGTGTGGAGTTTGCATGTTCTCCCCGTGATCAAGTGTGTTTTCTCCGGGTGCTCCGGTTTCCCCACAAGTCCAAAGACATGCGGTATAAGTGAATTGAGTAAGAATGATTGTCCATAGTGTTAAAGTGTGAATGAGTGTTTGTGAATGTTTCACAGCGATGGGTTGCGGCTGGAAGGGTATCCGTCGTATAAAACATGGGCCAGAGGAGTTGTGGTGGTTCATTCCGCTGTGGCGACCCCGAAAGGGAAGAAAGCCAACATTGTCTTTATACGATATTGTTACATTAATATATTTTTTTAAATAGAAAAAAACTTTTGATTGAAAAAAAGTTTTTACAGTTGTATCATTTTCTTTACTTTTATGCTGTGAAACTGAATTGAAAATTGTATTCGTAATTCAATAATAATACTGTGTAATATCCAGTTAAATAGCTTTAAAATAGCTGTTGGTTATGGCAATTCTAGTGAACAAATTAAAAAAAACTTGTATTTATGGTTATTAAAACTGTGTCACTTTTGAACCCCTTCAGTGCCTGTGTCCACCACAGTAGACAGTTTTTGTTTCTTTTGGAAAATTTCAGTCTGAACTAAAAACAAATTCTGTGACTTTAGACTTGTTATCTAGTCAAACGTTTTGAAAGCTTTGCACTCATGCAAGTCTAGTCTCAAAAATAACAACTGCAGAAAATAAAATAAAATAAATAGAAATTTTGAAAAACAAATTGAGTTTCAGTTTATGAAAACAAAACAAACAAACAAAAATTATTACTATTATGAACTTCTTAGTGCAAACCTGACAAAAAAGGAAATAAGTGAAAGTTATACAGAATTCAAAAATAATAATTCAGGTCTGAAAGGGTTAAATCAATTAATTAAAAAAAAGATTTCCATTTTAAAATATAAATATGCGTTAATAATATTTTTCCTTAAAATCAAAAACGATATATATACAAATATATTTTAAAAGCTCCATTCTTTGGTACTTGGAATAACTTTATTTGAGTGGTAAAATAGCATAGCAAATACATGACAACCAATGGTTGGTTTGCAAATTGAATTTTTATGCTGCCAGTTGTATATAGAAGGCATTTCTTTTCTGAGGTATTTAACTTATTAGGCATTTATTATGTAATTCAAAACTAATGTTTTTCTTTTTGAGCTGCCAGTTTTAGTAGTGCACCGACATGCTAACATAAATCTGAAGGCTGACTGACTTCGGGCAGGTTTGCTTCTCTTTGATCAGATGTTTTTGAAGACGCCCGTACACTCATCAGCACAGGCCCTTCAGCACCTGTTTTCCAGTCAGGACCTGTTTGAGAAAGTGTCCCTTTGCTCTTCTCACTCTGAAAAAAACACCGGAACACACTCTCCAACAATGGCTCCGTTTTTATAGTCTGTTGGGAGATGGATTAACTTAATTTTTCTACAACTCTAAAACCCTTTGATTTTTTTCTTGTCTGCTGTCTCTTTGCAGATTACTTAAAAAAAAATAGCTTATGAAATGGCTTAAAATAACAGCACATGAAAGAGATTTGAGAGAAGATGCTTAGAGGGAGTCGCTGTAAAGAGCTGTGTAAGCACCTTCCTGTCGCTCCCAATAGCAGATCACTTCATCTTTATATCCTTGAGTTCATTTCTACATCACTCTTATATAGTAGGTATCATCAGAGGTAGCTTCATATCTCCAGGCTTTAAGGCCACTTGCTCTCTGATCTAAATACATTAAATGTGATTGTAATTGAAACGCTAATAAATATACCTAATTTTTGAAAGAAAAAAACATTCAAATAAAAAAAATCAAGAAAATAAGCAGAAATGGAAATGACCAAACCTCTCTGTGAGTGTTTTTATAATGATTTTCACGTGTTTTCTTTCTATAGCAAGGACTGCAATACTGCTTCAGTACATAGGCTAAATGTAGTTAATTCATAATTTAAAATAAGTTGGGGAGGAGCTTTTCTTGTAATTGGCCTCAAGGCTATTTTATTTGTATAGCATATTTTTGTACACATCGAGAATTTAAAGTGCTTTACCAAAGAATAAAAACAGATTTGTGGACATGCCTCACTCAAAAACTATAGGCACCAACGGGAGCTCGCACATCTCCAAACGTCAAAATGTTTGATGCGAACAGAAAAAAGTCTTGCTCTGCCATATCAGTTGGATTTTTTACAACAATAATGACAAATTAAGCTGGTTGTTAACCAGAGCTTCATAATCACCCAACATTTATATATTTTTCCCAATGGGTTTCTGAGAATGCTTGAACAGCTTACATTTGATTGACCAGTAATCATCAGATACCCATCCATCCATTCATCTTCTTGTCGGCTTAGTCTTTTTAATTTTTCAAGGGTCACCACAGCGGAATGAACTGCCAACTCATCTAGCATAGGTTTTACACAGATGCCTTTCCAGTTGCAAAACACAACTGGGGAAACATTCATACACTTCCATGTGTTGTTAAACTAAAGTGATGCGTCATAGTTTTTGTGCATGAGAAATAAAACGTGTGATAGTGTGAAAGCAGCAAAATGCATGTGACATGCAATTTTTTATCACACAACGATGAATTCTCAACTTTAAATATCATTATTGTATGTTTCATGAACCGTAGCTTTTGACAAGCATCAGGTTAATATGCACGAAATCCTGTAGTAGTCAAGTTGTCATTTCATTTCATTTATTTTCTTTTCAACATGCTGCTGAAAGCAAGCGTAGCAAAGTATTTGTTTAACAGGCGATGGCATCATTTAAGAACAGTAAAATATGATTTTTAAGATCAATTTTGCACTTGGCAAATGCCTCTGCCATGTGATTAAACCAGTATTTCTACATTACTGCTTGTGGTTTCTGGAAAATGCAATTAAAGTTCAAGACAAACATTGAGCTAAAAATGAACTTAGAATTTAGCAGAAATTCAAGGTTGTGATCAAGCACTAAACTGAACTTGATTTCTAGCTGCAGCCAAGTTCAAGCTAAACATTGACCCGGATTAAAAGGCCAACAGCTCTGCACTTGTACATACAGGTATGAGCTCTGTGGGACTGAAAAAGAAGAGGTTAAAAAGGCAAAAAGGCCTTTGTGATCAAGTGCGCTATACTTTCTTGTTTCGAGAGTCTTTTGGAGAAAAGTGGTCCTTTGCAATTATCAGTTGTGAGAGTCATTACTGAAGAATCTGGAAGAATGGCAACCCTCCCATCTGCCCTGCAGCAGAGCACTTTCCAGCTTTCTCACATTTTAACTCATCTAGGGCCACCTGCAATCAAACAGCTCAGCCACAGACACATCCAGATTGAAATAAGACGAAACAAGCAACAGAGATGTGTGCGTGTTTACGTCTGTGAGCTTGATGTGTATGTGCTTGTTTAGCGAGTTTGAGAACGAGACGGCACAAGGGTGTGTGAGTGTGCGAGTATGTATATTTGCGTGTCTGAAATTACCCTTTGATGTCTGCACCTTGTGGTAGAGGTGGAGGAATTCTGGAGAAAGTAAACAACAAGAGAAGTGCCGCTTTTGAGAAACCTCAGATCACTCTGAAGCTAAGCACAAAAATATCCGGGTCAATTTCATGCTTTTTTTAACTTTCAGTTTATTATGTTTTAGAGCTTTTGCTTATCTAGCTTTTCTTCTATTGGGTGAAAACCATCTGCCTGTGAGATCTTAAGATCAAACTGCTTGAAAGGTAGGGGTAGACCATTGATAGCTTCACAGCCTTTTGCTGCCAATTGCAACATTAACTCAACATTTAAATTTAAATGATACTTATAATGCAATTTTTGTCACCTCAAAAATGTGTCACCTCAAAACACACATCAGATCTTTTGGTATTATGTTTTGAAAAGAGATTTCATTTTTGGGCATAATAATAATAATAATAATAATAATAATAATAATAATAATGATAATAATGATAATAATAAAAATGTGTGCATGTAATTCACATTTTTTGGAAAATGCTTGGATAGCAAATGGACATGGTAATAATTAACAGGGCATAGGCCTGGAAGAGGAGAACAGGTTATGATGTTATTATGCTTGGTGGCAAAAAATTCTATTAAGTTTTTGTAAGCAACTCTCGTAAGCAATATAGAGTAACCAATAAATCTAATGTGTGTTTTAAGAAATTGGTGCTGCTTTTTAACAATTAATTATTCAAACTTTTTCTGCAACACTTCTGAATTTACTCTCGTACAAATTTCTTGTTTTTCCAAATCTATGGTGAAAAGAGTCTACATTAGTAAAATGTCCAGCATGACCAGCTTAAACTGTGTTTTTGAACATTTTAGGCAGTTTTTTTTTTCTTTGAACATTTTAAGCTGCCCATTTTAAGCTGGTATTAGCTGGGTCAAATCTTAAAGGGCACCAAAAAGGAAGTTCTTATTAAGGATTTTAAAATGACCTGAAATATTTTTGTAACTGAAACATCAATTAAAGGTGCACCAAGTGTGGAACTGCACCCAAAAAATAAAACCTAGATGATGTGTTGCCAGATTGATATAATGGTTATCAGTTGTGGCATACATACATTTTTGTAAATGTGCCTGGAATAGGGGTAGAAGGAGAAAGGGACTTATTTCTGAGCATGAGTAACGTTAATCGACACAAATTGTAACTGCAAACACAAAGGATGTGTCTTACCTTACATTTTTAAATATGAATTTTCATTTAACCCTTGTATGGTGTTCGGGTCTGTGGGACCCATTTTCAGTTTTCATCAAAAGAAAAATTAAACAAGCATTTATTATTTGAAGCTGAGATTCACTGGGCTTGGCTCATTTCCTGTGAAAAACATATATCAGAACAGATTTTTTAATGACCCCACACGTACACTCCCCTACACATTTATATTACACACAAGGTGTTCGGGTCTACTGGACCCGGGGCATGTAAAAGTGTGAAAATGGTAGATTCTTTACCTTAATTCTCTCTTCCCACACAAACATAAATCACACATAAACATAACATTTTACATTTTTGAATAAAATTGCGTGATTGTGTGAATTAAAAGCACCAAAATGCCATGGGTCCAGCAGACCCACCAACCCTGCCAAAGTAACAATAATGAGAACACCACACATGGTTCAAATTCTAAACGTGAAGAAATCAGGTTAAAGAACAATAAATAAAGTATATTTTCTGTTTATTTCACTTGTTTTTTTTACATAAAATGTTTTGATTGGGTGAATTAAAATCTGCAAAAGGCAATGGGTCAACGAGACCCACAAACACCGCCTGAGTAACAATAATATGAACACCACACAAGGGTTAATTCCAATACTTTCAGTTCTATTACTACCTGAACTGAACATAATAGCACAATATCTCTCAACACTAATGAACATTTTCTGATTTCTTTTTGTTCGATTCTAACAGACTGCACATGCACTTTAACATGTTCAGGAGAGTCAGAAGATTAAAATCATGTTACGTCAAAATTGCCAACATAATAGAAACATTAATCTAAACCATTTTAAGATGCAGAATGCAATATATCAGAACAATGTTTACTTCAAAAACATTTAACCACATTTATTTCAAGCACCTGGATAAGGGAATTTTGTATGTGAGGTTCCCATGAAGAATATTAAAAAAAATCACAGTGTGTGTCTGAATGCATGTGTATATATGTGTGCCGCAGGATGTCTTCCATGGTGACTTAGTAGAGCATGATTGTTGAATTGGAAAGGTCTAATCTGCCCCTCTCTAATCCTCCAAAACACACACACACACAGATGCATACACACACACACCAATCTGCCCCTCTTTCTAATCCTCAGTAGAAAGTGGCCAGATAATGAAAACCCATGTGCATTCCAGAGCTAAGAAGCTCATTGTTGTATGTGGAGGACATAAGTTTCCATGCTTCTTGAACAAGGTCTCATGAACGAAAAAGTTTATTTTAACCATATACACAAAATATTTTCACTCCCTCTGCATCAAACATCTACATACATTCACATACATCTATGTTGAGCCTCCGCCTCAAAGAACCTGTGCTGCAGCAAGTCTACACATAGCAGTTTTGATTTACTGCTGACTTGTGCTGTTCAACTGCCATTTTTGTCATGCTAGGAAACCCAGTAGTTACAGGCAGATACAGATCTTTAAGTGTCGCATGATGGTAAAGGCATTCTGATTGTGAAGCAGCTGTTTAACCGAGAGCATCTTGAAGAGGTCATGGGTCAGACTGCTGAAGTTGAAACAAGTTTGGGAGCGATGTCTCTGTAGCAAATCTTGCATTGTCTATTGCAGATTTGTCCAGAAGGTTAATCAGGCCTTTGAGATGAGATGAGGCCTTTTAGTTTTATTATTATTATTATTGTTATTATTATTATTTCCAATTGGTTGTTTGGCTCTTTTCTTAGCAGCCTGTATTTTTTTAAAGACACTTTGAAAAGACAGGGAAACAGCAGTGTGCTCTGTTGTATCAAACACCACTGACAACCATAGACTGTCTAAATCTGTGGATGTAGTGGAGAAAGTGCCTTGATGCAAAAAAGCAGGGTATTGGTATTTTAAACCTAAGCTCATACTCCTTAGCACTACTCTATAACTCTCTTTAAAGTTTCCCCACAAATTAAATATGTAAAAAAAAAGTTAAATATGCTCAATTTTAAGCCTCAATTAAAGCTCCTAATTTTAACTAACATTGGCCAGCCAAAAGCCTGACAAATATTGCCGTACATGTGGAGCATTAACCTCTTTATTGTGTTTGTAGAGGGAGCTCATCCTTTTTTCTGCAGTTAGTTGCAGGAAATAGAGAATCAGACCTATAGTGAGTTATAAATGCCTCACGAGACTTACTTTATTGGAAATTAGTGGCTCTAGCTGGGTCTAAGCTTGTCTTAATTAGCTGAATGTAAAATCTACTGACATGTATTTATAGCTTTGTTAAAACTTTTCAATACCCCCTTTCATAATATCAAAGGGAATTTTTTTCTGATCATGAATGCAGCTTATTCGTCATTGTATGATTCATTTCATGTTTTCAGAGAGAGACACATTATGCAAAGAAAGAAAACAAACATGACTTACTTTCTATTACTTTCAGGAGAAGCCCCAACCCACTGCCTCTCCCAACATCAACAACCACAAAGTTAAAACCTTCAGGACATGTTTTGTTCCTCATGTCAGTACTGCAATGAAATCATTGTGAAGAATGAGAAATTATTGGCTGTTCGTGCTGGGGGCTTGGTATTCTTCATTGTGTCTTCAAAAAAAGAGGACCATTTGGAAACAACATCAACCTCAAGCAGAGGAAACCCTTACTAAAAGCAAATTCTGACGCTCATTTGGACAAAGAGAACACCTGCTTCCCCTTTCTTCAAAACAAAGCATAGTCTCAAGTGCAGTCAAAATAAGTTTATTTAATGTTGAAGTGGAGGCAGGCGGTGACATGTCAGTCAGAGTGAATCATAACTCGAGTGTGAAAACATTGTAGGAATATTGTAGAATTATCTTTGATACTAAAGAGGTAACAGGTTTTTCAAGGGGTTGCCACCTGAACAATCGAGCTGAAATGAATTTTTAAAAGGAGTGGTTTGTCAAGTATAGAAAAAAGGATACTTCTGAAAACAGAGATGTTGCTGTCAACCCTGTTGTCTGTTTGTTTCTCTGCACATAAATCTGTCTGACTACAGGTCACCAGATTGACTGTTGAACCTGTAGACTTGGGGTCAATTATTTTTGACCATCATATGTGTAGATAGATCCATAGTTGGTCTGTCGTTATATTGTCAAGTCTGTCTGTAGTTATGCAAGTTGCGCAATCCATTAAGCATGTTAGTCTGTAGTTTTGTTAGTTGGTCTGTTAGTCAGTCTGTTAGTTGGTTGATCAATCTGTCTGATTGTTAACCAGTAAGTAGCTGAATCAGTCTGTCTGTAGATCAGTGTTTCAGTCTATTCTGTTTGGTTGTTGGTTGGTTAGTCAGAACTTTTGAAGGTTGGCCAGTCTGTTGCTAGATCGATCTGTATGATCAGTTTTTCATTCTATTGGTATTTCCGTTGTATTGTTGGTTGGGTTGGTTGGTTGGTAGATTGTTTGGTTAGTCTGTAGATATGTTTTCTGCTGGTAGATTAGTGTCTCAGTCTGTTTGTTGGTCTGTCAGTCAATTGGTTTTTCTGTTGGGTTGTTGGTTGGTTTGTTGGTTGGTTAGTCCGATTTTTGGCCAGTCTGACTAATCAACTATGTATGTAAGATTAGTCTTTCAGTTACTGTACTGACACAGTAATGCATGAGCTTATGAGCCACTTGACCTGACACTAGCAGAGGATCTTGTGTCATTGAGGCTTCACACAAAAAGACGAAAGTGCCACTATCCCCTCATCAAAACAGCTGGTAATCCTGGGATTTCTAGCTATTACAATAACATATAGGCAGTGATGATGAATGTGTATTAGTTTCATATGCACTTGCAGGCAGTACTGCGCAGCAGTCACAATGCTGCTGTGGTGAAAATCTGAAAGATGAATTGATTTTTCTGCTGAAAATAAGATGGCTTAGTTGAGACTGTAATGAACGGATACAAGTATCTCTGCTACAAACCCAATGTTCTACAAACTATACAAAGCCAGTCAAGCTTAAATAAATTCTAATGCATTGATTACATTGAAAAATGGAAACTCAAATTCAAATCCAAAAGTTTTTACTAACTTGGCACTAGTTTTGACAATGGAAACTATAGTTTAATTCTGTTTATTAACCACAGTTTAGACTGAACCACTATCAAAGTTAAACTGCAGACTGCTTAGCATAATAAGTACTGTGAACATAAGATTCTTGTGAAGGTTTTCTATAGGCACCAGAGTTTAGAGAAAGGTAATTAATCGTCAGATGGGGACTGTCTGCATGTTACTTTGGGGCTCATCATGAAGGGGTCAATCTGGACCTAAACAGTTCATTGATATTCAGGGTTTGACCTTTTGAAAAAGCAGAGTCATGATGGTTAACTCCTCTCGCTGAAGAGCTGCTGCTTCAAACACGTTTATGTGACAAGGCTTTCACTCATCAGGCAAATTTGCCCATGTTTTAACCTATAAAAATACTATTATTACCACATTTTATATATAAAAATGAATTAAAATATTCCAGTAACTAAAATGTTATGTAAATTGCCGCTGACAAAAGATTAAAATGGTTAAAATCGATTGAGAGGAAAATTTTTTCTTCAACTTTGATTTTTGATTTTTGATTTTTTTAACACAACAAAATACCACCAACCATAATTCAATAATATATTATTTATATAAAAGCATTTTGCATTAACTTTTAGGTATCCTACATCTTCTAAACTTGACAGACAGTGAAGCAAAAAAAGGTCAGACAGACAGTTAAAAAGGTCAAAAAAATATGTTTATCGCCCTCCGGTGGCAGGATATGTACTAAACCATATATTAGCCACTTGAACCAATATAAAATATTGTATAAAGTTTTGTGTTATAGAAATCTTTAACTTAGCTGTTTTTGTACCATTGTTTCTTCAGATAATTATCAATACATTTAAAATATGGATGTTTTCTATTATATTTAGAATACAAGAGATCACTTCTGTTACTTTAATTTAAAACTGTTTTAACTCTTCTTCTCACTCACACTCGATCCCTGACTGAATGTTTTTCTCTCCCTCACTTCCTAGTAGAGATGTGACAAATCTTAGCTTAAAACTCTTTTTTAGGCTTTTCCTTTTCTCCTTTACTTTACTTTATAATACACTTACTACTTTCATATTTGTTTTGTCTTATTTATTTATTTACTTATTTTAAACTGACTTATTGTTTGGGAATGAGGCCATGGGCAAAACAGGTTAAGATAATAATAACTATGGTATGATTTCAGGTTAGATGTTGATACAAATTTTTATAATAATCAAAGCACAACATATCAGAAAACACTAAGTGTATTTATAGCCTGCTAGAATTTTTACATTTTGAATAATACACTTTTGCAACGGGAACTTTCAAGAAGAAAAAACTGATTCCTCTTTATTTATTTCAGGACAGTTTTAACAATGAGTTGTGTAGCTTAAAATGTTCTTTTATAAGGTGTTTGTCACAATCGAAGATCATGAGTGCCTGCACTTGCGTTCATGTGCCCCTACATAAAAGATGGTACACAACCTTACTGTATTCCTGTTTTTTATTGTTAGTTAAAGTTATATTCAAGTAAAACTCTGCTCTTCATTACTCCTACACTGACACTACCCTGATAACTTCAAAGAATCTTCTTTAAAACACACACACAGGCACTCGCAGACACACACACACACACACACATTTTTACTCTCAGGCATGAAAATGTGGGCTTCCTGCTTTTGAACTACACCATTTCTAGTGTGAAGAAAACTCTATTTCTAATGCATGTGCAATAAAACACTTCAATTACAATTATAGGCAATTATGTTTTTATTTTGTTATAACCTAATTTCAAAAAATTGTAATGTATTGTTTAGGCTCATCCAAATTAGCAATGCATGAGTGGACAATGCTATTATGGTAAAATCATACTTAAATAGTTTACATGTAAGAAAAATTGTAACGTAATAGTGTAAACTGGACAACTTCATATAATTCCTCCTCATTAATAGGTTTAAATTTACACACAATCCTTTCTAGAAATCATAAACAGAGGAAAAGTAGTAGAAAAGGTCATTTTGTTTCTTTAAAAAGATGGCAGGAAGAGCATGTAAAGGGTAATAACAACGGCCCAAGAACAGAGCCCTGGGGAACAACAATTGAGAGGGGAGATAGTGAGGATTTGTGTGAAAGAGACGTCAATAGGAAAGAAAGATTCAGCAGCAATTAAGTCAACAAACATATATTTTTTTATAAAAAGAATCACTATGATTTAGCAAAAAGGTCTGATAACTATTAACAACAATTCATATAGCCTTAGCATGATGTGTACAAATACACACAAGTCTTCTCAAAACACAGACTGTGTGAGGGCTAACAGAGCTGGGACTGGTTAAAAGGAATTAGTAACAGCTGTTGCTTCTGCAGCATCTGTGACTGCATGCCATTTTTTAAATTTTTCACTTGATTAATTTCTTCTTGCAGCAGGACACAAGCACACGCAATGAACAATTTTTCAGCTCTGTAATTCAGACTGCTGACAGCTTAATTGCTCTCAAATACAAAAGGGAAAATAATCAAATGGAGGTATTAAAACTCCATCTAGTTCATGTACAGGATCCTTTAAAGTAACATTATTGAAAAAGGCACGGGTTCTACATTTTCTACAGAGCTGCTTTATTCTGGCATAGACCTACTCAGCTTTCATGGAGAAGAGCTCACTTGAATGGGAAACTGACCTTGACGGATCTACATTAAAAACGCTGTGAACTCAGCTGTTGTAGCACATCAGCAATCCACAACCAAACCACAGGTGTCAGTTTAGCACTCGTGCCTCACAAAGCTACCTATATTGTGATGCAAAAGACAAATCTTTTTAAAGATTTGATCATTGTTATGAAATGGTAAATTTAGGTATTGCAAACATTTTAGGACAAAAGCTATTGAAATGGCTTGTTTATTCAAAAGTTTATGTGAAAAATAGTTAGGTGTAGAGAATTGACTTGAATGCCACCCATTTGGGATCTATGTTTCTGTGCAAAGCAACTCAAAGGCCTAAAAGATTCTAATAAGAATATGGAGAACATAAAACAAGTGGATAGATGTGTGTTTTACTTTTCAATTTTGGGTGTAAAATTATCTCTATTTAGAGAAGGCCCAAACACTCTGAATTAAGTACAAATAAAACAGTAAAATATGTTCAAATATGGTAAAGTATCCAGGAAACTCTGTGTTATTATTCAAACAGCCAATTATTCACAGAAACCTTGTACTTTGTAATAATATTATGTATTTGCTATATACAACTAACAAAGCACAGATTTTAGGCCTTTTTAATGTGTAATTTTTTTTTTTTTTTTTTTTTTTTTTTGAGGTTGACGGAGACTGAGAAAATCCTCCTTAATGCATTTTGTTTAAAATGATAGTTAGGATTGAAATAGTCTGAGAAAATGTGCATAAATGTTCAAAAACATAAAAGTCATTGTTAGGGTCCCAGAATTTGACAAAACGCTCATGGACACTCAAAATTGCTCAAAATCTTAAAAGAGATTTTAGGGGTTCCTGGATTTTGACATAAGACTCATTAAATGTAAAAAAAAAAAAAAAGCAATGTAATTTTAAGGGTTACCCAACTGTGGTAAAATGTAGATAATTTTAAGCAGTATAAATGTAGTGCATGTAACATTTATTTAGCATGTATGTATTATTTACATAAATTATTACGTTTAAATGAGTTTAATGAGTGCATTCAAATATACTTGTTCAGGTTTTCTTATATTGAAGTGGAAGAGGAGTAACTGATGTGATTAAAGCTCCACTCTCGAACCGGAAAGTCATCCCTTGTATGATGTATTGATATCAGTCTGTCTTTTGTATGTACAAATAATAAGAGTCCCCCTGATCTCTGAAATCATTACAGCTGGTGCCGAGGAGAAATTTAACAGGTTCTAAAAATGATGGCTTACTTTTTAAATAATACATAAACAAGAAAAATTTCAAACCCATTAATCTTACATTAAGCTAGCCTGGATAAAAAAGAATCGCTTAAAGTATCATTCGTTACCATCATGGTGAGAGCACATGCCCCCTGCTAACTTCAAACGCTTCTCAAAGAAAAAATAGAGGATAAAAAGACTGGATGAGAGAGAGAGAGAGAGAGAGAGAGATGCATTCAACTTAACGAACTGCATGCTACTCAGCGAACCAGCTAGTGGTCTCGTTTTCATCTTCTGAGACAAAGAAAGAGAGAGGGTAAGAGTGTTTGGAACATTTATAGCACATAAACACTATAAACATAATGTAGCATCGTTTATGATAGGTTTATCATAAGAAAATATTCAAATACATTGAAATTTGTATGTTTTTTCTCTGCGTATTTTCCCCTCTCGGACCCTCAGATCAGAATCAAAATCGGAAAGATCTTTATTGCCAAGTGTGCAGCACACACACAAGGAAGTTGTTGTGGTACATGGGTACACTCTCCAGGCATTGGTACAAAAAATACCAACACAATAACATTGCACAGTAACACAGGTACCCTAACACCTGTTACAAATTAACACAGTTGCACAGGTTATATAAGTAAATTTCTCAAGTTAAAAGTAAATAGAATAAAGTAATACTCTAGAAATAGAGGTAGTAAAATATAAAGTAATAGAACTATAACTATAGAAGTCCAAGGTGCTTAAGAGTTGTGCTTCTGAGGTAATGTGCAAACCAAACAGTAAGTAAAATAAAGTGCAGCAACAGAACAACAGAATGTGGAGCGACTAGAAATGTACAAAGAGATAGAGTCAGGAATTGAAAGCTGGAGTGATGGGATGATGGTGTATTTTCTTCTACTTTAGATACATTTGTTTTTTTCTGGTAAAAGTTTGACAGCAAAGTTTCTTTTAATTTACAAGAAAATACATCAATTAATTTATTTAGAAATCTTTAAAGATTTGACCTCTATACGTGTAGCTATAGGAAGAAATTTTTAAAGGAATCCTACAGTAAAAAGAATATTCCTTGTAAATGTAGAATATTGTTCCAGGTGTGGGTTGAAGACTTAGGTAAGTGGAGATCGTCACACATCTGGACAAATATTCGTTGAGAAAGTTCCATGTGCGAATGCTCCTCGAGCCGTATCAATGAGCACTGACGCGAGCTCATCCATCTGACCAAGCGATGTACACAAATAAAAAATTTTTTAGCTCTGCCATGCTGCTTTGGTTTTTCACTAAGTTAAATCTTGCAGTGGACCAATGAAATGATGTTCAGAGAGCTGTTGGGACATAAAAGAGCAGTTTGGTTGAGTTCAATACAGAGTGTCGGCCAGACTTCATGATGGGAAACAAAGAAGAACATGAAGAAGAAATAAATATGGACATTTAGAAGCTTGTCTATTTGGTGTCCAACCATCAAGAATTGTTCAACAAAGCCCACAAAGATATATAAAATGTCACCGTTCTTCCCTAATGTGGTCGGAGACTGTTCGTAGCTCTCTCGTGCCTTCAAACAGCAAGGAACTGGTCGAACGGCACCCTGCTGTTCAGGATTACAAAGACACCAATATAATTTGCACCTAGATAGCCTTACCTTAAAGCTTAAAAGGGGAGCAGTCATTCTTCAAAAGTTTACTCACCGTAAATGTAAGAAAATTGATTTGACATCAAGGCAATTAACAGGGCATTTCAATAAATACAGGATTCATTATGTCTTATATGCTGTCACAGAATCAGTAATTATCTAAAACTCCATTAAAACTAAAAATCTGCCTTGATTTCTGCCTGAAGAGAAGCTTGAATTCAGCGTTACGAGCTTTACCGCTCTCTCCACAGTTTCTCCACAGTGCTCCCTTTGAACCTTTGTCTCCATGTGTCATTAAAAATGTAAATCAGACCCCCATGTTCACGTGACTCACATGCCTCTCAACATGCTATACGTTGCAGCTGCAATGGATTGGGATCTGTGTTTCTTGCTTTGATTTGGCTCACAGACCAATGAATGGGCGAACGCTGCAGCTATCACACCTGTGCCAGTCTGATATGAGCTGCTTGTAGGTCCCGCTTTGTAGCTGTGCCAGGCAGGGAGAGATAGGGGCTCTTGCAGCAATAGTTCATACTGGTAAAGTGGGTCAGGTTGTGATGTTCTCAAAGTACAAGTGGAGCAAAAGTGAGGTTTGATTATCCTGGATGAGGTTTTAGTTATTTCAGACAGCAGATAATTTTGAGTTTGTGAGCAGTTTTTTTATGGTCAGTTTAGAAAGCAGTATCTTAGACATTTTTATATGTCTAACTTTTAAGTGGTTACACATAAAGAATGAGAAATCACCCTGGATGAATGCTAAAACATCTAAATTCACTCTAGATTAGTTCCTGATTAGTTGGTGTTCAAGTATTTTATTCTGGCTAAATGCTGCTGACTGTGCTACATGTCAGCTGTATTAAGATTTAATTGCTTTACAGCAAACGTCACATCCTCTCTTTTACCTATAATAGACAGTCTTGGCTGAAGATGGGTAGATGTTGTTATCCCACCAGCCAAAGAAAAGGCGTTACAATGGTGAAAAAAAAGCACAACTAGGGGGAATGATAGGGACAACTATCATTTGCTAGCAGGGAAAGAAAAACACTACCGATGGAGACCTGGCGATTTGAAAAGGCTTTTTACCTGGCATCAAAAAATGGTTGAACACACATGAATTGTCTTGTTCCAGGGAGTTTGCTAGTACCAATAGCTCATCAACAAAAAAGCAACTACTACCAAGATAACAGTTTACAAGCTAATACAGACTATGCCATTGCTTGACTTTACTGCTCCCATGCAAAAGTTCTTTTGAAAGGGGTTTGGTTTCAGTGAGTCACCTGATCCCAAGAGTCAATGTTTGACAATATGGTTGACAGATTAATTTCCGCAATAAATGGAATCAGTGGATTGATTACATTTATTTCTTTCTTTAATGTATTCAGCTTCTTTTTTTACAAGTTGAATAAAGTCAGAAAGCTATGAGATGCCATTTATATTTATTACAGCCTATATAGTCTTGCATAGCCAAAGCTTCAGGGAAGGTGTGGGGGTTTGTGCAAGTTGACTGGCATGACAAATAACCAATCCCATGTAATTTCGCATAGCATAATTTTTTGGGTGTGAAAGTAGTTGTGCAACAATACATGACCAATATGTAATAAGTTAGTTATATATAAAAACGTTGAGAGATACTAGGCAGATTCTAATGTTTAGTTGTTCTTTAAAATCCCACTATTTCAATATACATGATGAATATTCAATGTTCTTGATCACACGCCTCCATGTTATTTAATAAACATTTGCTACTAAAGAAAATCCGGATAAGCTTAACCAGTTAAACCACGACTTTAAGATTTTGAAAAACCTAGCATTTCCAATTTTCAGTACCAAATGTATCAAATGTTTGGCTAGCGTTTCTCTGAGGCTGAGACTACAGTACATATAACACAAATCAAAAAACAGGATTAAAGTTATCGATGGTTAAAGCATACTGCCTTCTCATCCAATTAAGTCACAGTTGAAGATGAACCAAACCTAGTATTTTTCATATTTAGTGTTTATTCATCTTAGTTGTGTTATTCCTGTTAAAGAATAAACAATGTTTCTGATTGAACAGGAATGAAACACACGAATCAGACATGGAACTCAATTAAAGTAACTTGCAAATAAACAGCAAAAACATATGGATATGCAGTTTAAATTATAAGTTCTTTAAAACTCATATGTGACGTTACTCATAAATTGAAAACACGTTTTGAATTTCAAATGGAGTGCCAGATTTTTCCTTGTTAAAGGACATAGAGTGGAAATGGTGAAGAAGCAATTATTTTTATTTAATTCAATTAATCTCAAACCTTTGACACAATAAATATATGCAACTAGATATATATTATCAAGAAATACAAGTGGGTTTTGTACATTTAATATATATAATCAATTGTATTATATTATATTATATTAATATAGTTAATATTATATTAATATATACCTGGTGTTACTATTTATTATTTACACATGCTGTAAATTTTATCTAATAATAATGCTGGATTTTTCCTCGTATAGTGTTTTTGTCAATTTCCTGTTTGGTCAAAATTGATCAGTTGTTCAAAAACACAAATTAGCTTTTTATAGCTTGATGTTATTGCATTGAGGCAATGTTTACAAACTCTATAAACAGAGCTTAATTGCAAAACAAGGGTGTAGGCTTATAGGAGTTGACTGGATATTTCCTGTTTCCGATGAAACTGAAAATGCCAAGATGTTGTGATTAACATCCGTTGTTCTTTCAACATTATGCCCTACTTAATGAACAGCTCCAGCATGTGTTGAGTTTGGCTAGGTCAGTGTGGGGTTGGAATTGAATGGATGGTTGAGTTAAAAGGGATCTCGGATGGAAATTAAGCTTTTACAGTTTGGACAGGCTTTTACTTTGACTTTTTGTACGTCAGGCAATATAAGGCATATGAGTTGAATTTCAGTTCACACTACACATAAGGTCTTGTTTTAAAATGTTTTAAAAAGTCTAATTTTGGAGGGTTAGCCGATTCATGCAGTAGTAATGGGCCAGGGGGGGGGGCTATAAAGGAAGGGTAGTGTGGACGATTCATTGGGCCCAGAAGTCAAGGGAGGGCACCAAAAGGCTACTAATGTATACATCTGTGTTAGTGTGAAATAAAAAGCTACAGGCTTGCTCACTTGTTCCTGGACTGCTTAACAGGTTGGATTAACAGGTTGCCTTACCTGTTATTTCTTCGTCATCGTCAGTCCTTCATCTTCCTGGTGGTTCTTCATCATCCATTTGCAAAGAAAAGGAAAGCTACTCATCATCTTCATCTCAGTGACTGTGTATCTATCCATTTGTGTGTGCCTGCAACATTCCAAACCATTCTGTTTTCTTATACTTCCTGGTTCATCTGTTCAACCTATACAATAAACATTATCTATTGGATTTTACCTCCATGTTCTTCTCGTCCATATACATCTAAAATTGTTATATTTACAATTATTTTATCCAATGTATTTAAAACTATTTTACTAAGACCTGACTTCTTCTTCTAACTTCTACTTTCAGAAGATATTTAGAAATTAATGTGTGCATGAACGGTGTGAGCATGTTAAAGTGTTTTTAATTAATTTTTTTTTCAACATTTCTTAAAACTTAAATAGCACGAACAGTTTGAGCTGTTCTTTTACCAAAATGCTTATGATGTCACAAATTGTCTCTGGCTGACATCAATAGACCACATTCAATCGTCTTGACATAAATGGATAAAATAACTAATCAACCTTGGTTTAATTGATTTTTTTCATTACAGTATTTCCCTGATAATGTGCTGATGTTTGGAGTAAGAAAATGTTCTCCAGTTTTAGGTTCCACCAGGGAGCTAGCACAGATAAGCCCTGAGAATTGTGATAACCAGTTTATTACATTGCCTACACAAATAGAATCTGAGAAACTCCAAAGGCACTGTGCATGGGTGCTGGTTTGGGGGAAGGCATTAGGCCCAAAATGTATTTCTTTTAGAGGGACCAACATTGGTAGTGGAACCTTTTGATGGAAGATGTTCATCACCCGAACGGCAGCAGAACTGGAGCACATTGTACATCTTCAATATGTGAGCATTATGAGGATATTAAATGGAATATCTAACAAGTGAAGTAAAACAGATACAGTGGCGATGAGAGTTTCCACCGGGATCTCGTACACAATGTTGCTGGTAAATTCTAGAGTCTGGAAGTCTGGTAAGACAAAGAACATGGTATTTGAGACCATCTGTAATCCATGCATCTGAACCAATGGTGTCAAAATTTAATGCCTTATGATTTATAAGGAAGTACCTACTGCTAATGAATAAACGATGCTTTGGATGCCTCATCAACATTTATTCCTGCTTTATAACATATTTATTATTATGAATTATTTAGTCTTGTCCAATCAGCATCAATTTGTCAGTTCTCAACTAGCACAATCTCTTTCTGTAAATGTTGTTGTGTTTTCTGAACTGTTAATTTTTTTGTTGTTGACCAGAACGATAGAGATAGTACCATTTGAGGACCAACAATTTTGAAAAATCTCTAGCCTTCAAGTTATTTATTTTATGGAGAGCTGACATTTTCACAATTAATGCCTAACATGTCTTTACTCAAAATAGTGTTTAATTACTTATCGCCTTATTTTTAGCAAAAATTAACATGAAGTGGTTGTCATGAATGACAGAAGTCATGTTTTATCCGCACTGAGTTGTCAGTTCTCAAATGACAAATTCTCAAATTTCCATTTTGGCTGTAATTGTTTTCTGAATTTTTATTTATTTCCTTTCATAATTGTGAATTGTTTTGCACCTCTTGGCCAACGTCATTTTCATAATGGAACTATAACATTTCTTTGTTATAGACAATTCTTAAATTTTGTAAAGAGCCATATTGCTCATGAGAAATTGCCATCTGAACTCCCCTTTAAAAGAAGAAAACTAAAGGGTGCCGAGATTTAATGAGATGATGGAACAGTGGGGGAGATGGATTTAATTACTGCTGAGGACTTGTCTGAAAGGGTGGAGGAGATGGGTGTGGGTGTGTGCGCGCAGAGGCTTTGCTGTGTGTCTTAGGGGTGGGAGTTCACACACTGCTACAGGAGCATGCTGAGATTCATTGCCTTTGATGCTCACTTCTCTGTGGCCTTTCTTCACTCTCTGCCAGACTTTTTCCTCTTTTGCCCTATCCTTCAATCCCAGTGTCCTTACAACTCATTGTAACCACACAAAACTTTGTTAAAGCTAAGTTTTCTACTAAGAGAAGAAACATAAAAGGTTTGTCTTCAATTGGCTCCATATTTTTGTCATAACTTTTGAAGAATATCTTTAAATGGATTTGAAAAGTGAGCTACAAAAAGGTACACCACTACACTGAGTCATAAAGATTTTCCACGAACAAATTTACCAAAAAATATTTTCTGCTCAATGGGTCAACTGGTGCAAGGCCAATGCTTTTGATCATAAACCAGCATGAAATTCTGATCTGAAAATGGCTACAACTCCTTTCAAAAGGGGAAGCATACATGTTTTGGTGCTTAGAAGAAGCAATTAGTCTGGAAAATCAAAGTTCAAAATAAACTATTAACTCTTGAAACAGATTTTATTAATCCAATTAATTGTGTTCTGTTTTAGTGGCAGGTTCATTTAAGTTTTGCTTTTGTATACTCATTATTTGTGGTAAGTCACTATAAAGAGACCAAAGTTCTTAGAAACATCCATCCATGTATTGATGGCACATTTTTTTTCTCAAAGCTTTCCTCAATCAAAATGTTGATCGTGAATCTGTTTTCAGGTGTTGCTTCTCTTTCTACTCGAGCGTTATCAAAGCTTAAAAAAAGTAACTTTCAGCTTCTAAATTAGTGACATAGTAGGACTTCAAGGAATTCTTTTTTAGCATAATAGTTTGAAACCCCTTCAGACCTGAATTAATTCTTACACACTCTTGTATCTACTATCAAATCTTGTTTTGGTTTCTTTTTCAAACTTTTTCACAGAATTCCACACTATTGACAAAAACTGACTGAAAAAACTCAGCCTTCATCTGGAAGCTGTTTTTTATCCATTTCAACGTATATCAGTTAGAAACGCATGTAATTCTCAGAAAATACAGAAAGGTAATTTTCTTTTTTGGCCTTTAATAATCTGGGGTGTCACACTGAGGAATGAACCGACTATTAAACTGGCATACGTTTTATATAGTGGGTGCCCTTCCAGCTCCATCCCATACAGCTGGAACCCATACACTCATTCACACTCATACACTACGGACAATTTCGTTTACCCAATTTACTTGTACCACATGTCTTTGGTCTGTGAGGGAAACCGGAGAATTCAGAGTAAACCCACATTGGGAGAACATACAAACTCCAAACAGAAATGCCAACGACCCAGCCGAGGCTTAAACCAGCAACCTTCTTGCTATGAGGCAATTTGCTACCCACTGCTCCACAATGACGCCCATATACAAAGTTGTTAAAATTAAACAACAAATTGGTTTAAACCTTGTGTTTAAACTTCATCTGTCCATAAAAATATATTTTCATGAGAACAAAACCATTATGTTTTCTTTTTGTGATTAGAGAAAAGTACTGCCATCAGAAAATGACTTTCTTCTTGTCCAAATTACAGAATGTTGAGCTTTACTCTCCGATGTCAGGAAAAATTACTTTACTAAAGGGGTTAACATTGGATCATATTCCAAATGCAAATACACCACAATATCTCAAAACCATATTAACCATAAATCACGATGAAGAGTCCAGAGTGTCATTCCTGATTAATCAAAGCGAAAGGAACTGTCTGATGCAGAATAAAAAGCGACTAAACAATCTAGCTGACAGTTGATTCATGTGAATTGGTCACGTAGTTCAGTCCCAGTGTCCTCAGCAGGAGTCTGTTGCTACGCTCCATCCCTCTGTTCCCCTCGGCCGCCCAGCTGTGTCCCCACTCTTTTGTTGACTTTGAAAAAAGATCACATAGCTTCCCTGCTCTGCGTGGGGGGAACAAGAGAGAGGAGGAGGGCACTGCAGGGCTCCGATATAGTCAACATGCGCTCCCCCTGCCATAGCAAAAACTCTCACTCCAACTCATTGACAGAAATAATAAAAGTAACGTAAAACGAAGATTGAGCATCCAGGTCATGAATGTAGGAATACTGGCTAGTTTTTAATCTCAAATGGAAGTCTTGAGATCTTTTACCATCTTTACTAAAAGTTTCTTAAAGTTGATTAATTTTTGGACTATTGTTGTTGTTTTTTATGATTAAGTTTAGATGTAATTGATTTTTCATCAGACTTTTTAGTTGAGCTAATAAACGCAGAGTAAAAATGGTCACAAATTCTGAATATGCATACTCTACACACTTCTGGGATGTTGGCTATAGGCTCTTTAGTTACAAACATTACAGAAATGTAAGACACATTTGTTTCTTATGCCACCCATACAGTAAAAATTTGCATATTTTGGTAACTTGTGCTTTCTTTATCAACAAAGGCCTAACACTCCACTTCATGCGCAAATATGGTAGTGGACTCCTTTTTTTTGCTTTTACATTTTAAACAAGTTTTTCTGGAACTGACCCCTCCTCTTTTAGGACAAAATTGTACGACTGGTTAAAAGCAATTTTGCTCTTAGCTCTATAGAGGATATCAGACATTTAACCTGATATTATTAAGAAAAATACACTGTTTACCATTTATACTATTAAGATCACATTTGATAAAGCTAAAAACGTTCTGCATTAAAATCATATAATTTCACCCTTGTTATAAAAAAGCATGTCAACTGTAACTGTACTTTTCAGCAAAGCTTACTGTAGTTTAATAGGCTGTATGTGTTGACTAAAATACTGAAAAGAAAGACCACTATTTTTGGTTCTTTAAAGGATGTAGGCACCCACATCCATAAGAATCTTCCCCTATTCTCTATGTTTGGCCCATGCTTTGTTTTCCAAATGGAGCTATTATTTTTAAATGACAAAACTGATTTCAGGTCAGCTACTATGAACAGAGAGGTTGCCCTTCGCTGGTCTTTATCTAACTCTCCCCTGCTTTGAACACAACCTGATGAATGCCCACAGACCTAGAATCAGTCAAGGGCACCGGGCTGGCTGGCCTTGATACGTTTTATCAAGCATGAAGGAAGCAGCGTGTGCCAAGAAAAACACGCCATCTGTGCCCGGGGAAAATGTGCTCTTGAGCAAGTGAGGCTGTCTTTTGTTTGGGACTATGATTAAAAATGGTCTTATCTGTGAGTGTCTATGAGTTATAAAGAGCAGGAGTTTTCCTTCTCTGAAATACATTCCCACAGAAAACAAATGTCTAAAATGAATGATGACTGAAAATGCATGAATGAGATCACTATACCCAAACTCCATTTAGCAGCCTCATTCTCTTTACAGCAAGAAAGTTGCTAAACAGAATGACACAATGGCTATCAAATGATGGACACAATCTATCATAATGGGTCAATCTCCAACTTGTTCAGAATTTTTTGTAGCTATACCAGCAGAGATGCAAGCAACAACCAAATCTGATTCCAGTGTCTTTGAAGATTTGTTGACGTATTAGCTTTAGAATTTATGCTAATGCCATTCCTATAAGCATGTTCACTACTTTCTCCTCTCTAAAGTGTAAACATAAAGGTCCAGTCCACAAATGTTCTTACTCATCTATCACTATATACCACATTAATAATAAACTTTTCAGCTGTTATTGATCTAACATGTTTTTGCCAATTCAAAAAATGTTAATTGAACAAAAAAAAAAACTGTAAAAAGTGACGATATACTGAGTAGCTCAATAAACTGAGAAAAAACGTTTTGAGGGGAGAGGGACGTCACTTTCATAGAAGAATAAGAGATTGATTAAACATTGATTAAACCACATGACAGGCTCAAAAATATATTTTCCTAAAGGATTGTACCCTTTAGTCTATATTATGATTTTGTTTTTTTTGTATTATATTTTTGTATCTATGTAACCTCTAAATCATGAAAATTAATCTCTGTCTTTTTAAAATAATTTTGTGGAACCATTGAGCCCCTTTTTTTGAGATTGTGTTGCAAACAACCTAAAACTCTTAGTTTTAGAGTTGCATTTAGGATCTTGCTAACATCAATCAAAACTCGAGTATGTGGTCAATTAACTGAACTTGGAAATGTTAAGGGTGTTCATTGTAGTCATTTATTTCAAAGGCCATTCATTTCCACTCATTAGTTCAAAGAAACCTCTTCATGTTGGTCACTGTTGTTCAGCCTGAACAGTAATTTTGTATTTTTTTAGATTAAAGTCAAGGAACATTTGGCTTATCATCCAAAGTCAGTCCTTCATTTATAGATTGTTCTTTCTTATTGGAGGTTTTGCTTATTTGGGGGCAAAGTTTAAAACAAATATTTGAACACTATGCTGAACTAAAATTTTTAAAAAATGACTTAAAATGCCTTCAAATATAGGTATGATGCACATCCTTCTTTACAACACACCAATATCTTAGGGAATTATAGTTTTATTTTAGTACACAATTAACAAGTGTAAGAATTTTGTAATGCAGATAAGCAGCTATGGGTCAAAGATTAATAGCACTCTTCTCATAAATACCCAAATAGCATTTAAATAAATACCCATGTGGAGTTTTTTTGTGTTTTTTTTCTTCCAAAGCCTATAAAGCAACATTTCTTTAGAATAACATTTCTTTATAATTGCCAATAAAAACAGACAAGCTGCACCTCTATCTCTTGGGAAAACTAATGCATCCACAATAAATGTGTTTTGATTAATGTGACTCACAGATTAACATAACATTTACAGTCATTAAATCAGCTTCAAATATGAAGATATTCTGGTATATTGGGGTATGCCATCAGAGTCATTTGCTAAATATTATTGAGGCCCTTGGGAAAAGATCAGCAAAGCACCTAATGGGTTGTAAATTCTGTTAAAAATACACCGACCCAAACCATATCTATCAACTATCATGAAAATTGCATAAGATTGCACTTTTTTTAAGTGGAGTAAAAAATGTATGTAAAAGTTATGTTTAAAATACATTCCCAGAGAAAACGAATGTCTAAAGTGAAAGATGACTGAAAATACATGAATTAGATTACTCTACCCGAGCTCCGTTTGGTTTTGTTTGGTTTGTCTTAACAGCATATGAAGAAAGACTCTAATCAGAATGACACCCTGGGTCTCCAATGATGGACAAAATCTGTCATAATGGATCAATCTCCAGTTTGTTCAGAATGTTTTGTGGCTATATCAGCAGAAATGCAAGCAACAACCAAATCTGATTACATTATCCTTAAAGATTTGTTGACGCATTAGCTTTAGCATTTGTGCAAATGCTGTTCCTCATAGTACGTTCACTACTTTTCCCTCTCCAAAGTGTACACATAAAGGTCCGGTCCAGGGTTGTAAATTCTGCGAAAATCACATCGGACCCCAAACATAACTATCATAATTATTGCACTTTTTTTAAATGGAGCAAAGGAATTTATTTGAAAGTTATGTCTTGAACTGGAAAAATATGCACTATATAACTTGTTTGTCATAGACACATAGTTAGAGAATCAGAAAATCAATGTATTGATTTAGAAATTTAGAAAAAATTTGTCCAACAGCTACCCCAGCTAACAAATTTGTTACAAGAAACAAATTACATCATTGTTAGTTTGTCCAGTTTTTTAACAAAGCTGTGAACATTCACACAAGGTTATTAAAACGTTTTTTGGAACATTCATCACTCACAAAAAAACATTATAGGGATGTTGAGAATGTTGTTTAGATAACATTTATAGTACACCATTATTAGAATGTTACTAGAACGTTCTTTTGGAAACGTTATGAGCTAACATTTAGACAACATTTAAGAATGTTAGCGGATGTTACGAGAATGTTCCCTGTTAGTTGGGATACTGCATACTTCAACTTTTACTCCCCCCAAGTAACAATTAAATAATAGTAGCTGCTCTAGATGTTCAGTAATCTTTTTACTAAACATTTTATCTCCAACCCAATTGTGAAGACTTACATTTTTGCTAACAATATGTAAATTATGAGCTTGTCAAAAAACTTACTAGTAACAAATAATTTAACCCCTATTTCACAAAGTGATTTCACATAGTGGGGATTTCTCTGAGATCATTAGAACTGAGGAAAATAATTTAAATTTAATGGCTGCATTGTGATTAAGAACAAATATAGATTTAATTTTGCTAAAAGTACACATGACATAAAAAAATCCTGAAATGTATAAATTACTTGAATTCACGGTTTTCCTATGAAAATGAATGTACTCATGTCTGTCTGACTGAGAACCCTCTCAAGGTCAGGGCCTAGGTATTGCCTGCTTTGCCTATCATGTTGCATAACCAACATGATAACCATTTGGTTCTACTACATGTGAGATCTCTGCCACTCAAGAAAAGATGATTCAGTGTCACATAGTCAAAGCTTCAACCAACCTTGCTTCATCTGGACTTTGGTGTCAGATCTTCAAATGCTCCTTCTGTCTCCCTCTCTTGTCTCTCTTGGTGGTTTCGTCCCAGTTTGGCATTCATCATCAATCCATCAGACTATATTCCACTCAAACTCTCGATTTTTTTTTTTGCCATTAGATGTTCTTATTTTTTTAATCAAACATCTATTCACACTTGCTAGTTTTAATAAACAGACAATAGAGTTAAACAGGTGATACTCTTAATGATTTTAAGCATAGCTTTAGCATATCTAATGCTAAGAAGATAAAGGAGCATTTTAAGACCAGGACCATGTGATTAGAGAGTGGAAATTGGAACTTTTTCATATGAATTTGTTTTATGCCTTAAAAATAGTTTGTTGTTCTCCAACTTTCAAGCTATCTAGTCCATGAACCGTTTTATTAAAATTAACCTATGTTGTGTTTCTGCAAGGCTTCCAATAGCTGCATTTTAGTCAATTGTATACTGTTTGAAACTCAATAGTTATATACAAAATTAATTATTGTAGTTCTTGTTAATTCTGTATGGAGAAAACAGAAATTTTTTAAGTACTCGACCTGTGCTTATTGTAATGAATTTGTGATTTTGTGAGGTTTTTTGTCTGACCAAGTCCCATTGGGCTGAATAACTAATCATTCTTAGATCTCGACATGAAAGCCAGAAATAGATCTGCCTCCAAAAATGCCCTTCAAGGTGCCAACATTCAGTCAAATGGATGAGGGTACAAGACTTTAAGGGGGGTGCTTCAGAATCCAGAACATTTCATTCATTAATCTTTCATCAAAGTCTAAGAGAGGCAAAAAGAGCTACCCAGTGTGATGAATGGATGCTACAGATGGACTACATTATGAAACAGAAGGCAATGATTGTAGTTCAGTGAAGCACGAGAAGACGGAGCAAAAATATCTGATAAAAGTGTGTGTGTCTGTGTGTGTACATGTGTGTGAATAAAGACAGACAGACAGACAGACAGACAGACAGATAGATAGATAGATAGATAGATAGATAGATAGATAGATAGATAGATAGATAGATAGATAGATAGATAGATAGATAGATACTTTTTGATAATCTGTATTATATGAAACGAGATGATTCAGGCAGCTGAGAGCTACAAAAAAACGACACTAGTTATTTACCCAACGAAAAAAACACTTTATTGTACTTCAAGTATATTTATATTTCAGATAGCATGTTTAAAATGTTATTGCATTTTCTTTTTTGTTAGTACATTTTAAGTATATTTGCAGCATGCTTTCATGCTAACATTTTACTAGATTACACTAGAATTATAGTGTTATAGAATTATATTAGACTAAAATACTTTAAGTGAAAGATACATGTACTTTATAAAGTCTACCTATTTCATATTGTTTTTGTTTATTTTTAATATATATTAAATTTCATGCTAAAAATTGTTGCTGTAACATTGAGATTACATTTTATACACATTTTAGAATCAATACTGTAATATTATGTTTGAGTGTATTTCAAGTTATATTGTTGTCTAATTATGAAGTGAAGATATTTATGCTCATTAGAGGCCATATACTGTACTTTGATATAAACTATATTAAATATACTTTGAGGTCTACTCTAAAATGTATTTACAATTGAAATATAATTAGCACAGAATCCGCTGTTCCAATTACCGTTCATGAATACACATGATCAGTGTAGCTTCAAAACACAAACCTATGTTAAATTAACTAAGGTACTCTTGGTACATTTGTTTTTTTTATAACGGTACACAGTAAACATTCAATTTTGAGATTAATGTTCGTTATGCAAACGATCTTAAACACTTTCAGAAATAAATGTATTGGCTTCGAGTAGTAAACTCGTGACCCTAGACGTACACTTTTTAAATTGTTTCCCCCACTCGAAGTATTATTTTGAAGCGCTTAACCTGTTTTATACAGAGTCAATGGTTCAGCTCATTGATCGTACTTATCTGCTAACGGCCACCAATTTGTATTATGTGTACTTGGGCGCCATCTAGAGGTGGGCAAGCATGCACACCTGTGATAGGTGGGAAAAATAGAAAGCCCCGCCAGTGCGGCCGTGCTACAACCTGTAATTAGATGTTTTATATCCTTCCAACTTAAGTAGTTTTTATAAAATTGATAGTTTTGTTCCCGTTTTTGATTAAGCAAATATAAAATCAGTGTTAAAGTTGGTAAAAATGTGCTGTAGCAAAAATGTACATAGTTAACACATTGGCATTGCTAAAAGTGCAATTGGGCGGAAGAATACACAAACTGAAATCCGGCCAACCCTTTTCATGTTCTCGAGTAAATCCATCATTTGGTGCAATTTGAAGACAGGGTAAGAAGTGTGCAGTCGATGTCTAAAATATACATTATAATGTTGGGTTTTATTACGCTACTGTAGTTGTCAAAACGTTTAAATTAATTTATGTTTTAAATATAATTTATGAAATCGCATCTGTTACTTTAATAATGTGTGGGTCAACGTAAAATTATATTACAGGGCCTGAAACGAAATAACTTGACAAATTGGTTCCGTCAAATTCTAAATACAAAATCTGTCGAAGAAATATGTTTCTTTCTATTAAACAACGAATTATTATTTCTTCTACAATTTCAAAATCACGTTCCACCTTGATCACGCACACGTGTGATTGATGCTAACACGTGTGTTCAGTGACGTTAATTTACCTTAACGTTAGCGATATTCGCTATTATTAAACTGTTTAAACATCCCTCTTATTATAGGTTATGTTAGTTTTCTTATATATGTTTGAGGGAATTTTTTATTTTTGGTCGATTTCGACAGAGTTCTGATGTTTAATGATCAACAGGCCTTGCACGCGTCTTAATGCTAAGATGGAACACTAATGTTAACTAATTTGACGAACTAAATAAACTGTCCCAGCTTTGTAGCAACTTCGTTGAGAAAGGCCAGTCAGTGTTAAATAATTCGTTCTTAAACTAACATTGTGTTTGGTTAAATTCCAATTTATATGTGGTTTATGTAACTTGATTAGTTTCTCAAATGTAGGGGAGCTATTTAACGTTAAGACTATTATCAGTATTATCAGCCTTGGATGTAAAACGTATGTATGAGTAGGATATAAAATGTACCAAAGAATTTAAGTAAGTGAACGTTAATTTAGTAAGTGTAAAATTAATGTAACGTTAGTGTTTTACAGTGCCCCTCAATCTAGCGTTAAATGTATGAGTTTGATCTTTCAAAAAATGTCTTAAAGCCAAGAAGTGACTCGTCCTCTTTTAAAAATAACTCTTGCTTTGGTGTCTAGTGTAATAGTTTTTTTAATGAATGGAAAATACCACTCATTCCCGAAGCTGGTAACAGAATAGGTTTAATACCGTTCTCGTCAATGCATGCATGCATGAATAGTTTTTGATAATTGATTGAAGTATTAGTTTAACCACCAAATATATGTTGTTTCAGGTGCTCTACCGATTTTTGCTACTCATAAAATTAGCTTGAAAAGAAATTTAAAATCAAAGTTCAGCATATATCAGCCCTATGTTAAATGTGGAATACTAGTGTCCATGGTTTTACAAATCCATGTTTTGTAAAAGCTTGGAAAATTCATAACTTTGTAGTTTTCAAACTTAATCAAAGTGCAGAAGATTCTTTTATCCTGACCTTTGTAAAGATTAAACCAAGAGTGCATGCTCTTAGTACAATATTAAAATTTTAACTTTTATTTACTCTATTATTTTTGCACATTGGAATGACCTCAACGGGAGATGGAGTTATCAGGTTCAATGCTTTAATTTGAATTAAAAAATGTAACGTTCCTGAGATTTCTTTTTCGTTAAAAAAAAGCTTACTTTTAGGCAAATTGCTTCTACTATTCAGCTTGTATTGGTCATTAGAAACTCTCTTTCGTAGAAATCACTCCGGAGGCAGGGTACAGAAACAGTAGCTTGGCGACAAATTTATTTTGTGCTTCTTTTTTAAGCAAACACTGAAATCATACTCTACTGAAAGATCTACACATGTGTAGTGAAGGAAGAAAGCAGGAAAGAGTCTCCGTACATGCTAATTTATGCCCTCCCAAAGGACGGGCCTATCACTGCCCGGAAACCCAGCCTACTCCACCAGTCACCCCTCACAGGCAGGCAAAGACTTTAACACGCATTCAATATGATTAATGAAATGCTAATAAGAATACTCTCTAGTCATTATTACTAATACCCAATATTAGGATTTAAAATTTCTATCACAAGCTATAATAGAATAACGATGGCCAATTTTAGGTGAAAACTATTGTTTATCATTAAGTTTGACTACTTGACATAATGTATGGTTTTAGGTTGAATGGCTATATTTTCAGAAAGAAAAAGAACTCTTTGTGTAGTAACGGCCATCAGTATTGCAGTATATATATATAAAGAAATAGATTAATTTATTAGTTGCTAATTAAATTAATGAATGTGTTGGCTGGTAACGTAAACATAAATTTATTATCGCGCGTGATCGCTGTTAATCTATTTTCAAAGTAAGGCAATGGGTTTTAGTCAGTCACGAACAAAATGTTGCAGCAGGCAGGTGCAAGCGTCATCGTCACCCGATTCGTCCAACTGAAACGTCCTGTTGACAAACTGAATGACGTCACCTGGATCGTCTTGCTGTTATATTAAGAATTGTGACATGTTACCTAACAATTGTCACTTAGAGTTGTATTATATTACATAAAGTGACATTTTATCAAAAGTTAGTCACTGTTACATAGGTTATATTATTTTACATAAGGTGACGTTTCATCTTGTTTGTCACTTTCAGGTAACGAACTGACTGAAATGTCATGTTGTTGTCAGTAGAAGGAACTAGTGACTGAATAAAGCTTTTATTTTTGTTTACGCAAAATTTGTATAAAATAAATATAATACAACTAAATGTAACGTGAAATGTCGCAATATATAATTTTTTCAGTTTGTCAACAGGACGGATTGATTGGTCACCAGGACTATGACTCTGTTAAAACTGCCTCTGAAACTTTTCCTTTGAGTCGCCTCTCTATCTTTGTGACTTGTTTGACTCATTTGTTTAGTGATTCTTTAATTCTGAGGAAAGCAAGACTTATCGGGATAGCTAGGAATGTGAGGTTAAAAATAACTCTATTTTTCTAAAACTTAACTCTATAACTCTAAAGTTTTCTAAAACTTTCCTGTACCAGTGTGGTAAGGACTTTAAGTTTTCTTTGCATTTGATATTTTTTTGTGTTTGTTAAATTTATAAATAAGTTTCTTTTGTGGTAAATTACAGATGAATGATACACACTTAAAGTTAGTTATTAACTGGATTTAAATTCCTGCTTTAGTTTGGATATCAAGCAGAGATGTTTAAAGCATGCTTTATGTTGAGAGCTTTTGTGTGCATACAGTGTTTAGTATTGATTAACAGTCATAAAATAAGTGGAATTTGGCTTCTTTTTAATCAAATAAATAGCTCATTAGCTGAGTGCATACAATGCAAGAGCTCAACTTCATATCAAGCAGGCTCCACAAATAAATTAATACATTTCTTGATTAAAGATTTATAACAATGCTTTATTTAAAACTTTAACATGCTTAATTTTTTTATGAACAATAAATCTCTTATTTTCCATTCATTATTATAGCATATGTTGTAGAAGCCTGGTGGGGGACACAAAATTATTTTCCCCATAAAATGACAATACAATTTGCATATAAAAATTGATCTTTTTTACATTTGATATGCAATGTTCCCAACAGAGTATGGATATAATTAAAATCACTTAAATGAACGTTAAATTAATCAGTATCCACATATTAAAAAAGCAACATCTGTGCTAACTATGTAAAGTTAACTTGGAGTTTCCTTTAGCTCTCATTAACAGATATAAGCACCAATTTTATTATTTGGTAATACAACAATGTATTACCAAAGTGGCAGTTAGGTTTAGACACTTGTCTAGAGGGCCATACTTCGGAAATTGGTAAACCCTGTGGTAGTTTAACCTGATGAAGATTTTTATTTTAAATGTTAGATTGTCTAAAATCCCATTCACGTTATGGTAAATGTGACATTTTGTATCCGTTTAAAGCACAGCCTGTGGACAACGCACAAAAGTGAGCATTTTCTGCATACTATCAACACTGGTGAGTCTTAAAATCTCATGTTTCGAAGTGTCATATATGTCAACATTTGTATTGTGAAAAAGCTGCACCTAATATAAAAAGTGGAAGAGCAAAAGCTCTAGGCACTCATTTTCTTTAAAACATTTCTTTAAATATCATCCCGCTTGAAATGCAAATTGTATGTCTTTATTTTACACATTTTCACCAATACCATTAATAATCATGATTCAACAGAGAGAGAGAGAGAGAGAGAGATGGGTTTTGGCTTCGAGTTTCATGCCTCTGGTCTATGAAATGCTGTCAGTAGGTGGTGCCAGTGGCTGAATGAAGGTTTCTAAGTTTTTAACAAAATGTATATAATATTTTATTTATATTTAACTATATGTAATTCAGATTTTAATTCCAATAAAATATGATATGCTTTTACAATACATTTAATATACATTTTGTGTAAACTTATAAAGCTTTATTCAGCCACTGGTACAATCATCATGAAACATACTGGGGTGGGAAATTTCTACCAATATGGCATCGTATGGTGTCTAATGAAAACATCAACGATGGACGATGTTTTTTTCTGTGTGTGGGTGCATGGTTGGGGGGGTGGCTCTGACAGAGTGATCTCTAACTTTATAATGGCATGGCGTTGTAATAGTAAAAAAGCAGTATATTCACCTAACTGGCAATAGTTTTACTTTAGACTGAATGAATGAGGACAGCCACGAGACATCTTTGAAGTGAAAGGGAAACTCACAGTTGGCCTGAAGCAATTGGATTTGCATCTTGGAGGTGAATCTAGCAGTAACTCCACTGTGAGTAATGCACAAAGCCTGACCTAAGACACAGAAGGGATCACATTAAACTGTTTGCTGAAATTGTAGCACTGCTGCAGCAAGCCCATCATGCGAATGCATTTATTATATGGCTAAAGTTTATGTTCCTTATATTGGGTTATGGAGTATGAACACAGCTTCAGATATCAATAAGATACCATTCATTAACATGACTTCCTCATGTAGTATCTCGTATCAACTTAGTGAGTGAATTAATTAATAAATTATTAATGTAAAGCAATTTAATGTATTGCATTTGGATTTTGAGAATAATTTGCTATACAACACTTTTTTGTTAAGTAGTGTTATCTAACAAATGATTATGTTTACAAACCCTGAAAAGTGTACTACAGTTTCCATCTTTGTAGCAGTGATAGCATATACACTTAATATAGTAAATCTTATATACATTTATTATAAAATCTTTGTTATTTACTGAAAAGTTATTACAAATGTTCTAGAACGTCATGCTTATAATAGTAGTAATAATATATAACATTAATAAATAAAGTTCTGTTCGAGCATGGCATACTTCGCTTCATTTATTTTTACGTTTATAAATTAATAAAATTAGTTTGTTCAATTCGTTTTATTTTGGTACCAAGAACTGTGAATTTTTACTGGTGTTGGTACCGAATACTGAAATTTTAGTACTTTTACAACTCTAGGGTCTTCACTTTTGCAACACTCTTTCTCAAATCAGAAGAATGCCTGGATACTTAAGTCTTATTTAGGTCTTTTTGTGTCAGAATTTGTTGTCTTCAAGGTGGAAAGTGCAAACGTTTTAGTGTTTCAGTAGTTAAGATTTTTCTGAAATGAGAGTCTACAGAGCTCCTGATTGACCCAAAATGTCTCAAAAAGGTAGAATGAAGCCATAACAGGTCTGAAACAAGTGATTGACTACATTTTTATTTTTGGAGTGTCCTTTTAAAGACACTTAAACGAGCACATGCCAGTGCTCAAATAATTTCATTATAATATCAGATTTTTCTTTTGTATTGCAAAATTATTGCAAAATTTAACCGCCTTACTGGGGGCGCGTTTGACCTCGGGGAACATGCTTTTTCTTTCTTTCTTTTTTTTACTGTTCTAGAATAAAGTGCAATACCACTCCACTACAATACCGGACAGTGGCGCTCTCATTGGCAAAGTATGAAGTGTAGACACGAAGTGTAGAAGACCAGCTGAGTGTGAAGGAGATAGAGACAAACGAAAGTGTCACGAAAGCTAAGACGAGGAAATATTACGGTGCATATGTAGCGCTTGGCTTCACTGTGATAATGGTGGGAGACGAGGAGAGACAGGTGTGCTTACTGAGTCAAATTGTTGGCAGCATGAAGGCAAATAAATGAAGGCATCACTTAGATGTTACACCCCAATCACGCTGATAAGCCGCTTGAGTTTTTTTTTCAGCGAAAACATGACGAATATTGCCAGCAATCATGTTTTGTCAAACAATATTTATAGTTTTATTAAGATTTTAATGTTTTTTTTACATTTCAGATGCACCTTAAATCTTTTCTGCTACAGTTAATAAAGCTATTCTTTGTTGGAAGTTGGTCCATATTTCTTTCTTTTTTCTGTTATACGTTTTAAGTAGACCTCTGCATTACACAGTATCCTTATTAACAAATTTAAAGACAAATAATAGTATTTATAGTTGCGCGGGGGACATGAAGGTAATTGGTGCAAGAGTAGAGGATACTGAAGCCAGAGTTAGGTGGAAACAGATGATTTGCTGTGGCGACCCCTAAACTGGGAACAGCCGAAAGAAGAAGAAGATAGTTGCGCGGGGGGCGCGCAAGATGTTTTTTTTTTCTTCCTAGCGGGCCGCGACAGAAAATACTTGAGAAACACTGGTGTAGTCAGTAGAGTATGGCTTCAACTGTAATCAACAGTTATTCTTATTCAGATAAGCTATTTTAATTTTTTGCCTTTTACTTATTCACAGCTACATAAAAAGTGTAATGTTTTGATTTCACAGGAATTTATGTAGTCTAATAATGTTAATAGCTTTGTTAAACACAGTAGATATTTCATGAAAATATGATGTATTTAACCAATAAAATACAGATCAAGTTTGAAAGTTTGAAAACTTCTGTTAAATTATGTATTATGACAAATAAACAAATACATTGGCAAAGTTAAAGTGTTTTGAGGTATCTCAATAAAATAAAGCTTGAAATTATCCCAAACTTGGGGCTGTTTTCTCTGAATTTATTTCCGTTTCTTAAGTGAAGCTTGTAGTTGCAATAATTAGTACATCTGACAAGGTGTGTCTGCAGCCAGAGCCTTTTCATGCATCATCAGACTTATGCCAGAATATCTCTCTTTAGTTGGGGAAGACTGTCAGCAACAAAATTCCGACCTCATACACTGCAAAGAGTCTTATGATTAAACAATCCTACCTCATGCTAAATTCAGCAGGCTTTATAAAGCATAATTTTTTAATGATTGGGTTAGTTAATAAAAGCCGTGCTCAGGTATGCTATGTTTATGAAATAATAGCAGTCTTCCTCTGTGTTTTGTTAAAGGGCTATGTCTGTGCAGGGGTGTCCAAACCCCTACACGTATTAATTACATCCCTGATTAGGATGCATACTAAACTGGTTCAGACAAGCAAAAAGTCCTTAGTGCTTTTATGTATGTTGGATGTTGATTGGCAGTGGTCCTCCAGTACCAAATTTGCACCCCCTGGTGTACTGATATGTTTGAGTATATTTGTGGCTCAACTCATCTAACATTGACATATGAATCTGTTTTGTGAAGAAGGACCAATATGACTGGACGAGCAAGAGCAAGGTCCAGAGGCAGAGGACTTGGTCAGGAGCCAGCTGCTCCAGGCGCGGTGAGTGTAAAACCATGTAGAGTACTTAAAACATTGTTGAAATTGAAACACCATTATTCCTATTCCTTCACAGAAATTTTCTGCAGCTCAAGAGGTTGCAAAGCCTGCAATGGCAGCACCCTCTGAAGGACAGCTGGTAGGCCGGGGGAGACAAAAACCTGCACCAGGAGCTGTGTCTGAAGAAGGTAAACAAATTAGAAATAATTTTGCTGTTCAAGCATTCCAAATCACTTTTATATTTTTTCCTCTCTAGCCATGGTTCAGATTTCTGCTGGGTTTCAGCAGGTTAAAATTGGGGAAAGAGGTGGCCGTAGACGGGATTTCAATGATTCTGGTGTCCATACCCGTCAATTCATGGAGCATGTCAAAGACTCCAAAACAGGTATTGTGGGAAAAAGGTATTATGAATGTTTTACTGTCTGAATATTGTATGAATTGGATACATTTATGTGAATTGACGTTGACATTGCTATTAACAGAAAATAAAATAGACAAACATGTGGAAGTGTGAAATTTATGATACTAAAATTATGTTGAAGCAGATTTGAGCACAATAGTTGATTGCTGAAGTTAAATGCATTATCAGCCTCTGGATAGGAGAGCGAATTTAAAATAAAACTTAAGAAACTAATACACTAACCAATCTATCTTAAAAAATATTATAGACTTGAATCCAGGGTGTCAGGTCCGAAAGCCAGGTACCTGATGGACAACGTAACGTATCACCTGAATCAAATCAAGAGTTTATCAGGTGCTCTGTGCATAGCTAATCACCTTCATCATAAAAGGTTTCACCTCTCACCTTGCCCGGTGACATCCATAATCATTGTGATTCGGGTTGGGTATTAATTGAAGTTGTTTCAATACCAGTGCCAAACTGATACTTTTAAAACGATACCAATGCCAAAACGGTGCATGAATCAATACTTTGCAAAAATATGCCAGATGAAATGCCGAAGTAAATCTTTATTGAAAAAATTTTTTTATGCTTAAAATCCAAGAATATATTTAAAGTTTACACTGTGTATATATATGAATATATAAGTAAATAGAAAATACAACCGCAAAACAAAAACAAATTTACTGGTTCAAATTGCTTGACCACTTGTTAGCATGAATGTAAGATTAACATTACATTAGCTTAATAATAAGGCTGTTGCTGTTGTCATGATCAGTGACTTTGTGAGTGGTGAGACTGAAGCTGGGGTCAGGGTGGGTGATACTGTAAAAATTGTGATTCATCAATCTTGGACTGTCACTTATTAATATTAATAACAATTAATCATGTCAGCAGTACACGTAAACACAAATAATTTATTCACATGAAAACCAAAACTCTCAGAGCTTAGTTAATGCATTTATAAATTAGCTTACTGTTATTTAAAAAATGAAAACAAACAAACACATAACTACATAATTTAATAGCAGATATGTAAAACTGATAACCAAATGTATTTTAAAATGTGGTTGTGACTGCGTTTAAATACAGATATTTAGTTAATAAATAACAAATTTACATGAAAATCCACACTGATAGCGCCCCCTGTTTTTCACATGCGGTTGAACATTGTGCATACCACTGCTTTAAAGTCTCCTTCGTGTGCGCTCAAATGTTTCTTTAAATTTGACGTGATTCCTCTTTTAGACGCAACTTCTATGAAACATTTGCAACATGTTGTGGTGTCAATTCTTTCGTGTGTAATGTAGCCACATTTAGTTTCAGGCCTTTAGTTTAAAGCGAGTTGTTTATTTTAGCACAGGGGTGGCCAACGTCGGTCCTGGAGAGCCGGAACCCTGCACATTTTTGGTTCAACCATCATGAAACACACCTGTGGCACTAATTATGGTCCTCTGATTGGCTGAATTAGAGTAGTATGCATACTACAGCAGGGTTGCAACTAAAATGTGCAGGGCTCCGGCTCTCCAGGACCGACGTTGGACACCCCTGATTTAGCAAGTTAAGCTAATGGCAGACCAGCTGCTTTCGTGTGAGTGTTCCTGCAATCGTGATTCATGGAGTTCTCTTTGCTTTTGATTTGTTAAAAGGGGAGATGAGGGCAGATAGAGCGACTCACTCATTCATTACTGGACTCCGACAGCTCAGGCTCTTAATTGACACCGAAACAGGGAACCGGTTCTATATTGGAACCGGGTTTTGGTACCCAACCCTAATTGTGATCGACCCTGCACTCCTCTCCCTATCTGAACTATGTACATGAAAACTCCATGTCATCTCCAGTCGTTTTATATTCCTTCCTCTGCTTAACAGTCTTCTTACCTACATCGTTTTCACTTCCGCACGTCATACTCAACCCAACAACCCCAGAAACATCGCTGACCTGATTTAAGATTACACAGATTAAGCTGTTATCCTTTTAATAAAAAGATTAAGAAGTCCTCATTGTCTTGTTTTGTGATCCTTGACGGTGTCAGTGAAAAGTCAATTCGCTTACATTTAAACATGAGGTGAAAGACCTAGCATCAAGTATATTTTATGGTCATTTATATTGGCTACTGTGTGGTGCAACCTCTGTACGCATTAACAGCGAATATATGCTATAACCAGTGTTAAGACATGGAAACCGATATGGGTACCGATTAAAGTGACCAAAGGTGGCAGCAATCTGCTATAGACATCAAATAAGAACTGAGGAACAAGGCCATAAACCGTAAAACTGTTCAGCAACTGTTTTTACATACCTTAAAGATAATTAGCAATTGGTGTTCTGAAAAGGCGCACTGGAGGTTTAATAAGAAGGCATCTGAAACAAAATTGCAACAGAGCTATTATCTGCCATTGTACAGGTATTTATGGTTAATTTTTGGGTTTCACAGCCCTAATCTTTGGCAAAACAAATTGATCACATATTCAAGTCTTAAAAGATGCTTTTGAAATAATGGTTGTGTGAATTAGTAAGGCTTCCCTACCAAACTACAAGTGAAAGTACAAGAACTCGTAGTTGTCCTGAAGGGTTGGGGCTGTATCCCTATACATTTTAGTTGTAACCCTGACTAGTAAACATAACCAGTCTGGCTTCAGACAAACAAAAGGAGCCTTCATCAATGTGGTCAGGTATGTTGTATATTGGTTGAAACAGATCCAATTTTGGACACCGCTGGCAACCACACAAAAACATTTCTGCATAAAACAACAAAGTTTGGGTCTTAAACAACATTTTCACTGGTCAACTAATCTTTACAATACAAGATTTATGGAACACCTCTCTTTCAGGTTATATTGTGAAACATTGCTTTAATTTGCTCTGTTAATCCTACAATACAATTTTTGTGTTAAAAAAAGCAATAATTACTTATCCCTGTTGCACATTTTCCCACATTCCTGGTCTGGTAAACTGTTTTTACTCTTAAGTGTGAGGTTGAAGTTAATGGTTTTATTTTGATCACAGGTGCTTCAGGTACTAGTATTGAGCTGAGGGCGAATTTTCTGCGACTGGTTTCACGCCCTTTATGGGCTTTGTATCAGTATCATGTGGAATATAAGCCTCCAATGGAGTCCAGGCGGTTGCGTACAGCTTTGCTCTTCCAACATGAAGAGATTCTGGGCAAAGGTCACTCATTTGATGGAGCCATTCTGTTCCTTCCACACAAGCTGCACAATACAGTATGTTTCCATTTTTTGTGTATAGATCATATGATGTTACATTTTATTGTGTAATTGAACACTCATTTTTTTAGGAGACAGTTTTTTGCAGTGAAACTAGAAATGGAGAGAAGGTTGATATTACTGTAACTCTCACCAATGAGCTCCCTCCTTCGTCACCTGTATGCCTGCAGGTCTACAACATCATCTTCAAAAGGTAGTGACTGAATGTACACTGTAAATAGATGCATCATGTAAAACTGATATTTCAAAGTAGAAAGGCAGGCGTCTCAAACTCAAATTCTTCAAAAAAAAAATCTTAAAATATATGATGTAACTTTAAATCCTTTGAAAACACATGTTTTGTTGTTAAAACAGTTAATGGAATATAGGAGCCATTTCAATAATGAGAAATGTGAGTTTAGTTTAAACAAAAATAAAATAAGACAAACAAATATCAAATAAGATTATAAAAATAAACAACTAACATTCCAAATTATTTATTTATATATATATATATTTATACACTACAGGAAAATTAATAGCCAAAGGTAGTTTGGTTATAAAAGGCAATTTAGGGCATTAGAAAAAACCTGTTGGTGGCAAAATTTGGTCACTGTTAACCCTTTTACTCCTATAATGATACTGAAGTTATAACAGTTTGACTGGTATTCTTGTCTTGGTTTAATAAGTGTCAGAAAATGTTGTTTTTATGATTTTTTTTTTGCGTTGTCCTTTTCAGATTAAATAAAACTTTCAAAATCTGGCAAATATCTGTTATGTTATAAAGGCTCAGAACAGTGTGTAATAACAAGAAAAGTAAAAAAACAGATTTGAATGTATCAAGTTTATCTTATAAACAACTTTTAATGTACAGCAACAAGACTTTTTAACAAAAATTAACCACTAACTATTTTACATCAACTCAAACTGGTTTGTTTTTGATAGGGCTTTCAGTGCCCATTTCACAAGTTATTTTATTTACCTATGTACAGGCATTTTTTTGTGTCCCTAATGCTTCAGCCTCTGCCACAGACACCATTTTTAACAATCAGGAGGATTACCCTTCATCAGAATAATATCTATAAATAAGACATTAAGATAAGATTTTGTTTCTACACAAAAAGTTAGTTAAAGATAAAAAGAAATATTTCATTATATAAAAATAATAAATGAAGCAATATGTTTTTGAATTCATGAACATGAGCAGCATTTTTTTTATAATGTCAATTAGAAAAATTACAATATATATTGGAAAACATTATTGTTATAAAGCTGTGAATAAACCCTGTGTATAAAAACTATTACTTACTGGGATTGAGATAGTGGCACGACTCCCTGCCTGCTGCTTCTGTCTATTCTCTTTCACAAATCTCCCACAGGCTGTCCTCACGATCTTTGAACGAAAACTCATGAAAAAAAGCAACTTTGATGTCAAGATCTTAGACATCTTTCTACACTATTTGCAAATGCTTTGGCACTGAAATCTAACACCAATTGTGCCAAAAAATGGTGGAAGAAGATGACAAACATACGAAGAAAAGAGACTTTTGCGCGAATGTGGCAGAATCATAAAAAAAAGTACAATCCAACTTGAATAAATTCATAACTACAATGAAAACAAATCCTATATTATTATATACAATACAAATATAATATTTAAAATGAAATCCCCTCTAAAACACAGCTGAAGTTATTCAGACATAATCAATCGCTCATCTGTCACCTCCCTCCTATGCTTCACAAACTTCCCGTCCCTAAAACACAAGAAATGTTGTCATTACCGTAATAAATGTAATTTCAGTTGAAAAAAAAAAGTTTCTCTGCTTTCAGAATCTGTTGAGATTTTTTTTGATAGTGTGAAAATAACCAGAGCTACAGTAGTTTGAAGTGTGCAAATCACTATTCTGTCACTGGTGACAAATCCGGTGTTAAAGTGTAAAGTACATAATCGCATTTTGTTTTCAGAAAACAAAATCTGCTGTTTTGTGCAGTCCTTATTTTCCCCCTTAAACAAAGGAAGTAAACACTTTATTTGTTTTATTTAAAATTTATCTTCTTATTATTGACAGATTATTGTCATTAAATCTATATAATGTAATTTATAGTTGAGCCTTCGATTATAATGATGCTTAAATTATACAACTGAGAGAAACTGATAATTTTGTATATTTGATACATTGTGAATGCACACTAATGCACCTCTGGAGGACATTATCTCAGTTGCAGCACGTCTTGTGAGTTTTTGTGTAAGTGGTAGTCATTTTGGGATTACCATTTCCACCTTGCATGGTTACACCTGCGGCAACAGATAAATGTATGAGAATAATTATAGATCAAAAATCTATAATTAGTTATGGATTACTGAACACAGTAGATTCTTTTACAAGTCAAGGTTTTAAGAATTTCCCTGCATTCCAGGAACCCAAAATGTCTAGTTGCTGTGTTCTCGATTACACTAATTGATATTTGATAGAAAAATAAGTGTGTGTGCTGTCAAATTTTACACGTTAACACATGCGATTAATTTGAAAGTGCACTATTTAAATGTCGCAAGATTGTTATGCACCAAAACCATAGTACATCCAATGCCAAATTGCCTATGTGTGTGTGTGCACATGTGTCCACTGTTAAGCTATGCTGCATAAAATAAAAATAAGTTCAGAGTAATGTAAAACAATATTCAAAAGTTGAAGAAGTATTAAAAAGGGTGTTTAATTATGTTATGTAAGTAAATTGCAGCCTTGTGCCACTTGTGTATTGCCAGCCTTGTGCCACTTGCAAAATTATGGAGTCAATTGAGGATGATGTAGTCTAAAGTTAAATTCAAACATGATTTTACCTCAGACCTTTTTGAAAGGAAGAACGGCACTAATCTCAAACGCCTGAAGATCGCTGCTGCAATTGTTTCAAGGGTTAAAAACCTAAAGTGTCTTCCCAAAGATGAAAGGATTGCCATTAACAACTTGCTTAGTGAAGCCTCAGAGTCCTGGCGAACAAGAGTCTAAAGAGACCACAATTTAACAGCCACCAAAGGGAAGCATATTATTGGTTTATTGCAGGTATGTTGTTCACATGACAAAATTTGTGTTACAAGTTAAACCAAAAATTCAATAAACAGTCATATTTTTAATTGAAATGGTTTCTTTGTCTTCAATAAAAAAAATGCGTGATTAATTAGTAAAATTTCATCGATTGATTACAGCATATATATATATATATATATAAGTATTTTTACTGTCTTAAGGACAATCCACTCGCACACCTTGACAAACTAAAATTCTTGTTGTCAAAATCCTTGCCTGAAACGTCATCAGGGTTTTACAATCAGTAAAAGGGTCTATAGCATTTATAAAAACAAGAAAATATTTATCTATGCGTAAAGTAACTAAACTATGTAAAGTAAACAGCTATGTTCTCTCAAGTCTTGCGTAATGTTAGATTGTTTAATGCACTTTCTGCTTCCATGTGCATGTAAACTCAAATTCTTTTGGCTCAGATAGCCTTTTCTCTATGGATAAAACAAGTTTGTAAGTTCGTCATGATAAAGCCACAGACTAGTGCAAGCTTACCTCTGCATGTTACACAGAGACAGTGTGGCTGCTGCTTCGAGAGTCCTGCATTTAAAAAATAATGTTAAATTCAAATGCTAACTTCAAATTAGTTTTTTTATTGCAATACAAGTTTTGACCTTTAAAATTGTGTTAATCGTATTTATTAATTATTATTTTTGGTCAGAATTCTAAGAATGCTCAACATGCAGCAGATTGGACGTCATTACTACAATCCTGATGATCCTTTCAACATTCCCCAGCATAGGTTTGGATAATTTTGTGTAATTTAAGAATTATTGAACGTTTTGATAAATGACATGGGAACCTTTTGTTTGCAGGCTCACAATTTGGCCAGGTTTTGTAACTACAATATTGCAGTATGAGTCCAGCATTATGCTTTGCACTGATGTAAGCCATAAGGTTCTACGCAGCGAAACAGTGCTCGACTTCATGTATGCTCTGAGGCAGCAGTGTGGAGATCAACGCTTCCCAGAAGCTTGCACAAAGGAGCTTGTGGGGCTGATCATTCTGACCAAGTAGAACAACTGCATTGATATTCATTTGAATTGTGTTTTTGTGAAATTATAAACATTTAAAAAAAAAAATTATAGTTTGGCAATTTTATTCAAATAAGATTTTGAGGCAGTAACTTATAAGTGAAAATTATGTACAGGTACAATAACAAGACATACAAGATTGATGACATTGCCTGGGATCAAACGCCCAACAACACGTTCACGAGAGGAGATTCCGAAATATCATTCAAGAACTACTTCAAAATGGTAATTTGGTGTTTAGGATTTATGTAGACTTGTACTGCATTTTGTAATTGTCAATACAAGATTTTTTTTCCTCCAGCAATATGGCCTGGATGTAACGGACATGAACCAGATTCTACTGGTAAGCCACCCAAAAAAAGGTGGGCTCCCAGGAAAACCTCCTCCAGGACCAGCACTACTCGTCCCAGAATTGTGTTACTTAACAGGTTACCCAAAACTTAAAGATAATCTTTACTTTTCTGCAGTGCTTTGTAATATTCAAAGGCATGTTGTAATAGTAAATTAAATTAACTAATTGAACATTTGATTAAGTGACTGTTTTTATTAATATATTTGTGCATGCTCTTGTTTCCTTTGAAGGTCTAACAGACAAAATGCGTGCAGACTTTAACATAATGAAGGATCTTGCATCACACACTCGATTGAGTCCTGAACAGAGAGAAAGCAGAATTAACCGTCTGGCCAACAACATCAACAAGTATGTAAATTGACATTCATCAGCTGATTTAGAACATATACATATATGCATTTGGCAGACCCTTTTGTCCAACGCAACTTACAGAAAGGGAGAGAATTTGCAATTTGTTACACAAAGTCTATCTCAGCTTGCTCATAACAGAACTTGTATCAACTGATCAATAAATCATAACAGGAAGAAAATAGACAGGAGGAAAAAGTTTTTTTCCTGAAAGAGAAGGGTTATCAGTTGCTTTTTGAAAGCTGTTACTGTTGCTGCTTTCCTGACTGGAAAAGGGAGTTTGTTCCACCAGCCAAGGACAGCAAGAGAAAGTTCTGCTAAGAGATTTTCTGTCTTTGTGGGATGGAACTATGAGTCGCTGTTCCCTCTCTGAGCAGAGGCTTCAGGAGGGCATGTAGGAGTGTAGGAGCTTGTGGAACATCCAAAACTGAAACATCCAACAAACAAACATGAGAAAACAAATATGTAAAAGTGTCATTTGACCTCTATTTAAAGTGAAATGGGTATTAATCAACAATATTCAGACATCTTTATCATATATAAATATATATATATATATATATATATATATATATATATATATATATATATATATATATATATCCATAACACATTTAAGAAGTATCAAGTTTGATGGCGAAATATCTGCTTTTTAATTCTCTGTTTCTCCCTCCTCTCTCTTCCTTCCTCCTCTTCTCTCTCCTCTGTAAATTAGGGACGGTAAATGTTATTAGCTCTGCTTTCAGGTGTTTTAAATATAATCATGAGATCTTTCAAGATTTTTTATATTGTTTTAAAAGATGGTGAATGTGAGGCTGTGTTTGAACTCTGACCTTCAGATATTCTTCTCGGATGTTTGGTTTCTTCAGATCTGCAATGGTGTTACATTAGCAGAGTTTCTCATAAACTTGTGCTGTATTCATTGAATAAATATCATTTCAAATGTGAATTTCTGGGTTAAAACCAGTCAATTTTGGGATAAAACTCATCTTGAACCATAACATTTTTCTTCATTCCAGCTGCAGACATTGTACATTACATTTTATGCTAACGTTTGATTAACTTTAAAGAGAACATCTTCCCGCTGTCGTGAGACAGATGCACTTAGAGCAGAATGCGCATGAGTGGCTTTACTTTTAAACAAACTCAAAGGATTGTTTATATGATTTACCTGTATAGAAATTTCTCCTGTTTTAAATGAAATGCGATGTGAGATTGGATTGAAGCGAAGTGCGCTCCATGGTCTGCGGCAGCTTGGCTCTCCATTACCAAACACGGTCAAACTTATTCTTACTACTCCAGAGGGTCAAACAGCAGATTTACCCAGAGGCTGGAGGGAGGACTCTGTGATTGGACAAGCCCAGTATCCTTAAAAAAAAAGATCAGCCAATGGGCCAGACACCTAAGACTTTTAAGACGGGTTTGTAGCACTAGTGGTATACTTAACACAGTTAGACAATCACTGGCATAGAGAATAATTTAACAATGCAGATGTATTTTCTAAGGATTGAAATAACTAAAATTAATTTGTTGCAGAAATGCAGATGTGCAAAATGAGCTGACGACTTGGGGTCTGAGCTTTGAGAACAAGCTATTGAGTCTGAATGGAAGGGTGTTGCCCTCTGAGAGAATTGTGCAAGGCAGCAGATCGGTAAGGGTACAATTATTTGTCACTTAGAGCACTTATTATTTTATTATTATATGATCAGGGTGTCTGTGGATCCTTGACAAGGCCTTAAATCAAAGCTCTTTAATGTGTAGTGTTGTAGGCACAAAGACAGCAAACTGCTTGCTGCACTGACGTTTTTGAGTTGATTACTGATTATCTCCCCACAAGAGACAAGTTGTTCGTTTGGTATGCATTTTCTGCTGCATTTGTACAGGAAGGTCTTACTGATGTCAAGCACATGCTCCAAAACATAATGTTACTGACGCTGCAATAAGGGTTCTTGATTCTGATTCTGACCACTGCTGAGTCTGGGGTTTGAGCAGTTTACAAATCTCCTAGAACTCCTCTAAAGACACGTGCTTTAAGAAAACTCGATATATGCAGGTATTGAAAGGAAACAATCTAAAAACAGCCAAATCAATACAAAAATACTACATATGACTTATTATTACAGGGTTATGGTAACAAGTCAAATACAATAAAAATTAGGCTGCAGAGTGCCATAGTAAATTAACAGATTTTTGGCTTTCTTTTTTGCAAGTTTGATAATTTTAAACAAAGGCTGTGTAATAGTATTATGTGGTTATTATTTAATAATAATAAAAATTTAATGGAAAAAAATCCTTTTTTATTTTTGCAAAGGTATTTTTATTGTTTTTATTTAGTTTTTTTGCTCGGTACTACTCTGTAAATCGTAAAGGTATGGGATAATGTTTTAAATACATTTTCCCCCAGTCTTTCTTTTAAGATGATTCAGCCGATTTATCACATGTTGGTCTTGAAAAAAATGTAGCTGCAAGTTTAAAAAATTTAACAAGTTAATTTGTGTCTTGAGGGTATATACATAACACTGACTCTCATTCAAACACAGCCTGGAGCAAAATGGCTTCAGCAAACAACCACCGGTTTTGATAGTTTTGCTGGTGCGTTCCATTCATAAATTAAAGTTAGCTACTTTGGTTTCCTTTGATAGGAGTAAAGGAGCTTGGGTGTGTACTTCTTTACATACAAATACAGAAGCCAAGGCTACTCATGAGCAAAATGTCTGTTGTGTTTACAACCGGCCACCAAGGGGCAGAGTTTATGGCCTTATAGTATTTGACATAAGTTGCTTTGAGTTTCACACCAGCTCATTCTCAGAGAGTATAAAATATTTATTGTCGTCAAAAAAAATTGTTTTTATTGTTTCAGGGGGATTTGCACTCAAATCCATGAGCCACATTTTTGTCCAAACAGCAGAAAAGTTTTCATTTTCATCTGAGGTCTCTTTTAAATAAGAAACAATTATGTATGATTTTTTAAAAATGTATTAATTTGTCTTTTTCTCAGTTTGAGTATAATCCATGCAATGCAGACTGGAGCAGAGAGATGAGAGGGGTACCTCTGATTTCATGCATTCCTATGGACAACTGGTTCATGTTCTACACACGACGAAATGCAGATGTTGCCCAATCATTGCTGCAGACTCTCAACAAAGTGTCCGGACCTCTGGGTATCAGGATGCAGAGGGCTGTCATGTAAGCTATGAGTTACTCTTTAAAAAGCGTTGAACTGTTGAATTTAAACGATTCGATTCCACTCAGGGTTGAATACGAGGATCGTCAAGAGTCTCTACTGAGAGCTTTACAACAGAATATAGGGCGTGACACCCAGATGGCAAGTCCCATTAGTTATTTTTTAAATTCCAGTCGCAATATCCAGCAGATTGTCATTTTTTTACTGGATTATTCTTAGGTGGTAGTGATTTTGCCTACCAATCGAAAGGACAAGTATGACTGTGTGAAGAAGTACCTGTGTGTGGACTGCCCCACTCCAAGCCAGTGTGTGGTGTCTCGCACCATCAGCAAGCCTCAAGCGCTTATGACTGTGGCCACCAAGATTGCTTTGCAGATGAACTGCAAAATGGGAGGAGAGCTGTGGAGTGTGGAAATTCCAGTAGGAAACTGTCAATGTTTACTGTTTGAGTTCATTAATTATATTTGAGTAATCTTCTAAAATTCTTTTTTTTTTTTTTTTTTTAAGCTCCGGCAGCTAATGATCGTTGGTATCGATTGCTACCATGATACCTCAGCTGGGAGGAGATCCATCGGCGCACTGGTTGCCAGTCTAAACCAGGGCATGTCTAGGTAGTGCAGTACATTACGATGTTTTAATACTAGTGCTGCCAAAATAAACTCGTTAATGCATGCAATGAATTTGAATTGCATTCATTCGGTCTAACTGTGTCTAAAACTGAGGAACTGCAGGAAGCGTATTTGTGTGGATCCTTGTCTTGAAGTGGTGAGAGTTTTAAAAAGTTAAAGCACACATTGCGGTGCTCGTAATGTTTGCTACCAACAGAGTAATGATACTTCTAAGTGAACACCTGTCCTGTTAGGTTTCCATTCACGATTGCGGTTTTGAAAGTGCGATAGCTAAAAGTTGGACAAGATTGTTGGGCACTTAAAGCACATTGCGTGCATGTCCACTGCCAAGGTATGCTGCATAAAATAAAAATAAGTTCAGGGTAATGTAAAACAATATTAAAAAGTTGAAGAAATAAATATGTTGTTGAAGAAATAATGTAACTAAAATAAATGTTCTCCTGCTCAGTGGTATTGCCAGCTTTGTGCCACTTGCAACCTTATGGAGTAAACAGAGGATGATCATCCTATAGAATGAAGTTTCACTAAAGCTGTTAAGAGTTCTGGAAAACAAGAGTGAAGAGACCACAATCTAACAGCCACCAAAGAGGAGAAGCAAAAAGTTAATTTGGAGGATATTGATGGTTTATTGCAGGCATGTTGTTTATATGACACAACCTGAGCTGCACGTTAAACAAAAAAAATCAATAAACAATCATATTTTAATTTAAATAGTTTTTTTGTTTTCAATTTACATTAATAATTTAGATTTTACAAAAGTCATTGTGATTAATCGCGAATAATGTAAAAAAAATGTGCGATTAATTAGTTATAATCGACTGACAGCACTACTTAATACACAATTTGATTTACTTCAATTTGTTTTTCCATGTCCACTTTTGAGCCCTCTTGTCTTAAAGATGTTTGGACAACTAGGATCCAAACAACAATTATTTACTTTTTTACTTCATCAGATTTTTTTTTTTTTTTAGGTGGTTCTCCAAGTGTGTTTTTCAAAACCGTGGTCAGGAGATCATCGACGCATTGAAAGGGTCTTTGCAAGGTTTGAAATGTTTCTGATGGGCCTAAAATAGAAAATGTATTGTCAAAATTTTAGACCTTAAAAATTATTAAAATCACTGTTCTAGGTCTTTAAATGGTTAAATATGTTTAACTCCTTTGATGTGTTGAGAAAAGGCTCTTAAATGTTTAAAAATGTAAAAAGGACAGACAGGGTTGCCTTGCCAGAGTTTTAGAGAATTACTCATAAACCTTCAACTTTGTAAAAAGCATGGTTAGGGTTGCCAGACTTTGAGAAAATCTTATTACACGCTTGAATTTAAAAGTGATTGTTAGGATTTCAAGCAATGTATTTGAAGAACAATTTTTAGTATACAAAAACAGTGTTGTGTGTGTTTTTGATGTTTGATGAAGTCCTAAATTTGACCTCATGAAACTTACAGAACCACTGTGCCAAGATCATAGGATCTAATTATTTTAAAATGTTGTTTAAAGTCTGTTACATGCGCTGTTCACAACTGCAGCCAGCTTAAAATAAATTGCTTGGGATATTCGATATTTTGCTGCTTTAAAAGAACAAGTTGTCTGGTAAACAAAATTGAGAAGCATGCATGTCAGTATCAGGGATTGTTTCATCCATAAACTTTTTGATCATTGCAATTAAGCTATTGTTTTCCATAGTGGATTAAGATCACACAACAGCATCACTGTATTTCTACCTTTCATCACTCACAATTTCTGCTTATTTAAGTACCTGTTGTTTCCAGCATGGCTGTTCACTGAAAAAAAAACTTTTCACTTTCTCTGTTTTTATAGCTTAGCTATAAACAAAATTTTAACCAAAGACATACCATATAAACAAGTTCTAAAAGTTATGTTGTGTTTTAAGATTTCAGTGAAATCTAATATGGGCTGACTTATATTTCAGCTGCTCTCAAGGCTTATTTGAAATGCAACAACTCTCTGCCCTCCCGTATCATTGTGTACCGAGATGGGGTTGGAGATGGCATGTTGCAGAGCGTAGTGAACTATGAAGTTCCTCAGATCATGCAGTCACTCAAGACCATGGGACAAGATTATGAGTAAGCTTCACTTCCTAAGCAGTTGATGTGATGGGAACATCAATTCTGGTGAATGTAGTAATTTGGGTGGTTTTCTTTTAGACCTAAACTCTCAGTGGTGGTGGTGAAGAAGCGAATCAGCTCCAGGTTCTTCGCCCGATTTGATGGAAAGCTTGCCAACCCTCCTCCTGGAACAGTGATCGACACTGAAGTCACACGCCCTGAGTGGTAAGTATTGTTAATTAAAAAAAAAAAAATTCACTAAATCGAGATTCTTGAAATTCCTGTATATTTAAAATGTATTTAAGCAACATTTTAACGTTTGTGTGTGCCTTTGTTTACACCAGTTCAAATTTGGGTATTTATTCATTTTTTTAGTTTATAAAAAAACATTATTAAAATGAAAAACAAAATGTGTTATCCACTTAAATGGTTATCGTCCTTTTTTCCTTTTGTATTTTGTTTTTATAGAAAGATATCATAAAAGTGAACATTAGATACATTGTGTAAAGTACTTGACATCTTGAAGTCTATTATCATTTGCCTTTGGAAATACACTGGTTTACCATTAATTTAATGATTTCACTTATTATCCAGATAAATGAGATTGTAATTTTTCCATAATTGAACAGGTCTAGTTTTAGCAATAATTACAATGTTTTCTATCAGTCAAGTTCTTTTATAGCACTTTTTTTAGCAGTTGCTTTCAAAGCAGCTTCACAAAGTCCTGGGGCCTGATGTATAAACGTTGCGTACGCACAAAATGGACATAGAAATATGCGTACACATTTTTCCACACATATCGGGATTTATAAAAAATAAACTTGCCGTAAATAAGTGCGCACCGTACGGATGCTCTTGACCGTGCTTACGCACTCTTTTAGAAGAGTATGTTTTTTGGCAACACCAACTGTCCCAAATAGCAATAGCTATTTAAAATGAAAAAACTTCTAAATTATCTTATTACATCACCCAATAAATCAAATTGTATCAACCTGAATTATCATTATTAGCATTCTTAACCAGGTGCAAATACTTTGAATTTACTAATTTGTTTAATGAATGGGCTATAAAAAGTAATAAATAAATAAAAAATAATGAATGGGCTATGATCATATGATGTGTTTTCCAACATGGTGGCTTAAAAAAAGAGAAAATATTCATTAAACCCATTGGGATAAAATATGTGTTTGCTAAATGGAGTGAAAAAAATGCAGAAAAATTAGCAAAAAATTTGATTTCGGAATTTCTCACAAGCCTGCTGTTACAAACACAAATCCAAATTTACAAGAAACTTGTTTGTGGACCGAATACTGTTTGTCAATCTCATTTTGCAGATGCAACACTTGTATATGAGTCAATAGTTTTAGCAGTCTTTTCTTAAAAGCATGAACTGAAAATTCCACACAGAACAGCCAATCAGAATTCATATAGTCGTGACTTCAAGCGATTTATTACAAATAGATGAAATAACTTTTTGTAAATTAAAATAATTTTGAAACTTGGGGAATTTAATTTACATTAAGACTAACGTAACGAATGTAAGAGCTCACTAAAATGCTTTAAGAAAGAATATCAGGACTCTTTAAAACTGTTTTCCAGCATTATTTCATTCATGACAGGACTTAGACATGTTCAATAACATTAAGCCTTAAAATATTTACCTCACTTTCAGATATTTAACAAACCAACTAATGTGCAAAAATATAAAATTGAATCAGTTTTTACACTTTATGGCTTAAAATTCTTTTATTTCTATATTTGACTTTCTTCTGCAGGTCATATGTACCACATGAATAAGAAAAAAAATAACCAGAGGTTTTATTATATTTGAGGTTAACCATAAAACCAATTACAAAAAAAATATATGACTTTTAAACATTTCAAAATTAATTTTAAAATCAGTTAGATTATTTTTTACAGTTTCTCATGACACACAGTTTGCTCGATGCTGGTGAGTGATATGCAAGATGGCCATTAGGTTTAAGGCCCACCTGTGCCGTTCGCTGATTAGTGGTCAGTCACACTCTTTACAGCAATCTTATTGGCTGATATGTGCCCAGAAATTTCAGTTCATGTTCATGGGAGAAGACTGCAAAAAATATTCACTTGTGTAGAAGTGTTTGCATATGCAGAATGACACTGACAAATACACAGCCATCCGTCCACTAAAGAGTAAGATTAGAGTTGTACTTCTAAATTAGTTTTTTTGTAACAGCAGGTTTGAGGGAAACTCAGATTTTTTTGCTAGAACTGATAAGCGTACAAATTAATTTTACAAATCACAAAACCTGATTTACACGTGACACTAGCTGCATCAAATGCACTCCATATTGCTAACTAATAAGATAATTGCTCATGCAGTGGTTTAATTTTTAGCATTGAAATGGCAGAAGTTTCTATTCAACCCTTGTATGGTGTTCGGGTCTACTGGACCCAGGCATGTAGCAATGTGAAATTGGTAGATTATTAACCTTTATTCTGTCTTCTCACACAAACAGAAATCACACACAAACATACAATTTTAGATTTTAGTATAAAATTCTATGATTGTTTTAATTTAAAAGGCCCAAACTGCAATGGGTCTAGCAGACCCGCCAATCCTTCCAAAGTAACAATAATGAGAACACCACACATGGTTTAAATTCTAATGTGAAGAAATAAGGGTAAAAAAAAACAATAAATAAAGTATATTTGCTGTTTGAATGACTTTTTTCCTGGCTAAAGTAAAGTAAGTATTTAAGTATTTTAAAGTCTTTATTGGGATTATAAATTAATGAGTCATTCAGGCCCGCAAACACTGCCTGAGTAACAATAATATGAACACAACACAAGGGTTAATCTAGTCAATAAAGTAAATATTCATAAACATATCTCACCATTTTCAACCACAATGTTTGACGACCAAGAGAACATTTTGTGAAAAAGTACACAGGCTTTGATTTCACATTCATTTATGCTTTCAAATAATGCATTTTGGTTTGAGCATTAGGTCTCAGTTAAAAGTTTGATGGCTTGACTATATCAAGAATGCAATAAGAAGCTAATATTCGTATTGATGAAAATGTTCTTTGTGAAAAGAAAACTTAACAGTTTTTTTTCATAGGTATGATTTCTTCATCGTCAGTCAGGCAGTGCGCTTTGGATGCGTCTCTCCTACCCATTACAACGTGGTGTTTGACAACAGCGGCCTCAAGCCTGATCACATGCAGAGGCTGACCTATAAACTCTGCCACTTGTACTACAACTGGCAGGTACCCAAACATACTTTTCTCTACTTGCAGTTGTTGTTCTTCAATCCAAATTTGTGAACTTGCAACAAGTTTGACTTTGCTGATGTATTTTTAGGGGATTGTGCGAGTTCCTGCCCCATGCCAGTACGCACACAAACTGGCTTTCCTGGTTGGCCAGAGCATTCACAAGGAGCCCAACGTGAACCTAGATGATTTCTTGTATTACCTGTAGACTAAACCATGGAAGCAATGCAGGATGCATATTGCATTTATTAGTTTTATGTTAGAGTTGTTGCTTGTTTAAGTAAAGCAAAACAAAAAAAAAATTCCTGAAAAAACAAGTACCTACACATAGCTTCAGTATAATAGGTATTAACATGGTTTGCTTTGTCTAGATTTTTTATTTTTGATATCAACCGTTTTAATGTCCTTTCCATGCTGATGCTGATTAATGCAGATTTAGTTTAGTTAAAGGACTGTTAAAATTGGTTTTTGACTGTTTAAGTGTCGAATATTGTCTTAAGATACTTTGTGTTAGTTAAGTTACAGAAAGTAGCTTTATATTGTCAATTAGTTTGACATTGCTCAGGATATTTTTGTTTTTAATGCTGATATGTTGTGAATGCTGTTGGTTAATTGAGTATTGTACATTATAACTTGTACAGAACTGTTATAGCTGTTAAAGCAAAAGATTCTAATTTAAATTGCTTTTGAAAGTAAAAATTATTGTAGTTTTCTTGCATTTCTTGTAGTTTTGGTTAATTTGTTGATTGGTTTCCATGTCGTATTTTTTTGCAGTAACTAAATGACATGAACATTTATTAAAGTTTGCTGTAATGAATAAAAGTTGTTTGTTTAAAGAAATTCAGCAGTTCTCATTTATACCGGACAAAATTAACATTTTGCTTTAGTGAAGTTTTTAGTTTAGAAAAAGCAATTTTCATTAGTTCCTAAATTGGATCAAGATGTTGCATTTATCCAATTTACCTGCTTTTAGACATGATGTTAACAGGTTACCTAGTCACACTTTAGTCATTTAATATACACAGAAAAACGTTTATTAACAAGTTAAAATAAATAAGTGGGACTTACAAAGTCACTTAAAAAATAAAATGTTCTAAAACCAATAAAAATAATACTTTTTATGTTGGATAACTGAATAGTAGGATCATGTACCACGCAGTCTTTTTTCTTTCAACTCTTAATGTGTTTGGAAATAAAACACTTGCCATCTGTGTAAGGTCTTAGTGAAAATATTTTTACAACAGTAAAATCAGTCGTCGTCTCTGGAGTTTTGTAGCCTACTAAACAGAGCATTTAAATGATTTTGTAGGTGTTTTGAGTTAGTTAATTGATTAGTGTTTGTGCCACCAGGTGTCTTAAATATTTTTCTGATACTTCATTTGTTTTTTTTCATTCAGGTAAAAAAATCTGGAAAATATCAGTTGTTGTGTAATGAATATGGACAACTTGATTTTAAAAATGCTCAAAAAGAATACCCTATAAATTAATTTCTCAAAGTTATGCACGATATTTTATATGAACGATTTCCTGAAAAATGTTAACGTTGAAGTCAGCCAGCTGTTACTGTTTTGTGCTCTGCTTGGAGCTAACAGCGCCTTCTACTGGCTACTAAAAAGAACAGCTGAGTGTTAGTGTTAGCAACTAGACAGTCGTTGGCAAACTAGATGCTACCAGAGACATCTTTTCGGTTTTTGTTTAGTTAATTTATCAAAGTTTAATTAATTCGCGTACTTTGAAGTGTTTTAGTTTTTATCTCGTATAGCAGGATTATAATGAAGATTAAAACGCGCGAACGTCACCTGACGCATTTAATCAACAGGGTAACCGACGACACCACATAATAATGAGGGACCGACTGGTTGATTTGAATCTGGTAAGTGGACGACAGGTTCACTAACTTGTTAAATGTCATTCATTTCATTTTAACATCTTGCTAGCGTTCGAGGCTGCGAGTTTCAATCTGTTAAGTTCGTGACCGCGTAGACGTCTCCTCTACGTTTGAATTAGCTGTGTTTGGGGTCTTTTAGGGGGAGCAGAATGTCGCTGATGATGGCGGTGTCTCGGTATCCATTGAGGGAGACCGCTTCATGCTGGACTTCTTCAAAAAGGTGTTTTTGTCGAATAACCTTACTCTAGTTAACATCATGGTTATTCATATGTGTACTTTATGTAATTTGAATAACAAGTACGAGTGAAGTAAAACCAAAAGAAAAAGTTAAGTGTTGGTTTATTTCAGGTGGAAGAGCTCAGTCAAGTCATAAGTACAATTTCCTCTCTTGTGAACGAGGTGAAGAAGACTCACAATTTGATCCTTACAGTACCCAATCCAGATGAGAGTAAGTTACTTCAACAACTTGTCTTCAGTTTGTGCAGTTCTGAAATAATTACTTGTACCTTTAAGTAAATTATTTTTAAAAATTCATTCATAATGTACTGTATAAATATTGTCTATTCATACGTTTAACGGTGTGAAATGAGAATTAGTGTCTCAAACGTGGGCGAGAGGAGTTCTCTCTTGGATCTAAACAAGCGAGCTCTCTTTGTAATACGACTAATTTTTCAATAAGAATCTTGAGGGAATGGGAAAGATTAGTTAAGTTCTCGAACATGCTGTGCATAATAACTAGTCAAAACTACTGTCATATGTTTAGTGTGTCTCCAGACCAAACACATTATTACACACTCAAAAGTATATACATTTTCTTCTGAAGTATGTACTTTCAGGTTGCAGTATAAGTATATAAATTGTCACATGGCATATACTTCTGGTGAATATACTCTGTTTACCTTAGGTTACACACTCCTGTTTCCTGTCAGCTTATCCAACTCAGTATTATTCTCAAAGGGAAATCTTCCAGTTGTTAGTTATAGGGATATTTAATCTTAAATGATATACTTCTTCCAAGGTCTAGCCCTGATCTTGCCATTGAAATGTATGGGAGGGAGAACTGGCAGTGTGGAATGTCTATGAAATATGTAATATATACCAATATATAGGTGTTCAGGAAAAAATGTTGGAGACAATTTATCCCAAAGATCATTATCTTAGAGAAGATAAATATTGCACTCTGGTTGCAGGGTCTCCCATAATGCAGCACAAGTTTAAAAATAAGGCTACAACAAGTATAAATTTTGGTTGTGTGGTTTGTAGTTAGAGAATTGATCATGGTTATCCTGATTATTGTTTGTTCTTTAATTTCAAAACACAGAATTTTTTTTTTCATGTGAAATTCTTTACTAATAAACCTGTGTTTATTGCTGCTCAGTAAACAAATAATGCAGCACAAATTAATTATAAAAAAGAACTACAAGCTTTTTTCCTTTTTGGAACAGTGGAGAAAAACTGGAAGTTAAGAAATAATTTTGACTATTACTATAGCTTCCTTTTGAAAATAAATACTTCAGTCCACAGAAAATTAAAAGAACTACATTTCTGGACTGAGTTATCATGGAACAAAACCAGGAATCAAAACTCAAAAGATGGTGGACCAGAATTTTAAACAATCTGAAATGGTATCATATCTTTGGAGATTAAACAAGCCACTGCTATATTGAAACCTTGGTTGTTTTTAGCAAAGCAAACGCAGTACAGCACACACTTTGCAATAGATTTTGCTACAGTCGTCTTAAATAAAATAATCAATAACGAGATGAACCTGAGGAGAGAGGCTTTTCTGGAGGCTGAATTAATTTGAAACGATTGTCTCATTCACTATGAATGATGTGTATCGATACACTCATCTTTCATCCATATATAAACATTTTAATCATTAGTAATAATTCATCTAACACCTCTTCTATTCAGTGAAACAGTGTGGTTGAGAAGCTCACGGTTAACAGTGAATTCGGTTAATCTTTGCATCCCTAATGGACACACCCCTTTAAATTATGGGTCACCAACTATGGTCATGGAGGCCTGCACATTTTAGATTCAACTATAATGAAAGTCCTGTTGGACTAATAAAGGTCCTCTTGTCTGAAGCTAATGTAGTATACATACTAGAGCATGACTGCAGGAGTCCTGAAATGCTTTAAATCATTAAAACTAATCATTCCAAGTTAACATGGCATTTGTCCTGTATATCTAATGTTTTTTATACCGTGTACAATAGGTGCTTTATTAATAGACATTCTGCTACTAGTTTAATAGATCCGTGATTATTACAGAGGGCTCTCATCAACATAATAAAAACATAAAACATAACATAAAAAAAATACCACTGTAGACAACTTAGATTCCTCTGCTGCAATACAACATGGCGATGTAATATTTCTTTGAGGGAGTGTGATGAAAAAGACACCCTGAAATCTCCAAACACAGTCAAGTTCAGGCACGCAAAGAATTATAGTATGCTTGTTTGTAGTTTGAAGTGAGTGTTGGGCTAGTTTTTGCTGATGCCAGATTTGGGGCAAGTTTAGGACATGCAGGGAGGAATGTGAGATTGAGATAAAGGCATGAGAGGAAGGGTGTGAGGGAAACCTCTTCAGCTCAATGCTCATTTTTCTCTGTGCAAAGAGTGTCTGGGTCATTTATTTGGTCATAAAAATGAAATTGTGCTTACTATATTATTATCTATCTTAGCTGTCTGATTATTTTTCTAGTCTAGTAGCTTTGAGAAGGATGTAGAGCAAACAGACCCAACAATGTTTTCAACTATTTTACAAACCAAATCTGTCTTGCTTTCAGGAAACAAAGAAAGATTAGAGCAACTCACACTAGAAATAAAAAACCAGGCCAATTATGTGCAAACAAGCCTTAAATGTGAGTAGTTCTGCATTTTTACATTGATGAAATTACACCTAAACAAAGTGAGATTATATAATTTCTCTTTCAATCTTAGCAATGCAACAAAGTCTGCCTCCAGATGATCAGGGCATATCTGTGGATGCACGCATCAAGAAAACACAGGTGGCCAATCACCTTTTTCAATAATTTTAATTATTGTTTAATTCCATGGTTATGAATTGTGCATCTGCTCTCTCTATTTTTAGTACACTAATTTGTCTCGTAAGTTTGTGGACGTTATGACGCTCTACAATGATGCTCAAGTTTCCTTCAGAGAGAAAAGCAAAATCCGGATTCAGAGACAGCTGGAGATCAGTAAGCTAAAACCTCACACTCCTGAACTCTCACTCAATTGTATTGTTAAATGTTTGTAGGGATGGGCTATAATTCGATATCGATAATTATCATGATAAATATTTTCTCGGTAAGATGAGGGAGAGATTTTTAACTGTCTGAACTCTGTGTTCTCCGTGTTAGCATGAGCTGACGGACTCCTTTTTAGCCTAGGTAGATACATACTCATGTCCACAGTCGAAAAGAAACTTGCCACAGATAGAGGGATATATATATATACAAAGTGGTGTCAGCTCCATAGGTGTCGAATAAAGTCACACGGACAAAGGTGCGCCTCTATCAGGTGATTTACGGTAATCCGTTCAAGTCTCAGTGAGATGCTTTTGAGTGTGATGGAGCTTAATAGACAAATGTCTAAATATTTTACTGTATTATTCTTGATCAAATTAAGCTAAAAGTATTTTTTAAAGAATCTTAGTGATTGGCTCTCAGTTAAAAGGTCACAGGTTGTAAATATAATTAATTAATCTCACAAGTCTTCTCAAAGATGTGTATTATTGTTGCGATTGTCACAACAGCCAATTGTGTGTGTGGGTGTGTGTATATTAACTAATTAATCACACCAATTTTTAAAACGAATCGCAATTAATTGCAGTGATAAAATTGAAACTTTTTTAATCTATGAATGTAAAATGTTAATAATTAATGTAAACTGAAGACAAAGAAACTTTTAAAATTCAAAATATGATTGTTGATTTTTTATGTTTAATTTATAACACAGATTTTGTCATGTAAACAACATACCTGCACTAAACCATCAATACCAAAACAACTTTTTGCTTCTTGTCTTGGTCAGTTTATTGCCTCTTTATCTCTTGTTGTCCAGGACTCTGCCCTTAACAGCTTGCTTAGTGAAGCCTTGTTCCTTTCATCTTTGAGAAGAAACTTTAGGTCTTTAAACCTTGGAACAATTGCAGTAGTGATCTTCATCCGTTTTAGATTAGTGCTGTCTTTCCTTTTCGGTAGTCTGAGGTAAAATCATGTTTGAATTGAACTATGGGCTGATCACCCTCAGTTGACTCCATAATTTTGCAAATGGAGATACCACTGAGCAGGAAAAAATGTATTTTATTCTTTTATTGTTCAACTCCATTTCTTATTCAATATATAATATGTATAGTAAGTACAAATTAATCCGTTTATTGCATTTAGGTTCAATCAAATGTTTTAAAATTAGTTTAACTTTTAATGAATACACATGCATTTATTTTTTAAATATACATTTTCAAAACCATACACTATTTGTAACACTGAATATTATAGTAAATTTGAATATAAGCATTAAAATACCTGTGCATTTACTTTCAAGCAAGTACAGATTGTAAATACAGATGTACTTTCATACCGTTTTAATCCAGAAAATATCCGGCAGCTGCTCAGACTGTGGGTACCGGTAATTTTGTCTTTGCAGAAATTCCAAAACTGTATCTCGCAGTTCTAGAAAGTGCAGAAGCTCTTTGCCTTGTGATGGCAAGCTCACCTCCGTGTGCAGCAGGAGAGTTTGGTGCACTATGCCCTTCATTCTCACACCGTTTTATTAATAATCTCTGTTTGGTAGGATGAGCTTTATTGCAGTTTACAACCTTTACAACTATTGCCAATATGACACAAGTCTCTATACAGTTTTTTTTACTGACGAGTACTTGGCGATGGATCGTACAACATTACACAGTGTGGGCTATGCGCAGGTATGAGCTTATAGTTTACACTCAACATTGATTTTGCTTGGTCAGATTCACAAAACGCAGCTCATACACATGCAAATTAACTTTTTTTGCACTCTCTACATTGACATTTTAGCACTCAGAATTGTGATGCTAAACAACCCCATATTTTTTTTCCTCAACACTCATCTGCTCCAGGTTGAGAACCACTACTTTAGTTGCCCAACAATCTCGTAACATTTTCAAAATGACGTCGTGAATGAAAAGGAAATGTTCGTTGCAGTATGTGGACCACACAAGACAGGTGCTCGTGTGGAAGTAACGTTAATCTCGTGGCAGCAAACATATTATGAGCACCGTCATTATCATTGCTCACAGAAGCCCTGTATATGTATATATGTATGTATATATATATATATATATATGTGTGTGTGTGTGTGTGCCTGAAGTGCGTTAAACGTAGTATGAATAAGACGCATGCACTTTGTATGACGATGAGATTGCACGATATGGTGTTGAACAATGTAATGTAAATAAAATACATTTTCTCCTACTCAGTGGTATTGCCAGCCTTGTGCCACTTGCAAAATTATGGAGTCAACAGAGGATGATCCAGTCTATAGTTAATTTCAAACATGATTTTACCTCAGACCTATCTAAAAGGAAGGACTTCACTAATCTCAAATGGCTGAAGATATTAAAAAATTTATTTTGGATCATAGGTCAATGTTACAATTATGAATGCATATTTTACATATTATTAATTTTTAGAGATATTCTTAAAACTATTTATGAATACATATTTAGATGCTTAATAATACAAATGTTAAGCATACACCCATTAAGTGTAGAAAGTATGTAATTTTCCGCCTCAACACTACCTGACGTGCTGTGTGAGATGTAATTTGAGTAATGTGTGTTCAGTCATCTGAACAGACTGTGTGTGCACTGGTCCCAGTGTGAATGGATTAATGAGGGAGTTTCTTTGCTTTACAAAACATGAAACTGTGCAGTTGGTCACCGGAGACACCAAGGCAAATGTTTCCAAGGCAACAGTGCCCATGGGATCCTTCTGTGCGGCAGACCATGAGTGCAGTGTCATGTGACTGTATATCAAGTCATGTGACGGGTATTTAAAAAAAATTATTGATGTTTCATCTTTACATAAGCTTTAGATTTATTTAATTTGTGGGATGATAGTAATTGCAACATGTGAGTCAGTGCTTTTTAGATTTAATGAGATGGGTTCAGATATTGTATGGCTCGCTCTCATTTTCTCTGTTGTATCAATATGCTCCCAAAGGCATACGCCGTACTAGTATGGTACACAAACACACACTATTCCATTACAAAGCCAAATCATTGTACATACGGCTAGCCTATAGTCGTCCTTTTATGTAATCTGAGACTTATTCACACTAAAGCAGCCTTTTTTCAAGCAACTGGACTGGCCAGTTTGTGAGATTAATTAATTATATTTACAACCTGTGACCTTTTAACTGAGAGCCAATCACTAAGATTCTTTAAAAAATACTTTTAGCTTAATTTGATCAAGAATAATACAGTAAAATATTTAGACATTTGTCTATTAAGCTCCATCACACTCAAAAGCATCTCACTGAGATTTCATATAATGTGTTTCGTGTAAAGTTGAATAATTATTTTCTCTGACAATCTGTAGCTGGGCGAATTACTACAAACGAGGAGCTGGAAGAGATGCTAGAGACAGGAAACCCCTCAATTTTCATTTCTGATGTGAGTGCAATGAAATATTATCAATGAATGTTTTGTTTGACTCTAAGACTCACCCACAAGTTGCTTACTAGCGTAATACAACATTGTAAAATTTATGACTAAACAAGATGACTTTAGAAGTGGTGGAATGAAGTTGGTAAGGATTTGCTTCGTCACAGATGTAGGTGGGGCTTAAGGCCAGAATTTGTTGAAATATTTCTAACGAGGGAAATGGCCTTTTTTTTTCTAGAAATTTCTATGCCCAATCCATACAAACTTTAGATAGGTCGCAGGTTTGGACCCCAGATCCACAGAGTTGAAGGTGATGTGAGTGATGAAACTCCATGGCTGCCCACTGTTCCAGGTGTTTGTTCACTGCTGTATGTATACTGGGATGGGTTAAATGCAGAGCACAAATTCCGGGTATGGGTCACTCCACATCTGGCCAACTGGTCACTTTCATTTTTAATGTTTGACTCTAAAACCCTGTAAGGTAAAAGTCAGCTGTATTCATATTATTTCCTTAAGAAGGAAGTAAACGAGAAAGGAGTGAAAGAAAAAAGGTATGAAAGAAGGAAGTGATCAGGGAAAGAAAAAAGAAAAGAAACAAGGTAGGATTGATAGAAGTGATCAGGGAAAGAAGGAAGGAAGAGAGAAAATAAAAAAGAAGCAAGGAAGTAAATAGGAAATGAAGGAAAGAAATGAGGACAGAAAGAATGAAGCAAACAATGCTCTAGGTATGGAGAATTATGCAATAACAAACTCTGCAGATGAACCTTTGGTGCCATCTAGTGGTTACATTTCTGAAACTGAAAAGAAATCCAAACTAGATTAACACTTTTTACTTGATAATTAATAAACTAAATGCCACAGTGGAATCCATTTTTAACAAAGTCCTAACTAAGACAACAGGCTTCTGATGGTGTTCGCATGATCTTATACACCCTTCTGAGGACATTTTATTCTTTGTTTGGGTTGTACGAAACCAATTCAAGCAAACTGTGGTTTATTTTTGTACTAAATGTTATCTCATTGCACTTTATTGAATGTAAAACAGACCAAAATATTAAGATCAGTTGTAAGATTGAGTTTAAGAACAACTTGAGCTTAAGATGCTTTTGTTCTGGCTCAAAAAATCTGACTCAAAATCATATACATATATATGTGTATGTGTGTGTGTGTGTGTTTAGGGTTTCAGACAATCTGTTTGAAGTATATTCATAAAGCAAAAATGTGCATTTATTGTTATGCTTTAGTTCTTTATTATCTTATTATTTGACATTATGCAACCTGCAGAAACCCTGCTTTTTCTCTAAACCCTCAGTTGTAAATTGCATTTACATTCCATTCCATGCCAATCAGAAACACACAGAGGAGGCATATCTAAATATAAAATTAATTGGTGTAAATCCACCATATTACTGTGATCCCTCGAGATACAAAATTAATCGGTTCCATTTTCGTATGTCGAAGAAAGCTTTACATTTAAAATGCCTAAGCTATTCCAAGCCACACAGAAAACGTAAAAATGGAAAATAACATGGAAATAACAGATGGGGAAAAAACTAGGATTTCCTTAAATGTACACATAATAAATATTATAAATAATAATAAAACAATGAAAACAGAATAAAATAATAACCCTTACCTTTCGAGTTTGACGGTGCTATGAAAGAAGAACAGAAGGTAGCGGAGGAGAGCCATGACCATAAAAATAAGCTTTGCCAAAAAAAGCAACACAAATTTTATTCACAAATTTAGGACACCAACACAAAACCAACTACACAGTAACGAAAGCTTCCATGAAGAGAGGGGGAGGGCTTTTGGGAAGGCATCATGGTTTTGATCTGACCTATAAGAGAGCAGGATGCTACGCACGAACACATAGCATCAGAACGGCAGAACAGTTCAGGCGAGTTGAATGCAGTCATGTGATTGTCAGCCTCGCAAGTTTCAAATGACGAATGTGTACGCATACGTGTCCTGCTTTTTTCCGTATTTCGTGGATTTGTTTCTTATATTGGAACATCGTCATCTTTGAGTAGCCTTGCATATCTTGTCTTTTTTTGTAACGTGAAGGATTCATATCTCGAGGTACTACTATCATTATGTAACTTTGTGAAAGTATTTTCTTTTTGAGGTTTTACCAGCATGTGGAGGTCAATGACATTCTTTTCCCCCCTAATTTCACAACAGTGTTTCCATTTTATCTTAAGAAAAAGCAAGGTTGTTTTTGCATTTTCAGATCATCTCGGAATCTCAGATCACTCGTCAGGCCCTGAATGAAATTGAGTCGAGACACCAAGACATCTTGCGCCTGGAGTCTAGCATCAAAGAGCTCCACGACATGTTTGTGGACATGGCTATGCTCGTGGAGAGCCAGGTACAATCGCCTGAAATTTTTGAATACTCAGTCCAGCACAGTTTTAACACTCTGTGTGTGTTGTACAGGGGGAGATGATCGACAACATAGAAAAGAATGTACACAATGCAGTTGAATATGTTGGTCAGGCCAAAGAGGAGACTAAAAAAGCTGTGAGGTATCAGAAACGAGCTCGAAGGGTAAAGGAAACCATCCCACACCATAGTAAAACTACACGAAATACAATCCCTTTAACAGCTTCTCTTTATCTGGTATAGAAACACGTCATTCTTGCTCTCATTGTTCTGGTTGTGCTTGCTGTGCTCGCACTAATCATTGGTTTGTCAGTGGGCCTTTCTCTTAAAACCACCACTAACCCGAATTCCTCCAGCGCTATTGCAGCCAGTTCAGGTTAAGCACGGCTGCCGAGGTAACACCTAATGCGCTGTCACTAACATTATTATTAGCTTTTTTTTATCAAGTGTGTCATTCTTAATGCTACAAATGATAATGGGATTGATTTGTCATGTAATTCAATCTAAGTTTTTGTAACCTCTTTTTTTGTCAGAAATGGGTCTATGTGGCTGTTTGTGGAGCTGCGTGCATCATCATTCTCCTCCTCATCATAATCACTGCAGTCAACGTTGATTAAGCAGCTTGCTTCCTTTTTATATTCTTTAAAAATGCAGTTGTTTTTTTGATTGTCTGATGTTTTTGTCATGCAAGGTGTAGTTCAGTGTAGTGTTGTGGGCTTTTCTGTGTTTTTTTTTTAAAGGTCTAACTGACAATATTGGAAGAAACAATGTAGATGTTCTTTTGTCCCCACATGATATGATGTTAGATCTAAGATAATTGTTAATTATATGTTATTATATTTTTAATTACAAGTTTGTTTTTGTACCTTAGCTGCTTATAAACACTTATATTTTGAAAATAAATGTACTTCTCTAATTAAAATGTTGCCATTTGTAATTTTTTTTTGGAACAAGATATTTACATTATAATAATGTTTAAAGAAAAAAAAACTATTTATTGGTCCATTTGTTGTCAACATTTTAACCCATATTTTAATCAAGTCAATGAGAATTTTATCAAGAAATAAAGGATATTTTTAAATAGTTATTTTGGCTGTAAGTTAATAAAAATAAACTTGTATTGTACATTTGTCTAAATCTCAAGTACAATATTAATTTTCAAAGAATATTAAAGAGTCAAGTCAGCACTGTCGCTTTGGTATTAATTAATTTAAGAGATCCTGCGGTAATATTAACATTGAGAATAAACAAAATGTTTTAATGTTTCGAAAAGATACTGAAAAGTACATATTTGAACATGTTTTTAGAGTAAATGGTCAAGGAATGCAATTTTATATATAAGCTAATTGACCACTGATGTTTCTGCTTTATGCTTTTAAACATGTTTGTTATGAGAGATAACATCTAAATAGCTAATTCAGTGCATTTGTGTTTTTTTTTTATTAAAACACGATGTGTTTTCTGTTCAACTTTCATCTAAATGATCAAAGAAATTGATTTTTGTGAAAAAAGATTATTTTTCTCAAATTAATAACACAAAATACAATTATTTTAAAGGTGCAGCATCTTTTAAAAGCTGGTTGGCTTTGTTCTGTAAGCACTAAGCAGATATGGTCAAAATTGACATAGAATACAATTAGTTAAAAATCTATGTCTTGTTGAATTTTAAATGAGAAAAAAAAACAGAAACAAGTATTTGTAGATAAGTTATAATAATCTACCAATCCATCCATACATTTTTTTAATTAATATATATTTACACCAATAAGGTCTGTGTAAGGGAGATGCAACTTATATTTCTCAAAATAAAAAGTTTTCAAATTGGTCAGTTTTCATGTTTCACTGTGTTTTTTTCCCTTCTATTTAAAATCTTAATGGTTATTTTGTGACCACCTTTACCCGAACAGAGACTCGTGTCGGTGACGACTATGGGAACTCTACTAGGAGCGATCTACTCTTTCCACACTTTTTTCAAAATGCCAATCAATGGCCGTGCTGATGTAACGTTCAGGGTGGATGAAGACAGTCGTCGATCCAACTCTTTTAACACCAGTTCAACGGGGCAGCTGCTCTGGTCTACTTGGCGAGAGTGTTTTGGATCATGGTCGTGGCATAACTGGTATCCTCAGTGCCCTAAAGTACCAGACATGGAGTTTCAGATATCTGGGCACCAGAGCATGTGCCTACATCCCTGGGTCAGAATGTCTGGCTGCAGGGGAGTGGCTTGGGAGGGACTGTCAAGAGGGAGCTGAGTTCAAAGAACCAAGGTTGATCGGGCCAATAAAATGCCACATTAGGACCTCTGCGTCGTCCTCCCTGATCTTTCACAGGAAGGGTGCAAGGGCCAGCAATGCGATAGAGCATTCGCCCTGAGAGGAGCCTGGGACAAAGTGTAGAACAGCCAGCACTGAGCATTCTCTAGGGTGACGAACGGGTCTACCTCCACTACACAAAGCGCTCCTAGATCTCTGGGACTGCCAGGGGATGAAGTCCCTATTCTTCTGACGGGTTTCCACCAAGACAGTGTATCTGCTGAATGGTTCAACCTGCAGGGAGTATGTGACTAGGTACAGCTCCCAGTGCTGACTCCAGAAGAGCAGTCTGCCGAGTGAGAGCTAACAACGGAGTGCGCATATTCTTCCTTGTTGACTGACAAATAATACACCACCGCTGTGTTGTCCATTCTGACCAACATATATCAACATATATATTCAAAACTAACCCTCTGAATAATTTTTTTTTTTTACAGTACCAGGGGTTAAACATGTTTTTCAGCTCTAAAGTTGGGCAGTTTTAACATTGGAGTGAATGAAAACCTGTTCACTACTGACCCAGTCCCCTTGCGGCCGGTTGAGTAAGCACAGTTCAGTCCCTTTCTATTGCACAGTTGCTACTGTCGACAGCGACAAGCAACAACTCTATTTTTTCTAATAATACATTACTACTTGAATTGAGTTTGATATAAAGTATACTGTTTTATTTTAAGATGTTATTTCAATTAATATTTTATTTAATAATAATTTTTTCCCATAAAAACTGTAAATAATTGTTGTTTTAAATAATTTATTCATTATTTGAAAAAAGTAACTCCGTAACTTTTTGAGTCGAGTAACTAGTAACTGTAACTAGTTTCTATTTTTTTAATAACTAGCACAACACTATTGTCCAATTCTGGAAATTAATATATAAACATAACTTTTCTCCACACAATACTCCAATCTGGACTAAGCCATTTTGCTTTACTGAATGGTTAAAAAAGGAATCTGGCAATTTGTCAGATTCCATTGCTCGCAAATGGTCCTCGTATAAAAAAAAAAAAAAAAATATAATATATATATATATATATATATATATATATATATATATATATATATATATATATATAACGCAACTTAAACAGGCTCTTCTCAGTAGTTCAGGTTAACAGCATCAGTAAAAGCTCAAAAAAAATGTTCAACTTGTTCCTGATTATGGGGCTGGGGAAAAAAACTGTGGTACGGAGAGAGGAGAGGTACAAAAAGGGAGGTTATACTTGCAGTACCTTAATTAAAAAGAACTGAATCCCAAAACAACCGGTCATATTTAACCCTTTAACCCCTATAATGATACTTTAATTATAACAGTTCCTTGGTATTCTTGTATTTTTGACATGAAATGTTCTTGTATCATTTTTTTTTGCACGTTTTTCTTATGGGGTGAGATTCTTTTTTTTTTTTAATCTGGCAAAAATGTGTGTAAACAGTGTCAAAACAGTGTGTAATAACAAGAAAAGTAAAAAAAAACTGAATTTAATTTATCAAGTTTCTCTTTATAAACAGCTATAAATGTAGACCAAAAAGATTTTTGAGATTACAGAAAGAACCTCAAAACTAATTTACATCAACTCAAACAGTTTTGTTTGAATAGGGCTTTCAGTGTCCATTTCACAAGTTTTTTATTTACCTATGTACAGGCATTTTTTGTGTCCCTAATGCGTCTGCCTCTGCCACTGACATCATCTCCACCCTTCAGGAGGATTTCCCTTCATCAGAAGAGTCTCTATAAATATAAAGACATTACAAAAGATTAGATAAGATTTGTCAAAAGTACACCAAAATTAGCAAAAGATAAAATAAAAAATATATAATGATTAGATAACATAAAAATAATGAATGAAGCAAAATGTTGTTGAATTCAAGAGCATGAGCAGTAATAAAGCAATATTATAAAATGTTAATTAGAAAAATTACAGCATATAATGGAAAACATTGTTGTTATAAAGCTGTGAATAAACCCTGTGTATAAAAACTATCACTGTGGTTGAGATGGTGATAAACGTCCCCTGCCTGCTGCTGCAGGAATAAAATCGCCTCTAAAACACTCCACAAACTTCACACACACACATATATGTATATATATATATATATATATATATATATATAATATATATTAGATATATATATATATATATATATATATATATATATATATATATGCAAGGGACAATTTTATATATTTATAATATTTATATATATATATATATTTATATTTTATTATAATTTTTTAGTTTTATATATCCTATGCGTTTCCTCTTTGTAATCTGTGTAACGTAGGTAATAAGCTACAAAGCTGTTTGAGCCAAAATATTCCTTCTTTATGAGAGGAGACGACACAATTGCATAAAAACACAATTGCATAAAATGACTAAATGGCTGATTCGAAAACACTACTGACATCAAAATCAGCTTCTACTTCTACTAGTTACAGTTTAATTATATGGTAATTACTGTGCGATTACAGGGTAACGACTGTATATTTACTGTGTACTAATGGGGTACTTAATGTATAATTAATGTATAACCCCACATCCAGTGTATTACAGGGTAATTACGTTGGAACTGAGGAGAATAAACTCCACTTTATATTACAGCCCTCATCCAGTGTAGCTACAGAGTAATTACGGTGTAACTACAGAGAACAAGCGCCAATTTAGTTTACAGCCCTCATACAGTGTAGTTATAGGGTAATTATGGAATTAACTACAGAACCACAATGCTGCTAGTCGGTAACCTTTTAAATGCAAAGGAAGTACAAAATTATTGCCAATAATTAACCAGTAAGTACACTGAATTTACACAGTAATTACCTATAATTACTTTGTAAATAGACAGTAATTAATCAGTAAGTACACTGTAACTACCCTGTAATTACACCAGAAGTACTCTGTAATTAGGGAGCTGTAATCTAAAGGGTTACCAAGCCATGAATCTCTATCAAAATCTAAGCTTTTTGATGGCGTCCTCAGGTGGACTGCCCACATTCTTTAATGTTCTGTTCTTAGAAGTAAGGAATAAAAACCGGTAGTTCATTGCTCTGAAAGAGGAGTTAGAGAGAGCTTAATATTCCAAGGGTATAATATTAATAATATTCCAGGACTTTGTTTATTTATAAAGGTGCCATTACATGTAACAATATAAAAGTAAGGGCTCTAGTAAAGGTACTCTGAAGTCATTAATACACATATTGTTTATATCGCCAAAAATGATGAACTCACACATCTGAGAATTTAGATGGAGAGAAGATTTTAGATAGATAACCAATATTTTTGCTCTTGACATTGTAAAATATTACTCATAGGTGATTACAGTACAATTAATAGGAAGGTATTGCTGGAGATCATCAGCATAGAATTGGTATGACATTCCAAACTTCCTATTTATGTCAACTATGGGCAATATATAGAAAGCAAATAGTATTGAGCCAAGAATGGATACCTGAGGCACTCCACTCTGAACCAGGACTGGAGAGAAAACCAAGCTGTTACACTGAACACAGGAGACTCAATTACTGAAATAGGAATGAGTCCAGCACTGCATCTCCCAGCAGGCCAACATGCTCAAAGGCTGCTGAGAGATTTAATAATAGCAAAACTACCACTCTTTGTTTATCGCAAGAAATTATTTTAGGCTGTTTTCCTTTAAAAAGTGAAAGGTACAGTAATGTAATTTTATAGTATTGTACACTCAGTACTGAAGGAATCTGATCTTCATATTCTCACCAGATGTAGTATTGAATAGAGGTAATTTTGGCTTACTTTAATCATACTGCCTGGGTTGCTTACTTTTTGGCTTCTTTCTAGCAAAGATGTATTCGTCCATTTTGGACAGGTTCTTATTCTCTGCAATAAAGCTAAAGCAGATGTAGCGATGCTCATTGAATAGTGAGAATTCAAAAAGTTCAGAATTCAAAAGAATTCAAAAAGTTTTATACTATACCCAAGAAATCCATTTGCCCAGCGTTGAAGGGAGATCGATGAGCACCTCTGTTGCCATGTCACATTCAGGACGTGCTATTCTGCATTTTCTATTGAGCTGTGAGTGAGTAGAGGCACAGATGTTATGTAACGGCACTGTTTCAAAGTCAGAGACAGAAAGAGAGCATCCACACACTTACAGTAAAGACAGCTTGATAAAGACCCTAGCTGAAGCCAGTGACAAATGAATAAAGGAAAATCTCACCTGACTGGGACAGAGTCTGTAAAGGGACGTAGACAGGAATGCGACAGTCACTGTTCTTTTTTCACTCGCTGTGAGTCAGTGATTTGCCGAGTGACGAGGGAGTCACACTGCTGGAGAATGTGCTGCATTAAAAAAAAAACATAGAACCAAATTTGGCTCTTTGGTCCATAATTATAGGGAAACCGTCTTGGTGCTATTTAGATCCAAATTCTACCTTTAGTCAAATTTCTTTTCTTTTTAGGGTGTCTTTGCATTAAAAAAACACATTGTAGCTAATCGTTTAAGTGAACACAAGGTATGTTTAACATGCAATTTTCTAATTGAGGGACATTAGTTGATGTTTCAAACTATCAATTTAATAACAATATCAAAGATCTGATATCAAATTAAAAGACAAGGTTTTAAATGTATTCATACATATTTGTTTTTATCCCTGTAAGACACACCACAAAATTAACGCAAAACAGATTTGTTGTATTTCTCCTAACAATGCATTTACAAGATTAATTTATTGTGAAGATAAAGTTAGCTATCTCTCTTTGTGTAATCTATATGGGATATGTAAACATTATATTCATTTAGTATTTTTGACATATGTGAGTTGAATGTGAGGCTCTGTTTATATGAACTCAAGCCTACCTTCAAGATAGACTTTCATCTTGGATATTCAATCGTTAGCAATCACATTATATGAATAATGTATGCGCGTGAGTGGCTTTACTTTTAAATAACCTCAACAGAAGTTAATTTACCTGTGCAGGAATAATGCTAGCATACTTACAAAATTTTCTTATTTTGACTGCCAACATAGCTGCTTAAAATTACACTAGATGTGAGATTAAACATTAAAAGACCGGCGTGAATGAGTCATATATAACCTTGGTCAATCACTGGAGGAGGTGCCTTTGATTTCATTGTACAAGCCTATAGTTAAACATCACAGCCAAAAACATAGTTTTTTTTTATGAGAGCCCAAAAATGTGTGTCTCCTACCAGTCATTGCCCAGTATGTGTAATTGCCATCAGCGATTTAGACCCAAAGACAGTTAAAGCCAGAGATATTTAGCCCCGAAGACATTTAGAGCCAGATATATTTAGAGCAATATCCAGTTGTTCTTCACAGGGTTGGTTTTAAAAACCACATTTAAAGGCTGGTGCTGAATCGTACAAAAAAAGGTTTCTCTATGATTAGGAGCCAATGGACCAGATTTGGTGCTGTTTAACACCATATATTTAGAGTTCACCAAGAACGTCTAAAATATCACGATAGTTTACCTCAACCATAGCTTGTAACATTAATCTTTTTAACCTTCCAAAGTGCTCTTTCTGATGTACACATTTCTCCATAACCCCCATGTTGAACATACTGCAAATTTGTTACAATTTTGTCTTTTTTTTAACCAAGATGATTTAATTTTTATCTTTAACAAAATATACTATAGATTCAGCAGTCTTTTCTCCATTCCTATCCAAATCCCACATCTATTAAAAGGGTCACTTTCTCTATTATCATCTACTCCCAGCCTTGTAAGATGCAAAGGATGTTAAAGTCTCCTGTGTTCTTTTTCCTTCTTCAGGCTTGCACATTTTCCCATACAGTGAGAATATAATCCATGCAGCGCTGAATATTATGTAACTGCAGAGAAGAGCAGATATTAGTAATCCCACACGGGCGGCCTGTGGCACACTGGCTTTCTGACATCACTGTCTGAATGGAGCACTGTGGGTAAACACGCTTCAGAGGCGACCATGGAGACCTTTGGAGTTTACAGAGAGCAGAGTGTAGATTACTAGATTATGGGCCATGGTATGTACAGATGTGTGAATGGAAGAGCTTTGTTTATTTGCATTGCTTTGTGTTTTGCTAGATTTTTTTTAGCTTCTGAATGTGTGTTCATGTTGTTACATAAGTCATATTTGCATTGTTGTGCCTTTCTTTAGATTAGGATTACTGGATTCATTGATGTCTGTTGATTGACTGATATTCATGGTGGATGCAGAGGACATTTGAATGCTCATGTTTATGTGGCTCTGTGCGAGAATCAGTGTATGATGTCAGATGTCTGAGGATGGTTGTTATGCATGCAGAAAATGTGTTTGCATGTTGTGTATGTGCAATTACTTTTTTTTCAATCTTTACTTCTCTTCTAAGAGGTTTTTCCAGCGATTAGGGTGTTTGTGGACAAACACTTTTTTAATTTGAAATATTGAGGTTACAACTGCAGCTGGTTTGATTCCTGTTGAATAACATAATTTATAAACTGTTTATACTGATATTTGTCATATAGAATAATACAAAATTAAGAGTATTTTATCTTTTGTTAACTTGAATCTTTACCATTTGTTTGTCTATATATAATATACAGGATCAAACTGATGTGGTTAAATGTAGAAATTTGTAAATATTTATACTTTTATTTATATATAATTTTTTAAAATAACGAATATAAATTCATATTAGTGTATTGGTAGGGATTCAAATTTATCAAAAATTTCAGAAAATAAATTCAGACAAAAATTATGTTTATGAATATATATTTGTCATTAATTACCCAGACTATCCATCTAGCCTAAATGGTGTCCTTTCAAATTAAACAGGCTAAGAAATCTGTCTATATTCAGTAAGTAAAATACAGTAGTCAAATGACTGCAGCATTGCCTTGTGATGTAACATGACAGTCATTCTTGGTGGGAGAGATGACATTGATTGGTGCTGGTTGGCCACATGATAGAGACAATAAAGAAGTCAGCACTCATACTACAAAACTTTATTGTGTACACTGCAATAAAATATACAGCTTGTGTAAGTGTAAATTAGCAGGTCCATAATGAATATGCAAAACAGCCATTCATGTCTAAAGCCCTATGGGGGGGGGTCTTCCATAATCAAGCACTAAAACAGCTGGGTGCAAGGTGAAGGGGTTATAGTCTCTGTTCTCCTTTATTTCAAGTAAGTCTGTCTCAGTATTTTCTTTCAGCACACCTCAAGTACAAATATACAGCATCTCTTCAGCAGTACAAAGCTAGCTCATTGGCTAAAGCTAACAGAATGTCATAATTTTCATATTTCCCAAAATCTTAATATTTTGATAGCACTGCTATTTTGTACAGCTATCGTCACAGAATCCTCTTCCTCTATTCCAGGAAGACCTTAGATATTAGAGACTTTTCTTTTCTTCACTTTGCATTTAAGGATGCTCCACAGATGATCAATGTGTTTTTGGTGATGGATTATTCTCTTGTGGGCCAATCAGGTGCAATGTTGCAGTCACAGAAAAGACAGAGAATTGCTGAAAAGCTGAAAACTCTGAACTTTAAGCAGAAATCTTCTTGCACCAATTACTCTAGACTAGTGGCACTTAGTCCGCAGGGGAAGTTGCAACAGAACAATAGAGTTGAATTCCATTTCCCTCCCTTGCCTCTAACCCTTAGCAATTCGGCTGAAAATTTTATGAATTGGTACACCACAGTGAAACCTACATATAAACATGTAAGAGTCTACAATAAAGTTAATAGTCTGAAATAATGCATGATTCATTTAACAATAGCATTTTCTTACATAGTCATTGGCTGTATTTTTCATAAAATTTGTATATTGAATTATTAAAACTTAACTATTATATTAAAACTAACATAAAATAATCATTTTCAAATTGTTGTTTCTTTTTTTAAATGACAAGAAATGACAAGAATAAACAAGGCTGTTTGTGCATCATGCATTGCTGGATGGGAAATCATTTGGGATAATTAATTCCAAATGGCACCAGTAGCCATGTAGTCCCAGAATGATAAAAATGTTTTTTTTTGTAAGCCTAGATGCATCTGGAGTATAAACACTGTGTGCAGAATTATTAGGCAAATGAGTATTTTGACCACATCATCCTCATTATGCATGTTGTCTTACTCCAAGCTGTATAGGCTCAAAAGCCTACTACCAATTAAGCATATTAGGTGATGTGCATCTCTGTAATGAGAAGGGGTGTGGTCTAATGATATCAACACCCTTTATCAGGTGTGCATAATTATTAGGCAACTTCCTTTCCTTTGGCAAAATGGGTCAAAAGTAGGACTTGACAGGTTGCGAAAAGTCAAAAATAGTGAGATATTTTGCAGAGGGATGCAGGGCTCTTAAAATTGCCAAACTTCTGAAGCGTGATCATAGAACAATCAATCGTTTCATTCAAAAGTCAACAGGGTCGCAAGAAGCGTGTGGAAAAACAAAGGCGCAAAATCATTGCCCATGAACTGAGAAAAGTCAAGCGTGCAGCTGCCAAGATGCCACTTGCCACCAGTTTTGCCATTTTTCAGTGCTGCAACATCACTGGAGTGCCCAAAAGCACAAGGTGTGCAATACTCAGAGACATGGGCAAGGTAAGAAAGGCTGAAAAACGACCACCACTGAACAAGAAGCACAAGCTGAAACGTCAAGACTGGGCCAAGAAATATCTGAAGAGAGATTTTTCTAAGGTTTTATGGACTGATGAAATGAGAGTGAGTCTAGATGGGCCATATGGATGGGCTCGTGGCTGGATCGGTAAAGGGCAGAGAGCTCCAGTCTGACTCAGACGCCAGCAAGGTGGAGGTGGAGTACTGGTTTGGGCTGGTATCGTCAAATATGAGCTTGTGGGGCCTTTTCGGGTTGAGGATGGAGTCAAGCTCAACTCCCAGTCCTACTACATGTTTCTGGAAGACCCCTTCAAGTAGTGGAACAGGAAGAAACCTGCATCCTTCAAGAAAAACATGATTTTCATGCAGGACAATGCTCCATCACACGCGTCCAAGTACTCCACGGCGTGGCTGGCAAGAAAGGGTTTAAAAGAAGAAAAACTAATGACATGGCCTCCTTGTTCACCTGATCTGAACCCCTTAGAGAACCTGTGGTTCATCATCAAATGTGAGATTTACAAGGAGGGAAAACAGTACACCTCTCTGAACAGTGTCTTTGAGGCTGTGGTTGCTGCTGCACGCAATGTTGATAGTGAACAGATCAAAATACTGACAGAATCCATGGATGGCAGGCTTTTGAGTGTCCTTGCAAAGAAAGGTGGCTGTATTCACTGATTGGTTTTTGTTTTGTTTTTGAATGTCAGAAATGTATATTTGTGAATGTAGAGATGTTATATTGGTTTCACTGGTGAAAATAAATAATTGCAATGGGTATATATTTGGTTTTTGTTAAGTTGCCTAATAATTATGCACAGTAATAGTTACCAGCACACACAAATATCCTCCTAAAATAGCTAAAACTATAAACTACTTCCAAAAATATTCAGCTTTGATATTAATGAATTTTTGGGGATTATCGAGAACATGGTTGTTGTTCCATAATAAAATTAATCCTTTCATAGGATGTTTTAGAGACATTTCTCAGATGTACTTTGTGTTTTTAATCTCGACCTCTAAAAATTACAGAGCAAAAGATCTACTGTTCTTCAGCAAACTCTGCGCTTGTCTGAGAAATCTTTTCCTCTCCAATGATGTCTGTGCTTGCAGAGAATGTTTTTGTGTAAAATGTGTTTTGTGTGTGTTTTACTGTACAAACTTTGGCATGTCAGAGTGTTTTGGTGTCGCTACAAACTGTTTAGTTTACAACAATGAATTAGGAAGCAAGATTTAAAAATGAAAAAAATAAATAAATAAATAAATAAATCAACAGAAGCCATTTCAGAAAAAAGCTAAGACTGACTACATGAATATCAGTTTGTGGTAAGATCATTTTCATTTCAGCACTCAATGACATCAAATAATTATTGTTTAAATTCATATTATTACAATTAATAGTATTATTACAATTTTAATGTCCCTTTTTACATATGCCATTTCTCCATTTTTTGGTCATGTGACCAAACGGTTCATGCACATGGTGTTGTCCATCACCCGCAAGTCAAACTCAAATGTTTATATCTGTGAAAATAATTGAGTAGTTCTGTCCAAATCAGCACATGACTTAACAGACGTCCTCTAAGAAGAATTACCGCTGAATAAATCTATAGCTACAAAATTAGTTCTGAGAGGATCAAGCTTTCTTTTTCCGATGGTATCTTACAACTACACAAGAGTCAAGCTGAAAGAGTCAAAGGTCGAAACACTTTGATCATTCTACTACTATTCTTGGAACTACTATATTACTGGTGCCCTCTGTAATCAATGGACTATGTTAAGCTTTGTTTTCATTTAAAGGGAAGCTCAGCTACAGGATACTCATTGGAGCCATCATAAAGCATAGCAGTTTATAGTTTTTTTCAGTGTGAACCCATTACAGGACAACAGGGAGGGGAAATCAACTACTACATTGTAGAAGCTTTACTGTTTTCAAATGAAAGACAATAAGTATTTATAAATCTATCTATCTATCTATCTATCTATCTATCTATCTATCTATCTATCTATCTATCTATCTATCTATCTATCTATCTATCTATCTATCTATCTATCTATCTATCTATCTATCTATCTATCTATCTATCTATCTATCTATATGTATCTATATGTATATATATATATGTATATATCTAATATATATATATTTTTTGCACTCTCAACATTGACATTTTTGCACTAAGAATTGTGATGCTAAACAACACCATATTTTTCTTCCTCAACAGTCATCTGCTCCAGGTTGAGAACCACTACTTTAGTTGCCCAACAATCTCGGTGTCGTGAATGAAAAGGAAATGTTCGTTGCAGTATGTGGACCACACAAGACAGGTGCTCGTGAGGAAGTAATGTTAATCTCGTGGCAGCAAACATATTACGAGCACCGTCATTATTATTGCTCACAGAAGCACTGTACTCCCCGTGAGCACAATGTGTGTTGTGTGCTGTGTTCATTCTGTGCCTTCTCATAAAAAAAAAAAAATAAATTATATATATATATATATATATATATATATATATATATATATATATATATATATATATATATATATATATATATATATATATATATATACATATGATATATAAATATATATCTTAAAATAAATAAATATATTATAATTTTTTATATAATTTTTAAGAACAGTTCCAAAACGTTTTAGCTTGAATATGTTTTTTTCTGGCTCTCCTCTGTCTACAGACGTTATGTATCTACGTGATTAAAAATAGGTTTCATATAGATCTCTACTAGAAATAAACCAACCTTGATTAGTTTTGTGTGGTTGATATCCTTTCTTCATCATCATCATGAATTCCAACAGATGCTTTAGTGGGTAATTTTGCAATGGTTTTGGGAGTGTTTTATAATCCAAGAATTTCTATCATGTAGTATGTGGTTTTTGTATGTGGTATTGAAACTCTATGTGTTGATGTTAGAACCATGTCTCTCTTTCCTGCAGGAGATGATGGGGTCTGGAAAGCAAAGTGAAGTGGGGGTACAAAAACCATCTCAAAAAGATTTACAGTGGGTTCAAAAACAGCTGTCGATCATCACCAACAGTACCAGTGGACCAGGCAGGACAAAGGAAAAGGTGAGAAGTCGTCTAAAATACAGTGAAGGGTTCATTGCAACCTGGTATGAGCTGCTCTGTTGCTTGGTGTCTTTAACCATATATATGTGTATTAAATAAAGTTGCAGTAAGCTGTGGGACATTAGTGGATTAGTCCATGTCCTTACAGGATGTTTTTGAAGACTTTGCTTTCTTCTCAATCTGAAGCAAGTGTTAATTTTTGTTTCGCTCTTCTTCACCGACTCCACCCCCACCTTAACCCTTCCATCTGTTCCTTCTTTGAAGACAAGTTTTTTCCTTTTGGTGTTACTTGATGAGTTGTTTAAGCTGTGGCCATTCTTTAAATAATTTAGATTTCATGTAAAGCGGCTGATTTTTATTTTGTTAAACATACTCTTATCATCTGTCCATTGCGTTGACATGACTGAAACATTTGTTGTAATGTGTGTGCATATGTATATATATATAATATATAATATTATATATTATATATAGATATAGTATATATATATATGATATATATATATATATATATATATATATATATATATTCTTATAATATCTACAAATGTTTAAGCTGCATCCATTCTGTAAATAATTTAGATGTATTTTATAGCAGCTGAATTTTTTTGTGAAATATACTAATCAGTCCATCACTTAAACTTGGCATCAACCTTTTTGCGACAAATTGATAATATTATTAATATTGATCACATTTAAATATAACAAAATATGGGAATATGAATAAGTATGTCTATACTTATTTTAAAATGTTATGTTTTTTTCCGATAATGTTTTCAGATTTAAAAGTGCTAAAAATTAAACAAATAAAAAGTGTTTCTTGATAAATTTGTGGCAGAAATGTTCATGTCATATCCATTTATTACATTTTAAAAATGTATGAGCTTGTCAAATGTTAAATTCTAAAATGATAGAAAATCGAAGTATTTGATTTAAATTTAAAATAAACAGAAAACTAATTTTCTCATGAAATTTTGGTTAATATGCATTTGAATGGTTGATTGTGTGTTTGTTTGTTTGTTTGTTGTTGACCAAATGATTCACTTCTCATCCTTTCCCAACATACCGTTTGTGCAATTCACTTTTAAGGGTGCAAAATGAGTATTATTATTTCCCAAACCATACCATAAACAAAAAAATATCCGAACGGTTGCGGATGTGTACTTGCTTTTGTTAGATTTTGAAGTGCAGATACTCAACTGGCTGATACTACACACAGTCTACTGGGATTTGAGGAGTTTTATCTCTGACCCACACAAGTGAGCCCTCAATGCAGGGCCGGAGTGGGACACATGTGCAGCACTGAAATCCAGGCTGAACGACAGACCCAACCCCGAACCTAAATCCAGCAAATGAATAATAATAATAAAAAGAATCTTAACTACAGACATAAAGGAAAGCTTGCATAGTTTGGACATACAGTTCAAACTATGTAAGTTGTCATTAGAACATTGATCATTAAAACATATCTTTCTCTTGCTTTCTGTAGAGATTTATGGTAATTTCTGGTACTTTTTTCATTAAACTGACTAGATTGTGGAAAACATTAACAGAGAACAAATAACTTCATTATGAGTGTTATTACCTGTAGTGAAGTTGCTGGTGCTAGTAAATACAAGTAATGGTGACGCAAAGGCATTATGTGTAAAATATTAGATTTTTGGTAAAATATTAAAGTCACTGCTGTGTTCATTGTTTGGTCTCAATTTGTAGTTAAAACAGTGTTATCGGTGTTATTTTAGAATAGTTTTTTCTTTGATATGTTATGTTCACTTTTGTGTAATTGCCATGTAGAATCAAATATATATGTTAACAAACATATAAATATAGATGGAACAAATTCATCATAAGGTTGATGGTAAAATAATGATTAACTATTTAAAAACAAAACATCACAATAACTAAAGCTAAAATTATAGTTAGGTTCCATCTGCATGTAAGGCTGTCAGTGTTAACTAGAACACTTCATCTTAATATCAAAGGAATACTAACTTTTTTGAAAGTGGCTGACTGAAATTAACAAGCAGGCACATTTGTTACTATGTGCTCACACCTGATTCCACTGGCACAATATACATTTAGAGCAAAGAGGCCCATCTGGAATTCTCCCGGTTCTCCCGATTGATCCTCCCTCAATCTAATTTGACACATTTTTCTTTCAAATGCAGCACAAGGATTAATAATGACAATATAGACAGTGTTTTGAATGTATTGCTAGAATATTTTCTAATGAATGAATGAATGGGTAAAAGTAAGTTATGTTATTATATACAGTGTGGGTAATGGCAGTTAAAACCACTTTCATCTCTTAAAGTTTTAGTGTCGCCCAGTCTTACAGACTAAAGATTATGAACATTTACATTGGTACATGGCACTTCTTTGGTTCTCAGATGATTCGGTTCATTTGAACAAATCATATGATTCATGTTATCCATCAGTTTAATGCTCTGCAGTTAGATGAGTTTGATTCCCCATGCGAATTCCTCCAACGGGGAAGCTGCATTTTATTCCAGAACACCCATTAATTCCAGTCCAATCTCTTATTTAAAAAAGATTAAATCCATGCTTGTGGTAACCTGTGGTTCTTATAAGCGGATACTTTTTTGCTTTCAGATTTGAAGAGGATGTAAATTGCTCTCTTACACTCAGGGCTAATAACATTTACTTGGCTGAAGTGTTTTACAGATCTTAATGAGTGCTGCAGTGTGCCTGGGGTCTATGTGACTTTTACAGGCAGAAATATGCACAGACTTGGTTGAGTTCCATATTTGGCTGTGGTTATGCAATGCTAGATATCCCATGAGACTGCAGAGGGCTCTTTTTGGAGAGTCTAAGGGAGACAGGGACAGAGAGGAGAACGAGATCCTTCTTAATTATTGCTTTAGGGTTGCCAGCTCTGCAATGAGAATCCAAGGTTTTTTTTGGCTTAGCTTGAGGTATGTTGTGATGTTTCATCAACGGATCCGACGCTACAGTATGTTTAAATACAGTATTCATCTGTTCTTCTTGGCATTTGTTTCTGAGCATGCAGTACCTGGGAAAGACACAGAAGGCAGTCTTGTCTTGTTTCAATGCCAATTCTGGGGAATCCCTGAACAGTACAAATAATCCTCTTTAATACCCTGCTGCTTCTGCATCCTTTCTCCCTGATTGGCTGGGACTGCTGGGAATAGTCTTGTCATAGCATAGTGGGAGATAGATGATTGGTTGGGCTCTCTCACTGGAAAGAACATTAGAGAAACACTAGGTTCACTGAGTTTCTCTCAAGGGTTCCACACTAAAACACTCCTCATTTTGCAGACCACCCGCAAACATTTTTAAACAGTTGCTATGCAAACATTTGTTGATAATGAAGACACTTATCAACAATAGCTGAACATACAGTACATGTCTTTGTATTTGGTCTGTATATGATTGGCCTAATGAAATGTGAACCAATGATAACAATGTTCACATATTATTATTTATTTGTACTCCTGAATTAAATTGTAGAATGGTGCATTAGTTTGAGTAAAAAACATTCCTTATTTTGATTGGCAGTTAATGTTTTGATTATTAATGGTCATATAATTGCCACATTATTATACAAATAATCACAAATTATTCACAGTTTGTTCTTCAAGAAGACACACTTTCAAGTAGTTGGACTAACAAATAATACAAATTAATTGGACTGTTGGGATTGGCACATTAACTCTGTCTCTGTCCCTCTCTTTCACAGACTTGGAGCTTTGCGAAAAGATTATTTTTGTTTAATAATAAACTATAATGTCTCTTCAAATTCTGTTCTGCTCCATAAAATAATAGAATTTAAGATGACTTCAAATATTTGTTGGTCTCCATGACTGTAAAGTTTATACATAAGTACATTTAGATTTTTTGACAGTTTTTACTGTGTGTGTTTGTGTGTCATTAGCCAATAGTTTTTTAAACTTGTCAAATAATTTAAAAACACTATTTGAGATCTAGCACACAATAAAAGTGAATTAAAAATATTTTAAAAATGCATTAAATAATGTCTGAAGATTTTGTCTTTTTTGTATAAATAGGTTAAATAAACAAAAAAGAGAAGCTATTTTTGTGGATAGGTTACTATCCATAGTTTACTTTTCACAATTTATCCATTTGTTTTTTTAATCACTACACTGAGATCATAATAAAACTATGTATTGCAATACATGCTAATAACAGTATTATGTATTTTACAGTAAAATTATTTTCTATGAAAAAAGTCTACATATTCATATAAAGAAAACAGAAAGCTGCTGTGTCTTCTTTCTACGTAAGCTTATAATACGTTCAAATTTCATATGTTCAATACAGCAAAAAACATGAACACATTTTATCTTGTACAGGGTTCAAAAAGGGTTTGAACAGGGTTCAAAAGTTGAATATTTTTGATAATTTTTTCTGTCATGTTAGCAGTTGCTAAATAAATGCTGAAATAGCTAGCAGCGTAAAAACATGAAAATAAGTTAATTGGGTAATCTATATTGCCTACAAATTAGACTAAACTAGGCTTGCATAAGCACTTTTTCTTCAGAATATTAACTTGCCCCCTATAGATTGAATAAGGATAATTATTGTTCCTGACTCTCAACTAAGTTTCCTAAATTAACAGTATAATGTAATTCTATTTTGGACCATGAAATTAGATTTAAATGTCATCGATCCAAAGTAAGCTTCTTGTTTGTAAATATGCTTTAAATTAACTGCAAAAAAATGCTATAACAATACATTTTGATTGAATAATTGATCGATTCATTGATTGATTGACTAGTTGATTTGTTGGTTGGATGGATAGATAGATAGAGGCATTAATAACTAAAATGATAAATAGTTGGATGAATAGATAGATAGAGGGATGAATGGAAGGATGGATGGATTTGGTTTGAACATTATAATGCATTTTCATAACTTCCACAATAACCGTTACCATTGTAAACTGTATAACGTGGAATTAATTATTTTTTAATTCATTATTTGTTTATTAATTATTAATTTGTAATGTTTTTTTATAATTAATTAACAACCCCAGTTAAAATACTCAAAGAAAATGTGACATAAACATTGTTTTCTAAGATATACAGATGGAGCTCTTCATTTGACCTTGCCAGCTCCAGTCATGGTCCTTCATGATCCACCTGGAAGATGATGCATGATATACAGATGAACAAAATCGTGTGTTAGAAGAAATATGCGTATAAAACATCATTACAAAGATGTTAAAGTCAACCAAAACGAGAGAGAGAGAGAAGAGAGAGAGAGAGAGAGGAGAGAGAGAGAGAGAGAGAGAGAGAGAGAGAGAGAGAGAGAGAGAAAATCCAGCACACATATCCATACAGATGAGAGAGAGAGAGAGAACACGTCCAGCACACATATCCATACAGATGAGGATCCCTGAAAGCGGTGTACTCGTGCTGCGGTCTCCTCGGTGCTACCCGCTCAAACGCTTCTCTCGTCCCCGCGGTCGCATATGTACGGTGTAAACCACGGATAGCACGAACAGTTGACCGGAGCTACTAGACGCCTCTTAATAACCCCTTGTGGACATGTTTGTCTGTACGGAAGTCGTTTTTTAACGGAAGAGCGGCTGAGCAGGTACATTCGCTCTATTTACGTGCACGCGCACAGCTGATTTGAGAGCATGTTTGCTTCATTGAGGAGACGGATTGGCCGTAAAATGCATGTGTTTGCATCCGTAAAAAAACACGGATTTTCTATGTTAGTTGTTGTTGTGGTTGCTAGAACGCTCAAACCCTTATGGCTTTTGCGATGTTGTGCTGTGTTAAATGTGTCAGGGTGTCTTTGCCAGTGAAACACATGGCTGTGTGTAGTTTTGGCTAAAGCCATGTTAGGTTGCAGCATGATGTTAGCGTTCTGGTTCAAGATGTAGACTTCTTTCCGCATCATATCTGAGCCTTATGACCTTCTTATTATTAGTTTTTAGAGGCGTTTAATTCACGGCTATTAAGTGAGCAGGTTTTCTGCTTCTACATGTTCATAGAGTTGCTACATGTTTTGGTACCTAAACATCATGTTATATAATTGTTAAAACCTCATGTTTTGTGTTCTCTTCATGTGTCAACCCAATATTTTAATTACACGTGTTCACTGCAGTTCAGTAAATGCTCATTAAAGACTATTCTGGTAACCAGAGGAAGTGAAAAGCAAATATCCTTTAAGATGAGTAGAGTAAGGTTATGTGCAGTTTCTTTTTTTATCTCTTTTTTTTAAGTACCATAATTCGCCTTAATGAAAGCATCATGGGACATAAGTATAAATTCTATAAACAGATTAATCCAGAGCATCATAAGATTTGATGGCAGATCAATTTGTTATGACACGTTCGTCATGGAGATTGCAGGATGGCAGATTTCATACTCAGCTTAAAAACGATTCCAATTTCCAATCCACCAGATATTCATATTTTCAATTTGTATGAAATGTTTTGGACTTGATGGCAAAGCTGCTCCTTTTAAACACGCTCTGCTGTGTGCTTCTTAATTATTTATACCATATGGTGTGACAATGGTGTAACATATCTCCCTGTAGTTTGATGTGACAAGAGCTCATCTGGTTTATCACATGTTTGGAAACTACAGACTGAATTAAAGAGCATTACAATGTATAGGTTTCTTTTAAGTGGATATATAGGCTATATATATATATATATATATATATATATATATATATATATATATATATATATATATATATATATATACTAGAGTCACTTTATAACAGGCATAGCCAACCCTGTTCCTGGAGTTCCAATCCTGCTTCATTACATACATCAGTCAGGAGATCCAAGTCGAGAGGATATTTGTGTCCAGCTGTGTTTTTATTAAAGCTGAAGCTATACTTTGTAGGTTCAAATTGGCTACCCCTGCTTTACACAGTACAGAACAATTATACAATAGTAGATTTTACATTGCATCACGTTTTCCCATTGAAGCTCGTGAGATTTTTGTGTCTGAATGACACACAGGACATGGTGATATTGTAGTGGACGATGACTATTAAAGAAAAATCATTTGTATTAAAAATAATTAAATTGTAAAGGCTTTTGCGCTGTCATGAACAGGCGTAGTTCCATGAAATGTGTTCTCTTTAAGCTCATACAATTTTAAAAGGAATATAACCCTATTCATGCACACCTCTATTCCTAATGCCTCCCAAATAGTTTACCTAATTTTGTGTCAGAGCACAAATCCTTGGATTGTAGCTATATTAAAATAAATAAAGGAATCGTCAGTGAAAACTATGTTAAGGGCATCTGGTGCAGGATGGAGACGTTTCCAACAACTGGACTTATTCAATAACTTTGGACTTCTTGTCATTTATAGAAAAAAGGTTGAGGGACATCTAAGTGCAAGGTGTAACAGGAATGTACATACCTGTCATGTTTTGGATAAAAAAAAAAAGTGAAGAATAATAACATGGCTAAAAAATCCTGTGCTTATCATCTGCTTAAAGGTTCAGTGATTTTGTGCTATTTTTATTAATATGTTCTTCACGTTGATCTAATTGTATGGGAAATGGGATTCTTTAACTTATGAAGTCTCAATTTTTAATTAAAATCACATTCAATCTCTTCATTTTGTAGCCTGGGCATATTCCGGGATGTGAATAAATGAAAAGATTGAATAGATGAATAGATTTTTATTTGGCAAACTTCGAAACCACTCCCCAATTAATCATCTATTGTTTAGTGATTGGCATTTTCATGACGTATATAGCAAAGTTACTGTCTTACTGGATTAATTACGAGCAAATTCAACACAGAGCTAGCAATAATTGATAGACACTATAAAGGAGGGAACACTATTATAAAACCTTACCTCTATTAGCCATATAGATGTTTGGTTTCTGTTTACCCTGGACCTGAGCATCTTCTTTTAATCATTTTTGGAATCTTAAATAACACAAGTCCAAATTGTGTACTACTCGGTCTGGCTTTTCCTTCTGGTTAATTCGCGCATGTTTGTTTCCGGATATCACGAGAGAAGGTGTCCCTTTGTGGGTAGGGCACCATTACGGGGGGAAGGGAGATTGGCCCTTTCATGTTTGGCCATGACGTTACTATGGGACTCATGAATAAAACCTGTTTTTAAAACAAACAAATTTATTTTTGTTCATGAACATCCATGGTTCAATTTCTGATTCAATCTACTCTTATAAATCACTATAAAAGGCCCAACATAGCATGACCACTTTAAATTCAGAATTTGTCGTTGATCTGGATGAATGCCACTAGATCTACCTGCAGACATTTGGGTAGTTTTGAGCATGAGAAGCTTTATTTGTCTGGCAATCGCTGCCATTACACTGCAAAATATGAGTGGACAGAATTCACTCGGTTGTTGAAGTGTTGTATTATTGTATACTCCACGTTCAGCAAAAATATAATGTTTTTCAAATAATCATTAAATATCTCTATGGCCTAATTTAAAAAAGATAACATTTAAATGAGGGGATTTTCCTTTTTTTATGTGGTGCATTTCTTTGGGATTAGCAGTTAATTGTTAGTGTCCTCCTGATGTTTATATCAATGCAAATCTTGGAGCAATCTCCATAGCCTGGTAAAGAATGTCAGTTAATGAGCTAAAGTAAGAAGTGACATGAAGCCCAGCTTCTGGATGGCCTTCCTGTAGACAACATAATGTAAATGTATCAATCCAATCCATTTATATGAACTCTTAAAACTATTTTTAAATTCCAAATAAATATCACTAATGCAGATAAAAAATAATAAAATTAACAATGATGTACACACATAGAAACTCACACAGAGGTATAAGTCAAAGTTCAAATTGCTAAACTTAATTCTTTCCTTTGTTGGAGCATTTTAATAAGGGGAGGCAGGGAAGTCTCAGCCTCGCACCAGACAAGCCCTCTCTCCCTTATTTTTAAGTCTTGACTTTGAAACCATCAGCAGGAGCTGACCCTTTGCCATATTAAAAATCTAAGTGAGTTCCATGAGGTATCTTTGGGCCAGTCCATTAAAAACCTAAAAAAGAAACAATAAAATACATAAAAATTTTTGGTACACTATCAAATGCCAGTTTTCATCTAGAGTTTGTCATTATGCTGCGATACCTTTAGTTGTTGCGTCTGGAATATTGCAATGCTCTTTTAGCAGGACTTCCAACAAATTCACTAAGATCTTGTCTTATCTGCAAGGAACTGATGCGAGTCCATGTTATTTCTTCACTGGCTCCTCAATTCAAATCTCTTATGCTCGGTTACAAAACCTCTCTAAATCAGCCCCTGCTTCACAAGCGTGTACATTCCAGCATGCCCTCCAAAAGCCTGCACTCTGAGAAAGAACTTCTGGTTCATGTATCAAACTTTCTCTCTCACTGTCCCTGGCTGGTGGAACAAGATCCCCGATCCAGACTGTTTCTTTTCCTTTGAACACTTGTAAACTTTTAAACACTATTTTAAACTCTGTTGTCAGCCTAGAACTCCTCAACAGATGTTTAGATGAAACGTTTATGCCTAAATGAGGACAAAACAGAATATGTTGTGTTTGACTTGTCCCACCTGACCCAAGATGCACATCTTGGCTTTGGTCCTCTGATCCCTTACCTTAGAGGTGCTGTTAGAAAGTGAGGAGTTTTATTAGACAGCTTGTTGAAATATGACCAGCACAGTTCCTCTGTGGTGAATACATGCCTCTATCAGCTTCGCCTTCTTTCTAGAGTTGAACCATTTTTGAGTCGTAGCGATCTGGAGAAAATAATTCATGTACTTAGTAGTTCGCACTTAGACTATTGTAATGCCCTCTATGCGGGAATACATCAAACCAGTCTTCACCGTCTACAACCAGTACAGAAGGCTGCAGCCCACCTCCTTACTGGTACGAGAAAACATGAACACATTACACCTATTCTGTACTCCCTGCACTGGCTTCTGGGTAGTTTTCAAATTCAGTTTAAAATTATTTTGTTTGTAGTGCGGTGAATGGTATTGCCCCATCTTAGTTGTGAGAGATTTTAACCCGTCACCCCCGTAACACCTACTGAAGACCTACTGCCCACGCTCCCGGTATAGGAAATCATTCCTTTGTCATGGTGGGCCCAAAACTCTGGAACTCCCTACCCATCGACCTTCGCTCCGTCTCTGCCTTTTTGCTACTTAAAGCGAAACTAAAAACATAATTATTCAAAATTGCTTTCAGTTCTTAGACTTTTATGTGACATGATTTTATTAATTTAGATGAAAATTGTATTCTTATTGTTTTTTTTCTTTTATCCTTGTAAATTTTTACTTCTGTATTGTGTTTTTGTACAGCACCTTGGCCAGCCTTAGCTGTTGGACGGTGCTATAGAAGTAAAGATTTATGGATTAATTGATTGATTTTTTCTTCCTTCTATGCTCGATTGATCAGTTGAGACAACCTCTGTTGTGAGTTAACAAATTTCATTAATTCACCTGCTAAAAGCTTAAATGTAAGTGTAGCATGTTTCTTTACTTTCTTTTTCTGTTTTGCAAGAAGTAATATAATGAGATTGTGCTGCAATAATTTTCTTTTCATATAAATGTCTTGCAGGTCATTCCAATATTATTGTACACCTTCAATGTTTAGTCATCAAGGGGAATTACTTGTGAAGTCTCTTACAAACACCAATGTATATAAATAGCACATCAAGAAGCCTTTCATTACTATAACCTTAGACATCACCGAAAATAGCTACTTTATATGGAAGGTCTTGTTGTGTATAGTCTGAACTAATAGTATTAAAATATGCTGTAATGTGTAGATTCTGGGGATGCGTGTTTAGCGCCCTGCTGGCTATATACACAGCACGTGTCTCTCTCTCTCTGTCTCTCTCCCTCCCGTTCTGCCTCATTCTCTCCATCCCTGCCTCACTTACATGAACAGCGGCAGTCATGTCCAGATTACATAAGTGATGCCCCACTCCCACAATCACACGGTCTTGAAGAGAGAACTATTCAATGGGTTGAGATGTCATTATAGTAGAATTCTCTGGGGGTTAAAGTGTGTCGTGTCATTTTGGGGTTCAACACCGATATGTTATTACCCACAGATGCTTGTTAAGCATCCTGTTCTCTTTGGTTATGTGCTTGGATTCAGGATTATATTAGATTCTTTTCCAGCAAAGAGGATTTAGTATTAGATGTAGATTTGCTAGTGTTCACCCTGTTTGTTTGCTGAGCTTTGACATTTCGTGACTGACAGAAGTCAATGGCCGAAATCCTGGCAGAAAAGTGTGCAGCTACTGGAGAATGGACATGCTCTTGAATTATGAAGTGTGTGCATGCTAGAAGAGGAAAAGGTAAAATGGAGAATGATGGAGGGTGAGGGTAAAAGAGAATGAGTACTTTACTTCAAAACTCGTAAAGGGATGAATGCTGATTTAAAATGAAATAACTCAGATGATATTGAAGGTTACAATTTCAGATATTAAGTGTATTGGGGTGATGATGTGAATAAAACTGATATTAAATGGGAAATATGTTTTGTGTTGTTCTAAATAGTGGCTTTCCAACATGTATTTGGAAAGCAGATTTATATCATGATGTAACTAAGTCCTATACCTTTGGACTTATTGTTATTTGTAGAAAAAGATTTTAGGGACATATAGGTGTAGAAGGATTGTGTCGAGATCTACCCCAGTGAAGTAAATGCTGTCATAATACTATATAATAATTATTATAGTATTTTAAAAAATATGATTTGTAAAGATTGACATCAAATTATATTCACATATATATTGACATTAAGATGTGATTTATCAAGGTTTCAGTATATAGAATAACTTTTATTAAATAATAATTATTATTATTTAATAATCCACAAAATGGTACATATGGTATTGATTGTTTTCAGTGTTCTTCCCGAAGACGTGTATCAGTATTTGTGCCTCATTTAAAATTCAGGTTGGACAAAGTCTCACCCACATAATTTTGTTGATTTAAAGACATAACAGTTTAACATTAACAGCTGCTAAATATAAATATATTTTATATATCTATATTTTCTATAAAAGTATGCAAAGAATGATGCTCTGACACTACACGAGCTTTGTCGGTTTTTCAGGATTAAACAGGAACATGTTTAGCCAAGATGGTCATTGATAAAGTGTTGTTTTGTTGGCACAGCATAGAGTTTTAGGACAAATTTGTCACCAAAACCAAGTCTTTTTTTCTGTATTTCATAAAGCTGTGCACAGGGAAGTTTTCATGCATAGTCTTGAGGATGAACGTTTCATTGTAGGAATTTTTCTTCTTCAAAGAAATTCAATCCATGTTTTTGGTGCTTTTTGGGAGGCTGTGGAAAGATGCTCCTGGCTCAGGTTTACAACAAAAATGACTCTCACAGATATAAATGCAACCGAAGGAATCCTCTAAAACTGCCAGTATTGCATGCTACTAGCTTGTGCATACATCAAGCACCGATCCCAGATCGATTGGTTGCTAGGGTATATAAATACCGTATACGCAAACCGTGATGATTTTTGACCCATCTTCAGAAGTCCCTTCAGTTAGAGGTAAACTGTAAGGAACTATACACACAAACAGTACTGTGTTTAAGTCTAGCAGCCATTAATAGTATAGACTACAAAAGTAAATTAACATATAAAAACAATAAAAACAGATTTTTGCCTGTAGAATACTTTTAAATTGCAGAGAAAACCATTTTTCTACAAAAATAATTTGTGAATATTCAAAATATGAGAATTGAGAGAATGAGAAGTATCAATATGAATAAACACGGGGACAGAAAATTTCAGTGAGCAGGTATCATAATCTGATATCATAGCATTGCCCAAAGTAACCCCCCTAACTAGGGCCGCAGCTATTGATTATTTTGATAATCGACTAATCTATCACTGTAATCGATCGATTTAATTGGATAAGGTATTTACATTTTTGCTTTTCCTGATGTTTTACAGAGATGACTTAAACAGACTAGTAAAAAGTTCAACCGATGATGGAATTTAATTTTATAAACGATATAGAATTCAAAAACCGATGTGTTGCAAGTTCCTGCACTATAATCAATCCTTACAGGCTGATGTTTATGGTTATTATATTTCAGTATCTAAAAACTTTTTCCCAAGATTTCAGGAGAATGTTCTTATTTTTATGAAAATGCGGTAGGAAATACAATAGGAAAGTTAAAGCATTGTGAGGTATTTAAAAACAGGACAGGAGGTCCTGTGTGTGTATGCTTGTGATTTCTGAAGAGGAACTGGATTATACAAACAGGAAGTGATACTTTTAATGTTTTTTTAAACAATGCTTCACAATTAACTTTAAGCTACACTTTTTTTGTAATTAACCGATTCATTCGATTAATTGTTTCAGCCCTTCTCCAAACCATTCCAAAAAAAGCTAAAAACTGGAAAAAGAGTTGTGACTCCAAAGGCCAGAACTCTGTAATGACCTCTGCAACCCGGGATCTGAAGCAGAAGTAGATGGATAGATACTTTTCACTATCCAAGTAGCATTCATATCTTCAAAATAAATAAGACCTGAGTTTCTAATGTGAAAGTCAAAGACAATAGGGACTTTAAACAGCAACGGCTGAGAGGGCGCCTTCGCTGTTGTTGTGTTATATTGCACTTAACTGACTTGTTATTAATTTTTTTAATTTACAAAATGTTAATCGTTAAAACCTTTCTTATGCTCTCATAAATAACTAATACATAGTTTACAACATCAGGAGATATGCTTGAGTCTTAATTTAGGGTTTACCATAGGTTTTAGTGAAAGGTTTTATTAAATGAGTTTGCATGTGTGGGCAACAGGGGTGTGAAGTAATGAATTACAAAAACTCATCTACTGTAATTGAGTAGTTTTTTTTCTACAGAAATTTAGTGAGTAGTATTAAAAATTCTACTTATATAATTATACGGTACTCTTACTGTGCTATTTTCCTTCAACCTGCCTACGTTACTATTGTATTTGTTTATATTTATCTAAATGATTGGCAACTACACCATTTAATCGAAATCGATCATAAATATGTGAAACCTTATGTCAACACACCTGTCTCTAACACCAGTGTTTGCTTAATCATGGAGAAGGACGCAGGAGTCGATGAAGAGTTACCGTGTGTCATCAAAAATTCAGAAGTTCAGCATCCAATCTAAAACAAATTTTTCAACTGAAGGAAAAGAAGGGCAACTGTGTCATCATAGCATACAAACTTTGCCTGCCCAGGCAAATGGGAATACTCTATCAGCCTTCAAGAATCATTGCACGCTATTACGACCTGAAGATGGTTTATATTACGTCAGCGATGTCGTAAGAGCACTGTATGACTGTAAAAGAAATAATAACTGAAACAAGAACGCATAGACGTTTTAAAATATATGCGCATTGTATACATTTTATGTATGGACTACTGTATCACCGTTACTGCTTCACAAGTTTGGCTTGCGACGCCAGTTAAAGTCAAAGGTTAAAGTTTTTTAACCAATCACAACAGATAAATTTGTATTTAGTTTGCATGGGGTATCAACCTACTATGTCAGCGTATTTTTGGTTCAGATATAATATTTGTAATATACATATTATGTTCAGTTATGAGTTATAATTTTTATTTTATTTCTCTTTTAAAACATGATCTAAGTGCTGAACAACAGAGTAATGGGTGGTGGTACTTGGACAGGTGATGCTCAGGTCAAACAGCTGTTGCTTCATAATGTTTAGGGACTTGTGTGGACTATTCATTTCAGTTTCATTTTCTTATTTGTACTATCAGACTTTTTTAAATTATAATTTTGTTTTGTTACGTTTCATGAAGATTTCTGTTCAATTGTTAACTGATTATAGGTTCATTATTCAGTGCCTTCGATTTGCTATAAAACTGTTGAGGAAAATAGAAAATGTCTTTCTTTATACTTAGAAACACTTGAAGAAGAAATTACATTTTTTTATTTTAGCATATAAGGTTAAATCATTTTGCAGCACAATACTCACTACTCATGAGTACTTTTCAAAGGGCTACTTTTTACTCATACTCTGAGTACTATTTAGATCAGATACTTTTACTCTACTTTTTTTACTTTTTTGACAACTAATGGTACTTTTACTTGAGTATAATTTTTCAGTACTCTTTCCACCACTGGTGTGCAAGGACTTGAGTTGTGTCAGTTCCTCAGTCACCATCCTACAGTCTGTATTCTCAGAAATCATGACAAATGGAACGTCCGTGTGTGGTTGTGTGTTTATTCCAGGTATTTAAGTCCTTGTGCCAGAGGAGATGATCTATTTTAGTAATTATGTGATGCTGTTTGCATATGAGAGGGAAGGAGCTGTTGATCCAATCATGTTGAGATTGAGTAAAATATGAAGTAACACCTCTCAGTAAAGCTAAAACATCGGGAGGCCTTCACTGTTACATTGGTGCTCTCGGTGACAGCCAAAGCTTCAAAGCTCTCGCTGTAATCATCCAAAAACACCCACCCCATGTGAGATCGCCAAGCATCTGCTGTCACATCAAAAACACTTCTTCCATCACAGACACCTCATTTGTTTAGAGCCTTTGTGAAACGAAGCATTTGTCAGTGCCAGGTTTTTTTTAGATACTTGGATTGATGGATTTTGAGAGATTTTATGTTTAAATGCTACATCATTACTTAAGTTTGTGTGAATGTGGAGTGAATGCGTAATGCTCTGAATATTGTAACGCATCTTTGAACTTCTGGAAAAGCTTGCAGCATTATTATTATAATGCTCCAGGGTTTTATTAATTTGTGTTCTTGTACATGAAATCCTAGATTATGAAAGCGTCAGTCCAGGCTACATGATGGTTGCTGATTTTTCACCATTATAATTTCATCATAGCTGTAATGAATGTGATCCTAGCTGTGCTTTATATTTGCTTTCATGAAAACTAGGATCGATTTTTTTTTTTGTGTGGATTATTTTTCTTCCACAAATAGTTACATTGATCTTTGGTGGTAGATGTAGAGTCTGCTTTGGATCTGTTAAGAAAAGTGATATGAGCGGATTAGAAAGAAATTTCCCTTGATTGCTCTTGGCTGAAGTCATATTTATAGCCCAAATGTAAAGCCTTAAGCGGTGATTAAAGAGGAAAAACACCATCAACTTTCTCTAGAAAAGAGCCTTCTCAAAACCTCAAAAAAGATATTAATTAGGAAAGTAATGTTCAGACTATCAGGAGTAGTTTTACCAGTGATGGGTTTTGTTGCAAGTTTGTTGTTTGATTTTACTCCAATCCCTTTGGGGTTCCTTCATGTATTCGATTTATTTAATAAAAAAAAAATATCTAATGGAAAATCAAATGCTTGTATGACATTTTGGTTTTTCCCTGAAACAAGCTTTGCGTGTTCTGCTAATTTATTGATGTCTACATCTGTGTTTGGAGCGGAAAAGTGAAAAACTGAAGCTTTTGCAGACTTGTAAGAAAATGGTAACTTACTTGAAGTTGTATCCTACTATGGTCATGTCATCTCTCTGTTTCTAAGAGCTTCGGAGAAAAGATCTGTTTTTGGGTTCAGCACAACCTCAAAAGTGATGCATGTATTGGCTGGAGGAAGAAATCATATGAATATTGTTTGAGTGTGGCAGAAAATGTTTTTTGGTTTAAAGCACAAATGTAAGCACATGAGCACAGAGGATGTTAAATCCAGTGTGTTCTGCTGAATTTAGAGATTTTAGTGTTTTAGTGTTATCTTACAGTTTTTTTGTGTAGAATCAGCTGCAGGCTTTACTGTTCCCAGCTCAAAAACATAACAAAGAATCACTCTTAATCAACAAATAAGAAATTTTTTTATACTTGAAAGCATAAGCTTGTGCATTATGCCTTCTGCTGGATTAGTAAAGAAATGTTTAGCATTTTTCATTTTAAAAACAAAATCATTGAAACCATTAAAAATCACATTCATGTTGTTTTTAAAGATAAATAATGAGCAAAGCATTTTTTTTTTACATAAAAAATTAAATGATCGAATGACGCTTGTATCGTGGTTGTTGGTTGAGATTGTGCTTTGAGAAATCTGCACCTCTTTGAGTTCTGGTTTCCACTCCACGTCTTCAGAGCGCCTGGGTTAATTATTTTGGACAGTGCTGCTGGCCCAAGCTTTTTTTCTTCTCTTGTATCGAACAGCTGTCTTGCATCCACACAGTCCTTGCTAATGAAATGCTGAGGAAATATGAGTGAGTGCTGTGTAAAACTAGCAAGTTGAAAAGATGAGGATGGTTTCTAGAGAGGTCCTTTGTTGCTACAACCCAGCTGCAGTTCAGTTGCTTGAGAGTGTGACCTTTACATGTTTACTGGACATTGGTATAATAATGAACAGCAATGTAATAGGTTTTCTAGTTGCACTGATTACACTTTTCCTGGTATGTTTCAATTTTTGTGGCTGTGATCAGATGACATAGGTTTTGACAGATTTAACAACTGAAATGGTAATAGTAAACAATAATTTTTTAACAATTTCTCTGAACTATATTGATCTTCTTGAGGTTCTCTAGATATCATACTCCTACTTTTTTGCTCTTTATCTTGTCAGTTGAAAGATAAAAGAAAATAATGAACATAAATCTCACAAAGATGGTTTTAATAAATACTAATGTTGAGGGATTCACGATTATTATAATAACAATTCGAAATCCCAATTGCAGCTTCATGCTAATTTGTCATGGCTGAGTTGCGACTATGTAAAAAAAAAAAAAAAAAAGGTTTAAGGTTATGCCATGTGACGTTAGTGGGACCAGTGTGAAAATGGGTGCAGAGAGGATTGATAACAGTTATCTGGTACAAAAAAGACTCTTTCGTCGTAATATATGATGTATATATGATCTTTTTTTTTCTTTTATTTTACAAGTTGCCTTTAAGAGTAATACTGTGTACATAATACTGTAAACAAAATTATTTGAGATTTGAACATTAAGGAGGGGATAAAAGGAAATTGAAGAAGGCAATTAAGAGCCAGTGGAAGTACGGTTTTGCATTGTACTATACAAAAATATAAAAAACAAGACCTAGGTTATGTAGTGTAACTGATTTTTTTTTATTTTTCGCTCCTGGGGAAAGAGGCGCTGGTCAAAACAGGAGAAGTGACTGCATCATGTGGAAAACTTAAAAACCCGCAGTTAAAACAGCACAGGGAGAAATATTTTGATACTTGACGAAAAGACACAAGCGCACAGAGTAATGAGAAAGCATCTTCAGCACACACTGATATCACAGACTTGGTTACAACTGGTATGCAAAAGACATAATGCCAATATACACAGTAAGTAAAAAAAATCAGCTTAGACTAGCTGTTCAACTGATCCAGCCCTTGCAAATGGTACTATAAGAATTTTAGGTAGATTGGGGGGATAACTAATTGATTGAATTAAAAGTCGTTGATGTGGAGCAGATTCTTTCGGGAAAGGCTGTGTCCTCACCTTTAATGTCCAGCTGCTCTAAAAATTGTCATTGACCACATAGAACTTCCAGATAAAAATTTATTTGTGTGACCGACTGTGTTGATACTAACTGTTCTGCTGAGAAATTATTGGTGTAGATTTAACACAACTTCCAGTTTTAGCTTAATTTCTGGATTAGTGTGTTTGATGAAGTCTAGTTTTGTCAAACAGCCAGTGGGGTTTAGGCTGTTCATTTACCGAAGTATCCAAGGGTATGCCATATGCTGTGCTAGACTGGTTTAGATCCTCTTTCTTTGAGCAAATTGTGTTGCTTTTTCACCAGCACGCTGGGAATTGGCTCTGATGTTTTCAGGGATTTCTTCACTGATATAGTACTGAATGTAAATAGCTGCTTTGTGTGTAAAATAGTCAAAAATATTGATCAATATGTCTAAAAGAAGTGATTTCAGATGTTTGGAATTTATTGTTAATGATCAAATTATTTGCAGCTACCTAATCTGTGACAGTTGCATCACATGCTATTTATAATGCAAATTCATGTCCGTTCTGTTTCACCATTACCATGGTTCAGTAGCTGTATACTTTAGCTGATACACCTTGTTTTTAAACCAAAATGCATAATTAATATAAATATTATAATATCTTTTCATTAATTAATTCCTATTAAAACTCAGCTGTTCTGCAACGATAAGTATTTTTACATGATAATATATTATTAGTTTTTGCTTTAATGAAAAATCTATGAAGCATTCCATGTAAAAAGAAAACACAATAACGTACTTCCCTCCTCAATAAAACTGTTAATGTTTGACATTACATTGACAGTAACTATGTCAAATTAAGACCTGTTATTATAAATTTTTTATGTATTTCTTCAGTTTTACACGGCAACCCTCAGTAGATGTACTACATCTATCGCCAAATTCTAATGGATATACAGTAACAACATGTGCACTGACTGTATCTTGCACCTTACAAAAGGAATGAACTCTCTCTTTCAACAGAAATATTTATTATATTAAGTTTGTATTGCTGTAAAAGGTTCACTAACGAAAATAATATTCCTGGCAATCTGTTTTGTTTCTTATGATGAATTAATAAGAATGTGGAAGATAACTAACTATAAGGAACTGATGAGACTGGATGTTGAAGGTGAATCTCCTGTTTGTGCACTCTCGAGTGATGGAGATCAGTTGATGATGGTCAGTACTCAAGTGATTGAGTGCGTAGGTGAGAGCTGATTGGGTTGGGGATTATGCTTGGGTTTGCATTGAGAATAGTTTTTTTCTGATTGTGATAAGCCTACAGGATTCAGATTTAAGGTTCTTGAAGGTTCAATTATATTTTGAAAAAAGTAGTTGTTTTTTAACTCTTTCATGTTGAGCTGGACTAGAAGGCATTTTCCATCTCCAATTCACATTGCAAATTAGGCCAGTCTAGTGCTGATTTCTGAGCTTTTTTCTGTTTTCTTCCAAAGATTAAACAGATATGTGAGCTAGTAAAAGCATCAGCTAAAAGTAATTAAAACCATAAAACGTACCTTCCAGAAACCAAAAATATTTTCAGTAGACCTGTTTGTTTCCCATTATTTTGAATTGGCAATTAAAACCTGCAAATGTGACAAAAAGTTAACATGGATTGGAAATCACTCAGCTGGAAGAAGTCTTTGAGATTTGGAACAATGTGGCAATAACTTAGTTTTATAAGACATTCTATAACCCCCCGGGTCGGTTATTTATACATACATACATATGGACATACACACATACATATATATAGACAAACATATACGCATTACAATAATTGTGCACTTTGCCACAGGATAGCACCTCTTTGTGTAGCAGGAGAGTTTGGTGAGCTTCATCCTCACACTGTTGTGCAAATAATCTTTGGTTGGGGTTGGTAGGCAAAACTTTTTGAAGTTTACGACTTTTACAACTGTTGCCAGTGTGTCACTAAGGGTGTCAGTTTTTTACTGACGAGTGTTTGGCGATGGATGATACAGTGAAAGATTACACAGTTTGGGTATAAGGGTATTGTTGTGAGAGTAAACAAGATTGTCTGTGCATACTCACAAGCAGAGTTTACACTCAAAATTGATTTTTGCTTCATCAAAATGTTTTTCTACATGAGAAGAACATTTTATCCACAAAACGCAGCTCACACACATGCAAATTAACTTTGTGCACTCTCAAAATTGGACTTTTAGTGCTCAGAACTGTGACGCTAATAAAACCCCATATTTTTCTACATCAACAAGTATCAGTTTTCCGCTGCCCCCTTGTGAACTCTGAAAAGCTTGTAGGGGACCTTATTTCTTCATCAACATTTTGTTACCACAAACACTGAAGTGTCTTAAAACCTCTTAAACTGTTCATGTCGCTTAATGCTAGCTATGAAGAAAACTGCATTCGCTGATGACCATTATGCCTGAAGGCATGAATTTCCTTTAGAAAGTGTATATGCTTACAGCCTCTGTGAAATAAAGAGGATAATAACCGTAGGTCACAAACTCGTTAACACTTTAGCAGTCTCAGTGGGGCTCCAGCAAGGATGATAAATCAAAAGGTGTGAAGATAACATTTGAAAGCAGGACAAAAAAAGGAAAATAGCAATCATTTAACCAGGGAACAATGTTTATGCTGACAAAATGATGTGTGAAATTGATCAGAAGAGGTGTGTCAGAGCTTAATCAATTAGCTCAGCAAGTAGTCGAGAATCGATTCTACTCTTTTAAAAAAATATTTTCCTTAAAAAAAAAACTTGCTAATGTATTGCATAGGAATGGCCTCTATGCATTATAGATTCCTGTGAGCAATTTCTTGTTTTCTCAGAGTTTTACCTTAATTTTTATATGTTTTAACTAATCCATACCTTTTCAATAAAGTTTTTTGGAGGAAGTCCTACCTTATAGCTTGCAAATAAAGAGCTTGAAAGATGGAAGGGCCAAGTTAAAATGTGGAAATCTTTGTTGAGTCCAGTGTTATCAATGGTAGACGATTAATACATAACCACACTGTGGAATTGATTAAATATCTTCTTTTATTTGGCTACTTCTTTCTTATGCGTGTTCTCATGTTAACTTGAGAAGCCCTTGGAGTAGATGAATACAGATTCTCTATCTCTGCCTCTTATTCCATGGGAATAGCATAGGCTAATTGAATAGCACAGATGTAATAGGCTAGATTTAATTTGCCTTGCCCTCACTGAAAACCAATTATAAAAACAGTGAGGAGGGCTGTCCACCTTCTAGACTGACGTTCTCTCTGTCACAGGACAGCCGCCATGAAGTTCTGCAAGCGGTTTCCTGTCTTGGCAAGGATTCTGACCTTACCCCAGTACAGATGCCCCATGGCAAACTAAACTCTATTCACCAACAGCCAACTATGTTAATTATTATTGTGATTCAACAGAGAACAAGCTGAGAGGTGGAAAGCTGGAAAGAATGCTGGACATTTAGGCCTTTCTGTAGAAGATCCATGAGATCATTGGTGTTGTGCTGTTAAACTGGAGTATTTGGGTCTAATTTACACTGATTTGTTTCTTCCTGGGAATGTAGAATGGAATTATATTATGCTCTTCTTACCCAACACTAGTGTGCAGTATCACCCTGGATGATGTGACAAGTTTCTGTACCATGTACTGGCTAATTTATGAATGCAAAACAGAGGGAATAATGTAGATTGTTTTGAGGCTTTGATGGACAAATCATTGTTCTCCTTTGAAATTTTGAAGTTTTTCTTCTCTCCATTATTGTTCGGAAGCTTAGCACTCAAAAAGGGTTCCCCTCCCCCTGCTGATCTTAACTCTAGTCAAAATAAAAACCAACTGGACATGTTCAGTACTTATTGACATGACACATTATCTTTATATTTTCAGCTACAACTGAAGAAGTTGTTCAGTGTTTGTCCCTAATTAAAAAACATCTTGTTCAAGGACGTCCAGCACACAAGCCCCAACCACCACCTCTTATGGGTCCTAACAGGCGGAATATAAAAATCTGACGAGCGGAATTATGGTTCAGATTCATCCATTTATGTACAAATCAGGTCAACCCATTTCTGGTTTGAAGCTTTCAGTGTGCCATAGAAAGATGTGGTAGATCCAAGCATGGATTTACCACAGAAACCAGCACGAATAGGTGTAATTACAGCAATAGCAGCTGAGCTAATGAATGTACAGCAGCTGCGAACACTAGAATTTGAGTAGCGAGTGCTGATCCCAGGTCAGTTGCTAGACTCACAGACACTTTCTTAATTGTGATATGACAAATTTTGGAAAAGTTGATTTGTTATTTCGATCCAATTTATTTGGTCATATATTGTATGAACTCTGCTAGTAAACAGCATGGCTCTGACATCTACCACTAATACATAGAACAGACACTTAAAATTACAGAAAATTAGAAAAAACATCATTTTGAGTGGAGTGTACCTTTAAGCAGACAACCAGTATTGGGCTGCAGGGTGCTAAGGCTGGGGTTTAAAACAGCAACCAAATATTTGGATTAAATAGGTACTCTTAATGAAGTATTTTTTCATTCATTTTTTATTTCAATTTCAGAACATACATTTTTTAACTGCTTTTATGTCAGCCCAATTAAGTTGTGTATTTTTTGTGTATATTTTTTTCTTTTCTCTTTTTGAGATGGCTCAAAGCTCACTTTCAGGCTGTATAAGCACTTGGCAGCTGGGAAAAAGTGTGAATGAAGTGTTAAGGAGGGTTAGAGTCAGTAGTTCCGCTCAGCGGTAGCGGAGTTTTTTTGTATTCTAAGTGGAATACTGACTTGGTTACCAAAAAGGGGTTGTGTTTGTGGTTGTTTGCCTACATATTTTATTTAAAAATTGTAGTTATTAATGCTCTGTCTGATACGGATTGAAACAAAGTGGATGGAATTATGAATCTACCAATACTCACATCTGGTCACTAAATATAAGCGAAACCTGTGAACCGTAACAACGATCTCTCTCTGAGTCTCCACTCTCCAGTGGCCTTTAGCTCTCTCACTAGTCTCATTATTTCCATTCTAGTACAAGGTTGTAACGCATTGGCGATCTTTTCTGTAATTCCTAAAGATGCCTGACTTAAAAGTAGATCAGCTCTAGTGTGCAGTTAGCCACTCTGGAAAACAAAAATTGCCCCCTTTCTCTCTCAAGGATGACTCTTAAGGGCCTCTTAGTCGCAGCTTTCAGTCTCTCAATAATGAAATAGCGTTTCCACGTGTTTCTTATTCACACTTGACTTTAGGGGCATGTTAAGCTAAGTTTCTTGTCTCTCATTGTACTTTTGCTGAATTGACACAGTTTAACTGCCATTATTTTATTTGTATTATTTATATTATATTAAATGCAAAAATAAATGTGTAAATTATGTGTATAAATGCACTTGCATGCACACTGATAAACAGTTATTTGACAATTAGTTGGGTCAGGTGTGTTGCATAAAGGTTGAAGCCCAATTTTACAGGAGTGCAATGATTCTTGCCCACATATAATATAACTGAAACCAGCGCTTCCCCTTACCTTGCTAAAAAAAAAAGTTTATGACCTCTTTAAATAAATCTAATGAAGTAAAAATTCCGAACTGCTCTTAGGTTATGCTAAAAGGTTTCAAGATGAGGATTGCGTATTCATTCATCTTCATGTCGGCTTTATTCCCTTTCGGGGTCGCCACAGCAGAATGAACCGCCAACTCTCTGGCATATGTTTTACGCAGCGGATGCCCTTCCCTGCCGCAACCCATCGCTGGGAAACATTCACACACACATTCACTCTTTAACACTATGGGCAATCGTTCTTATTCAATTCACCTATTCCGCATGTCTTTGGACTTGTGGGGAAACCGGAGCACCCGGAGAAAACCCACACGATCACAGGGAGAACATGCAAACTCCACACAGAAATGCCACCTGCCCCAGCCGAGCCTAGAACCAGCGACCTTCTTGCTGTGAGACGACCGTGCTACCCACTGCGCCACTGTGACGCTGGATTGCGTATTGTTAAATTAAATAAATTGTTAAAAAGTGGATTGAGAAACAGTTTTTAATGGAATGGTCACACTATGGAAAAAAAATGTATATAGAGACAACTTAAATTTGTGAATTTAAACATAATCAACAAATAAGTTCACAAAAACAAGTTTCGGATCTCCTCTTCCACATAGAATTTAGAATCTCTCACTGCATGCTGTTGTGGATAAGTCTAAAATGATTGCTTTTTGTGGTAATTAGAAATTGGTCAGTGGATGCTAATGCTTTTCTGTTGGTAGCCGGAGGTCCATTTTGTCTTCTCTCTCTTTTGAGTGCCGCTGATGTGCAGATGTCTGTTTGTGTTATGGCCATTTGTGTGGTGTTTTGCTTGGGGGCTGAGCTTGTGTTGCCCAGTTGCCTGTTGGCGAGGTGCATAGGAGCCATACAGCTGGGGACAAGATAAGCTATAAATATCCTGCTGCCTGTTCTCTCGAGGTCCTACAGCAGCTCTTTCAGCAGGCAGCATATGAAAGGTCAATGGGTGGTCAAGCATACAAATGACACACCTCTGAAAATGTAAAGTGAGGTTATAAACACTAATTAATGTATAAATAACATATAAAGAACATGTGAAGAGAGTTATTTAAAAAATAGGTTTTTACAGATAGTTATCTGTTTATTTTTGTGGAATCATCTCCAAACAGGGATATTGAGGGATGCAGACAAGGATGTCTTGTCTGTATCTCAGTTTTTCTGTTCTGTACCTTCGTGTTCCAGTATTCAGTGAGAGAGAGAGGTTGCTGATGCCCTCAAGATTAGGTCCTGGATACATGGAGAGAAATTAATAAAAGAAAGTTTTTAGACGAAATGAGAGATGCAAATATTGACAACCATTCACTCACACAACCACCCAATAAATTGCAGCCAAAAGAAAATTTTACAGAGATTATCACAACAAACTCGAAGGCTGTTCATGGCTATTTGTTTTCAAATTATCAAATCTTTTTCCTCCCACGGCTATTCATGCTTCAGTCTAATTTTAGAACTGCATCATCCACGGTCCGTCCCTACAGTGTAATGTTTCTGAGTCTACTCCTGAACAAAGGCTGTCCCCCGTTCCACCTGACCGCTAACATGAATTAGTTAGCATGCTTTTTGTTTCTTCTGTTTCTTGTGATCCTGAGGGCTAAGCTAACCGTTAGGCTAACTCACCTGTTCTGGTCACTTAAGAAGACGCTTAGACTGGTGTGAGCATCTGATGATCTCAAATGCCACTTACGTAGGTACTGCAAACTGCCACTGTTTTCTCTGGAGTTTTTTTTTTTGTTGTGATGTTTTGGAAAATGCAGGATGGGCATACATGTGCTAACACTAGGTTTTCTCCTCACTTTGACATGACTAGGAGCAATTTAACCAATGCATTAAAAGGTTTCACATGTGTTGTTAAAAGTATGTGATTGCAGTTTAGCTTTGTTAGGGATAAAGTCAAATAGTAGATATTGGGGTTGGAAATTTAGATTGATCAATTCTGAGGAAAATAGCGTTGATATTTTATTTGAGATTTTTTATGATGTTGGCCATTCTTTTACAAACCCAAGCAATCTTAGACTTGCACTAATCTCCACATAGACCTTGAGATATTATGTACATTTCATAGTTATTTTTGTGGTCGTTTTGATAGATTCTCAAGTCCTGGTCAAAATGAGAATTGGAAAATGTTGAAATGTTCCTAAGTGAAATCTAGACGCTACTCACTCACATTTCCCGCAGGAAAAAACTCAGCTCGCTGCAATTGCAAAAAAAAAAAAAAAAAAAAAAATGGTCATTTAATGAATTATATAAAAAAGAAAAATAATTTAAAGAAATGTGTCTTTTCCAGTAATATTTGTGATTAAAATTTTTTTCGTCATTCTTGTTGGTTTGTTACTGTAGATAAATAACAGATTATTTGTTTTTTAAATAATGCTTCATTCTGGCAAATCAATATACTCTATTCTCCTGCAACTTGGGACATACACTTTTTTTGAAAGGAATACAATTTAATATGTTCCCTTTAAACATTGATGAACTAAAAATCAGACATCTCTATTTTGGTGTAAAAAAACAAATTAATTAATAGTACATTCTTTATTAATTCATTTTTGTATGTTTTTTTAATGATGATGCCTCAAAATTTTACTTTGGAAAGCATTTTGACAATATAGCCAATATTTAGTTTTATAGTTAACCTTTATATAAATTGTTACTTTAAAAAAACCAAATACTTCTTGGGATGAAGTTCTGTTTGTAAATGTTATTAATTGTGATTCATTTATCATCACAATCATTGTGATTTATTATATTCAAAACGTTTATTTGTTTGAAAACATTAGTAGATATTTTTGTTTGTGGCAAATGCAAACAAAAGAATAACATTTACAAACATTGTAAAAGAATTGTAGAATCCCTAATGATTTATATTATTTGTTCTGAATACCTAATTGGGTTGCCAAAGTGTGCATTCGACGTTTATTTGGGTGCCTGTTACAGTTCAGTTGTTGTTCTTTACACTCAGCTGGAGCAGCTGGTAATGTTTTGCATGTAACTCAAAGCAGTTTCTGGACAGATGTACACATGAACAAACAGAGCCATTGATGAGCTCTTGTTTGCTTGCTGTAGCAGTAATGGCCCCTGGTCATCTGTGTAAAGAACATGATGATGGTGTAATGCAGCGTGCGCTCACAGTGGCCACCTGCTAAAGCCAGCCCTTACAGGAAACCTGCACCGTTGACAAGAACCACAAAAGAGTCTCTTTTGATAAAGAGCACACAGAGTAAACACAGACACACTATCTGAACTGTTTAATGATGCTCATGTTTCCCCATGAAAGTAGCCTGCTGTAATAGGTGATGGGAATGAGAAAAGCTTTATTACTTGCTTGCAGATCGTTTTAATGTGAAATTTGTCTTTGGAACCGATGTCTTGTAATGCATGGTAACGTTTTTCTTTGGAATATTGGAAAAATTACCTGCATTTCATTTAAATGATATGATGTTATTAAGTCTTCATGGTTCTTTCCAGAAGAAGATATAAATATTTTTGTGAAGAAGAAAGAAAATTACAAAATAAGAGAGAAAACCTTGGTGCATGTAAATTTTTTTTGTGTTTTCCAGAAACTGAGGAATGAAGTTTTCCCATTACATCTATCAGACTTATCGCTCCAGCATGTGGAATCTTACCGGCTACTAGAGGAGAGGAAACTCAAACTCTCACCTGAGAGTGCTGCTCTCGACCTGCTGAGACAACAACATAGACTTCTGGTGAGTCCACAAGCATCTTTCCTCTTTGTCAGAAACACATTTGCTTTTATTGATTGCGGTTTTTGGGAAAAGATTTGCATTTTGTAACCAGCTTGTAATTAAACAAGGTATTATTTAGAACTCCTCTAGCTTTTATCTCCAATCTTATCTGGTTAAATTCCTTTCTCATTATAGGCTGCAATTGAAGTTAACATGCTTCCATTTTCAGGAGCTTTAAATGGATTGAAGTTATGTTGTCATCTTGATACTTAAACAAATATGTTTATGGTTAAGAATTTTGGAAATATTTAGACATCTTTTAGAAATTGATCAAGAAATTAACTGTTTATTTGAAAGTTGTTGGCTCGTTGGTGATTTTCCTAAATGTTTTTTGGCTGTGTTCAATTTATCTCTCTTGACCCAGTAGGAACAGAGTCAAGGCAGGAACCCTGTTTCTTCTACATACAGCATTTATAATTAATTTGAAAGCGAATTTCAGTAGCAATCAAAAGATGTTATTTAATTAAATTACCTGTAAGGATTTGGATTCACTACATTAAACCCTTTCTGATTCTCATCCAACCATATATATATAGACAAAACTGTAACAAGACTAACTAACGTTAACGAACTAGACACATGCATGCATACACACACGCGCACACGCGCACACACACAAACACGCGCACACACGCGCACACACACGCACACACACACACACACACATGCATTCTTTTACACATAGGTGAAAACTGGTCTGAGTGGCATTTTCTCAAACTTCAAAACTCGTTAGTCGAGGTAAGTTAACTTTTCATTTAATTTATTTCAGTTCTGCTGCCCCAAATCAGAAGTAAATAGGGAGCACTTGTTAGCGTTCCTTGTCTGTGATGCTGTCAGTCATCTTTTTGAAAAGGTACTGGATGAATTTTGATGAAAGAAATCTGGGTTGCTTTGAGACAGTGCTCTGAAGAAAATGCAGGATACTCTCTGAGAAGAGTTGATTCGTTGTCCTTAGAAAGTTTTTGAGGTTGAAAAAAATGCAGATCTTTAAAGAGGTTTTTTTTAGATGTAAAGAGGTTTATCAACTAAAAGCGTTTGCAGATTCTGGTTTAAAGTTTTGCACCATCTGTCCGTTTAATTGCATGATGGGGAATATCGAGTCAAATTAATCAAACGAGTGTAATTGACTCAGCATTTAGAGAATGCATTTTAACCAGTACCATGTTTCAGGAAATGAATTCATATCCAACAAGATGGTTTTGGAATAATAAATGTCATTCATCTATCTTAGTTATTAATATGCATGATATATATTCTAATGATGCATAAAAGTAGGACTACCAAGTTTGTCAAAAGCTGATACATAAATTAATTTAAACAATTAAAATTGATGTCTGTCAAAATTCTCTTAATTTCTTTAGCCATTAGTATTTCGGGTTGTCAGAGAATTCATATTTTGATTTAATCCAAAGGGATCAAAGGTTGATTGAAGGCCTGTCCTCAAACTCTTGCCTCAAGCATCATTAGATCATTTCCAGACTTTTTGAAGCCAAAAAGACTTTGTTGTCTTGCTGGAAGAGCCAGGTCAAAGGTTCCAATGGAAAGATCGATCAGCGGGCTCCCACAGCCCTTATCCTTAGCCCTTCCTCTTTCCCTTGACATATTGAGAATTGTATGAATTGGAACACCATTAAAAAGTTATATATTTGGGGAAAAAGTGTTGGAATTCATTCTAAAGTCTGAAAGTGTGAGACTGATCACACTTTGACTGAAGTGACATGCACTCCTTAGCTATAGCCCATCCCCTTTGTTTAAAAGAGAATTAGGACACCCCTTTCTTGTGAAAAATTAAGGGTTAGAGGCAAGGAGTAGAAAGGGAATGCAGCCTTAATTCAACAGGTTCTTCTTTTACATCCATGAAATAATCAGTTGATTGAACATTTTCTCTTTTGTTGCTTTCTCTCTTGCTGTCACTATTGTAGCCCCACAATCACACAGCTATCATCACCTGCTAGTTGCTTAGAAACTGTGTTTTATAAAAGCAGTCTGCTAGTGTTTCATTATTCCTGTTTTTGGCACTTCAAAATTTGCTTTGTTCAATGAGTAGCTAAAAACAGCTGTTGATGAGTGGCACATACGTTTCAGTGGACGTGAAGCTAGCAGGATGTTCCAGGCCAGGCAGTAAATGGTCTTGTTTTCTCAATCATGTGTGAACTAGGAGGTTTATCCCAGATGATCACTCTGTCTAGAGACTTTTTTTTCTGTGGTATATTATACATATTTGTTATTTGCTTTTGTGTTTATTTAATCTATTAATTTGTTGAGGCTTTGAATTGTTTTTTTAAACAAGTGGGTTGAGTATCCAAAATACTTACTAAAATAATAGTACTTAGTAAAAGTAAAAGTAACTACCGAACAACTTACTCTACTATTAGTAAAAAAGAATCAAATTCAAAATTTACTTAAGTAATTACTTTTGATCTGAACGATACAAAGTAAAATAGCTTTTTTTTTAAAGTGTGTCCTGTTTTAATGAAATATGGTTAGGCAGAAATTATGGTAGTCTGTTAATGGTCAAAAACACATCAAAGAAAAAAAAAATCTATTTCATAAGTTTCTCTTACATTTAATTATTTTTCTTAATCTCTTCAAATCTATCAATACATAATAATTGTTAATTATATAAAAAAATAATGTATAAAATAATTTTTTTTATAAAAATGTTAATTTTTAATTTTGTATTTGAAATTATGCTATGATTTTGTGTTCTACCAGCACAGACTTGGTCAGAGCTCAGAAGAGGACATATGGGAAGTATTGACACTAGTAGCTGCAAACTCTCATTCATCAGCCTCTTCAACATCTCACGAGACTTGCTAATTTGTAAAACAAAAACAGCTTGCTATCAATTTTTTTTAATTTATTTCCATTATATTGGAGACAGAGGAATGCAGTTAAGATGTAACTAAAGTAAAAGTACAGATAAAAAAATACTTAAGTAAAAGTATACACTAAAATACTAGGTACTATAAAAATGTATATAATAACTATATATACTATACTATCGACCCAACCCTACTAAAGATTTAAAAGACTCAACGAGAGAGGGATGTAGTATGAAGCTCTTTGGGTAGCATTCAAAAACATGAATGAATGGAAGGATTAGAGAGATTAGCACCAGATTAAACTGTAAATGTCTGCTTATTTAAATTGTGCTTAAATATTGTTTATAACCTGATTTAACAGACGTGGAATGCCTTGATTAATGAGTTCTGTAACTGTCTGGAGGAACATTAATGCAAAGTGGGTTTAGTATTCAAAGTCTCTGACAAAATCGATCAAAGCTGGTGACATTTTTTAAAAGTTTGGGTCATTTTATTGTGGTGAAAACTGCAATCTTTTTACATTCTTTCTCCCCTAAAAAACACAGACAAACTAATTGAGCCATGTTTGAGGCAGGCATATTCTTGTAGTTAATTTTAATAGCTGATTTCAGTATGAAAAACTTTTGAAAGACTTGATTTGTGTGTTTTATTGTTTATTAGTTAATATCATCAATCCATTTTCATGTCGGCTTTCTTCCCTTTCGGGGTCGCCACAGCGGAATGAACCGCTAACTCTTCTGGCAAATGTGTTATGCAGTGGATGCCCTTCCAGCCGCAACCCATCGCTGGGAAACGTTCACGCACACTCATTCACACTTTAACACTATGGACAATCGTTCTTACTCAATTCACTTATACCGCATGTCTTTGGACTTGTGGGGAAACCGGAGCACCCGGAGAAAACCCACGCGATCACGGGGAGAACATGCAAACTCCACACAGAAATGCCGCCCGACCCAGCCGAGGCTTGAACCAGCGACCTTCTTGCTGTGAGACGACCATGCTACCCACTGCGTCACCGTGACGCTCTAGTTAATATCAATATCAGTAAAACAAAATGGAGCATTTTCCTTTGGAACCACTTCTTTTCTTTAGCTTGTTTTAGTTGTGGTTGAAGCTTTGTTCCCTATCAGTCGGTCACTACAACTTATGTCGGTACCGACTATTGAAAGCTCCTCTAGATGTTCTCTACTCTCTCCACACACTTTCAAAATGCCAATCAGCGAACGAGATCAAGCTGCCCAGGTTCAATGGGGTCTTATGTCCTCTGTCTCACCCACTGAGGCCCAAGCCTGAGTGAGGAGATCGATTTCTCTTACACAGAATGCAATTGAGCCAGTCCCTCCTAATGACATGGAAAGAGGGTTACAGCCCATACTTTCTAGTTCCCTTACACACAGGCTGGTTGCATTCAATCCTCAACCTCCATCTTAGGAAGGCTTGTCTCAGGAGACTTCCTCAGGATGATGTCTCCAGACGCATGGTCCATTTAGTTCGTCCAGGAGATTGGTTCACCACAAGTGATCTGAGGGATGCATACTTCATGTGAGTATAATCCCTCGGCACAGACCCCTTCAGTTGGCCTTAAAGGTTGAATGCATCAGTATGGCGTCATCCCCTCGTCTTGTCTTTGTCCCGTCGTACCTTCTCAAACCCTGGTTTACGTGACAGCTGGCTGATACTGGCCTAGTCAAGGTCTCAGTTGATTTGTCACAGAGACAGGGTCTTATGTTACCTCAGCTGCTGGGCTTTGGATCTACCCAGAAAAGAGCCGTCTGATCTCTGGCCTGAATATGTACCCGATCTTTCTGGGTATGGAGCTAAACTTATCAAACATGTGAGCACGCCTCCCTGGAGGTCATGCCCTGAGCCTCCTGAAGGCAGAACGCAGAGTCTGCACAAATTGGTGGTCCCTGTGAAAACTCCAGAGGCTCCTGGGCATATGGGTTCAGCAGTAGCGGTTATTCCGCATATGAGACCACTCCAGCTTGGCCGAGTTCCGTTGCGAGCATGGCTGCGTTTAGTTGACATCCAACACCTTCGCCAGGTACTATAACCTGAGCGTTGAATCCGTCTCTTCAGCCATGCTAAGTGGTGGTTGCATTGTCTGAGATGTATGAAGTGGTGTCCAGCATGGGATGCGCCTTTCGTAGTGATACTTGCGCTATTATTTGCCCCTGGAGATAACCTCCAGCTTTTTGGCTCCTCTCTTACTAGAGTAAGCGAAGTATTCTTATGTTCTGTCCACATGTATGCCCTCTATGAGGGACTACTGGCTGAAACTTTTATGACCCCGGGCACTGGAGGGCCGAGCAGTTTACCGAAAGGCTAACTCTCGAAAACTATTGCCCTAGCTAGTTCCATTTATGCCATCTTCCCTCTGAAAGATCTTTCCCCAGTGGTTCAAGGCGCGTTTCCGTAGGTCCCTCAATGAAACCTTGCGTGTATTAAACTGCCGGATGTTCTAAGTCCAGCCTTCGAAGTGGCGAGTACAGCCTCCGCATGTCTCCCATCTGCTCTGGGATTGATGCTCTCCCCCGTTCGCTGATTGGCATTTTGAAATGGAGAGACTTTTAATTTGATAAGCAAATGTTTTACATTTACATTTCATGTAACAAACGCAGTTAGAATCTTTTTAAAAAAATGTAAATAAAAAGTCAAAATCCTTACATACATTTATGAAATACATCAAATAATGTAAAGAATAAAAATATTTGAATAACTAAATTTTGAACAATATGTCAGAGTAAACACAATTGCATAGTTAATCCCTGATCACACATTGATCTCCCTTGTTGGATGCTTGCAGCTAATGAATGTTCAGCAACGCAGTCACCACAACATAAAGCTTTCACAGCTCTCTAATTCCACAGCTCTTTAATTCCACAGCTCTTTTTGTTAACACTCCAGAAAAGCCAATCTGGGCTGACTACTCCAGACTACCTCTCTCCTTTTCCTTTGAGTGAAACAGACCACGATTCCCTACAAACATTTCTCCCATTCTCATTCTTAAGACTCACAAATACTATGAAACTAATCAATCTGAATCATACAATGGTTTCCAATGTCTTTGACCTGTTTTATAATAAACTCTCAATCCTGTATGAGAGAATAAAACCAGCCTGGTCTGTCCAATATATAATTACTATGAGCTATATCAGGCATTTCTTACACATTGAAATCCCTGTCTCAGCCTTGAACAAGCAAGTAAACACACCCAGATGCATGGACACTCACACATATTCAATTCTCAAGTACCTCTTATTTTCAACAGTGAGGGAGTATGATGTCAAACCTGCAGGTGCACACACTTTCAGACAATGGTAATGCATATTGAATAGGATTACTTACAAGAAACCTTTAGATTTTTTTAGTGTCATTATAAAATGATCAGTGTTTATGGTTTCTGTCATCGTTTCCAGGAGGAAACCTTAACACTTCAAAAGCTTGTCTATTTGGAAAAGCTGTACCTTCTTCATTTATTATTGTCACAGAGATGTGCGCTTTCTGTTGTTGTGGTGGTGCTGGTGGTGGTGGTGCTTTTACACATTCATGCCTGGCTGAGCGTGAAGAGCACATTATTCTTTCTATAAAATCATACAGACTTCGGGGTACAGTCTGAGGCAATGTTTTCCAATCCTTACCCTTTGACATATTATATGAAATAGTCGTTATTTCAGTCCCCCTTAAATCATGTATTTATAGTTTAGTATTAGTTTTATCTAGACTGTCATTGCACCCTTAATTAACTTCAAAAGGCAGTATTTATCATAAATAATATCTTTAAATGACCTCAAATGGATATGCTCTGCAAAACGAGCTGTGTTCTTCCCATGGTCATGCTTCCTGCACTTTGCCTATTGCCACACAGAAACCCCACAGACGAAAGCATTCATCTTTTGGTAAACCGAAAAATAATTGCTTTATTTTCATTGTTAATCGACACGGTTCTGCTACAGTTAAACTTTTGGGTCAGTCAGCATGTACTTTCTTCATTGAGATGAGATACATTAGCGATTCATCTGATTGGTTAGTGGCTGATGCTTTGGCCAATTGGTCAAATAGCTCCCAGAAATAGAAAATGCAAAATGCAAAGACTGCAAAACATGAACCAAACAGAAATATAACTTGAGGGATGTTATTGATGGGGGAATTCTAAAACATGTAAGAAATGTCTGAAAAGTTGAATTTACATGACAGTTTTTATTGCATTCATTTGCATTTACAGAAGTACATGTTATTACTACTAATTTACTTTTTAAAAACAAGATTTTTGTAGGCTTACACATTTACCTCTCCTAAACAGTGTTTCTAGTGATATGTATTATTTCATAGTGTTTGTAGCGCTACAGCCAATAAAGCATTCTCTTTTTCAGTTGGTTGTAATGAATTGCAATTGATGAATGAATTCTGAATATATATTCCATTGCTGTTTTTCTGTGAATATTTATTTTACTTTTTGATGCACGCTCGCACAATTTACTGACAACTTCTAAAGTATGTCATACCAATAATATAAGCTATGATTTTGTTTTCTTGGTAGACCATTTGTAAATTGTAATCACCACAACCACATTTTAAGGATGTATGGGGCTAAGAAAGAGCTTTTAATGCTGTAAACTAGTGTATCTCGCTCCCCCCGCACAACTATAAATAGTATCAGTTGTCTTTAAATTTGTTATACGTACACCTCTGCATAACACATTATCCTTAATAATGTATAAGAGAAAAAAAGAAAGAAATATGAACCAACTTACAACTAACAATAGCTTTATTAACTGTAGCAGAAAAGATTTAAGGTGCATCTGAAATGTAAAAAAAACATTAACTCCTTATTAAAACTATAAACATTGTTTGACTGACCACGATTGCTGGCAATATTTGGCATGTTTTCGCTGAAAAAACTCAGACGGCTTTTCAGCATGATTGGGGTGTAATGTCTTTAAGTGACGCCTTTATTATTTATTATTATTCATTTATTCATACTGTCCACTGCCAACATTTTTAAACTCAGTAAGCACACATATCTCTCCTCGTCTCCCACCGTAGTCACAGTGAAACCAAGTGCTACAAAAGAGTCATCATACTTCCTCGTCTCAGCTTTCGGAAAACGTTTGTCTCTTTATCTCCTTTTCTGTCTTCTACACTTCGTGTCTACACTTCCTACTCTACCAATGAGAGTGCCACTGCCCCCTAATGTAGTGGAGTGGTATTGCACGTCTAGAACAGAAAATAGAAAAATAAAAAAGCATGTTCCCTGAGTTCAAATGTGCCCCCCTTGAGTCTGGGGGGGCGCGCCCCATTATTTGAGAACCACTGGTGTAAACTAACAATGCACTTACTAGTCAATAATTACTCTTCCTCAACATAAAATGTTGCAAAAATTTGACACTGTGCAGACAAATTTTAGGATATTAGTTATAAAATACATTACATTTTTCCAGTTACATTTTACATTTATGCAATTGCCCAGGTGACGGAATCGCGCAGGGCAGGTTGACTGACTCGCCATTTCAACAACCAGTTTAACATGAGTTTTTGTGGTGCTTAGCTCTGGTGATTTCATGTGATTTCCCTTGTATCTGGGGTCAAGAAAGTATTGCCATATTCAGGAGGTGAATGTACTCCTATTTTGCCAATCAAAAGTTTATGTTATGTTTTTCTTTTTGGTAAAACAAAGACTATGCGGGCAGTCTTCAGATAATACATTAATTATAAATTAATTATACAATACAACAATTCCCGTACCATACTGATTAGTCAATGGGGAGATGACAGCCAGAGATGTCTGTCATTAGCACAGCAGTGGTACAAGAATCCGTGTTTGTGGATTACAGGGCCCAGAGAGGCGATGAATAGCCAGAATAGCCATGTTAATGCATCAATACAGTAGAGATAAGACAAATCCAGAATCTTATTTCATTAGACACAGAAGCCACAAAGCAAAGAGACGAAACAGAAGCCACGCAGCAAGGAGATTAAACAGAAGCCACACAGCAAGTAGACAAAACATAAACTATACAGCATGTAGACAAAACATAAACCATACAGCAAGTATGAGTTAAGACTAAGGCCATAGACCACCTGATCAGATAATCGCTTTAAGCTATTCTAGTTTCACAATGCCACAGTTTTTGGTAGGGAGGTGTTTCTCCCGAGATCCCATTGAGTATCTGTGTATAAATGATAGCAAAGACGGGAGGAGCACACACCACAGACCACCGGGAATGGTGAGAAGCAGTTGGGTATCATAAGTAAGTAATTTTGACATCAACCAGAGAGTAAGAATTGACCAACTGGGAGTCTGCTACAAACCAGGATGTTGTTTGTGCAGACAACTTCTTTAGAGGAGTGACATATTAATAGTGAGTTTGCTCATTTGTTCTCTTGTGATTGATTGTGGGGAAACTATTCAAAGAGACATATACTCCCTTTTGGGATGATTCCAATCCTCTTGATCAAAAAGTTTTTGCTTGACAATAAGTGGAATGAATTAATTGACTGTGAGATCAAAAACAAACCATATAAAAAAAAAAATTAACGAGTCTTAATTTGTGATTACTTTAATTGATTTCGGGTTATATTGGCTCTTAATCCACTATCCTGTAAAAAAAAAACTGAAAAAAGGTTGGAGAATAGTTTTGCAGAATTTTAGGGGATAAAACTGGTGTTGGTAATTCATTTAAATGCACAGCCAATAAATCGACACAAAGTTTCAAAGTCACATATTTACAAAATGTTACTGCACTGACTGTTCTCCTTCTTCAATCACCTCCCATTAGACATGACAAAAAGAGCCAAAAATGGCACCAGAGAAAGCAGTGCAGTTGAAATGTCTTCTTTTGCTGACAACTATTCCAACAGTATTTTTGTGAGCATTCATTAAAATTTCACTCAGCCCTTAGCCTGCCTTTTCCCATCCTTCCATTCTGTCTTTCATCATTCATCTTTTTTCTTTCTGAATGGAGCTTTAAATAATAGAACCTGTTTTAACAAGATCATAAAAAACCCATCTAACAATCATAAGCCAGTAAGCTGAGCTTGGAGATCTTGGGTGAATCATGCACACTTTAAACACACCTTGGTTTCTCACATAGTCATACATCTCAATGCTCACACACACGCACCAACACACAAACACACACGCCTGCACGCTTGAATTCCTCAGAGAATGAAGGAGTGACGCAGGAGCTAAAGAGATGAGAGCGTGAGAGGGATGCCTGGAGGAGAAGGATGAGAGATGGAGGGGGAAATCAAAGAAGCAGTGGAAATCAAAGACAAGCCCCCATCAGTGCCTCTCCTTTCTGTCTGTAGAGGAAACAGCACAGCCCTTGCCATCAATTAGGCGGCTATGAGTGTCCTTTACACTGCCCTTATTTATGTAATGTTTCAGTGATTTAGGGGTTGCAGTCACAATATTCTAGTAAGCATAGGCTGTTTTGAAACAGACCTACAAGTTTTTACAAGGATTCCCTGATATTTGCTTTAATTAAAAAAAACTACATATAACTTCCATATTAGGATAGAAAAGAAATGACAACAGATTAAACGTACAGATGCAAATACCGTTCTAACAGTTTAAAATATCTTTTTATACTATATTTATTTATTAATACTCTCAACACTTGATGAAAAACAATGAATGCATGTTGAAACATGAGTAATTCCTCAAACAGAATTACTGTATTTTCCAGACAATAACTTGCTTATTTTTTATGCTTATAATCTATTTTATTTTATTCTAATTATTTTTACCTTTAGCAACGTATCTATATAATCACTGTTTTTACTGTTAAATTTGACTTGTGTCATTTAGTGTACCAACACTGGAGAGTACCACAACAAATTTCTTGTGTGTGTGCACATGCGCACTTGGCAATACACATCTTTCTCATTTCTGACTCTGATTCTAAAGTGCTAATTTATGAAGGCATCCTCTGGAAATTTTGAATAACAGGTAACATTAGCTTCCTCTAACAAGTTACAGTGTAGTTAAACATGGGTTGCTGGGAATCCAAAACCTACTGTGGTAACTATTTCAAATTGACTAGATTTTTTTTTAATCCAGGCCATGTTTTTTTATTAACTGTCACTTCCATTTAATTTTACATTATTGAGTAACATCTTTCTGAGTAAATATCTCAAGTTATAATGTGTACACCTGCAGCTTGTAAACAGTTGTAGCCTATATATGTGTTGGTGTGGTTTGTGTAAAAGTTAAATCTATAGTACAGAATCAATGGCTTGTTTAGAAATCCAAACGATCAACAGTGCAATCTTTTTTTTGGCAATTCCCTCAATAAAAATAACGAATTGTCTTTTTTTATTGAAAATAATAGAAAGAAAGGTTACTTCACTTGATGGGAAGGGAGGGTAGGGATAGTTGAATGGGGTTTGTTTGTATTTGATGTGGAAGAGCACATTTGTTAGTTAGTCTGGTTGTGTAAAATGCTAATTGGTCAATTGTAGCAACTCTTCATTGCATTGACTGATAAAACATTAGCAAGAAGAATGTTTTCTATTTCTTTTGTTGCAAAGTATTGTTGATTAATTAGGCTAGTAAAAAATAAGTATAGATTTTACAAGTCAAAGGGTTTATTGAAGGACCAACATCAACTAGAAGCATCCATGGCTGAGCTCTTAATGTGAGGTGCCTGTGTTCTCCTCCTCTGGGCTCTGGTCACATTTAAAGATATGTAAATAATTTGGGAACCCTTCCAATCAAATTAATTTCATATATGACTCTTTCAGTTTAAATCCTTCCTGCGAGATGGAAAAACAGATAAAGAGTAATGTTTGGCCGCTCTTCACAAACTATCGGTGGTTGTGGGGATTGTAAAAGACACATTCCTTCGTCATCCCACAAACTCAGGAATTACTAAAACCACACTTGATATGAGCTCTTTCCAGCCAACTGAAACAATTATTTTACAACAATAATTTTAAACAGCAGTTGCCCTACTCCCCAGGAGGTTTAGAAAAAGTTACATTCAACAATTTGATTTGTTAGTTGCAAAAGAGGTGGAGAGGCAACAAGTTAAGCCCATTAATGTGGTTATTCCCTGTCATCTTGTGTTCATGGAAGATCAAGTAAAGGAGATGAAGAGTTTGGGCTGTTCAATTAGGTGATGATGTGCACATTAGATATAAATAGTAAGTGAGAAGCAACAAAAGTGAGGATTAACAATTAATGCTGTCATTTGTAATGTTTGTATGGTGGAAGCTTTAAGATCAACCAGACATTGGATAAAGCTGTTGTAAACTTTGGCAGAATCTCTACCTCCAGGAAGTTAAAAGTTAAACAAATAACATATATAATTAATTATATCTAATCAGATAGACATGCTTAGAGGCTCTTGAATGCAAACTTGTGTTAGCAAAAGAAAATTGTTAAGAGTAACTACATTTGAACAAAGTGTAACAGGGCCATTGTGCAAACAACCACACACATTCCAAAGACATTTCGCTTTGTTTTGACTTGGTTTTTGGAAATGGAATGAAATCCAACTCCATTGACAAGTTTAACAGTAAATCTGCTCTCTGTTTAAGACATGACACAATTGTAGTTTTCAAAGATTAAAGCTGATTTGTTTCACTTTTGATAAATATTCAACTGTGGTTGGCTTATTTCTTCCATTGAGTGAGGTTCAGCAGTTGGCCAATTGTTTTGCCTTTTCTTTGGGGTAAAATATGCCTAGTTTTGATATAGAATAATGTGTGTTTGTATTCGTTACCAAGTGTGTGTTTCATTCATCCCTGTGAAAACGAAATATGACCTTCGTAAGAAGATGAAATACACTGTGAGCAACAGACTTACATTGATTTCCGAAGCAATTACTGCCTTCCAGACTCAGCCAGTGCATAAATATTGATGTTCAGCGCTCACAGGGTACATATGCGCGTGCGTGCATCTGTGAGCATTTGTCACTTCATGCTTATTTTACTTTTTCTTTGTTGTTTGCTTAAAATATATTTCCTTTACACATATGGAAAACACATTTTCACTCCCTCCCTTTCACAAGCATCTTCTCTGCAAACATGTCAGACGTCACAGTGAGAATGCAATCCAAATCTGTATCATCTAATTTTATGCCATCAGAGGGAGGGACATGTTCAATCTCACAGCACTTAATTAGATCTCTTGCACATGAGGTGTGTGTGCGAGCGTGCGTGTATGTTCACATCTGTTCCTGTGTGTGTGTGTGTGTGTTTGGGCTGGAGACAGACAGAGGCTTTGAAATCAGTGTGTCTCAGATTCCACCAGCATGTTTGTGGTTGCAGCTCGTGAGAAGAAATGATTAGTAAAGCATCGTCTATCTTCATTAGTTAACGTAACCCTCAAAATATTTACTAATATATTTACAACAGTGTCAAATTAATTCAGGACTGGGCTAAGCCAGAGTCAATGGATAAAGAAACAGGGTCAAGTTTTCAAACAAGCCGAAATACCCAAACAAAGCACAAACAAACAAACAAATGGCAAGAAGATGTGGTTTGGTGGATCTAAAATGAGAATTACTGAATTTCAGGTCTGATGATTGACTCTATCTTGAGTAACCCCACCCTTATTGTCTTAAGAAATAGAAGGAGGATTCAAGAGTATTCAAGGAGGACCCTGGAGTGACTTCACACTCATTTATTAAAGATACAAAAGTAAAATTGAAAACTGCTTTTTACTGAACATATTAAATAAAGGACTTTCTGTAAGGGTAAAACAAAATATCTTTGTGGAGACGGAGCTCCAGAGCACTCTTGCTGCTTTTAGGACACCAGCAGATGAGAGCTGTATATCTGTTCCTGGTTTTAGTTAAGTTTTTGTAATCCAGATCTTTGTTTCATTTCATTCTCTCCCATGGATGCCCTCCTGTTCCACTCCATCTGTCAAGTTGTTGCTGTTCAATCTCCTGGTTTTGTATTTAACTTCGTTGAATCGTTCACTCCTTGTTTGTCCTGTCCTGTCTTAATGAATACTTTTCCTTAGTGTTGTTCCATGTGACTTCTCTGTCTCCTTTGTAAAATAAATATATACACTTTTATTCCTGGCTCCTGGGAGATTTGGTGGCTTTTGGTTCTGCTAGAGTTAAATAGAAATCATGTTTTTAAGGAGAAAATGTTGTTGAATGAGTATGTTTTACAGCTTTTCTGTCTTTTGACATTACCAGCATCTGTCTGATTAGAACAATAGTGAGAAAGTTGCAAAGGGTTCACTATATCAGAATCAGAATCGTGTGTGTGTGTGTGTGTGTGTGTGTGTGTGTGTGTGTGTGTGTGCGCGTACAATGGAGGAAACAACACAGAGTACAATTTAAAAAGTAAAGTGAAACACGAATTAACAAATAACAATTAACATGAGGCAATGAAGTGGATGTTGTAAAGACTTATTATATGTAAACAGTTGAACAAAATATATAAAGTGTGGTGTGCTTAAGTTCAAAATGCAAGGTGATGAAATGCACGAGAGTCTAGGTGCAGGTAACAGAGTTGAATGGCGTGAAGCTATGAGTTCAGCAGACGGATAGCTTGGGGAAAGAAGATCTGTTTGTGCTTTACCGTCCTGGTGTTAGTGGCTCTGAGGCGGCGGCCAGAGGGCGAGAGCTCAAAAATGTGGTGACCAGGGTGAGCAGGGTCCAGAGTGATTTTCTTTGCCCTCTTTCTCACTCTGGTGGTGTACAGGTCCTGGAGGGATGGTAGGGGAGTAGTGATGGTTTTCTCAGCCATACAAACTGTCCTCTGAAGTCTACAGACATCTGCTTTAGAGGCGGAGCTAAACAGAGTAGAACTCTCTTAGCAGCATCTATGGGAGGTTGCCTATGCTGGGCCTTCTTCATAATGGAGTCAATGTGTGTGCTCCACTTCAGGTCTAGATAGATGATGGTGCCTGAATGGAACCTGAATGACTCCACTGGTGCCACAGTGCTGTAATGATGGTAAGAGGATGGTGTGCATGGGGCTTCTCCTGAAGTCTACTATCATCTCCACTGTTTTGAGGCTGTTAAGCTCCAGGTTGCTCAGACTGCACCAAAGAGTCAGCTACTTCACTTCCTGTCTGTATACAGATTCCTTGCAGTCCTGGATGAGACGAATGATGGCGAGGTTTGAGTTGCAGTCATTGGTGTATAGGGAAAAGAGAAGTAGAGAGAGAACACACCCCTCGGGGGCGCCAGTGCTGGTGGTACAGGTGCATGATGCGAATTCCCCCACCCTCATGTGGAGGATGTAGATGATTAACTGATCATGTGGAATTGGCAAAGTTGTATTTAGAGTATTAAATGAGTACAACTTTCAGTATAATTTAGCAATCACCTTTGTATTAATGTGGTTGATAGATCACGAATCATTGTCATTTTGTCATGTTTTGACAAAGTACTACTCACAGTCTTAATGATTAATAAACGCTTGCTGTCAAACTCCAAGTAAGCCTTAACCTTGAGTGAACTCAATAGTCTGTTGGTAATTGGGTGCTTCTTGGCCAGAAGAAGCTTAAATGTTGACCACACTCGATGTGGATTATTGAAAGCCTGGCTGCACACAGCTAAAAGCATCTTAGGTTAGCAAATAGAACAAAGTGTGCTTTATGTGGGCCTCAAGGCCATCAGCAAAACAAGCAAAAAGCTTGGTTAGCAGTGAAGGTCCTGTCTGCTGTGCTTGATTCAGCACCACGGTCAGCTCCTCTGACCAGAAGCACAGGACTGTGCAATGCATAACAGTCTGTGCCCACACTCTCACAGTTTCCTTAGACCACCATCAAACCACTAACTCCTCATTATATAAATACTTTAAACTAGTCATTATGTTTTATTTTGGTTGTTTCTCTGCATGTTACAACATAAATTCTATTGATTCTATATACAGGTAATATTTCATATAGGTTTTACTCTTCTAAAAGCTGAAATATGTTATTTATTTATTTTTTGAATATTTAATTTCAATTATTGATCTTGTTGCTTCCATTCTTGCTTGTTCAGACATGTTATAGAAACATTTGTATTTATTATTTTATTTTATTACAGTGTCTTGATTAAACACAAAACAAAATATTTTTTGTAAGATAAAGAATTAAAATGTTTATATTATAAATTAGGACATTGATCAAGATGCTCGTCTTTGCAAGATCAAATATTATACGATACATATTAATAATGATTATTTAGACTTTTATCTATAATATAATATCCTGACCATCTAAAGGCCAGACATTAAATTAAACTATGGCGACATAGCAATGTAATTATTGTATATACATTAAGCTCATGATTGTCGTTCATATATATTTTCATATTAGCTTAATATTAAGAGTTTAAAATGGTTGCTTTTTTAGCAGTTGCTTTTCAAAGCAGCTTCACAAAGTCCTAGTCTGGATCAGGTAGAGAAAATAGGAGATCCCTCTGTGAGGTCCTGGGAGCAAAAAATGAACAAACTTAAGATCCATCGACAAAAAGTTCACCTGACAGTGCCTGAAAAAAAAAAAAAACACAAAACAAAAACAAACAAAGACAAAAGAAAAATAACAAACAAAAAACAATGGTTAGAAAAATGTAACACACAACAAACAGGTGATCAGCTTCAGCAGACACCATATCTGTTTTGACAAATACCAAGAGCCAATTATTCGAACACTAGTTTAAACAGATATGTTTTTAATTCGGTTTTGAACTCTGTGAGCGTAGCTGAACTCCGGACAACATCAGGGAGTGTGTTTCAGAGCTTCGGAGCTCTCTAGGAGTACGCTCTTCCCCCTCTGGGAATCTTGCTTCTTGTGATCGAAGAGAGACGAGCTGGAATTTATCGTGATGGGAGACTGCTCAAGTAATCAGTATGTAATCAGTATTTTATCTACTTCAACCAAAAAATGTGTGATAAAATCAGCAAATTCTTGAAGAAAGCTACAATTGTGTTTTGGTGGCCTGTAGACGACAGCTAATGTTATTAAGAATACACATCTTACACAATACACAAACCATATTGGCTAACATTACATAAATAATTTTGTTTGGTTAATGAGTAAGTAAAACCCTGTGCTGACTTAGGAACTTGACTTGTAGCACATGAAGTATTAACTGGAGTATGATCCAGTCCGAATAGGAGTGTAAAAAAAAACATATGAATTTTTCTTGGTTTGGGGGTTTTCTTTTCATAAAAGAAAAAGAAAAAAATTCACGTCTACACATGTGCCGATCTGTCCTAAAGAAGAAGCAAACCATGAAAGACTATGAAAAAGTAATACAGTTAAAAAATGTGAGTAAAATTCTAGCCATATAGTTACATTTACCAATTAAACCCTTAAAATATGTGTCTGCAAGTTGACAATATTTTTTTTTCTTAAGCTAATTTGATGCAGCTTCATAAAAGCATTTGAATAGAGAAGGTAATAAGTCACAGCTGGCTGATTACTAATTGCAATCAGCAATAAACATCAGTTTATCTGAACTGAAATTTTTCCCTGGAACTTTTTGAGAATTTATTTTGTAGGGAAATTTCAAAAATTCTCAAACTAATCTAGTATTTTTCAAACACAATCTGAATTGTAAAGAATGATTGAACTTTAAAATTATGATCATGTGGCAATAGGGGTCATTTTAAACACTTTTATGAAGCTTTTAAGAAGAAAGGAATTTGAGAAAAATCATGTTAAATGACGAGTCAAGTTGTCCTTTAAAAAGCAGTTTACCATTTTGCTCTGGATTTGGACAGTTTTTTTGGTTCTATAATATCAACTGTGAAACAGGCATGGTTAAAAGTTTTCAGCCTGATAACTGATATTGCTTAAAGTGCGTGTTAGCTCTTTAGCCTTGTGCCTTTTAAGAGAAACGGATAACTTGTCATGGTAACCCTTTACTCAACAGTTTAGCATAACATCAATCATTTAGCCCGATAGTGAACTGTTGACTGTAAAAATATTGGAACGTAAGCCGTAAGTGTGTTAACTGATTAGCCTCATAACTATTACAGTAACTGATACTCTTCAACACATACATGCTGTTAATCAGTTTATCTGCTATTGGAATCAAGCTCAGTATTATAGGCCAAAGTTTTTCTTTGTCGAACACCAAAAATTAAACTCCATTACATACACACTAGAAGAAAACTCATACTGTTGGTGTATTTGTGTTTGATCAAGGTTAATGTGAAGCTGGGGCTGGTTAAACCTCCACTGTAACTCAATCAACGGTCATGGGATCAGTTCACACCGGTGAGGTATGGAGTTACAGTGGCAGAGCTCTCACCTAATGGTGTTGAGCTAGACTTCGAGAAGATTCTTGTGTGCGGATGTGATGTGTCTAGAGAGAGCAGTTAGTGGGTGTTTGCTGTTTGACTTCTGCTGTGATGACTGTAGCTGGTGGAGATCACAATGAGAGACATCAGCCTCCAGTACTGCTCAGTGTGTGCATGGGAGAAGGTAAGCAGGCAGTGGGGAGTGAGTTGGTGACACAGAGGAGATAAAGAGATAGGCTTGATCTGATTTTTTTTTATAGTTGATGTTGTAAATTACACGCCTGCACTACTGTTCTTACATTACGTCTACATTTCACAGACCATTTAGGTTTTCAGAATATGTTTATTTTTGCCCTAGTCATTTTGTGTCTCTATATTTTAAGTAAAAGCATTTCCAGTAAGCGAAAAAAAAAACATTATTTTTTTTATACACAGAGCTGGCTGCTTTTATTGGGGAAATTATATTGAAATTGAAATGATTGAAATCAGGATTATTAAAAAAATATTCGTCTTTGAAAGTATACTAAATAGATTTAAATGTACTTTTCAATAGTTACTTTGACGTATTTCTTAAGCTAATTTTACATTTGTTAATTATATTTTTTTAAATACGGAAACATTAGTGAAAATACATTTATATTTTATTCTACTTTATTATGTTCTTTTCTTCATTTTCTTTTCCTTTGTTTCCCTTTCTTTTTCCCCTTCACTTACCCTTCTTTCCATCATTTTTATTCCCTTTTACCTTTTTCTAATTCCTCTTCCCAATACCCTTTCCTTTCATAGTCGTGGACTCTCTGACTCTGACATCTTTGACTCTTTTCAGATGCCTTTTTAGGATGAAGTTACTGGTTAAGCCACATGTCGAGGCACAGTATGTGTAACTCTGCACATGTCGAATTGCATTATGTTTTCCTCCCCAAGGTGCACGACAAAAGCAGTGATGCAATGACAGTCCATTCATCTATGGGGCTATGGATTCAGACTAAAGTTGTAATAAAACTTTCTGACCTATTTTTTTTTGTGTGACTGGCATTCATAAATAAGAAGCACTGGTTTATAAGACACACTGATGCTTTCCGAGGAAATTAAACAATTTTAAGCACTCCTAATCGAGTAAAAAAAAAATACAGTACTGTCAATGTAAATAGTTGTAAATTATTGAACCCTAAAATAATTGGACATATTTAAAATGGTTTACCCAGCTCTGACGGCTCTAACAATGATAAAGTATTTGTTGTCATAATGTAAATGACTTCCAGATGGGGTTCTCAAGTTTACTGTGGTAATTGTTCAAGTTTCAGCTTAGCCAACTGAATCCCTCATTTAGCAGATTTGTGTGGGTGTGTGTAAATTGAGTTTGTGTCCTGATCAAGCTGGTTTAATGCGTGTTTGATAAAGACTTTGCTCTCTGCAGCATGTGAGACATTGTCTCACATTACTTGTGAACTCTAAGTGTGGAACACAGCTAGTACCTCAGCGATGTAATAAGATCAGCTGAAGGCTTCGGAAAGTCTGATCTCTGATCATCTCTGATGTTTGCACCCTTGCGGGGTCCATTTCTCATTCTCCTCCTCTCCTTTCCCCCTATCACTTATCTCTTTTCCCCTGATAATCGCTCCTCTCATTTCACTGCAAGGCTGAAATTCAGCTCAAGTCTCTTTAAGAGTGGAGCATAGGCGAAGTGTTAGAAGAGCTCATCCGTGCTCTCTGGTTTATTTGCTGGATTTACTTTGCTGATAAATTCTGTTTTACTTGTGACTGCTGCTTAGGGGTACAGAATGGGGAAATATGTAGTTTTGCTGTCATTGTCCATCACAATTGCAGTTATTTTGCTCTGTTGATCTGCAGTTGAATTTTGATTTTTTTTTTTTATGAAATCAGAATTATTGTGTGCTCGTTCAAATTGCACAAAACACACGACTTGTATTTGTCCTGTGTAAGAATGTAATCCATTTCATTGTGAGGCTTACATACCCAGAAAGGGACTGATCAAAACGAAAGTAAACATGGACAAGAATGCCATGACTTTATTTTAGTTCATTTCTGATCTGAGCCACCATCATCTCAACCAAATGATATCAAGAAGAAGACAAAGAGTGGAAATGTATTAGTTTTATTACTTCAGTTTTCACTGACTGCTTTCTGCTCTGTCCTCAGCCATGATTGATGATTGATTCCCTGTCCACACCCAGAAATGTGATGTCTGTTCCCATACAGTGACGTAAAAGTCATTCACAACAATCTCTTGAATGTAAGATATATGGATGAATGAAAACAGGCGAAGGAAAATGTGAAGCTTCTTGTTTCCTTTTAATGTGGAATTATACAAGTATATCGCTCCAAGCTCATTTTCTTACTAACCCAGCTAGCTTTTGTTGTCCGATTTGCACCCGCAGCTGAATCAATCGAGTGTCTCTTGGTTTTATTCCAGGAGAGCTCCTCAAATAATGGTTGGTAAAACAAAAATGAACCATACAACTAAAATAATACAGTCGCTAAATCATTACAGGTTGAGCTAATCTGTGAACTTTGCTCTTGCCCGCTTGCATTAAGTGCTAAGCTAATGTTTGTTATGATGGACTCAACCACACTCTGAACCAGTCCAGTAATGCACCACAAATGATGGGTGGTGTCCAAGTTAAAGAATATGCTGAAAAAACATTAATCCAAGTTCAGCAAATATGAATTACTCTTATTGAGTGATCAGCTAATGTTTGTTACTACCATTACTAATGTCGTGCAAGTATACAGAGTGAAAAAACTTACCTGGACTACTTGTACTGTTATTCAAAATTGGTCAATACCTGCCAGGCAATCAGAATTGAGTATCCAGACAGACCATGGGATTAACAGCTTGATTTCAAAGTATTTATATTTGTCACATTTTAGAGTTTGCTGGATTTTTGGATTGTTGAGCACCGTCTATTGATTGGATAAGGTAAATTTTTCAGTCTTCAGTTCATGTTCTTGAAATCTGGACACAATCTATAGAAACTGGAGGAAACTGTCTCAAACCGGTGACCTTCAAGGCATTTTTATGTGCATAACAATTATATTTTTTATTTTTATTTATTAGAATGCAGAGAAATTGTTGCTGCATGACTCAATGAGATAAACATTTGGGCAAATTTAAGGAACGTAGATGATCTTCTGCAGCAGTGATGACTCACTCGCTCTCTCTCACACAGACAGACTCACACGCACATGCACAGATACAAAAACACCCAAAGGGAGAAGAGACCGGGTGGATGAGGGACAGGGGGACGAAATTACAGTGATGGAGGGAGAAATACAATGCATGCTTGGTCACACACTTACTCAAACACACTTTTTAATGCATCTGTACACACATACAGTTCTGTCATAATAACTAGAGTCAGCCTAGCCTGAGGTTTCTTCCCATGAAAGAGCTCTATTAATCGGTTTGACCTCATATATTCATATTTATGTATGCTATGCATATATTTATGTGCTCAAAAATCTTCCATAAAATGGCATGGTTAGTAAATGATTCTAATTTTTCAGGCTGGTTGTAATATTTCAACTCGAGCAACTTTTTCACATTAGATCATTTCCTGCTGGCAAGAGAGCTGCATCCAGGCGTCTGCTCTCCAGGGCATAGGCTCACTGAGTGTGAGCATTAAACAAGATCAAGCTTTAAAGATGATTGAAGCCAGGTTTGGGCACATTATGAGTGCTTGGAGACTGCAACCATCATAGATGGGATGAAGAGTGTTATTGCTTTAAATTATGTATTAATTAGTGTAATTGTATCTTCGTATTCTGTGCATAAGGTCCACACATCTCAATTTTTCTTGGAAATTTATTTTCCCAGAATTTTTTAAAGTTTCAAATTGACTTACCCAACCATACATAGTGGAAATACATGTAAACTTTTAAACTTTTTTTCCTAAAAAAAAAAGGAAAAGAAATTTTATGTTATGATCTAAATAACATAAGCAATGTTATTTGGTATGTTATACATTGTACTTCTTGAGCTGCACTAAAAGCACTAAACACTGACAAAAAACGTTTGTATGACAAAGTCTGAATTGTTTCTCTCTGCTACATTTCCTATGTCCTCCAAATCAGTGGCGTGTTCTAAACTAGAACTATCTCAAAAATCAATTTTGAGAAAATGTTTACGTTTCCATTTCAAATGAAAATATATTCCTTAAAGTTTTATTTAAGGAAATTTCCAAGGATATGTTCAAACTGCAGGTATTAATGCTCAATTCTGATTTTTTATTTTGGTGTGTTCATTTACATTAACAATATTATATACCTGCTATCTGCTGTCTTTGTGAACAAAACAAAACTCCAGTGTGACACACGTGCACAGAAGAGTAAACTACATCACCCAGAATGCACTGTATTTTATGACTGTAATAAAGGACAGTAACTCATACATAGTGACCGTAAGGGCATTTCTTTTGATAATGTCAACCATCTCTATTGATTGACCTGAAAACAGTATTGGTCTTTTTGGGTGAGTGTTAAAATGGTTCTAGTCATATAGACCATTAGAAGGGAGAGGATTTTATAAGAATGTGATTTGATTTGAGTTGTTTCATGTGGAGTGCCTGTATTAACTTTTCAACCTGTATATCCTACCATTGTCAAATAATAAGGAAAAAAGGATGATTACCTCAGTTATGCAAATGAAACTAATCTATTGTGCCCTTTTTACAAATGACAATGGCCCCATAATCTCTCTTCCATGTTATGTCAGGTCCTAACCAGAATAAAAAATCTGAGCATATTATACCAATTCTCCGATTGCTTATGTTTTAAAAATGTGCCCAAAATAGCCCAACACTGAAATAAGTCTCAGACTTTCTGCTCTGCTCTTTCTACCCCTTTCTGCCCTGCTATTTCTGGAACCAGCTTTCAGATATTGTAAGAGGTGCTATCTGATATAAAAACAACAACATTTGGACTGAACCGTGCTTTTTCGGTGTTGTTCTTTTAATAAAAAATTATTTTACGATAACATTTTATGGTATGTCTGACCTGTTCCATTGTTTGAAGGATCCTATTTTAAAGAATAACTGTAGATTGATGTACTATACTGTATTTTAAGTGTATACATTTTGGTTAGGGTTAGGGCTAAGGTGTCCCCCATAATGTCATGAATAAACTCGGCATGGGATTAGTTTCACTGAGGTGACTACACACTGGAGAGTCTTGGCCTCGATACTCTCCGGTCCAGTATGGATATAATGTCTGTTTGTGTACATGGAGTAGCAGTTTTTTTTAATGTAATAAATAGTGCTATCCATGCCTTATAGAGGGATTAACTGCTTTGAGCAAAAAGCAGTTGGTTTTATTATTTTAAGGCAGTTTGTTCAACATTTGTTGAATGTTACAAGTTAAAATCAAAATAGTGTTAAGGTTAAGAGATCAGCCCTAAGTATATACTGTTATTTCAAACATGGCATTAAAGTTAAATTAAAGTTAAAAACTTTACAAAAGCCATAGAACGATGTACATAGAACATGGAACAACAACAAAACAAAAGCAAATTTAGCACTTCAAATTGTTTGACCATTTGTTAGCATGAATGTAAGATTTGCAATTAACATTACATTAGCTTAATTATAACCTGTGAAAAAGCTGCAGCTGTTGTCATCATAATCAGTTACTCTTGTTTGTGATCGATATGACTGAAGCTGGGGGCAAGGCTGGGCGATACTGCAGAAATGTAGATTGATGTTGTAAGGCACCATTCCTTTGCCCAAAGACGGAATCAAAGGTGGCGGGAAGGTGGTTTTGCATGCTGCTGCATCTGCTTTGCATCTCTGCTGGATAAACAGGGCGAGAACAAAGAAATACACACGAACGTGCTATCTGCGTTATGGTTTTTAAAATTTGGATAAAACCAATAAAACCTTTAAATCTGACTCCATTAAAATTAATAATTTATGGTCATGGTATTTTCTTCTTCTCTCGTTATATTAGTTTCTTTGGTAAATTAAATTACTTTAGGAGGACATAATGATTCTTAAAATTTGCCTCTTATCGTTATTTGTTCATATCTTAAGGTTCTGATTTCTGTCACTTTCCAAAGGTCTCAATTTTTCAGAAGCCTTCCACGATCAAGAGCCGTCTCAGAAGTGTATTATAATCGTTCAATGGATTCTCAAATATGGAGTCGCTTCTTGGGACTTCTCATGAGTTCCCAACGGGCAAGAGCCACGCAAATAGGAATTATGAAAACTTAGGAGATGCAGTATAATTCATACAGAGTTGATCAGACCTGCTCTTACTGATCAGAATATCTGAATATAACAAAAGCCTTCTTCACTAATCTGAACTTTTAGCTCCAGGTAACAGCATCCGGATACAAACAATGAACAATACAACTATCTGTGCGATGTCACTCCAGGTAACAGAAACGATACATCAGAAGTAATACTAAATAACGATTACCGTACAAACTTCAAAACAAACGATTACGTCAATTTATTTATCAGGTAAATCATAAACAAATCCACCTCCAGTTAAAATGCAATCATCAAATACATTCAGTTCAGTACAGTTTAAAGTACACATCAATCATAAGAAGAATAACATTCCAGCCAAATGCATTCTGATAGACCAAATAACAAGGAGAAAACTTTATTATTATTTACCTGATCATGGAGAGAGAGGCTGCGCACCACATGTCCTGGTGCGGGAGCTCTGATTGCAGAAACTTCTCAAGCTTCGGGACAAGTCCCTTCAAATACCCGAGATATCAATATCGAATTACATCATTACACTGATTGGTTCTTTGCCTTTTGAAGGCTGTCCTTCTGTGAAAACCCTTTAATTTAAAAGTTGCTTGTTTGTGTGATTGGTTCACTGAGAGAATGGTGAGAGACTTAATGGTGCAAAGCAAAACAATAGAGGATTTCGTTAATTAAATCAACTCATATGTAGATTCAATACACAGTGAGGCGTTGATCACTCTGCTCCCAGACCCAGTCTCGTGGCTCCACGTATTGTATGTTTTAATGTTTGAGTTAAGCTGTGAGATCACTCTTGGTTCTGTTACAAAAGAACAGCTCGTTTACTTAGTTTACGTAATCATGTCAGCGGCATCTCAGCTCAATCTGTGCCCTCTGCATAATATGCATCTGAAAAGGGTGACCGTCTCTGTTGGTTCCTGCATTCAAAGCCAAAGGCCAGGCTTTCTCAAGCAGATCACTGAAAGGCATAATTCAGTTTCTTACAATGCCACACCAACAGGCTCAGTATCCAATACTGATACCAATACAGTAAACCCATACCAATACTGATACCAATTCTTTAAAAAGTCTTGGACTTATTCACGTATTAATATGAATAACAATTAGTCAGTTCAGTTGTACAAATAAACAGAATTCATTTATTTACATGAAAACTAAATAGACTTATAGTTAATGGATTTATAAATTAACTTACTTTTATTAAAAAACAAAACAAAAAAAACAACCAAACAAGTAACTACAAACTATAAAACCACACTGATGGTGCCACCTGTTGTGCGTAAGCGGTTGAATGGTAAACACTGTGTATCCCACTGCTTTAAACTCTTCTCCGTGTGTGCTCAAATGTTTCATTAAATTTGACTCGATTCCTCCTTTACACGCAACTGCCGTGAAACATTTGCAGCAGGTTGTGGTGTACATTTATTGATGTGCAATGTAGCCACACTTTCGACCATTTCGTTTCAGGCATTTAGTTTAAAGCGAGTTGTTTTATTTAGCAAGCTAAGATAACGGCAGTCCAGCTGCTTCCGGGTGCTGCCAGAGGTAGTGTGGAACATTTGTCCCTGCATTTCACATTCTGTTTCAGTCCGGTGCAATTTCATACTGGAACTGGGTTTTGGTACCCAACCCTAGTAGAAACACGCACGTCAGATATTGTGTGACACTAATAACGTCAGCATATATACCGCTATCAGAATTGGTTCGAACGGTATCTGTGTTTTTCTTTAAATCTGACAGCAATGTCAAAATTCTACCTTAATGTCTTGATACACCAATATTTTGATGCTGTCTGAAACAGGATATCAAGAGCTTTCCTTCATACAAAAGCATTGAACATACGTAATAATTACTACATTTTTTATGTTGCATTTCTTTAATGTTTACACCTAAAATAGACTGTAAAACCCACTGTCAGTCAAAGCCACCCTCAACTTCAATTTAACTGAATGCCTCCATAATGCATTCATAGTAGCAAGGTTCTGAGAAACGGTATAATCGAATAAAGCAGATTAACAACACTCAGGTGTCAGCTGTTTCATTGTAAATGTTGTACCTTGTATATTGTATCTACCCTACCTCTGCCTCACTCAAGGCCTTTTGCATGGACCATGTACTACAGAGAATTTCGTAACATGACACAACCAACTCCTGATTCCAAACAAGGGGCATATATGGGTCAGACTTTGCCCAACTGACCCAAGTCTCAGTTAAGTTAACATTACATTTAATGTTTGGGTTATTACTTTTATTCCACATTAAATACAATTTTACCACTTCCAGACTGGTTCAAGTTTATTTGCTCTCTGGCTTGGTGCAATTTGTTGGTTGCATTTTTCTGCTGTTACTGTCAACAGTAGTTCAAAGTGTTTCTGAGATTTTGTGAGTGAGAGTGTCAGGGCTTATTTGCTTAATATTCAACATGAGCATTCAAAGTGTTTGATCATTCTCAAAAGTGCTCAGAAGAGGATTTTCTCATTCTCCACCCTTACTGCAGAGAGGAATGGCTGCTTTCTCTACTTTACTGACTGCGCAGGCATCTGTACAAAAGAGGCTGTGCAGTCAGTCAGCGTCGGGCTGAGAGAACTCCTATCTGAAGAAATCTGCTGATCAGCAAACCATTTCTCTTTCTTTTCAGTTCTGGGGGAGATTTTAACAATCCTTCAATCTGCTCTCTCAAACCTTTCAATCTTTTCACATGGACCTTTCATTAGACTCTGGGGTTATATAGAAGTTACTCTTTCTTTAATGTTTCTTAATTGGACTCTTATTTTAACAGACAGTCTTAATCAAAGTCTCACTCTCTCTTTCTCTCTGAATCTCTCTCTCTCTCTCTCTCTCTCTCTCTCTCTCTTTGTCTGTCTATCTTTGCTCTCCAAGTCTCTCTCTCTCTTTCTATATCTATCTTTATGTTTATCAATCTCTGTATCTCTCTCTCTATCTCTCTGTCAATCTCTATCTCTCTATTTCCCTATCTCTCTTTCTCTCTATCAATCTCTCTATCTATCTCTATTACTCTCTCTGTCTCTTTCTCTATCAATCTATCTCTCTGTCTCTCTCTCTCTCTCGCTCTCTCCAGATAAGCTTGATAAATCATACCTTTATGATCTCACATTTTCTGTATGCATCGAGTATGATTAAAATGCATGTAACTGAGGTGGTTACTCTTAATAATCTGGTTTCTATGGTGCCATGTAAAATATTAATACAGGATTAATTTCAAGAATGGCTTATGTCACATCCAATTGGAAAGACTACCCAGTTTTAGTCCAAACAATGTCTGTAGTCCACACAGTGAAACTAAAAACTTGTGGCCATTTACTAGTGTTTAGTAGTGTTAGAGCTTCACAGAGAATACATGCTATTGCTATCGTAGGCTAGGGCATTGCTGAAGTGCACACCTCTCTGTAGGCTTGCTATAGACGTATAGTCCTGAGTTGAGGTTGCACATAGCCAACTAAGTGTCCTCAGTAGAGGCATAATTCTGTGCTAACCCCTATGTACTGCCTGACACGCTATACATCAATGTGACACAGACTGCAAGATCTAGTAATGGATGGCTTGGTAGAAGAGCCCATATTTCAAGCTGTAATCACTATCTTTTAAAGACTTTTCAAATAAATTATACACTTTTTAAACATTGATATGATCCAACTACAACACAATCCAGTGTCGAGAAGTCTACAAGGTGGAACTCGTTTTCTGGTGTTAGTAGTCCAGCAAATCTGTGAGTGATTTGTATAGCAAAGGTAGACCTGTTAGCCACCCCAGAGAATGCTTGTGCCAGCTGTTCTATGCTCTGTTCCAGGCTCCTCTCGGGATAGATGTGCTGGCGCATTGCTGGTCCAGAAAGAAATGTTTATATGCGTTTTTTTTTCCAGTGAGCCTCCTTGCACCCCTCCTGTGCAAGACCAGAGAGGAAGAGACAGAGGTCCTAATGGTGGCACCTTATTGGCCTAATCGACCTTGGTTCATAGAGCGCTGCTCCCTTGTGACAGTCCCTCCCTTACCTTAGGTGCAGAAAACCCCCATTTATGCCAGGTCCGTGGTTTTAAACATGTGTCTTATCAGGTCTTGTATGCCTGTTGGTTCGTCGACCAGGGTCACTCTCGACTAGTAGACCCAGGCAGCTACCCATTGAACGTTTGCTAACCTTCCTCCAAGAGGGTCTGGATCGAGAACTGTCTCCATCCACCCTGAAGGTTTACATTGCTGCGATTTCTGCCTATCACCTTCCAGTTGAAGACAACATGTTGGGAAGACATGAATTAAAGGTCTGATTCCTCAGAGGGGCTAGAGGGGGTTAGACACTCTAGGCCGTCCTTAGTTCTCTCTTGGGACTTTTTCCATTGTCCTTAGAGGACTTCAAGGTCCTCTATATTCAAGCCGTTTGAATCTGTAAAGCTTAAATTTCTGTTAATTAAAACAGTGCTCCTGGCCATGTTAAACTCAATTAAGAGGGTGGGGGGTTAAGAGGGTCCCATGCAGTTGAGAGCCCACTCTATCAGGGGTGTCGTGGCCTTCTTGGCCCTGGCAAGAGGTACTCCTGGCAAGAGGCATGGGAGGGCCGAGCAGTTTCCCTAAAGACTGCTAATGGAAAACTATTTGTCTAGCTAGTTCCATCTATGTTATCTTCCCTCTAAAAAGACCTTTCCCTAGTAGTTCAAAGCACATTTTCCATAGGTCTCTCGTTGAAACCATACATGTATTAAACTGCAGGAAGTTCTAATTCCAGCCTTCGAGGTGGTGAGTACGGCCTCCGCGCGGGCCCGCTCGGTGCCGGACTACTGATGTGCCCGGCTTGTCTGGCTGTCGGTCGATGCGAAAGGACCTAGGTTGTGGTGTTTGGAAGCATGTTCCCATAGTCGTAACCAACATAAGTCAGCATTTATTCATTTGTAATATTTTTCATTTAAATTCTATTTCAGTCTTAAACATTACTTAGCTCATTAGAAGCAAGGCTTCTGTGGAACACATCTTCCCTGGAGGGAAAAGATAAACTCACATGACGTGGTCTTGTTCAGTTCAACGTTGCACTAGATGCCATTTCAGATTTGAGCTATGTTTAGTTCCTTATCATTTTCCTCTCCTTTTTGCTGTTCGGCATCCCCTTCTCCGGCATGAGATTTTAATTCATATGTGACATGACAACATATATTTATCTACTGAAACAGCTTCTGTGTTTGTTTGGTTTTATCTTTTCAGACGTCAAGGTCAATGTTCAAACGTGATTTTGTTGGGGCTGTCGGAATTTGAGAAAGGTCATGTTTGTCAGCCATCATTTCATTCTTCGACACACATCTTCTTTTTATCTGTCCTTTCTTTCTGTATGTTTTTTCAAGAGAGTGTTTGACTGTGAAGAAGGATCAAGCTGAGCACTGCAGTGAGATGTCTGGTCTGGGATGACTCGTTTGTTGTGTTTTCTTTGCTGATTATGAAGTTACTAAGCAAAATGAACAGTTTTCTGGCTCTTCTATCTCTTGTTTTTATGAAGGCCAGTGAGATCGGTGTGTAAGAGTGAGAGTGTGTCGCTCATAACTTATTTTCAAGATTATCCTCTAAAGCTCTGCAAACACGGTTTTTGAACTATGCAATCAAAGCAACGAAAGAAAGATTGTGTCCATCCTGCTCTTAATCTTATCAAGGCAATTACAGAGTGAATTTACAGGGCTGTAGTCATTTGGTTTCATAAGCATAACTATGATGGGCAATCTGGTATCTACTCATTATTTGACCCAGTGGTAGCATGTACAGGCTGAACAAAAGGGGTGTAAGAATTGTGCCTTGGGCACCTCCACATGAAACATGTAATCACCTATACTCACATAAAAGCCTCTCGCTTGTAACTATGACCTGAACCATCCCACCACTGTCCAGAAACACCAACACAGTTCTTCAGCCTGTCAAGGAGAATGCTATGATCAGTGATGTCGTAAGCAGTGCTCAGGTAAAGTTAAATAAGTTAAATAAGAAATTAAAGAAAACTTTTCAATGTTTTTTCGCAATATTAACACTAACGGTCAATGCAATTCAAGTCGTCAAGAGCTAGAGGCTTTTTTATATAGTTATATAGTTGTTATGGTTATAAATATTTTGCAGGTGTATTTCTATTTTTGATCATTTATGTAAAACCAAATGAGTTTTACACTGGAGGTACAGCTAGACATAAAACATCTTTGTTAAATGTGAGCTCAATCTTGACCCAGTAAGAGAAGGTAGTGGCCGATGTGCAAGTAAAGAAAAACAATACTGCAGGCAAAGGAAAATTTTTAAAGTTTGTGGCATTATGGGCCTAATTTGGGCCTCAACCAAGGAACCACAACTTTTTGTATGATTATTAGACATATTGCCATTTCATTTAAATTAAAACTTCTCAGTTGACAGAGCGCATCGTTTGTGTACCTATTTTTCATGCTGACGTGTTCTTTTACTAAGTTCACTGTGTGCAGTGGGCTATTCACTGCAGCAGAGACTAAAAACTTTACTACAATGTTAACTACAATGTTGTTGAATTTGTTGTTTTATACTGACTTGTTACACATTTTAAAAATGTAATTTGTGAATCTTGTTAAAGAAAGAAACAAATAAAAGTTTTTTGCTTTTTTTGCAAAACGTGTCAGTATCAGTTTGGATTCCCTTTCTGGTTTTAGTTTCTGTAATTTCCTTGTCCGGGCCTGGTTTTATAATTTTTTTTACTTTTGTTTGTTGATCTTGTTCCACATTGTAAAAATGTATTCAAAGCTTGTTAACACTCCATCTATGAATCACCTTGTCATATAGTTAGCCATGTTTCTTGTTTTTACATTCAGGTATTCAAACACTTTTTGTCCACCATTGTTGCTAATTTTCCCTTGTTGTTTAGCTGCCTTGTTCCCTGTGTCTCATTTGCTAATGTTTAATAAATGGTCAGGTTTTCCCAGGCTCCCATGACGTTACACATTCCTAACCATATTGTAATTTATTTAAATTAATGAGATTAATGAGATGGTGAGATACCATTTGAGTTTTAATTAGATCCTTGGAAGCTTGGAAATGGAGTTAATAAAGCATTGTTTACAACAGAAGTCACTAGCTCTAATTACTAAATCATTAAAAGCTAAAGTTAAATTTACAGAATGGATTTCTATATAAAGAGCAAACCTTTAACACATTTTGTAGGAGACAATATACATGTAAAAAATGCTTTTAATGTATAAATGTGGCTAATGTATGATTATTTATCTTGTTTCAAATTATTTGAAGCTCGTGCGATGTAATTTAAATAATATCCTTCCCTCTCCAAACACAAAATACACACATTGTAGGTTTTTTTTATGGAAAAACAAATCTACAGAATTGAGGGAAATGTGTCTGGACTCATCTCTTTGTGTTCCTTGTGAGGAGCGGCTGTTTTGTGCTGTTCAGCGCCTGCAGTCCAATCTGTGACCAGACCAGAAAATAAAGCAATTTGTTATCCAGTGAGTCTCTACAGGGGTGCCTCCTCAGCACTTTTCCTACTCACTGTAGAGAGAGAAAGAGTTGGTGTTTATAATTGTACTTGTGTCGCCCTATGTGGATGTTCCACTACATTACCTTAATGGTCTGGGTCTATCTGTCTGCACTTGCGTTGAAAGCTCAATCCCCTCTCAGTTACCAAAATGCTTATTTGATGCCTGTGCTTCCTAATCCGTTTAATTCCAGAGCTAAAGCTGATTCTCTATACTAATGCAACTAAATTCAACATGAAATGTAAGAAATTCCCTCCAGAAATTTGCATGTTTTCCGGTGGAGATGACTCAAAAGAAAATTGGCTGACTTGGCTTTTTATCTTTAGTTTTTGAGCCTTTATGAGAGAGACTTTCTGTTGGTGTGTGTTTGTTTTTTCCAGGCTTGTTCAGATCAAATGATTTTGGGTTCCCTGAGAGAAACAGCTGTCTTCATTTAGTATCAGGACTGGAGATCAGAGAGAACCGTGTGTCTGAAAGCAGAGGCTCCTCTCATGCTGTCTCAATGCTGTTAGCAGCAGGGGGGATGTATCGTGTCCTGTTTTAGGGTTCATAGTTTTTCTGAAATTTTCAATACAAAGCAAGTGGATTATTTTTAATTTTTCTCTAATGTTAGGGGAGGGTTGCAAATCCAAAAGTTGATATTACAATTAAAAAGGCTTCTCAAGTGAAGTGTTATCTTGGTGAAAATCATCCTCAACTTATTTTTTAGATTTAGAATATTAACTGAAATGCTATTAATTCAGACATAGGAAAGTCTTTTTTCCTGTAATACTGCTTGGTGAGACTTCTTTCATTAGTGTAACTATTTTCTCATTTTCACCCTCATTAGGTCTCTTTCTTAGCTTTACTGCAATATTTTAGTCTATGAATCCATTCATTCTTTCATGTACTTTGAGAAAGGATAAACCCATGTGGTTGTTTCTCAAAGAAATGTTTATCCCAAAAGTTCAGAGCTTTCTCTTCACCCCTAAATTGGTCCTGGAGGGATACTGTGAGGGATTATTTTCCATTCTAAACCATTGCATGCAAGGGTTTAAAAATTATATGTGTAAATATCTGTTTTATTTTAAATTTATTGCACAAAAATAAAAAATGCATCCAAAGACATCTGAATAAATATTGCAAAGCTCAAGAAATGAAAAAATGGCATGTGACGTCACAGTTTTTTCTTTTGCAGTCACAATCTCAGATGTCACTTGTGTTTTTTTACCCTGCACATTTAATTCACCATTCCTCATTTGCGTTTCCTTTTCTTGCAATTCTAGTTTCATGTAAAAAGGCTGCTTCTAGTGTCACTATTGGTCCAGTACCTCTGATTGACATATTTTCGTCTAGCCAATCAATCCAGGAGAGGAAGTGTAAAACCAGAAAAGTGAAGGTTCATATATTAACGCAATGATTTATGATGGAAATACTCCAAAAAATGAGAGCTCATTTTAATCTGTGTCAAATACGTAACAGGCTACACCAATGTTTGAGTCAAAATTTTCCTTCATTGGTGACGAAGAAGTTCATACATTTTACAAAATTAATGAAAATGTATTGTATGATATCGTCTGTTGCTCATAAATGCCAGTTAGTGTGGAATTTAGAGTCTGTGCATAAGGTGTACAGTATGGTGCAGCCACAGATGATTTTTAACATGAATGTTCTGGTTTGACATTGTTTGTTGAGCATTGAGTGGTAGATCTTTGGCTGTCAGTTATTCGTTTTGAGCATGTCTAGTATTGTGTGAAGTGGTCCTTGAGTTTGAGCTCTCTCACACACTGACATTATGTAATTCACTCGGCCTTTACCAATGATCTGTGAGAGGAGCACACAGCGGTCTGGACAACCGCTGGGTGACACTGTGAAAAAACATGAGCATGTGAGCAGTACAAAAAAAATACATAAGCTTTGTTAACCATAACAAAAGCCCTGTCCAGTTTCCTCCTTAATGGCCCTACAGTGGTTGATGATCAAGAGAAAGCAAGCTCCAGTCAGCATTTAAACTTCCTCTGATGATAATTGATCTTTTCTCCTTTGTGCTAATAACTGCGCAAAACGATTAATTTATGCAAAATAACACCTAAATTATATTGCCATCAATATCATATTTTCTTTTGTTAGCAACATTAAGCCCATGTCTAGAACTACCAGGATAATAGCTTTTTCTTTCTTATATTTAATAAAAAAAAATGTCCACACGAGCACAGGTAGAAAAAAAAAACTCGAAAAAAGAGTAAAAAGCTCCTAAAACACTACAAAGAGTGAGTTGGTCCAATAACGAGCTCTGCATTTAATCCATTCCAGTACACACAACCAAAAGTGAACAAACACACCATGAACAGACACCCGGAGCGGTGGGCAGCCATGGCTGTGGTGCTCAGGGAGCAGTTGGGATAACTGGTTCCTTGCACAAGGGCATCCCAGCCGTGGTTGTTGAAGTTGGGAGAGTAAGTGTTTCATCACTCAGGCCACCTTCAACTCGGTGGATCTGCATTATAGCATTATATTTACTCTAAATGTTTCACTATGTAGATGTCACATTTCCAAAACAGAAATTGTTTTGCTTTAGTTACACTAAAGTCTGTGACTGTGAATTTTGGCAGATTCATTTAGTGCGCGTGCGTGCGTGTGTGTGTGTATGGGTGTGCCTGCGTGTCTATGCGTGTGTATTTTGTGTTATAAATTTGTGGTACATGCATTTTTATTGAAGTTTGAAGAGCTTGCAATACACATTTACTATAAAAACTTAAAAGGAGCAAAACTACTTAGTCACCACTGCAGAACAAAAAAGTTCATGTGTCACACAATGTGTACCCTTTCAAAAGAGGTCAAAAAATTCTTACAGAGGTACCAATTACCTCTGCTTTCCAGATGGCTTCACAGCTTTGAACAGTGTTGCCCAGTATGAGGCGATGATTCAGATAAAGCATGAGAGTGAAGGGATTATATAATGGGATGATTAGGCTTGATAGATCACTGTGCTCTATGGGTTTCTCCCTCTGTTCATTTAATCTCGGTGCATGTAACGTGTCGCTGAGCTGAACACGAGGATGGATGGGTTTAAAAGAACATCGGGTCTCAGTCAAGACAAACAGCTTCTGATTCAATGTTAAACCTGCATCCTAAGAGTTGCTGTCATGGACAAACCAGTGCTTAACAATAGCCAATAAACTGTGGAAAGCCAGACTAATGTTAAAGGTGCCCTACTTTTTAGACATTTCTTGCATGTTTTAGTATTGTTCTTTCATCAAAAACATGCCTCAATCATATTTAAATTGGTTCATTCATGTTTGTGTGATCCTATTTTTCTGGGAGCTCAAAACGGCTCAATGACCATAGCCGTGCCCATTGGCCATTGCACCTTCCACAAACCAATCTGATGAACAGCTAATGTATCTCATCTGAATGAAGAATTTACACACTAACCAACCTGGACATTTAAGAGTAGGAGAACCGCATCAATAAACAATATATATATATATATATATATATATATATATATATATATATATATATATATATATATATATATATATATATATATATATATATATATATATATAAAGTGTGTTTGGCTTGCAAAACATGAATATATTTGTCAGAAATGAAAAGATTTTCTGTTTGTCAACAAGCAAAACCCAGCAGGGGCGTGGTGGAGCATGGACATACGCATGCGCATGTGATACGCACATCTCGTTTGGCTGAGCACATTCATTCATGAGGAGATTCAATGAGGAGGAGATTCAAAGTTATTGTTTATGATAAATTTTGCCTTTTGAAGGTTAGTAAGGGTGCATTGATAGTCTAGAGGGATAATATTTATTATAAATTGTTTAAAAAAGTAGGTTATAGCACCTTTAATTAAGTCATGGGTTGCAAACTCATGCAATTGGAAACTCCAAAAATAGGCGCTAACTTTCTGGCATTTTGCAGATGTGCTAATCCTCTCACTCTGAACAAACCATCAACATGTGATAAATAAAACTTTAAACAAGCACAAAACTAGTTCTAACTTTTTACATTATTTGTATTTAGTGAGTATTATATTATTGTAGATTTTTGTAAATGAGATGTTATAGTATATTAAACCATGATTGTTACATACGATTTTTGACTATTCTTGAGTATGCATATGAATGGTGAATTTATATTTGTTGTAACTTTTAAATCTAGTTTGTACCTTTAAGCATCCTTACCCACTGGTTCTGTGAATGACCTGCTATTCCATACATGAAAATTATTCATGCAATGAAGCAATGTGTTGGGATTCAAACAGCATCAGTCAGAAGCAAACGGAAAAACTCTCCTTTTAAGATAATTTATTTGCTGTGCTCCCTTAGGAGAACGAGATCAACAGGAAGAGGAAGGAGTGTGAGGTCCTTGAGGAGGAGGTAAAGAAAAAGAGCCAGTCATGTCAAACTCTGGTGAGAGCCCTAATATATTCCCTTCTCATAATTTCAGACTCTTTAGGGATATTACCTCCCTCCATTCTGCTATTCACAGCTTTGGATTCAGCAGGGTGTAGAGGAGCAGGTTTTAGAAATAGATTTGGGATCATTGCAAGAATTAGATTTTCTGTGGAAGGATCACTTGAAGATATCTCTTGAAGGTTTTGCTCACTAGGTCTTACTGTTTTTCCAGATGACAAAATTATATATTTTTCCCATTAAATATGGAATACAACTTTTTGTACAATGTAACTTCTATTGTGAGAAGTGGTGTATAGAAAAATGTATATATATTATTGTGCATTAGTTTTTTTATTGCATTCATTAATTTAGATATATTTTAGGCATTTATTACAGTAGTTTTCACAATTTTTTTGTCTGTTTATGTTTAGATTATTTTTAATTTAGCTTGTTTGATTTTCAATTTCAATATTTATTTTGTTTGTTTATTTATTTATTGTTCGTTATTATTTGTTTGGTTATATTTTCTATGTAGAATGTTATTTCTCTTGTTTATCTCTTGTTTATTTTGGCTATTTGTTCTGTGGATTTAGAGTCTTTCTGATCTTTTCTCAAACTCATATTTTTGGGTGGTGAGTGTTGTATTAGAGTAGTGAATAAATGTGTGAAGTAACCCAGTTCTGCCATTCTTCGTTGTCCTTTAAATTCATGGTTAGATTACTCTAGCATTAAATGCATGTTACTAGTGGAAAATGTATTATAGTAACACAGCTGCAAATAGAGGTTCTTTGTTGATTACATCTTGTGAATTGTGGGAGTCCTGCTTGCCCCCAAAAAAGATGTGTCAGAGCAGCCATCCTCCCTCTCTCTAGGGCATTTTTCATGTTCTCAGTGCCTCTCAGTCTCTCTCACTGTTCCCACTCATTTGAGACTCAGAGAGCTGACTCCAAGGTCCACTGTCAGAGAAACAAAGTGAGCCGAAGGACAAAAAAGGGGTAAAAAGAGAACAAGGAAGATGAGGGAGATAAAGAGTGCTGCTGTATGTACAGAGACTAATGGGCCCTGACTGCCAGGGAAGCTCTTTTAAACAGCCTCGCTCGTCTTCTGTATTCCTCTCACCTCAGCGTTCAGAAAGACTTTTCATCTATTACACATGAGAGAGCCTTTTTGGAGCTGAGGAAGACCTTTTAAATGGGTCATGCCCTCAGTTTCACTTTTGATTTCCTGTGGTTCGGTGTTCTTGGGCATCGAATTGGAATTTGAAAGGCCTGTTGACACTGTGGTTTAGTTTATTTGTGTTTCTTCTTTACTAAGTATGGTCATAACATGATTTTTCAGTAGTTAGTGTCGCTATAATATGATTTTATTTCCCACCAATTGCTAAAGTAATTTAAATGTGCCCCTTCTTACCCCCTTTTGATAACCTTCAAATTAGATTTGAAAAATGAAATGCACGATTTTTAAATAATATAACTTTTAGTTAGTTTAAAATTGCAGCAGTTCAGTCATCCAAAAAATGTGAATCAGGTGTTTCGATCAGGAGCTCAGTGAACTCCAGTTCTGAACTATGATTTGATGCCACTTATGCAAAATATCCATTCATGAAATTTCCTCCATCCTAAATATTCCACAGACATCTCTCAGATCTATTATAGCATAATGGAAGTGTTTGGGAACTATAGCAACTCAGTTTTGAATTATTAGGCCATGTAAACTGACAGATGCAGCGGCGCATAGTGTGAAGAAGTCACCAACTTTCCGCAGAGTAAGTAGCTACAGGCCTCCAAATTTAATTTGACCTTCAGATATGCTCAAGAGCAGAGAACTTCATTGAATAGTTGATGAATCATGAATGCTTAAGCACACCTAGACCTTTTGGAAATTAAAATGCTGTTAATTTTGGGGGGGACAGCTTTTCTTTTCCAACATGACTGTGCACCAATGCACAAAGGAAGGTCCTTTAAGGCATGGATGACAGAGAATTTGTGTGGAAAATGATCTTCTCCTCCAACATCAGTGTGCGATCCCCAATGTAATGATTTAGAACAGTCATAATCTGATAAACAAACCCTAAACCTTGTAAACATCCATCCCAGGAGAGTTAAAGCTCTAAAGCGTGGACTCATATCATATTAGTTCTTATGAATTAGGAATCAGATTTCACTTCATTATGGGAAAATAGAGCTGCTCGATTATGGGAATTATGATAATCATGATTATTTAGGTAATAATTTAAATCACAATTATCGTAATGACTATTTTAATCTTTGTAAATATACTGCATTACGTCTATACGTATTTGTTTTTAAAGATAACAATAGTAAAAATAACTGATCTAACATGGCATAATGTCTACTCTATTAATGTCTCTATATAAAAAAATTATGGGCTTTCAAGTGAAAACACATTTAGTTTTTAAAGATGTTGTTATAATTGTAGTAAATGATAAAGGATAAGTAAATAAAAATTAACAAATAAAAACATCTGAAACCTTGGTTTAAATATGAAAGATGTTTTCACACCAGGAACATTGTTTAGTCATCAAAAACAGTGATTATATTCCTTTACTAACATCAGAATCATAGCAAACTAATGATACCATGCTAGCACGCTAGTGTTAGCCTGTCCGTTTCATGCATCACAGTGTTACTTTCACTATTTTTGCTTGAAACAAAAAGTTTATTTGAGCCAGTGTATTGGTCCTGAAGTAAAAATCATAAGCATAGCATTACAAACTGGTCTAGATGAGAGAACACTGCAGTGTATTTAGCAATCCTCTTAACTATTATCCACATTACAGTGTTTGGTAACCTGTAACTGATTACGGGGTGTTCTAGAAATATCAATCTGCTGCTGCAGAGAAATAACGTAGATCCAGAATGAACAATATCACTATATAAACCCATTAGAGTCTGAAAATGTAGCATCTGAATGAGCTTCAGCAGTGAGTTAATATGCATGCTTAAGGTTAAAAAATTGTGAAATAATCATAGTTTTTTCTCAATTAAAAAGTTGTTCACAAACTGTTATCATACAAACTAATATTATTTACTTAAAAGCCTGTATTATGTTTGCATACTCAAGCCACCCTCAGCCTGAAATCTCAAGGCAAACACTGAAACTCAATCTGTTTCCGATAATTAAGTGATATTGTGACTTATTGAAGTATTTGAAGAATTACTACCTTTGTGTGATGTGAAAACAATAGTTTCCAATAGTATTACTCAAACTGTGAAAAATTCTGAAATACTACATTTACTGTAGTTCAGATTAGCGATTTTGAAATGAAATCAACAAAGACTGCATTGCATGGTTTTGTTTTGTTTTCACAGATAAAATGCTAATAGAACTGAGCCAGGAAGAAAAATTGAATTTGGGCCTAATTACCTGCTGCGTGAAAGTACCTCATAAGCATGTCATCTAAGCAGATACTGTAGCAAGCCACTGAAATATGGTACAGCAGTTGAGTCTCTGTTTGGGCATTTATAACACATAAAGGGTGCTGTGTTTAAAGTATGTTTTGCATATGAAAGTTTCCATCATGCTACATAAATGTACACGTTTAACCTCCTCTGACCCATTTCGTAACTGCTTTTGGTTTGGTAATTTCCCCATGCAAAGCTTTACAAGCACACTATGGTAGAAAAATCAGTGCAGAGCCGCAAGGGCCAAACTCAATTACCTAAAAGCTGCCCATGCTAGTATTTGGAGCATCTACGAGGTGCCCCAGGTTGTTTGGGCAGAGAGTGTTCACTGTTTTTTTTACTATACATTTACTTTCATGCTTTTGTGTCTCCATTAGTTCCATAGCAAGCTATTTGTCCTCCTTGGCCTCAGCAGAGGTCTTTGTGCTTGTTTATGTCCTACTGAAAGTCTAATGGATGTGAAATGTGAATGAATACAACAACTTCAGAACATTAATTCACATAATAAATTCTATTATGGAAATAAAACTCAGGAGTCATGATTACCAACACAGCCCCTGCATTTACCAATGAAATTTAATAAGTCATACATACACTCACCTAAAGGATTATTAGGAACACCATAGTAATACGGTGTTTGACCCCCTTTCACCTTCAGAACTGCCTTAATTTTATGTGGTATTGATTCAACAAGGTGCTGAAAGCATTCTTTAGAAATGTTGGCCCATATTGTTAGGATAGCATCTTGCAGTTGATGAAGATTAGTGGGATGCACATCCAGGGCACGAAGCTCCCGTTCCACCACATCCCAAAGATGCTCTGTTGGGTTGAGATCTGGTGACTGTGGGGGCCATTTTAGTACAGTGAAGCCATTGTCATGTTCAAGAAACCAATTTGAAATGATTTGAGTTTTGTGACATGGTGCATTATCCTGTGAAAAGTAGCCATCAGAGGATGGGTACATGGTGGTCATAAAGGAAAGGACATGGTCAGAAACAATGCTCAGGAAGGCAGTGGGTTTGAAACGATGCCTAATTGGCACTAAGGGGCCTAAAGTGTGCCATGAAAACATCCCCCACACCATTACACCACCACCACCAGCCTGCACATTGGTAACAAGGCATGATGGATCCATGTTCCAGTCTTTAACTGTCCAATGTTGGTGAGCTTGTGCAAATTGTAGCCTCTTTTTGCTATTTGTAGTGAAGATGAGAGGTACCTGGTGGGGTCTTCTGCTCTTGTAGCCCATCCGTGTTGTGGCTTCATAAATGCTTTGCTGCATACCTCGGTTGTAACGAGTGGTTATTTCAGTCAAAGTTGCTCTTCCATCAGCTTCCATCAGCTAGCTAGAGAGATGGACTAACAGCCCCCTCCCGTCTCTTTGTCTCTCTCACTCATTAACATGAACACATTTCACATATTAATGATAGATGTTAATATTTCCATTATAGTGATTAATCCTAATCAGGGTTCCCAAAATTTGGCCCTGGAAGACCGTAGCCCTGCAGGTTTTAGTTGCAGCCCTATTGTAGTAAGCATACTACTCTAGCTTTAGACAAGCAGAGACCCTAATTAGTGCAACAGGTGTGTTTCATGAAGGTTGATCTAAGAATGTGCAGGCCTTTGGCTCTCCAGGACTGGATTTGGAAACACCTGATCTTATTGATTCAATTTTCCCTCACAATTTAAAGCAATATTTTAGTTTTAAGTCACTATTTACTGTTTTGCTGGCATTTTAATTTTAATACAATGAATGCAGTTTATTATGTATTTAAACAATTTAAAGAATCCATTGAAACCAACCCCATCAGATATCAGTGCTTACATTTTTTTCTTCCAGATAATTGAATTCCTGTTTTTTTCGTGACATTTGCCATTTACTTGTAAAATGTGAGAATCTGAAGATTTGGATGGAAGCATTATTCATAGGAAACATAACAATAATAAGTAATATATAAATATAGCTATTGTAATAGAATATTTAATCATTGTAAGTAATTCTCAAATAAGATTGAATTTGTATGTATACAGGAATAGGAAGTGATGTAGAGAGGCAGAATTTATACTGAAGGGACTCTCAAGGGTTTAGGGTCTCTCTCTCTCTCTCTCTACCTACCCTAGCGAGTGGACGTGCTTGCGTTGCTCGTGTCTTTCCTTTTTCTCTTCTTTCCTCTCTCTCCTCTTTCCCTCTTCTTTCTCCCTCCATGATGCTTGCAATGTGATCACATTCTTCATTGATATCAAGGTATGAGCTTAATTCATGTTTGGAATAAGTAATAAATTGCTGTTTGCGATTGTGTTCATAAATCATGTCTCATGAGTATCAAAATTCTATTATAATATTCAATTCCAATTCTGTTGAGAGATGGGAAATCAATTCAAGCAGACAGCCTCAAATTATTATAAATGTGCCATTTACAATGAACACAAATTTAAGAAAATCATTGCAATGCCTTACATTCATCTAATAATGTTAAACACAAATACAGAATTGCTAGATTTAATGCTTAATTACTACACTGGTACCACGTTTGTTTTATCCACCATGGAGATTATTTATCTTAGCTCCAAACATTTGATCTAGACATTACATTGCAGGTTGCGAAAAGTGAAAGGCTAAAATTTATGAACGCCAGAATAGAGACGTAATAACTGGTTGACAAAAAAGTTGTCTGGTTATTTAGTTTGTACAACATGCTTTAAACACTATTAAAAAAGCATTGGTTCAATTTAAGCAAAAAAGTGAATGTTTATGACTTATGAAAAGCAAATTTAGATTTTAGACAGATTTTACAAGAAAAGGCTGAAGTGTAAAGATAACCACACATCTAGACGAATTAAAATAAGCTCATTTGTTCAGATAGTTTATCTGCATGGGATTTTTGCTAGCTTCACATCTTTGCTGTTTAATGTTGATGCAGTGTCACTCCATGCTCTAGGTTGGCGCTCGGGACAACAATGGCACTCTGGGCCACACGGGATGCTAAACTACTGTTTGCATCCGACAATAACTTTTAAACAAATAAGTTTAATGTTTTTGCTTGCAAAGGGATTGTGGAATATCAGAGAGGGGTGAATATATTTTGCTTCAGCTGTTTAGCTGGCAAACAAACAAAGGACAGCTCCGGCAGCTCATTTCGTAATGAAGAGCTTGTGTTTTGTATCTCTCTTCTTATTTTTCCTGTCATGAGGTCTATGTGAGAGTGTGTATCGGGCACCACCCAGTTGCTCTTTTATGTCCAAATTGTACTATGAACATGTGATTAATAGAGCCAACTTTTATTGGTCCACATTGAGTGTTCAGTGAAAAACCAAGGTGGCATGGCATTTGCTCAACCAAGTGTGTTTACTAGTGACTGAACTCATTGTTTGGACTTGAGATTCGGACACGAAACCTCGTTTTTAAAATTTGTCTAGGTGTGTGATTGCCTTAATATTTTTTGCCAATATTATTTAAAGCAGACAGATGGCCCTCATTGCAATTCTCTAAAAGAAATGTTGTTGCACATCTAACTATCTGTTTTCAACATATAAAACCGTTTTAGCAGTAATGTTAAAGGGCCCATGTTATGCCCTTGTTAAAGCACTTAGAATCAATATTTAAGCCCTCTATACTAGAGCTACATTGTTAATAATGTCCAAATGCAATATTTTTCATAAACAATGTCTTTGAATCACCTCATATATTTAGCCCGGCAAAAATACACTGTTTACACTGGCCCCTCCCTTTCAGCACACCCCTACTGACCAGCGCTCTCAAGCTCGTCTGGTTTGAGCAAACACAGCAACAATTAGCAACACATTTAACACCTGTTATTGCTTTAGAACATTATAATCGACAGGCAAGGGCTATGTGGGATGTAAAAGCACCTTACATGTGTTATTCAGAGTCATTCTGTCCACAGAATGAAACAGAAATCAGAGGAAAAGGCTCCTCAGCGGCGTGTTTACAGGTAAATCAGGTGCACTTTTCTCTACACCATATGATTTGTAATGTTGGCGTGTTGTTTTAAGAATGATTTATTTTTTAATAGGTGTACTTGTATAAAATGCCAATACACAATGCCGCAATCTTTAGTTTTTTATACACAATAGCGCGTAGCGTTAGTAACATTCCTGTAGTGTGATTTCCACACGGTTGACTCTTGTATTGTGTTCATGTTTAGGATTTTAGGGAACATAAAATGCAAAGAGTCTCTGTGTGTGCTGAAACCAAATTTCCATGTAGGGTTATAAAAGTCATGTAGTGTGTGCTCGGCTTGATGTGTGAAGAGTTAAAATTGTCTATTTCATTGATGTATTTAAGCCTAGTGTATTAAATATATAATGTATTAAAACATACTGTGTGGACCTCTAAATTAAAGATCAAGGGAAAGTTTGAAAAGCACCCAGTGATAGAGCCAGCCTCATCATAAACCCTTTATTAAACTGTTCTTTCTTTATGAACCATGTGAAGTTCTGTTCACAGACAAAAGCCCATCCGCTTTTAAAGTTTCCAAGTTTTCTCTGATGGGAAGACACAAAATCGACCCAATTCAGATGAATAAACTCATTCTTTGGTAATTCAAAGAAAAGGTTAGGCTCCGGACATCCGAAAACGCACTTCTCTGGAATTGTTTATCCAGTACAGGTCTGCTGCTGTTACACTTTCAGGTCAAACCGCATTTCCTGTTCATTGAAGAGAGGGGCTGTACTAGTGTATGATTGACAAGTGGGTGGGGGTTTTGGCGGGAATAAGGAAAAAAAGACGGAGATAAGGAAAATGAAACCGTTTTCAGCTCAGAAAATAGAAATAAAGAATTACTCAAACATGCATGAACTAATCTGAGAATTACTTGAGGCGTGTTTATGATGAGGGAACAACACTTCAAGATGCCAGGAATGTCAGAAAAGCCACGTTATCATGACACCTTTTAAACAAAAATATAATTTCCAATTGTGTCAAGGATCCCCAAAAATCCACCTGAGTCTAAATGTGAAATGCAAAATACAGGGATCAAAAGTTTAGTCATAAATTTTGAAAGGGCACAAGCTGATGTTTAAGTGACTAATGGTTCTAGAGAAGGAAATTTAAGTCATGAAAGGTGGGATCTTGTGCTCCTATTTATAGTCACATGTTATTTTTTCCTAGTTCCACCCAGTCATGTGGAACAGAATGGACCAAATGAACACATATAGAGCCATGATTATGCTTGATTTCACATTTTTCCATATGGTACGCTTAAGTGTCTGTTGCTTCAACTAAGATTTAGTGATGTCTTGAATGTGCCTTTGATTGGCCCATTATTCTTTTACAGACACATAATTGTCTTATATTGATGCGTTTACATTGTTGATACTATTTGATTTAGAGTTCTGCAGCCATGGGATTGTTAGTTAGTTCAGGAACTATTTATCACTGCTTCGTCAGAATCTGCTCTGATTTTAAGTGGTTTTAACTAGGTACTACTTGTGTGTTACTACTACATTTCCTAAAAGGATTTTTCACCTTTCCAAATTATATAAGTTAAGGCAGGTAAATTTTTTGGAAAGCACAAGTAACTGTTCCCTGTATTTATCAAATTATTTTTATTAGTTTACCTTCTCATTTTAGTATTAAGGTTTATGCAATAAATACTATTTTAAAGTAGAATTAAAAGGCATCATTGTTTTTGGAGTAGCTCCAAACCAGCGACAAGTCATCTTCGGGATCTGTTTTAAAGTGGCCCTATTATGATTTTGAAAGGTTTTGGGAGTCTGCAACAACGGGTTGACATACATGTAAAGTAAAAAAAACACTTCCGTTGATTAATAATATTAATTTATTTATTTTTAACAGTTTTTACTATGACTCCCAAATGAACAGTTTTGTGATTTGTATAATCAACACAAAACAAATCAACACAACACAAGTTCAGTCTGAAGCAATCAGACGCAGATACGGGATCGTTCTGGGATTATTGTGAGCGATTGCAACACTAAAACTTTTTCCACATATTTAGATCATAAATGGTAATCTAACCACCATTAGTAACATGTTTTAATTTTTTTTCTTGCCAGTCTCTGTGAGGCTATTTAGGCTACTGGTGGATTTGAGGATGATTTTTTTTTTGATAAAAACATTTATCTATGGGTCAGGAAAAAGTTATGATAAGGTATATTTGACCCCAAAAAAGCTATTTTCACAAGATTAACGAGCAACTTTAATGTTAAACTGTTACACAGTAGGTTTGCTTATGAGACATACAATTTTGTTAAACAATATTAGGTTAAGTTGTAAAATGAGCAAACGGCTTCACTAAAATTATTCATAGAATTTTCAGCTCTTATCTTTAGTACTCGGTGTCAAGAGAAAAAGGAAGGGCAAAGGGTTAAGGCCAGGAAAGAAAAATGGAACACAGCTTAAGACGCACCACTCTTTTGCTCCCCTCATGCGTGCAATTTGAAATCTGTTAACATGACTGATGAAAAAATACCTATCGAATTTGCCTAACATACACAGAAGAAACAACATAACATAACATGTTTAAAAGTCTTAATGTGTAATTATCCCTAACTGCATTATATAAAAATGTATGCAATACAGTATTTTTAGCCTGTCCCAGTTTCTAGTGGGCTGTGGGGGTTGAGAATGTCATGCTTTCCAGGAACTAGAAATGACAAGAGATTTATTTGGTGACAGACAATCAACAAAAGCATTAGATTAGAGATTTTTCAGGTGATAATCAAAAACACTGCAGTGCTTTTGGCAAATATTCAAACATATATACTCAGTGCATATGTGTCATGTTGTCTATTAATTGGGCCAATGATAGTGATGTGGCTATACAGTACCGTTAATAATTCACGTCACAAATCGGCTGTGGTGTAAAAAACATCAGACAGCTGTGCCTGCAGAGTAGCTTTTGGTGTGTAAATGTACTTTATGTATGGGCTGGCTTGACTTTGCCCATGGGATTTACTCTTGCTTGTTTGATTTTTAGGTCAGGCGTTACAGGGAAGAAGCCAGTACGACTGTGACTCAAACTAGTCATGCTAATAACCCCTCAAAACTCTTTAGTAGCCACATAAAAACAGCCAGCAAGCCCTTTAATGACTTTTTCATGGGAAAATGAAAGCCCTCATGACCTTACTCTTCACTTCCATGATGCAAAATCTCAGAATTAGCATATGTCAGGCTCGTTGTAGCGTGAACGCTGTGTCAATGGGAGCATTGGAGAAAGACGGCTGCCTGTTTGTCTGGCGAGCAGGCAGAACAGATTGTGTCATCTCAAAGGTCACTGCCGCTTATTTCCTGGAAGGGCTCAACATCCATTACCCTGCTCTCTTCTGCAGAGCAGGACACCTAGCTGCTATACAGTAGGATCCAATAATAGCATATCTCCTTAAAACGGAATATAGAACGCTAGCTTGCATGTGCATGCATTCTGTCTTTTTTTACGTATACAAGACGGAGTTAGATTTTCAGTTCTTTTTACGTACTCATCCATTTTAAAATGAAATAAAACACAATTTTAAATGCATGAGGAGTTTAGATGTAGAGTGCCGTCATTTACATTCCATCTGAATTTTAGCTCGTAATTTTCTCATTCTCATTTCTCAGTTATATTTCTTCTATGACATCAAATTTGTTTCTTTGCTGTGAAATTACTGAGCATGAATCGGAGAAATTGTTCACTTGATGAGATTGAGGTCAGGGTTCTGGGGGGAGAATGCCATCATATCTTTCTGAAGAAGAAAGTGTGTTCTATGTGTTCATATTTGTATATGAGCAACTTTGGGGTGGGGGGCTTGGGGGGGGTTGATCATATACATATGACCCCCCCAAAAAAGCCCCAAATCCCCGCAGAGATGGTGGAATTTCAAAGAAAAAGCTAAACGCCAATGGAAAGCTTTCATGGTTGTGGGTGTACTGTGTGTTCACCAAAGGCAGCTTTATGGAATACGAACAAAAGTCTTTTGGTTTTGGTTTTGCAAAAGTTGATACCATGCCAAAGATTTAACAATGCTGTACCAACAGCCAGCATGAGTAAACATGTTCCTGTTTATTCTATGACTACAGTTAATAAAACCTTTTCTTGTTTGACGCCTTTGTTTGATGTAAAATTGACTAAGACTCTTGTAGTGTCAGAGTCTGCTGTAAACTTGCTTGTTTTTACTTGTGTTTGATGTCTATTCAAACCTAAACATCCTTCTTTGTTTATTTGAATATGAATGTAAACTATTTTAAATGGTATTGCTATTCAGTCGATGGTAATATGAAAAAATTACATCATCTGATAATCAGACAATCATCTGTTATTCAACAAAATATTCAACTACATTGCAACCTTACCAGTGTTGGTGAACACTCCATGTATTTGTACTGTGAGGTATGGAGCTAAATCATTGGTTTGCAAGACTAGCCTTTTGCATGTCTGCCTGGAGGCATGTGTCAGTGTTTACAAGTGTGGTGAGAAGGCGGAAAATGCAGCTTTAAACATTTAATGAATCTTCATGATGAAAGTGACCAAGTGACAGAGTGACCCACAGACAGAATTTGTACTCTGCATTTAACCCACCCCAGTGTACACACACCGCAGTGAACAAGCACACTGTGAACACACACCCAGAGCAGTGGGCAGTTATGGTGCCCCAGGGCGCCTCAGAGAGAAGTCAGGAAATTTGTGTCTTGCTCAAGGTCACCACAGCTGTGGTTGTTGAAGATGGGAGAGCAAGTGTTTCATCACTCACACCATTTTCATCTTTGTGGATCTGGGATCAAACCTGCGACCTTCAGATCGCCAGTCAATCTCCTTATCCACTAGAACACATCTGCCATCTTTAGTTCTTTACACCTAAAACAATAGGGTTTGTGCCTACTTGAGTCATTTGGTCCTGTTCTCATGTCGCCGGTATGGCTGCAACTCTTCCAGGGTCTGGCCAGACTTCCAGGGCAGTCCACTGGTTTCTGTCAGTTCGGAGCTGATGGCACCAGATGGCACCAATAATCATCTTCTAATATTTAAAGGTTACTAAGCTTGATAGCTCTTAAATCTGCTGAACTATGTTTTCTTGGCTGACCACATTGTTCATGATTCCGTGAAATCTGTATCTGTGTCTGTGCATGTTGGTGCAGTAGCACAACCTTCTGTCTTGTTGCTGTGCTCAATCTTGCCATAACCAAAAACTGTCTTTCTCAAACTCACCTTGGCAGCAAATTTGGCGTTTTTTAAGACTCTTATGCAACTGCTTCTGTTTCAATTCATGACTGGGTTTCAGCCTAAATTTGTCAATGATAATCATTAGTACCTGTTTGGTATAATTGGTTGATCACATGCGTGACTGTAATACTGCAAAATCTGCATATTAATTCACAAAAATAAACTAGCATTACTTACATATATTGTATTACACATTATTTTGAAAAGCATTCTTGATTTACGGAATTTTTTTCCCACCTACTAAAAACTTTTGCATGTTTATACAATATTTTGTTGCAAAGCTAACTGTGCCCCTGTTCTGTTATTCATTTTTTTGTATCTTTGCTACAATAGCAGCCACTTAATCCTCACAGGGTTGAAATCACAGGGTCCTGCTGGTTTTCCCAGTTCACATTTGATTCAGAGCAGGTAGCCAAACTACGTGGGTGGGTTTCAAACTGGGTTAGCTGAAGACAATTCTTGCAAGTTATGTGAAAACTCAACTCTTGCAAGTTATGTGAAAACTCAACTCAGGCTAGCTTTAAACCAGCAACCTTGTATTTGTGAGTCTTCAGTGATTCAAAATATGAAATATTATTTTACAATAATACTTTTGTCATAAAAAGACATGGATAATTCATCTGCATCTTCATATTAAATGATTTCACGTTTGTTCTGTTTCATTTGGTTCCCTTCTCTTCAAATTTTCATTTCCAGAATTGCATTTTTGGAGATTTTACACTTAAAAGCAAAAGCATCAAGTTGCTATTAAAGTATTACACTTTGAACTACTAACAAAGCTATTTACAAATTAACAAACAAACAAACATACAACCTAAAATAAAGAGGAACAACTTCAGAATGAGGCAAGACCAAATAACAAACAAACCCTACAACAAAATAAAAAAGCAACTAAAACTAAACTAAACGATTAGAAAATGTAAAACTACAAAACACTACAAATTTCTTACAAAAATCATAAACTTTCTTAAATATAACACAACGTGCAACTAATTAAGTAAAACTATATGTGGCACACTTCCAAAACGAGCAAAACCATACTTAATCTAAAATTTAAACACAATTATACATAACATTTAGGTGAGGCTGATCTGTTGACTGAGGCAGAACCTGGAGTTCTTTTCTAGATGAGGTGACAAATGAAGTAAGCTGCCTGAAGTAATAAACTCCACCCCTTTTACACACCTTGATCACACACTAATCAGAATAGATGCTAACATCAATGAATTAGGGTTCCAGCCATCCCCAGTTAACACATACTGCTTTAACAGACTCAAATGCAATCTAAAACATTTCAATAAAACAAACATTGCATCTGTCCATGTAACGGTTTGAAGTTGTGCATTTATGAGTAATTTTAATTAACATTTTAATGTCTTGTTAAAATTTCATATTTAGAATGAGTTTATTTAAGTAATTATTTGAATTTATCCAGTTAGGGTTGAGTATCTTGTTTTTATTTTTGTTTTAGCTTTTTACATGACTGTTTTTTAAAGAAACTTTGATTAATTGATAACACATTTACTTTATAAGTTTTATATGTGTAGTAAATTGGGTTAATGTTTTTGATGACAAGAATAAATATTGAAGTAACTGAAAGTGATCAGTTGGTCAGATGTGGAGTGACCCATGCACGGAATTTGTGCTTTGCCTTTAACCCATCCTAGTGTACAAACACAGTAGTGAACAAACGCACCATGATTACACACTCGGAGCAGTCGGCACCCAGGGAGGAGTCGGGAAACTGGTGCCTTGCTCAAGGGCACCACAGCTGTGGTTGTTGAAGATGGGATACCAAGTGTTTCATCACTCAGACCACCTTCTACTCTTTGGATCTAGGGATTGAACCGGTGTAAGGACTATAGACTCGGTTTTTCATCACTTTCCCCTGAATTCTGAAAGAGGCCCACATTCCTGAGGTCTCATCCCTGATCAAATGTGGCCATCGATCCGGTCCCAGTTCAAACACGTCAAACGAAATTACCCCCACGGACTAAGAGAGGTCAAAAGAGTTAACTTTATCCTGGGTTCCCCAGGAAAAGTGTCAATTGACAATTGCCATGACCATGTGAACGTCTCGACCTTTCCTTGACCACAGGATCAAAGCGCCATGATTCGCAACCTCCAGTTCACCCCGAGCCGGCTGCGCGGGCAGGAATACAGAGGCGGTGTGATTTTATACCGTGCTCACCAAACTGCTTTTAAGAACACTACGGATGTTAAAGGGACCTTTTTGTGCTCACACATATATTCTTGAATATACTCTCATGTTACGGAATAATTTGGACTGTATAGCTAATAGCTTAGAGATAGTTAAAACGAATGAATGTGCGAATGAATGGAGTTTTCCGTAACTGACCCCTAGTGTTTGATCTCGTTAGAATGCTTATCACGTTCCTGAAAGGATTTACTTGTGTAGGAAGTTATCCGGTACTCTCTTGATTAGATATGACTTCGTTTATTAATGAATACAAAATAGCCGTGAATCCCTCTGCAGCCACAGGCTCTACTCGCTGAATCGTGACGTCACCACGGCTCCGATTCGAGGAGTGCTCTCATTGGCTAAGCTGCGAAAGAGACCCGCCTCCAGGTCCAAAAACGGGGCGCGCTCTCTCAGTTCTCTCTCTGTTTTCAGCTGCTAGTTAGTTCTCTCTCTGTTTTCAGCTGCTAGTTAGCTTTTTCACTTTCTTTCCCCTCTGGCTCTTAGCCAGTCTTCTCTCAAGTTACCTTCTCCAGAACTCTCTCATCCTCTTGGCGCCTTCAACAAAGGAAAACCCGGCTCTTATCAACCCAGAGTCGTGATTTCAAATATAAAGACTTTCGGACCAACGTGAAACGTCTTTTGGATTTCCACGGACACCTCAAACGGAATCAATCCGAATCTCCCAGCTCAACTCTCAGCGAATCGACTCCCTGGACCTTCACAGCCGTTATCCAGGAATCCTCCCGTCCGACCCCGCGAACCACTTGGGAACCCTTACCGATTCAACAGATCTTAAAACGGTAGCAAGCGATAATTAATTAATTTCTGGCGTGGGTAATGATAATAGAACGGACTCTTGGAAATGCTGAAGTTGATTATGTGCCTAGATTCATAATTAAGGGTAACTCTTGAGCTGTTGACTTAAATTTTGCCATTCTCTCTCTTTCTCTCTCTCTCTCTCTCTCTCGCTTCCCCTCACCCTCTCCCTCTTGGTATGTGAGTGTATGTGTGCGTGTGTGCGCGAGCGAATGCCAGTTAGTCAGTTTAGCTAGAAATCATGTATCCTATGTGTTTTAGAATAGATTAATAAACATTATAAACATATTTACTTGTTCGTGGTTGATTACAGTCGACTTCCGTTTCCTGTGGTTCTGATCTCGAAATAATACGATTTAAAGGTTGGGTAGTAATGTTTTGGGATACGATTCATTTTGAGTAAGGGTCCATATTAATGGCGGTTGGTTATTTGGTGGACAGATTAACTATAAACTGAATTTGTGACCTGGCGCAATCTCATCTGATTCGACTCCCCGAGACTCGACTCAGCGGTCCGATTCCCCAGTGAACCGCTCTGTACCCAAAGGTAATAACCTGATTTGTTTATATGACAAATTGAATGATTGCCTCTTATCGTATTATTAATTATTAACACTTTTGCTACACCGGCGACCTTCTTATTCACCAGACCATGTGTGATTGCAGTGTGCTCAAATGTAGTTTTTCGTGTTGTAATGCATAGTGAAACAGAGAACATTAACTAAGTGTGGAAATTTGTGTTTGTCATTAGTGCATACCTTTTTTCAAATACAATACTAACAGGCGCTTTCAGCAGAGTGAATAGCATGTTTTTGTAGTGACCTCCCTCAAGGCATTTCATCCATTTTTGCCATTGTTCTTTTTTCCTCAATGCTCTTGCAACCGCTGTTGTTGCACAATAGCAAGTGCTAGTCTCCTGGGCTGCTTTATACTATTTATTAGAATTACACATTCAATGAGATTCAAGTGTATATGTGTCTAATCTGTAATCATTAGCTGCATCTCTCTCTCTCTCTCTCTCTCTCTCTCTCTCTCTCTGTCTCACAGTCTATCATTGTTCTTAGGCTGCTCTGTATCGATGTTCAGAGAGTGGCCTACCAATGCCATCATCTGCAGCTCATGATAGATTGGAATTGACTGGAGTGAATTGATGTTAGTGAAATGACAAAGGCCTTTCCATGAGAACCGAAGTGGAGAAATGGAAGTGTCTATTGTTATCGTGTCTTCATGTGCATGTGTTTTAAAGAACTAAACATAAGTTATGTGTTCACATATTTAAAAACATAAACATTTAGTTGGTCTTAAAAAATCGAGAGACTCATTGGGACTAAGTTTTGATATTAAATACAAAAATAACAAAAATAAAAACAAGTAAAAAATAGTGTAAGTACATAAAAGAATTTAACAATTAAATGAAAGCCAAAAACACTAAATGCTTGATTTGTTGAAGCAGTATGTTGTAGGAGTTTTTTCTTCAGTTTTTTGTTTGTTTATTTTGTAATTTTAATCTTTTTTTATTTTAACAAGCCTGTGTAAATGTTTTATTAAAGGCTCACGCTGAACAAAAACAGATGGACCTACAATCACAGCTGTCTTCTGGAAAAGGCGGTGTGAATTGGCGATTGTTTAATCTCATAAATTTAAAACATCAGGAGCATAGAGAGGGGTAATAAAGAATAACAAGGGGAAAATAATCTTTACTCTGACCGACCTCTTCTCTAGTTTCATGGCCTTCAGTTAATTCAGAAATAAACCTTTTTATTTATTATTCTTAGATTAGGTTAAGCAAGTCGAATCTGCCCTAAATTCACATGGTCAGAAGGCTCCTTTGTGGTATGTTCTATTTTTTTTTATCTCAAAGTCTTAAAACATTTTAAAGCAAAAGCTTGTTAGTTAATAATTGCAATCAGTTCATTTTGTCATCACTTTTTTATCATCTTTTAAACCTCTAATGATGCAATCTGAACTCAAGACTTCATCATCTTCTGCTCCAACTGCTGTCGATGTTGTGGTGCATGCACTTGTTATGACAAGTTCATAGGTTGCTTACTAGAGCCCCCTTTGTCCAACAGGCATTCTCCCAGATGTGAAAGTAAAGTGAAGGGAAGTGAAAGTGACCAGTTGGCCATATATGGAGTGACCTATACCTATAATTTGTGCACTGCACTTAACCCATCCCAGTGTACACACACAGTAGTGAACAAACATACCGTGAGCACACACCTGGAGCAGTGGGCAGCCATGGCTGCGGTGCCCGGGGAGCAGTCGGGAAACTGGTGCTTAAGTTACTTAAGGGCACCACTGCTGTGATTGTTGAAGATGGGAGAGCAAGTGTTTCATCACTTACACCACCTTCATCTCTGTGGTACTAGGGGTTGAAACAGGGACCTTCCTATCACAATTCGATTGTCCTTAACCACCAGAACACAAATGCCACAGATTTCCACAGCTGACTTTTCTCCTACATCTTCTTTTAATGGACTCGAGTCCATTTTCCATGGACTTGGTCTTGTCTCTGACTCAGCTGTGTTTGATCTTGGAATCGTCCAATAATGCTACACTGTAAAGAAAACAACAACAAAGGAAGGTCAATCTATACTTGTGCTTCAAACCCATGATTCGCCATTTGTGAAGGCTCTTCATTCACTTAACCTTGTTAAGATAACCTTGGAGCTAATGCTATCATGAACATGATAGCTTTCATCACTCATTTAATGGTATAAGAATACCGTGTTTAAAGATGTAAGTGCAAGAAAGTTTTGGTAGAAGTTTTATATGCCCCTTCATATTCTGTTCCTTGAAATTTGTCTAATAATGAGTTAGGTAACTAATAAACATGAGGTATTATTAGTTGAGTTCAAAGTTAAATTATCATCGACATTATATTTGATTATAAATTCAAGTTCAAATCAAAGTTATAATAATGTTAATGTTAGCTTGTTTCATACCTTGATAATTAAAAGTTATGAAGAAAATATGTTAAAACTGTTATAAAAATGCATCTAAAATGCAAATCTAGCTGTCAAAAACTGATAATGAATCAATATTTCAAAAATATTTTGTATGAAAGGCCTTAATGTTCAAATCTTTGAAGATTGATGCAACTGTAACAAGTATATTATAAAATACTACTACTATTTTATCAGTACTGTAATATTTGCTATGCTTTCGTAAAGTGACGAGCTATCTGACTAAAGATGCAATTCATGCAAAGGAGTTGATCCAGTTTAGGTTGTCTAGATTAGATGCTGTATTAACTATGAAACTACCACAACATATTATTTCAAGCACTATATCACACTAAATATTACACTTACATTTTTACTATGGAGTATCGACTGTTTTTTCATATGAACATTATAGAAACTTTAAGCAGTTAGTTTGCCCCTTTTATTTTTTTCAATGCTATTAAGATTAGAAACATAATCCAGTATGATATAACTTTCTTAACTGAATTTATTGAATTACTCGTATCGTCGAGGCCAATTAGAAAAGCAGTCTGTGGTGGAGGAATTGCAGTTTAGGCATTTCCTATTAGGCATCAGGAGGGAAAGTAGTGAAAAAGTGTTACAGTTTAATTTAGACCTGTTATGGACTCAGACTTGGATTCGGATTTTACTCTGGACTCAACAATCCCAGATTTGACTACAGCCCTTCTACTGGCATTTTCCAATTGCCTTTTTGCTTCCGCAAACATCATCTGTGAATTTTTGATTTCAACATCAAAAGTCTCCCTTTTGTCTCCATATATTATGTCATGAGGAACCACAAAAATTGCTTACTTACTTACTTATCTACTTGTTTATAAATATAAACCATTCTACATTTTTGGTGATGTCATTGTGATCGGCAGGTGTATATAGTTATATAGTTGTTAGTTATCAGTATATATATGTGTATGTATATATATATATATATATATATACATACACGATGTGAAGATTTAAAACCATACAAAGTGGATTTAAATGTTTTTAAATTACCATTTCCCCATTACATGTGTGGAAAGTTTGATGAGAAAATTGAAATGACATTAAAAATCTAATATACATTTGCCATTTACAACTGTAGTTTTAGAGTGTAAATTGCACAAATGTTTTAATGGTGTAAAAGTTCAAAATGCAATGGAAAATAAAGTGCCAAAAACAAGACATGTGTAACATGTAGCAAATTGACTATTCAAGTGTTGTTTGTTGTGAATGCACTTAGACTAGCTGTTAGGAAATGCAGGATTGCATTTTCATTTAATTTTAAAATTCATTCTGAAAATGCTGTCTGGCTGACCTCACCCACAGCAATTGTATTGTTGTTTGTAAAAGAGAAGTTTAATCAAGAGATATAGACAGTTTATATCTCAGCTTCACGAGATTAGGATGGTTGCAGCAAAATTTATGTTTTGGCACTGTGCCAAGACCCCAAACCAAACCAGACGAGTTGAAACTTGTTAAGTCACATGACTTTAACCTAAAGTAATTTTTAAATTAATTTGAAATGAAAGCAATTTACATGCAGTTGAACATGCATGCAATAAAACTACAGTTCATTCATTCATTCATTCATTCATCTTCATGTTGGCTTTATTCCCTTTCGGGGTCGCCACAGCGGAATGAACCGCCAACTCTGGCATATGTTTTACGCAGCGGATGCCCTTCCCTGCCGCAACCCATCACTGGGAAACATTCACACACTCTCATTCACACTTTAACACTATGGACAATTGTTCTTATTCAATTCACTTATACCGCATGTCTTTGGACTTGTGGGGAAACCGGAGCACCCGGAGAAAACCCACGCGATCACGGGGAGAACATGCAAACTCCACACAGAAATGCCACCTGCCCCAGCCGAGCCTAGAACCAGCGACCTTCTTGCTGTGAGACGACCGTGCTACCCACTGCGCCACCGTGACGCCTAAAACTACAGTTGTAAATGTCAAATATATATTATATATTTTCGTAAAAATTTTGCATTACACTCAGCAAACGTTCCCCTTTTTTTTAAGGTCTTTATTAAATGTCCCAGATGAGAAGTAATGTATGTAGATGACCATTTACCCTTAAGAGTTAGTGTTCTGGTTTACCAGGAATACACTCAACCCATCAAATGTCTGTTCTTAGTCTGCGTTTAGCTGTGTCTGCCTGTGAAGATTTTGACATGCACGTTTTGTCTCAACAGGAGAGTGAGCTCCAGCATGTTCTGCAGGAGAAAGTGCGTGTGAATCTCCGCTTGTTCAACGATATCCAGAAAGCAGCAAAGTATGAGCAGGTAGGCTGTCTGTCTCATTGGGGCTTTAGACATCAAACCCCAGCCATCTATTCTCTCACCTACACAATGCGGTCACAATCCGTTGACGTTATCGTTTGTCCTCGGGTGGAGTTCTTTGCCCGCTATGTATTTGAGCCTCCTCTAACTCAATCCTGAAGCCTTCTCCCTTGCTGGAGCTCAGCAGCAACCACCCACTCTTTCTTCAGATTGATGTGTCCATCACTTAGCGTCTGTGCTGCTGCACATTCTCTGAGGATGGAGGATTTGTGCTCTGATTGGAAAATCGGAGTGCTGTTGGTTTATGCTTGAAAAGAGTTTGGAAAAATCAGGATAAATTAAGAAAAAAATCAGTTTTTTTCTTCGCTGACCAGAGTCACCAACTGAGATTCCAAAAAGTAATCAAAAGTTGTTTTTTTCCAAGAAAGTTTTGTTAACTTAATAGCCATTTCTCACAAATGGTGACTTTTTTCAGCGTTTTTTGAGAATTTTCAGTATCTCAGTTAGGGCTGAAACAATTCCTCGATTAACTTGAACAACTCGATTACAAAAAGTTATTGAGGCAAAGGATTTTTATTAATCCTTCATGTCACCTTTTTCCCCAATGATTTATGATTATAGTGATCATTTTAAATAAACCATTTAGTCCATAGATAATTCTTATAAGATAGATCTTATTTGATCTTGCATGTTTGATATTGTTCTTTATTTTAACAAAAAAAATGTGTTTCATCCGATTACTGGAATAATCAGTGAAATTTTACTAAATACTAAAAGACTTTCAAATAGATTACTAAAATATTAGGTAGCTACAGCCCTAATCTCAGCATCTGCGTTTTTGTCAACCTGGGTTGTTAACAACAGCAACACTCATTTATATAGCAACTTTTTTTGGGCTCCAGGTAGCATTGCAGATAGGGTTGCAACAATACAAATTTTTTAAGGCTGACAATTTGTTTCTTGTGAATAACTAACCAGTATATTGTTGCAGTTTGACGTGTCTTTTCTGTGTCTTTAAAAAAAATAGTTTGTTAAATATCTGCATTATGTTTAATGTGCTGAAACGCTGCTCTGTGTACATGTTGGCAAACAGCACAACTGCATAAAAACAAATTCGCCTGGACTGCGTTGAGGAGGGAGAGTGTGGGTGTGCAGAGATGCTGAATGCTCTATCAACATAACAAACTAATTTGCCACGGGAGTTTTGGAGAACACTTGTATCAGTGCAACCTGGAGTGTAGGGGTGATGAAGGCCTGATAAATACAGAGGAGTGACAGCAGCTGAGAAGGAGAATTGTTTACATGTAGCCAGTGAACCTATTGAAGAATAGGAATGGTGGGCCCAGGATTTTTGCTCAAAGGGAGAGGCCTGGTTGCCTGGAGTTGTGAATGTACTGACGTTAATTTAGGAAACGTTTTGAAGGCCATAAAAGAAGGTGTAGATAAGAATAAGGCATGAGTACGTTTCTTGTAATTATGAAAAGTTTTGTTGGTGAAACTGTTGAGATGCTTTGTTGAATAACACATTGTTAGTTAGTTTTTGCCATTTGTTTACTCAATGCCATTTATCTAAAGATTCATATCAAGGCCGGAGATATCAAAGCATGGTTATGATGAAGTACTGCTCTCTACAATCATTAGATGTTACAATCTTGTAATAGCTATTAATCTTAACAATTACATGATTGGATTTCTACTCGAGCAGCTGCTTGTTTATAAGTCTTTATATGTCATGGGACTATCAGGCTGTTTACGTTATCGCACAAACATATTACTCACAATCATTTCAGAGAGTATCACTTCTGCTCCTAACAAAAAATGAACTTTCTCTGTCACATTTACCATGTTTAAAGGGGTCATCAAATAGATTCTCTAACACTGACGTTTGAGCCACCTCCAAAGTGTGCAGAAGGAGGTTAATATCGTGACAGGACTTTTTCAGTAGAAGGTGTAAGAAGAGGTTTACAGCTAAACAACATTTGTCCTGTGTTGTTACTGGCTGGCAGATAATACCCTTACCCAGCATTAATCTGTTATTGAAGATGTTCCGTGGGTGGCATTCCGGCTAATAATTTTGTTCATAGTCTCCTGCACCGAGCACCTCCTCTGTGAGTGTGTTGTTACTTCAGTTAACCGATTTCTACACATATGTGTGTAAAAAAATTGGCAGTGGGAAGTGTCATTGTAAATGTGGTTTTCTAAGAAACTAATTTAGAGACCTGCATGTAAATGTTGAAAAATCCTTTTTTTAAATAATAAGATAGGTTGGTTATTTCAGATATTAGAAGAGGTAACAATATGAATTCTGACGTTTCTGCTCCAAGCTCACAAACATGGCTATAAAAATAATGCAAATTATGTAAATGTAATGAAAAAGTAATAAGAGCCTGAATGATAATTGCAATTTTATTAAGAATTGTCTAAACCCTGGTTGTGCCTAGTCTATCAAAGCTGTTAAAGGATGCGTATTTGCACTTTTAAAGTGTAAAATAATAATTTAGAGTAAATTATATAGATATCTAGAGTTCGAGTGTTTTTAAGAACATCAGTTGGTGCAAACCAGTGTCATCCAGGGACATTCATGTCTAGTGAGGCACCGACATCATCACAGTCAGATTTATAAATATATAAGCCCTACAGATTAAATGCCTCTTCCTAGTATGTGAACGGTACATATGTAAAGTAGTACATTTTGAAAAATTATTAAATAAATGAAGACGAAGGTCGAGACTAAACAAATATAAACCTTTAATTTGAAATTTAATGTAATATTAATAATATTAATGTAATATGATGTGAGGTGAGGCTGTGTCTCCCCTGACAACACGTCACTGTTGCAAGCCATGTTCAGTGATAAATGAAGTTTTCTGATGAGGAAGTGAAATTGTGGAGAGCGGTAATTCTGTATCAGAGCTACATGTGTGATCTGTTATCACCTGTGTTTGTGAGCACCAGCAGAGAGATGTCCTTATACTGAATTGTTCAGATTTAAAGAGATTGTGACTGTGGTTGTTCAATCTGATCAACAGAGCTGAATGAGGGATCACTGATGAAAGGCTTTGACCTTTTAAAGAGGCGAGAGAGAGAATTAACTGATGTAATTGACATAATCTGTAATAACTCTCTCATCAATAATGCATCCTCTACTACATCCAAATTTGCAAAAATCTTGTTTCGTCTGATGAACGCAGATTATAGATTAGACTCATAAACTCATTTGTAATTGTTACATAGAAATACATCTCTTTTATGAGAATCTATTTCTCCTAGGATAGATTCACAACACAAATATGTACTTACATCAGTATATATGCAATGTTAAATGTTATTTTAAAACATGTATTTACATATTATAGTGTTCATTGATTCTTGTCCCATTAACCTGTTGGTTCAAGCTCACCATGAGCACTGTTGAACATTTAGACCCTTCAACTAGGGTTTTTATTCTTTATCTCTGTTATTATTTATAACTACATGTTTTGTAATTACAAAAATGAATTACTGACATGATTTTGTTCCTGTAAAAGCACTGAAAGTGACTGACACCTCAGAGCCAAGATTTAGCTGTAAATGTACAGTTTTACAGTGTATTTTCTGTTGTGATGTAACTGTGTAACAGATGTTCCTGAAGGCTCAGAACGTGATCATCTGAATCTGCCCTCTCTGACCCAGTGGATTATGAAAGCATTCTGATGTTGCTGGACATTGTTGAACACTTTCACCCATTAGCCCTGAGGTCTCATTTGTCCAGATGTTCTTAATTCATGCAAAGAAACTACTTTATTGCAAATACAAAGATAAAACTGTAGGGTTTTGAATAGGGCATGTTTACTTCAGTCCAGAATCTAAATGAATGGGGCTTTAAGTTTATTAACATTTTTGTAATTTAGATGTCTGAGAAGCACTGTGGTCAGACGGATTATAAACGCAAGGGTGAAGTGCTTAATTGGCAAATTGTCAAATAGTCCCAGGCCCTACACTCTTCCCTCCCGCAAACATGAATTTAGTTAGTTAGATAACCTGTGAATTGGAGACTTATAGTTGACCAACAACTAAATCTCTGAACTATGTTAAATACTGTGCTGTATTATATTTCAAATGTAAAACATGAAAGAGTGCTATTTCTAGAATGCACATTTTTGTAGATTACTGATGATGTACGTATATGTTTAATGATGGTATGACCTAAATTACCTAGCTGGAATCAATGAATGAGTGAAAAGATGGCACTCTATTAGTTTGTGAGAGTTTTTATATATTGTTGTTTGTACATTAAATGTTATAATGTTATTTCATTGGTGACACTCAGACTTTCATAAATGAGTATTTTATACAAATTATTAGCTTACTGAATGCCAGAAATAGTTAAAGGTTCTTTCCCTTCCGAGAGTGCAATGCGAACGCCTGCCAGAACCATGTGTTCGGAACAAAGGCATAACATCCTCAACTCATGAACCAGCATTACAGGAGTTTTGTATCAACTGGACTATTTTGTCCACTTATTGTCATTTACATACTTTATTATTTGTGAGTAGACTCACACTAATTAATCATACAGTAATCGTACAGTACAGAATTGTACAGTAGTTGATTAATGGAACCGGTTCACCAGAGTCATTCAAATCATTAGATTCACTCTACATTATATTTTGCTACTAAACAGTTACATTTTCTAAATGTAGAATTTATTCCTCCTCTGTGTTTCCTTCATATGATACAAATAGATTAAATGTTTGTGACAAACCTAATGTTTTAATGAATTTCTGCAGGACATTCGACTCCTGTTTTGTTTGACCTTTCAACTTCTTAACCGAGGGTAAAGGAGTGTTTGTGAATAAATGCTCTCTCTCTCTGTCTCTCTCTCTATTTTTGTTTGTTTCTGGATCAGGTGAAGAGTGAATATGAGCAGCTGCAGGAGGCTTTGTATGCTGTGACGGTGGAGAGAGATTGCGCTCTGTTGGAGAGGACTGAGCTCCAAGGCAAGCTGGAGAACCTAGAGCAGGTGCTGAAGGTGAGAGATGGATTTTAAACAAGCTGTAAGTGACTTTCATTATAAAGTTTGAATTCAAGCTTCTTGTTAAGATCAAAGGAATAAATTAGTTTGTGTTCTAAAATGATATAAATGAAACACTCATGTCATTGTAGTAATGGATAATAAATGGAAATGAACAGTATCGTGAAGATAAAAATAATTGTCAATAAAAGTAACAGTAGGAAAGTGGAGCAAAATTAGAATTTTCATATCACAAAAACATTGTCAATCAACAATCTGTTACAAAAATGAGTCAGTCCCATAGTAAAAGTCACACGTACACATCTGAACTCAAGATTACTGTTCCTTTTTTTTACCCTTGGTTTAATTTCTAATTAGTCAGATGGGAAAATGTGATCATTTTCAGTTTTCAGACTTTTGAAAGATGTTTCAAGAATCACTCTTGATCTTGTTTTTACTTATTCTATTCTGGAATCAGTTTTCATTCATTTGCACATCTACTTTACCCAGCTAGGTCTGTTTCTTATAATTTTAGAGCTCAATGCGTGGACCTATCATCGACAAGGAATTCAATGTTCCCTGTCCTATCTCTTAACATCTAACCCTATCCTCTCCCTTCCTTCCTTTTCCCTCCCACCTTCCTCCTCTTTCCATTATCAGGTTTTATATTATCATATTTTTGCAGATTCCAACACTACCTGAATGACCAGCATTTAACTGAATGTCGACAACAAAGGTGCTAAATAAATGAAATCTGATCAGTCAAATGGCAATGATATTATGGAATTTTTTTCAGCATTGCACAAATGTTATACACAATGATCTCACAAAGAAACTACTCAACGTTGTATATACATTTTTATACATGTCATTATGATTGTTTAACATTAAGGAATGTACAAATTGTGAAATATGTAAGGCTTCTATTTATGGCAGAGTTCTGAACCTTAAGTGGCCATATAGTTCATTGATGTTCTATGAACTTTATGTAACAGTCAGTGACTGAGTGAGTGACTGACTGGCTCACCGACTGACTCATTGAGTGAAAGACCGACTGATTTAGAGACTGAGTGATTGAATGATTGAGTGAATGATTGACTGTCAGAGTGATTGAGTAACTGAGTGACTGACTGATTTAGTAAGTGACTGCCCAAGTAAGTGACTGATTTTTTCACTCCTTTTTCACAGCAACATAGAACACCCCTCATGCCCCTTTTAGCCTTTTGCAGCCTCCATGTCAGTGCGCGAGTGAGTGAGTAAGTTACTGACTGACCAACAAAGTGTTTGATTGAATGATTGAGTGAGTGAATGACAAACTGAATGATTGAGTGAGTTCATCAGTGACTGAGACACTGATGGAGTGAGTGAGTGAGTGAGTGAGTGAGTGAGTGACTGACTGAGTGACTGACTGAGTGACTGACTGACTGACCAACCGAGTGATTGATTGAATGACTGAGTGAGTGAATGACCGGCTGATTGATTGAGTGTGTTCCACAGTGACTGAGAGACTGATGATACATGTAAGTGAGTGACTGAGTGAGGGGATGGGTCATGTGAAAGACTAAGTGAATTAGTTCTTGAGTGTTAATGATTAATTACACCTTTTTTGATGACATCACTTGTCAGACTCAGATAAGCAGAACATAATTGACACACTGTACAGCTTTGTTAGGGGATTTTAACCTTTCTTCGTATGTCACGCAGCAGCATAGAACTTTCCTCATCTCCCCTTTAGCCTCTTGTAACCTCACCTGTCACAAACAGGAAGAAAATTGCTTGGTCTGATACTGTCTACATTTAGCAGGTCAAAAGAGCTTCTGGGGTTGTTGTTGTACTGTGATTATATTTGATTGAGAATGCAGTGTTTTTCTGCACTCATATCCTTTCATGAATGGAGCCATGACCTTAAAGCCCTTATTGATCGTCTCGAGCTCCATGGCTGTGCTCATCCTGGATGATTGACATGAAGCTTCACCTGCTTTTAGTTTGGAGGTTGAAGCAAATGGCATAAACATTTTTGGCACCAACATCTGATCACCTTTTAGCAGTTACTTTTATATTTTTCTTTAAAATTAAGCGTCATTTACCTACACATTTAATTCATTTAAATTAGTTAAAATCAGTTGTCAGCTTATCCTGTAAGGTATTGTTAAATTCAAGTAATATCAAATTAAATGAAATCTGTCAAAAATTAATTATTTCAGTCCAACAAATCTTTTTGAGTGATTTTCAATTTCAGTCACAATAAGAAACAGCAAATTAGAACAAAAGAATGACAAAAAAATATTTTTCTCAGAATGATAAAGAATCATATTTGTTTATATAATGAGTGCATGAGAATGTTTGTTTTTTTATTCATACTTAATGCTTCTGAAAATGCAACATTTTGGGTGTTAACTGGAATAGCTGCTTTGAATTCTGTAGCTCTTAATTCCAATTCTGTTGCTCTAGCTCTTAATTCTGTTCTGAAAGTTGCTGCAGATGGTGCAAATGAAATTTAAAATACTAAAACAGTTGTACTAGTGTACATGTGCTTTTATTGGCACTTAAAGATGTCGTATGTGTTATAAAACCAAACTGTCATGTGTCACAACAAGACTTGGGGAAATTAAAAGATAATTATTGAAATAAACAAATGGAATGCAAAACACAATGACCTGGAGCATACACAGTTAACAAGGAAATAGTGCACAAACATTGCCAGATGAAGAAGAAATGGTTAGATATGGAACTTCAATACCTAAGGGTGCCATTAATGTGAGCTCAATATACACAGGAATAGAACTAACAGAGTGAAACCATAAGGGAGTGAAAGCTTTGGAAATCATAGAACTAATGAAAACACAGAACTATGATGCAACATAAATGACATGATATTTTTCATATTTCTCTCAGTCATGTCATTACTATGGTTACTTGCATTACTTACTTGGCTATGGCTTGAAAAAAAAAATGTTTTGAGAGCTGTTTTAGAACATGTCTCAACTTATAAAAGAAACATTTGTGAAAAGAACAGAAGAGATAAAATAAAAAGAGAGGTATTTATATTGATATTGATTGAAAAGGACAGAAAGAATGAGAGAGTGCAGAAATAAAACTTTTTCAGCATTCCGATGCTGCTGTTTTGCATTCATTTTTTATAAAAAAATTTTATAAAATCGCCATCCCTTATCTGCAAGAAAAAAGCTTTTTATACCATCTTTTACCTAATACATTGTTTTACGGCCCACTCAAGGCCCGAGTCGACCCATAACAGTTTTTTTGGGATTGCCTGTCTTTTTGTGAATGATCGATAGCTGCTCTCATTCTGTCAGTGTTCATATTCTTAGGTTGTTTATTTTGCTGTCTTTCTTGTGTTTGTCTCAGCATATGCGAGAGGCTGCAGAGAGGAGGCAGCAGCTGGAACTAGAGCATGAACAAGCATTGGCTGTCCTCAGCGCCAAGCAGCAGGAGATTGACCTTCTGCAGAAGGTGAGGGAACTTGCATCGGTAGCTAAAAGACTTGGTGAAAAGTGACAAGGCATCTTGTGTAAGGGTAGTAGTGCTGAGAGAAACAGGTTCTTTCACATTTGATCTTTTATATGCAAGGTATGAAAAATACATTCGCAATAGAAGAGTTTTTTCAATAGCTGTTTATATGATGCAGAACTTGTTTTTAGACTTATTTTTAGCTTGCTAAAATGTCAGAGAGAGAAAAAATACTAATAAAAAATAATGACCGGGTTCTAAAACAAAATAAAAAATTAATTACAATTATTTAAAAATATAATTAATTTTAGTTAATTAATTTGCTGTGGCATTTTTCTTAGATTAGTTACAGACATGTTAATACATTAATAACACAGGAACAAGTGTTTTATTTCAGTAAACTGAAAAACACATTCTACAGTAGGGGTGTTTAACATTATGGAACATACTAGATAGAAATACATTTATATACAATGTATGAAAAAAAATGCGCAATGGAAGGGTTTTTTCCAATAGCTTTTTACGTGTTGTTGACCTTTTTCTTTCTTTTTTTTTCTTCTTCTTTTTTCTTAATACTTTTTCTTAGCTGGCTATACTCGTTTTATAAATAAGGGAATCTTATTTGCCTCTGTCAGATAAATGGGATGAATTTGAAGAGACTCAAAATAAAATAAAGCTGTCAAAAAGTGAGAATAACGGAGCGATGTTTATAAAAAAATTTTCTTCACCACATTTTCTTTCCTTCACATTTGATTAATAGAAGAGAAATAGAAAGGTGCTACAATCTCCACGCTGAGAGTATCGAGTCTGTAATGAAACAGCGGAACAGGTGATCACATCCGACAGTTCCTTCTGCAGCTGAACTGATTATTGAACGCTGCTCTGCGATTGCTGAGGAGAATAAACACAGAGGAAATGACATACACGGTCACACTCATCAAAGGAACGTTTTTCTGAAGTTCTGTCTGCAGACTTCTCTGATGAAAACAGATGTTGCTTCAAATGCAGGATTAGAATGCAACTGCTATGATTGACAACCAATTAATTTATTGTGAATGAGACCATACATAAAAGACCACTTTTTTCAGATTTGGATAACTAGTCTGATTAACTGGAACCAAATCTGTAAACATTAACATCAACATCAACACCATTTCTAGTTTCCAATAAAATGTTCTTTATCTTATGTAGCTTTTTTTTTTACATGTTAACCAATAAATAATTTTCTTCGTAATATTGAATTCAAGCAACCATGAATTAAAAAGGTCCCTCTATTTACTTAATTGATCAATTTGTGACTAATGATCAGCTTGCAAAAAGTAAAGATATTCTAAAGGAATTATTTTAAATCAATTAATGTTTTACATTAATGTGTGTGTGTGTGTGTGTGTGTGTGTGTGTGTGTGTGTGTGTGTGTGGCTTCTAGGCTCAGGTTGAGGCTAAGAAGGAACATGAAGGCGCTGTTCATCTTTTAGAGGTGAGAAACCTTTTGTGTTTTATTTAGTTTTTTTGTGCATGTGTATGTAAGGAAGTTTAAATTTCAGCTTGGCTGAGAATTAAACAGATTCTTCATGCATACTCTTTCATATTAGCCAAAAACCTGCCTTCTCAATTACACACAACTTTATCTGCACATTTTTATTCCAGTTTTTTTTTACTTTGAAGAAAAATTCTCTGACCATGTTAGTTCATAAAATGATTTCTTGATTTTTAGTTGTACTTGCTGTTGTTTGGTCACATGATGGAACAGCTGACTGTGCTTCCTGTGTAATGTGTTGGAATAGAGCGCTCACCTTTTTTGACCAGTGCTTGGTTAGTTTTGTTTGTTCAGTTGTTTATCTGAAATATAACTAAAATAATCAAATAAGGGTAACTACATGGTTTTACTTTTTACAGACAAACATTAATCAATCTGAATATGACTTTTGCATGTTTTTTTATGAGGGAACAATACTAAAACATGCTTAAAATAAATGGAACCAGATTCTTTTGAGCACATATTTTTTCTTTCAGTTATTAAAACAAAAAATGTGTTCCTAATTAAAAAAAATTCCCCCAATAATCTCCAGAATGATGAATTGCAGTGTCATGTACGGTTTTAACACACAGTATGGTTTTTAAACCAAATATCACTTATATCTGTCTGACAGTGAGACTCTTGTCAGCTGTACTAAACTGGTGGAAAACTGTTCTCTCTGATCCGTCAGACTTCTGAAAAGATCCTTGTGAATGCATCTGCGTTTGGTTTGCGCTCTGACTCTTGCATCTCTTTTTCTGCTCTCCTTTTTTTTTTTGCTCACACAGAATCACTTGGACAGCATGCAGGTACGCTCCAGTCTTTTCTCTTAGAAGTTTCCTCTCTCCTTGTTTGAGTTATTTATTTGCACCCTTAATAGTGAATGCTATTAAATGTCCAACTTGTAAGCTCAGATTATTTTCGTTCAGAGCTTCAGTATGGCTTTATACTAATATATTTTTACCACAGTTATTTGTACCACAATGTATCAGTAGACGTGTACATGATTAATGTAACAAAACCCTACAGGTTCTATTTTGCTTGTTATTTGTTTTTGTCTTTTAGGCTCTTGATGAAATTCCAATTCTACATTTACATCCGAACATTAATTGTGAAATAATAACAATTCATAGAATAGATGCAATTTTATAGAAGTAATGCATATATATATATATATATATATATATATATATATATATATATATATATATATATATATATATATATATATATATATATATATATATATATATATATATATATATATATATATATATATATATATTCTTCATCCCCCTCTCTCTCACTCTCTACATCTCTCTCTCCCTCCCTTACTCTTCCTCTCTCTCTTTTGTCTCTTTCTCTCTGTTACTCCTCTCTTATTATATTTCTTTTGCTTTGTCCACCCCTTCTCTTCCCCTCCTCGCTCTCTCTCTCTCTCTCCCTCTCTCTTCTTCTCTCCCTCTCTTTATATTTCTTCTCCTAATTCTTTTGATGTTTTGTTGCTTCAGTGTTCTTACTGGTGTATAGCGTTCGACGTGGCCACCACTAACCATAGCATTCCATTACCCTTGTTTATTAAGTTGCTGAAAATGTCCCAAACTTTGACTATTTTTTCCTTAGCATAATACACAAGACAATAGTAAACAGCTTGTTACTGCTGGTTTAACATGAGTGCTACTGTCCACCACTTGTATTCATATCACTAGAAGCTCATGTGCTGACATGAATTTTGTTTTACAATTAAAGTTAGAAGAGATTGAGGCCTGTCTTAAGAGCATCAGCCAACAACAACACTAAAGTTTTTAAATCTAAGCGTTGTTTACCATGTTTTATGTAAATAAAAAGTGTAATGTGCCCTTCAAACACCCAACATTAAGATAAGCTCAGATTATTTTTTTAAATGACATCTCTTGGTTCAGAACTAACTAAATTGAGTTAGTGGGTTGGCTTCAATCAAACTTTACTTGTAGGTGGATGTTTGACTGAACAGTTGAAAAAAACTGATCGGGTAAGGATGCAAATGAAGTTTTTATCTTGCATTGATTGATTTAAATTGTTGTCTTCTAGATATGCTAGAAATAGGTTAAAATGTCCAAGTTCATACTTTTTTCTGTGTTTAATTTTTGTTTACCTTTTTTGTTAGAAAGTTTTCACATAGTTTCTTGCAAGAATTGATTGCGACAAAAACTCCAGAAAATGTTTTAAAAAGTTATTTATAAATAATTGGTATTGGTTTTGACTTATGAAGTAACAAAACTTAAAAAAAGAAATGATGATTATAAACTCGCACCATGTGCAAAAATAGACATTATAAAATTATAAAGCTATTCACCTTGTAAATGGATGTTTACGCAACAAAATTACAGTGTTACAGTCAAACTTTTTGAGATAAAAGTCAACATTTTTCATTGGATTTACATTTAACATTTTAGTGTGAAATACAAACTTTAATAAAAGCACTTATCAGTTAAAATAATTAAAAATGAGCCATATTTATTCTTGATTTATTTCTTATTTGCCTTTTTGTTTTTCCAGGCTAAAGTGAGAGATCTGGAGGAGAAATGCCGGTCACAGAGCGAACAGTTCAACATGCTTTCCAAAGAGCTGGAAAAGTTCCGGCTGCAGGCAGGAAAGCTGGATATCCTCAGCAGCGTTCCTCTGACAGGGGAAGAATCTCCTGGCTCCCCTAGCAAACCGTTGACTCTTGCACAGCTCCTCAATGGCCTCACCGCCCCTTCCAGCAAAGGTGCAGCACTCGAACCTCCGCTGCTCAGTCACACTACATTCAAATGCTTAAAGCTGCTCAAATTAACCATCACTGATGCTCCGTACACAACATAGAAAAACCAGTCAAGTGTCTATGTGTTTGTGAAGGTAAGGATGAGTCGATTAGCAAGATCTCAGAGCTGATCCGGCCCCTTCAGATGACAGAGGGGGAGAAAGTGGAGCTTCTGTCAGTCAAACCACCATTCTTGTCCCGCAGCACACCGCCTAGCCCTCGAAGACAGTTCCTCTCTGAGGTGCGACCTGTAATTGCCACTGCTGTGAGTATCAGATGCAAAATAAACACTCACACTTCTGTTTGAGGAAATCTCCAAGTCTGAAAAGCACAGTAAGAAAACTAAAACCATAAGAAGAATAATATACTCAGAAGGATATACAAGTGCTGTTGAGCTAGTGTGTGTGCCCAGATAGATTATATGTGCATTCAGGGCAAAAATGAAATCAACTCATTAACAAACATAATGTGATGATAGATTACTCTATCTGTACTCGGACTATAAGCCATTACTTTTTTCTAACGCTTTGAACCCTGGAGCTTATCTGATGGTACGGCATATTTATGAATTTTTCAAAGCTAACAGCTATCTTGGGGCGCTCTCTCTCAAGAAGGGTGAGGACAACAGGAAATGTAAAACAAATCAATCATGAATAACTGCTCTTGAACAAATATATAATGGGCAGAATTCAAGTAATATGTGTCTGTAAGGTGTACATGATTTACTGTTTACATTTATAACTGAAATTGTTCATAAAATATTATGAAACAAGCTAGAAATGAGTGACCATATTTGAAGCGTGGAATATTGTGTATTTAAACATATAAGAGAAGGAGAGAATAGAGATGGAATACCTTTATTTTACTTAAAATCACAAATCTTCCTTTGTTCTTTTGTACAATATTCTCAGATATGCATAATATTGTTTAATTCATAATAAACACAACACATGTTCAAAAGTCAACATCTCTTTTATAGCATAAAAAGGAAGTCATTCCCTGTTTTGTTGATCTCCCTTTTATCTAACACCATTGTAAATCAACATCTTTGCTTGTTCAATCATAATGTTCAAAAAGGCAAGACAAGGTAAAGGGGAGGAGAAGAGATGGAGGAAGAGAAGGGAAGGGGGAAGAGGAAGAGTGGATGAAGAGATGGGAGAATACGAAGAGGAAAAAAAGAGATGGGGAAAGTTTAAGAAAATAGATGGGGTTCTGTCGCAGTATTACAAATAGATAATACCTATGGTGACAGAACCCTCACATCACTAAAGTGTAATATAGTACAGTACAATAGAATAGCAATAGTATGTTGTAACTGTTATTCATAGCAGTGTGTCCTATTCCTTGATGTTTCTCACAACTCTGTGAATATAATATCAATACACTGACAGACTGAGAGAAAAAGAGAAAGATCTCTTACAGAAAGATAGACAAAAATAATAAGAGAGAGAGGGTGTGAATAGTCCAATCTGTCGACTCAAACTGTGCTCTGCTGGTGGTATTGGGTTAATCTCTCACATTATCATCCAACGTGATAATTACACTGGACACTCTCAAATCATTCCATGATTCAAGCTTTTTTGTGTTCACATTTCAAAAAATCTTCAAAATGTATAAAGCCTCTGACTTGTGTCTGAACTTCTTGGGCAGAATTTACATAACACACTAGTATGTGAAGATCAAAATACAGTGATAACTCAAGATACGAAATTAATCCATCTGGCAGTGGCCTTCACATTCTGAATTTTTCGTATTTCAAGGCAAATTTTACATGTAAAATGCCTAATTTGTTCAAAGCCACACAGAAACAACACTAAACATTTTAAATAACATGGAAAACCATAATGAGAAACATAAAGTAGGATTCTTCAATCCTTAAAAGTACACATTATAAATCTTATAACTAATAATAAAACAATGAAAACAGAATGAAATAAAAAAATAATAATAACTCTTAACTTTTGAGTGAGGAGATGTGGCGAAGTGTGAGCCATGACAAAAAAAAAAAACGCTTTGCCAAAAAAACAACACGAAAATATTCACGAATTTAAGACAGCAATGCGAAATGGAAAGTGTACGTGAAGAGAAAGAGAGCTTCCCCGAGAAGACTTCATGGGGTGTCAGGCGACTAATAGAAGAGCAGGATACTATGCGCGAACAAACAAGATCAGGGCTGGAACTCACCAATAGGAGAGCAGAACATTTAGTGACGTGTTGAATACGGTCACGTGATGCCCAGTGTTGTCTTCTGCCAGAATTGAAAAAGTTTTAAATGTATCTGTAGTGCACGCTTTTCATACCTCGAGGTATGAAAGTTTAGAGTTAAAGTTTTAAGGTATAAACAGAACATACATTTTTACTGTCTGAAAAACTTGTTCCTTATTTAGCAAGCTTCTTCATTACAGGAAAGTAAGTTTACAAACTCGTTAAGAATGATTTTCCTTTCTCTCTTTTTTCAGATGGACAAAGAGCACAGTTCATCCCCCAGAACTAAAACCAGATACACAGGCAAAGTCCGGCTCTGTGTTGCCCGCTACAGGTGAGTCAACCCACCGCAGCTGTTGTAACTTTTTATAATGTTACAGTGGGAGGTTTGCTGTAATAACAGTTTTTAACATCAGTAGTCATAATGGTTTGCTAAATCTTGCAATTAGCTATAATTATTAGCCTCGAAATAGCAGAAATCTCTTCTTCAGTCTATGCTGATAAAATCAACTATAATAGTGATGTCGTAAAAGTCATAAAAGTGTTAGTATAAGAATGCTACAAGCTGGTTGTGAGTATAACACATCTTTTGAGGCTAAAGGAGTGAAATGTGGTTACTAGCCCCCATTACACTCACTTTTTAAAACCCATTATTCCTATACAGTGTGCAGCAGCGGTGCAAAGCTGTAACAGAGCAGAATTTGATCTACAGTCTCTGGTGGTGACTAAAGATTGAAGCTCGTAGTCCAGCTCCTTAAGTGGACGTTCTGGAAGACTTTTCCTTTTTTATTTTTAGATTCTTTTTATGATGCATATGATTACCAAATGAAAAAGAATATAGAGTTTAATGTTTATTACATTAGTGAATGCTCATTAAAAGCTTGTGAGTTTCGGTCCCAGTCACTAAAGTGCCTGATCCTAACACATTTAGGGTTGTTTTTAAAAAATACTAAGATGAAAATACTGAATAAAATGATCTGTAGTTTGTATAGTTTCACTATCCAAAAAGAATCTTTCCAAAAAAATAAAAAAAGGATTCCAGTCTAAGAAGAAGCCATGAGATACTTGTAGCAAAAGCTTACCAAATGGTGCCCCCCAAAAATTTTCACATATCTGTAGTCTTCTACAGAGCGACTAAACATTGTTGTCTTATTTGTAAATTGGTAAATACATATAAACATAAATCAAATCTAGATGTGGTTTTTTTTGCAGTTATAACCCTTATGATGGCCCCAATGAGCATCCTGAAGCTGAGCTCCCCCTTGTGGCAGGAAAGTACCTGTATGTTTATGGGACCATGGACGAAGATGGCTTTTATGAGGGTATGTTTAAATTTCTATTGACGAGAAGTCAACAGAGGAACTCAATTCCTGTCCAGTTTATGTCCAAAACAGCTCTGAACACCAGGCCGGAATATCTCCTTATCCCTGAAGCTACAATCTTCCTGTCAAAACTCTGGTTCAGCGCTGACAATATGATAGCTTTAATGTTTGTGTTTCAGTCAAAAGATTCCACATTGAAAAGCTAATACTCTCTTGAACTTGTTTGGCCAGAGCTAGCACAATGTTTTCGATCTGTTCCACTCAAGTTCCTTTCTTTGCCAGCATGAGTTTGTGTTGGGTACGATGCAGTGATACCAGCGATCTCAGCCATTTAAGAAGACAGCTTTCATTCAAGAAAACTCAGATTCCATACTAAAAAAGTGAAAATTACTATTGTGTATTGTTTACGTCAGCGCTAGCGCAAGCAAGTGGAGTCTGACCTCAAAATTGGAAGGTGTTATGGAACGAGCCGAACTGAAAAATCCCTGCCCCTTTAAATCCAACATAGACTTCAGGAACACTCTTGTAAAGTGTTTCATTTGATTTTAAACAAATTTAAGTGGTAAAAGTTGTTTCATTCCCATAATTGCATCTCTAAAAACATCTAAAGTAACAAAATAAAACTTAAACGTCTTTTTTGTTGTGTTTCCAGGTGAGTTGTTGGATGGACAGCAGGGTCTGGTCCCCTCAAACTTTGTGGATTTTTCCCAAGATGAGGAACTCCCCTCGGTTTCTCTCTTAGAGCGAATCAAGGAACCGTCCTACCTCAACCACAGCCCTGCATCCATGCCCAGCAGCGCAGTGAGCACGCTCAGCACTCTGCTCTCAGAGAAACTGGATGCCCTTGGTTCTGGCACAGGGACAGGAACCAGCAGCAGCAGTGGTGTGAGCAGCTTGGGCATGAGCAGTTTGGGCATGGGACTGGACTTCCTGAGTTCCTGCAGCAATGGAACAGGCACACTAGATGTGAACATCGACGAGATTGGAGAAGATATCGTGCCTTACCCCCGCCGAATAACCTTGATCAAGCAGCTGGCCAAGAGTGTGATCATATGCTGGGAGTCTCCAGTGGTGCTGCCCGGGTGGGGCCCCATCAATGGCTACAATGTGTTGGTGGATCAGGAAGTGCGCATGAGCATTCCCTTTGGTGGACGAACCAAGTCTCTTATTGAGAAGCTGAACTTGGCCATCTGTACACACCGGATCTCCGTACAGAGCGTGACGGAACGGGGGCTCTCGGATCCCCTCCGCTGCACGCTTCTTGTGGGGAAAGATGTGGTGGTGGCGCCCTATTACCTACGTGTAGAGAACATAACTCAAGCATCGGCTGAGCTCACCTGGATGCCAAGCAACAGCAACTACAGTCACATGATCTTTCTCAATGATGTGGAATACGACGTAGTGAAGCCTGGAGGCTACAAGTATCACTTCTACAACCTCAAACCCATGACTGTGCATAAGATCCGGGTGGTAGCGCGACCCCATCAGATGCCCTGGCAGCTATCCCTGGAGCAGCGGGAGAAGAAGGAGGTGTCTCTGGAGTTCTGCACACAACCTGCTGGTGGGTCTGCTAACACTCCGTACACGGTTCAACTGTTCACGTGTTATTTCTTAGGGATTTGAGATCTAGCATCAGGAGTGGGTATTTTTTGACTGGAATTTTCATGTGATTAATTTCACCATGTCTCATTGCATCGCAGCTGGTCATGCTATCTTGCAAAAACGTGAAGTTGGTACTGCAGGATTGAATTGCTCCAATGGTAGGAATATTTCTTACAGACTGTTTATAGTCAGGGGTCACTTTTTGCATGTTCAGTCATACCTCCTAAAGCATGCAGGAGTCACTCATGGTTCACTTCATGAAAAGAGATATGATTAATATTAAAGCATATAAATGGTTTGACAACTAGCTTCAAAAAATCTCGCACAGTATAAACAATGAAAAGTTCTAAAGAAAAGTTCAGAAGTCCTTAAGAAAGTTTACGAATGAAGGGAACTAGAAAGTTTGTAAAGAGGAGAAAAAATAAATAAGTAGTGTTTGTAAGATAGGAATGCTTGAGGGGAGGAATAGATTTACCAACAAATATCTGAATGAATTAATTTGTGAAGAAGGCAGGAAGAAGCAACATTTAATAGGAAGAAAGTTACAAAAGAATATGCTGAATTAAGGAAGAAAGTGAAAAAATTAAACAGAAGGAAAAGAAGTTAAAGGAGAATGTTTTAAAGACAGTAGGAAGGAAAGATAGACATTTATAAGGAAGAAAGTTAAAAAGTGTTCAAAAGAAAGTTTACATAAAGGTAAGAAAAAAATACAAAAGTTTAGAAGAAGGTTGAGAGGGAAGGAAGTCCTTAAGGAAGGGATGGAACTTTAAAAAATATTTGAGAAAGAAGTTTTGCAACAGAACAGGAAATTAAAACAGAATGTTAAAAAAAATAAAATTTAATAATTAAGAAGTGTTCCAAAGAACAAAAGAAAGGAAAGAAGTTAAAGCATGTTCCAAAGAAAGCTGTTAAAAATAATGTTCCAAATGAAGTAACGAAGTTAATAAAGAATGTTCTGAAAGAAGATAATTTTGGAAGAAAGAAAAAACTGAAGTTAGTAAGAAAGTTATGCAAAAAAAAATACTGAAATGATTTCAGTATTAATCAATCAACATTTATATCAAGCACTTTTAAAACAAAGTGTACTTATTTTAAGTGCTGAAAAGGTGTCCATCAAAACATTTAAAGATTAAAAAGACAGAAAGTAAAGCTAGTAAACTGTTACTTTTATCGATATCATTTAACAACCGACAATTATTCAATATTCAATAACTAGTCAACTCACTTTTTCAAGATACAATTATAGAAATATCTGAACATTTATCTCTATACTCACCAATTGCTTCATTGATAATTATTTGAATATCTAAAAAATGACCGGTGTGTTTTCCAGAAGTCATTCTTTCACCTCCTTAGCTACGTTCACTCTGCATGTAGATGTGCCCTTAATCTATTTTTTTCTCTTGTGACTCGATGTAAATTAAAAATATTTGGCAGTATAAACAAGATAATTGGATTCACGCCCAAAAATTTTTCCTTCAAATTTTGGCAAATGCCATATGTGAATGAATATAACATGTTTTATTAATAACGCGCTACTGTAACGGCCTCACTATTGGCAGTAACTAATACTCTAACGCAGAACTTTTTAAATTGATGTTACTGTTTCTATCTGCTGCGTTAGTGTATTACTTTGTGTTTGAGTGCTTTACTCTCTCCACACTCTTGCAAGCTTTTTTGCTGGAGCCTACTCTTGACACGCAAGTGACTCACAGTGAGAGACAACCACACAAATAAGTTGGATTATTTCCTTGTATGGATTTTAGAGAGATCTGGTGAGTCGACGGCAACCAGCGTAGTTCTTTGGTCTGATCCAGAGCCGCTGCACGCTCAAGATTTCCTGTCACTCACTATCTTTGTTTGTAGTGTTTCAAACATGTCGTGAAAGTGCAAGTCTGTTGGATGCAGTGGATTGATCACATTGATGGATAGCCACTTGGCAGTCCAGCAGATCTGGAAGCGCTTGTATAGTGGAGGTAGACCTGTTCGCCACCACAGTGCCAGTTGTCCCAGGCTCCTCTCGGGATAGATGTGCTGGCTCATTGCTTGTCCAGGAAGAAACTGCATGCATTTTCCAATATATGCGTTTTCCCCAGTGAGCCTTGTTGCATCCCTCCGGTGCAAGACCAGGGAGGACGAGGCAGAGGTCCTAATGGTGGCACCTTATTCACCTAATCGACCTAATCGGTTCATAGAACTCTGCCCCTTGTGACAGTCCCTCCCTGGCCAGTTCCTCTGTGGTCGGATCTTCTGTCCCAGGGATGATGATCTATGTAGAAAGTCTATGACCTTATAGATTGGAACGATTGACCATTAAAAATAAAGTCTATTTTTAAGGCCAGGGCGGAGGAGGCCTGCTCGGTCCCAGACTAATGATGTGCCCAGCTTGCCTGGCCGTCGACCGATGCGGAAGGACCTAGGTTGTGCCGTTTTGTAGGGTGTTCCCATAGTCGTCACCGACATAAGTATTAGTGACCGACTGATGGGGAACGTAATGGTTACTTTGGTAACCCCCTAATAGGGAATATAGACTTATGTCCCCCTAGCCACAGCCGCAAGGTCGTGAGTAAATCTGGTTGCCTGAGGAGTGAGCATCCAGCTTCACATCGGGAAGTGCGTCATGCTTGCATCCACTTTATGCTGATCACATGACCATCCCCGTGTTCTCTGATTGGCATTTTGAAAAAGGATGGAGAGAGAGTAGAGCACTCCTAGCGGAGCTTCCCATAGTTGTCACCGACATAAGTCTTAGTGACCGACTGATGGGGAATGTAATGGTTACTTTGGTAACCCCCTAATAGGGAATAGAGACTTATGTCCCCCTAGCCACAGCCGCAAGGTCGTGAGTAAGTCTGGTTGCCTAAGGGGTGAGCATCCAGCTTCACATCGGGAAGTGCGTCACGCTTGCATCCACTTTATGCTGATCACATGACCATCCCCGTGTTCTCTGATTGGCATTTTGAAAAAAGGATGGAGAGAGAGTAGAGCACTCCTAGCGGAGCTTCCCATAGTTGTCACCGACATAAGTCTCCGTTCCCTATTCTGGTAACGGGGGTTACAAAAGTAACCATTGCGTTTTGTGTGTATATTGACAACAATGTAAATGAAATGCAAAAACAATGCAAACAAAGTCAGAATGCAAATAAATAAAAAATATTAAACCTAATCACCAGTGAAGTATTTTCAATTCCGCACTGATATTAAAAAATAAGGGTTTTGGTAGTGTAATTTTTTAAAGTAACTAATAAGTTATGTTTAACAGTAACTTATTACTTTTCAACACAAGTAACTAGTAAAGTAACTCAGTTACTTTTTGAGTCAAGTAACTACTAACTGTAACTAGTTACTATTTTAATAACTAGCACAACACTGGTTGGCACACATAAAAATTCTTGTTAACAACAAATACATTATCAATATAAATCACTTTTGCATTAAGACATCTATAGCACACTTTTTTTCATTGTTTATTGGGGAAAAAAATGTTGAGTGTAAAAGTAACATATAACATTACCCTCGTTGGTTTGGGGACTTTCTCTCACTCCCACAAATCATGTAAAGCTTCCTTCCTGCTGTCTGATATTTCACCACAGAACAAGTCTTCCATAGCAAGTTTTCTACCTTAAAGAGGCGGTGGAGTCACTCCTGCTGCTTTCGTTAGAAGATCCCTACAGTGTGTAGATGAAGAGCTGTCAGCTCTGATTTTTACGCAACAGCTATTATCCAAACATTCACCTGAGATGCTGCACAACTGAGTTGAGTTTTGATTTTCGCTTTCTCTTAACATTGTCCCTCGAGGCCCCCTTGGACCACTTGTGTTCGGCGGAGAGCCAATAAAATGAATGAATGTCTGATGAATGAAAATGGGAGATGTTGCGGCATCAAAGAAGCAGAATGACTGAGGATGAAAAAAGAATAATCAGAGAGGCTGTGAGAATAGTACCAAGTGTGGGATGTCTAGTATTTGCCTTTTTTGGAGGGAATCTTTCTTTGCTGCCTTTTTGCTGTCTCGAATAATTTATCTTTGGCACACAAAGAAGAATGCTTTCTCAGTAGAGCAGACGTGTTGAATATATTTAGAGGATTTCTTCGCCAGTATGACTGCTATTGTTTTCATAGGGAAATAAAAATGTTCCATATTAACAAAACTGTGTCTGTAAACAATTGGAAGGTTTTCTGAGTGTTACAAATAGCATTAAATAGGTCAAATTTTGAGTGAACTAAAAACCACTGTGGTTGTTATAGTTCATATTAAAGAAAACCCCATGTGACAATGAAAACTTTCCAGCTGTTTGGGTAGAAATTTGGCTCATTGATATGATAAAATGACCTAACTAAAAGTTTCATTTTAATCACAATAAATGCTGTATACCTGTGAGAACAAATCAGTGTGTGAAACGGTGTGTGAGCCTCCCATTAATACCAAAAACTCTTCCCCTCCGAATCCAGTTGTAATGACAGTAGACCTCCATTTTGCTCGTGTGAAGACCTGGCTTCGAAGGCCTGCGATTTTTTTGAGATATAAAGAAGCACACAACTCTGCTCATTTAATGCCATCAAAGGATCTTTTATGAACCGAGTGGATAACTTTTAGTTTTGGTAGAAATGCTCCGGCAGATCTACCAAAACACATGTTTGTTTGCTCAAGCCATTTTGGTATGGACGGTTTTGGAATGAAGGTCAGTACAAAACAGGATTAGAAATGTTAAGGCTGAAAGTTAAAACTGAAACTTTGATCTATTTGATCAGTAACTATAAATATCTAAAGCCACTTGAGAATCATGCTGCCTGCTTTTCTCAAGAAAAATACATATATTGAATATTTTTTTACATATTTACCCTCAAGAACTAATTAAATTAACTTGTGTTCAATTGGCAATCTGATGTCTCCTTTAAGATTTGTTCATGTACCTTAAATAGATTTTCTTTATATTGTAACATTGAGGAACTTTTCTTTTGTTTGATTTTGATTTGTTAATATGAGGAACATTGCTCCACAAGAGACGTTTCTTATTGCATAACCCATACGTAGGCTTCATACCAGACAGCAGTACAAGTATTTATTGTGTGATGCCTGTCTGCAGCCATATGTAGCTGTGCAGCACTGGTTCAGATGGAGGCCTGATCAGATAAAGAAAGCCTTTGAGCCGTTTTCAATTACACAGCATTGATCTGTTTCGTGTGGATCAACTTTACAAATGACATGATCCACTTTTAGCTGCAGTGTCTTGGCATAGTGCTCAGTCATAGGCCTGACGCTTCTGGAGTAAAACCTCCTCTCAGTTAGTCTGTTTACATGTACTTTGATAAACGGGTTATACTCAATTAGTCGATTACTCAATAAACCATTTTTGTATGTTTAAATGCCAACCCATTAATCATTTTTGCAAACACCCATGTTTACATGGGTTCAACCTTTCCCCGATTTCTCAAAGGAAGTTACGTCCAAAGAAAAAAAATCTGCGTAATCATCAAAAATATTAGCCAACTAATTGTACAAAGCTGTACCAGCCAATGTATATTTACCAGCCATTGTAGAAATATTATTGTATATAAATGATTGTGTGTCAACTCTGTGAATCATAGGCATTATTTAACTCAACAAAGTATCTGGACTCTGGACCACAGACAGAAATGCACAGAAATAAAAGGATAGAATCCAGGTTATTGCGATTGCATGCTGGAGAAATGACTCATAGACAACATGATTAGAGATCCGTGAGGAATTCTTATTGTCCGATTGGGCTGAAATTTGGTCTATTTATATAAAATTTCATCCTGAGTAAAACAAGACCATTTGTGGGTCGATCTGACCTTCTTTAGTTAAAAAATTTTGAGTTAAAAATTCCTAATCCTTTTTTCGAGCTGAACGAAAGCTCTTGAAAAGACCTCAAACTGCCTTCAATTTTTTCAGCTGCTGAATTATGCTTTTTCTAATCTTTGGAGCAGGTATTTTTCCACCTATAAAAGGGCAGCCCAAGTGTACCTGGAAGAGTCAGTTGACCAATACATTTACATTTACATTTACATTTATGCATTTGGCAGACGCTTTTGTCCAAAGCGACTTACATTAGGGAGAGATAATATGCAATTTGTTACACCGTTAAAGTCTATCTCAACTTCTCACAATAGAAATTGTATCAACTGATCAAAAAACCAAAGCAGTAGGGGAAGAAGGTAAAGACAGAGGAGGGAAAAAGAAGGTAGTAGTTTTTTTTATTTTTTATTTTTTTATAGTAGGTGTTCTCTGAAGAGAAGAGTTTTCAGTTGCTTTTTGAAAGCTGTTAGTGTTGCTGCTTTCTTGACTGGATCAGGGAGTTTGTTCCACCAACCAGGGACAGTGAAAGAGAAGGTTCTGCTGAGAGATCTTCTGCCCTTGTGGGATGGAACCACAAGTCGCTGTTCCTTCTCTGAGCGCAGGCTTCTGGAGGGCATGTAGGAGCGTATGAGCTCATGGAGGTAGACAGGGGCTGATCTGGAGATAGTTTTGTATGCCAGTATTAGCGATTTGAATTTAACCCGAGCTGCAATGGGGAGCCAATGAAGAGTGATGAAGAGGGGAGTAACATGAGCTCGTTTCGGTTCCTTGAAGATAAGACGAGCTGCAGAGTTCTGGATCATCTGCAGAGGTTTGAGCGTATTTAATGGAAGTCCTGCTAGGAGAGCGTTGCAGTAGTCCAGACGTGAGAGGACCAGAGCCTGAACCAGGAGTTGAGTTGCATGCTCAGTTAAGAAGGGCCTGATCTTTAGAATGTTGTGCAGTGCAAATCTACACGCTCAAGTTGTCTTTGTGATGAGGTCTTTGAAGGACAGCTGTTCATCCAAAAGCACTCCAAGATTCCTGACTGTAGGAGAAGGGGTGACTGTAGAGGATTGCAGATGGATGGTGAGGTCGTGATGCACAGAGGGATTACCAAAAGTTCCGTCTTGGCCATGTTGAGCTGTAGGTGAAGGTTCTTCATCCAAGTAGAGATGTCGTTCAGGCAGTCAGTTATGCGGGTAGTTACTGACAGGTCATCAGGGGGAACGACAGATAGAGTTGAGTGTCGTCAGCGTAGCAGTGGTAGGAGAATCCGTGTCTGAGGATGATAGGGCCCAGGGAGGTGGTGTAGACGGAGAAGAGAAGTGGGCCAAGGACTGAACCCTGGGGAACCCCGGTGAGTAGGTTATGAGTGTTTGAGACCTCACCCCTCCACCCGACACTGAAAGATCTGCCAGTGAGATAGGACTCAAGCCAATCGAGTACAGTTCCAGTGATGCCCATCGCAGAAAGTGTGGAGAAGGATCTGATGGTTGACTGTGTCAAACGCTGCAGAGAGGTCTAGTAGGATGAGGGCAGATGATCTGTGGTTAGCCCTGGCCCCTCGTAGCGCTTCCGTTACAGACAACAAAGCTGTTTCAGTTGAGTGTCCGTTCTTGAAGCCTGATTGATTGTCATCAAGTTTGTTGTTCTGAGTCAGGAAGGTAGAGAGTTGATTGAAGACGACTCGCTCGATGAGTTTTGCAGTGAAGGGCAGCAAAGAGACAGGTCTGTAATTTTCCACCAGTAATGTGTTGAGTGTGGGTTTCTTGAGAAGCGGGGTGACTCTGGCCACCTTGAAGGTGTCGGGGAAAATGCTGGTAGTGATGGAGGAGTTGATGACTTGTGGGCCTCTGCTAATCTCAAAGGAGGTGGACAAGGATTGGGCGAGCATGGATTTTTCCGAACTGGCTCATATTATTGCTTTGCACAATCAGATACACTTAAAAACTACCTTCTCCTCTCGGCTTTCTCAGAAACTGTTTATGTCAGTACCCCAAATACTGAAACCTGTTTTCTGCGTTTACATGACATCAGAGAAGTCTTATTGAACATAATCCGTTTATCAACGTGTATTTAAATGCACTCTATGTCTTCTGTTTCTTCGGGCAAGGGTCCTACTATGAAATTCTTTTCCAAACTGATCTGAAAAGCAGTTGGTCGTTTTAATAAAGGGTTTTTCATGGGTTACAATTTTGCTAAAGAAAAGTTATGGCAATATAGTTTGTATAGCATGGTGTCATTAACGATGGTAATTCTGGATGCTTTAGAGAACAATAAAAACAGAACCTAAAACAGAGAATACAACTTTTAAAAATAATTTAGGACATAGCCTTGATAGGAAGCTACCCATGGAAGCAGAGTCTTAGCTCCCACCATACATGAGAGAGAACATTACAGTTAGGAAAAACATACACAGCAACACAGAGTTATCAAAAGAATGTTCATTCTGTTTATTTTATGATACAATATTGAGAAAATGACAATCATCGTACATCATTCACAACATGAACATTACATGTTGAGTTTCAGTTCATATTTATATTTATATATTTAAATTTATATTCTCAACCCAGCTTCCTCATCCATCAAAAAGTTTTTTTTTTGGCTCATTAGTCTCATTTACGTGTAAGACTGGACATCAGATTTGACCATCAGAGCAATCAAAACGTGATTAGTCAGAGTAGGTGTTAGAGATTATCAGAAGAGACAGTTCTCTAATCTTTATTTGTGGAAAAAGAGATATTCTTCTGGACCGTCAAGCTGTTCTAACTCAAGCTGACAAAGAGAAGGACAATAGCAGAGGCCCACAAGCACATAGGCCCTTTTGTCAAGTACACATATGTAGAAAACTAGATAAAGCAGTTATAAATCATGACAAATCTATTTTTCCACAACAATAGTCTGACTAAACCAAATTACATTTACACCACCACCACAAAAAACAAGGCTGGACGCCTTTATAAACAGCTATCTACAATTTAGGGCTGGGTGAATTATATTTATGTATTTCCTAAACAAGATATTACACAGGACAATATTGCATTGTTGACAAAGGTGAGTTTGCTTAAACTATCTTTGACAAATAAATAACGAAGCACAAAGGAGTTACAATCTCGGCCAGCAGACCACCAAATGCAAACGACTTTTAAGATGTAAAAATGTATTAAAGTATAATAACAAATTAACATTAAACATTAAATAAAGAGCGACCACTTCAGGGTGAACAAAGGCCAAAATAACAAAACTACATTTTGTAATGGGAAATGACAAATTTAAAACTAAAACACAACTGCTTTCACAACTTCTAAACAAAAATCAAAACCTCTAACAAATAACATCAGGCTGACCACTGAACACCCTTTGATAAATACACACAACTAAGTAAAACTATTCGTGGCACACCTATAAAACGAAACTTACTTATAAGATACTTCATCTAAACTTAGTTTAACCAGAATCAAACTGAACATTTAGGTGAGGGTAATCGGTTGATTGAGGGGGAACCTGGATCTCTTCATTTGATGACAAGTTCTCTTCATCCAAATGCAAGTTGGCAAACAAAAAGGATTTATTGACAATACAACCAAGGCGCCAAAACTCGTGACTCTTGTGAGGCTTTGCTCGCTCTGCAAGAGCGAGAGGCAATACAGCAACCAGTGTCCAAATCGGCAGGCGTGAGAGAAGTCAGGCAGGCAGGCATCGATTGGGAGATAGATGGGACAACGAAGGCAGACAAGCTCAGCGTCAGACAGGCAAAGTCAGAGGTAGGTGGCAGACCGGGATAATCCAAAACTAAAAGATACACAGGCACCCGAGCAACACTGGGCAGAGAGGGAAACGGGATCAGAACATGAGACGACTGACAATGGCAGGTTTCAAAATCGCAGCAAGATAGCCTGAACAATGACAGGACACACTAGCGATTAGAAGGTGGGAAAGGGAGAGCTTAAATAGGAAGGAAATTATAGTAGATAGGTAACAGGTGCAGCAACCCATTTGCGCGCTGATCATTAATAGCGATCAGCTGAGTGCGTGCTGCAAGAATGACAAGCAGAGAGAGAGAGAAAGAGAGATCAATCAAGCCAGGGTCCTGACACTCTCTTGTTCTGTGGCCACAGACCTCCCAACCCACTGCTTCTACTCTCAACACATGGAGATGGACTATGCCACAGTTGGTCAGTAAATAAAAAGAATAATGGCTTGATAATGTAAGGATGATTTAGTTTTAAAGTGTCAGAAGACCAGCAAATGTCTTTTTTTTCTTTTTAAAAAGAATGTCAAAACCTGTAAAATATTTTTCTAACTCTCTTCCACACAGAGCCATAAAGTGCAGTGTGAGGAAAGTATTAAAATATGTGCATGTTTCCCCAGATTGAGGTGCATTTTTGTGTGAAACCCATTTAATTACAATTCTCCTATTCTTTTCAAGTTTGTAGAAATCTCTTCGTTGTCTTAAAATAATGACAATACCTGTTTTGTCCCTGACTAAGTTTTTGTTACAGTTTTTTCTTTTTTAAATACCTGAAATAAATTATTCCTTTTTGCCCAACTATTAAATAAAAAAAGATTATATAAAAACAAGGTAGGTAGGTAGATTAGGCTATATCCATCCACCATTAAAAAGGAAACATACGTACAAGTAAAAAACAAAAGAAATACATCATATACAGGATACATTTTAAAAAGTAGAGGTCATGAACACTTCATATCTGTTAACAATGGAAGTAGCCTTCACATTTTTTTAAACATGAAATGATTTCATCAATATATTAAGTTCTTTAAAAAAAATGTATAAAGGAGAGTAGATTTAGTATACAAATGTATGTATACAAAATATTATATAAAAAGTAACAGTCCTCTGTATCCTTACGCCAAAAAAAACTGATATTATCTCCGTGATAGTATTAAGTGCTATGGATTTACCGATTTAAACAGATTGTACCTTTTGGCAGTCAGAAAAATGAATTATGTAAGGTTTCTTATTCCTCAGTAATGCCTTTGTCCATATCTTTTTAAATTTAGATGAAAGGGTTTATCTTTAGAAGCATTTTGTTTGATATGCAGTGATTGTAGCATAGCAACTTCTTTTCATCATTAATTTTTATATATTTTTGATAAGAAATGAACTAATAAAAATTTTAATTGAAATTGAAACTTGTTGACCTTAAACTGTTGATACAAGAATAAATGAGGTGATGCCCAGACATAGTGAACATATTTTCTTCATCTCCATTCACTGCAGCCATTATTTAATATGATTCAAGTGCATATTGGTTATCGCTGGTTTTGAGATCATATGGTCCATTGCCACACAGAACTCAGTATTATAGAGACGAATCAGCCCACATAAACCCAGAGTGCTGACACAAGCAAATACACAGTAAAATCTGGAGTCTATGCCCAGCTGGCGTCCCTTGCGGCTATAAAGCGCACGCTCAAACTTGCATGCACATCTACATGCCAATTATACTTGCATCATGTTTTCATGCTCAAGCATTCACGTGTGTCTGAAAGACGGCTTTAGCTATTTTTCTAAAGAAACCTCCTTCCTGAGCACATTATGTGATTTTTGCAGGTCCTCCTTTGCCTCCTCAGGATGTGCAAGTGCATTTGGGACAGTCTCCCGGGGTCCTGCAGATCAGATGGAAACCCCCTCCCCTCACACCCACTGGCACTTCTAATGGAGCAAATGTAATGGGGTACATAGTCTGCACGAAAGGTCAAAAGGTAAAACAATGTTACAGATTCTTTTATATTATTTTATCATAACGCAAGAAAATTTGCTCTGATCTTAAAGTCAATGCAAGGCCCTAGATCAGCTCATGCTAGGAATTTTATGTTTGTGCCATCTGGTGTTAACTTGTGTCACTACATGTTTCTCTGTTATGTAACACATGAAGTGCTTAAAATCCTTCAAAGCATTATCATAATAGGTTTACTGAAAATAATAATTGAAAGAATGTAATCATTTGGCTTGTCCAATCTCGCTGGAATCTAGGGAGAGAAGTTCAGTTGGAAGATCATCTGTGAATGGCTTTCAGTGAGAAGGATGTGCTGAGCTCAGGAGATATCAACTGGCACAGACAAGAGTTCTGAATCATTCAAAATCTGTTTATTTTATCCAAAGCAGGGGTCTTCATACACAAGATAAACAATAAGATACACATTATGAGTTTCATTAAACAATGTCACTTCTCACAAATTCTCCAGAAAGGCAGTTTGTTTTGGCTGGATACAAACTATGTTTTTTGCGACATGTAAAGCCTTGCTAGAGATCTCACAAGACCGTATGATGGATCAGGGGCAGTATTAATGGTGACTTGAGATGAGTCAGTTTTCAATAGAATCTTTAATACAGAATAAATGTGTTGGTGTGTATACATATCATGTAATTCTATTGCAGAAGCTGCATGAAAATAGTTGTGTGATCATGCAGATATATGGCACAATTTAAGTTTAAAGTGTTATGGTCACAAACCTTTCTTTTACAGCCAGGCCTATTGGCGTGTGAAGGCCTTGAATTTTATAATTTTCTGAAAGCGCCACGTCACCTAGTGTTCTATACATTGATAGACATAATACCACAAAAATCACCAGATGTTGAGATGTATACATATATACATATAGTATCATGATTGAGGACTTCCTGAGAGTGAAAGAGAGAAACTATAGTGTACGGTTCATACACATTAAAAACAGTCACTTCTGCCCTAATTATTGTGGAAAGGCAATGTACTAATATATTTTATTTCGCAAAGTTGTTTCGCAAAGTTTCACTCAGAAGTAGTTCGCAATGGAGTTGTCTCATGTGATCACCTGAACAAAAAAGTGCAGTTGGCAAACAGTTGCCACACAATTAAGAGATCAGGCATTGGGCAATAACTGAATGCTGTTCTCATCATATTGTTCTTTATTTCTGAGATATTATATTTAGCTTTAGCATAACATTACAGGACTCTCTACAGAGTGCTCACATGCTTCATACATCAAAAGCACATCAGGGTTAATCGTTAACATGTTTCGAATAATTGTAGTTCATTCATGCTTTCTTAATCCACTGTGAAAATGTGAAACTCACTTTAACACAGTTGTAACATTTACTCCAATCTGATGATTCTCTTTCAATAGTAAGCTGCTCTTATACTCTAATGTGGGGATTTATCAAAGTGAAATTAGTCACTAGAACAATTATCTTCAACAATGCACCCTCAACAACTCAAACAACTTTAACCTTCCATTGAGCTGGTTGAGCTAAAGTTGAGAAGCTGTGAGAAATATGTCACTCTACAGCTAATGGTAATAACACAACTCAAACAAACAGCAACAAAGTAACACCTAACAACAATCGAAAGTGAAGGCTAATTTGAAGCTTCTTGTTTCAACACGCAACATGCTCAACATGCTTTGCACAGGCAGCTGACTAAATCAAATATCTCTCGGATCCATTTTAGCAGAGCATCACAAATGATGGTTGACGTAAAAAGGTATGGTAAATCTTAAAGAATACAAACTATCAAAGTTGAGCAAATCTGTGGACTGAGCTTATTTCATCACTCATTTTAAGTAATCCGCTATTTTAAGTACAATGGCTGCTAAAGTCGCACAAGTATATATAGATTGAATAAACCCACCTAGACTACCTGTGTAATTATTTAGAATTAATCAACACTTGCCAGCCAATCAGAATCCAATATTCATGGCATAACTGCTATTTAAATTACATATAAATTGATTATGATAAACATGCTAAAGTATAGTTAAACTTATAAGTTAAAGTATAATCAAAACATGTATCTTATTGAAATGTCCAAGATGTCAATTCTCATCATATCGTAGACAGTTTTTCTGGATATTGTTTGTTATATAGTTTGCTTTTCATTTACAGATAGCAGAGATAATGCATCCCACTGCAGATTTTGTAACTGTTGAGCTGAACCGTATTCAGTGTCTGGAAGCACGAGAGGTCATTGTGAGGACAATATCAGCACAAGGAGAGTCGCAGGATTCACCGGTGGCCACCATTCCGCATTGTGTCCTGGGCCCTCACCCCCATGGACACCACCACCCCCAGGGTCATCCTTCAAACTATCCACAATCCTACCCTCTTCCCCACCCACAACCACACATCCAGCCGCACACTGTCCCCTCACATCATGCTCATCCACCACCCTTGCACAGCCATCACACAGCCTCCTCATACCCCATGAACAAACCTAAACTCCTACCAAGTGCCAGAGACCCCCATGCCAAAGAGCCAGAGATGGGCAGACGATTCGGGCAGCCCTGGGAACCGCATCCTCGAGCACCATCACCCGTACCATCCCCTTCACAAAGAGGACACATGCTGGAGCCCCCTCATATAGAGGGTCGGCGCTCACCATCTCCTCAGAGGATCTTGCCTCAACCTCAGGGAGTGCCCATTCCTAACACAGTGGCCCGTGCAATGGCCCGCCAGGCAGCACAGAGGACTGCCCCAAACACCAGGGTGAGGACTGTGGCTGTGATCTAATGCTGAATTTTTTCATAAATGAGCTCAGCCTTGTGCCTTGACTTGGTCCTAACCTCGTGTTTTTTATAAAAGTCTAAAATAGTAAGTATTTGAATAAATCATTTTATTCAAAAAATAAATCAATAAAATATTTCTGTCTCCCAGGCATGTTTTGCACAGCTAATTTATTGAAATTGGGGTGCTTTCCAAATGAAAAACAGTGACAGATAATCTGTAGAAAGTTTGAGTTTTTACATGTGAATTTCAAAAGCTTTATGGCTTGCTGAGGATTAGCAAGATTCCAGCTGTCCAATTGCAGCACAATGGCAGCTCAAACCAAAATACAGCAGCAAACCCCCATTTATCAATGAATAGATTTTAGAAACATATTTGTTATTCGACATACAGTAAGAAACTATGTACTGTAAGAAATCTAATTTACTAAAACAAAAAAGTTTTTGGCACCATATTTGCACCTACTAAAGTTTCAGAATGCAACCTCCAGTGGATAAAAAATACATTTCAGCATGTGTTGTTTAAAATACAGTTAAAACAATTATTCACCAAAATAATACAGCTCAGTACCATATATTTTGGTTAAAATATATTAAAAAAATTATAGAGCGATGCAAAGCAAAATGCTGGTTTTTAACTGTAAAAAGACTTGTGACGGTATTATACTGAGTGAAATACCATGTTAAAAGGCACAGTGCCCAAGAAAAATTCTTCTTTCCCAAGTTCTCTGATTATAAGCAATTGGAGACATCTTTCACTAAATCATGTTCTATGAAAGGGTCACTTACTTATTTCCCTCATGTAGTTCGCATTAGCTTTTTCAAATGCAAAACTAAATATTTTAAGCTAATATATCTCACTGTTGAAATTAATCCACCATTACGTTTGTGGACTGATCTCAATATTTATAATATTATGGGTTACTTCTTCTGAACATCAAAGATAAATTTTTCTGAAAATTAAACATTGTTCCTGAGAAAGTATTCTCTTGCTAAGGTAGCTTAAAAGTAATTTACATTTGCACAAGTTTAAACAGCTTAGTATTGGATTCTGCTTTAACGGAACATGTAATCGAGTATTCCAGTTTATTTTAGAACTTAAATATTTAAACATATCTGTTTAACGTAATGGAACAAATCTTCATAAATATGAAAACACTGGCAATTGATAGATACTGCTGGATGATACATTGGATGATTGAAAGTGACCAATTACTACCTCAAAGATGCCAACCTATATACTACTTAGTTCTCTACTGTAAAGGATTGTTCTGATATGTCTCAGATGGAGAGGAGAAACGTTTTCAGCGAGAGGGGTAATGCTCTGCACTCATTAAACTCAGACGAGGAAGAGGACGGCTATGATTCCCCTCATGCCAGGAGAAGAGGAGCCTCCGTAGACGAGTTTCTCAGAGGTTCAGAGCTCGGCAGACATGTGAGTGATCTAAGAGTCTGCAATCCTCTCTTAGTTTACTGCACAGAAACACATATTACACAAGACGGCTGATTTAAGGAGTGTATGAAATTCGCTTCCTGGCCACTTTAATAGATAAGCTTGTCAGGGCTGGTTTGAATCTGTCTTTAAATCAAAGATATTTTCAGAATACATGCTTGGTGGTGGTGTACTGATGTAGATGAAGATCTGATATAGATCTCTGTGCTGGTCTTTTCTTGTGTAGTAGGTTTTAACTGTATACATATAAAAGATGCATAACTGCTTCCAGCCAATAGATCAAATTTCGATAATTTGCTGAAAGTTTACACACATTTATAAATGCATTTAAAACCACAACCCTGAGTATTCAGCCAACCATACAGTAGCAGCAAAAATGAACTAATGCCCTTTTTTCAATTAATTGGGAAAACCACCAGAAAGACTAAAACAAGGGTTTTCAAATGCATTCTTTGTTTACTATGAAAGTTAATTTAGGATAAAACTTGTAAAAATTGCAGAAACCTTTTTGAGGAAACTTGTTGTATGAAATCCATTAGAAGTGTCTAGCTCATTTCCACCATGTTCATTGTCAGCAAAGCCATTTTCACTACCAGTCTATGACAAAATCCAGCCTCAAATTGTTCCTTGATTATAATTTTTTTTTTACAAAATAATTAAAACACACAAGAAAAAGGCTTCTGTTTTGTCTTAACATCTACATCATTGAATTCAAATTAGTTTCCTATTTTTCAACTTTCATTTTTCTTCTCTTGCGATTGAATGTTAGTCATTAATTACACATTAAATACTGATCCTAGACGTAATCTTTTTTTATTGAACATAAAGATGTCTGTGTCTTCACTATCAGCATCATCACTACGGTCACAGTGAGGAGTATTACACAGAAAGCAGTCGGGGCTCTGATCTGTCTGATATCATGGAGGAGGACGAGGAGGAGCTCTACTCTGAGATGCAGCTGGAAGAAGGCCGCCGTCGCAGCATCAACTCACACAACACGCTCAAGGTATGGAACAGACATGCTCAAGGTATAGACGACCGCCGACTGTGTTGGGGCCGGACCACAGGGCCCCAGACACGAGGCTGGGAAAGGCGTAGGGGGGCAGAGTATGCTGTAATCTTTAGGGCTCCTTCGAGGAGTGGGAGATACTAGATGGTTAGCATGATGAAATCATAACGTTTGTTAAATCTATAGACATGTTTAAACACTAGACTCCTCAGCACAGTTCGGTCTGTTTCTGTGATACGCCAATGCTTTCACCATCTTACCTAGGGCTATTTTGCTAACAATACCTTAAATAATACTAAATGATGTACTTGTAAAAAGAATGAAAATTAACAGAAAAGATGGTTAAAAAATGTTTTACTATTATAAATGACAAGAAAGACACTTTTTTTTTCTCGCATGGCCAACCATCTTGAATTAAAAAGCTGCTTCTGCATCACACATTGTATGTTGGGAAATCCTTCTCAAGCCTCAAAAAAGGAGGGTTAAGGATAAGGGTTACGGACCAAGCGAGAGAAATGGAACTCAACCTAAGCCTACCAGATGGGTATGTTTTTGTAATATATTTAGTGATTTTTTTATGGGATGCATCATTGATGTGGCCAGTACAAACACTACTAAAGTAATATAAAATACAACAAAAGAGAACTGCTGCCAATTCCAATCTGGGAACCTATCAAACTATTGTCCCGGACATGTTTTCCACATCTTTGTGGTTTGTACAGCCCCAAACAGTAGAAGGACAATTAATTTTCTCTAATTCTGCACAAAAAAATTAATACTAGCCTAGTCTAATTAAGTATTTACATCCTTTATATTTTTGTGAATAATCGTTTTAAAAATATATATGTTGTCAGATTACTTAACTTTTATTTAAAACTGAATTTTCTTTTAAACTGTTTAATCTGATAAAAACTTATCTGTTTTATCAGTTATAAGGTATGAATATCGTTTACTGAAAGTTAATGAGACCCAACCCAGGTAAGATGGTGGAGCTGTTGAGGTATGTGCCAGCGGCTCATGAGGCATATACTGTTTCTACGGTACATGTCTGTGGCTAAAACAACCCATAGCAGTTTTTATAGTCAAAGATTATTAACTTAGTGCATTTTCTCCAAATATTCCTACCTTCGTGTATCATCAAGAACATGTGTCAGCTGGCTTTCAACTGGCTGTGTCAAGTGTGTATCAGAGCATGACATGTTTATTCAGTAGTCATGCTTTAATTACAACTAACTTGGAGGATCAGATCATTTAGTAAGATGCAAAGATAGATTTAACATTAATATATTTACTAACCACCTCATCTTCAGCCTTTTATAGCGAGTTGTTATAAACCTCTAACTTTTACCTCATCAAGTCAATTAGCCAGCTTTGTATTTGCTTGTCCATTCATACAAAGCTTTTTGCATCCAAATGGCTGAAACAGAGTGCATGAGTAGACCAATCTGACATGCTTTATGCTCTCCTGATAGTGCCAACTGTGTTGTTTGGTTTGAAGCATTGCATCACTGTGCATTTGTATCTAGTAGAGTCATATATGTGCTTACGTGGAAGATTTCTAGGATTGTAACAAAACATTTCTTTTTGATTTTGTTTCCTTTGCCAAAAGTGTTCACCATAAAGAGTACCATGATGTAATCTTTGGTGTTTATGATTATTAAATGCAGATGTGGTGTGTGTACTAAATGTACTTTATAATATCATATTGATTTAAGCTGTAAAATGCACTCATCATTCCAATGGCATTTTGGGAATCTCATTTAAGTTCACTTTGCTTAAATGAAACTTATAATTATGTTTCATGTCATGTTTAATTTTGCTTTTTGTATATCTTTATAGAAATGTTTAAGATTTACTAAAACTGCTTTGTTTTATGTGTTAATTTTCCAAAAGAAACCTATCTATGTATTGAATATCTATTTGAAGCAATAAATGGTGTGTTGCATTTCTTTTTTTTTTTGTCTTTTTTTTTCAATTATTCTTTTAGACTACGCCCTTCAATAGTGCATTATACACTGCATTATTGCGATAAATTGGAGAACTGCTCAGGATTTTCCCTTGACTCTTCGATGTGAGCTTGAGATGGCACCAGCAGACCCCTGCATCTCTGATTAGTTTGTTGAAATTTTTTTTGCCAATACAGGTTTATTTAAATGGTCATGCATCTTCTCATCATTTAATTATGTGAATATTGACTTCATTAAAAAATTGCAAAATATTGCTTTGTTAAATAAACTAAATAGCTGTGAAGAAAATAGCATTTTCCTTGGTATTTTTGTACTGTATTTGGGTTTGTTAGAAATTGAGGGTTAAGTGCTTGCTATTGTGAATTTTTCTGTGGCGTTATTTTTTTTTTGGTTAGGAATTTGACAAAAATGACGAAATCATGAAATCTTTTGTTTTTAATCTCTGTCAATTTGAATTGGTTTTCATTATAGATAGATCACTTGCACCCAATATGAGAATGTAGAGGATAAATATTTGTATTAACATTTGTTTACATTTTATTCCAGGTTAATGGTTTTGAATACAGTTCACTTATTGCTTGTCAGAATCCCCATTTGTTCTCATTTGTTCACTTGTGTTTACTTTATGAAACCTGTGGTGGCCTCTTTTTTTGTTTCTTAATTTTTTTGCTCTCATCTGCATTTGTTTTTTGTTTGTTCTTGTAGTTGTTGACCTGTGGATTGTGTTCTTTCTAATGTGACAACCTTAAATTCTCCTCTGTATGGTTTGAGTTTCCTCTCTACAGATTCCCATACGTCGCATGCCATGTTCATCATGGAATGAGACTGCATGCCCTGCATTCGGCCAAGACCTCCGATAACTAATTCTGTCTTTATTTTGTCTTTCTTTTCCCATTTTTGTTCTCTTATGCACACTATTTTATCTTCTCTTCCTGTTCTAACGCCATCAAACCAAACCCACCAAAAACAATCCCAATCATAAATGAAAAACACAAACAAACAAACAAAAACTTCTTCGTTCATCACCCTCTTTGGTATCTAAAAGGCATATTACAGGCGTCAAGACCTTGGGGTTGAGCGGGACACCTGGGACCTGCAGAGGGAGGTTGTGCGACAGCGCTCCTTGCGCTCACAAAAACGCCTTCACAGCATCCCAGAGGTTGCAGAGGATGATCCGGACACTGGAGTTGAGGTCATTGGCCAGCGCCTCCGTTTTGAGGAAAGCCCCCATCACTACAACCAAGATCCACGGCAGTCAAACCCGATGTCACCAAACAAATCTGTTCGTAGGTTACAGAGGCAGCGCTCCTCTCCTCGTTATTCCTCAATTGACGAGCGGCCACCATGCTGGAGCAGCAGTAGCAGCAGGCAAACCTCCAAGAGCCCAGACAGTGGACTAGACTGCGGGAGTGAGGAGGAGGGCACTCTTGGCTACCGAGGAGGCTACCTTTCTTACTCAGGAGGCAGCCCACTGCGGGTGGGTTCTGGGCCAAGCATGCGTATAATCCACAGCGAGGGGCCCGTGGAGCGGCGTGCTTTGGCCACTGGAAGAAAAAGGACTCTGACTCGGCAGTGCAGCGTGGAGGATGATTTCCTGGATGCCATTCAAGAGAGTAGGAGTATGCGGGAGTCATATCATCATTACCACTACCATCCTCACCAACATCCTCCTCAGCGCAGATTCCAGAGCGAGGGCAGGCTGAGCGAGGTTGGCAGGACCTATCACAGGGACATTAGGGCCTACTCTGTGGCCAGACTCAACAGGGCAATGGATGAACCCCTGGTGTGTGTCTCCTACCCCCTCCTCATACCCTTCTGCTCCCTCCTCATCTACAAACTGCTTTGTGTTCCCATCAACAAGCAAATGAAGTCATTCTTCTGTTCATGGTGATCCACCCAGTCCGTCATTGGTTCTTTTGGTTTTGTTCTTTGAGTTTGCTTTACTTTGTCAATTTGTCATTTTTTGTTGGGGGTATGTGCATTTTCTCTGTAAGATATTTCTTGACTTGATTTGTTTTTGTGTGACTGTTTGGTTCCTAGATTGTGGAGTGAGATATTTTAAATGTGTAGATTTGTTTTTATTACCTAAAGGCCATTTCTGAGTGTTTCTTGTTTCTGTTGTCTGAAGAGTCTCAAATGAAACGATCCTGTTTCAAAAAGTTCGCCAACACATCTCAAGTTCTATATTAGGAGTGTGTCTTAAGCACATTTATGGAAGCTTCACATTAGTACGTTTTACTGTCTCCAAAATGTTTTCAGAACAGGTCTTGGGGTCGTAATTAGCACAAACATCAATCCCTTACTTTTAATAACTTTTTTTTAATAATGTGTTGCACTCCTTATTGAATTCGTTTTTTTCCTCTGGAACATCACTGTTTTATCAAAGTACATATGTACACTGATCTGAAGAACTCACTTGTGTTTTCAGTTATAAGCCTTATTAAGACTATGTAGGTATACAAAAAGTGCAGAAAACACTTTATATTTAGTACATCAGATCACAGTATTGAATCTGATACTGAAAAATAACAGATACCTGATCTCTTTCTCTCACGTTGTCTCCCCTGAGTCAGAAAGAGTTTGCTGAAACACTGTGTAAAAAATGATAATACAAAAAAAAATTGTGTGGGCACCAAAAATTTGTAATGTGCTTAATGAAGTATTAAAAATATAAAAATCTTTCAAATGTAAATCCTTATGCTACTTAGTCACAAACTATTTTATCAATAATAGTAATAAATTTAGTATAGTTTCTACTAAAAGTCAGAAAATGTGTTTTTGTTGGTTTCAATAAGTAGGTTGTTATATACTATTAGTTTTATATTACATTGTGCTCATGGAATAAGCAAATGACTGGTTAACAAACTGTGAAAATGACTCAATAAATGAAGCCAAATGTCCTTAGATGATTAGCCTAGATGTATTACTCTAAATCAATGTGCTGCACAAACATTTTTATTATATTTTTTATCAGTTACTGTTAGGGAGGTTCAAAGCTGGTCCTGAGGGCCACAGCACTCCTCAGATTTGCTTTAATCAACATATGAAACAACTGATCACACTAATTAAGGCCCTCTTTGCTTGTATGACGCCAGCTTATTTTGTATACTAGCAAGGGTTGCAACTAAAATGTGGAGGACTATGTGTCAGGATTCTCATAAGAGAAGTGTAGTAACAGAACCCAAACACATGACAGCCAGAGGTTCAGTCAGTCTCTTTATTATAAAAAACTGAGAATAACAACATAAAATTGCCCACGAGGAGGAAAATCTCCAATAACTAAAGTAAGCAGAAAAGTATATGATTAAAGATTAAAACGGAACAAAGACTACTACAGGACTAAACACATTCAACAGGACGAAAGGTGAGACATTAAGGAAGACAAGGAAGACAATTAATCTAAACAAGAGCTAACACATGTGACTTAACTCAACTGATTCTGGGACAATTAGACACAGGTGGAACTCAATGAAGAAAGTGAACAAGACAGGAGTGAATTTACAAATTGCAAATAAATAAACAGAAGCTAATCTCTATAATGATAGAAAACAAGAAGGCTTAACAAGAATAAAAACCTAAAGGAGTAAACCAAAACAGGACCTGACACTGTGGCCCTCCATGGTCGAATTTGGAAATCCTGTAAAACATGTAAAACTTGCATTTAAAACAGCACAAAAAAAATATTTTCCTTATTATGTAACTGGAAACCTGAGGTTTGAACCCCGAAAATGTAAAATGCCATATTTTAACTGTAATTGTTTCAAACATGTAAACAAAATCTGTTATTGGTATGTTTCACAGTTATTTATTTGAACTTATTACATAAAAATTCAAAAAAATTTCTTAAATTTTTATGGTGATTCAATAAAATTTTAAAAACAAAAATTAAAAACAACTTCAAAACTTTTTCAAGACTAATTTTGCATAAAAAATATGTTTTCCAAAATATAAGGAGTGTACCTAGATAACATTGTTTCATATTGATGGAAAACATATAGACATATAAACTTAAACAAGCAGAACAAAAACCAAAATGGTCTTTAGTTAAACATTTGGTTTCTACCAAAACCCTGCTCATGTTGTTGTCGGAGTTTGTTTCAGTTGTTTTTGTTTGACGGGTTCATCCTCCTTGTTTTGATTTTACTTGCGAGTTGTTTATATATTATTTGAAATAGGATATCTATAAATAAAACCTTGTTAGATTTGACTAACACCTGAATATTTTCTTCTGAAGATTTTAGGCAGCTCTCCCCCAATGGGACGCTCAGATCGTCTTGACCATTCTGGACGTAGGACAAGTCACGGCTCTCCACGAGTTCAGAGAAGACCAATGATGGTGCCTTCCATTGGTTAGTGTGGTGACGAAACTTCCCTCCTTTCTTTTAGAATCCTTTGAGAAGCCTATTGTGTGCCCCCTGTTTTGTACAAGTTCATTCATCGTTTTCGTTCAACATTTAAGCTCATTAAAATTAGCTACTAATTAGAGGAGAAATACATTTATACTTGTTGTTTGTCATGCAGATAGAACACAAGCTATACATTTCAGCCCATTTTAAAAAACTAAACAAATTTAACATTGCTGTTTTACTGTTGAGAAAGTCATGTCAGTTGGTTCCCTACAATGTTTTAAGATCACTGGAGCAGCTTTGAGGATTGTATTGTGGGATTTTGTAATCCTAAAACATAATTGGTGTTCATTGGTGTTTTCTTAGAGATCACTATGGAAAATAACAGTGAGGGGAGTGAGGGAAACCTCTCACCAATCAAGGATGATGTTTACTATACCAATGTAGCCCACTGCAAGAAATGGCCCTCACAGCGAACAGAGGACAGATATGGTATGTGGTGTGGCTCCAAGAAGAGGAAAATCTAGCAAGATCTAAAATTTCCTTTAAAGACCTCATGAAAGAAACTGTTTGGCTTATACAAAGCTTTTTCCAATGTTTATTCAGATACAAAAAATGTTTTATTCTTAGGTGAAAAAGCATGCACATTAATTAAACCAGAGTAACTTTTAAAACCAACACAAGACATGAAGTGGGAAATGAAAGAGAACCAATCAAGGACAAAAAAGATCTCATAACCAATTAAACAGGAGAGCACATGACACTGTAAAAAAGAACAAAGCTATGTGCTCAACAAACAAAAAAGCAAGCAAATATTGCCTTCAAATTGTCTAGAACACTGTGGAACACTTTTTTTACGATATTAAAATTTATACATTAATCTTGGTCAGGACTCATCCTGGTCATCTCATTCCAAAGACTTTACAGTACAGAAACCCTGTGAATGCACTGGGGCCCACACAGACCCTGCTGGCCTTACTAGCACCCCTTTGCACAGAAACATGGTTTTATTTGAGGTCTACCATCAAAGTTCAAATCTGTTTCAAGTCAGTGAATACCAGGTATGAGGCCAAAGCCAGCTCAAAGGACATTTATACAAAATAAGTAAAAATAAATCTAAAAGTCACAAAAACAACATTGGCAGAACGCTGAATTTCTAAAAACTGATATAATGATATAATTTTTAAACTGAGTTTCACATAGAATTACCTGTAAATATTAGCTTAAAAACTTAACTTTTAACAATGTGTTTTTGACTTTAATCAGCTAGGGATCCATCACTAACATCTGGAAGTTTAAAAAGATTAAATGCACAGAAATATACACAAAACAAATAGATTTTAGGGTCAAAGGGATTTCATGGGGTCTTTAAATTGTAGCTGACGCTCTATTGACCAGCATGCCAGAGCAATTTCTAACCCTGTCTGAATTCAGATTCAAACTTTCTGCTCATGTTAACCAAACTACAAATTTTACTAAGCCATTAAAAGTTCACAAAACTCACAAATAAATATGTATACATTCATGTAGTAAACATTATGTCTAACAAAAAAAAAACTGCAGATTGTTTTCAAATGACATCTCCCAGTACATCATCATGTACTCACTACAAAGGGAAAGCGGATGTAGCATAACTTCCTGATTTTGCTTCTGGAACAAATCCTGACTCATGAGCGGGGATGCTATCTTTTACAAAATAAGAGCTAAAACTCCAAAACAAGTCCAAAACCAAACAAGTGGATTATTTGAGGGCGCTGCTGTTACGGAAACCAGCTAGGTTTTCCCACTGTACCCAAAGTGCGTGGAGCTGCTGCACTCCCCATTTCCTCGTGTTGCTGCAGCCTCCAATGAACAGCAAGCCTCTATTGTTTATGTAAAGTGTGAGCACTTTTCCTGCCAGTCACTGTCTGTTAAAGCATGTTGCTGAGACAATGTCTCAAACATGCAGGTACTCTGGATGCTAGACATTGAAAGAATTGACAGACAGCCTTGATTACTACCTCGACTATTTGTGCCGTATACATGCAGAGGCAGCAATCGAAGGTTAAGACTTTGTTGATTGCAGTCGTCTGTCTGGCAATGCACTAAGATCAAGGTCCACCATCCACTCCAGTGAGATGACGGATGATGTGTGGTTTGCATCATTTGAAGACTCCCGGGGTTTCGATGTGATTCCCTATCTGGAACAGGATCTTGCAACAAATCTTCGCCCGGGAAATTGTGTTATAGGAGAATACAAATAATCTATTTGTATGTTATAGTTATAATATAATATAGTTATAAAATAATGTTATAGTTACTTTCGCAAACCCCTTCCCTCAAATAAGTAAGGTAACAGAGATGTATGTCGCTTTGTCACAACCGCAAGCTTGTGAGTAAGTCTCCAGAAGGGTAAGTTCTCCAGAAGCATCAAAGGAAGTTACGCTGCTTCCGTTTTCCCTTTGTAGTGTGTGTACATGATGGAATCAATGAGTGTATGCTCTTGGCCTTTTCCAAGTTTGTGATGGGTCGCACTGGAGCATAGCTCCCATAGTCGTTACAGACATACGTCTCCATTTCCTAGTCTGGGAACCAGGGTTACAAAAGTAGCATGGTTCAGAACACCAGACCATGTTTGCACACTTTCGTCCTAGTCTTCGTCCTCCTCCTCCTCTTGCTGTCTATTTTCTCCTCCACTTTTCACTGAGTCACCAGTTGTATCATGCATGTACTTTTATAATGCTGGATGTTGTAAAACTCTGAAACTTTTTCTGACTAAAGATTTGAGTATGAAAACTCAAATTATTCAATTATAATTCAAGCCAAAGTACTTACACAATTGACAGTTTTAATACAATGTATAAAATTTGAAATTGTTTGGAATCAGGTAGTCATCTTTACTATTAGTAACTACTAGGAAAACTAGTGGCTACCAGGGTTCATCTTTGTAAACATAAATGTGGTAAATAAAAGTAAGGGGGGAAATAATGTTGAAGTTGAGTTGAATTAAAATTGGCTACATTTGGGTGAACTACCCTTTTTAAAGTGGCTTTATGTAAACCTCAAAACAGCTTCCTATTAATGAATACAATAGATTTTCTTGCTGTGCTTTCCACATGCAACTGAGTGATGTAATGTCTCAATTAAGTAGAATTTTTTTTTATTCTCTTATGGCATGCATACGTATTCTTACATATAGCCCCTTTCACTTGCATGGACTGCTATTTATATTAGCACAAGATCCTTCATTCCGTATAATGTTTAGCTGGTGGAACTGTCCTGCAGCTGCATGTTTCTTCTATGGAGATATTTGTGGATTTTCAAGTGAAAACAGCAATGTTTTATTCATCCTGTGTTCACATGCATGATGATGTCTTTAATGCATTCTTACTTTTTTATAAGCATGTTCAGTGTGTTGAATTATTACCCCACCTCTGTGCTGAGTACTGGATGGAAAATTAGCTTTTTGGACAATGTGTGGGTAATTTAGCTGTGGTTTGTTTTTGGAAGGTTCAGTTGCAGAAGATTGGTGTATCTTGTGTTTTAGATGGTTATGGAGGACGGGGACGTCGTTCTCCAGACTACTATGAGGTGTCTGAGTCAGAAGATCTGTCTCGAATCTTTGTAGCCATGTTTGACTATGATCCACTCTCAATGTCACCCAACCCCGATGCTGCTGTGGAGGAACTGCCCTTCAAAGAGGGCCAGGTGATAAAGGTCTGTTTTCATGGACACCTCCATCTTCTTTTATTTTTTCTCTTGTCTTTTCTTATAACATATGTTCAATTGTGTTTTATTGTTTTGTGTTGCCATATCCTTCTCTGTTCTACACGTCTCTTCTTGTTTTCTATTCGTATAAGCTGTTCTCTTATAATTATCTCATAACCTATTTTCTAATCTTCTAGTCTTTTCATATAGTCTGCTCTCTCTTGGGTTATTCTAGATATTCTTGTCAATTCTGCTCTTCTATGTACTCTTGTCTTGTCTAGTTTTCTCCTGTTTTCTCTTCTCTTGTCTTCTCTTGTCTTGTGTTCTCTGCTCTTCTCTTCTCTTCCCCTACCTACATGTCTATCCTCTCCTTTCCCTTCCCTTGTCTTGTCCTCTCTTGTCTTCCCTCATCTTTTTGTGGTTTGTCTTTTTCATTCTGCCTTTTCTGTTCTTGTCTTTTCTCTTGTCATCGTTTCTCATCTAGTCTTAATATTCTCTTCTCATCTTTTCTCTTTCCATCTCTTCCAATCTTATCTTTTCTCTTTTCTTTTGCCCATGTTTTTGTGGGCTTTGGCCTGGACTCTAATTACAATAGCTATCTTATCGACTTGATTTGTATACATTCCCAAGAGTTGTAATGCACTGTTGACTTGTGATTGACATCAGTCCTGGACTGGGTGTTTCTGTTTGTGTTGAATAAGAGCTGCAGTTTCCTTTAACCACTCGAATCAAGAAAAATTCAAAGAAGAGTGAAAAAGAAGCACAATTGTAGAAGTAGTGCTAAAGGTGTCTGATTGGAGTGGAGCCGCTGTGTAGAACATAAGAGAGATGTGTAGCAGACAAATGTGCTCACTGGTGAACCTGTTGTGCTCCAGGTGTTTGGACAGAAGGACACAGATGGATTCTACAGAGCAGAAATCTGTGGCCGTAGGGGGCTTGTCCCCTGTAACATGGTCTCTGAGATCCAGGCAGACGATGAGGAGATGATGGATCAGCTCCTCAAACAAGGCTTCCTTCCACTCAACACGCCTATAGAGAGACTAGGTATGAATCAACAGCTGGTAATATTGAACCCTGCTCATCTCACCGACCCTCTCTACACTTCCTTCTAATCCTCCTCCGAAGGCCAATCTATACTTGAGTCTCAATCTTACGAATTGCCCTTGCAAAGGCTGTGCATTTGCATAACACCACACTGACCTTCTAGCTATTCCAAGTACTTCCTTTTTCTTTCTTGCCTTGCCGCCCATGTTAAACACTAGATTACAAGCCACATTTTTGTGACGTAAAATGTTACCTGTCATTTGTTAAATATCATGTTACTACTAATCAATGCAAAGGCCAAGCTTCTACTGCAGCACCGGATATATGTACTAGACAAAGAGCAGAACTATAGATGCTCTCGATGATTAGTAGATACATGCGCAGCCTTCACAATGGAGAATTCACAAAATTGAGGCTAAACAAAAACCCAGCATGTCTTGAATTTCTGAAGATGAACTAACTCAGTATTAGAAACATGATTAAGAAGCTCAAGAAACTTACATTACCTTTTAACACAGTTACGTTGATAAAATTTACTTAGCTAAAATATTAAAGGAATCATGGTTTGAAAATTTAAAAAGAGCTCATAACATAAAAAACTATAAATGTTTCAGAAATCAAATATCGCAAAAAAACAATAAATTATTAGAGCTAGAGATGAAAAGAACCAAGTTACAGATTCCCCTCCTTCTTTGGCTATCCTGTAATTTTCTCACATTTACCAAATTTACACAACACGCATGATAAACTCAACATGCACACATTTTACAGACGCTTCTAGTTTAACACAACTCTGAAATCTGTTTGTAAAATGCTTACAAAGACATGCTACGTGTTAGACAGACAAGTGTGAAAGTAAGCTGTAAGCTCAACCACCAGGTCCTGAAGCAGGAGTGGGTATGTAGGCAACTCAAACTATTGAAGAAAAAAAAAAGTATTTATTGAGCATTTTCATTTAGCTTTTGGTTCTCTTCTATGTATTTTTAATAACCTGCAACTAACATCTCCAATAACATTCCCTAGCATTTTTAACCATTGAATAGCATTTCATCAAGCTTAAAATCTCTAGGAATTAGAAGAGACCAAGTTCTACAAACTAGAGGCCGGATAAGACACACAAGACTTACACAGGGTTTTCTCCATAAAAGCGAGGGAATACCCTAATGTGGAAATTGCAGATTTATTTTGTCCATTAAACACATCCTGGTGCCCAAGATATCTATGATCTATGAGGAGAAGAAACCTGAGGGGACAGCAACTTAAGAAAATTCGAGCTGACCCTAAAAAACATTTTTAAATAATGATTTTAACCATAAGTCAATAAGAATGGAAATGCTGTAGTCATGAAATAGTAATGTTGCTGTCAAGGCTTTGAAAATAAAAATAAAAATAATTACTTTTTTCGCAAATAAGAAAATAGCTTTTTTGTAACAGTTTCTCTCAGTTATGTTTTTGCAACCTTAACATAACATTCTTGGAATGTTCACTTTTAGTTATTTTTTGCCAATGTTAATTGCGAAAACAAAATGTTTATTGCTGCCAGGCTTACTTGCTGACTTTTTGTCTGAAACTCCACTAAGTGTTCTCATGTAAATAATTTGAACAACTTGCTACCTACTCAATGTATAATTTTTCTCTTAAAATCAGTTTATTTAACTGCAAATTTGACTGTTGCTCTCTTTCATCAGCTTGTCTGTCACTTTATTCCTATAAAGTGTCAAAATCCACTACCCAAATAAAACTAGACTCTGATTTGCATAGCAAGTAACCTTTTAGTTTTGTTTAATATTTTGTTACATATTTTATCATGGTAATGATATTGAGATAAATGTATCAAAAGAATGAGCATGATAATGAGAGGGTTTTTTTACAGCCCTAATAAATGCTGGTAGTAATAATTTCCCCTGTGGAAATAAGAGTCTGAAGTTTTACTTCCAAACCCTCTATTTTTAAAATATAACTCACGTCAATATGCTAATTTCAGAAAACTAAAGAGGTTATATTGTCAGACAGATTGCGCATATAATCCCTGTACTTTCCTTGCCTTCATCATTTCCTCTTTTTCTTCCTTTTCTGTCTTGGTTTCTTCTTTCTTGTTAAGTAAACTGTAATAGGTTCAGAGATGGCCGTTCAGTTAATCGCAGGTCTCGGAAATCAAAAAGAGGTTTGTAACCCGACCTTTTTTTTTATCTGTGTACTCATATCCAACATTTATTTTAATATCATTTTTCCTTATCAAGTTTATTCTCTTTAAGTTCCTTGTTTTTCCACACGCAAGACTTAATTTAAGTGTTTTTTATTCACAAAAAATAAGTGTTCTTCAACTTTGAGATGCTGAGAACTTTTAAGACATTTTATGATGTTCAATGCTGTAGTGAAGTGCTGTAGAGTTTTAAAAGACAATAGAATTGAGCAAAATGGCTTCCAATCTCATTATTAATTTCTTAAGTACACAGTTGATCTTTCTGCTGCTGCCATCTCCCTTCCTCTTCTCTCACAGGCTAGACTTAAAGATAAAAAAATATAAAAAACAAGAAGGACTTCCATGAATAGATTCTGGTTGGCTTCCAGCTCTTGAGTGTCGTGTTTAAACAAGGCCTCAAAATGGAGGCTTTTCTTTGAGCTCTGAACAGAGAAAGATTGATAACAAAATATCCATACACTCACTGTGGTTTCATGCTGGAGTAACAATTTACTAATCACAATCCTTAATTCACAAAGATGTTTTATTAATATAAAATATTCAACTTATTATAGAAAATAACTATCCTATGATGTAGTGAATAAAATTAATTATGTTGTATTAATTATTATGCACGAATGATACCTGACAGTATCTCACTGCAGAGCAAATATACAATAGACAATTAGAATTATATAATTTAAAAAAAATTGTATTGGGAAAAGCTTTTTAGGTTTACTGAGATGACATGAAAAAGCATGGACATTTTAAAATCATCTCAAAATTTAGGAGTTTGTTGCTTTATATTGTCTTGTGGTCATTCATATCTTCACCTCAGCAACTTTATTTTGCATTTAGTTTTATGATTTGAAGTTTAAGAGCTCTCAGATTTGTTTGGTCCTCTTCTCTGTGTTTCTCCTCAGAGAGGAACAAACGGAATGTCCGACAGCAGCACGTTTCCACTCGAAGGATGGTTGCGCTTTATGACTACGACCCCAGAGAGAGCTCGCCCAATGTGGATGTGGAGGTGCTAACACACTCAATCTTGTGCCTTAAACTGTTGATAATCTCATCCCATACATTGTTTAATGTTTTGCTGGTTTGCTTGGATGTTTGTCTCTGTAGCTGTCCACTTTACTTTCAGCTTCTTCTGCTTCCCCGTTGCTGCAGTGTGATTTGGATGTTTAAATCACTTTTTTTTTCATCGTAGAGGTGCATCTCGTAAAATTACAATGTCAATAATTTTCATCACTCGTGTCAGAAAGTGAGTATGAAAAGGAATTTAAAACAGTGATTTTTTTTAAGCCCAACCATCTGCGGATTTTTGCAAAAGTTTCTTTTGCCTCTTTTGCATAAATTTATACATCAAAGCTATGTTGAGTGATTTCTGAGAGGACATAATAAATTATCATAGCTATCATACTTAAAAGAACAAGAAGAAGAATACACTTTAACAGATTTCAGGCATCTCCGGACCAACCAATTCTGCTCACACTTGGTAATAAAAATTTGGAATATTAGATATTTGTTGTTTTAAATAAGACCTTTTTTCTGAGATGAGTGACATTGTCATGAGTCTCATTTTCTGAGATGCACCTGTATGTTAAATATCAAAATTTAAATAAGTACTTATATTACACTTTTTACATTTAATACAAAGATTATCAGAGTCGTATGAAAATCACAATACATTTTAATTGTGAACAACCACTCAATGCTCATGATAATTAGCTTATGCTGGGAGGTTGATTTGGAGGAAAATTTTACCTCTAGGTTTTTAAAACTTAAGGTCACTGCACACTGAACACAAAACCTTCATGTGAAATGTTTGCATTTTTAAAAACAAAACTGAGCTCAGCCTTTGTCTGTTACTCAAACAAAAACAAAATTAATCTCTCCGAAACATCACAATAACAAGGTTTGTTCACCTTTTTTTCTAATTCTATAATTCAGTCAATTATTTGTAGTTGACTCAATTGAAACATCAGGCTCTGAAGGTATTGGATTAGCACATATACCCCATTAAATGTGTTACTGAGGTTGATGGAAGGCAACTCGCCAGAACAGGGTCGACCCTAACCAATTTGCTGTCTTAGGGCCTAGGCAAGATTTCTTCTGATTCTGCCATAGTTGAAAAAAGCCTCATATACACTTAAAACCCTACAAGTGATGTTTAGGGTTGGCAGAATTGGAGAAAAATGATTGTAAATGCTCTAAAACATAAAAATTATGGTTAGGGGCTGAAAAATGTATTTGAATAATACTGTTTATTATTCAAAAAATGTTTGTATGGGCTGTTGAAGTTATGATATAGGTCTTAAATTTGTGTCTAAAATGGTCTCTTAAATTTGACCTTCATGAAACCTGCAGAAACCTTGTAATATAGTTATAATCCAGTTTTGGTTTGATTATTTGTCTTTCAGTACATCTGGATACCTTTTTTTCATGCGTGCATTCTTCCATCTGTCTGTTTTCAGGATAAGTTCACAAATTCTGCTTATAAAACTAATCAAACTGAGTAAACACCTAAATTTCGCAGGATTGTTCTACGACTTGACTTTTCTCTCTTTTGCAATGTGTTTTTGTGAATTTTAATACATAAATTAAAATGTGCCCTGTGTCAGATATGTTCTAAAACATTTCGGTATAAAAACGCAACATAAGCTTTCAGATTTCAGTGTGTAATATTCACATATTTACCCATTTTGTTAAGCAGTTCAACTCATTTTTAAATCATGATATGCTTCATGCGATTACTTTATGCAAATTGCTCATTTCAAACAAATAACTGATAACTTAAGAATAATTGTTGCATTAAAATGATGTGGCATGGAGGCAATGCTTGTGTGTTTTCAATATCTGAACTCCCATATTATTATTATTATTTCAGAATATGATAATATTTTTGATGATTGTTTAAAAATAAAGATTTTATCTATAATGAAAACAACTATGGTTTTTTGTTTTTCAGTTCATGAGCTCTCAAAAAAAGTGTTGGACAAAATAATTCACAATTGTTACTTGGTGTTAAATTTAGACATCTTTGAGTGTACTATTTGTAAAATTAAATATATAATTAGGTATGAACCACACAACAAGTGTTAATAAATAGCAGAAAAAAGTAAAATCCCTCATTAATACCAACCTGAATGCACTATTAATTAAATTTGATAACCGGTTTATCATTTGGCTTTCAAATAAAGAATACAATAAAAGGTTTGGTCAGCTAACAGTTGTGAACCTTAGCTAGCATGTTGAACTCTTGTCCACCCCATTGTCACTGACTGTCCCCTTTGCATATTGCCGCGGGGCACAGGCACGCTATGGGGGCAGCTTGCAGAGCGAGGAGGTGAGTGTGAATGGACTTAAACAGTGAGTGAACCTGAGCTAAATGACCAAGCCTCAATTTCCTGCTGAGGAACTCATTTCACTGCATCAGCAGCTCGCATATTTTTCCCCAAACCCCAAAATATCACAAATGGCTATTGTACCATACTCAATCTGATTTAAAGCCTTCATTATTCGCTTGATCAATGATTCATTCAGGAGTAAGTCTGCAGTATATTTTGTGATGATAGCATTAGTATCATGTAAAAAGAACCAAAAATGCATTTAAATGAAATACCGTGTGTATCTGCATGCATTAATTGGAGATTATGAATCATTGAAATGCATTTATGAAGGCTTTTTGAGCTGTTTTATGTTGTGAATGGAAAATAAGTGAGTTCCTATGAAAGGAATGGGTAATGGTTGTTTGGGCCCTTGAGAGCTTTTTGTGTTGAGTTGTTGCTGTTGTCGTAGTGGAGAGGTTCACATCATCAAAGCTCCTGGTTTGACCAACAGAATCTGACTTGCCCTGTGCTGCTTGATCTGTGTTTGTATTTCACTCATTTGGTGGATGTTGTTTTGGCCCTAACGAATATTGCTTTTCATGCTCATTAAGTTTGATAACATTTATTTTTCTGTAGAATGGATGGATGGATGTTAGATAGGTAAGCATGTACAAGGGGAAAGTTTAGATGAAGAGATTTTTGCATGGATGAAGAGAAGGACCTTTGAATGGCTGGGTCAGTGATGGATGTATTGATGGATGAATAGTTGGGTAGGGAATGAATGGATAAACAATTGATGGATATATAGACAGATAAATAGTTAATTAGGTAATTATAATAAATCACAATACCACGGCCAGAATACCATTTTGAGAACAAAATCAAGGCTTCAGTCTGAGCTAAGTTGGGGTAAACAACCATGGTGTGGACAACTAACTTAGGTCTGCTTCCAAGATCTTCCATGATTGGTATAGAAAATTGGGATAAAGATGTATGACAGTTTTATTAAAAGGATACTGGTTGAAAATGTATCACCATTAATGAAGGCAATGTTAAATGTAGTACTTTAATGGTTAGACTATAATTACTCCGCTTACATTGAGTAAGTGAATCCATTTCTTACTGTTGTTCATCCATTTCCTTACACTACGTCCAGTTTTGTTCCCGTCGGAGCCTCTCTTTTGTTCTCAAAAGACAAACAAAAGAGATTGGATTTTTAGTAGCAATCAAAAGAAAAATCACCTGTAATGTTTCAGTTTAGTTTAGATTCACTACTTTAAACTCTTCCTGATCCCCGTCCAGCAAGAAGTATAGCACAAGTAGTTATGTATCAAACATTTTATATCAAAATATTGACTTTGAGAAATGATCTGTATTTGTGAGACAAACAGTTTATTTACTAACAGATATAAAACACTTAACTAACTAAAACACACTCACGCACACATTCACACAAGAGTAAACAAAGCAATGCATGAATCGATGACTGTAACATCTCAATGTCTAACTAGGCTTTATCCTGTCTGTAAAAGTAAACTCATTGTGACTTGCGTCAGTTCTGAACTGTGCGGAGAAAGAAGTAAATTGAGTTTAGGGCATTCCTTGCCAGTGTCACCATGCTTTGAGATGATGCCAGATAAAGTCTGATGAAAGGACCCGAAAGTTTCAGAGAGTAGGCCAGGCATCCGGCCTTGTTTGCATCAGAGCGGGCGTTTGTGTTCAGATCGGGATCAAAGTCTTTGATGTCCGAAGTGGTTAACCTGGTGGTTAATCTCCAAGCTTTACATTTAAGAGGCCACATAATAACAGTTAATTCATGCTGTCCTAGCACATGGTGGGGAGAGAGAAAAAGAAGACCACAAGGTCTTTATGAACTGTGTGACCAACTTCTGAGATGAGAGAGTGAACAGAGTGAGAAAGAGAACTCTGAGAGAGAGCTGCTTTTAAAGAACAGGGTTATCTGTGTGTACAGAAAGCATGTGACTGGAGCACCTTTGACCTTTCAGAAGATTCTGGGGAGAGGATGGCTTCTAACCATAAAATCAAAAGTTATTTAAGGAAAGCTAAAAGTTACATCATACCAAATCATAAAATACCATGTATACATTTGAAATAGGCTTGACCCAGAGAATAAATACAGACCAAACTTGACTTAATATAAAACATAGATGAACAACCATCATTAATTTTATTTAAGTATCAACCTAACTTCTGTAATAATCACGTTACATGGAAATATTTCAATGGTACACAATTAATTGTACATATACAATATTTTATTAATATAGCTTCTTTATAAGGCTTCCTTGTGTTAATTGATTTCAAAGAAGCTCTCATGGAGTTCACATGATCCTAACTACGAGTAACACATGATCCATTCCGTGATCCACTCAGCACATGTCCGAGGGCTGAGAGAAGGCTGGGCTGAGAGAAGGCTATAAACATAGCTTAATAGATGAATGGATGGATGTGTGGATGTATAGTTGGGAAGGGAAAGTATGGATAGAAAAATGATATATAGACAGATAAATAGTTAATTAGTGGATGTCATTAGTCCATCAGCGCACATCTGTCGCTTACAAACTCCTGTCTGTGTCTCATGCATCTGTCACTCTTGGTCTTCTTCAGGCTGAACTGACGTTTTGTGCTGGGGATGTGATCACAGTGTTTGGGGAGATCGATGAGGATGGCTTTTATTACGTGAGTGGATCAGATGACTCCTACTGCACTGTACTATTAAGCACATTTGTGATGCTCAGTGTTGTGTTGACTGTTTATGTTTGATACAGCAAGCAGAATAGAATATGATTTTACTGTAGCCAATGGAACTCGTTTGTTTTCCTTACAGGGTGAGCTCAACGGACACAAGGGCCTCATCCCCTCCAACTTTCTTGAAGAAGTGCCTGATGATGTAGAGGTTTACCTCAGCAACCCCCCAAGCCGTCACCCCCAGGACCACCCATCCCGGACAAAAAGCAAAAGGGTACATCCTATTTTGCACTAGCCCTCTGTCATCCATCTGCTCTTTTATAAACTCCCTCCTGCTGCTCAACTCTTATCCTCTTCTCCGTCTGTGATTTTGTTGTGTGACTGCCAGTTGTTTCTGTGATGGAACATTGAAGTAAAAATGAAATGAAACACAAAGCTACTAAACACAGACACATAGGGTATTGAAAATACTGAATACAAGACTGAGGAACGTCATGTTTCATTCAGATGCTCAGTGGAATCATTCCAGGAGAAATGGGGACTTGAAAATTCAAAGTCATAAAGCATTGTTTGGGGGAAAAAAGTCATGATAAAAATCATGTAATGGGAAAAGCAGCAAAATAGTCTTTAGTTATTTTTTTTATTATCCAGTGAAGCACTTAACAAGGTGCTTTCTGAATGTAAGTGTGTCTAAAGGTGATCCGTTTCTGATAGAGGAGGTAGTTTAAATGTACAGAGAACTGGAAACTGTAGAACTGCATGCATTTTTTGTCAGAATGCTTCAGTATCACCATGAAAGATTTAGATAAAAAAAACTATCAAAGCATAAAACATTTTGTGTATGTTTGAAAAAAATGTTTTTGTAAATTATGATATTGAAGACTATCAAGGTATAGAGATACATAAAACAAGTGTTGCTAGTAGACAGCGATATTATTGATTTTTGTCTGGAATATTTTATGATGATCTGTGAAAAGAGAATATATTTGCTGATGGATGTTCTGCACAGTCATGATGAACCATAAATGTTTATTGTACTGAATGTTTAAGATGCTTTTTAAAAACCGAAATCCATTTCATCACAGCATTGTTTTTTTCCTCAATTGCTTTGCAAAACAGAAGAAGAGTGTTCATTTCACTCCGTAACGGCTCAGTATCTGTCACGTAAGTGAGCAACAGGAGATACCACAGGTGACCTTGTCTAATGCACATGACACATCCTTATGCTATATTATTAATCTAGCTGTTACTAGTCCTACTCAAAATCTTCCTTAGTTTATTATATATTAATTTTATAATTGTGTCCTAGTATGCAAAAAGTGAATCTTATTTGATATATATCAAAGACATTAAAAGACATTTCTGTAACAAATTATTTCCCAAAAATCTTGAATGTTGTATGCAAGAATAATTTCATAGCATTCAACAATTCAAGTAAACGTAACTCGTTACCTTCACTACCTAAGCGAATAAGTTGCTGTCTGAACAAAAAACGGCAGGATATCTGATCCCGAAAACAGAACAGAATAGACGTTCTCATTCTGAAAGTGTCCTAATTTGACTGCAGGCAGTAGTACGGGGCCAAACTCTCTGAAAGAAAATGCTTCTCAGGTGTGGCATCTGTGGGATGATCATGTAGAGCAACTTAATTTGAATCGACATGAGACCCAGAGCATTAAAATATAATACTTAAGAGAAACGCATCTCTAAACCACCAGAAAGCATTTGGCCGAATCTTAAGCTTTTGATTTCAGATTGTGGTTGACTTATCGTAAAACAATCTTTGTGTGAAATCTTTAATACCATTTTTGGACAAAAAATTGATAGCTATTACCCAAAACAACCACATTTTTTGTCTCTGGCCACTAGAGAGCAGTACGCAGATGAGGATGAGCAAAATTGAGCAGTTTTTAGCAATTTCATACATTTGGTTATATTGACCTTAAGCCGTTGAGACAAGTTATTTTGAGCAGTATCATGCCTTGGTGCATATTGAGTTTGGAATTTTGTCTCATTTTGAAAATTCTGCAATTTTAGTTTTTTTAAGATTGAACTCAAGAGCAAAATTTAACTCTGCATGAATAATTTGAAAATAGTTGTTTAGATAGTTATTAGCTAGAATGTCTATTTTTAATTTCTCCGGACCACTAGGGGGATGTGCGGTGGGACTCTAAAACTTTATCTCATACTTAATGTCATTTATCAAGTTTGGTCTTAATAGCACAATGTTTTGTCAAGATATTGCAATACGAATATTTTGGTGAGTTTGCGAAGAAATTGTTCGCACATCATTTAAAACGCTTTCACAAATAGTGTTGAATCCCGAAATGCTTGATTGTCAGGATCTGAAGATAAAGACCAGTTTCATGAAGATAATGCAAACAATCTAGCAGGAGTCATTTTTTAAGACATTTCAAAATTCAAAAACAATCCTGCCAGAAATGGATGTCTGAGGGTCAAATCTTTTCGGCATGAGCCAAGAAATTTGAGGGAAAAAAAATATTTCTTTGAAACACGTATCAGAAGATATTAATACAAATGTAAGTGCAAATTTGGTCTAATAGTGGCACAATAGGGTTTGAATTATAGAATGTTTTGGTTATATTTGGGTCAGTATTTTCTTGCAACCCGAAGTAACCTCAACGGCACAATAAAAATATTGATAATAATAGTTATGAAATAAGAAGATAACCAGCAAAACAACAATAAACAACTGTTAGTAATTTAGTTAATTCTACTGCATTCACTTAATTAATGCCATTACTAGAATTGTGCTTACTGTTATTGCATTTAAATCAATGCCGTCAGTGCATTAGATAGGCGCAGCGGGCATCTTCAGTTGTTTCTCTGAGTGTTGTGCAATAGAATGTTTGTCTCTCATTGACTCCTAGTGTATTTCATAAGAAGCTTTCAGGCAGTTGTTGCACGGTCAAAACTGGACCCTGAGCCCTTGACCTCCCTCCCCTTCTCTTTTCTAATGTGTGCAGTTCAGTAGACACCTGAAAGCCCTGGGACAATCCCTCTCCTCTCCTGTAGATGTGCACCCTACAGTACACCACACTCGTCAAAGATTTATCCCTCAAAATTCATTTAAACAACAATTTTTGCTTTAAAACATGGATCAAACAGGTGCTTGTGTGTGAGGGCTTTACTATTTCCGAGTACATACAAAAGTCTAAGCCTCTGGAGCGTTAGCTACTCTTATCCATGTAAAGTAGCAATGTCAGTTATGCTCCTATTTTCAACCATTTTCATTGTTGCAGCCACTTTTATAAATTAGGTGTTTTTAAAGCAGGTTTGATTTTCCTCCAACTCCCTTGGTGAAGTAACCAAGGTGACAGTGATAAATTACTCCCAAACACTGGTAAATTAAATACTCATCATATATTTTGATTGTTTGATTGTTATTCATGATTATCACTCTGTTTTAGCACATCTAGTTTTGTACCAATGCTGTAATGCCTTTTTCTGAACAAAACATGTTTTACTGACAATGGATCAATCCAAAATAAGAGTTTAAATGTGTTCAAATGTTTTAGAGAATAGGTTCAGCTTGTATTCGTTATACTCGTTGACATGAGGAACTTTAGATCCATAAAGCTATTAATAAATTTATTTGCTGAGCTATAAACAATTACCATTGTATTGCCAGTATAGCTGTTAGCATTCAAGCTAATGTTCAAGAACATGACACTAAATAAATTATATTTTCATTTATCTCACTTGGCTACTAGCACAAACTCAAGAAATGTATACAAAACATTGACTGTATTCAACATGGACAAAGATTTGATGATGTCACTCAGGTTTTAGTAGAGAGTAAAGTTGGTGTGACCTGCCAATTTTGGTGGCAGTGTATCACTAATAGACAGTCAAAAATGAGATATAAGACCAATGTTCTGCTCTTGATCACAGTTTAAATCTTAATATAATTTAAACAAAAGAGTTATAAAAGTCACCTCTAGATTCAATGAATGAACCAAAATCAGAGTTTGCACAAGAATTTACACTACTGGTTTCTTCAGCTGTAACAGTGCACCAGTTTTAATATCTATTCACTCCTGACACCAGCCTCAAACATGTGGTTAAAAAAAAACTCAGTTAAGTTTGTTCTGTATGCTCCTAACTAAAAAAACTAAACAAAGAGAGACTGAAAAGAAAAATATTTAGGGGTGAGGTTGGATGAGTATGGTTTAAAGCACCAAACATGACAACAACAAAAAAAAAACATATTGCATAACCCAGAGTCCAAAGTCAGTCCTGAAATGCCACAACCAGATTAGCTTCAACCAAAATACAAGCAATGTCAGGCAAGTTACTTTGAAAATATATTTAAATGATTGATTACTAAAAACTGTTTTACAAGTTATCATTTTGATATATATTTTTAAATAAATTAGTTGCATTACGTGTTGCATTACTCCATCCCTTGAAATAACAAACAATATTATTAATTTAAAAAGAGTACATTTTCTGATCATTCAATAGTGAACATTAATGATAGTGCAAGCTCCTAAAAAATCTCCTCAGACTTTGAAACTATATATACATATTTTACTTGCTTTTCTAAATATTCAACTTTCGAACTTACATTTTCAAATGAAATATTCTTATGTTAATCCATACATATTTTACTTTGTTGTTTCTTTTAACTTTTGTTACCAGAAGTGTAAAAACCGACTGTTTTCTATTCATCTATGAGTCCCTTTTAGGGCACAATGTTCCTCGGAGAGGAACATTTCAAGTGCCTTTGTAAATTGGTAATCGATGTGAAATGTTTCGCAGGTGGCAACATTTTCATTTCTTCACATAACTGACAAAAATTTTCATGTTCATATAAACAGTATTTCCGATTAATAAAAGCACACTTTTCACTTTCGTCAACAGTGCATCCTGTCAGAGTATTTCTCTGTTAGATGACATCTACACAAATGCACTTGACACTGAAAAAGTTCGTTCTTCTGGTTTACAACCAACATTATTGATGCTTTCTTTCAGCAACGCAACTGTATGGTAGTTTATTTACCTGGAATTTTAATTACAATCAAATTACATTTTTTTTTTATTATAATGCATGAAATGACTGTGTTTGTGAAAAAGTGATCTAATTGCAGTAGCTAATAAGTAAGTAAGCAATACTTCTCAACACTGCCCAATATAATGTATATGTTAATATATTTTTTGACCCACATCCTGTCAAATAATATTTTAATTTTAAACTTAATGTTGATTTCTATTAATTTCTTATATTTCAAATGCTTGATGATTTAAATGCTTAATCCAATATTAGAAAATATTCTCGAAATTATTTTCAGCATGGGTAAAGAATAGTATCTTTTTTTAAGATAAAGTATTAATTTTCAACAGAAAAACACTAACTTATCTAAACTCTAGGAGGAAAACACTCTCAGCACAGAAAACCCTCTTTTTGTGATTCTTAAAAATGTCTAGCACAAAAAAATAACACAAAGTAAAACACATCTGTTAAGTAATTAGACCTGAGCTGAAATGTGCTAAATATACTAATAAAAATAAAAATACTACAAATAATCATACTAATACTAATACTAATATACTAATAATCTATGAAAATCAAAACAGGAACTACAAAAGAAACCTAGGTGAAATAAATAGTATTAAAGCATTCAGATAAATACTGGTCTCACGGATCTCTTTCAGATGGTTTAATAACATATCTAAACATAACACTAATTAGGGTTCTTTTTCTTGTCTAAAGCCAAATTAGTATGTGTACTTCTGCCCTCGAGGGCCAACTTTGGATGCCTTTGTTAAAGCCTCATGCAACACATGCAGCATTAGTTTTTAGAGTTCTGTGTAATTTGATGGTGATTACAAGACTGATGAAAAGGGTGTACAGCATTGGGATATTAATAAATAAGCTTTGATTTATTTTCTGAATGTACTCTTTGAATTGTAATATAAGGAGAGCTCTGCTGGAACACGAAGAACTGTGAGAGGAGATGGAGTGTCAGTAGTGTAGTAATGAATCCTGGAAACCTATAGCCCTGAACTGTTGCTTGCGGGTGTTCCATTAGGTTCCTGTGGAAAAAGTGGGCCCTCCCAGAAGAAGTGCCACCCCCACAGTGTGCCCACAACCCTCTGGAGCCAGATAATCCAGTACAGCGGCAAACAGGACTGCTCTTCAAAAGAAAGAGACTGTTGAAAGTCTCAGTTCTGTTGAATAGTTTCCCATTATTTTACCCTCGATGCCACCTTAAGGAGAATATGATTTTGGGTCATGTTGGGGGAAGAATCTTGTGCAATCATATGGAGGTCTCATTAAAAAGAGACAAGGAGAAAACTGGGGATTTCATGATCGCTACTGTATGTCTGACACGATTTGATTCTTACACGTACAGATAGTAGTTATTAGGAGTCCCAATCAAAGCTACAAATGTTTGGATTTCCTCATTTATTCCATTGATACTTGATTGATCTCTCTTCCTGAGGCAGGGCTTTGGGAGCAGCCAGTCATAGCTGTTTCCGTAAGAAATCCAAAAATGTTACATTATAACACTAATAATAGTATAATTCTTGTTGCCAAATTTTATATTTTCATAGTTTAACCCACTCATGTCCATAGCTCTATAACCCAAACATCTTATGTAAATGGAAGGTGAGAAGGGAGGTAGTTTTAGTTCAATTTCTTTTGTTTAAATGTTCTACTTTCTTGCAAGTAGAGGACATGTTTAGAAGTTTGGGTAAGGTTAATTTTTTATGGAATTGATCCTTTTTCGTGATTTACAGAATTTGATCTGGAATAGTCTGCTGATTGAATAGGTGCCCCTAAAGTGTCTAAATTTGCGTGTTGAATTAAAACCGAGTGTTATCTGCCAGTACCTCATGGTATAGTGGTAGTGCCAAGGACCAGACAGACATTATACAATACAAAAGTAACCGGTAAACTAAAAAATGTTTCAGTAAATCTATGAAATTTCTTTTTTTTTTTTTTCGAAAATGCCCGTTTTGAAATCTGTGCACACATGACTGATTGGCTAAAGTTTACTTTGGTATACAGTCTGTTTATCATTGTTTATTCAAACTGCCCACCACAGCTAACAGATATCCTTTATATTCCTTGGCTGTAGAGTTTCTTCTATTCTGTTAGCAAAAGACAATATATATACAGTAACAAAGATAACCATGTGCTTTGGTCAGTCACAAAGTGAGCTTAACATCCAGAAGATCAGCAAGGATGTTTTCATTAGTCCGAGATCTTTTAATTCACCTCAGGTATGTATCACATTGAATTATTTAAAATTCAATCAATGAAATCTGCTCCCTTTCTGTCCAAAATGCATTTAAGGAATCTTGGAACAGTCTATTCTGCTATGTCCTTCAACTAAAAAGCAGTTTCACAGTTTGACTGAGACTTCATCAACCCCTACTGATTATTTTGGTCTTTTTTTACTCTGTTCTTCACCAGCTAAGCAGAGCAAAGTCTTAGGATAAAGGTCACCACAAACCTATGCGTACGTAAATTTTTCACTGGCTTCTCTGCATGGTGGTTTCACTCCTCTGTTGATGAAATGACGCTTGGATATTGCTCAGAGGAACTAAATGTGACATGCCAAAGACAATAATATGCCACGTCCTATTTTTTTCCTTTTTGTCCATGTTTTTGTAGTGTTTATGAGAGTAATTGAATAACTCTGGACACTAACATGATAAGGTTTTTACTATCCATTCTCCTCCGAAAACTTCTTCTGCTCTATTTCCTGTCATGACTTTATGTGAAAGTGTGTTGAACGCCACCCAGCTGCACTTTTATGTCTTGAAAGCACTTCTGATCAAACATCTGATCAAAAGAACCAGCTTTCATTGATCAAGCACAAGCTCATGAACCTCTACAAACCAAGAAGGCATGGCAGAGTGCAACTTTTTTTTTTCACTTGCACCGATGTGTGAGCTACCATCCACACCCATTATTTTAAGCTCGAGGCATGTACTCATGCATTATTTTGCATTGATTTAATGCATGGGTGTGTCGTGTGTTTTTTTTATAACTTAATATTTTTTTACACGATGATGTGTGTACAGAGTAACCAGAGTTTTTGTGGTGTTTTTGGAGGGGTTTTTTCATCATTGGTGGTGCATTTGGAGTGTTTGTTTTACAAAGACCCAGGTCTATGCATATATATAGCATATTTAATCCCAGAACAGTGATGCGAGACTGCAACCAATTTAGTAAACAGTTTTAGTGACACTCTCAACATTGATTTTGAGTTTGTAAGCCTTTGATTGGCTGGTTAAAATCAACTGTCAATTACCTTCACATGCACGTCTTTACACACTCTCATGTAAAATGAAGTTTGTTTTTAACTATGGGACAAGATTTAAAGGTGATTTTAAATGGATACAAAAAACTGGACATGGTCAACAACGATTACAAAATCTAGCTTCTCACGCACACTCTCTTAGGCTATGTAGTGTTACCTGTTCAGGTTGAACATGCAAATTCCTCTGAGAAACATTCTCTGCAATGGTTTGGTACCCTCTAAATTCTTATCGAGCACAAATGTAGCGTTCAGCACAAGCGCTAAGCATAGCTTTGGAGTAACTATTGAATGCAATGCGATCCGTCCTGGATCTCTGTGTTCTGTATTTGCTCAGAATGGTCATGAAACTCCCAGTGAACAAGTGTCTCCTTGTACAGTATTTGCCTTATTCGATGCACAATGGTTGGCGCAATGTGTATTCAGCCGGTTGAGATTCCTCTATATCTGTGTGAAGTCTTATTAATGAAAGTCCAATGCATTTCATGTCTGTGTGACCAAGTCTTGTGATCAAGTCTTGTACTGTTTTTTCCACTTGATTTAAAGCAAAGGAGAAACCTAAAACGATTTTTTTAAAGACAAGTTCAAGATGTCTATGAAGGTGAATTTGTTAGATGAACACAATTTACTTTCAAATGTTTGATATCGAAACCTATAACTTATTTTCATTATTTTCAGAATATGCGTTCGGTTAGTGGCTCAGTGTGGCCTCTCACAACATTCCAAACTTGATCAACTTAACCTGTGAACAGATTGAAGCAAAGGAGCTACTGTGAATGTACAGTATAGCCAAGGACAACATCTCTGCCCCTTACGATTTGTTCTCTATCCGGTGCTCATCTTTAATTGTTTCACTGTCACGTTTCAAGTAGTTTCACGAGTGTGCACCAGACTGCCAAAACAGGAATGTATGAGAAACATTCTGTAAATCTTGTACAATACAAAGCCAAACTCCAGGCGTTTATCTCATCTCAAAGGTTTTTGTTTGATGTGTTCCAAAGCATCGCTTCTACATGTCCAAGTGACTGCTGCTCTTTTTGTACTTTCTGTCCATTTGTACATTCTTTTTAAATGTTTATACTTGCTTTTCAGACTGCCTTTTTTGTACATTAAAGTTTATAATCAGACTGTGGAAGCTATCCACATGGTGTCTTCAAACCATACTCTTTCAAAGTCTGCAGGTGTGTGCTAGCTTTATGAAAAAAGAATATAAGCCTATATTGATGGTTATCAAATATTGTGTGAGTATGCATGTGCAGTTTTATATCAGAATAAATTTCTTGTTTTATACAAACTCGGCTTGAGCTTTATTTGATCTTTCAGACCTTCTTCATCCTCGGTTGATCAAGTGAGTAACTGATTGTTTTATGGTTTGGAGAAAGTTCTGATTCTTCCACTAGGGGGCGATCAAAGTAAAAAAATGGAAGGCTAGCTGTTAGTCTGGTGAGTGTGCCTATAACTTTTGAGCAGCTTTAGTGTTATTAGCTATGTAATAATCACAAATTGTTTTGTCTTTCAACAAATGTAAAGACGTAGATTAATTTCCATTGTGCAATTTTAAGATCTTTTATAACAATTTTTTTTTAGCCAAAAAAAATACTGAGGAAAGATTTATTTGCTTTTTCTGTTGTACTTGTCTTGAAAGTAAAAAGGAAAAAATCTACTCTTGGCCCTAGAAAAAAGGTTATTTTCTTTATTAAAAGTGATACAATGATCAAGTGATGTTGCTGTAACAAGTTGATGAAATTATTAATTAATATTCATTTATTTTTTATATTAGGTGTAATGAATGCATTGAATTATAGCAAAAGGAAGTCCAATAACATTGAACTCATATAATGTGAAGAGCTGTTCTTGGGAAGGCAAACTAGTGTGTTCGTATTCAAAGCAGAAGTCGAGAAGTAGCTAAATTCTCCTCTACATCAAACTAGACTCATATTGCACATACTTTCTTTTCCTACCCTGCTTGAACACAGGTCTGAAAAGTCTGCTTGGCTTAATAAGCAGTATCAGGTGAGTTTACTAAAAGTTGCCGTGAAGAAGTGGGGAGCTGTGGTCCTCTATTGGTCTTCACAATTATACCAAGAATCTGAATAAATTCTATAGCAGTTGAGCTGGGCGGCAAGAGTCCAGCATAGGCTAGCTTCAACCAACATGATCCAATACTGACCACACTAATTAGTATGGCCCTCTTTGCTTGTGTGAATGAAGCTACTATGCATACTAAAAGAGTGTTAGAACTAAAATCTGAAGGGAAGATGCAGTTGTGTACATTGCCTAAAAGAAACACCTCAATAATGCAATCAAAAAGAAATTTTGATTTCTTGAGATGTGACTGATTCTACATACATTAAATCCACAAACATTCTGCACTGTTAATGGGATTTAGTGTGACCCAACCATACAAGATGTGTGTTATTTTCGGTTATTTCTTAAACTGCACCTCAAAATTGCTGAAATTAGCCCCAGTTCTCTGAGAGACAAATAGTGTTTTCCTCAGCATAAATTATCTGGGAAAAACGTATTAATCTTTAAAAGTAGCATCTAAGGAACAGGGAATTTATCATAAAGCATAACTTAAGATTCTGACAAGCTGACAACCTAACAATGGCTTGACAGCAACCTAACAATGAGTAGGAAGCTATACCAGTATTTGCGGCAGCACCACTATCAGTATTAACCTTCACTCCATAAATGGGGTACTCTTGTAGTCATACTTTCTAAATATTTCAACCCAAGTAGCCTATAATGAGACAGCACGTGTAATACTAATCGTACTTTTGATAGATACCGAAAAAACATTCCTGATCAATACTCACAATCTCTCAAATTACATCCGAATAAGGGAACACCGACAGTGCCATTGGGTATTGATTTTTATCAATGTGAGAAATTCCTTCGTTTACTCTCTTATAATGAAATATATTTCCCATTAATAAAATAGCTATTCCCTTCTGGATCGTTCATTTCATTAAAATACTATATTTTCCTCCCTCATGATGAAACTCATGGAAAATGTGACGTGTTTGTTGTTATTAAGTGTAGGTTTTTAGCTCTAGCAGAAAGTAACTTGGTCCTAACCTGGTTGGATGTATCAGTAAATTTTGTAAAATACTTTTGTATTAATAACAATTGTTTTAAATGTATTTGAAAAAAAAACAAAGTTTCCTCTGTGAATTGATTCGATGGTCTTTTCGCGACCTTTGAAGGAAAACAACCTATATTGTCCCATAGGAAACAGTTTGAGGTAATTTTCCCGCCCAGCGGCTCAGCCCGAGAGAGAGAGAGAGAGAGAGAGAGAGAGAGAGAGAGAGAGAGAGGGAGAGAGACGAGAGAGAGAGAGAGAGAGAGAGAGAGGGGAGATAGAGAGTAGGCTTTGCTGCTCGCTAGAGCTCTGCTCTCTTCGTCTCTCTCTGCTTATCTCTCTCTCTCTCTCTTCTCTCTCTTCTCTCTTTCGCTCTGCTCTCTCTCATCTCTCCCTCTTCGTTCTCTCTCGTAAGCTCGCCTCGCTCTCGCTGAGAGGTTTGTTGAGTATTTTCTCACAGACACAAAGACGATGGGTTGTACGAACTCTGAATAGATAGTATCGACGGATGCTGTTTTAGTCATTCTGAACGTCATATTTGACGCGCTTGTTTTTTCCTACACACGCTAGTATTATCGTCGTTACTTTGCTAAAAGCAATGATTTGTTCGTTTTCCAAAATCGACCCTCTTTAAAGGTGTGCAAACTACTTGTTTTTTAAAAGCCATGAACTACTTTAAAGTCCTGTTTATGATTATCCTGGGTATAATTCAGGTAAGTTTTGCTACATGGTAAACATGATCTTGATTTACTGCGCTGTTTAATTTTGGATATCATTTTAGGTTCAAACAACCATGGTGTCACCGTCGAAACATCCAGGTAAAGCAAACTCAAGATTATTAACGGGGCTTTAATTAATGCTTTGCTTAATTTACACGTGTTTTGCTTAACTTACACATGTTAAGTGCTTAACGTCAAACGTTGTGTCTCTGTTATGTTCGTATTACAATTAACTGAATTAATTAACGTGTTTTGGTTCACTCGTTTTACTTCGACTATTTTCTTTTATTACATTTTTAAAAGTAAAATTTCTTCAAAGACAATCGATAGGGTCGGTGCCGTTTTGCCATTACCTCATGTTTAAATTCGCATGGGACAGTCTCAAAAGTATAAAACTATTTTTTATGTTTTTATTTTTAACTTTAGTAGCGTTTGAATTTTATGGCGTAAAATAATGAATCATTAAAAAAAATATGAATGAATGTCTAAAAACGACCATGCCAAACAACAAAATTACTTAAAAACATAATACACACTTTTTCTTTATAAACTTCTACTACTATTATCTAGAATAAACGCTAAAAATGAGACAAAAAATATTTAGTTTTAATAGTTTTTTTTGTTCATCGGTAAAGCACATCTTATTATTTAAAAACTCACGATCAGGGACAATTTACAATTTATCACCAAATGCTGTATGTATATAGTAATATGTATATAAAATGAAATAACTTAAAACATATGTTCTAAATTAACATCATATGTGAATATCTTTTATAACTATTCAGAAAAAATTTACATTTTCACAACCAAATGTTTTACAAACCAGTATAAGGCTTGAAGGGTTTACAACAAAATGGCTCAAAAATAACTGAGCCACTGGCTTTAGATTTAACTATTAAGAATTATCTGTAAAAATCTAAATTTTCACTACTAAACACTGTATATAACACTGGCTACAAGGAAATATTTATATATTCCCTCAGGGCTCCAGGTCCTGGCCACAGCTTCACATTACTGGCCCCTGGATTCAGTGGAAGGGATTCATGGCCTCTCTGACCAGATTGGGAACAGAACAGGTCATGTGAATGGCTCTAACATAGGTGTGTGGATGCTTTCTTTCTTTTTTTCCATCTCTTTCTTCCTCTCTCTCTAACTCTCTTTCTCTCCCTCTCTCTCTCTCTCTCTCCCTCTTTCTTTATCCATCTTTCTCTTTCTGTATTACTTCCACACTCTTTCTTTCTCCCTCCCTCTCATTTTTCTCTCTCTCTCTCTTTATCCATCTTTCTCTTTCTGTCTTACTTTCACACTCTTTGTTTCTTTCTCTCTTCCAGCCTTACTTTTTTCTGTTTCTTATCTCCGCCTCTTTCTCTCTTTTTTCTTCTTTCTCTTTCTCCATCTCTATCTTCTTCTCGCTCTTTTTTTCTTTTTCTTTCTTTCTATATTTCCTTGATTCTCTATTTTTTCTCTCCCTCTGTCCTTTCATTCAATCTTTCTTTCCCTCTCTCTCTCTATTTCTCTCTTTCTCTTTATCCATTTATTCCTCTCTCTTTCTCTCCTACTTCCCACTCTTTCTTTCAGCCTTTCTTCTACATGTCTGTTTTCCCTCTCTCTTGTTCTCTCTTCCTCCCTCTCTTCATGTCTCTCTCTCTCTCTCTCTCTCTCTCTCTCTCTTTGGTCTTACTTCTGTATTTCTTTCTTTTCTTCCTCTCTCGATCTCTTTGTTCCTCTCTCTCTTTTATTCTTACTTCCGATTTTTTCTTTAACTTTTTTCCACACAGCTGTTGAACATTCTTCAAGCCTAACGTCTTAGCTGCCCGAAATCTCGATGGCTTTGCAGCTGTCTTCAGCTCTTAAACCGAATTTATTTCATCATTCGAGTTGAAAAGTAGACTGACATGATTACCTCAGCTGTCATGAAGACAGAGTACTCTGATATTTAAGGCTGTCAAAAGTACACACAGTTTCACCTCACTGATTTAAGAGTTTTAAATGCCCAGACTCACCACTAGACATGTAATCCAACAGTTTGGTTAGTAAATAGATCAGTGGACAATAGAAAAGCAGACAAAAGAAAGACAAATGTCCACATGCCATTCCTTTTGAGTATAGGAAGGCAGTTGTTTGCTGGATAATTCAGAACAAATGCAGGGCTGCGTGGAATTCAGCTGGTCTCACACTTCACGGTATGTCTCATGTGCAAACTCACTGAATATGACTTAACAAATCAGTCCTGAAGGCCACAGTTCTGCACATGTTAATTGCATCCATGCTATAGTATGCAGCCCAAGCTATCCTCCAGGGAATACAAAAAATGGTTGATAAACGAATTTGGACATGTTACAATGCTCACCTTGTCTTCTTGAGTGCCTCACAGCACAGTGCCTCATTTCTGTCACTCTTGTATCTTGTACTGAATCACCTGTTTTGTTTTTTGTCTGTCTCATTTTCATTGTTTTGTCTACGTTCTCTCCATCACAGCTGTCAGAATCCACAACCACACTGTCCTGACTTCCCATAATTCTTCTTCTGTGTATGCCAATGACTCTGCCTACTCTAACATTTCTGCCACTGTAGGTGAGGTTCTCACACATGTGCTCTTTCTACCAAGTATTCTACTCACAGGTCTTAAAGGAGGCTCGTAGGGGGCTAAGTCTTCATATAACAACAGAAAATGGACTAAAAACAAGTGATACATTAGAGTTTATATTAGATAACTGAGCCATGCGTTTGTTAGTGTTGTTTAATCTGGCAGTCCTCACTGGAGTCAAAGCTTTCGTAAGCTTTACAAGCGGTTTTATAGGTTTCAGTGAGTTTTATTACTTTGTCCCATTTTGGAAATGTACTGTTTGTGGTGTTATTAAGTTTGTATGCTTATTTAAATTTAAAATACCAGCCAAACCTTAATTACATTTTTTAAAATATACTCACATATTTATATGCACGATGTGTATGTGTTGCTCTGTGTAAGAAGCTACAGATAATTTGTTAAAATAGGCCATTTTCAGCTTGAAATAAATAAACCTGCTAGAGAAAATAATAGTTATAGTATATGGAGGAAAGAAAGTACCAGCAATCATGAAATGATAATTAGTAATTTAAAATAACAAACATTGAATGAATGAAATAAATGGATAGTTCATAATAAATAAAATAAATCATGTCATAAATTACATTAAAAGCGGAACTTAAAAATGTTTCTTTTATTTATTTCCACTTTTAATCAATTTAGTCACAGTTCATTTTTTATTTGAATATTGGCACTTTCTCTACTTTTCTTTACCACGTTTGTTCTGCATCTCTAAATTCTGCTCAAGTAACAGCTTTAATTTGTGATTTACATGAAGAAATAGAGCTCACATCAAACATTAAAAGACTAGCCATGTGACATCACTACAAAAACAAAAATCATGCTTGAAATGAAGTGAATTCAAACTTGATTAAGTTAGTTTTCCAAATCCTGAAGCATTTTGGATCACACAAATCACATCAGAAGAGTCTTTACAAGGTGGTGTAGTGTTGCTAAATTGGAAAAATCTTCAGTTCCTACCAGAGTAAGAGTTTCCAGAGATGAAATCAGATAAATTAACTCGTTGAGTTTATTCCCTGAATTGTTTAATTGAATACTGTGAGATATACATTAATTAGGCAAGCAAACCAACAAAACACAGGAAATAAAAAAGGATGAGAATACAGCCCAATATGTGAGATATATTGTGACAAAACAGTTTGTCTACTGAATATAGTATTAAAAGAAGCATGAAAACATGCTATAGAATAAAAACATAAAATTTAGCTAATTTTAATAACAAGTAAGTCGCTGATTTTTATTTCAGCAAATTTAAATTGTTTAAAAATGTAACATTGTTAATTAAATATCAGGGCTATTTTAATGTATGGCTCTAGTTTCAAGAAACTCTTAAAGCCACTCAGGATACCTTGGATCTTCCTGCATAGATGGATGTTCACTTCACTTTTACTCTTTGTCTGTTTGCTGACAGAACATCTGTCAGACACTTTTTCCAGCCTGTCTCTTCTATTGTCAGCCTTTCTGTGTTACTGAACACACTTTTCTCCAACATAGTTTCTTCTCTCCAGTCATCCATTCTTGCTTGGATGATGTTGCGGTCCCATCTGATCCACAGAGCAGCTTTAGAGGTCTCTTGAAGGTTTTAACTTAACGGATGAACATGGTTTCTCTTGTAGCATATACACGTTGATGGAACAGCTTGGAGACCTTAAAATAACTATTGCTGACCCTAAGCTCAAGGAAAGACTGAGATTATATAACCACGTATAGAAACATAAAAAAACATTAGACATTAAATCAAACATTAAAGCAAGTTCTAGTCATCCCAGTCCTTTGTGACTCTCAGATTTAGCCAGGAATCTAAACATTCTGTAAAAAGAGAGACTAATGAAATCTCAGCTAAACTACAAAACTGGCCCTGTTCTGACTTTGTGGTTACATATATTCAAAGAAATTAAATATAGAACCGTTTTAAAATATTTTTTTTTATTTCTAAGGAAAACCAAATACTAAACTATGTGAATCTATTTGTCTTAACTGTACTATGTGTGGAGAAAATGCAGATCAGTTATTACCCAAAATCACTGTAAATGTATGTTTTAAAGTAGTAAACTTTGACACAAATGCACTTTAGAAGTTCTCATGAGTTTGTTGTCTGATCATAGCCAACTTTATTAATACAAAGTAATATTAAGAATATTGATATAAATAATGCCAACAATGTTGGATAAAATTTCAGAGATGGAGTTCAAAAGCTTAGTTTAAAACCTCGAGTATGTCTCTGAGCACCTTTCTGTAACAAATTAAATAAACGACTGTCTTCTCCAGCAACATGTATCCGTATGTACCAGATTTCAATCTCAGTCCTGGGCCATTTGGAGTTTCGGAGTGATCTAAGCAAAGCTTTCAAAAGAAACTTAATTGTTGACATTGGCATTTAAGAAAATGAGTGTTACACCCTTGGGAATATTTTAAATGTCTTACTGATTATTAAATAGATGTAATCTGATTGAGGTCAAAGGTTTTTTGATTCATTACATTTTTCTAGTTAAAGATATCTGCAGTCGTTAACTCAGACAACAGAGCAAATAGTTATATATTTAACACATGTGTAAAAATAAAAGTCATAGTCTGTATTACATGAAAACAAAAAAGCCCTAGTTCCAAGTATTTTAAATTTAGACATACAGAATAAATAGTACTGTCCTTTCTGAATTGCATTTCAGTTTCAGAAGTTTTCAGAAATGCTATTCTTTCTCACTTTGTAGACATAGTGGAAGGAATGGTGAATAAGGGAATCTATTTGAATGGCGATAATGGGGCCACTTTCCTTCACTTTGGAAACTACAAGGAATCCTGCATTAGTGATCCAACTCTTTGTGGACCTGCTGGTGAGATTTTATTGTCCTTTTTCTCACTTGTCTGTGTTTGTAGATGTGTATCAATACCTTTATATGGCCATAGACGTGCTGTATGACAGCTGAGTAATGTGCTTCTCCGGTTTTACATGATGTAATAAAACCTAATGGTTCAAAATTAAATTTATATTCCTCAAGAGCAAATACATCAGCGTGAATCAAGAGTTTTGTGCGTGAACGTTGAAATCATCTGGCCTTCATCCACTGACATCTGCGCATGTTCCATTTCTTACAAAATCAAAAATATTTAGCATTTACATTTTCTGAGACATGTCCTACAGGTTTGTTTTTGAGGAAGGAGCCTGGATCTAATAAAGAAGCTGATATGAATAGCAGTCAAATACAGCCAGAGGAAAATTTGACTTGAAATTTGAACTTAAAGGGAGGATGATAAAAAGAGGAACCAAAAATCATTTATATTTTGACATATGAGAACTGAAGCAACAATAAAGCAACATTGAAAGCTTCAGGACTCTGGACTTCCTAACATATAGTTTTTTCAATAAAAGGATATTGAGAGAATGAATACAGTTAAACAGACTGGAGCACCAAGCTAACTTTATTTTTAATTTTTATTTTAGATCATTCATTTGGTGAGGACATTTTGTTTTCAACCACTCCAGATTGTTCTAGCTGTCCATGAGATTCTTGGAAAAAGAGTCTGTGTAGAAATTCAATTACCGGACCTCACAAATCTTCTAAAACAGCTCTGATTCAGCTCTAATGGTTGCCTTCAATCTGTGTGACAGTGTGTTGAAGAAAAATGTAACAATCCTACTACATGTAACTGCAATTCCTTTGCTGGCCCTTTAGTACTGATGTAAAAGGGATTTGATCCTAAAGACAATCCACATTTTTTTTATATGGAGAATATGCTATTATAATATTATAAAGGTGCCCTATTATATATTTTTCAAAGCATATATGATAATTGTTGGTCCCCTCTAGACTAGAACTGCACATTTTATGAATTTCAGAATGCAGTATTTATTGTATGTTTTTGAATCACCTCATATATTCACATATGCTTTCATTCATTGCTTCTTACCATCACTTACAGAGTACCGAGACTGTGAAAATCAGAGTTTGACGTAGCACTTCTAACTTTTATGATACAATAAACATTCATAGCGATCTAGATAGTTGCATCTGTATAGTCTGCAGCCCTATATCAAATTCCTGTGGATCTTTTTGACCGATTAATTCCTTTATAATAATAATAATAATAAAATAAAGCTTTTACCTCTGAACAACTGAAAACACACTTTCTTAGCACTTTTTTTTGAGTCTGCTCTTTTTGGAGCACAGGTGTTCATGTTTGCTCTGTATAGAGATGGGCTGCATTTTTGATTAAAATTATTGGTCAGTGGCCATCAGTGGCCAGGACTTAATTTATTGTTTTGTGTGTGTGTTTTTTTCTTTTCTTTTTTTTTTTTTTTGCATCATTCGCATTATTTTACCTTCATAAAATTATAAACAAAATAATACCAAAAGGATTTGGTTTTGCAATACTCCCAGCTAGTTATACATTTTATTTTGACAAAGCTAATTAAATTTTTTTATTTTAGTTTGATTATAAATCCAATTCCTACTGCCTACCAGACAGAAACATGTCTGATATATAATTCATTTCTAGGCTACTGAATAAAGTAACATCTTGCCTTTACTGTGGCATCACTGAAAGAACTGTTAATAGCCTATGCAGCTACTTTATTTTGACCATAAAGTGTGAAATACTGAAAACGATAGTCAAGGTCGGCTTTTGAAAATGCGAGAGTTTTTGCAGTGTTTATGGCTGACATAATGAGGACTGTGTTACTGTTCACAGGGCTAAATTGTGTTAACTCAAACTTAACATATTTAGCTACTTAACATAGATGTTAAACAGTGGCAATATTCAGTTCACTTTTAGTAATACACACATATTTGCTCTCTCAATACAGTGAAGGTTTTGGACAAGACTAGGTAGATCCTTGTCTGTCTGATTGGTAGTTTTGAGAGTGGGTTGGTTGGTTACAGACAGTTTTCATTTTTCAGGGGCATCATTATTATCTCTGAGCTGCTTTGCTCACACATTGAAAGGATGAAACTGTGACGATGCTAAACTGAAACTAAAACAGAAACTAGTTTGGAAGCTTCTGATTGACTTACAGTAGATATTGGAATATAAAGTTTGACTGCCAACTAGTGAATTGGCATTTTTTTACCCTTTTTTTAAGGAAAATTTTTTGTGGATGTACTTTTTTTTTTGGTGACAAGTAAAGAAAAACCTGTGTACACAAGGCCCAGGTTGTAAAATCTTACATAGACAGTAATTGCATTACAGTATGAGACTCCTGACTGGGCTTTCACACAAAGCAACAAACAAGCAAACCTTCCCGCTTGATAAAAATAATATCACTACAAGAGAAACCCCCTCATTGGTTGTGGCGAGCTCAAAGTCCGTCTGGGTTCTAATTTCTTTTTAACTCAGGCAAGCAGGCTGGTTTGCAGTATCTTGTGGCTCTCGTCAATCACTCCGCAATGTTCACATTTTTCATACTTCATAGCCTGGTCTCTTTGCGCCTGCGGAGTGCAATGTCGCGTCCTCACTTTGACTTTACATATCATTATATGTCTTTACATATCAAGTCATAAGCTGTTGCCAGATCATCCGCACTTGTTGTGTAACCACAATACGATTCTAAAGCTTTTCCTATATTCTTTGCCAGGAATAACCTTCTCCTTCTTCTGGAAGAACAATGAGTTGGAGTCCCGCTTTGCGATAGCTTCTGGAGGTAAAGTTGTCTCCAGCGGGTTCTCTGTCTACTCCAACCCGCATGGAGGATATGTGGAGTTCTATACCAGGGGAGACTCTAAGACATGGAAAGCACACATCAAGCTCCCAGGTGTGTATTTCTGTTTGTGTGAGCGTGGAAAAGGCATCATGTTTAGGGCTGGTGTTGAATATCTGTTTATACGGTTCTCAGCTCATCTCTGGAGTTTTCCCATGATCTTGAAATATAGTACACAGAGACTCATCTTAAAATCCATTTTGGTTGCAGAACCATACATATTTTGAATGTATAGTTTTGCATGTAACTAGATTGATTACATCCAGATATGTAAAAGCATGTGAATCGATGTGCTCTGCTGGCCATGGTTTCAGCTGCTTGCTAACTGTGAAAAGAGGTCACAGTGAAAGTGTACCAATTACTTTTTCATAGCTTTGTATAATTAATTAATGTGCCATTTTCTTTAAGATCTTTCTAAGATGAGTTACTTAAATACTTTTTTATCATGGTTATTAGTTTACTTAATTGTCATCCATGAAGACAGATTATAGGGGGAATATGAATGTAATACGAATCATACAATTAGTTTTGGGATTGCCAGAGATTGAGAAAATGCTCCTAAATGTTAAAAAATGTCCATACCTGCTTTAGGCTGACCCACAAGCAGTCTTCATTTCTCAGTTTCTGTTCCATTTCAAACTAATGTTTAATGGCTTTTGACACCACAAGTAGATCTGGAAAAAATCTCACTATTATCTCTTTACTCAAATAGTTTATACATGTGGTTGAGTGTTTGAAACTTGATTTGATCTCTTCTACTCTTTTCTTTCATCTCTGTTCTTCATCTAGGGCCCTTCTGGACTCATGTGCTCTTCACATGGACCCAAACAGAAGGTTTGAAGGTGTACATTAATGGTACATTCAATGTTGAAGATACTACAGGAAATGTTTCCAACAACTACGGCGATCCCTATGCTGACCTGGTCATTGGCACTGGAAACACTGGGAGATATAAGCAGTACGCTACAGGGGCCTTTGATGAATTTGTGATTTGGGAGAGAGCGCTGTCACCTCAGGATATTTGGATGTACTACAAAGCAGCCATTGGTATGTTATAATATATATATATATATATTATATAGGTATATATATATATATATATATATATATATATATATATATATATATATATATATATACCTATATATATATATAGGTATATATATATATATATAGTAATCATAACGATTTAGATTTTATTCTTCTGTTCATTTTTAGAAAATGCTTACCATGTTTTGACAATAAAAAATTATTGAAAGCCAGTTAAAGAGTGGGCTTGTGCAAAAAATCACTCTTATTTGTACGAAAAATACATTTTATTACAATAATTATTGATTTCGACTGATATAAAAAAGCATTGTGATCAAAATTTTTGACCATATAGTTTTGAGTTCAGTACACTTAGCTCACCCCTTTCAACTTATTGGGCAATTTCGCAGCCTTAGGAGCTACATATCATGAATGGTGGGTCTTGTTTGTTTTCTGACAATCAACTGCACCTACTGCTAACTTGTTTGCTGGGAACCTGTTTATTAATTTGAAAAATGCTGTATGTATTAAAGTGCACTCACTATCTTCCACACATTTCCTAAGAAAACTACTGATACTGACACAACATAGCCCAGGGTTTAATTGTTAAGTGTACAAGAATTTAGATATATTCTGGATATGAATAGCTATGATAATATAAATTCGATTAGGGCCTAATTGTCTGCAATCCATTGGGAAAGTGTTCTAGGGAATCACTAACTTTCAAAGTAAGATACAGCCGAGTATCAGGGTGCAATGCAAATGCATCTATAGGATTGAACCATATAAAGTCTTCAAATTAAGTAACAATACAATGTTACAATCACATTGCCTACTGTACCTCTTGCTTAAAGATTTAGTGCAAACCACATTCTCTTATGAGCTTGCTCCTGTGTATGTGTCCTAGACACATGTTGAGTTTGCTCGTAACCTTGCATGTCTTTACCTTATATGTATATGGCGCCAGGGCAAGTTTTATATCAGGGCTTTTGTTTTCTTTTAAACTGCAAGGAAACATTACACGTGAAACTGACCGGAAGTAATGGGAATTTGTGAATTTGGCAAAATGCACAAGAATAATAGAAAATAAATATATTTATTTATTATTGCTAAATTTCTCTCTTGGCAGGGGGCTAACTTTAGGCTTTGTTATTTTGGGATAGAATTCATGTTTTTATTTAAGTAGCTTGATATTTTGACACTTCTGGCTGCAATGAAAGGCAAAGTACAGTCATTAGGCATCTCTGCTTTAGCAGAGAGCTTATAAAGAAGGCACAGTGAATGTGACACCTGTTTTCACGTCTGTATCCCAACAGGTCTGATGTATTAGTTCACTGACATGTAGTGTAGTTTAAATTATGGGGATTTTTTTTACTGCATTTAAACGGTCCAATTTAATGTGCTTATTATTTGTTTTAGCCAGTTGGGAAAAGCTTGAAATTGTTTAAAGATTGAATCAGTGTAAAAAGGGCTTTACAATATGACTTCAATCATTTCCTAAGCTGAGATCTGTGTATATTCTTGCTAGAGTAAACAATCTTGTTTGAAGGAGTAAACAGTGACAGTTAATACAAGTTGTATAAAACAACTCACAAGTATAAACAATTTTCCTAGGCTGAGATGTAGATCTGCATATATTGTTACTAAATTAAACAATCTTGTTGTAATGGAGGAATCCGTGACTTTGCCAAACCACCTCACTAAGTTGAGATTCAGATTTGTTCAAATTAGGCTGTAAATAATCTTGTTGCTATGGAGGATTCAGCAACATCATATTCTTTTTACTTTGTTAATATCAGTTATATAAACCACCCCACAAGTCTGAACTATTTTCCAAAGCGTAGATACAGATCTGCGAATTTGGTTGTAAGGGTAAAAACTCTTAAACTGGTCTAGCCCCAAACTTTTTCCTATGTAATATTTTTCTTCTCTCATAACAGGTGAGAGTGTGATGTTGACATTCCCCACAGAAGCCTCCATTAATATCACTGCAGCATCCGATCCAGAGCACCAGGTAAATTTCTCTGATTAGGTCCTAGGCTCTTCAGGTATGCTCATGGGAGTAATTGAGGTTTTACTGCTGCATTTTGCTTTTGTTCAATTTCATCTAAACAAGCAAGAGGTAGTTCCCCTGAAACCGTATAAAATAGACATAGCAAGTGTACACTGTTCATACAGGCTGAGATCTAATATTAACTGCCATTATACCAAACATTCATGTGCTATACCTAAGCAGAGCTTGTTCATCCTGAATGCACTACAAGAGTAGGAAGCATTGCTCTGGTTTCAGTAGCACATCAAACATCAACAGAATTTTGGATCTTTAAGGTTCTTTACATTAAGAATGGAGATTACGTCAAGTGTAATTTCCTTGAAGGCTTGTCAATAAGTGTCAGGAGAATAACAGAGGACCCAATTGCAGTGAGAAAACTTATTATTAACTAAAAACTACAGAAGCACCGTCTTCTGGGTATCTGGAAAGAAAGAGCTAAAACTGGAACAACTAAATGAGGAAAGCCAATACAAGTAGCAACATGAACATAGAAATCTACTTTTTCAACTTTAAAGTTAAAAATCTAGATTTTTCTGTCATTTTTCAGTGCAATAGAATATTCAAAAGCACATGCAGCATATCAACAATATATCCTGAAATTCTAAAATCACCGATGGGAGACACACTGCTCCTGCAACAGACTGAAACTGTGCAGCTGCACTGATACTGTAACATATGTTCCAAAAAAAGAGGCCCTGCATACTCTAAACACATATTGCAATGTGAAAAATGCCTGACTACTGATCCATTCACCATCCATTAGAGGTATCAAAAAGGGACTGTTTTCTTGCAAGCCAAAAACTATTTTTCCACCTATTTTAAGGTTGTCCTGGTGTTTCAAAAATAGCTTTCAGATATGGATGGTTGGACTAAACTTGAGCTTCATTTGAAATAATAGAAAACTCACTGCTTTAGTATAAACAAACTCATGCCAATAGGTCCTGATTGTGTCTCTGTGAGTCCAGACTAGAGTCGCCAGGCTAGGGGTGTAGATAGATAACACCACAAAGTACAGTAAATACCAGGATTATTTTACATATTTTACTGGGCAGTGGTTATCAACTGAGCTGCACACAAACCACAATGAAAGTAGCATTATTAGAGATTATAAGTATGTCAAAAAATCCAATCGCATGAAATCATGTTAAGTTGAAGGAATATGTGAAAAAAACATACCTCCAATACATCTGAATCTGTAGTGACCATAAGAATAAAAACACTTCTTTTTGAGTGACATGAAAGTTGTTATGAAATGTTTTCAATTTTCAGTTTCCAAATTGAAATTATACAGCTAGCAAAAAAGTGGTCAACTGTTTCAGTGCATTACCAGCCCAACCCCTGTTTACCAAACTACAACCCTGACCAAAACTCAATATGTCCAATTGAGGTATGGAGGAGAATGCAAGACTTTGAACACAAAACTTACAACTATCAAATTCTTAATCTGTTTTTTAACATAAAGATATAAAATAGAACTATTCTCTGACAGCTTTCTCTATCTTGTTGAGGCTTAAGGGAGAGAAATTACTTGGTGAATGGATTCTAAAAAGTCCTTTAAAAGAGCACTGGTAACTAGACCAACAATGTTAGAAGAACAATGATTGATTAGACCAAAATGTGGTTAATTGAGGTCCAGGTGGTGACCAGGGATTAAATGAAAGTATAAATACACACCTTCATATTGATCAGAATTAATCTCACTACGGACAACATCCTGCTTACTGAGTTTTTACATATAGTTAGAGCCTTCATCTCAGACCCCCACTTTTTTTCTGCTGCATCTGTGATCTGGCAAAGCTTTCAGATAGAGTCTAAAACAGTATATTGAAGACTAACCTAAAAGCAATTTTCTTTAATTAGTCTTTTTAGGCACTTTTAGACTGGGAATGTCTAGTCTGTTCTGTTTCTGTGAACAGTCACCCCCCTTCCTAAATCCCTCACAGTTTTATAACAATGCAGTACTTCTGATTTTTTTCAGAAATGCTTATGTAGTTACACCATTGGAGTCATGTCATAAAAGCCTCTCATATTGTCTTTGCGTCTGTTATTATATCACGTGAAACACAGGAAACTTCCTCTTTTGAACCACATGTCCCGCCCATCTCTCCGCTAGACTGCTTGACCTGTTTCCGACACTACCTCTGGAAGTGGTGTTGGTCACTCGGTTTACTTCCTGAAAAGAAAAGGATTGCTTTGACACACACAGCAATAAACTGTTACCGGAGCCAAGTGTTTCTGGAAACGGGATATAGAAACCAGTCTGAAAGGGCTTTTAGTTTGTGAGGGAGATAAATGGTCTGTGAATGCAATGATGTACTTGTTTTTGAAATTGTTGTGCTTTTAACACTGTATTTAGTAATAATCCAGTGCTGTTGTTCATGTTTTTAGTGTTATAAAACCTGTTCAGACGTGAATAGTTTTCAACACAATGTTCAAGTTTGAAATTTTCTTATACGACATCATACGATGTCAATGCTGATTCGGGTGGGACTAATTTGCTAGTGCTTTTTACAGTGATACAAGCCTCCATGTTCGATTACAATCGTGATTATTCATTCATTCATCTTCATGTTCATCTTCCGGGGTCGCCACAGCGGAATAAACCGCCAACTCTCTGGCATATGTTTACCAGCCGCAACCCATCGCTGGGAAACATTCACACACACATTCACTCTTTAACACTATGGACAATCGTTCTTACTCAATTCACTTATACTTATATTCACTTTGGACTTGTGGGGAAACCGGAGCAGAAAACCCACGCGATCACGGGGAGAACATGCAAACTCCACACAGAAATGCCACCTGCCCCAGTCGAGCCTAGAACCAGCGACCTTCTTGCTGTGAGACGACCGTGCTACCCACTGCGCCACCGTGATGCTAGAATCGTGATTAGAATGTGTGAGCTGTGTTTAGTCACATGGCCTAACAATGGTGAAATAGCATTGAAAAATAAATATTATATCAAACAACAAACAGAAAGTCAACACTTTTGTTGAATGTACAATGTTTTATAGTAAATCCACCGAAATACACATATTTTAAGGTATACCATATCGCCATTATGTCATTGACTGATGAAATAAAAATGGTGTTACCTGAAACTTAACATTGTTTTTCTATTTGGCTCTTTGCTGGTTTTCATCCTTATTCAATGTTGTAGACTAAAAGGTTTGTAGCAATATATGAAACTTTAATTCTGGTGAGCCAGAGATTCTCACTGAAAATTTCTCTCAGATTTCTCTCAGTTGTGAGAGAGAAAAACAAATATCACAGAAATCCAAAGTACATTGGAGAAATTTCTCTGATGACCCCCTGTTAAACTAGGGCTTTAATAGGGCTTTAAAATGTGTTTTAACCTAGTTTTACTTGTATTTGAACAGCTTTTGTTTTTATGCCCATGCAGTGACCTTCAGAGTCATGAAAGGCAACAAAACTTAAATGTAGTATTTTTATTAGTCGTAGTAAATTTAGTTTGGACTGTCACAAACATCAAATGAAAATATTTTTTTTCACAGAGGAGATAACTATTAATATTTAATAACTATTAAATTATCTGTAGGTCTAGATTATCACTGAAACAGAAGAAGTTGTTTTGAGCAGCAGTTCTTTTCTCTTGTGGAAGGGCATTCCACACATTGGTGATACTTATTTCCACATTATTACTCCTGTCACTGTTGTGGATGGAGCCCAGACACAAAACATAGAGAGTTTCCAAACATAAGTCACACAAAAATTGGATAATGTAGATGAAAATCTTGTAGTCAAGCATCAGAAATATGTGAACATATATTTTAATCAAAATTAAAAACAAGAAAAATAAACCGTTTCATTGTTTTATTTTGTTGTTAAAAATATTTTGCCTTTTTAATTTTTCCTTTTTTATCAGATGCTTTTTTCTCACAAAGATTGCACAGATTATCTGGAAAAATGGTAAACAAAGCACTTGAACATACATAACTAGAACTAGAAAGAGTCAAATATAAGCAAAAATCTGAAATAAGAAACAAAGATGTGGATTTGTGTCTAATCAATAATTGATAAAAGATCTGGGGAATTGGGGTGGTGATATTATTGATGGCAGTTGAAGATCATTAGTGAGATCTGTTGATGAATGAAAGTGTGGCTAAGTATTCTGGGAAATTAATTTCAAGGAAGGAAAACTTGCAAGTCTATTTTAATTCCTACTGAACCCACATAACCAGTGTGTTTTGAAAAAAAAAAGTTTTAATTCCGTAGAATGGAAGTTGCTATAAATTGTTTGGAAAGCCATTTCAAGTTTTTTTTAGATAAAAATGCGCATGTTGAAATGTATTGTAAAATGAGAATGTAATGAGAGCATGATGAGAGACAGTCTGTGATCGTTGTACAAAAATACTGCTGACTTAATTTGAATGCCACTAAATTATGCCGGTTATTCAGTATGCTGAAACATTCTCTAAAGAGTTTCAGCAGTGACCAACCCCCCTTCCCCCGAAGGAAGTTATGATTTTCTGAGGAAATAGGAGGATATTTATTGACTGTCTTGTTTTTCGGATTGGTGAATTGTAAACATGTATAATTATTTATCTACAATTTAAAGTGATTTATGCAGCGGATGTCCTTCCAGCTGAACCCATCACTGGTGAACATCCATACACACTCATTCAATCAATCAATCAATCAATCAAGTTTTTATATAGCGCTTTTTTTAGCAGTTGCTTTCAAAGCAACTTCACAACAAATGTGTATGTAAATAGAATCTTTTACCTGAGGTGCTAATACAAGCAAAACACTTTTTTTTCAATCTAATTGAAATATGCTTCTTTCTTGTCTCTTCCTGGCTGATTTTGTTTTGTCGTGATTCCTGCATCAGAGTTAGTATTCTGTTTATGGTCCCCACCTTAAATTGAAAAGCCAATTTAATTTAGAAATTATTTTCTAAACCATCAGATGGGTCAGATTTTAATGGGTTGAATATTTTCTGAATTTTAAGAATGAATGTTTTCAGAAATAGTTTCTGAATCATGGGATGTGTTAGTGTTATGGCTTATTAAAAAAAATTAACCCTAATAAAAAAGTGGAACATTTGAGTAGAATCTAATCTCACTGTAAAACTTTCGTTAACAATTGTTCAAAAATGTATTGCTGCCAGCAACCTGAATTGGTCACCAGGCCACTTGGAAACCTTCCACTGCTCCTGATGTCCAGTCTGGTAGGAGTGTCTTAAAGAGCGCTAGTTAAGTCGAGTTCTTTCAGAAACTAAACTAGTTTCCAATGACAGAAATTATGGGGTGGAGTCAATTGGATGCTATGACCTCAGCAGAATTGAATGGGTGTTCACTGTTTTTTTGGGGATTTTAGGGAATGCTTGGCCGAATTGGGTGTAATTGGGTTATTTGTTGTTGAAGATAATAATTTTTAGCAATGACAAGACTCGCCGTTCTGACACTTTTGTTTCGAAGCTGATTAGCTACTGCTGAATATGTCATAGCTAATCAATAAAATTTTTCAAAATAGCATGTTTTTGGTGCAATCAAATGTCAACACTGACCCTCCAGGAATCACACAATGCTCCTTTAATATTGAACTTTTTGAAAACCAACCTTTCCATGGACACTGCACTCAGTGTCAGGCAGCAACTCAGTTTGTTTAATTTCATTTTAATATATATATTTATTTTCATGTGTTTGTGTGTATCACAGAAAAGTACAGAAACGCTCTGGCCTGACTCTACTATGGTGACAATGGACATCCCTAGAGTCCAGGAGCCCATGCGCTTACAAGCACTGAATCTTCTTCATTCTCTTTCGTTTGAACTGCCAAACAAGACCATTCCACAAGAAACAGCCAACAACCTTACACAGGTAAATTTTGTCCTGAAGAGAACATGGATGTTTTGAAAAAGCTTACATTTTCCTGGAAAGCATCCAATTGTACTGTATTGCGTTTTACTTTTTCTGTGAAATGAGTAGGAATGAGATGTATAATAATGCTATTCTATTTTATTAACTGCATCTATTTTAATGCAGCAACTCAAAAGTTAAAAGTCCAAAGCTCACTTTTTAGTGAGCTTAAAAACAAGTTTAGGATTCTAACGGCAATATTTCACAAATTTTAACCTAAAAAAAAGAAACAGGATAATCTACCATACATCATCATAAAATAAGATGTCTCAAAAACTACAAACCTTTATTTGACCTTTCATTTCTTTTAAATGAAAAAAAAGAGAGAAAAGTTCTTAAAGTTTTTAATTGAAAAGGCATTAATCCGCATTGCAAAACGTTTTCATAAGAGTCAACTACATACAACAAATTTTTAACTTTTAAATTGGGTTTACATTTAAAAATGGATGTTTTTGCTTAAAATCACAAATTATGTGGCTCTAAAGCAATGTTACCTCTAAGATGCTTGTGTGGAATTGTGCACCATGGCACAATTACTCACATGCACAGCTTAAAGGGAACACCTAAGAGTGAATAGATTGAACAGTGCCTTTTCATTCATCAAAATTTCACCGTCGAGGTGACAGTGAGCACTGAAATTATAATGTTTCGAAAGATATTATAATTGTGTGAATCATTTGTGCAAATTTTACAGGTCTTGCATTAGTCACTATGGGGTGTAGCTCGTGGCACAACTCCGTACTTCAACAAAGCACTGCTTCTCGTAATTCTTTGTCCCTGTGTTTAATAAAAACAATTAAAAACACTTTGAGTTCTGGAACTTTTAGGATTATGTTACGTAAGCTTATTTGTTAAAAATCTACAATGTTTTGCTTTTTCTGTTTATGATCCCTTCCCTTAAAAACACTCTGTTGACTGATGAGTTGTTTCTCTGTACTTTTCCCAGTCTCTACTGAAGAGTGTGGATGAAGTCATAACAACCAGCGACTGGAGTGAAAATGATGAGGTATGTATTTTGATACATATATGCCTTTTTTTTTATTGATTATGTAAGTTGTGTGTATAGTATATTTGGGTGCCATAATTTAAAATAAAAAGGTAAGACTTTATAAATATGTAAAGAGAACAAAAAAAAATTTACCTTGGCCACGCAGTAGCCAAAATTATAACTTTAGAGGTCATGGTACTGAAAGCAATTACAAATCTGAGTACATCTGAATTCTGAAACGAATAAGCTCTTTGAGGATTGATTACAAGATTAAACTAAAACAAGAAAGTTCATAAAGTTGCAGATAATTAGATAGAGAGAGATTCTATCATTCTATCAATTAGTAAGTTCTGGCAATCTTAAGGTTTTCAGTGCAGTCTTTAATTGAAGCTAGCTGAATAAAGAAGTTAATTGTCATAAAATCCAATCGTCTTTGGTGGCATTTAACTATACATTTATTTTGATTTAAGCTGTTTCAAGGTGTATAGTGTACAAATATGAGCCCTTCTGACTATATTTAATAATAATACAATAATACAGCAAAAATATAAAATGAAATATTTTCAGGGGTACTTTTACTCTATACACCTCTATATTTCTGGTATTATCCAGGGATGAAAAGACTAAAAGATTTTGTACGCAAGTAAAAGTACACATCTAAAAATATACTCAAGTGAAAGTAAAAAGTAGCTTGTGAAAATGTTACATTTTTTACAGCAGAGGTTCGGTGTTTTGTTTGTAATTTTTATTACTATCGGGACTTGAAAGGGTACAAGTGTTTTGATTAGTTGTAGCATTTGTAAATGATCAAAGAAGTGGTGTAATTACTGTGAAGGTGAGTAATTTGTAGTTTTTTAGTACATTTATTTAAATGTGTATTTTTTATGTTGTTAAAGTTAATAGTAAATTTTTAATGCAATTAGCATTGAAGTATTTTTTTACTACCTGTGGTGTCCAGATATGATGGTTTCAAGAGGGATGCTGTGTTCATAAGGATGGGTCAGTCTGTTATCTGATTGGCTTACCAAGCAGTAGGTGAAGCTTACTTAAGTGGATTTTTCTCTGCCTTGATGTAATATCTGTGTGCTCGCTGGTATTGTGTTTTTTGACACTTTTACAGTTTGTAAACAATGACGATGTGGCAGTGTTGAATAATGCAATCGGCAGCTTGTCGAGCTATGTGAGCGGATTATCCACCAAAGATCACGAAAGTTTTTAATAAGTTGAGTTTATTAAATGATATCACATCTCTGTACTATAGTGAATTTACAGTTGTTAGATGTAAAACGTTAAATCTCCCCGGACATAGCAGACTTCAATACACATCATAATTTACCTAAAAAAAATCTGATAAAAAAAACATGTTCCCTCATCTCTCCATCCTGCAATATGAGCATTAGAAAGCCTTTTACTCGAGAGGTATTAAAAAGAGTTTTGAGCACACATCAGCCACTAAATGAGAATGAGGAAACTTTTTTGAGTCAGTCAGGATGGAGCAGCTAAATGCCTTGTTTTAACCGTGATTTTTGCTAACACTTCATCATGTATAAGCACTTACTAACTTGCAAAGTATGTTTTCGATATTTTAAGGTTTCCATGGAATTAATCAAGAATTTTTTACTCTGCAGAAAAAGATTCAATTTGAAATCTGTTTGCAGCAAAAATAAAAGGCCTAAAATAATGCACTCATTGGAAAATCTTTAAATTTTCTGCAAAATATCGATTTAAACATGTCTTATACTATATATTACGTATTCCCAGTGGACTGTGAGATTAAGTGTCCAAACGTAACTACTGCCGTTGGAGCACACGTGTCAGGAGTGCTGTGAGGGTTGCATCACATGGATACTGGAACTGTACCCATATAAGTTCATCAAAATTAAGTTTTTTTTTTAAATAACCACCAAAACTTCTCAGAATTAAAGTAAATACAAAAAAACAAAATCCAGATAAGAGAGAAAACTAAACAGAATTGCAACAGCAAAAGGTATTCAAATTATATTACTTGTAGAGGATCAAGAGGACAAGAAAACACAAACCTGCACAACAGGGTCAAAACTCAAAAACTGAGTGAAAGGCAGAGGAACAATATAGTACTTAACCAGCGGTGAAATTGGGCACAAATGACAAACATTACACTAACAAAGAACCATGAAGAATAACAAAGTCAAAGGGGAGTGTGGAGGCAGCTAAATCCAGGGAGATGAATTGCAAATGACAGCCACAATCCGAACACTGGAAACTAGATGTTGAGTTCATGATTTCTTGAAAACCACTAGGCCAAAACAGCTTGTTTTAATATGGCTTTCCTCCGATACTGACATATACAGTCAGGGTTGTCTGTGCATTAATCAATGCTGTAGCTTTATAAAAACTGCCCCAGTGTCCGGAAATACACAAGCTTGCATTACTGATGTTAAGAACCAAAAAGAGCCTTAAAAACCCTGGCAAGGACATTATGTATCAGAAGGTGTGTTTCTGAATGAGGAGCTTTCGATTCCAAATTGCACAAACAGCTACTTGAATATGTGTGATGTAAATGGATTTATAATGGTTCCGGGTTTGAGTACTGAGTCTGTAGTTCTCTCCCAGTTATCATCCCATCTCCAAATGTTATATATAAACTGCAAAATGGCCAAAACATACTTAATTAATCTCACACATGTTAAGTCAAGTCAGACTTTATTTCTAAAGTTCCAGACCAGGCCATTGGTGCTATCCTTGTTCTTATCCTGTAGAATAAACACATAAACAAACAATTTCAGTTGGGATACATACAAGTAAGCATAAAATGTGTACAACCCTTCCTTAATGCAAATAGTCACACAGAATAAGACTAAAAATGCTGAAGAGTTCCACAAATGTGGAGCATCCACAAATGAATCCAAGCAAACATATTTTAATTATGTGTTTTAATTCACATACTTTTGAAACTAGTTTATTTTCTGGAATCTCTTCTTGTTTATAACCTCTGGCAAAAAGTATGAAATCACCACTTTTGGCAGACGTCCTTTCAAAAATGTTATTGTTTAGAAGAAGAAAAAAATCAAAGACTTGACAACCATATTCCTTCAACAATCTGAACTGCAGGCATTACGAAATACTTTTCAAAACAAAACAAAACAAATTAAGCTGTAGTCAATTACAACTGTTTTAGAGCTCAGACAGAGGAACAACGGGAATCACACAAATCTGAGGAATGATATATGTGCTATCACTATGTACTTTGCAGTGATAAAACAAACACCTCTTTCTAATTACAACTGCCGATTAGTCTGCCATTAAAAAGAGCTCTTGCACATCATGGTGAGGTGATAAACCGAGCTGATTGAAATTACTTATGTATTCAACACAGGAAATGTGAGTTGAAACAAAGGAGAAGATTACAAACTTTTTGAAGAAAGCACATTTTCAGGAAATGTTGTAAATTATGCTGGTTGTTCACTGTCGGCTGTGTCTAAAGTCTAGAACAAGTACAGATAACATGGGAAGGTTGTAAGAGGGCACTGCTTGATCAGGAATGACGTCAAAGTGTCAAGACAAAAAATGCATTGAAAACAGAAAATGAATAACAAATAAATCTGGAACAAAGAAAAGTGGAATCATCTAAACCAGGGTTGTTTCAGAAGAAACACCAGTAGCTTCAAATGCTGTGGTCAGACTACGAAAACAGCTCCATTGACTTAAACTGAATCGCATTTTCTAGTTTCAGCCTATGCTATAACTCTGAATTGCAAAACGGCAGTGATGCACCTACAAAGCTTTGGATTGGAGAGGATGAGTATAATGAAGTCTCGTTTTAAAGCAAGATTTTGTGTTTAAGGATTGCAGTGTTGATATGAGGCACATTAGAGGCAATCATGCTGCCATTTACATGAATTGTACTTAGAGAGTGGTATTTTTTAAAAACATTCTGCCTGGTGGACTGAGTATTCACTGCCGCACAGCCATGCAGTGGGAATCAGAGCTCTCAAACACTAGTCTGACTGGTGGATAACAAGCCATAGAGGAGCTCAATTAGTGCGATCAGGTGTGTTCAGATAATTTTGACAAAAAATTATACAAGGCTACAGCAATCCTAGAATTGAGTCTCATAAAAAAAAAAACTAACACCACCAATATCATAAACCAAAAAAAATTCAGTGGGTTTATGAAAGAAATTATTGAACTTCTGACAAATGGATGATAGTGGTATTTAGTGAAAAATCACAAATCTGCATATTACAGGTGTGAGGAGCTTGAGCTTTTGCTTGGTGCCATTCCAAAGAAATGTTTAAAGTCAACTGCCTGAAGAAAACATGCTAATTTCTAGAATCAAAGTTTTATATCTGGGACAGTTATCACAGAGATGACAGCCATTACTTCCTTTCTAAATGTGAAAGGTTAGATTAATATTTTGCTCATTTCATCAATGAAAATATTTTTTATAATGCGTTGTGCCGTTGGGCAATATCTGGGGAAACTTCTCGACAGGAAAGAAAATCATTCATTGCAAGGCTGATCTGGCAAATGCAACAACAGTTAATTCATTTAGTGAGGAAATTTTCATGAGGAAAACTGTGTCAATCCATGCCTTAATAATTTCAAGCTGTTAAAAAAGCCAAAGGCAGTGCCACCAAACTTATTTAATGATTCTATATATTTTCCTTTTATTGTTAGATTGGTGAATGAAAAGTGTTTTGTGGCATTCTTGTGTTTGTTTGTTTTTTCTAAACAATAGCAGTTATTCCATACTTTTTGTCAGGGGTTATATGAGGGGATCATAGACCTATTCGTTCATATAAATAATGCCAAATTCTTCCACAGAGGAGGGAATTACCTCGAAGTATTTCAAAAACACTAATGTTACTAAAACATCTGAAACACAATATCTGGATCTGAAACACAATATGGAAGAATACTTTTAGAATTGACAAAACTATTTTTTATATCTAACTCTGAGCTGGGAAATAGATGTCTTACAAATTTTTGATGTGTTTGTATAGTGGAGTCCTGTGCTCAGCGGGCTGGTGGAGACAGTGGATAAGGTGATGATGCACATGGCACACAAGCTTCGCTCTGAGCCTGATTCCGAGGCTCCTCTGGCCATCGGAGGCAAGAGCTCAGTGGCAGGTTAGTGCTCTATTCTTAAAATTGCACATATTCTCCTCTAAACACATCTGACCAATCACACTGCACCAAGTTGCCATGTCTCTTCAAACATTCAACATATTGCTAACCAATATATCAGTTTCTGTCTACGAATAGCATTCTAGTCTTGAACAATGTTCTCGTGATCTTGTAAATGAAACAATTAAACCCCTCAGCCACACAGCTAGATGTGTTCTGGGCAAATATGCTTTCTGCAGCTCCTCGGAATCATAGACTGGGTGTCAGCAGCAGCGATACCTCTTTAAACTCTCCCACAGATGTATGTTTGGTTCTGAGGAAATTATAGTAGAGCTTCAGCCCTGCATCAAATGCAGAAACTTTCCAGACTTTCCTCTTTTTTAAAGGTGCCATGTCATGATACCGTGTCTTTTCTGACATTCCTGACATCTCGAAGTGTTGTTCCCTGTCTCAAGTAGTATTCAGATAAGTTCATGCATGTTTGAGTAATCCTTTAACCCTTTTTTCTGAGCCGAAAACTGCTAGTGTTCTTTATCCCCGCCTATTTTCCTTATCCCCGCCCCGCACAGCCCCTCTCTATGATGAACAGGAAACGTGGTTTGACCCAAGAGTGTGACAGCAGCAGAATTGCTGGATTACCAATTAATGAGTTTATTCGACAGAAATTGCTCGATTTTGTGTCTGCCCATCAGAGAAAACTTGGAAGGATAACTTTTGCCTGTGACCAACACTTCACATTCACCTGGTTCGTGTTTATTGATTTAGAGATCCTCTCAGTAAGAGTTAATACATTTTATATTTAATACATTAGGCTTAAATACATTAATGAAATACGCAATTTTAACTCTTGATACATCAAGCTGAACGCACACTACATGAATTTGTATAACCCTATAAGGAAATCTGGTTTCAGTACACATAGAGACTCTTTGCATCTTCCCTAAAATCCTAAACATGCACACAATACAACAGTCAATCATGTGGAATGCACACTACAGGGATGTTACTAACGTTACACACTAATGTGCAAAGCTTGCACATCAAAAGGTAAAGTTCTCAACCAGACCTTGTATTGGCATTTTACATAAGTACACCTATAACAAAATAAATCATTCACAAAACTGTACATCTCCATTAGAAATCGTTCAGTATAGAGTAAACCCATCTGATTTATCTGTTTCACTCTGTGGACTCTAACACAAATTATTAATATAATATACATTATTTTAAAAATTAGACATTATTTATTGCTTTGGGTAATTATCTGCTACTATGATTTTAGATAATTATATTTCATGTAGTTTGCAACATTTAGTTTGAGTCTTTAACGGGAAGTGCTCCATGGTGTCTATAATGGGAGTTGCTGAAACAAATCGCCATTCAAACAAGTCTTCTCTTGAATTTTGTGACGTTAAAATATCCCATTGAGTTTGTAAAAATAGCACTAGTTTCGTGGGCTCATATGGAAGAATGTACAAATGTATAGATTTGGCTTGTGAAATATGACTGTGTTCAAATGAGACTAATAATTGGAAACTGCAGTAAAAGCTGTGAAAGAAGAAGCAAAGCCACCATGTTATTCTCTTTGAATTGTACTTAGTTTTATACTTATCCATACATCTAATTAAAACTGACTTAGCGCAAACTCCTAATATCTGCAAGGAGCATCAGTAAAGGAGGGGTTTTGAATGCAAAATGATGCTCTATGGACACAAAATGTTTATATGAACACATGATGCTGCACAAATCATTTTGGAGTAGTTGGAAAACAGGTGAATGTAAATACTTTTAAAAAAATAAAAACTATTTTTCGAGTTTGTAAAATGTGTTGAAGAAATTAATAATGGCAATTTTTCTTGGTGAGAATATTTTAAAAACAATGGATTTAGTGTTAACGCCTTTGATTCTCTATGATATTTGATCTAAATATTCAAAACTTTAGAACTTTAAAACAAAAATTTAGTTTTCTTTGAGTATGGTTATGGGAGACTTAAAATGACCAATTGCAATCTGTGAAATGAGGTTTCACTCACTTTAAGCCAGATTACTTTGTCCTCAAATTGAAGTGACCTTTTATTTGTCCAAATGCATCTAGATTACTCCCTGATGAAGATCCCACAGAACTACAATCTTCCCAGTTACCGGTTTCCCATGCAGGGCAAGAGCTACATCTCAGTACCAGGAGAGGCTCTTACAATGCAGTGTGAGTATGCACAATGTTCCATACACGATTCTTCTGCCCACAACTACTACAAATAGTTCTCATTGAAAGCACTAGCATGGCTGGGCTGCGCGGCTTTCAGAAGATCATGAGGAACATAAATCTTTTTTTCAATAAGTTGTTTTTGAATAAGTTAAATTTGTTGTTTATCAGAATGCTTACACCTTCCATTTCACTTTAATACAATATGCGTTTGACCCTGTTGGTGGGTCAACTTCCCTCTCCTTCTTTGGCTAAATCTGAACCATGTGTTCATTATACTCTTCATAACAGTTCTAACCATCTATAAAACCTCTATTGTAAGATCTGGTGCACGAATGCAAGCTTTGGGATCAATGTGCTACCATACCTCTTCTCTAAGAAGACTACTGTACACTTCGTAAAAAGACACAAGAATGAGTGCATTGAACTCAAGTTAAACAATACACAACAAAGGTTCATTTGTTGGAGATTTTAAAACCTTGTTTTATGAAGTTATTTGCCCAGAGCTCCTCTTAATAAGAGCTCAGCAGGGTTAGTCAAAACAGAGGGATATTGTTTATTTATGCTATTAACACCTTCAAACTCTCTCATAAACAACAGCAGCTTTCACTGCTACCTAAACAGCATGTTATCATTGCTGTGGTATGGTTGAAATAAAAATGTGTAAAAGTACACGATTAGTGAAGTGAAGTAGTGAAGTAAATATTGAAGTAAATATTGAAAACTAGTGAAGTTTTTTTCTGCCAATTTGTTTTTATTTATGGGACAGTGTATAAACAGGAAAATAAGTGGGATGGGGGGGGTCAAATCACTACTCACACATAATTCAGCTCACAAAGCAACAGGATAAAAATATGTTCACAATTTACTTATTGTTTTCTTGTTTTGCTTTTCATCATATGCACGATTGTCTTTTTACTCCCTGTAATTATCATTGTTTAGGTTTTGTTACCCGTCGTATCATTAAATTTCACCTGAGCAGTGTTTTCTTAACTTGCTAAAGCATTTGAACCTGACGCCTCTCCTATAATCAATCTGTGATGTAAGAGCTCCTTGATGTCTAATAGGAGAGTCAAAAAGTATTAAGATCCAGCATTTTCCAGAGACACCACACACATGGTAGACCAATATCATCCAAAAGATAAAAAGTTAAATTTTATTAACATTTTTTCAAAACTGAATCCTTGAACATCTTTACAAGCTTGTGCTTTTACCTCAATCTGATGGATTGAGCAGCATCACATATTGTTGTTTTGGCCTAAAATGTAATCAAGTTAAATTTAACTTTGTGGTGAATATTGTGTGAAAACCAACATCTACCATATAGATACAGGTTTATTCTCCATGGAATATAAGTGACCTCAATAATAATAAAAATAATAATAATATTGATGTTTATGAGTAAAAACCATTGTTTTTATGGTTGTGACTTTGAAAGACCTGTTTGTGTGTCTCTGTTTGGTATTTAAGCCAACAAACCTAGTTTTGAACTCAACACCTTGTTTTTGTGTTTTATTTTAATTTATTTGATTTATTGTTGTTTTACATATGTCTTTGTACCATATTTTTGATAGAATATTGACAAACATCAAAAATATAATTATATACAATGTTGTTTTTCCGAAACAAATAACAAATTGGAAACTGAAAAAATATATATCAACATAAATGATTAATGACCCAACTGTTGTGCTTTACTTGAGACTGTAAAAACGCTAATGCCATGCAAATATTAATGATATTCTCTATATTAAATACGGATTAGTAGTGTTTCAAAATTAATCACAAACAGATTCTGATTAGAAAGTCTTTGATGAAGAGAGTCATATATTAGAAATAGTGATGTGATAAGAGAAATATGAGTCTGTAATTTTAACAGCAATGTCATAGCAAAAAAACATGCAGGGGTCATCCATAACGCATAATTACAGCTTTTTGAAGTAAAAGAGTGAGATGAATTGTTGTAAACTAGCTTTGTAAGTCACGTTTCAAGTTACTCCCATTAATATATCTTACACAATATAAAGTTTATCTTAAAATCTTTATGGATGTTACTCGTCACAGAAGCTTTATGACTTCCTAATTATAGTGAGAATAATTATACAATACCGGGTTGTTATGACAAAGTGAGTTTATTTATTTCACATCCATGCCCCGGTCTTTCAGTAAAAGTCTATTTGTTTACAGAAAACTTAATAATTGGTTGTCAGGGTTTTTGTCCGTTATCGTGCGTCTCTGTTCCCTTGTGCCGGTTCCGGGTTTTCCCTTCACCTCGTGGATTGTTGCGTCAATGTTCGTCCCGTGTCTAATTTGTCGTTAGTCCCTTCAGTTTTCTTCCCGCGCGTCGTCATTGATTAGTCTCCCTTTTTATACCCCTGTGTTTGTGTTGATCGTCACGGGTGCATTAATTGTATTAGTGTGCGTCACCGATGCGCTACGTTGTGACGGCTGGCAGGTTATTTTGTAGTTGCTTATTTTCCACTCTTGAAAGTTATTTATGTTCATGTTTTGCCCCCTCGTGGGTCTTTTGTTTTAGTCATATCTTTTCTCGTTGCTTTATTCTTTAATAAAGGAGTGTCTCAGGTCAAGCTGTCTCTGCGATTGAGATCTTTCCTTCCACGCACACCTCCGGTCGTGACATTGGTTGACTGTAATTTTAATTGAAGATCTGCACACACCTCATTGTGTAATTTCCCTCATTAGCTCATTTAAAGATTTTCATGAGAACACAAGACAGTGAAATAGAGACCTTAAAATAAAACTTTAGGGGTTCCTAATGAAAAACTCACCACAAAGTTGACATTTGTATGACCCATGTGTTTTTGATAAATAAATCTAAACATCTAAAAATTTTAATATCCAATCACGCAAACCCATGTACATATAAATTAATCGAGATTAGTCACAGTTTTTTTTTTGGAGTATCATAAGATTAGTTTGTTTAAGTTTTCAATCATTCTATAGAATGGAAATGTATAAACTGTCAATAAATAGATTTACTAAAAATCTAATGTTTGAAAATAAACATGTCATTGGGTTCTTCCATTCAGCTTTAAGCATATGTTCAGTTTTTTCTCTTGCGACTTCAACTTGAAATTAAAATATATGTCCAGTGTTCCTGAGGAACTATTGGTATTTTATCACATTATATAAAACAGCTGTAAGAAAAACATGTTGATCCATTCAAACACTAAAGATGTCTAGTACTCAAAGGGAAAATTCCTTTTTAGAATTTTGGAGTGTAACATATTGTCTTCTCACGCACGACATGGTCCCTCATCACACTCCTCTCATATCTCTGTGAGAACACACATCTTTCCCATTAGAGTTGCAGTGTGAGGAGCACATGTCGAATGTGTGTTAATGAGTATTTGCTCAGTGTGCATTTCAGCAGCAGCACACCACATTCTTCAACACACACCTAGAGAACATCTATATAATGCAGTGACATAACTTGTCTGTTTTTCTCTGCAGCTCAGACCACAATTGTGGGACTTTTCTACCACAAGATGCACAACTACTACAAAAAAATCAACCCTCTACAAACGAGGTGTGTGTTTGTGTGTGTTTCCTGTACATGTTATTCCCATGAGAATTTTTTTCAATGTGCATGGGTCTCTGTCTCATTTGGGGCTCTGTGTCTGATACTCCCAGTCATTATCTCGACTGATAAAATGTTCCTTCCATCTTAACACAGCCGTGATCAGTACATAACTTTATTTATTTATTTTAGCACTGCTCTGGAACTCAGTTGACCTCCTTTTATGTAAGTCTTTAATGTATCTCAGCCTTGACTTTGTAAAAGTTACAATAGTTTTTTTTAATCCAAAGTTGTTTGTAAAGATCTTTCTTCAAATGTTAAGTTAATTAAATCATAAACAATTGTTACTTAGACTAGCAGTTTACATTTTACGAGTTAATATTTCCGTGTTTGATTCATTTGTGCTGTTCAAATATAGAAGAAATGAAAGACGAAATTGAATTTGTAACTGTATAACATAGTAACTGCATATAGTTATAGTGTGGAATGTGCTGTATGCAGTTCTGAATGCAGTTATTAAGTTCTTGGTAAAACTAAATTATTAAAGGACCTTCATTTTAAATCATATGTTTAAAGGAATCTTTCATAATTTCAGATACATACATTCCTTTATACATATTTCTCTCTAGTCTTGTGTAATCACAGATTTATTTAGAAAAGGAATGACGTTAGGAATTCATTCCAAAACAGGTGTGTGTGTTTGTTTGTTTCCCTGTTTGCTTGGTAGATTTGAGTTACATTTTTTGGTTTTCACCTGTTGAGCAAACATACAAAAACTCTATTTTGGTTATTTATGTATTTAAGTATGTAATGAAAGGAAGAGTTTTCAGATGATATCAGCATTTCAGCTTTTTGATAAATTATCTATCCCAAATATTAAATACACAAATTATTACATTTAGCAAAGTAGAACATTTGAGCAATTAAAAAGTACAAAATTAGCTTGATTGAACCAGTTTGATTCATTGTGGTTGTTTATTCTTTATTTTACCTTTAGGTTTAACAAAATGTTATAATTTACAAGTTAATGCAATATTTTTTAAAATGTCCTTATTCGGGAGATTAATTCACAACAGTCGTTGTAAGGTTCTCCAGATATGATCACAGCTCGGAGTGACACCCCCAATAATCTCCATGTGAAAAAGAGGTTAATTTTAAGCGTCAATAGTTAATTACTATGGCTACACCTTTTATAAATTAATAGTTAATAGTTGTTATAAAAAAACTATTTTATTTTTATTTTTGTCAATTAACAAATATTTTATAATAGTAGCAACTTTTGTCAGGTACTGAGAATGTACTTTTCAAACTTATCTGCAGTCTTATTTTTTAACTTAATTAAACTTTTCACAGACCACTGGCACAGAGGTAGAGTAGAACTAATAATGGAATATTTATTAATCGATTATCATCTGACCCGAATGCAAAAAAAATAATTAAATGGTAGAATTGAATAACAGACAACCTTTGTTTGTTGCAAAATATTTAATTGTGTTCAGATCGTATTTTTTTATTAGATCAAATTGCCACTGCTACACTTTATTCTCACCTCAAAGAATGCCAACAAAATGCCAGAGCTCACCAGAAATGACATCGCACACTAATGTAAGTAGTTCTTATACTCAGCACATATTTCTGAAATAATATGCATATATCTAATTATCAAGATTTCAGAACTTTTAATGAATTGATTATGAGAAATAACACAGTTCCTCATTTAGCAGAGCTGCAGCCTGTTGCTGTTAACGAGTCCCCTTATTTAAACCCCTGTTTCCATTCCTTCCTTGTGAGTTTGTTGATTTATCTCGCACTGGCTTCTTCAGTTATTCCCTGTTCCAGTTACCCCGGATGTGCCAGTGTTTCTCTAGCCTAGCTCTGCTCGGGTTTGAATTTAGTTTGTTTGACTGGTTCCTTGCTTGTGTTTTATTTTTGGGATCTTTTTAGTTGGACCCTTTTTTGTTTGTTTTGTGACTGTGTTCTGGCCTATCTGCCTGTAGATTATTTTGACATTTTCTGCTCCATTAAAAGACTTTTTCTTGCAATTGAGTCTGAAATGAGTTGCAAATCTCGGATTCCTTGTGGGATGCACCTAACAAAAATAAGGTGGTTTTTGAATTTACATGAGTTTTGCTCTGAACACAGTATAATTCTATATTTTAGTTTCTCTTAATTCTCTTAATTTTTTGCTAAAAATTACTATGTTCAAAAATTTAAAATAAAATTCAAAATTAAAACATTCAGCATCATCAGGCTGCACTCCACAACACAACATCCAATAATCATGTGTCTCTTTAAATACGTTTCAAAACAGACAAGATATGTGATGACAGCCGGCCAGGATCCCACAGAAGTAGATTCTTTAAAAGTGATGCGAGACAAACCTTTGAATACAATTGTTTTAATTAATTATTTTTTTGTAATCGAGTAATTTGCCTAATTAACTGTTGCAGCTCTGACTTAAAGCAAATTAATCTACAGAAAAGTACAGAACAATGTGAAGTGTAATAACTGACATAAACAGCCCGGTGGTTATTACCTGTATAAAGTTTTGATGTGGGCAAGTGAAAACTGAAAAATGTGTGAGACTTGAAAACCCTCTGATCTATGACAAACATTCTTGTCTTCTGCAGGATAAATGAAGCAGTGTATTTTAAAGACCATAAGATCCAGATGGCCAGTCATCTTATCTCTCTGAAGGTGGAGCCGTCCCCTGCCCTGTCGCTCAATCTGTCGGTCGAACCCCTTATCCGCATCATCCTCACACATCAGCTGGTAGGAAAAGCTCAGTTTGTTACTTTTAAAATAACTCAGATGTGCAGTGGCTGTTTCTATTTCTGTGTTTATATTGCTTGTGGTTCGATTCAGTTATATTAAGGTACTTTGGAGAAGAAAGTGTTTTAAAGAAGAAAACATACCAAATGTTTTATCCCAGTTGTGGTAAAAGGTTTTCTTAAGGATAGGATGCATGAATGAGCTATTTTAGAAAAGATTGTGCCTTTCTGTCATAGCTGTCTCCACACCTTTGGGTGGAGTATGCACTCATGTTATGAGGTGTCTTGTACAGTTAGTAAATAAAGCCACTCATGATGTCACAAGCCACTCTCCCCTGCGGGGCTTACCCTTCACTAATGACGATAGGTACGTTTTTTTTTGTCTTTTTGTTCAATTGCCAATGCATGAACAAAAAAAGCAAACAAATGTGATTATTTAAACAGCTGTGCTTTCACATTCACATGTAAATCAGTAAGCCACTATATTTTTTAATCTGAGAGTTAATCAGGTGTGAAAAAAAAGCCATCATGTTTTGTTAATTTACGAGACATTAAAGGTGTCATGTGATGATAACATGAATTTTATAGCATTCCTGGGATGTTGAAGTGTTCTCTCATCAAAAAGAACAATGCCAGAGAAATTAGTTTTCGGATGTCCAGAGCTAAACCTTTTGTTTGGATTTCCAAAGAGTTTACTCATCGGAAATATCTCGATTTTGTGTCTGCTCATCAGAGAAAACTTGTAAAGATCACTTTTGTTAGTGAACAGCACTTCACATTCACCTGGTTCATCAACAAAAAAACAGTTTGATAAAGGATTTAAGATGGGGCTGGCTCTTACACCATGCGCTTTTCCAATTGTCCTGTATTCATTGTTTGGTCCACATACTAAGTGCTTTTTATATATATACTTGTGCTAGGCTTTAATACATGAATGAAATATGCAATTTTAACTCTTCATACATTAACCCGAGCGCACACTACATGACTTTTATAATCCTTTAAGGAAATCTGGTTTCAGCACACACATGACGGCTATTTGCATTTTATCTTGTCTCATATACTAAACAAGCACACAATAAAGGATGTTACTACAAGTTATTGTGCATTGCTTGCGTGCCAAAATGTAAAGATTGCAACCAGATTTTCTATTGGAATTTTACTGTATTTGTTACAAGAACACCTATAATAAAATAAATAATTCATAAAACAGTACATTAGAAATCATACAGTGTAAGAGTAGGTATGTCTGATTTACCTTGTGAACACATAGCTGAAAAGACATTGTTTCCTGCAGTTTAACATTATGCACAACTGTTTTCTGTTGATTAAAATGTTTTAAAACAATAGCGCTATACAAGTATGAAAGTGAAAACCGGTATTGTCTTGTGCCAGGATTTTGCAACACCGTGGATATTATCAGATTCATAATTTTCACGAAATCAGCTTGATGTTTTGCTTGCACACGCTCAATTTATTTGATGTTTAGACGAGATGATGCAGGAGCTGATGTGACGTGATGCAAATAAAGATGCACGGTCTGATTGCAAGTGTTCGGGTCTAGTTCCAGCAAACTAAAAGAGCGAGAAATTAAGTAGAAAACAGCCTGGAGTGGTGAGTAAAACCGCTGTTTATACAAGGCGGAGAAAGTGTTAAGCAGTCACATTTGCTGATAAGTATAAACTCTTACTCTTACATCATTAAAATAGCAATCTAGCAGGCTGTAGGTAGCAGACTTAACAAGTAATCGAAATGAGAACCCCTCAGAATGAAGTTTGAGGTGAAACGTCAACAAATAAACCTGGTAGAAATGAACAAAAATATTTGTCATATTTAACAGTGGCAAAAACCATTTTCATTTCTGTCTAATCTCGCAACTTAAATAGGAAGATTAAAATGATTAAAATTTGCCTCTAATGTTATTAGGTTCTACTAAAATGTGATGTCCAATTTATCCCATCAAATCACAATAAAATACAAATACCTTCTGGACATTGGAAAATATAGTGATATAAATTTTAACCCATGTTGCCCACCCCTAGTTTAAAGCGTAGACAAGCTAGTTAGTCACATGAGAGCGCTGTCAGTAGGGGCATACTGAAAGCACGTCTGTGTGAGGGACCGGTGTAAACAGCACATTTTGCCTGGGCAAAAATATGAGCTCATTCAAAGACGTTTTTCACCAAAAAATATTGCATTTTGAAAGTGAACAGCGCAGCTCTCGTAAAGAGGGCTCAAATATTGATTCTCAGTGCTATAATAAGGGCATATCATGGGACCTTTAATAAAGTGGATAGTAGATCAATTTAAGTCAGTAATTTATAAACATAATAAAATTAAAAGTATTTTTAAAGATAATCATTTTCAACAATTATGATTTCAACTATTAACTAAATAATCATGATTATCATTTTTTTTCCATAATCAAGCAACTTTATTCTGTAGACATGCTTTGTATAAAAAGTATTAAAAATATTTTATTTATTAATTGGTATGTAACTGACTGTATATTTGGAATTAATTGTAACTACTACATCTATAATATAACTTTATGAATTTCCTTTTAAACCAAGTGTGTTGTACAAAACTTGGCAGGCATAATCATGGAAAACATCTTGGTATGGATTTAAGCTAAAAAAAACTCTTCTATATGATTTTGAACCAGGAAAGCTGGTTTTGGTGCAAAGGAGCTCATTTGGGATGTGAGCTCAAAGGATACGAGTCATTCGAGAAAATATCCTTCTACCAGATTTCCATGGGAAGTGCATCAGTATTGGATACAGATGCTATGAGGACATGTTAACAAATCCAGCATGTTTTTGAAGGGTATCTGGAGCTAAAAATACAAAAAGGTTTTTTTTGTGTAGTATTGAATTCCACACAATTTGTATCAGCTAGCCCACATTTGACAGTTGCAATGATTCATGGTGTTACATACGTTCTGCAGAACTTTGGAATTTAATGGAGTGTTCTCAATGAAGCAAATTTAGAAATCTTCTAAAGGTTATAGCTCTTTAAGAAAACCATCTAGGTTTGTTTGTTGATTTCCTTGATTTAGTCAAAGGGCTGTCTTCCTGTTCAACACTCAATAGAGGCATTCAATGTTTTGGGATAAATGAGTGTGCCCTGACTCAGTAGATCAATAGTGCTTCTCTAGGTCTGTGATGGATTACTGTGATAGGACCTTTTGAATAGTTTCTTTGTTGGGCTTTAGATTTTGGCTTTTAGATTTTCAGATTAACTCAAAAGATTAACTGTCTCTGAAAAATTTTACATTTAACAAAATGTCAAATTTGAACGTTATCTGTAGCTTAGTTGGTTAACCATGCTGTGTGTAAAGACAGCAACTCTCAGACCGATTCCAGCTTTTCCATGAACTGATACAATCCAAAAAGCAATCCTGCGTTCACCCAAATTATTCATTTTTACAACTAATAAGTATTATAAAATGGAATTGCAGCAGAATAAACAATAACTAGTTTTCATTTTTTATTTTATTTATTTCCTGATTTGCCAAAGAAGGCAAAAGACAGGATTAGCAGTTGCTTCACATGCCATCTCTTTGAGTTACTTGACTTAAGTGTAAAATTAATGTCAGCTACATAATTAAGATTACATTAGGTATTTCATCACTTTGGTAAACAACTAATATATTAAAATTTTTTAGGCTTTGCTAGACTTTTTAGTTTGTCCATCCTGACTTTTTTTGACCATACAACCTGCTAGCATATCTTAGCAAATATTATTTATTCAGGTTGCCTGTAGCATTGTAGTGTTTCAAATTTTCCTTGTTAATCCTTATATTTTCTGTAATTGCATTGTGCAGACAAGAAGAAAATAACACTGAATCTTTCTGACATCCTGGCCTAGCGCCATAGTGCCGCAGTGATCACAGGGCTATGACGCAGTATTCATTTTATTGTTTAAATTAAATCTCTCTTTAACATTACAAATTGGCTAATCAAACTGGACTGTTTACGGAAGAAAGGAACTGCATTATAGTCTTGCAACAGCTGCAGCATTTTTGCTCAAGTAAAGTTTTGTTCTGTTACGCAAGAGCCCTTACAATATATGCTCAGAAAGGTTTGACATGTAATTTTTAATAAAATTTTAAATAAAAAAAAAACACAACACTGTGATCATTTTTCCAATTTTCTGGGACTTCATTGCTAATGGTGCCATCTGGAGTCAATAATCTATGTTGAGTTATGCTAAGTCCTGTACCCATATCTGGAAAATTGTTGAAAAGATTAAAGAATATATTTACATATATTTACCATATACTTACATACATATATACATTTTAGAAACATTGTACTGCAACACCCAAAATGATTTGTTTTCTTTTTTTCTTTTCTCAATCAGAGGAGATAAAGAAGCTACATACTGTTCAGCAAAAGTTATAATAATACAGTGAGGAAATTTGCTGTTTAACACATTTGTTTTGAAATTAGCATGCAGCTTCTTGCTAAACTAACAAACAAACAGCTTTAATAGATTTTTTTGTGCTGCTGGACATGAAACACTACAGAAACCGATATCATCACACCTGGTTGTTATTGGTTGGTTGTAGGAGGAGGGTAATAATGTTTGACATCATGACTTTCTGGCTAAACTATTAAGTTCAATGACAACTCATTTGACCAACTCTCAATTGACTCTTTATTATTTAAGACAGTAATTTGATACACAAAGTACTAAAACTCAAACATAAAACTTAAACAAATAATTTAGACTGATATAAATAAACATTTAGATTCATTAATTTACTTTCTAAACAGCTTCAAAAGTTAAACTCTTTGTTCTCTTTACTATTTAGTAAACCTTAATGGTGATTGTGATTAATAATGTTGTCATCCATTCTACTGTGTGTTGTGTAAAAGTGGCTATGTGTCTTGTAAATATGTTTGTGGGGAAATTACTGAACCACTAGTAATTTTGGTTCACAAGCCTTTTTCGCTGTGGTTGAAACTCAAGCTCAGATTTACACAGCCTTAATGGCTTTACAGATCTCACCAAACTTGACATGCTGTTTGATGTATATCTGAGGACTTTTGGTATGCTGTTTCTTGATGCAAAGTCACAAAACAAAATAGTGCTTTCTTTGTTCTTGTCCATTCAACTGCTGATTAATTTCTTCACACAGCCAGCTACCATTTGTTAATGGTATCTTCTCAACCATCAATCTGGGTAATAACCATGTTATTTGACTGTTAGAGAAAAATGTGAAGGAGGTAATCTTTACAGGAAATTTGCTGTTTAAATATAGCTTCAACCTCTTCAACCAATATGCGCTAAAAATAACATTGTTTTATTTAGTTTGCTTTCTTAAAAATTAACTGTGTGGTTTACAAATCACTTTCTAGTTCTAACAGCATTCAGGATGATGTATGTTTGAGAGTCCTTTCACAGTGCATTTTTGACAGAGCAAGTGTTGCATGTATAAACAGTCAGTATCATGCAATTTTACACTGTAGTTGTTAACAAACAAAAAGAAGTTGGGTCTGTGATTGATTTCTAATTTGCACAGTAGCACAAAATTACACATGAACCTGAAACATACACACAATCAAAATAAATAAACTTGTGTTGTTTTGAAAGATATGTTATTACATAAAACAGTGGTTAAGTACAGCATAAAACTGCTGTACTTGTACCACTAGTAATACTAGAAAACCTCTTGGTGATACTTGATGCTGGCGGCTGTCATTACTGTGTGTGTGGGTGTAAAACAAAAAATTATCAGCCGTGACGGACTGAGACATTAATCATTGCCCATTGGTTGAGTTTTATCAAGGACACTAGGCTAGTTCAATGAAATCACAGGCTACTCCCTCCAGCTTCTGCGTAAGTCTGCCATTTGACCCTCAGGAATAGTGAAAATGAGTTTGATTGTGTTTGATAAAGGAGCAATGCTGCTGCAGCCTGGGAGCGTTCTTTGCCTCAGTCCAATCTCTCATAAAGTTTTATTTTAAACAGGAGAAATTTGAAGTAATGCAGTTAAAATAGTATATTTCCAAGTCTGTTGGCTCTTTTCTTGCGCAGGTAAATCAGGGAAATCATATAACATTACTTTGAAGTTGTTTAAAAGTGAAGCTTCCCACGTGCTTTCTACCCTATGTCAGTCTGTCTGTCATGATTGCAGAAAGATGTTCTCTTTAAAGTTAATCAAAAGTTAGCTTAAAACTTCATTTTTCTTTAATGTCTGCTGCTGGTATGAAGAAATGTGTTATGGTTCTAGATTAGTTTTATCCCTAAATCGTCAGGTTTTAACCCAAAAATTCACAATTTATATGAGATTTGCACAACTCCCGGATGTTGTCTGGAGCTTAGCTACCCTCACAGAGTTCAAAACTAAATTAAAAACATATATGTTTAATCTAGCTTTCGAATAGTTGGCTCTTGGGATTTGTCTAAACGAATATGGTGTTTGAGCGCTATAAACATACAGATTGTTGAAAGCACAATGTGGTTCAATGTGCCTATCTAACCTATGTTTTTATCACTCATCCTGCAGCTGATGCTGATCACCTGCTGATTGTCTATTACTTTTTTCTTTCGTTTATTAGTTTCTGTTTTGTATTTGTTTGTTTTTTTTTGTTTGTTTTTTTCAGGTGTTGTCTGGCAAACTTTTCATTGATGGATCTTGAGTTTGTATATTCTTTATGACGAGAGAGATAGAGAGAAAGGAGGGGCAGAATTATAATTTATATTCAGACTCTATTCTGCTGTGAAAATAAATGAATTGAATAAATGAATTAATAAAGCATTTTATTAGCAATAATATTACCTCTTATTTGAACTGTACTTAACTACAGCTGAACAGGAAGCTCTACATGCTGTAGCTATACTGGTGGTACTTGGAATGCAACATTTTTTCTGAGGTGGTACTTGGTGAAAAACATTTAAGAACCACTCCCATAGAACCTCCACTGTGTGATCATCTTCACTCATGCTTTGTTTTTTTTTATATTACCACATTTCAAAGGTAACTTTTACTCCTGCAATACAGTTCAAAGCAAAATAGTGATATTGATTTGTTTTGTAAAACAAGACATAAACAAGCTAAAATGGATAAAAAATGAAAACTTTTTGCTGAAAACTTAATGATTCTGGTAAATGAATATCAGATTGTAAAGTTGATGTATAAAACAATAAATGTATGTAAGCAGTGGACGATAAACCTGTTCTATTGCTTTAATTTAAAAGTTTTTGTTAAGTTATAGTTTCAGAAAAAGCTTCAGGATTTTAATGAGTTCTATTTGGTTATTACAGGGTTTCTGGTGGGTCTTTAAAAAGTCTAAAATTTAAAAGGCCAAATTTTAGCCATTAAAGTCTTAAATTCACTTTCTTAAATTATTTTCCACAAGTCTTACATTTAGATATAAATGTAAAGCTGGTAAGTGTTTTTGCTGTTGCTTAAGTTTCCAGAGATTGAGAAAAATCTCATTATGATAATAATATAAAGTGCATAGCTGCTTAAAGCTATAGAAGTCATGGTTAGGGTTGCAAGAGAGACAAAAACTTTCATAAATACTCAAAAACATAATAGTTAAGTTTAGCACTGCCATATACTTTGAGAAAAAGCTCATAAACACTCAAATCATAAAAGTGATGTGTAGGGTTGCCAGAGTTTGAGAAAACACTCATGAATACTCATACATGATTGTTAGGGTTGCCAGTTATTGACATAAGACTCTATAATTGTAAAAAAAAAAATCTAAATGTTATTGTAAAGGTTGCCAGAGTTTGCGGACATGCTCATAAACTTTCAACTTTTGTAAAATACATGGTTGAGCTTGAGAAAACTTTCATAAATGCTCAGAAGCATTTGAATGATGATTACAGTTTTTAAATGATGGTTATAGTTTTTATTGTTATGATATAAGTCTTAAATTTGCACAAAACCTGCAAAAGCCCTTTATTGGTGCAATAAAAGTTGTCAAATTAAAAGAATTAACCTATTTTTCATGAGTTTCTACCTCAACTAAAAATAACTTTACACTTTTTTACCTTTGATGTATTCCATCACTTACTTTATACACCTAATCTATTAAAATGTATTCACTCTTTAAATCATCAATGCACTTATTCAGTCATCTACTAACTCACTTAGTCGCTTGTTCTCCCTCATAATATCCCCCACTCTTCTCATTTTCTCCAAAAGTGTCTTTGAGTTGGTCTGACGTCCCCTCTGTCTTCAGCTCCCCTCCCTCTCACTTCTTCTCAGATGAATAATTATAATCTACAACAGATGCTCTGGCTCATACAACCCCGCTATAGCCAGCGGCTGCAGATTGTGTGGCCACCTCCTTTTCTCCCTTCGCTTTGCCACTCTTGAGCTTTGCAAACTTCTCAATAGCCCTTAATATTTTAGTTCTGCCTTTCCTGAGTAATGGAATTTTTAAACTCCGATTATTACATGGCTTACACTGGACAAATCCTTGAATTTCTTTTCGTGTGATCATATGAAATGGCTTTAAGCATGTAAAACTTTACCATACAATCACCTGAGCTCATTCAAATGCATATTCAGCTCTTACTGGATTCAGGTTTTAGTGCACCAAAAAGGTTTAAATCATTTATTAGCTTTTTTGTCTTCTTAAGCTTCAGATAATGTCTGTCATTTAGCTGATCCTTTGATACATTTTCTGGGTTACTGCTTACAGCCCCTACACAGATGTTAAGCAGTCTCAACACCATCAGCCCTGTCTCACCACATGGATCTACCAATATTTATAAAAACCTACTCACACATCTACATATTTCACTCTCAAAATTAGCCGTCAGTCCTTCCTTCTCGCTCTGCTTCCCATGCTAGTGTCACATATGTTATGACTTCACTATTATTCAGTACAGCTCTGTTTGGAAACTATTATGTGGCTGGTGCTTTATAAAAAAGGCGTCTTGCAATGAGCCGCCACAAACTTGAGATTACATTTGAGGGCACAACTTCTGGTCGATTTGCTTAATTATTCATACTCAAGCTTATTCGTTCAGTTTGTTTTATTCACCACATTTCTCTGTCTGTAGAATTTACTTGAATTTTAGATAAGGCTGAGATTTATACAAATGCATTAATACATATAATGCTTATACACATTTGTTAATTAATAGATTCATATCTGCTCATTTGGAGATTGAATAAGGGTATTAAATCCAACTGCCCCATAAAACCTTCACTTAAAAGGTCAAGGGGTGTCTCTATGATGTAAAAGGTTAACGAGCATCATCAATTAAGCCTAAGAACTCGTGTATTAACTTCTAAATGTGACTGATAATTTAGTTCCACACTGAAATGGAAAGTTCTTTTTTTAATTTAAAATTAAAGTTTGAACCTGTTTTAAAGTTTTAAAGAGGATATTCATAATTATTCTGTAACCTTGTGATGACATAATCTTAATATTTGTATATATTTAATACTCAGGGTTTCCACAGAGTCTGAAACAGTCCTAAGTTGAATGTCCTAGGTGTTAACATTTTTTTACACAATGATTTTGTCCTTGTAAATGTCATCTGATATTTGTTTTTGTTGTTGCTTGGGGTTGCCAAAGATTGAGAAACTGCAACTAAACGTTAATTATTGTTTTTTTTTTATTTATAGTTAGGGTTACCATAGTTTAAAACTTAAAAGTGATCGTTAGGGTTGCAAGATATTGACATAAGATTCATAAATTATACAATATCTAAATGCTTTTTTTTTTTTGAGTTTGAAAAACTTTAAAAAAAAATTCCAAATACAGAAATTGATGGTTAGTGTAACAATGTATTTGATGAATTCTGATCATTATGAAAAAAAAAAGTTTTTATGATGTAGGTCTTGAATTAAACTAAAGTCGACTTTACAGTTGCTTGATTTGCTAAATTGACTTTGTCTCCTCAACAATAGTCTCGGCTTCAAATGTAACACCCATGGAACATTGGCTAAACATCTGATGCCTATGGAACATATAACTGGAAACACTTCAAGAATCTCTAGTTTTAGTGAATTGAGTTTCACTTTTTTTCCGCTTCTTCAGTAATCTAAGTACAACCATAAGATTGAGATTTATCAATTGTGGAAGATCAAGAGAAGCATGTATACTGTTAAAGAAAGTGTCAGCTGTGTACGCCACTAAACATTAAATGGCAGACAGTAACATTATTAGAAGTCCATTCAGTCTTGCGTTTGGTTGCCCAGAATTACTTGTTGAAAAATTTAGACAATATGTTTTGCAAATGTTTACCTGAAGCATCTTATTGCAATGGCTGTTGTTTCAGTGGTAAGTAATAGTGTTGTTTGTTTAGATGCTCTATGATTGCGTGTTAGGTACTAATGGAGACTGATGCAGAATTTATCAGTAAATTCTCCTGTAACTTTGTGTTATTTCTTTTTTCTAAATTTTGACTTCTTTAGTGTTGTTTTTGAAATCAGTTGAGTAAAGAAAATGTGTTATTCTAAAACCTACAGTCAATGATCATGATGAACTCTCCATATCTAAAACTTTTAACTTTCAGTTAAAGAATAAATACATGTGCTAATAGGATACTGTGTTTTAGGTGAGTTTTTTTTTCCAGCTGGAATATGCTTTATCAAATTATATAAGCCATGATCAAGTGTAGATAAGAATAAGGCATTTCAAATAGCACACGTTAAAGTTATTTTTAGCTGCCTGGCCTGTGAAGAATTTGCGATTTCCTGAGAATCAGATTGAGTGAACACTCTCTCCAGATCTGGCTTGCGACATATTCTTTTCTTGTCCAAGCTTTGATGGAATGGATTTCTTTAACTTTTTTGTCTATTTTGTCTAGAGAACCAGCTGCTCAAAATTACAGGCCAGTCTGTCCATAGATGTAAGTAATTACAGAGATTGTGTATAGAATGTTAAAGACCGTAAACCTACATTTATGTTTCATTATTTATATTCTGTGTTAAGCTTGGACTACACTCTGTGTTTTTAAATTTAGTCCAGTAAGGCTTTATTTAGACTGAAACATTTTATGTACCCCAGCATAGTGCAGTTATCCAACACACCGCAGAAACCTAGAAGCAGCATGTCTCATATGGTGTGTAACTAGGTTTGGTCTCAAGCAGACGTAATGTGTGAAAAGATGCTAAGCAGGCCATTCTTGTCACGTGCTTCTTCTGTGTGTTTTAGAGAGAGAAAGAGAATATAGAGAATGTTTTTTTTTTTTAAGTTTGATTCACCAGACCAGCATCTGCTTCAGTTGTAAGTGAGACATATGAGTCAAAACATTTAGATTATCTGTTTACATAAGTAACTCGTCTAGTTGTCATTTATGTCACATGTATTCTAAAATAAAATAAACTATTAATTCTGATTGCTTTTCAGATGCTTATTGATATTGTCAGAAATTACTATTAATTACATTTCAAATGCAAGAATCTCAACATTAAACTTAATATTGTTTCTTTCATTCACAAAAGTATATATAGTAAACAATATTACACAATAAACATTCACAAACACAGCACTCTTATTTATACAATACTAACACAATAAAACTATAAAGAAACCATTGCATACCAACCAAATTCATTGGCCTCATTAACATTTATTGTACAATGCAGCCATCAGTGGTGGTTCTGTCTGGACCCATGACCAGTTTCTGGTCTGGAACTTTTACTTGGAGGACATTTTAATAACCAGACATGACTTTTAATTGAATACTCTGCAATAGTGGTTCTTTTTTTTCATACCTGAAATATATTCATAGGACATAAATGCATGCACGTCTCCAACTTCACAATGTTTCCAATTGAAGGTGAATCTCTCCAAACATCAACGTAGGTACTACACCCACACACCATGGAGCTCATGCTCCAAAAATACAACAACTAAACCCAAAACTTTTACATTAAATTCTAATAACACAACTGTCTGCTTTGTCATTTGTTTGTCCTCAGAACACAGCTAACCCAGACTCGTGTTAATTACTGTTGCTGAGTTCTTTTAAGATCAATAGCTAAAGACAACTTGAAAAAAGCTGATTTCATCAAAGAAAAAGTCAGCAAAAACAATAAAAGGGAGGAGTGAGTTTACTGCTGACAGTGTAAAAGGAATGGCAATTAATTATTTATTATTTTTACTATTATTTATTTGAATATGATTGATTTCAATCATTGAATCACGTCTAAATTATACTTCATGAACGTAGCAGGAATCTAACATTGGTCCACCCGACTCCAGTTGCCCAAATTTAATTTATGACGCAATGACATTGCTCACGTTGTACAAGTTCAAACTTTTCCAGACAATGTAATTTATGTTGACCATTCCTTTGACACTTGAAGACATGATTGATCTGCTTCCAACCTTCTTTGTACCCATATTATTGATAGTTAGGTACTATAGATATTGCTGTGACACTCAAGATGTCCACTTGTCTTATCCAAGTTGGTGTCATTTGTACATTTGAACTCTATCAACTACATTAATAATATTTATATCCTAGAATTCACCCTTGAATAATTCCCCAAAAAACATTGACGCATGTAGAGATCACTCATCCTAGTGTGAGATGTGAGGAAGGTTAACACCAGGATGACAATTTCAAGAGAATTTTGATAAAGATCCAACCAGAGTAGATCTGTGACCTTGTTTCCAGCCAACCTCTGTGGAAGAAGTGTCTTATTTTGACAAATGAAACAAACGGCAGGTTGGTTTGTTGTGAACTATTTGAACCAAATCTTTGGTTGCGCTTTAGTGAGCTTGATTGCGGTCCAGCGCTGTGAGTTTGATCTAGATTGCTGTTGTGTATCAGCTTTGTCATTCCCTTAATTCTTCTTATTGGCAACAGAGAGGTTTACACATGCTTGAAATTATATTACGCATACAAGAGAATTGACATTGTGAACTCTTCCATCTGGATGACTAGAAAGAGTGTTCTCTGTTTGATTATCAGCACATTCTACTCAGTCTCTTTGAATAGACCTGATGTGTGGTTACACATCCTGCTGCCATCTATTGAAGATGCCAAAATAAAAAGTTATATAACACTTAATCAACATTTAACCATTACTAAACGTTTTATAGAATCCTCCTCATTTGGCACAATGCTGTGAGTTATTGACTCACTTACCTGAATTTTTGGCATCTCTTTGAAATGTCATTTAACTCTCACTATGACTTTTGATCAGCCAGAACGGAAATCTTCCAATACTCTGTCCACTCTTGCTAGTTGTTTATAAAGTGTTGGAGTGCTGTCACAGTTCTCCTGGAAGTGCTGAGTGCTAGAGGGAAAGGAGAGAGAGCAGGTTACAAGCCAGCTCCATCTGTACTTATTTTACAGGACCGAAAGAGAGAACTTGATGATTAGGTTTTGAAAGTTGGCTGCTTTTTTTAGTAATGTGATTTTGTTGAAGAAGAGAGTATAGGCTAACGATGAGGTTGAGCTTGATAATGTGAGAAATGAACGAGACAAAACTGTGCCCAGGTAATTTTCTTGCTATTTCAGGTAGGAATATCCTATTCACACCTGCAAGGATTTGTATAGATAATGTACATTGTACAGCAGGAAGCTTCCATGCCTTGTGGTGTTGAAAACAAAGTTATCATATTTTTGCAGTGACTTATAGACAGGTAACGCCTATTTATGAGCCTTTTAAATTTTGTGTGGCTTTTATTCAGGTTCAGTCCAAAACTTATGGTAGTACAAAAGGATTGTCTACTTGCACTTTAGATGTTTTCGCATCATAAAATGTCATTATTAACGCCAATCATATGGCACAGCAGGTTCCTTCACTACCTACCTGCAGTGCTCAGTTAGTGAAGTAGGTCTTTGTCACCCAATTCTGCCTTTTTAAGTGGTCAGGGTCAATTTACAAGTACATACTAATACATAGTAGTAGACCTTTCATTCAACCAATTAAATACCCCCCGAAAGGTCATGTAGTGCCTAAAACAAAATGTGGATATGAGTAGCACAATTAAATTTCAAACATACTTCATCAGCCATGTTAAAAAATTGTGATTGACAGTTCCTCCATTTTTAGTGTTTACTGCAGTGAATTGTGAGATTGAGAAGTGTGGACCTCGAGATTCTCACCAGATGTAGAAAACCATCCAGGAGTTGTTCTCTTACTGTTTTTCTTATCGTTTGAATTATAGAATATTTTTTGGCTCATTACTACATTTCACATAATAAACAATAAGCAAGTGTGTGCCCCCTCAGTACTTAGGGTGTCACTGTCCTTAACAGTTAGCTTCAATCTCTATAAAACGCACCTTATTGAACCCAATTAATGGGTCTTGCAATCAGCCTCTGATCAGGTACTCCCATTTAGCCCATTATCTAACTACCCCATTACTAAACAGGCCAATGGCATGATTTGGGCAAGCAATTCTTGGCCTTCACTACCCATCTGGGAGATGATCAAGACCTGCAGGTTCTTGCCCGGGTTCTGAAACCCATGATCAATCAGCTCAGTTGGTTCACTTCTTTTTTTGCCTGCCACTTTTGGCTTTCAAAGCTAGTTCAGTACAAGTCAGAGCAAAAAGTGAAATCAGTTTTTTTTAAAGCTAAAGATATGGAACTAAAACTTGGACCCTTGCCCGGCATTCTATCTCCATGAGTTATGTTGGACTCTGACAGACCATTTCTTTAAACAATCAAGTGACAAGTGTACTTCAATAAAATGTGTTTTTGTGTCTCTACATCTCTGCAACCCATCAGCCACACCAAACTAGTAGTCTTTTTTTCCCTTAAGGCTATAACATAGCATTAACAGTATCACTGTAATGCACCTTCAACTTTTTCTTATATTTTACGTATTTTACATTTGCGAAGCAGAGACTATAAATGAAGCCAACTTTAAACAGTAAAAGATCAAATAAGATTATCTGGAATTGTAACTCAACTATGCCTACTTTGAAAATGGCTGTTTTGCTCCTCCATGTGGACTTAAAACCTTGTCATACTCAGTAAAAAGTGGGAATATGTAAATCACTTATTTCTAATAACAATGTTAGAGTTTAGACCTCACACCTTGAATCATATTATGGCAAATGGCACTTAGTTTCAATTCAAATTCCAATTTTATTTGTCACATACACAGTCATACACCGTACGATATGCAGTGAAATGCTTAGGTGATTGCCCTGACCTAGAAAATAGGACGGAGCAGTCGTGACGGCAGCCGGGACATGTGATTCAGTATGTATTTAAAGACTGGAATTTTTCTATGTCTGCTTTTCTTTGATTCTCCATAGTGTATGCAAATTTTCATTTAAAAATGTGTTTTTTGTCTTGCAGAGTAGAGAACAGCAGCTCCAGGCCTTAAACCAAAGTAATAAAGTATTCTTGTACTGTGCATTCCTGGACTACAGGTGGGTAAACTCAATAGTTTGATTTGTTGTTTATGAATTATTTTATATGATTAGGAGAAACACATCCTTAAAGCCAGTACACACCTATGTAGGTAATGCATGTAGCTCCTGCAACCAGTAGCTGCGTCTTAATATAACAAAGAGCACCAACAACACTAATATCACCAATCTGCAAAGACAGTTTAACGATAAAAACTCTATGAAAAATTACTGTGATTGATTACTTTGCTTACATGATTGACGTTGCTTTAGTCACCACTTAATGGGACAAATGCTTTCGTGACTTTTAAATAGAACAGGCAACCAACATTGAAATGTTAATCTGTCTTTGCATCTGTGAGAGAATGATTGATTTGCTAACAGAGAGGATAATTCCTCAAAAACTTGTCTTCAATTCATTGATACTATGCCACGAGGAAGAGTTGACTTTGGTTTCTGATTGAAGACCCAGCCTGTGGCACAGAAACTTTCTTCATTGTTACTCTATAACCGTTTACACAGCATGAGGAGGTAACTCTTTTTCTCTACATGGCGAAAAAATAATAATCCTGTTGCTAAATTTGGGAATTTAGAACACTATGAATAAAGATTTTTTTTATTTTTTTTTTTTCATCGAGTGTCAAGGAGACTCTGGATGAATCTGTGTTTTTCTCAGTTTTTTTATTTTTTATTTTTACTCAATTTTAAGGGTTTAAAGCATGCTCTGAGTGCACACAGCCGACACATTCAGGAGAATCATATGTGTGTAAAGGCACATGTGTGAGGGAAGTCAACGGATAGATGCTGCTAGGGTTCTGTTTTGGTTTACTCTTTTAGTTTTTTATTATTGTTAGGTCTTTTTGTTTTCTTTCATAGAGATTAACTACTGTTTATTTCATTGTAGTTTGTATATGCACTCCTGTCTTGTTAACTGTCTTGATTGATTTCCACCTTTGGAAATCAATTGGATATTGGATGTTTTCCCCCTCGTGGCCAGTATTATGTTGTTATTTTCTGTTTAATTAAAAGTTTATGTTCAGACTTGTGATCGGACAGTCGCTGGTTCGATTCCCAGATCCACCGAGTGGTGTGAGTGATGAAACACTTGCTCTCCAATCTTCAACAACCACAGCTATGGTACCCTTGAGCAATGCACCAGTTTCCCGACTGCTCCCCGGGTGCCGTGGCTGCCCATTTTTTGTCTGTTCTATTTCTATTTTAAAGTGACCCACAATTCATTCTCAATCTAACCAAATGGACATTTATGTCTTTCTTCCTGTATGTTGGTTTTCTGCCATCTATTTCTCTTTATCTGTCATCTCGAGGGCCTCATTTAAGATTTCCTGTATAAGACTGTCAGGAAGTGCTCTCAATTATCAATGTGTGTTAAATTTTTTTGTATACAGCTCTTATTTCTTTACCTACTAAAAGAAAGAACCAGAAATAAAATGATGAAAATTATGCTATGCATCACACTTTTTGTTCCATATTTCATACTTAAAAATTATTTTAGACAATAGAAATATAGTTAAATGCCGTTATTCAATGTTTTTTGCAACCAAACTTTTAACAGTATGTTTTTGAGTACACATCATTTAGTGTAACATTTCTACTGTACTTATGCTGTTTGTATTGTACTTATGTTGCTACACTGACTGCTCCACTGTACAACAAAAAAGAGGGTGTCAATTGCATGCAGAGACCTGTTGGTCATATCCATAGTTTCTCGTTAAGAGAGCAGGGCAAGGAGAATCTCAGACAGAAGGAGCCAGCAGGAGAGATACGGGGAAGGGGAGAGAGATAGATGTGACCACCTTTGTCAAGAGCAAAGCGAGATATATATAGTTAGGCATGGGCATGAACATGAGGGATTTGCTTAGACTACGCAAAAGCAAACAAAAAGGAGACCGGACACAAACACTTACTTTAACATAATTTATTTAAAGATAGAAAACAAGTTAGGCCTGATAAAATAAGCAAAAATATCAATATCATTCTGGGAGGTAGTCAGGACAGCCTGAGAGACAGCAGCAAGCCAAGTTACTGATGTCTTCCACTCAGCTCAGCTGTGGTTTCCAGGACACACCCTGGACAGCATCAACACCACTCTGCTAGCTTTTAGGCAATGGATATCCAGTATCAGGTCTATGACCATGCCCCTCCAGCTGGCTTCTTAAGAGAGATGTCAAACTCACACTGACATATGCCCAATAGCGTGCAACATTACAAGCGCAAGTATTGTGATATCACGCACACTCAGCAAACCAGGACATCATACAAGGAATGCAAAAAAAAAAGCAATTAAACTAAACATAATCAAACTATTCAGCTTACATCACTGTGTAAGAAGTACCAACTATACAATTTAACAACAAGGAATAGGTAACACACAGCTACAGCATGTGATCTAACAAAATATACACCCAAGCACAAGTCTACCACAAGTCATGTGATCAGATAATGCTCACATGACTGGTACAAACAGCTATGCACTACTAACCATTTTAGTTACACAATGAAAAATAACAAGCAAAGAGAACAAGAAATCATTAAGAAATAATAACAAACAGGGAAAAACATTTTTCAAATATGGGGAAACATATTTCTCCTCTCTCACCTCTCTCTCTCTTTCTCTCTATCTTTCTCCAACTGGTTTACTTTTTCTGTCATGTGGGTATTTGAAATTATTATCATTGTCATAATGGTGAAAGATTCTCACATATTAGAGAGATCTTTTGTTAGTTTTGCATTCGTTCAGAACAGATTTGCTTGACTACTCCCCTGTTGGTTCATTAGGGATAAACTCAATATAAACAATGAGTAGCTCCAACGATTGTATTACTCAATTAAACCTGTCGTTACTCTATGTGCGTTTCAGCTCCAGAGAAGGTGTGTGGTCCAATGAGGGTTGTTTGCGAGCTGATGGAAACATGTCTTTTTCGATATGCCTGTGCAACCATCTCACAAATTTCGCCATCCTGATGCAAGTGGTTCCAATGAAGGTAAGGCTCTTTAAGTCACCCGAGGCCTCATGTATCAACATTGCAAACGTACAAAAATCTTGCAGACTACAGGTTTCATGGTCAGATTTTCCAAGAGTGACTTGATTCTGGGTTTTTACGTTCCTTAATGTGAAAGTCAAGGTTGCCATAGAAATAGTTGTGTTGATTTAGGGTCCTTTGGTGTCTCTTACAGGACAAATGATCTGTTCAGCAAGCCTATCAGTCTATAAAGCACTTTGAATTGCCAATATGCATGGAAATGTGCAATGCAAATAAACTTGCCTTGCCTACTGTTATACTTTTATGCTTGAGTGTTCATAGAAAATACAGTAGTGGAAGTCCAAGCCAACTCGTCTCTAATTACACATTCGTAAATTATTTATTTCTACAATCCAAAAATGGTTCTCGCATCTGGTGACATAGCCATAGGTCAATTCTCTATGTTAGCCAAGTAATAGACAAAGAGCTCCACCTCAGATACAGTCTGTAGATGTATTTTAATCACATGATATTCTTAAGGCCGCCACTCACCTATTTGAATGTAATTCAACACCAACTTCTCTGCAGGAGGCTTTATAACAGGCTTCACATCTCTATTGATGCAGTGACGCTCTTTGTCCTTGGATGGCAATAAATGTTTGACAAAAGTACAATGCACTACCCATTGACCCCCATTCCACGGCAATGACATGCCATACTTTCTACCTTTTGTCCATTTTTTGTATAATCCTTGGGCTCTTCTTTTGATGCTCAGACACCAGCATGATGAGCTTTTCAAAATCAATATTCTCAAGAGCCACCCAGCTGCTCTTTATGTCTTAAACATACTCATGAACACATGAGAGCCAGCTTTCATTGGTTGGCTGCGAGATCATGGATTGCTACAAATCAGGACATTTTCGCACTCATTCTGTCAGGCAGATTTGTGAGTTTGTGTCCACTGCTGTATTTTTGGCTCGAGGTATGCATGTACATGTTATTTTGTGCTGATAATATGCATAGGTGTGTGGTGACCTTTTTATTCATGAAGCAACGCTGTTAAGGTGTAAACAACCTCATCCAGAGTCTACTATGGTGAAGTGACTTCAGAGTTTTATATGGGGAAGGAGCTTCAGAATCTACTATGGTGAAGTGACTTCAGAGTCTACTGTTGTGAAGTGGCTTTACAGTCTGCTGTTGTGAAGTGGCTTCCGAGTCTACTGTTGTGAAGTGGCTTAAAAGTCTACTATGGTGAAGTGACTTCAGAGTCTCCTATGGTGAAGTAGCTTCAGAGTCTACGATTGAGAAGTGTCTTCAGAGTCCTATGGTGAAGTGGCTTCAGAGTCTACTATGGTAAACTGGTTTCAGAGTCAACTATGGTAAAGTGGCTTCAGAGTCTACTATGGTAAAGTGGCTTCAGAGTCTACTAAGGTGGAATGGCTTCAGAAACTACTATGGTGAAGTGACTTCAGAGTCTACCACTCTGAAGTTACTTCAGAGTTTCAAAGTCTATTGCAGTAGAGTGGCTTTAGAGTCTACTATGGTGAAGTGGCTTCATGTCAAGATTTTGGGAAGACAAGTACCCAGGAGTAGGTAGAGAAAAGGAACTGGACTTTTTGAGAACAGCGGAACCAAAACAAAGTCAATCACAAAGAAATAACAGGTCGCTCTTCTCCAGCTCCAAAGTAGAATGACAACCAAAAAGTCCCTCCAGGGAATCTCCAAAAATAGAACTTAATACACCTCTCCTGGGGTCGTAAATTGAGGCAACTGATCTTGGCAAGGGCAGCACCACACAGCACAGGCTCCAGAGCTGGTCTGCAGACAACCAAAGGTGAGCCAACTAACATGCAAAAATAACATTAAAAAATTAAACATCACAATAGACTGGACTAAACTTTCTAGGACTGGGATAAACCAACAGGGTAAGTGAGCAATAATTCAGCAACTAAAGTAGAGAAAAATAGCCATATATATATACACTAGAGCAATTAATCAAGATAGGACACAGGTGTAGAGCAATGAGGGACACACAGCAGCTGATCACACTCAGAGTGGAAAGAGCCAATTGACAACTGAATACAAAAAACACATCAAGAGAAAGGGAAAAAGACAACCCTAACACTTCAGAGTCTACGATTGAGAAGTGTCTTCAGAGTCCTATGGTGAAGGGGCTTCAGAGTCTACTTTGGTAAAGTGGTTTCAGAGTCAACTATGTTAATGTGGCTTCAGAGTCTACTACGGTGAAGCTGCTTCAAAATCTACTGCGGTGAAGTGGCTTCAGAATCTACTATGGTGAAGTGGCTACAGAAACATTTCAGGGAAGTTATTCATGGTGTGGCATAATCCTGGATGAGGACTGGAGATCTGGAATGCTTGTGTTGGGCTGTGCAGCCTGCTCGGTCACTGTGTATAGATGTCTGGCTTCTATGCAGCTCATCAAAAGACTGAGATCAGATGAAGCTCAGCTCTTTAGCCCTTTAAAGGAGCAGCTGACAAACTGGCTTCATACTACAAGTTTTATTGAAGAGGTGCAAGTCAAGCCTCACTTAGGGGTCAGTTCATATACAAGCACGTCACAGACAATTGGCAGCCACCATAATTAATCATAAACTGCTCTTTATGTGCCACAAGAAATGCAAACAATACATTAATTACATACAAAACATTGTTTTAGTTTCTAAGAATTTATTGCATGTGTTAGCATGTTAAATTTAACCACACAAATTTGAATGTTACTCTGTAATAATCAACATCATTTAGTGTATATATTAATTGTATTCATGGCTGAACATGCCAGTTACGCTGATTTCAGAACACGTTTTATGTTTTTCTCAACATTATTTTATCTTCATTTTATCTTCTTGTATAGGTTTTTCCCAGTCAGTTTTCTACCCAGCTTCTAATGGAAACGGGGTGAATGTGCTCACGAGCATGTGTCAATGTTGTTTATTTTTACCAGCTCGCAAAATGTTTACAGGGGTCAAAGTTATGGCAGGATTTTCAGAAACACTCAAGCCACAGCAGTTCAAACATCTGGCCTACTGGCATATAAGTAACATAGGTCTCATTCTCATTTTTGAGGGGGACTTTTCTTCATTTTTATATCTTTTCTACACCATTAAATGTGTGGATCACATATTTCTCACAGAGAAAGTATTACATTGAATACCCTTGAAACATTTTTAAGAAATATAAAGTGATTCAAAACTGATGCTGTTAATGTAATGAAACTTGATCTGCTACCCCTGAGTTCTCACTCTCTGAGTCAATGCTAACAACAATTGATCAGTTCTTTCTAATTAATTAAATAATTTTGACAGCACTTATTTTTTTAAAGTAGGTGTTCTCTGAAGAGAAGAGTTTTCAGTTGTTTTTTGAAAGCTGTTAGTGGTGCTGCTTTCCTGACTGGATCAGGGATTTTGTTCCACCAGCCAGGGACAGTGAGAGAGAAGGTTCTGCTAAGAGATTTTCTGCCTTTGTGGGACGGAACCACAAGTCACTGTTCCTTCTCTGAGCACAGGCTTCTGGAGGGCATGTAGAAGTGTATGAGCTTGTGGAGGTAAACAGGGGCTGATTTGGAGACAGTTTAGTATTAGCCAGCATCAGTGATTTAAATTTAACACAAGCTGCAATGGTGAGCTAGTGAAGAGTTACGAAGAGGGGAGTAACATATTTTGTTTGTTTTTTTAAAGATAATACGAGCTGCAGAGTTCTGGATTAACTGCAGAGGTTGGAGGAAGTCCTGCTAGGAGAGCCCTGCAGTAGTCCAGATGTGAGAGGACCAGAACCTGAACCAGGATTTTAGTTGCATGCTCAGTTAAGAATGCCTGGTCTTTGGAATGTTGTGCAATGCAAACCTACACACTCAAGTTGTCTTAGTGATGTGGTCTTTGTTCATCCAAAATCACTCCAAGATTCCTGGCTGAAGAGAAAGGATGATTGTAGAGTATTCCAACTGGATGGTGAGGTCGTGATACACAGAGGAATTGGCTGGGATTACCAGAAGTTCTGTCTTGGCCATGTTGACTGTAGGTGATGGTTCTTCATCCAAGTAGAGATGTCAGATCCAATTAGTCAACTATGCGGTAGTTACTGATTGGTCATCTGGGGGGAACGACAGATAAAATTGAGTGTCATCAGCATAGCAGTGGTACGAGAATCCGTGGCTGTGGATGGTAGGGCCCAGGGAGCTGATGTAGATGGAGAAGAGAAGGGGACCAAGGACTAAACCCTGGGGAAACCCGATGAGTAGTATATGAGTGTTTTGAGACCTCCCCTCTCCTCCCGACACTGAAAGATCTACCAGTGAGATAGGACTCAAGCCAATCAAGTACAGTGCCTGTGTTGCCCATCGCAGAGAGAGTGGAGAGAAGGATCTGATGATTGACTGTATCAAACGCAACAGAGAGGTCTAGTAGGATGAGGAAAAATTATCTGTAGTTAGCCCTAGCATCTCGCAGCATTTCCGTCCCTGACAACAAAGCCGTCTCTGTTGAGTGTCCATTCTTGAAGCCTGATTGGTTGACATCAAGCTTGTTGTTCTGAGTCAGGAAAGAAGAGAGTTGATTGAAGATGACTCGCTCGATGAGTTTGGCAGTGTAAGGCAGCAGAGAGACAGGTCTGTAATTGTCCATCAGTGAGTGTAGGTTTCTTGAGAAGCGGGGTGACTCTGGTCACCTTGAAAGTGTTAGGGAAAATGCCGGTAGTGATGATGTGAGTGAGAGCAGGTGTGATGGTTTGTAGAAGATGAGAGGGGATGGAATCGATGGGGCAGATGGTTGGGTGTGCTGAGTGAAGGAGTTTGGACACCTGATCTTCTGTGAGTGGAGTGAATGAGGACATGCGATGAATTGTGGATAAATTTGGGTGCAGGTTGGTGCAAACTGTCTGCTGATATTGAGGGTTTTGTCTATGAAGTGATCTGAGAAGTCATCTGCAGGAAGAGGCAGGTTGGGGTGGGCAGAGGAGTGAGTTGAAGGTCCTGAAGAGCTTTTGGCTGTCCTTGGCATGTTCAATCTTGTCTTGATAGTATGTTGTCTTAGTATATTGCTTGAGAAAGTTGAGAGTGCATTTTGGTAAGCTTTGAGGTCTGCCATGCTCTTTGATTTCTTCCATTTATGCTCTGCTGATCTTCCGCTCAGCTGTATGTATAGTTTTTATGAGTACAAATGTTGATTTGGTGGGATGTTTTTTCCAACATAACACTAGTTTTTGACAGCACTATTTAAAATAACCATTTTTAAAATATGTATATACTAAAATTATACATTACTTTAAAAGCTCTGATGTCTATATCAAACTCAAGCTTAACTTGACAGTGTATCAACCTTAATGATTGTTGCATTTTTAAGAGCCCTCACTGAATCATTTAGGTCATTTCCCTTCAGCATCTCTCTTAATACCATTGGCACTCATCTCAGAGCATAGCATTCTGTGTTTCTAGACCTGAATGAGAGAGCTACATGCAGGGACAGAGCTTTTATTTGGATAGCACTCTATTAAATCAGCTCCAGAACTTTAGGAGTGAAGACAGTTTGGACTCAGTTGAGACATTCTCCAGGGTTGATGTGTATGATTTTTGTTTCTGCTTCACTTGAAATTTCTGTGAAAGCCTGTGTCTGGTGTAAATGACATCTGATTTACACAATGATTTGGTACAGTTTGTTTACTTAGGGGTTTCTTCTTATTTAGTTCCTTTTCAAGGTGAATTAGGAAGTGAATCAAGATGTAGAGCCTATGAGACTTTTCCCCCAACATTGGTGCCCAAGCCAAACTGAGGCATCCAGGCTCTTCTCTCAATGTGTTTGTTGAGTTTTGTACTCGCTCAGTCATGTAATCGCACCCTTTGAAGCTTTGATGCTGATGTCTCCCTCTGCCAAGGCTTCAATTAGTGGCTCACCTCAGTCATGGAAGCCTCAAGGAAATCGTGCTTTCTCTGCTGTCCTGCAGATCCTCTACATTTTAGGTCTGAAATAATCACAAGGTAGGAAACACAGTTAATGCATGATCAAACCCACACACAGAAATAGAGTTTTGGAGGAAAGTAACTGCTGATGGGTCTAATGTATAGATGCAACATTGACTAGCAATTACTGGCAGCACATTAGAGAAGCACAAATATGCTACTTTTGATCAGTTTTGTAAAAAGATACATGAATATAAAGTCATAAGGCTGTCATTTTTAAACTTTAAGAAGAAAGAAACCTTTCGTTAACAGAGACTAGAGTGAACAAAAATGTTCAGAAGAGGACAATTACATGTTCAAAATACATGACATTTCTGCTTGTCATGATTTGTGGCTGTAATCTGTCATTTAAACTGTAAGGATATAAATAGGAACATAATACGAATTATGAAATAAGTGTCTCATATATCAGATATCGAAATAAAGAGAGAGCGGGAGAGTGTGGAAAGAGCATGCATGAGAGAGTGTGGGGAATAGAGGCCACACTCTAATGGTTTGGATCGAAAAGTTGGTCGAGATATAAGGAAAGTGTCAAATAAGTGAAACAAGAGTTGAAGCAGTGTGTTCTGGGCTTTTATTCAGCAACCTGTTTTCAAGGAGTATAATCAAGAACCCACGTAAGCTAGCACATTGAGTGACATAATCGAGAATTCTCCTTTTTATTAGAGATTTAGCAAGATGAATTCTCAGCAAGCATAAAGTTGTGCACACAACTCCAGACCAAAATAGGCTGCTAACTTATTAGCTAATGTCTGTGACAGTCTATTAGCTTACGTTTCTGTTATTACCACAGCTATGAATGATGCAAACGCAGTACATTATCTAGGCTGATTTTCTGTTCCTCGGGTGTGTAGATGAACAGCAGAATCGACTCATGTTCTTAGCAGCAGAACCACATGTCATCCGGGAGTGTTTATGACTTCCGCTGTCGTCACGTCCACTCCCTGCTGTCTGCAGTGGAAGCAAACGTCTACTTCAAGCATCACCACCGACTACTCAGCTAAAACAGTCTCACATTTCTTTCATATTCTTAATACATTCAACCACTTGTTTTTTCTGTACAGACGTTTCTGATTTTCCTTACTCTAGGCGCCGCAGAAACATGCTTAGCCTGCGGGGCTAAAGCTAATTTCTGCTATAGCGGGACTCCCCCGCTTTTGATGTAAAACCCCAAAAACATAAGTCAGTCAACATCTTTGCTCTGCTAACGTACTGTAAATCGTTATAAACCAAAAGAAAGCTACCGTAAACGCATACAAACAACAGAAAGACTATCTCAACCCTAATTGTTTCTTTCTCTGACTGGCTAAAAGCTAACAAACACACGCAGCTCGTTTGCACTCTCTGTTCTTTAAACAGGTTTATAAACAAATCAACTCTGTTATAAATCAATACACTAGCTGTTGGATAATTCAGTTAGGTGTCTGTTGCTCCTAGCCTTTTAAGCTACTTTAACTATTGTTAAACCTTCTACAATCACACACAACTCCTCGGATTTAGCTCTCTTAAGATTACAATCGCACAACTAGTTTAACCAAAACAACTCTTTGATTTATCCTGTCTAACAGTTAGTCATAAAATATTAAAAATAATAAAATATAATATCAATAATCATAAAAAACAAACGTTAGTAACGCAATTAATAACACCCTAGTTTTGCTTTGAGGAGTGCAACCCATCGTTTTCAAATTATTAATTAGACGAAATACTTTACTCTTTACTACAACTTATAGACAAATTTAACTTCCCTTGTGACTGACGGTCCTGTTTTAAGGTTGATCTATCCATAAAAGGCTAAACTGAAAAATAGATTTGGCTCGGTTTCAGCTTTTCTTGTGACTTTCCTTTTCAAGGCTGATCACTCCATAGAAAGCTAAGCTGAAAAATAGTAAAATAAATACAAATAAATAATAACAAATGATAAAAATAGCAATAATTTAGAATCTCTAATTAAAATAATCAATATTAAGATTTATAGAAATAAATAAACAAATTTTCTTAAACCTACAACCGAGTTAAACACCTAGCTAATTTGGCTTCGAAACCTGCTTTTTTTTATCATGTTTAGTCTATAGTTTAGTGCAGCTAAAACCTTTAACTCCTGTTTAATTAAAAATAATAATATCCTAAACAATATTGATAAAACAGATAGATATTACTCTACATAATGATATGGCCTCACCACACCGTTCCTCTCCTAATTGCAAAGATCGGGAGTCATTCGATCTCCCCATCATCAAATCCGAATGAGCTTCGGAGATATTGAGCTTCAGCTCAGCCCTTTACAGGCCAAAAGATCCAAGCTCAAGGAACGATGTGTGGCAATCTCCGCTTATAACATCGTTTCTGGACATGGATAAACATCAAATCTCGTACACCAAAAGCTGTAATCATAAATTAATTAATCTCAGAACTTAACCTTGACATATTATGCTTAAATAAAGGTCATTGACCCCAGTGACATTTTATATCCCTTCAAAGTGAGGACATCTCAAACCACTACCTCATATCTTGTGCTATGCATACTGTAAACATTAGTAAAAGATCTCAACGCTACCAATTAGGGAGAAATATAAACCAAAATACTAAAGAAGCATTCATGGGAAACCTACCAGATATTACTCACTTTTCTAAAGTACCTGCAGATAAAAATGTAAAAATCCCCTACAGTATGAATAATATTCTCGCTAGCACCGTAGACACTGTAGCCCCGCTTAAATGAAAACAAGTCAGAGATAGACAGGTCACTCCATTCTCTGATTATAATATAAAAGGTGCTAAAAAGACAAACCTGAAACTATGAGCGTAAATGGAAAAAAAACTTGATTGGAAGTATTCAAAGTTACCTGGAAAGAAAGCATGTCTAAATATAGACTAGCATTAAAAACTGCAAGAACTAACTACAATCACAAATCAAAATAACCGATGCCTTCTATTTGACACAATGGCTAATCTACTAAGCAGTCAAAAATCGACAGATTCAAATTCAGCTATAAAATGTAGCAGCAATGATTTTATGAAATACTTCTCAAATAAAATAACATCTATCTTTTAGATTCAAAATCACTAAAACAGCTTAACTCAAATTCTATGCATTTGCCTCAATAGCTGCAAAATTGTTCAATTATTGACCTGAAAGAACTGCTTAAAATAATCACGGCATCTAAATCACAACAAAATTATTGAAAAAATGCTAAGACTAAGACTAAAACTTAGGTGGCTGACAAAACAACACTGTTAGATTAGTCATATGTTTTCCCCCTATAGTGTCCTAACACCTGTCAGTGTTTACCCTCATTATTCTCAAGTGCAGTTGCTTGTGTCCTGATTAGGCGCACTATTTGTTCGTATACCCCCTGCCATCTTGATCACCATTTTGTAGTGTTGTGTTTGTGAAGTGGAGGATCGTTTCTTACCTCAGCCCTGCTGGACTCCTGGAGGCTGACAATGCACTTTGGAGTTTTTCCTTTCTTTTCCTGTTTTGCAAGACTTGAGTTGTTAAACTTATTTCTCTTTAGAATATATTGTACACTTTCTTTTCATAGCAGTTTGAATTTCAACAGTGGCTTTGGAAAATCACATCACATTTTTTGTAAAATAGTTTTGTTGAGTTATATGAGCTTGTTACTGTTCAGTGTTTCAAGTATTGGTCTTCTATGTCTGCGAATGGATAGTGCTCACATTCCAATAAATTTTATTTCAATGAAAAGCTTGATTGATGCTGAGCACATGGCGATATGTTCTGATGACGGAATGCTGAAGCTTCATTTAAAATGATTTACGGGATCAAAGAGGGGATGTTTTTCCTCCAAATGGAAAAAAATGAGACTTTATATTAGAGGCCCAAAAGGTAAAATTATTTGAAATATGGTCTCCTTTTCCTTCACATTTTATAATATGTAGTCCCTTTATTGGGTTGTATAAATATTTAAATATTTTTACGAGCTACTACTGATTGCGAGTTGATTTTGTTTCACCACTTTCTTTCATTTCTTGGCAAATTATGAATGCATTTTTGTGACATCTTTAAAAAGCCTGTAAATGACTTGAACACACTTGATATGTTCTTTATATGTGGATGGCTTTCTGCTTTAATCCCTTCAGACCCTGCATCCATTATAATGGACTTCACATTACTGCACTTGTTTTATGTTTTACGCAAGTTCCCTCAAGTGCATTAAATAAAATCTATGCATGTTTAAATCTGGAAATAGAGGCTGTACTATTCTCCAAACACAAGATATTTTTCAGAAGACAAACAATAATAACTAAAGAGCATTTTAAAAATGGGTAGAACTTAATAATAACTACACACTACTAATCATTTATTAAGCATTAGCAACTAGTTTTTATTAATACAGCATCGTTTCTATGTTAGTACACATGTATAAGCAGTTCATAAATTAAACATTAAGTGGTTTATTCTCGGTTTATAATGACCTATATAATATGCTTATGAAGATTACTTGCATGCTTTAGTGAGGATCAGTAAATCATTTATAAATTAAACTTTTCACAATTTAGTTTAATTTAGTTGTTCTTTGTTAGTGATTAATGCGATCATTTAAAATAAATTAATAAATGACCATTAAACTATTTAAAATTTCATTCATACATCTTATTATTCAAACATATAGTAGCAGTTACCCAGTGTGATAATACATGCTTTAGGAACACATATTCATACTGTAACTCATGATTAATTTATAAATTAGCTAAAATGTAGTTATAAAACATTTACCAGCTACCAGTTAGCTGTTTTTGTGAGCTCATCTAAAGTGAGAACTATTTATGCCTTGTAAAGCATATAGTATTTAAAGGCTCAGTTTTATTCTAAACTGATGAGAGAAAAAAAAACATATCGCAGAGGGAACAAGACCATTGAAATATTTAGACTGAAGTGTTATTGCTATATAAAATAAAATAAAATTTTTGTATGTGTCCATTTCAGTACAGCTGGACCTCTCAAACCTAATTAGATGAACTCTTTTGTAATGGTCAGAATTAACTGTTACCTATCTGCAGTCACACCATCATACACTTGATCAGAGCACTGCAAAAAAAAATCACCCATGTAATCATCTACTGATTGTCAGGTCTGTGTCTTCTTCAGCTCTCAGAGGCCCACCTGATAGCACTGTCCACAATCAGCTACATTGGTTGCTCCATTTCGATTTTCTGTCTGGCTATTACACTGGTCACATTTGCTATGTTGTCGTGAGTATCAAATTTTATTTTGGGACATGCTGTATTTAGCATTTTTTACAGTAATAATATGCTTAAATTGGATTATCTTTGAATCTGCACCTTCATAAATCATTTAATTTATTGCCTGCTTTCTTAAATTGCTTATTTATTAAGTTAAAGTCTTTTTTTTTTTGCATTTCAGATCTGTGAGCACCATACGTAACCAGCGCTACCACATTCATGCTAACTTGGCATTCGCCATTTTAGTAGCTCAGATCCTTCTTCTCATCAGTTTCCGCTTTAGTCCTAGCACGGTGAGTCCATCTAATATATTCCTTATTTAAATTTTAAGTTTTCAATTTATGCCTACCACATAGCAATGCTGGGAAATCAACTAAACAGATGAAAATAATTTTTTTTAATTGTTTAGATTTAAAAAAAATTGTATCTGATTTTTGATGTCACCTTTATCAGATAATTTCAAGGCCTTAATTTCATGAATCAGAATTCAGTGATATTGTTTCAGTATTCGCATCAATAAAAAGCTTCATTACCATCACCATCACCCACGGAGGTTTGGATGCTAATCACTTCGATCCCTCTCACCGTGTCAACTAAGCTAAAGCTAGCGTGGAGTTTTCCTGAAGGCCTCCCATGAACTGTGCCTGCCAACTTGATCTACTGCTTGTGTTTTACTTTATTGATACCATTGAATAAACCTTATGAAAAGAGATCATCTCAGTCTTCCTTGTCTACCAGCGTGACAATGTAAGAGTACACATATTCCTCTCTGAGTTTTTTGTGAGTAAGGTGATTCCCAGCCTACCGATTCAAGCTGAGAGATTATTTAGAATAGAACATTTGTATAGAAATGTTATAGATGAAATGTTGGGGTTTTTTTGTCTGTTTGTTTCAAGAATTAGTTTAAGTTACCCTGTCATTTTTGAACATATTCCATAAACAGATTTAACTGTATGAAATAATAGCAACAATATGAAACTTCTCTGGATATTTTTATTTCTTTTCATTGTTTATCTGATGTGGTTCTACTACGGCTACCCTTCCGGGGCTGTCAGTGGTTACATTCTTCATTAAAATGCATTAGCGGCTCATCTGATTGGTTAGTTGGGTGGTGCTATGGCCAATAGGCATTTCTAAGGCAATTGAGCTGTTTTGAGCTTCTAGAAAAAGAAAACAGGATTAAACAAATATGCATGAACCAATCTGAATGTGACTTCAGGCATGTTTTGAAGAGTGAACAATACTAAAACATGCTAGAAATGTCTGAAAAGTTGAGTTCATTATGTGATACCTTTAGAGTAAATCTGCATCTTAAGCTTCTCCTGAAAATAAAAAAAATACTCAAGAATACAACCTCTGAGTAACCCAAAATGACAAAATTAAATAAGACAGGATATAGCAAGGATAAACTAAGCCTTTTTGCTCCAGACAATTGTGTTAACCCTTTGTAAAAGAGATGAACCAAGCTTACACAAGTCCTGTGATCTAAACAGTAAGCTCTCTTAGGAAATAAAGAACATGACGTGTTGTGTGGCCTAACCATTTTAGTCTTCAAAAATATATTTTTTTCCTACAAATGTTTTGCAGATCTATAATTTAATTATACTTAGTTTAGATTTTTATGTTTCCTCTATTTGACCTTGGCCTGACTTGGCTGATCTCTTTTTGTGGTAGTGCCACTGCTGAGGTGGTATGAACCCACTGAAGCAGCGTATTTAAACTTTGTTTGATTTACAGGTTTGTTGTCAGAGCAGTACAGCAAACACTAATCTTAAAGGACAGATGTAAACGATGGTGCCCTCTTTCTTTCAGCTTCCTTGTAAGATCATGGCTGTGTTGCTGCATTTCTTCTTCCTGTGTGCTTTCTCTTGGATGCTTGTGGAGGGCCTGCACCTCTACAGTATGGTGATCAAGGTGTTTGGCTCAGAGGGAAGCAAACATTTTTATTACTATGCCATTGGATGGGGTGAGTGCAGCAACTTCCAAGATATATTTATTCCAAAATATAATATTGTTATATAGTATCTCATTTCAATGTGTGCTTCTATGAACTAAGAAATCTTATTATTAGGGTTGTCCAGATGGATGTGACCCCCTATCGATCAGGCCCAATCACATGATTATCAAATGATCGTAATCTGTAAAAAATATATCTGGTCAGAAACAAATGTATATACAATAACTATTGTAGGTCTTGTTAATGTTGCATTAAGCGGCTACTGTATATATTGCACCAATGCTAATCAAAAAAAATTTTTTCTTGTTTTTGTGTGTAAATGTATTGTGTAAAAACTACCTTTTTAAAGATAATACATATCTATTTTTTTCTTACTATTGTTATTTTAGCTATATTGTTTATACTGTATATTTTCTATAAGCTTTATTTTGATTTTATATGGCAGTGAAAAGGATTGATGGATAAAATAGAAACTTTTGACAGCTTGAATTAGTTATCAGAAAATTGGGAATAGCAGATACTCACACACACATGATTAGATCGGGAACAAAAAAAATGTATCGGAACATCCCTAGTTATGACACATGCGACACAAATACCTTCATTCAATTAAATACATTTCTAGTTGCTTTGTGGTAGCTCTGTGGTAGCACATGGTAGATGTAGATTGTAGAACCTGCTCCATACCACAGTTACACATACACGTTTTTCTCGTGTGCATCAGAAAATGGATTTTGGCTCGAAATCCAATTCCGTGAGTGGCCGCGGCTAAGATGTGGAAGTTTCTGAGTTTTGATGTATTGTTGGCAAAGTAAGAGCCACTCAATGAAGGAATCCACTTTCTTTAAAAATTTGATTAAATACCTTTGACCTGTGTCTGTTGTCTGTCCTGACCACTGAAGATATTTGTCTTAAGCATTTTTTCCCGTAGAAATATATATAGACAATATTTGCTCAAAAATATCTTGTCTAAAAGCGATGCATACATTCAGGACACATTTATAAGCAATATTGTTAGACATTGTTATGTTTTTTGCTGATCTCAACAATGACTGATCATTAACTTAATAATGAACAATACATATAAAATTATAAAATCTTTACCAAAAAGCAATTGATAAAATCTTTCATTGGTCTGCATATTCAATAAAAGCTTATTTTTATTGACTTGCTCTACTTTTCTGCAAATCCACACTTTTTGAGACATATATTTTCTTAAAATTCCTTTATTTATTTAAAAAAAGTAGTCCAAATAAAGTACAGACTCTTCTTGATGTTTGAAACGGGCTGCAGTAAACTGCATAAGATGCAACCCTTTTTACATTTTAGGGTCAGCCTCTGCTAGATAGCAGTGCTCTTTGACAGCCAGGTGTTAGCATGACCTGCGGCGAGTTTTCAGTGTCAAGTATATCTGTATAATAGTGTTCTCAGATTGACAGATTACATATTCTACTGTTTCATGTTCTGTAATTTCCATCTACACCCAGCTCTATTATAACTGATCAGATGAATGTGTGTCAACTTCCTTTTTCTTCAACAGTCCTTCTTGGCTATTAACACAACCTCTGAAAAACAGGGTCTTTTTGTTCACTGCTCTGTGTGTACACTGGGATGGGTTAAATGCAGAGCACAAATTCTGGGTATGGGTCACTCCATATCTGGCCAACTGCTCACTTTCACATTCACTTACAGCACTCTGAGATCAGCAGACCAGAATATGCTGGTGGCCGAACCAGACTAAAAAAAAATTGTTATTTATTATTTTTTTTTCTACGGGCGCAGAGAACAGCTGTATCTATGGACATTAAAAAGTAAACTCTAAAAGTTAGTGCTGTAGAAAAGTATTTATATTTATGCTGGTATTTATGCATTCTATTTATGTCTTAATGTAAAGCACTTCACAAGTCTTCTTTGAGAAACGTCCTACATAAGTAAACTACAAATTTAACAACGATTTCCCAACATTGAATGAAGTACCACAGCATAGTCAGAGAGGAGATTAGTTTGGTGATGAAGATTGCATTTTTGGTACGTTTTTTTTTCAGAAGTGATCACTAAATGGCTCTGGGATTAAAATATACATTCTCTGATTCCATCAACTAATAATATTATTGTCAAAAAAAACTTTCAAGATTTGTATTCCAATAACCCCTCATTACACTTTACTAGTTACATCTGAGGAAAAAAAATTGTCCACAGAAAGCAACACACTATAAAATGTCAATTTGTATTATTCTAAAAAAACACGTTTGACAAAATAACATATTTGTGTTTATCGTAAAGTCATTTGCTGCAGATCTTTAACACAAGTATATAGTGATTTAATGAAAATGAAGCACTAGGCAGTTATCAGATTAAATTTAAGCCAAGACTCTGAGATGTTGTTTCAGTGACTAGGCAGTAGTTAGTCCAAGAACAAAAGATTACAAAGATCCCAAAAGTAAAATGAAACGAAATAAAAGTACATTTAAGTGGAACAGGACCAAAACATTTAAGTGGAACAGGAACTCTGTGGCAGAGTTGTTGAAAACTAAAGAACTTTCAACACTGAATAAAACATATGTAATAAATACAATTTGATTACATGCCCTTTTCTGTACTTTTAAAACTTGTGAAATCATACATTTGAATAAAACATTATTTTCTATTAATGCCAATGTACAATTTTGTCAATAATCTGTTTTATAACATATAATATTGCAATATTTAGCTTAAACTACAACAAGATGAATGAAAAATGTATAATTAATTCCCATAGACGGCATGTTAAATCCTCTTCCTGCCTCATGACTTTTATTGTGGCAAACTATGTGTGACACTAAAGACGATGACATCTCAGTTGAACCAATCAGGAGATGTTTGATTCTTGTCACTCACTCAGCTGTCCTAACAATTAAGGCAGAAATTATCTAAAAAATATATCCTTATACAACGCATCAACTGCTCACTTCATCAAAAACAGACATGGTTTGCTGAGATAACACATCCAATCAATTTCATTCACCTTAAACAACCCATAATAGATGAACCACAGAGACTCAGATGAGGCTATCCCTAGACAGACATTAGTCCAACAGAGAGAGCTCAGCCTCCTCCCTTAGTCATGAATGATGTGGCAGAGTTGTTGAAAAGTAGAGCGAAAGAAGAGAGATTTCAGCTTTTTGGAACTGTCAGCAGATGAAAGGACATTCCATCTCCACAGAGTCTTCGGTGGGTCATTGCTAATGATCCTGTCACTGTTATTTATCGAGATTTTCTACAGCATGCAGATGTGATAATAGACAACATGTGCTCTCTTGAGAAACATTTATAATATCCCTACTTTGACTGAATGCGACGTTGCCAGCAGCACAGCAAGCTTAGAAATAAATCAGTTTGACAATTTTACCAGTCCTTGCAGGTAATGCAGTTGGCATCCTTATAGCTGAAGGTGTTTTTCATTATTTCACACAATAAATGTTGAATTTAAATATGTGTTAACGTATATTCATGCTTAATAGATGAATGAAGAAAATAGTCTTTGTCAGGCTTAGTCATACTTTAGGCCAAACTCAAACTCTATTTCTAAAGTGCTTTGGCACCAGTACACTGCTCTTCATTTATGACTCCACCAAACAGCCTGCTGGAGTCAAACTGTTCTTATTTTAGTTCCTTCGATGTAACGTATAAAATTCAACATTGGGTTTTACTACAAGTTTTTTATAGCCATAGTAATTTTCCATTTTTCGCCTCAAACACTGGTCTTACCACATCATTCATGTATAATGAACACTCATATATGATGAGATTGAAATATCTGGCAACACTACTAAGAAAAAACTTTATGATACTCCTTTAATATATGTGTGTGCTTTTGACCATATGTTTTAATGAGAAAAATTAATTACTTTTCTTTATTAACAATAAAAAAAAGTTGTTACTGAGGTGTAAGTTTGAGATTGTGGACCAGGGATGTAAATGAGGAGGTAAATTTGAAGAAGTTGCTTATTTTTAGCATCTCAATGATTTGCATAGTCCTCACTGTGGTCTGTATACAACATTCTAAACAAACACCACAGGGCAATGATGTGGGAAGACAAAAGGGCCAACATAAAAAGAATCCTATTTTCATTAACTAACTTACTTAACTGAATTAACATAAAGGAACTATCTCTATCTCCCTAAAATAAATAAAATCTGGCATATTTCCCCCTAACCCTCTCTATCTAACAATGTGTGAACTATCTTACAAAAAAAAATAACTTCAACAAGGCCAGAAGGTTTTTCTCAAGGAGTAGTTGTGAAGCAGGGTCAAATACCAGAAGGTCTACACCAACTGATTTTCCAAAATAGAGAAGAAAACGATCAAACCCAACAGCGAAGGAAACACAATTACCATTAGTGAATTTCATAATCACAAACACAATCATAAACACACACACAATCCTCTCAGTAAACCTCTCAGACTACATCAGACTACACATATATAAATATTTATCATGTAATTAGTAACATGTGTGCTTACTTTTTGTTTACTCTATCATGTCTTCTAATACGTTTGACATTTTTCCATAGGGAGCCCTTTGGTCATATGTGTGGTTTCTATGACCTCATCATTACAAAGCTATGGAGAGGTTGACAAGTAAGTTACTGCAGCAGTTTCACCAATATTAACCTAATCAGAAAATGCTACTTTTCAAACACCAAATGACTCCATCTGTCTCTTTTTAAGCTGTTGGCTCTCTTTGAACAATGGAGCAATTTGGGCTTTCGTTGCTCCTGCTCTTTTTGTGATCATGGTATGCAGTTTTGTATTTTCACAACATTGATGGTACTCTGCTTGGTATGTCTCTACTTGCCATGATTCACCTTTATTTTTTCACCAGTTCCAGTATCAGCTCTGCGTGGGCTTGTTTTACACATGTCACTCAGGACACAGTGATGTTTTTTTCAAGCAGTTCATCACGATGTAGATGTTAGCTCATTGGTCTTGTCCTATATACTGAAGATGATATGGGTAGGAGGGACCATATGATTGATTGTCAATATCAGCCAAGCTCCTTCAAAACTTATGTTAATCAGATAATTAACCTCATTTAGTGATCAAAAAGACGTTTTTCTTTCTGATCAGACAAAAGTAACACTTTGCCTCAACTCAGCTTTTAGAACCTCATTCTAACAAAAAAGCATTGTTTCTGAGCAAAAAACGCAGAGAAAAGCATGCCGAGTTTAGACATACCATTACAAAACATGTTGGTGGAAAAGCTGCATTGGTAGAAACTGTAGAAATGTTAGTTAAAATGTCACTTTTTTAACCATCCAGGTGAACATTGGAATTTTGATCGCTGTGACACGGATCATTTCCAGAATCAGTGCCGAAAACTACAAGGTTCATGGAGATGCTAACTCTGTGAAGTGAGTCTGTTTGTTTCTTCTTCTACTTGTGAAAAGTCTTGTAATTTTTTTAAACTGTTACATTTTTGTCTTTCCAGGCTGACAACCAAAGCAGTGGCAGTCCTTTTGCCTATTCTGGGCATATCCTGGGTATTTGGGGTTCTTGCTGTGAACGATCACTCTCTGATTTTTCAGTACATGTTTGCAGTCTTTAACTCTCTTCAGGTCAGACCTCACTGTAACAGCATAGCTACACTGACTACAGCATGCCTTAAACAGATATATTCTTACTGGACACATATTTTTACGTCAACAGCAAATTGACCAAACAAAAAAAAAAGCTTTAAATTCCAATTTCAATCAATCTTTGAGACAGGTGTATAGGAGAGCTCTTATCTCTTGTTTTTCTTTTTCTTGAAGGGATTCTTCATATTCCTGTTTCATTGTCTTCTGAACTCTGAGGTAAGCATGTGTTTGTGCAGCTGTGCCTAAACTCTGAGATGTGTGTCAGGGAAAAATCTATCTTAGCGACTCAAACAACATGATCATAAAATAAATCAGTTTTTATATAGCGATTCTTTAGCAATTGCTTTCAAAGCAGCTTCACAAAGTCCTCGTGAGGATCAGGTAGGAGTTCCCTAAGTGAGGGGACTCTCGCTTACTAAGGCAGGTGCTAGCCATCTCCCCAGCATAAAGAATATACAAACAAAACAAAGACAAATCAGAAACTAACAAATGGAGAAACAATGGTTAGAAAACTGAGACATAGACAACAAACAAGTGATCAGCATCAGCTGCAGGATAAGTGATAAATGATGAGGATAGGTAAGAGAGGAACATTGAACCACATTGTTTTTTAACAGTTTGTATATATAGTGCTCAGACACCTGATCTGTTTAGACAAATACCAAGGGATAGTTATTCGAATGCTAGATTAAACAGATATGTTTTAATTTAGTTTTGAAATCTGGAAGCATAGCTGAGCTCTGGACAACATCCGGGAGTTTATTCCAGAGCTTCAGGGCTCTATATGGGAACGCTCTTCCACCTCTTGTGGATTTACTAACCTTCGGTATCATCAGTAGTCCTGCTTCTTGTGATCGGAGAGAGCAAGCTGGAATATATCATGATAGGAGACTGCTCAGGTAGGCCGGAGCCAAGCCATTCAGCGCCTTAAAGGCAAGGAGCAGTATCTTGTGGTCAATGCGATATTGTACAGGAAGCCAATGAAGAGAGCACAAAACCGGTGTAATGTGGTCATGTTTCTTTGTTCTTGTGAGAACTCTAGCTGCTGTGTTCTGGACTAACTGTAATTTTTGTAGCGTGGCTAACAGAGCATTACAATAATCTATTCTGGAGGTCATGAAAGCATGCACTAGTTTTTCTACATCTACGATAGACAGGATGTTCCGCATTTTAGTAATATTCCTGAGGTGAAAGAAGGCAGTCTTAGTAACATAAGAGATATGGTTCTTAAATGTCAGTGCACTATCTATAATAACGCCAAGATTTTTAACTGTAGTGGAAAAATTAACAGTGTGTCCCCCCAGTTCTATATGTAAAACTGAGAGATTTTGTAATTGCTTTTTTCTGTTTTATCAGGATTTAGCATAATGACATTTTCATTCATCCCAATCTAGTAATAGATCGTTTGAAATTTTAACCAGGGCTGTCTATGTGCTGTGATGCGCTCTGAATCCAGATGGGAGATCTTCATAACAGTTGCTTTTCTGTAAGAAGGAGCTGAGCTGTGCTATAACAACTTTCTCTAATATTTTTGACAAAAACGGAAGGTTAGAGATTGGCTAATAGTTGGATAACTCAGTAGGATCCATGTGCGTTTTCTTGATTAGTGGTTTAATTACTGCACGTTTTAGCTGTTTAATAACGTAACCTAGCGATAGAGATGAGTTTATAATATTTAGAAACGGTTCTTGAGTTATTTGTAGCAATTCTTTCAGTAATTTTGTTGGTACAGGATCTAGAGAGCATGTTGTTGATTTAGATGCTGTGATTATTTTTAGCAGTTCTTTCAGGTCAATATTTGAAAAAATATTCAGCGAGTGAGTCAAAGGCATAGAATTTGAGTTAAGCTGCTTAGATTGAATATGAGTTTTAGTGATTTTGCATCTAATGGATGTAATTTTATTTGAGAAATAATTCATAAAATCAATGCTGCTAAATTTTATAGCTACATTTGAAGCTGTCGATGTTTGACTGTTTAGTAAATTAGCCATTTTTTCCCATAGTTTCTGGTTTGTCTTTTAAATAAAAGATGTCTTGTTTAATGCAGCTGGTGTGTGATCAGCATCTAGTGGTAATGATTTGAAGCTGCATCCTAAGCAAGATATTTAAATCTTTTAAACACACTATTCAGGAGAACTACAAAAATATGTCAATGAAAATACAGGACAGTAACAGTGCATACAGTAGAAGTGACATGGGCAGAGTTGTTTCCTCTTTAAATATATTTTGTTAACAATAACGTATTTTAAAATTAAGCATGTGCCTGTTTTTATCTGGTTACCCTCCCAGTAAGTGATTTTTTGTAATTTATTCACAAAAATTGCATCATAATATATATGCACCATATTTAAATGTTTAAAGTCTCTGATATGAAGCATACGGTTGACCAACAGTCAAAAGTGATGTTTTCTTCTTTTTTTTTGTTATGTTCATTGTTGATGTCATACATTACATGGTGTTGTTGGGAGGCATCTGACACAGGACCTCATGTTATTTATAAGTGCTCCAAAACATATGCGTATAGAAGATGGATTAATTTGTAGGAATGTTCGCCAATTTTAAACCTCATAGCTGAAAATCGTTGTCTAAATCAATGGTTGCCAACCTTTTTCCTAAACTATATAAAATTTTTTGCTTTTTGTCATCTGTGCATGAACATACACTTTACACTGAATGTTATAACATGAATAGCTAGTTAGTGGAACAGCTAGTGAGGATGGAGATATTAACTTCCGACATCCGCACCATCAGGCCTGTCGCCCTCAATGGTGTGCTCTCTCCCCGCTACTCTTCTCCCTCTACACTAACAACTTCAATTGCCAAGATGACACATTTGGAGCAAAACATTAACTCCATTGTAAAAAAGGCCTAGCTAAGGCTGTACTTCCTACACCAGCTGAAGAATTCCAACCTCCAACAGACACTGCTGACTCACTTCTACTCAGCGGTCATCGAGTCTGTTCTGTGTTCCTCCAGCACTTTTATTTGTACTTTACACTTTGGTCTGCACATTATCTCCAAAGCACATCTCTTAAGTACCTTGGACTTCTATATTTATAGTTCTATTACTTTGTATTTTTACTACCTGTATTTCTAGAATATTACTATATTCTAATTACTTTTAACTTGAGAAATGTATTTGTAAGCTGTGTTACTGTGCAACGTTATTGTACCAACTTTGGAGAGTACCCCTGTACCACACAAATTCCTTGTGTGTGCACATGCACACTTTGCAAAAAAGCCATCTTTACAATGCCCAATTATGCACCCAGAAAAAAATGTCAAAATGTATTCAGTAAAGGCATTATAAAACCGAATCATTGAAGTCAACAACAAAAGTGCCTTCTCGAAATAAGAATATGTCTGATTTAATGTCTTTTTGTCTTTTTGCAACTTGCAGGTGAGGGCTGCTTTCAAACACAAAACCAAAGTGTGGACCTTAACCAGCAGCTCGATCCGCAACATCAACGTCAAACCCTTCAATTCCGACATTGTGAGTTACTTCAGCTCCTATGTTTGTTTCAGACATTAATGTGACTTTTTGAGGGAAAGGTGTAAAATAGTGAACGGGCTCTTCAAGGAAACACAACAAAAGTGCTAAATATTATTTGTTCATTTTTTACAGCCTTTACAGAAAAGTATTTGCATCACTAGGCCTGTCATGATAACACATTTTGCTGTGTAATTAATTGCTTCAGAATTTTGTTATGATAACCTATAAAATATTATAAGAATGTATGGCAACTAATGTGGTGACAATGATAATGGAAATTTACATTTGAATAAAACAAATGAGTTATTTAAATGTATTTTAAATGTTTTTATTCACAATTGCAAGTTCTCTTATTTACGGAATATTTAAACTGCTACAAATAAAACATTGATTGCACATGCAAGCAGGCAGGTTCGTTCAAAATGTCAGTCGGGTTCGGGTCGTTTATACATTGACCTGCACATCACTGGTATGTATGTATTCTATAGCTGTATTGTAGTGAAAGTGAAGTGAAACTGACCAGTTGGGCAGATATGGAGTGACCCATACCTGGATATGTGCTCTGCATTTAATCCATCTCAAAGTACAAACACAGCAGTGAACAAACACACCGTGAACACACACCCAGAGCGCACCCGGCGCTCAAGGGCACCACAGCTGTGGTTGTGTTTCATCACACCAACTTCAACTCCGTGGATCTGGGGATTGAACCCACGATCTTCAGATCACAAGTCGATCTCCTTATCCACCGGACCACAACTGCCCCACAATAGAAGTTATACAAGTTGTAGTTGTTTTTTTTATTTTGGGCGGCGTATTTCTTTTCAACTGAAAATTCAAGATGTTATAGGGATTTATTGCAAGACCACCAAATTTCCTCTATTTAATGTTTGTTCATGGTCATAAAAGAGCCAATAGGGAACATTCTCATACAAGATTCTGTTAACATCCTCACTTTCGTTCCACAAAGAGGAAGAGGTAGGTGCTTCCTTAATATTTTGTGAATATAAGCTCATCACTTTTAACAAACATTTAGGGAACACTGTAAATGTATTATATTGTCTCCTTTCATCTAGACAATTTCCCTAATTACCTAATGACCTAAAGTCAGTTTGTGACTCAGTTACTCTTAAAAAGTGGGTTCAGTCAAAACTTAGCCAAAGTCTCCAAATTTACTTTTATCAAGAGTGTATTAAAGCCAAAACTAACATTAATGTTGTATTCACTCATAGATGAACGGCAACAAAGGAGGCATATCTCCCACAAAGATGAACACTTGGGACAAAAGCACTAACTCCGCCAACCGCATCGATTTATCTGCTGTATAAGTCTGACTCTGACTCAGCGCCTCCTGTACAAGATCCATCTTTCAGTATTGGAACATGCAAGAACTCTTTGCAGCTAATTGCTGAATTGTGAACTCACAGCATAGTTCTCTGAAGTAATTTCCTCCTGCTGATGTGCTCGCTGTTAAAGACACAAGGTCTGTTGTTGTGATTGAGCAGTGCTTTCTTCATCACTCGTTAATACCATGGCCTGTCAAGGACTCAAGAAATTATTTGTTGATTGTGTAGGTTATAAAGCATTTGTTGTGATTAATATAAAACTTTAGATTTTTTTTTTTGTTGTTGGGGGGATTTGCACACATTACTGCCACATGTCTGTCCAAACAGAAGCAAAGTTTTGATTTTCATCTGAGGTCTCCTTTAAGAGAAAATGTAAGTCTGGACTCAACTTTAGCTAAAGGGCTGAATGAAGAAGTGGCTTCTCCTTACTCCATTTGAATCTCTCTTATTTATATTTTAAAGGCATCGCTGTGGTCTCCAAATGGGGTACAAAAAGAGAATATGTACAGTTTTTAATAAAATATTTTACATTTCCCTAGCACTGCAAGAATGTTTCTTCTGATTTTTAAAAAAGAAAATGTTCACTTTTAAAGTTGCAGTGTGCAAACAAATAACTTGGATTAATAGCATCTAATTTAGATAGCTCCTCCATGTTAGCTACAAGTTTAAGTTCAAGTGTTTCTGAAACCAGTGTTTTTGATAACTTGTACACAAAAGAATTTTAAATGTTTAATCAACACTCCTAGTGTCAAATGTTGGACCTGTATAAACACTGACTAAAGTTTTTGTGTCAAATGAAATGCACCACAGAGTTTATTCAACACTAAGAGAGTAGTATTAACATTTTGGTGTGAATTAAAACCCCCATAAAAATGTAACATGGCTCTGGTGTTAAGGTAAACTCTCATAATTTTTAGTATAACTTTCATAGTGTAACATTTAATATTTCTGCAATGTTTATCTGGTGTTAACACTTGAGATTTTACTGTGTATGCTGCATCTTTGAGCTTGGATCACACAATATTCTTGTTGCTAACTTTCAGCTTTCTCACTCAACGATCAATAGGAAGTGAGGGATACTGCAGTTCCTCATCTGACCGCTTGAGGCTAACTTCAGAAGTAAGCAGGTTCCCATTTACATCAATGCTAAAAATGCTCAACCTTACAGCCAAAACCAACATGTTTACATCCCTGGCTCCGTTAGATTTTCTGATGCTTGAATTGACTTTCATGACTTAAAATCTAAAAATCAAGGCCCACATGATTTATCCATTAACCTAAAAGCTTTTTATCAAATGTTAATGTTCACTGAACTAAAGCATCAAATCTGAAAACTAAAAAATGCTAATTCTATCCAAATCTGTAAGCAATTAGCAGGAGCTATCAAAATAATTACTGGTGCTATTATTTCGGTGGCATGTTTAACAGTGCTGTAATGTTTATCTGATTGAAACAGAGCACAGCTTAATTACTTTACATCAGATAGAAATTGAGAATATAATGTTTCTCAGTTTATATTTACCACAACGCATCATTGCAGAAGGTTGATATCTGTTTTCTTGTACTCTACACAAAAGGAGAGTTGACTTGGCCTTGCGTTGTCTGGAACTTTGCAGTTGAAGATATATTTAAGTGTGCATGTGCTTTAAATTATTTCTGTCATTGTTTTCCAGCTGGACTATGAAACTAAAGATCTTCGTAATAAAGATCTTGAACAGTTTTCTAAAGGCTTTCATTGTTAAAAGACCAAGTGCACTTCTCACTGTTTGCTATTCAATACATGAAAATAATTCTCTCTTGATTCATTGTTTTGATACATATTTAAATTTAACAGCAGCAATGAGTGTTTTCTCAGCATTTAATATCCTTAAAATGCTAATGTCTGAAAGAGTTTTGTATGTAAAGGTATACCTTGAACTCTCTGAAATTCAGTATGGACCATCGCTCTTAAATTATTGTTAATGTGAGACATTTCTCTGTAAACACCAACAAAGAAACATTCATGCTTTCTTTGTTTTATTCTCTTTTGATGCAGAGTATTTTTCTGTTTATTTCTCTTTTTTATTGCAAAATAAAAAATTATTTAAGCTGTATCTAATGGCATTGTATTTTTGGTTGTCAAAACCAGTTTTTTTTAGATGTTTTTATTTTAGAAATTGTTAGGGGTCAAAGTTTTAATAAGCGTTTAGTAGCATATAACCATCATCTGTATGTTTTAGTCATGTGAATATCTGTCAAACCTCTAACTTTGTTTACTAACTCTTTATGTGAAACATGTTTTCAGACGTATTGGCTTGCCATCAGTGACTAATGAGGCATTAGAGCCCTCTAGTGGCGACGATCTATATATAGTTTTGAAAGTGACCAGTTGCCAGATATGGAGTGACCCTTACACAGAGTCAGTAAGTCTAAAAAATGTTTTACCGTTTTTGGTTATTATATTTTTACACAATTGGTTCCCAATATTTTACTTATGTTAAAATATGCAACGTGTATTCAAATAGATTTGTATAGTTGCCGTGTGTGAACACTAGGGGGCAGGGTGGGCCAATAAATCAACTCTTAAGATTGATTTATAACATAACTATTCAATCAAGTAAAATACTTGGGTGTGTATATTAGCAAAGTAAAATATAGGAAAATATAGGAGATAATATTTACAAGTGCAAAGCAATTTTAACCAATGACTTCAGAGCGACATAACCATTTTTGGAGGGACATTATTATTGAAGATGGATAGTCTATCGAGATGTATTTACCCTGCCTTCTCCATACCAATTTCAACAAATTTATTTAAAAAAATTAACAGTGTGAACTTAAATTTTATTTGCAAAATCAAGTGTCACTATATTAGGAAAGATAATATGGTTAAAAATGATGTTGATTGGGGTTTTAATGTAATAGATTTTGATATAATGAATGGGGTAGTGAACTGAAGTGGCTCAAAGTTTTTTTTAAATCAAATACTCAAATACTCTTTTTGGCATATTATTTCCTAATGCATTTCTTTGTTTTATGGGTGGTATAGATTTTCTTCTGCAGTGCGATTTTGATTATCAATCTCTCCCAATCAAGCTTTCAAATTTCCACCAGCAAGTTCTTCTAAATTGGAAATTACTTTTCAACCATAATTTTGCGCCTCACAACACTCCTGTTTGTAATAATCGATATGTGCTGCTTATTCACAAATCTGTATGTATGGGTGTATGGCATTCCAAGGGGGTATGGGCTGTTGCTCATTTCATGGATCAGTCGAGTAACCTGCTGCTATATGAAGCTTTTTCAGGCAAGTTTTCTGTGGAATGCTCTCCTAATATTTATAATATAATAATCACAACAATTCCATTAGGTTTAAGACAAATGGTAAGAGAGGATTTATTATATTCTAAGGTTTAAAATTATGCTTAGAGGGAGTTGATTTTTGTGGAAAAAAATGTACGAACCAATTTCTTGGCAATTGTTTGTTACATATAATGTACCCAAATGCTGTTAGAAGAGAATATAGTCTTAAAGAATTTGATTCTAATCAAAGAAGAAAAATAAGAAATAAATTATTTCCGGCTTCCCCCTGTCTAAAGCATTGGGTGAATGAGGTAAATCTGTGGTATAGGTCTGTGAAGCTTATTAAAATAAATCTGCAAGTGAACTTGTGAAATACTAGCTGAATTTGAAATATGAATAGCTCCCTTATTATAATTCTGGTTTGGAATGTTATGTGTAATTTTTGAACAGATCTACTAAGACACAGAGTTTAGGGATAATACCCACAATCCACTGTGCTCGGGCAGAAGGAAGTTTCTCTTAAACCCAAACAAGCGAGGTCTCCCTATAATATGACTCATTTTTAAAGAAGAAGCACATTATTACATGAATAGCAATATAGATAGATTGTTATATATCTATTACTGGAATACTTTTAATGAAAGAATGGAAAAGAAAGATTTAAGTTCTCACACACTTCATGCGTAATGGCGTGGCATGACTACTTCTGTCACGCGATGTTGTAGATTTTCTTCTGAAGTTAGAATTAACGGACAGGTTTTGACTTTACAAAACCTAACTGTTTGAATCAGGTTTATTCGGTACCATGAAGCGTCTCATCAACTGTCTTTGTCCAGTCAGGCTTTGATCCTGAAGCTAATATTAGTTCACGGGAGCGTGCACGTGAAAGACTGACGCTGGCACCGAATAATTAATCACGATGAACATGGATAGAGTATTTTATATTTTAAACATATTTTTGTGCTGTAGTAATACTCTGGCTGCTGCCAAAGCTAGATGAGATTGTTGGCAGAAAATAGCAGGTTTTGTGAAAACAATGTCAAAGAAGCACATTCTGTTTAATGTAAAATTGAGTATCATAAGTAATATGCGTACGATAATTATATAATATTTTGTCTTATTAATTCCAATATATTTAAATGTTTTATGTCATGTGTTTTATAATCAAATGCTTTATTTCTCTACAAATGTGTCAAGCACGGAGGCCAAAAGAGGAATGCGGATCCCAAATGCGTGACAGTCTTATAGTAATGTATTTAAGAAACAAATAAGAAGGGCAAACAAAGCAAAATCCACGAGGGGGAAACCAACGAATAAGATACAAACTGAAAACTGGGTTAAACAAGAACACAATTTACAGCATCAGAACGAAAGGCAACCAAGAGCAATGCACCAGTAAGGGGTGTAATGAACCTCCCTCAAACGAAAACTGAGGGAAACTTATGAAGGGAAACCAATCAAACATAACAAGGGAAACTACAGGTGTACTAACTAGAAAAAATGAGAAGGGCGGGGAAAGGGAGGAACAAAACTAGACCATGTGCAAAAACGAATCAAAGATTCTATTAATATTCAAAAAAAAAAAAAAATCAAAGATGGCCACCGTCAGTCACATGACCCGAGCCATGTGGATGAAGTTAGCAAAACAAAATAAGAGCGATAACTGAAAACAAGGTAAAACCAAAACTGAGGACTGTCAGTGATCTGATCCCTGGTGACAAAGAAGATACTTGGCAGATCCTGACAAAATGTATATTTGAATTTAAAAGGTCTATATAACTGTTTTTCCTTTTTCTTTTTGAAGATGTACCCCTTCTGGGTACCAGGTAAAAAATAGGGTCTGGAGCAGGTTAGTCGTATAACACACCATCTGTGGTACCAGGTGTGGGACTTGTACGTGTCACAACTTGTATAAGCTCGCAAATGTAAGCTATTCCATCAGCATATAACCTGTATCTTTCATGCAAATATGTGTCAGGAAATGCTTGGGGATTTTGACCGTCCCGTAATACTCATCTCGAATTAAGTGTGCATTTAACAATTTGCACACAAATATATGCAGAACTGACAGGAAAATGTGAGTTAATGTTACAGACACTAGTATTACGCCACTTAAAAGTTCCTTTTATAACCACTGATTGGACAAAGTAAGCTTGCGATCTCTAATCCCGAACCAAACCTGCTCTGGAGCAGGTCAGCCATGCAGTGTAAATAACCGGGGAGACAAAGATCGATTAAATCATTTCATAGTACCCAAAATCCAGGATTGGTGTAAACTTGGGGTAAGTCCTAAACTAAGCTGGCTAACCAGTTATCCGGGTTGATGGTAGAGGCCCCAGGTTTTCTCCTCGTTTTTGTAAATTTTTAAATGTTCGAATGATTCCCCTTTATAATTTTCCTTACTGTGTCCCAATCAGAACACTTACACTGCACCCTTAAGGTAGATACCTATTTTCAGAAGAAAATATACATACTTTTTAGTGCGTAAGACAAGAGTGTGTACTATCTGAGGGATTCTTAATAAAGAAAATGTACATTAAATCAATTAATTTCTTATCTAATACCATGTTTTTATTCAATTAATTCTGGCACTGTCTGTTCTTGATACAATACAGGACTTTGCATTAGTTAATTTAATAGTGAAATAATGAAACCAATTTATATACATATTATTTGCAATTAATTAATTACTTATCTAGTAGTACAGAATTTATTGAATAATTTGTTTTTAGCAAATTAATGGTTTATTTAACTACACGTTTAATTGTTTGTTTAATTCTACTTTTAATTAACTATTGATACATTTATTGATTGGATTCCACTTTTAATTAATCAATGGTACAATAAATTGAACATTGAAAATGATAACGTATTTAATTTATTAATAATTTGTGTCACTGTTAACCTCGAGAACTTTTTTTTAATCGTGTAACGTTTAAGGCAGTAGTGCGCATGCGTGAGATGCACACGCTCAGTTGAAGCTTTGTTTGGAAAGTGACTAATGAAAAACAACAGCTCAGTTCAGGCGAAGCGACACAACAAACTCAGCTTCTGGCTTGTTCAGTCTTCTGCTAACTTGGTGCCACCGTCGAACTGTGGTATGTTGCGCTCACCATGTCAGTTACTTTGATTTTACCAAGAAGGTAGCTAATAGCGACCATGACCGAAGTGTCAAATAGTTTGGTCGAAAAGAAGCGAATGGGAAACTACAGACGGCTCCAGTTGTGCTGTGCTCTGGAGACCTGCCGGTCATCACAAGGTTGCCGGACCCCCTGAGCTTTCACCCGAACAAATATTCAACTTTATTCGCGATGGAGAGCGTCGGAAAGTACGAGTTCAACAGGAAAGACCTGATTGGACACGGGGCTTTCGCTGTGGTCTTCAAAGGCAGACACAAACAGGTAACTGAAATGCATAACTATATTTTAAGGATGACTCAAACTGTTTTTAGAAACGTTCTCCTTTTCGCAGAAACACAATAATGAAGTGGCAGTGAAATGCATTAAAAAGAAAAATCTGGCCAAGTCTCAGACGCTCTTGGGAAAAGAAATCAAGATATTAAAGGTCAGTGTAAATATGTATTCAAATGGTAAGAACACAGCATTTAAACCAATGCTATTTAAAACTTTTGAGCTGCCCTCTCTGTATATTGGATAAATGGTAGCTTTTTTTAAATATAATGCTGCATGTAATAAACTGACTTTTCTTTCTCTCATCAGGAGCTGATACATGAGAATATTGTCCGTTTACTTGACTTCCAGGTATGCACCAAGCGTATAGATGTGTTTATTAGGGTTTAGGACCCCTAAACTTCATCTAAAACTAAACAATGACCTTTTACGTTATTCAATCCGGCATTTTATTATTTTAATCTGCCTAAAAAACACATGAGCCTTTATTTTAAAGTATCAAACATAAAAGTTTACTTATCAAAGTAAAAAAAAAAAAAACAGTTAAAAATTCTTGATTCAAAGTAAGAGATGGGTCTTATCAATCACATGTAATGCAAACTTTTTTTACGTTAACAACAATCCAAAGGTAATTAAAGGTATCCTCTTTTAAGAGAATAATCAAGAAAATAGCTATACAGGTTTGCCTACAATACACAATTACATGTGAACCTTGTAATAATATAGTTTTTTTTATTAATTGAGGTAAGTGTTTTAAATATACAATGCCTTAAATTCAAGTATTTAGCCTTAAAATTCCAACAAGTTTATCCTAAAATGCACCAACTCTCTAGAGACTTCATGTCCCTGAATCAACCATTTTTCCTTATTAAGCATCTAATCTGAAAATTCACTGAAAAGGGGGCAACACACTTTACCCTTCTTATAGCTTGAGTAAGAAAATATTCTAAAAGGCTTACTTTTAAGTGACCAGAAACCAATAAAAAAAAATTAAACCCATTTTTACCCTAAAAATTCTCCAAAACTAAGAACAAAACCTGCAACAAACTAACCCTTTGAAATATCCCAAGATGCCATGCTCCAGAACCCTCCTTAAATCTGTAAAACAGCACAACTGTCAGCAGGTGGCAATCTTCATGAAAGTCAAATTATAGCAAATGAAAACAACTCTCTTGCTTAGTCAGGGAAACCCAACACTCTCATATTCCCATCTTGCTATCATGTGTAAAGTAATATAAAGTCCTTAAGGACATGGATTGATAAAACCTTTTATGTTTTTTGCTACAGATTTGGTAGTAGTCTCTAGGTTTTGTTACTTTATTCAAAAATTGATTACAGTAGTTACATCACACTGTTAGTCTCAGCCTAAAGCCTCAGGCTGGGCTGATGACTTGGTTTCAGTGGTCAGGTCACATAGGAGTCCTCTGTAATTGTGTCATGCTTATAAATCTGTCAGTTGCATAAGTTAAGTCATTGGAGTTCATTTTCTGTTGCCCCACTGAATGTCAGGTTGTTCTAGTACAGACCCCAGTGCATACACAGCCTGCATGGAAATCAGCCAAATGGGGCTTTTGTTTTGTTGCGCAGCAAATGAGCCATACTGCCTAATTTAAACTGCTTGCTAACTCTTAGGCTGTGTGAACTTATTTATTTACTTTGATGGGATTGAATTTGATGGGCGTTGCATACTTAGTACATATATCTTTTTAGTTGCAGAAACTTTTTAAGTCCATAAATACTTTGTTAGATACTTTGTAATTTAGGCCCAGTTAGTATAAATCAGAAAAATAAAATAATGTACATGAGTATTCCTTCAATTCCTTGCAAGCTGCCAATTCAGAGCACGGGATATAAAATATATAAAGTAATTTAGACCAGCAATATGCGAAACACTGATTGGCAAGTTCTAAATTAGCCAAAAACGTGTACTATTTTATTTAAAGGACAAAATTATATTGTCCATAAAAAAGAACTAAAAGCTGCGCAGTTGTTAAAATGTACTTTATTTTAACAATGAAAAAGAAAAAATAAGATTGAAAGAAAATATATTAAAGAGGGGGGAGGGGGGGTTGTTGCATTCAAAGTAATGTTTTTAATTTAATTTTATGTGATGTCAGTTGGTTTCAATACCAAATTATGTAAATGACATGTAAATGGTAATCTCATACTGCTTTCAGTTTGTCAGTAGGTTCTTGTACAATCTTGCCTTGCACCGCTCCTTGTAGAATAAGATCTAGCACTAAGAATTTTTACAATTTGCAATCCATTGAGCACGCAAATAAGAGGCTTCTGTGCTTTTTTTGCTTCATGTAATGAAGTCATGGGTTTTATACTTAAATTCCGGGTGTTTAGTCACTAGATGCCTAATAAGTTTAGCTAACTTCATGCCTTCGTTAGCTAGCACCTGGACACATTTTGGCCTTCCGTCACTGTTCTCAATAAAGCTGATGTCCAAACAGACATATACTGGATATAGTTTTTTAATTTGACTGAGACTGATTCAAAAGTGCTTCCTTATAGCTACAGGTTAATCCACAGGTGGAGATGGTGTTGACTTACATGCTGAGTGGACTGAGTTTATTTGTGACCTATTAACACATTTATAAACTAGCAAAAATAAAATATGGTAATTGATTCTGTGGTTTGTTTGTTTTATTTGCACCATGGTCTTGATGTTAGCTGTTTTTTAGATGAGCTTTTTTTCCAGTTTTATGAGAACACCCAAGCTATGGTTTGTGGACCCCACTTTGAGAATCATGGGCTTGCGGACACCTCACATCTTACAGAAATGCCTGCAAATGCTATCATAAAGTAGCTTTGCCAGGGAGCGCAAAATATTTTAGATTAGAAACTGACTGAGGGTTCTGGAAAACTAGAGCTAGTTAAACTGGATATGTCAAGTCAAATGTGCAATAATATACAGTAACACTACTGGAACGTTTGATTTGAGTGACAGGAATGCTTTGTTTTCCTCATCTAGTCTTGAAATGTCATGGCTGGGTGTTCCAGTGTTTCACCCTCCAGCAATTTACTCCCTGCTAAAAACATTTGACATTTTCCTAGACAGCTTAACAGATCAAACTGCCTTGATTTTTCAGTTCAGTAATTGTTTTCCCCAGGACTTACTTAACCTGAGCAAATTAAAATTTGAAATAAAAATCTTGTTTCATGTATCTCAAAAGCTTTGTGCTGTGTCAAGGTGACTTGGGAACAGGTTTATTGCAGTGCTTTCTACTTTGATTTCATTTTATTGTATCTAACGTTTGATAAATGATCCAATTTAAATATATCTGTGCTCTTTTTTTGCAGGAGATATCAGGATGTGTTTATCTGGTCATGGAGGTGAGTCCAGATGGTCTGCTGCACCTATCACATAGCCTCTAGAAACCTCAAAATAAAATCATTGTGAAGTAGAGTGGAAAAAGCAAGAGGTCATGTTTCGCCTGCCCCTGCTGCATGTTACTTTTCCTGAGTTCTACTCACGTTTCTCTGTTGTTATAGTCAGCACAAAGCCCTGAAGACTCTCTTTGAGAGTGTGTCTTGTGTTGATTGTACACTTACAGTTTCTCTGTCTCCTCTTACAGTATTGCAATGGAGGAGACCTAGCGGAGTATTTACTCTGTAAGTGCTCACTTGAATTTATTCTTTCTAGTTCTAGAATTTATTCTTTTCTAGTTCTAATTATTCAGTTGTTTTTTGGAGTGATGAGTTGACTGTTAGTTTTAAAGGTAAAATGTGTGAGATTGGTTAAAATTCAATATGAAGCTGTAATATTAAACAGGATGGAGCGCACACCAAAACCTCTGCGCAGCAGTCACATTCATTTTCAAATTCTCTCTCTCTCTCTCTCTCTCTCGCTTTCTTTTTCTATGTGTGTGTGTGCGCGCGTGTGTGTGTGTGTGATAATTACAAAGAAAACTAAATAGTATTGTGACATGATCAACAGTTTGCTTCATTGTATTTTTTAAGTTTAAATAACATTTAGTGCTTTGTGTTCTTTGTAATTATTAGGTGTGTGTTTCTTTACTAAAGATGTTTTGTATAGGGCTCGAGGAGTGACATAAACATTACGGCACCAGTAGTGGAAACAAAGTTGGCTGTTTTTAGCATTGCAGCGAATGCCTTGTGACCGGTCGAGGAACTGCAGATCAGTCACTTGCTTGTGTGCACGTGCAGGGAGAGCGTGAGGTGCCCCTTGGTTGCCAAGGGTACTACATTAAAACAGAGAAACTCCTACCAAGAGAAACGAAAATTGTCAAATAATAATAATTTCTATCATTATAAAGGTCTTTTTTTATCCTCTAAATCAACAAAGACAGTTGACAAGACAAGTATCTTATTCTTAATTTTTCGGTAATCACAGAAATAGTCCAGCAAGTGAGGTGAGTATGTTTTAACTTGGCAGCCAACTTTCAGAAATAAAGATATTAGAATAGTAATAAGTCACAATGACACTATTCCCGCTTCTGTTTCCAGATAAATAGTTCCTTGGTTTCAGAAATAAGTGATACAAAGACTGTCTTGTTGCAGGTGGCCTTGGAAATAAAACAAGCTCATATTGACACAGTTTGGTCAAAAAGTTTTTTTTAAATATATTGATAAACCTATTACTTTAATAGTGTATGCATTTTTAACAGACCTGATTCAACATTTTAAATTTTCAAGCTGTTAGTTGTAATTTGATAATATGTTAACAATGTACAAGTCTAAGCAATCAGTCTTAAAGAAAGATAACATAAGAAACACAAAGCAGGTTTCGTCATTAAAATGCATGTGTCCCCAAACAAACAATTCTCTGTATTCCTCCTCAGAAAGTCAGTTAAGGAATCCTTAGAAAAGCTGCCATAAATAGTCAAACGGGTCTCTCACACACAGGGGCACGACTTCAACGAACCGTGAAGTTTCCAGCATGCCTATATTTACCACGTTTGCGTTTACTGCTCTAAAATAATCTGACATTTAGCTCCCTCCTACTTCAGATCCCCTGCCAGCCTCATCTTTACCTTCACCCACTCACCTCTTAACACAGACTACTTGGCACAGAACCAGCAACTGCTGATGAAAGCTAAGCTAGAGCCTGACCTCATCCACCTGTTGGTCTACTCTTTGCTCTGGCCTGTAGGGGAAAAACATGAGGGGCTAAAAATAAAACTTAATGGAGGCAGTATGTTTGAATGGGAAATAACAATGCACCTGTAAAAGGAAATTATGAAGAATCATTTATAAAGAACAGTATTTTGTGACTAAATCAGTTGTTTGCTTCTCAATAGCTCAAGGCTCTCTGAGCGAGGACACCATCCGACTGTTGCTGCAGCAGTTGGCCAGAGCGATGAGTGTTTTAAGAAGTAAAGGCATCATTCATCGTGATCTAAAGCCTCAAAACATCCTTCTTTCATACAATACAGCTCGCAAGTACAATCTCAACAACATCTGCATTAAACTCGGTGAGTGTGTCGAGTGAGAATGAGTCAGAACTGTTTTATCAGAGTAATTGGAAAATTAGAATTTTTTTTGTAATGTTTGTGCTAGTATATGTTGTCCTTAGCAACATTGACTATTGTTGTCCTCCTTTTCATTCCCTTTAGCTGATTTTGGCTTTGCACGGTATCTGCAGGGAGACAAAATGGCCGCCACACTCTGTGGATCCCCAATGTACATGGTAAGTGTTGGACTTGAATAGTTTACCTAAAAATGCAGTTGTTAGTGTCTTTTGCTAGATTTTCTTTTGGGTATGTCATTTTTAAGCACCAATGAGCACAATAGCACCAGAGGTGTCCCTGTAGAAAATAGTTATCAAAAAAGGAAGAAAAAAAATGGTTGGATTATGTTCCCATGACATTTAAAACTGTTTAAAATGCGGGAAGCAAATGTTGTGTAAACTATCTCTGCACCCTTAAAAATATTGTGTCAAAATATGTGTTATTTCATACAGACATTTCTGGTTTTAAGTTTTTTTTAACCATGATTAATGTAATTAAATAATGTAAAGAACGAAATGCGCCATTATGCTGGATGTCAACCACTGATAAAAAAAGAGAAGAAAATCAAGATGAATAAAAAAAAAAAGTAGGACTCTTCAGAACAAGCAAAAAACAAGGAGGTGACCCTGGGGAAATGTTCATTTTAACAAGGTGTAGATGAAAAAAGCGGGTTATCGGTTGGTTAAAACCGATGCTGGCAAACTTATAAAAAGAAATTTTCAACTCGAAAGTATGGGTTTGAAGGCGTTAGACTCTCATACTAAATCCTAAAAACACATCATGAATATGCTTGTACCCCTACAATTTCGGAGGCATTTCAGAACTTTTTTTAATGTATTTTTTCAGATTCTTGTGGTTTTGTTTTAATGTAAGCCACATATTTCTTTACCTTGTAGTTTATTTATATTTAATATTCAAAGTTCTGTGGGCTTGATTTATTGTTTATTAATAATGTTGTAATTAAAACTGATTTTGTGGTTTGGTTTTGCTATATGCCACATATTTTGTATTTGTGTTTAATACTCAGAAGTATTCGTAATTTTAGACAGTGGCTTTGTTGCTTAGTAAATTTTTGTTCTGAAGTTCTAGAATTTATTTTTCTTTCTCTATGAAGCCGGAAAGAAGCCTGACAAATGGTATTAGTTTTTCAAGTACAGTCTTTAATAGTCTTAAATTTAACTTGAAGAGACTTGTTGGAGCCCTGTATCAAGCCCTGTTTACATTATTTGATATAAGGCACTCTTGAGCGTGGCAAGCAATTTTTAGTTAAAAAATTATTCTAATCTTTCATAATTACTTGTTAAAACGGACCTTTTGGGTGCATAAACGAACAACACTGTGTTTCGGGTGAATAGCTCATACGCTAAATCAATGATGCATCATGTCGAACTACAGATTGGGATGGAGCAAAGACACAGTGAGCACACATTGACGGGAAAGTTACAGTTGGAGTATGACAATGACAGTTCATAAGAAACAAACCACAAGTGGTCCTAAAATAAAACTGATGTGTCAAGAAACATTAAGGGATTAGGTTCCCTTCTAGTACTAATGTTACAGAAATTATTGGTATAAAAATAGTATTTGCATTTAAAAATGAAAAAAAACTGTCACAGTTTTTTGGTTGTGTTTTAACCTGGCATATTTCCTGTCTTTGGTTTACCAATCACTTAAGAACAATTTTGGTAGTCTGATCTAGCACAGCAAACAGCTTATAGTTGTCGGAGAGGAATTCAACTTCAAAACTGTCATGTTTATAAAAATTTAAATATTACTTAAACAAACAACTATGCAAAGAAGACGCTTTTGAAAGATAAAGATGGCAGAATAATGAGAAAAATATGAAAAGTGCTGCTGATTACTCCCGAGGTTAAGAAAGTATTATGGTGGATTGATAACGAATACACAGCTTTTATGAATTTGCTTCACATTTTCTCTTTCAAAACTTTTGTCATTTACTCAGTGGTAGACTGGTGTATAGTCAGATATATAACCTCTGTAAACTATAACCTCTTAATTGGGAAGGTTCCCGGGGGTGTCCAAGCACACCATAATATGTATAGTAACTGTGCGGAAACCTGTTATGTCTGTTCTCTGTTGCTATCTCTGTTCTCTTTTTTTTCCTTTGCATTAATAATATTATCACTGAACATAAACTTTACATGACCTTGTGATGAAATTTAAAGACTGAATTGCCTCTAAATAAAGGCATCATTCAGAGATAAGTATAAGTGAAATCCTCCCATTCAACGTGGTGTTTTAACAGTGAATCAACACTGAGTGCCTTTTACTTTACTTATCTTTCCAGGCTCCAGAAGTCATAATGTCACAAAATTATGATGCCAAAGCTGACCTGTGGAGTGTTGGGACTGTCATCTACCAGTGCTTGACAGGCAAAGCTCCATTTCAGGTCCGTGATGAGTCTAATACAAACTGTTGTGATGTTTAAAGGTACCATATTATGTTTTGTGTGTATATAATTTAAAAACAATTTGTTCCCTCTAAACTATCACTGCACCCTTAATAACCTTCAAAGAACAGTATTAATCAAAAATGATGTCTTTGAATCGCCTCAAATACATGTATGTGCTTCACCAAGCGAGTTGTGTACCCCATGTACCTCCCAATGCCTTGCTTCCACCATGGGTTTTTCTTGTTGGCACAAAGAAAATATGCCTAATTCCAATTAATGCATTCAAACATGAATGCATGTTTTTTTGCAAAAACACTTTATTTTCATTTGCGGTTCTGCTACGGTTATTCTGGGCCAGTCAGCACAGTCAGCTGCTTTAGCAATTTGCCTGATGGGTTAGTGGTCGGTCCTATGGACAATGGGCATTGCTTTAGACATTGAGCCATTTTGAGCTCCCAGACAAAGAAAAGTGGATTGCATGCATGAACCAAGCTGAATATGACATGAGGCATGTGTTTGGGGAACAATACTTAAACATGAGATCATTTTTACGTTATAAGGCACCTTTAAGAGTAAGTTTTCTTAAAGACACTCCTCTGTTAATCTGGGTATGTTAACATGGTATCATCTGGGTATGTGACTATCATCTGTTGCCAGGTCATTATGCAGTATGCAAGTTTGTGGTCAAAAATTCAACAGCCATAAATAACATCAAAAATACTTTAGGGCATAGATTCAATTCCTTCCCTAATTAAGGTTGCCAGCTATAGGCTTTCTGAACTAAGTAAAGACTGAACGTGAACTCGTTTGACCGAAAGATGAGAAGTCAGGCCAAAACACAAACTATAAACATGAACAGTATTTTAGACCTGAAACTCAGCTTTTCAAATGTGAATGTAGTTCTGCAATTTACTTTGAAAAAGAGTTGTTAGTTTGATAGCATTACTTTTAACTGTTAAGAGCATGCCATTTTTTATTTAAATGATTTAATGACTATAATACCATGTACCATGAGTGAAATATAAATGTGAAACCAATAGTTTTTAATTTGTCATCCCTGAGTTTAGCTTTGGCCTCAAAGATACCAAATATGAATTAAAAATTTACCATAAACGAATTATGCCTATTATTTTTAAATATACTATAATATTAACAGATTTTTAAACAAGATATTTTTAGTCCTTACTTCAAATTAATCCTGGCCTATAGTTATCAAGAATAAAATGGCTAATGATTGTGGGTTATTGTGATTATTCTGAAACTATTTCATTGCGACAGAAACCTGCTTGACACCATTAGTTATTTATACCCTGCAGAGTGTGAAACACGATTGTGACATCTCACAGATAAACAAAACCACATGTTGCTGCAACCAAACACACCCTTTGATTTACTAACAAACCCTGAGAGCCAAACATATACTTGTGATCAGTCATATGCATGTTTCACCATCTGAACAAAACGTTCTTCTTTCTTGGTCTGATTAGCATAGCCTAAATATGCACAAGGTATAGTTTTTAAAACAGCTTTGCTCAATACTGGCCTCAACATAATAAGTCATAGCAGTGTGTTAGTGCTTGATCTTAACACACATGCTATCTTGTAATAAAGCATTCTTCTGCTAAGCCTCTCACCAGGTGCCTCTTTAGTATGGCTGATCTGTGTGTGAAGTCCAGTCAAATCTGTCTGATCCAACGGTCATAACTCTATTTCTGGAATTTTATTTTTAGTCTTCAGAGAGAGGATATTTATTAGGAATTCTGAACACTCTTGTAATGCCATGTTAGTCTACATAGGGTTAGCATGGGTCACTGAGGTCTTTAAAGAGACAAAGTAAAAGTATTTTTTTCTCATCTTTAAGGTTTTGATGCGTTTTTAATTTTACGGGTACTACAAAGTTTTTTTTTAAGGTCAGCTTTGCTTCAGGTTAAAGTGTTAGCCAAAAAATTTACACACAATTGTTTTATTTTTGTCTCATTCTTATTTTGTTTAATATATTTTGTTTTTCACTCAAAAATGTTGTGAATTTTTGTTTTGTTTTTGCAAATAGCATCTTTTTGTCAACAACTTTGACTAAATTCCTGCTGCATTTGCTCTTGTTAAACTGTCAAATATCAGAATAATTATAATAATTAGATTACAAAGTATTCCGTTAAGTTGAAAGCAAGAAAACAAGCGAGCTGGAACAAACAAACTCAAGCTGAACTGTAAAATGCAGTGGATGTTTATTAGATTAGCCACTGATAATGGTCTTGACATGCTTTCATACGTTCTCTTTCCCAATATTTTGTTCTAGGCCAGTTCTCCTCAGGAACTACGTCAGTTCTATGAGAGAAACAGCAGTCTGAGTCCCAGGTAAGTGATCCTTAGAGGTGATTTACATCCATTGTTGGACAGTAAGACGTTATTAATAACGTGTTACTGTAACAGCGTCACTATTGACAGTAACCAATACTCTTAACGCAACACTAATTCTAAAAAAACGCAGCACTAATAAAAAAAAACTAATTCAGTTACTGTTACTATCTGTTGCGTTAGTGTGTTACTTTGTGTTTTTATTCCTACTTCTTCTCGTTGCATGGTGTTGAATGCCACACAAAGAAGAAAGCTTGCTCGTGATTGGTGTACATCACCGGTTATCGACAAAGAAGAAAGTGTGTTGTGTGATTGGTGGTTGTTACTCATTTGAATACCATTCACTGTATATAACATGCAGGACTTTCATGTGAACAGAAGAACAACGCGCAGAGCAAGTCTTTGCTAGCATGGGACTACTTTACTTCCTGGTAACTAAAAATGGGTTCAGAAAGGCGGAACATGGGCATAGCGAATCTGAATGTTTACATTCAATAAATCTTAAACAAAGTAATTAAAAATGAAAGGTTCATGAAGGTCAAAACTAACGATCGGAATATAAAACCATTGCAGCACCAGGGGTGGAAACGTTATTTAATAATAATATTTTTGCACATAAACTGAATAATTGTTGTTTTAAATTATTTATTCATTTTTTTGTTGTTTGGCATGTTTTGGTTTTTTGTGTATATTGACAACAATGCAAAATAAAAATAAAATTTTATTAACATAAAAAATGTTAAACTAATCACCAGAGTAGTATTTTCCATGCAGCACTGATATTAAAATAAAAGGACATTAACGGTAGCTTTTTTTTAAAAGTAACCGTTTTTTTAAAGTAACTAATTAGTTACTTTCAACAGTAGCTCATTACTTTTTAACACAACTAGTAAAGTAACTCAGTTACATTTTAAGTCAAGTAACTAGTAACTGTAACTTTGTTTACATCAAAATATAACTTAAAACAAATCTTTTCTACACATCATACACTTTTTTCTAAATATAATAAACTATTTTTTTAATTACCTTTACACCACTGAAGGAAATCGAAAGATTTTTTGAAAGAAAGAAAATTTATTAAAAATCCCCATCACCAAGTTCCCAACATCTCAACTTGCTCGTTTTAATCCCTATCAGTTTGTGACTAGGTTTTTTTTTCTCCTTTACATAACTTTTTTAGCATGCATACAAATAACTACTAGCTAATATGTTCGGCATTCTAGTGGCTCTTGTTCTTCCATTTGTTTGTGGGTTTTTTTTGTTGGGTCATCTGTTTATTTTTAGGGCCTCTTTATTAGGTACAACTTCCTAGTATCTGGTTCAGACGTGTGGTTATTTGAGTTAATGCTACCTTTCTATAAGTTTGAACCAGTTTGCCTATTCTCCTCTGATGTCTAGCATCAAAAAGGCGTTTGTGCCTACAGAACTGTTGCTGACTGGATGTTTTCTCTTTTTTTAGCCATTCTTTATATACACTAGAGATTTCCAGTAGAGCACACCAGTAGAGCAGCTTTGTGTTGCTGCTATGTGATTGGCTGATTAGACATTTTTATTAAACTTCAACTTCAGTTACTACCATTTTTATAGCAGCGAGTCAAAACCTGAGTAGAGTTACTCACACAGCAGAACTTTGACCAGCTGACTTAATAAACTAGTGGCTGAATTAAGCTTGAATAAGTGTCTAATATAAACCCATGACCCAATATCAACCCCTGTTATCATCAGTGTTTGTGAGAGGTATTTTACACTCGCTGGTCACATGATCTTAAAGAAGAGACACAACTTGTTTCTCTCAGCAACTGGCTGTATCAAAAGAAAGACTGAGCTGTTTTGATTTTGTGTTTTGAAGTTCAGGGACATTGTGATTTTCACTGAATAACTTTCAGTTTTTAAACTGTCAATCCGTTTAGTATTATGAGTAGTTTTTATGAGTAGTAAACAAAGATTTTGTGTTTTTCTTTCATCCATTTGAATGTCACATCTAAGCTTGCATTTGCGCAAACTCATGTAAAGCATTTGAAAAATGTAGAGACTACATTTTGGAGGAGCATGTAAATATGTTTTTATTTAATATGCTGTTCAGTGTATAGATAAAATATAATTCAACTGTTGAGGTTGGGAGTCTTCACAAATAAACTAACAGTACTGTGAAGACTGTGATTCTCTTCGGTGTCTAACATGGTGATGAAATGGCTTAACCCTCACAGTATTCCACGTGAAACCTCCTGTCATCTCCAGAATCTTCTCCAGGGCCTTCTGCAGAGGAACCACCGGGAGCGCATGGAATTTGGTCAGTGGACACACTCTTACTGTACTATAGCCTGCATAAAAGTCTTCAATAAATAATGAGTGCCTTAAAAATCAAATTAAATCAATGGTAGTCTCTGAATTACAGATCAATTCTTCCACCATCCTTTTTTGGAGGCCAGCACATCAATGAATAAATGTAAGATTGCGATTAACATATTTTTTTTTTTCACCCTGTTGTAGTTTATTTTGTATTTATATGAATTTAATGTAATGATGTCTTAGCCTCTCCGGTTCCTGTCCCCACTTATTCTGGCTCAGGAAGCTCCAGCAGTGGCTCCTCCACCTCTCGACTCACCCCAACACAGGTAACAAACAGTGATGTTGAATAAAGATAAGGAGAATATATTTCTTCTTCATTTTTGCCTCCTATAAAAATGTCTAGTTCATGTCATGCAACATTTTCAACTTCTTTCATTTTTTTTTTACATTTAAGCAGAATATTACATGTAGTGTACTAGTCATTTTCTAGAATAAAATTTAAGAGTCCAGGAGCCTCATCTGGCCTTATGTGTGAGAATTTATTACGAAAACATGCTTATGTTATTTGTGTGTATGCCAGTCCATATACCAAATTCATGTCAACCAGGCACAGATCCAACTGACACAATCCCTCGTCTCCTCTCTTATTTACATATGTGTAAATATGCTAATCAGTTTACAGAAGGACAAACAGCCAGCCACTACATGGCAAAAACAATCATGCAACATAAGTTTACAGACGTTTGAGTACAAATTACCTTTGTATGTTAAGCAGTGGTTTTCTGAGAATCTTTTAGACTTGAATAAGGAAATTCTGTTCATTCCATACTATTGTTATGAAGAAGCACAGCAGACTTAAACCCAGGTCCTGTTATGAAGACGATGGTGTCCACTTATGCATATTTGATCAGTAGAGCTGCCCTCTTTTAGGTTGATTACTCAAGATTCGACTAGAACAGGCTTATTGGACTGACGCTTTCATTAGTCGGTTAGTTGGAAGTAAAAAACCAACAAGCTCGTTAACCCTGCAACAAGGCAAATACACCCGTCATCATGTTGAAAAGAAAATCTAAGGTGTGGAATCTAATATAAAGCATTAGGCGAAACAAGACATATATTGAAAAAAAATAACAAATAATATTTTAAAATTATAACACATAAAATACAAAGCAAAAAACACATTTTCAATTAATTCCTCTTTGATAAATTAATTCCTATTTCATACATTCATCAAATTAAAATAATATCTCAATAATTTAACACGTTAAATACAAAGGAATACAGTTTCATTAACTTTCAGTTAATTCCGTTTCCATGAATCCTTCATCATTGTCTGAATATGACAGTTAAGTGATTTCAGCAGCAAGCGCTCCAGATTTCCTTTCACCGTTCTCAGGCTCGTTGCGGTTACAATCACTAATACTTCACTGTTCAGTCATGATTCTTGCCCTCGTATTCGTGAAAGCTCGGACAACACTTATCCAGCGTGCACACGTCTCTTTGCATGTGCCATTTAAGGATAAAGTTAAAAATAAAGTTTTTGATTTTAAAACTTTAGATGCTTGTTTTTAGTGATTACTGTACTAACTCAAAATAAAGCTTGTGTATTTTAACCTTCAAGCCTGACACTCAAATCTGTCGGTGACCACCTACCGATGTTTCCATATGTCAAATACATGAAGTTTGGGGATAACTGTTTAAGCTTAGCAAGTTTCTGAAATAAACTCGATCTGTTACTATAGTTAGTCATTGATGCCTTTGGTTGTCCTTACTTTAATAGTGTATTTAGAGTTATTTCTTGCACTTCCTTTTTCTTTTTTAATTTCATGTTCATTATTTTCATATGACAGTTTGATATGGAAGGTTTGAAGCCACAACCTCAAACAACCCCTGCAGCATCTCCTGGATGCCTTCTGAAAGACTCCTCTTCTGCCGACTCTGATGAATTTGTGATGGTGCCGACCCAGTTCACCAGTAAGATGAGCCTCATGTGGCATGACCTACTTTGGTTCATTACTTAATCTAAAGTGCTTTATTTGTACCAACACATCATCTCATAGTAGAACTCTTTCAGGTGATTTGGTTATTGGAGGTGATTTAGTTGGATCGGAGGGATGTTCAAATAGTGGGTAAGTGTCTTTTCTATGTTTTTCAAGTGGTAAAGTAATATGACCTAATAATTTAATATAAAGTTATTTCTGAAATGTTAATTTAATGTGCGGGTCTCAAATAAGAAGCATGTGTACAAGACACACTTAGTTATAGTTTAGCACTCAGTCTGGTCATGTCATGAATCTTAATTTCATGGGGCTTGGTTGAGCTTATGGATATGTTTAATAGTCCCAATAAAAGTGTTGCTTATGGGTGAGAGCATTTGGGCAAAAAATTACAGGTTTTTTTAATAATTACATTACATTAATGCATTCTTAAGACTTTCAAGACTTGAAACAATTTATTTACTAAAAACAATGTATTTAGTGGAACTTGTATTTCTTTCTCAAAAAGAAATATGCAGAGGACGAAGCAGAAGTGCCAGTTATTTGGTCATAAATATTGCTACTTAGATGGCTTTTTTTGTCATGCTTTTCAGTGTTTAGAAAAAAGATTGTTCTCTGTTGTGTTAGTAAATGCATTTAAGACATAGAGTGAGGAAAATAAGTATTTGAACACCCTGCTGTTTTGCAAGTTCTCCCACTTAGAAATCATGGAGGGGTCTGAAATTTTCAGCGTAGGTGCATGTCCACATGCATCTAAAAAGAAAAATCCTGAAATCACAATGTATGATTTTTTAACACCTGTATATCAGCTATCTGACCCTCAAAGACCTGTTAGTCCACCTTTAAAAAAATCCACCTCCACTACATTTATTATCCTAAATTAGATGCACCTGTTTGAGATTGTTAGCTGCATAAAAACACCCGTCCTCCCCATACAATCAGTAAGACTCCAACTACTACCATGGCAAAGACCAAAGAGCATGCCAAAGACAACAGAGACAAATTTGTTCACTTCCACCAGGATGGAAAGGACTACTGGGAAATTGCCAAGCAGCTTGGTGAAAAAAGGTCTGCTGTTGGAGCAGTCATTAGAAAATGGAAGAAGCTAAACATGACTGTCAATCTCCCTCGTACTGGGGCTCCACGCAAGATCTCTCCTCATGGCGTCTCAATGATCCTAAGAAAGGTGAGGATTCAGCCCAGAACTACACGGGAGGAACTGGTTAATGACCTGAAAAGAGCTGGGACCACTGTTACCAAGGTTACTGGTGGTAATACACTAAGACGCCATGGTTTGAAATCATGCATGGCACGGAAGGTTCCCCTGCTTAAACCAGCACATGTCCAGGTCCGTCTTAAGTTTGCCAACGACCATTTGGATGATCCAGGGGAGTCATGGGAGAAAGTCATGTGGTCAGATGAGACCAAAATAGAACTCTTTTGCCATAATTCCACTAAGCGTGTTTGGAGGAAGAAGAATGATGAGTACCATCCCAAGAACACCATCCCTAATGTGAAGCATGGGGGAGGTAGCATCATGCTTTGGGTAGCAACTTTTTTTCTCTGCACATAGGACAGTACAATTGCACTGTATTAAGGAGAGGATGACCGGGGCCATGTATTGCCAGATTTTGGGGAACAACCTCCTTCCCTCAGTTAGAGCACTGAAGATGGGTCGAGGCTGGGTCTTCCAACATGACAATGATCCGAAGCACACAGCCAGGATAACAAAGGAGTGCCTTCGTAAGAAGCATATCAAGGTTCTGGCGTGGCCTAGCCAGTCTCCAGACCTAAACCCAATTGAAAACCTTTGGAGGGAGCTCGAACTCTGTGTGTCTCAGTGACTGCCCAGAAACCTCACTGATCTGGAGAAGATCTGTGTGGAGGAGTGGGCCAGGTTTGCAGTGTGTGCAAACCTGGTGTGAAACTACAGGAAGCGTTTCACCTCTGTACCAAAGGCTACTGTGCCAAGTATTAACATTGATTTTCTCAGGTGTTCAAATACTTATTTGCCGCTGTATCATACAAATAAATAGTTTTAAAAAATGTGTTTTTAGATCATGTCTGTCATGGTGGACATGCACCTACGCTGAAAATTTTAGACTCCTCCATGTTTTCTAAGTGGGAGAACTTGCAAAACAGCAGGGTGTTAAAATACTTATATTCCTCACTGTAACAATAATAACCTCATCAAAGAACATTCAAACTTAGGTTTTTCAGCTCATTCTTTTAATGAGACTGTGTATGGCTCTGAAGCTTATTGCTCCATTTTTATTTGTCAGAGACCCTCATATCTGTGTCTGCAGTTGTAAGGTTGTACTGTAGCTGGGTAGGTTTTCCAGGGACAAAGCAAGCAGATATTTGAAAGAAAGACTATAGCAGTACCTTCGTCTGCTGTTGCGCCTCACTGCTTGTTTCTCAGGCTGTTTCTGGATAATTTGAACTGCCCCCAAAAGTAGTGTGCATGATGAAACACTGATAAAAGGGGATGAAAGGATTTGCCTTTTTGGAGGGCTTCTCAGGCTGCATATTGGTTAGGAATCCAGCATGTCAGAGATGATCGATGCATACCAGGAGGAAAGTGTGCATGAGAAGAGACTGAAATTATGTGGGATTGGGAGTGCTCAAATGTAGATTTACATATTGCGGGAGGTAATGAAAGATGCATAAATGGCACATTGTATCAAAACTGTACATTTAACAATTCACATGTTTCAGGAAATCCATTTAGTGTATATATATACAAAAAGATCCTATCAATGCACATTGTTTTGGATTATATGATTAATACACAAGTGTGTGGTGGCCTTAAGTCATAGAATGTAATGAATGTATGTATGTGTATATATATATATATATATATATATATATATATATATATATATATATATATATATATATATAGGAATTTCTCCTTTACTTGAATGAACTTAATCTGTTTCTTAATATTTTGTGAAATTATGTTTGTGCACACAGTTAATTATGAACTGTCCTTTTAACAGTATGCTGTTGAGTGTGCCTGCCTGCATTGGTCAGACACCATCACCTTCGCTAACTGGTGGCAGATCCCCTCCACACCCCTCCAGGTACTTATTCTGCATCTGTTTGCAGGTAAACAAAGGTGTTTCTGTAAAGTTTAGAAACAGACCCTCTTATTTGTCTGGCTCAGGGCAGGTGAAGTTTAAGACATGAATGGAATTGCAGGAAACAAGTGGATAAATATGTTTGTGCCTCCCTCTCCTTCTTTCAATCTTTCAATTTCAAATGATTAATGAAGTTAATTAATGCTGAGGCATTACAAATGTATTGTGTATTTCTTGTTAGGAGATGATTTGACATGTTTTTTTTATTTTACTTATTACATTTTGTGAATTGTATTTATAATGTTTTTTAAGAATTTAAAATTCTGGTCTTTTTTTTCTCTCTGTCTGTCTGTATGTTTGTTTGTTTGCTTGCTTGTTTGTTTAGGGCGCTGGAGTCATGCATCAGTAGTTATGCTCAGTCTGTGCCTGTTCCAGTGCCTACTCAAAAACACAACTTCCAGAAGATTGAGCACAATCTACTACTGTCTGACAGGTTAACTTTGCTTTAAATATGCTGTACCGCTTACTGTGCATCAGCTCATGACTTCTTTTTATCTTCAAGGATTGACACACCAGTGCATTGCTGCTGTTCAAATCCATTAACGCCTTGTGGTAGAACAGCAGCCTCTCCAGAGTCAGGAGTTGTCCAACCATGTTTAGGTTCTCAGAGGGGTAAGCATTTCAGATAACTTATGCTAAATTCTTTATATGACAGGTGATTATGTATCCTTGCTTCAATGACATCGATGGCAATGAAAATTATTTATTGAAGGGCAGGTGAACTGTATCTGGTATTAATATTGTGTTATTTGTTGGGGTCAAATTTTGGAGATGGAGCACACTATTTTTATCTTTTTTTTTAAGCATTTAACTATTGAATTACTTATTTCTTTAAAAAATAATCCTGATTAATTACAATTTGTTTATAATGTCTTAAATGGTTTTCTCAATAATAATCAACAAAAGCAATAGTTTTGCACATTTGGATATTTAGATGTCCAAATTGATGGGAAAAACAGTTAATGTTAAGAACCCTTAAATTCTTTATAATATAGAAAACAACTTTTTAGGAAAAAAACTAACCCATGTCTTTCCATGTTAAACCTTCAAATTATCCCTATTAACTTAATGACTTCTGTTAATTTATTTGATCATAATCAGAAATATGTTTATTGAATGTGCACAGACACAAGGAATTTGCTGCTGTACAGGGGTACTCTCCAGTATTGGTACATAAAATGACACTTTAATGACAGATAATGTTGAACAGTAAACACAGATTATTTAAGTAAAATGCCAAAGTTAAAAATAAATAATGATGAGTGGAGGTAGTAGAAAATATAAATTAATAGAACTATAACTATTTCAGAAGTCCAAGGTGCTTAAGAAATGAGCTATGGAGGTAATGTGCAGCGTCTAAGTAGGAGCTCAGCTGCTCCACCAACTAATACAGTTAATAAAGAATCAGAGAACTTAAAAACAATAGAGAAATTGTTCTGAGAGTCCTGTCTGATGCTTAACAGTTTCTCCTTGGTAAAACTGAAGAAGTTGGCAGAACAGAAAACCAGACAAATAAAGAAAAACAACAAAAGCACCGACCGTGGCACCCATCTTCGGCGCCATCTTGGATGATCAATTTGTAATGTGTTAATTTGATTACTTTTAGCCATTAATTAAGTTACTCACAGATTAAAATTTTCTCAAATTACTATGAATAATAATTTCAATCAATTAATAACTTGAGCTACCGATGAGAATTAAGCAAAATAAACTATTAATAGAAGAAGTTAGTACTTCTTTAAAAGTTACAAAATAAAATAGTTGTGGGGAATTTACACTGCAAAAATAGAGAAATGTGCAGTGTGTGTGATTTCTCAGACCCATGGTTTACATTTTAAATAACTAAACACACCTCTAGACTGACCAGTTAATCCTCGTGACTATTATGTCTCCTGCTGACTAACTACAAGTTTGTCTTGGTCCTTACAGGGCCCAGCCTGTTTTGTTTGTTTGTTTGTTTTTTAATCACATACCAAGTCTTCATGCAAGCTGTGTTTTTTTAATATATGGATTATGCTGAAACTATTTTTTTTATGTTTGTTTTTATTTTAGTTGGAAAGATACAAAATCAGCCAGAACCGGTCTGCTCTAGAACTGGATTTCATGCCACTGGTAAAATATTATTTGTTTTAGTTAACTGAAAATAAGTTTGTTTCTTAAAAGGTCTTTTTTTTTTTACATTTCTGGTTCTCAGTTCTGCGGCCTGGTCATGTGTTCCCTCTCTTTAATGACCTCTCTGATTTGGACCCGACACTAACCCACAGGCTCAGAGCTCATCGCCATAGTCTAGACTCCATAGTGCATAGAGTGAGTGACTGACCCTGGCCCATAGGCCTTCAACAACTCTGTAAATTATGTATTTGTTATTGTATTAACTATAATTTAAATCATACCAAGTAGCAATACATGAATACTGCACTAGTAGCAAAAATAGCGCCAGTTTACAGTGCTGATTGTTTACCAAAATGTTTTTTTTTTCAGTGGGATTTGTGCAGGCAGCCTACCTTTGGTTTAACCCAAAAAGCAGCTCTTGTTCAACGAGGCCCAATTCCTCGGAACAAGACCATGTCTGACCTAAAAGATCTGACCAGGTCTCCGGCAGCAGGCCCTAGAGTTCCACTCGTCAGGCCTTTAGAGAGAAGGGACACAGTTAAAAGGTATTTGTCAAATAGACTCAATTAGATGTTTTAATTACTGTTCGCCATCTTAAGATTTTGTTTCCTAGACCTGTTTCTGTGGGTTATTTCATGTTTTAGGTCATTAAGTGCTGGGCGTCTCTCAGATAAGCTACTTAACGCTGTGTTTGGACAACAGCTTGACAGAAGAAGTTGTGAGAGCGCAAATTCAGACAAACCAATGGATACAACCGGTATGTGTTCTAGTAAACATGACATTGAGAATACTGTATAATATATTTTATGAAGAAGTGAATCAGAATGACATTACATAGTTGGAGTCAGGGTAAAAAAAAAAAAAAGTTGCTGTTTTTATTTAGAATTGACTTGATCAAAATCCTTGTTTAACATCAAGTTTAGTTTAAGGCCCTAACAGTGCAAGTCATTTTCATCCTTAGTTTAAATTTCTTGGTATTATAAATCAATTGTAGCAATGTTAGTAAGAACCATGAATCCATGCCATTCCATGATCCCTTTTAAATTTTTGTGGTGTGGTTTACTGGATTCGATAATAGAAGACCGGTGGTTGTGTCAAAGAAACTGAGAGAGCTAGATGGAGATAGACAGATATGGATAGTCAAATTGAGATGGACAGACAGACGTAGCTGGACTGGCAGATAGACAGACTGAGATGGACAGACAAATGGAGTGACACTGACGAAGACAGACAGAAGGACACAGATAAATGGACAGACACAGAAGAATAGAAACAGGCGAACGGTGATAAATGGACTATGATGAACGGCTAGAGATGGACAGACAGACAGACAGACAGACAGACAGACAGACACAGAGAGGTGGAGACAGACAGACAGACTGAAATGGAAGTAGATGAACGACTGAAGTTAACTCAGAAAGACAGACAGACTGAGACATATAGAGACAAAAAGCTTTAGATGGGCAAACGGACAGATACAGACAGATGTACAGACTGATAGACACAGCAAAACAGATGGACACAGACGCAGACTGGGAATTTACTTGATTGTAACTACAATGACTACAGTGACATGCAAGTGCACATTCAATGCTTTTGTCCATGTTTTGAGGACTAATTGAACAATTCTGGACCCACTTAAACCAACATGATAACTTTTTCACCATTCTTTCTCTCCTGTAAAATGCTTCTCCTCTATTTCATATTTTCATGATTCAATGTGAATGTGCAGAGTACAACCCAGTGGCTCTTTCGTGTCTCGAAAAGACTTTGAACAAGGGATCAAAATAGCCATTTTTCATTGGACGAGCAAAAAGATCCTATCAATGGACATTGTTTTGGATTATATGACTTAAACGCATAAGTGTGTGGCGGCCTTAAGTCATAGACTGTAATGAGTGTATGTGTGTGTATATATGTACATATATATGTATGTATGTATGTATGTATGTATGTATATATATATATATATATATATATATATATATATATATATATATATATATATATATATATATATGTATGTGTGTGTGTGTGTGTGTGTGTGTGTGTGTATGTATATATATGTATGTGTATTCTAAATTGCAGGACTGACAATTGACAACTGACTAAATAGCGAGACTGAGACTTTTTAAAATTTAAATTAGTTTAAAAGTTAAACTAAAAATTCAATAAAATCTGCATATTTGCAATAAACCATCAATATCCTCCAAATTAACTTTTTGCTTCTCTTCTTTGGTGGCTGTTAGTTTGTGGTCTCTTTAGAATCTTGTTTTCCAGGACTCTGCCATTAACAGCTTGCTTAGTGAAGAAACTTTAGGTCTTTAAACCTTGGATCAATTGCAGTAGCAGTCTTCAGCCGTATGAGATTAGTGCTGTCCTACCTTTTAGATAGTTCTGAGGTAAAATCATGCTTGCATTTAACTATAGGCTGATCGTCCTCTGTTCACTCCATAATTTTGCAAGTGGCACAAGGCTAGCAACACCACCTACTTACATTACATTATTCAACACCATATTTGTTACTTCAACTTTTTAATATTGTTTTACACTACTCTGAACATATTTTTATTTTATGCAGCATACTTTGACAGTGGACACACACACAAACAGACAAGAGAAGGAGCTGAGCTGTTCCATTAGTTTGTGAGCATTGGATATACTATGCTTTAGTTGCCCAAAAATATCTGTGTGCGCTGTGATACCTCAGTAGCTGTCATTGCTCACAGAAGCCCTTCTGTTTCCTTCCAGTCCAAACCGAGATTGTAGAACTAGACAGAACTCCAATAGTAAATCACCCAAATACATGATTATTTATGTATTTTAACCACTGTTTGTCATTTTCTCCTTATATCTTTAATAGCCCAGTCTGACCACGAGGACTCAGGCAGTCCTGCTGGAGTTGTGTTCATGCTTGGCTCTCCTGAAAATAGACATGCTCCTCCACACACTAGGAGACCAAGACGTTTCTCAGGTGACTCTTAGATTAATTTAATCAAAGAATTTTAAAAGTCAAGACTTGTACATGTATAATACCCGCCTTACTACTATTGAATTTTTATTGAAGAGGGTGCTCCTTGCTTTGCAAGCACTTCCTGGACATTTGATCATCTTCGAGAGGTTTACAGATCTCCTGAAAACCTGTGTTATGGATACCCTGATTCCTTGGCAACAAACCTCTATCAGGGTGTGACTTTTGATCCACCTGAACTGCCAGGAGAAACACTAATGGAGGTAAAACAGTGAGATTTGATGTTTATATAGAGCTACGCTAAATTGTTTGCCAATTTTTACATAAAAATTTATTTTAAGTTTTAAAGTGTTTTTAAAATTAGGATTTTAGAAAAATGCCTGTATATTTAGAGTAAAGCATATAAATAAATCTGTTAATAATCTTAAAACCTTTAAGGTAACCATTAAATATATCAAGGTTTAGTTTCCTACTTAATTACCAGAATTTCTACTCCATGAAGTCCACTGAAGAGAAGCTGAAATGAGTACAAGAAGAAAGGATTTGTTTCTATATAGGAAACACCTGTCTATAGTCCACAATTGTGCATTCAAATAAAAATTGAATATAACATTGAAAACTAGGATTCTTCAGTCCTTGAAAGTACACATTATAAATCTAATAAATAATAATCAAGCAATGAAAAGAGAATAAATTAAATGAAAAATAATAATACTTACCTTTCGAGCAAGGTGATGTGAAGTGTCAGAGTAGGTGGTAGAGAAGAAGAACGGATGCTTGGAGAGGAGAGCCATGACCATAAAAATACGCTTTGCCATAAAGCAACACGAAAACATTCACGAATTTAAGACACCAACACGAAACCAAAAGGGTACGTGAAGATAGGGAGAGCTCTTTTGGGAAGACTTCATCGGGCATCAGGCGACCAATAGGAGAGCAAGGTACTACGCTTGAAGCAGTGATGCACGGGTCAATGCATCAATGACCTGAACCCAACCTACGTTTTCAACAAACCTGCCGGCAACTCATACCACAAAAAAGATAAGAAAACGTTGTACCTGACCATTTCCTGATCCGCATGCATTTTTTTTTAAAATGTCACGCTCGTTGACATGAAGAGCAGGCAGTTCTTGAGGTGACCCATCATTTTCCATTTCAGCTGTCCGGATTTGAAGAATTCAACAGCAGGTCAATATATATATATATATATATATATATATATATATATATATATATATATGTATATATGTATATATATATGTATATATATATGTATATATATATATATATATATATATATATATATATATATATATATATATATATATATATATGTATTGAGATACATAAACTATAGACTTAAGATATGTTCATAAACTATAGACTAAAGATATATAAACTAAAGATATTTTAAACAATAGAGATGTATAACTATAAGAGACTGACGAGATGTGATGTTGCCTGATAGTCTCACACAAGATGATGTCAAACCAATTCCAGAAAATTTTAATTAAAACTTTTACTAAGCCAATATTTGCTGACGTCATGTCAATGAGCATGTGAGGGGATGCTCGCATTTTGAGCATGTGAAAAAATTAACTCTTTCCGGAACAAAGCGCTCATCAATTTTTTTATTTGAAGCAGGTAGCTGCATAGCGGAGCTTGATCACAGTGTAATAATGTAGATCTATGTATTTCTATGAATTTTGTCTTGTACTAAATATATTACAAAGGTTTAATTAGCATCTTTATTTAAAACCGCGACATGAATATCATTCAAAATAAAATGACCAATAGGAAAGCAGAACATCTGGTGCTGCCTTGAATGGGGTCACATGAAGCCCAGTGTTGTCTTCCGCCTAAATTTCAAATGTTGAATATGTACATTTGACATTCACATTTTTTTTTGTCAAATTTTATTTTTTTGTATCTTGAAAATAAATATATTCTTTGCGTGGCCTTTCGTTTCTGTTTCGTTTCATGTTTCTGTAACATGAAGCCTTCGTATCTTGAGGTACCACTCTCTATATATATATATATATATATATATATATATATTTTTTTTTTTTTTTTTTTATTTGGGTATTTCTGTCAAAATATCCATCAAAATCTAAAAATAGGGGTTAGTATGGGATGTATTTAATCTCTGCCAACCCAAATTTTGCATCAAGTTTTGAGTCGTAGTGTCTCCTGTCTGAATATCTGACAATGCCCATTCAGTGGCTCAGACCAAAGCAGACAGAGAAGACTTAGTTTTTACAATAACACAATTTTAAAAGTTGCTCACCAGACATTAAACTCTTCCAAATTTTTTTCAGAAAATTTGTTTTTTTTTATTCTTTTTTTTTTCAGTTCTGAAAAATGAAAACTGTATTGTACAATGCACAAGGACAATGAGTATCAGACTGAGCTCTTGCTTTTTACTGTTTAACTTATGCTATGATCATGTCTTGATTTGGTCAGCATAACCAGCTATTTAAATAATTGTATGTTAGTAAAAGTGAGCTTAAGCCCATTTGAATAGCAAGCACATTGCAATCTGATGACTTTATTCTTCACAGGAAGGACATACAGACCTCCTGAGCCAACTTCACTTCATTCTTGCATTTACTTACTGCATCACTGAATTTGCTGGTCTAAAGGATACAAGGATAGGAAGGAATGTTCCTCTTGATGCTTCTTTCTTAGAGCAAAGCATGGTTGCTGATCAGATCAGCCTACTGAGCCATGAGTGGAGGTGAGATAAAATTGCATATTTATTCTCTAGTACAAATGTTTGGAATTACTTTTGGACCAGCTGAATAGCAAACTAAAAGACTTGGTTAGAAAGGTTTTTTTTTTTAGAAGTTAGTCAGACTTGTGTTTTTTTTAACATATGTTGAAATTTCACCCCATGTTCCTGGAGCATCTCCAGCTACATTGACTGGATTGAATTTTATGCTCAGGCATTTCTCATTGCTCGATTAGGGTTCAGATCTGGAGACTGGACTCTTTATTGTAGTCAGTGCTCCTGCTGACACCATGGAGCTGTGCTGGGATATTATGTTGACATAGGATACAATTTTGAAGTGAATCTATGCTTTGGACTGCTTGTGTCATTTATATTTTTATCGTCTTAAATAAAGATTTTGTAGTGCTCTGTATTATGGCATTAATTAGTCTCTGCTGTTTTTTTTTTTAACCCATTTAAGGAGATCATGCATTATTACACTAATACTGTGTAACCTGCTTTGGCCTCTGGATGTATATCGGAATCAAAATTGAAAGCTTTATCTTTTGTTTTTAAGTCTGTCTGGATTACTGCACCCTCATACAACCGTTATATGACTGTCTTATATACCTACCTCAAACACTATGCTCAGTCAATCAGCTCCTCCTCTGTGTCCCTAGGGTGCACTTCATGCAAACGCTTGAGATCTGGAATTCAAGGCCACTGGAACTTCATAACATTTATTTTTAGATTAGCTTTTGAATAGTTAGATGTTGCTTGAATGTGTGTTTACTGATTAAATATTTGCTCTCTGTAATTTGTTTTCTGATGCAATACCAGTATTTACTGGGCAGCCAGCTCTCTGGGCAGTCAATTTATTGTGGGATGTGCTCTCTTATAAATAAACTTTGTTTGGTTGGTTGATTGATTGACTGATTGATTATTGTTCATGACTTAAGATCAGGTACAGTGTTAGTTTGTCCTTGCAGCTCTGCAGAACAGCTGGTCCTGTACATGAAGTGTGCTGAGCTGCTATCCGCTTCGCTACACACAGCAATGGCTGGGATCAAGGAAAACAGACTGTATCCATCTGCATCTGTGAAACATGGTAACTTTCACCTACAGCTGTGTAATTAATTAGATTTTATTGTGTTTCAATGATAATGAAAAATATGTTACCGGGGAAAAAGATTATTCTGTCTGATGTTATTTGGAGAGGGAGCAATTTTTTTGTAATTTAGTGCAATTTTCACTTTAACCCATGTGATAGGAAAATATGTAGGAGAAGAAAATGTATAGAAGGTAATTAAAATAATTGAAATTCAAATAAACATTTGAATGACTATTAGAAAAACATACATTACTTAATTCTCTTCCTCTTACATATACAAATGTTATTTCTAAAAGGTTTTTCTTTAATGATTGCCATTTTTTAAAGGTAATTGTCTTATAACAAAAAGGAGGGATTGTTATAGGAAAATTGTAATAATTTGAATTAGTCTTAGTAACACAGTAATTAATGTTTACCATTTAAAGATCTTGTTGAATATGCTTGGTATTGTTTTGTTGGGATGTGTGTGAGTGAGCGAGTAACGGAGAGAGACTCTGTGTATGTGGTAGAGTTGGCCTCCACTAGCCAGTGGACCAACCTCTGTTTGGAAACAGCCTTCCGTATCACCTGCTGTCCTCAAAGCATACAAAGAGCTGACCAGAACTTCTAAGGTTCCAGGTCCTTCTACATAGATTCTCAGTTCTTGGACTGGGCAATTGGAACCAGGGGTTGCTGCCTCATCATTAAGAGTAACATGAGTGTTACCAGGTCCAAACTTTAAGCAGGTCTCATCGACAGAGAGTGCCTGCAGATCCCCCACCCTCTTAATTGAAGCTAACGTGACCAGGAGCCCTGTCTTAATTGACAGAAATTGAAGCTCTACTGATTCAAGTGGCTCGAATGGAAGACTTTGAAGTCCTATAAGGACAATGAAACAGTACCAGGAGGGAACTAAGGATGGCCTAGAGGGTCTAACCCTTCTGGTCCCTCTTAGGAATCTGACCGTTAACTCGTGTCATCCCAAGGTGTTGCCTTCAACCGGAAGGTTATGAGCAGAAATCGCAGCAATGTAAACCTTCAGGGTGGATAGAGACAGTCCTCGATCCAGACCCTCTTGGATGAAGGTTAGCAAACGTTCAATGGGCAGCTGCTTGGGTCTACTTGGCGAGAGTGACACCAGTTAATGAACCAACCCCCCTTGCCAACATACAATCTCTGACCACATACAGTTTTTGGACCACGGATGTGGCATAACCAGGGGTTCTTCGCACCTAAGGTATCAGACATGGAGTTCCAGAGGTCTGGGAACAGGTGCTTGTGCCCGTGCCCACATCCCTGGAACAGAAGGTCTGACCACAGTGAACTGGCCAGGAACTCTCATGAGGGAGCAGAGTTTTATGAACCAAGGCCAATAAGTTGCCACCATTAGGACCTCTGCCTTGTCCTCCCTGGTCTTGCACAGGAGGAGTGCAAGGAGGCTCATTGGGGAAAACGCATATAAGCGAATCTTCCAAGACCAGCAATGCGCCAGTGTGTCTATCCCGAGAGGAGCCTGGGAGAAAGCATAGAACAGCTGACACTGAACATTCTCTGGGGTGGTTGACAGATCTATCTCTGGTATACAAGGCACTCTCAGATCTGCTGGACTGCCAGGGAATAGTCACAATTCTTCTGACCGGGGAATCTACTTAGACTGTGTAGCTGTTGAAAGGTTCAACTTGCAGGGAGTATGGACTGCGACTTGGGACAGTTACCAGTGCTGACTCCAGAGGAGCAGTCAGCAAGCGAGAGTTGACAACGGGGTGAGAGTATTCTTCCTTGTCGATTGACATACACCTCCACCACTATGTTGTCCGTAATATCCCTGCAGCATTCTCCTGAAGTGCTTTAACGCTAGGGACACTGCCAAGCTCTAAGCGATTTATATCTGTTAGGTATTTAGGTACCAAGTTATGTTTGGACTTGTATACGATCAGCAGAACTTTAAAGTCTATTCTGAAGGAGACCGGTAGCCAGTGTAGAGATGTAAGAACTGGAGAAATGTGTTCTAACTTTCAAGTTTTGGTTAGAATTCAAGCCATTGCATTATGAACGAGCTGTAGCTGTTTAATGGTCTTTTTGGGAAGACCAGTGAAAAGATCGTTACTGTAGTCCAGCCTGTTAGAGATGAAAGCATGAATTAGCTATTGAAACTAAGATCAGAGTCAAGAATCACCCAGAGATTCTTGCTCTGATTTGTAGTCATTAAGCCCTTGGCAGTGAGATACGTGTTAACCTTAACAACCTTGCTTATGCTTCTGAATGCAATGACTTCAATTTTGTCCGTGTTTAATTGAAGAAATGAAATGGAATTGTAGTCATTCGGGGAGATTGCTAGATACATTTGTGTGTCATCAGTATGACTATATTATGATATCTGGTTCCTTCTCATAATTTGGCCCAGTGGAAGCATTTACAGGTTAAATAGTAAAGGAGCAAGGTTTGAACCTTGAGGGACTCCACATGACACTGAAGTCAACTTTGACATGTAATCACCTACGTATACATAGAAACGTCTTCCTTCAAAGTATGATCTGAAGCATTTTATCACAGTTCCAGAAAGACCAACATAGTTTTCTAGTCTATCTAGAAGGATTTTGTGGTTAACTGTGTCAAAGGCAGGGCTCTGATCGAGGAAAACCAGGACAGTCACTGAATCAGTGTTAAACCGGATGTCATTGACTCTCTTTAGTAGTGCCGTCTCTGTGCTGTGATGAGCTCTGAAATCCAACTGGTAACAATCCATGTTTTCATTTAGGGGCAGGAATTCAATCCGTTATTTTGCCACAATCTTTTCCATAATTTTGCTAATAAAAGGGAGGTTGCTCAGTACAGTATTATTTAGATATGTTTTTTTCAGTAGTGGCTTTACCACTTTACTGCGGTTTTAAGGGATTTTGGGAAAAAGCCGGAACACAAGGAGGTGTTTATAACTTCTAAGAGATCCTTTTCTAGACTCTTAAGAACCAATTAAAAAAAAAAACAGTGTCAAGACTGCATGTTGATGTTCTAAGGCACTGAACCGTCTCTTAATGTTTTGCTATCGATTAGATTAAAGATGCACATTGAGAGTGGAGGCAGAGGTGGCTTTGCATGTTAGCCAAATGTTGATCCTCATCATGTCTAGCGGAGGTCAGATAGTCCTCATTCAGAGTTAATGTCTGCAGGGTGGGTGACGAAGGCCTTGGTGGTGTGTTACCGCAGTTAGTTTGGCGGCCTGAAAGAACGGCCTGATTGCGTTATATGACAAAACAGTGCATTTCTATAGAGTCTGATCCTACGACCGCTGCGTCAGTATGTTAATGCCCTAAACTGCTGGCGGCTACAAAGAGGAGTCTTACTTGGTTTGATGAAAGACAGTGAAAGACAAGAGTCTGGGGCTGTCGGCGACTCGAGCCTACTGTGAACGGCCAGAGGATCACACTGGTTGCCGTAAACACCAGATCTCTTTATCCACAAAAGGGGAATATAATCCAACACAGATGTGACATCTTTCACCAGTCACTTGTCAGAGTATAGCTCCAATGAGCAGACAGAAAGAGTGCCATGCCCTGACCTACTTTATGTGTGGGAAGTGGTCACGTGACCATCAGCACAGCTTCATCACGACCATCAGCATAGAGAGAGTAGAGCTCCCCTAGCGGAGTTTCCATAGTCGTCACCGACATAAGTCGGAGTGACCAACTGATGGGAAACCCTACATTTGTTGTAAATAGTGTTTGAGGGAAACTTTTGAGTAGTGAGGGTCAAACTTAGTCTATGTGAAGCACCAAAGCTGATGAATCATTATTTTCATTATTATTATTATGGTTATCACCAGGTTAGTTGTCATGTTGAGTTACTTTGTGTTTGGATTAAACAAATTGCCACATAATAGTATTACTACAGGAGGGAGTAAACATTTGAATACAATACTTTTTTTGATCAAGGACTCTTTTATCTCTTTTGTTTTTATAAGGATTATTATTCATTTTCTCTCTTTAAAAGGGGGCTACAGATGTCTTGATTATACATTTCAGCTCTTATGATTAGCTACTGAGGGACTGATGTAATTGCTGCCCTCTCATACATAATGCCCTTTTAGTTGAAATAACTTTTGTTGAAAAAAATCACTACTATCAGTAATAACATCCTCTGTTGTTGTGTAGCCTTAAAAAATGTTTAACATATGTAAAAATTGCATTTATATGTACAAATGTTTGTTAAGCCGTTTCCTCGATAAACAATTAAAAGAAGTCTACTTGCATTTTCTTCTTCCAGTCATTCGGGAGCTGAATGAAATGTATAAGCAGAGTGTGAATTCTTGTCGTTCTCTGACTGAGAAGCTCCAGCTCTTCTTCAACAGCAAACAAAGACTTATGGACCGCATGAGCAGCATCACCGCTGAGACACTCATCTACTCACACACCATTCAAATGGTATCTACTTCATGCTGACTTGTAAAGATGTCAGTAGGAACTCATGGCTGTGAATATGTTCTGTGAACAGGTACAGGCTGCAGCACTCGATGAGATGTTTCACCATGGAAAAACTTCTGTTGAGAGGTACTACAAAGCTTTACTGCTGATGGAAGGTCTGTCTTTGATTATTACAGCGAAGGCAGACCTCAGCAACATCAACAAATGTACGTATAAACTAATTCTAGTTTGGCAATAAGACTATGGAGTGAAAACTGAGATGGTAATGAAGGTTTTGTTATGCAGTCTTCAGCAATTTCAGACAATCAGCACTGAGAACAGAGTGTTTTCAGGACAAAATTCAGACTTCTCACAGAATGGATTAAAATCATAAAACAACGTTACCTTTAGTTTGATTGAACATAATTAACACCAGTTGTTTATTTTTGCATCTTTCCTTCTCGAGCTCTATTTGTGGTCTGTGTAATGTAAATACAAACATACTTTCATTATATTCAATAATATGTATGTAAAAACTGACTATGCTACTTCATCGGCCACTACAATGTCACTGTGTGGCATCATTGGATAGCTCAATAACTTTCAATTAACTGTATGTGTTTCACACAAGCTATAAAAATGTGTTGGTACAAACGACTAAAATATAATACATTTTAAGTATAAGCAACTTTTTTTTTCAACATTGCTCATTGTGATTCATTGTATTATTTCAGAGCGCTACAGCTGTCAGCTTTGTGCCTGTCAATTGAGCATTTTATTATTTTTATAGTATACGATAATATAACTTAGTTACTACTAGAAAATATTCCTTATTAAACTGTATTTTCATCATAGAGGAGCAGACTTTTCAAAAGATCTCATTCACAAACCGTTCTAATGCTGCATGTAAAACTGGAAAAGAGTGTTGTCACAGTCCACTCACTTCAGTGGTTTTCATTTACTTTTATGTAAGATTTAAGTTGAAACTCTTAACAAATATAAGAAAAGGTCTTATGTGTCAAAAAGTATTTAGTTGTGTTCCAAAATAAACTTACAGCTTGAAGGTTTGAAGCCAATTTTGGGGTGAATAAATAATAAAAGATATGTAATTCCCAGGTTTAGCTTGAAGACCCAATCTCATTTTCCTCTCCATTTATTTACTGTTTTTTCAGGTAAGCAGTGTATCGAACGCCGGCTCTCCTCTCTCCAGTGTCAAGGTTGCATGTGATCTACTTTATTGGATCTAACCCAAAAAACTCCATCTCTGTTTATCCCAGCTTTATTTGAGGTTCCATGGAATTTTAAACTCATTTGCAAATTTAAATATAGCATTGACTTACAGAGGTGAGAAAAGACAGAAATAAACAGACATACAATGCATAGCAAGTTCCCTGCTTAGTAATTAAATAAGTATACAATATTTAGTAAAGTGAATTTAGAATTTTTATGAGCCCTTAAATGAGATTCAGTATTTTAGTCTTGACGAGCATGCCTGTAGCTCGGTCTCACAAAGTTATGAGGAATGATCCTGGATTTGATGGACTTAACCTGCACATTCATGCATAATTCATATTTATTTCACGTAATAAGTTGGTTTAATTAACTAGTAGTGAATTACAGATGCTCAGATTCATTGTAGCAAATGACCAAATAGTGACAAACTTTTGCGGATCTATTGGTAAAGGTGGTTATGTTTGATCATGTGGAGGTGGAAGAAATAATTAAGATCGAACTGTTGTTCACATGTCTGTAAAATAGCAACGCACTTTATAAGCCAGTTTTCCTCTAGATGCCCAAGAAGAAATTTCGAAGAAGAGTTGAGCTCTCTCCTTTTAGTTTTGTGAACATTGAGAATCCAACTACTGTAGAGGTTTGCTAATAACTTGTGTGAATAGCATTTTATGTTTTTAGTTTTTGTGTGTTTTTAAAAGGAGACGTTTAGATTCTGCTAAGAGTTTTTGTGTAATGATGTTCACATTGACCGTGCCTTAAAAGAAATGTCACTGAACAATCAAAATGAATGTTAAGTTGGATTTATAATTGTGCGTCAACTCTACGAACTGCCTGTTGCGAAAGGCTTCCCTTGCACCAATTTATCAACAAAGCTTTTATAGTTGTACTGTCTATGCTCTGATCATTACTGATTGTTTGATGAGAATGCCAACTGCTAGCAAACCAATACACAGATGCTAAAAAGAGACAGTTTTTTTTTATTACAGTGAATCGTATAAATATTTCTTCTTACATCCATCCGCTACTGCTGTAGAAGCACTGTCCCTAAACTGATCAATATCACAACATATCGTGTTGACAATGCCAGCTTCTACCTAGCTAAAAATCTACACAGATGATAAAGGAAGAGTATTTACTTTAGCGTACTTTACTTCATTATCCAATGTTTAACATGGAGCGTAATCTGAGAAAGAGAATGAAAGCACTTGCTCTGATTCAATTCAATTGATCACGGAGATCGTACTCTGCAAAGCTTTGGCACGAGGTTAGAAAAATGCGCACATCGAGCTTTGCATAGGGGTCAGTGCCAGAATACATAGGTGCACATTCTTCGCAGACTGCAATACATAGAGATGACGTAGAAGTGTAGATCAGGGCTTAGATTTTTGGCCTTTTATAGTTTATTTGTTGCACTATTCTAGATCTTCCATTTTTAGTTTTTTTAAGGTTTTGACAACTACTTCACATCAAGGTTCGTAAAGGTGTCATGGATATACATACATTTATTTTATTATGCACAGTGTTATATTGATTTTTGTATCAGTCGCTGTCATATTTGTGTTCTGTGCTTCTAATTTCTATTTGTGTTGTTTCAAAAGCCAAAGTCGTTTGCAGAATGCATGCAGTATAGGTGTTTACAAACAAATAAATTTCTCTATTTTAATTCACTGTGTTTTGTTCTATTATTTAACTCTGAACTTGGTTTAAAAAAAATATGTTTGTTGATGCTATGTATGTAATAACAATGTGACTTAATTGTGTGCATTAGCTGAAATATATTTTAAAAACTTGAATCTAGAAAGTACTAGGTTTTAAAAAGAAAATGTCGTTTTGGAAGATGTAGATTTGATTGTGGTCAGGCATTATAAGAAAAATTGCAAAAAAGGGCCTAATGTTTTAATAGATTGTAAAATATTTGTAAAACATGAAATCAAATATATGTAAAAAAATTTGTTAAATTATTTAAGCGTCAATATTTATTTAACGAACAGACTCAGAGCTAAAGCCAGAGGAAGTAATACCACAGAAAACCCGCCTTAATGTGTAGAGGTCGTCTTTCGTTTATTTGATTGGACCACCGCCCTCACTCAAGCCAACGTCATATTCTCAGCCGACTGTTTCCGGTGCATCAAAGAAGAAAGAAAAATAATTAGTCAATCGCCATGTTTTGGGTAGAAATATCTGTCAAACATTTATAATTGTCTAATGAAGGGATTTGTTTATAAATGTGTGATTACAGACGGTTTCTGTCTTGCATAATCTGGAGCCAGTGTTAAGCACGGATGGTTGGTGTGCAGAGCGGGATTTTCCTGTAAGTGGCTCGGGTTGATGTTTGGGTTTAGCATGGAGGCTAATGCTCAACAAGCGCAAACAAGTGACATTTGTTCTTAAATCTCACAATAATAACACCGTGACGTTAGTAATAAGACCACCCTTGATATACTGTCTTCGCTCTATATGAAAGCTGGTTGTAGGAGAGTAGATGTACAATAAGTGAGTCGGTTAGCAGGAATGCTTGCAGGCTATGGCTAACGCTAACTAATTGAGTGAAATGGAGACGTTTTGTTTTCGTTGTTCTTGCTGTAAATAATTGAAACAGAAAATGCTTTTTTCCCTCTTAGTTATTACAAGATAATGTATAGCTCTTCAAAATGTTGTTATAGGCTAATAACATCTAACGTTGCCCAATGAGAGCTATTAAAATATACAGGGTCGTAGGTTGTAACCTAATTATTGTTATTTCTTGTTAGTATTTTGAATTATGTTTTCTCTATAGTTTTGTGCGCGTGTGTGTTTGTGTTATATAATGTGACATTTTCTCATATTGTATGTTCTCTATAATGGATACAGTCTCAGTTTTGTAGGGTTTTAAACAAAGGTTTCTTAATTGCAGTACTTTGATTATTCGAAAACAAGAAATGTAAAAACATATTCATGCAGATGTGAAACATCTAATGGCATAATGGAAAAGGAAAAAATCTAAAATCAATTAAAAAAAAGTCTTTTTTTTTCATTGACTGTTTTGCGGCTTTGTTTTAGATTTATAACTACAGTATATTATAAAAGCTGTTAATAGAAATTGCACATTTATCTCAATAAAGGAGTTTTTAAGGTCACAATTCCATTAGTAATTGATTAAAATTGCATCATATCAAATTTTGATTCAGCAATTAAAAAACTTTATTTCTATTGCGCACTTCGATTAAGTTGATGCGTAAGATTCTGCTGTGCCAATTTAAATATTTTTTCTGTACTAAACAAATGTACAGTTCTCGCAACCATTCACTTTAAATGGGTGAGATAAGTGCCAAAGCACAGAAGAGGTGTTTGACCTAAAACTAACTATCTCCATTATCCATAAAAATTATTTTGGACAATAATATGATGGTGTTAATGGTGAAATTATTCAATGCAATTTAATGGGGTGGTCAGCACAGACAAATTTCGACATTATAACATTAAGCAAAATGATTGAATGAAGCAAATGTATCCATTTCTCACTTGTCAAGAATCATGCATTGTTTTCTTTTACAGAGTATATTCAATCAAAACTTCATTGGCACGCAATGCACCATGGAGGAGGCCAACAAAATGTACAGAGGAACCTTCAGAGATCCAAGTCCTTTACTGGATCTGAGGCAGAGGACCAACAGCCTCAAACCATTCCAGTTTCTCAGCAACAGTCGGCAAGTGTCGGTCATCCACAGTCACCGGTGACATCGTTTGCTCCATCTGCTAGTCCCTCTGGTCCACAGTCTCCAAACTATCAGATCATTATGAGCCGGAGTCCAGTCACGGGCCAGAATATGAACATCACCTTACAGAATGTTGGACCAATGGTTACTGGGAACCAGCAGATCACACTGGCCTCCTTGCCTCTTCAAAGCCCAGCATCCCCTAGCTTTCAACATCAGAGCCAGCCGTGGAGATTTGAGTCTGGGTCTTCCTCCTACATCCAGGTGCACAGTCCACAGGGTGCATCCACCCAGCACAGTCCAGTTTCAATTCAGGCTGTTCCTAGGCCAAATGCTCCTGGTTCAGTACAGAGCCCCACACGGTTTGTTGAAGCAGGCATAATGGTTCGGCAAATCAATTTAGGAAGCCCACCTGGAAGTGGTCACTTTGTGTACCAGGATGCAACAGGGTTGGCTCAGCTGGCTCCAACCACAGCAGGAACTGTTCAGCTGACCACACCAGGGACCCCTGGGGCCGTCAGAGAAAGACGCACATCCCAGCCTCATTCACAAACAGGGGGTACCATACACCACTTGGGCCCGCATAGTCCGCTTGGTGCAGGGCCTGCCCTTCCTATGCTGGGCAGCCCTGGGCAGATCACCACCTCCAAACTGCCTCCCCAGATCAGTAGCATCATCCAAGGTCAGCTAGCACGACCCATGATTTTTGAAAAGCCCGTACAGGCTTCTTCGGCAGTCCCTTTAGGAGTTGCATCTTCCATCCCTCCCTCCAGCCCATCCAGGATTAACCCTCCTCAAAATCTCACCAACCTGTCGCTTACCCCAACCAGCATGAAGAAGATACAGCCCAAAAAGCTGGAGGAGATTGCACCCTCAAGCTCCGAGGTGGCACTGTTGAGAAAGCAGTGCCTGGAGCATCATGGGAAGAAGATGGATGGTTTGAAAGATGTGTTTAAGGAGTACCTTATTGAGCTCTTTTTCCTGCAACACCTTCAAGGGAACATGATGGAGTACCTTGCTTTCAAGAAAAAGCCTTGTAAGACTCTGTCCAACTACCTGACACAAAACGATCTGGACCTTGAAGATGAAGAGGAGGATGAAGAGCAGTCAGAGGTCATCAATGATGAGGTAAACAGTTTCTGTTCTTTAGATATACATTTTTTTGGACTCAATCTTCGGTAGGGATTCAAGGAGGTCTCTGGGAGCCTCGCTGACCGAGGCGAATGCTAGTCACCTTCCCAGCATAAAGAGTATACAAACTGTCTGTGAATGATTTATTGGGTGCATTTTCTGAAGGCCAGAATCGAAGCAACACTTGTCTGAACCTAATGTAACAAACAAAGACCTTTTTAAATACAATAGATTTTATTTCCCAGAAGTCTTGTCAACACGTAGGCTCGATTTGACTTGAGACTTAAAAGGAGACCTCAGATGTCAATTTATTCACATGTTCATTTAGTGACTTTGTTTGATATCAAGCGACAATTCTAGTGACTTCTTGCAGCTCAAGCATGTGGTGTTAAAATGACGTTGGATATATGACAAGTTTTGCCTGTTATAACTAAATGAAAGGACATTTTTTATCTGACCTAGGCTTGGTTGCATTAAGGTCCTGCAGTAGCATTTCTGCATTATTCATCGCACTAAATGTTTGGTCAGTAGTTTTATATGGAGTTTTATTTTGTTTCTGACTGGATTTAAAAATGAAAATTTTCTGAATAAATATCAGTAGTCATGTTTCCATTGACCATGAAATTGTGCAAATTGTTTTTGCGATACAAAATTTACCTAATGGAAAAATTATAATTTCAGAAAAACTAACTTATCAGAAAAAAGTTTTTGTGCTAAGAGGAGATTGTTTTTGAGGCATACAATATGTACAGCTGCAATGGAAACACTTTAAAAAGTATGCATAATTAAATTATTCACTTGGCTGCCTTGGGCACTGCACAGCCAGCCCCACACAGATACCAGAGCATCACATAGCTCATCAAAGTTGAGCATTTTATATGGGTTTATTGGTTCCATATCTCCTCTGTGAAGTAATTAACCACATTTCCCAAAATTGCTTTGTCTGTAGCCACTCTTGTGTGTAAATGGCTTTTAAGATTTCTGAAATTTAAAATACCTGTAAACTTTGTGTGAACAACTTTGCAAAACAAATTGATTTTAAGCATTGGTTCACTGTAGTTCTCCAATTCTATTGTATGTTGCTTGAAAAAGAAGTGAAACAGACTATGCTGTTGCTTCTCCTATGGTAACCTCTAGGTCAACCCTTCACTAGAAGACATTGAGATGTACATTCTGTGGATTTGAATACTTCATCTGTTTCTATGACAACTCTCAGGTGAAAGTAGTGACTGGAAAGGATGGACAGACAGTGACTCCGGTTGCCATAGCCACACAACTCCCACCCAACGTGTCTGCGGCGTTCTCTGCTCAGCAGCAGTTCCAGGTGATGAAGGAATGCAAACTGGGATCATAAGGAAATATTCATTCCTAATGTTTTACCCCTCAGCATGCTATTACATTAAGTTTGTGGTTTGAGAGCAAAGTCAGAGACATAAAATGCAAGGTTTTCAGGAAGATCACAAAAGAGTTTTCGCTCATGTTAATGAAACTCTCATTATGTTTTGTTTTGGATCTTACAGACCCATGCGGGGGTGGCAAGTGGTGGCATCTCTAGCCCTGTGGACATGGTGGCTTTCAAGTGGCAACAAGACATGACTCAAGCAGGTAGGATGATGCTGATCTCGAACAAAGGTGGAAGTCAGTTTTTCTTCTTTCTTTTTTTCTTTTTTCTGCTTTTTGTTTTCCCCTGTACAATTAGCTTCTGCTTACTCAATATTCCAGCCTCTGTTCCCAGCTCTGTGTTTGAAGCCTGTTCTCTAGAAAACTGCTATCTGCCGGTGTGCAAACATCATTACTGTGTGCTAGATGTTTTTCTTCCTTTGGTTTTCCTGTTCAATATCCTGTTTGGTTCGGGAGGGAGGTTTTTGCGTTTTGAGGGTATTGTGTGTTTTGCATCCCAGATCAGGCTAAGAGGTCCCGGCTGGAAGTTGGTCGGCATGGGATGATATTTCAACACCATGCTGTAACTCCTTTAGGATCTCCTGGCATTCCCCTCCAGCAGCTCATGCCAACAGCGCAAGGTAGGAGCGCCTGTTAGCCCGGGTCCTCACTCTCACCATTACTTGGTGCTGCTGGAGGTCAGGGTTTATTCAACAGCTGCCAAAGTTGGCCAATCATTATTTCAAGCATCAACTACCTTTTGTGGCCCACCTGAAAGGACACTGTTCAGTCCTCATCTCAGATTCTTTCTTTGACCATCAGAGGAAGCTGGGTGGAAGAGAAAGCTGAAGATCATTTTGGAAGACATCACATGTTTTCTTTATGATTTGCTCATTGATTGTTGGAGCCATTCCCCTCATACGTTTACATTCTTCTTCGCTGCAATGGCTCTACAGACTCCATTTCTCATCAAACGATGAGTCCTAAAGTTTCCTCTCTACTGGGATGTCCTCTCTCACATCGTGTTTGTTTTTCATTCAACTCTACGGTTTTGTAGTCCACAGTTTAACAGCGTTCTTCCTTAATTTTTCTTCGACTCGCTGCATTGTTCATTGTGGAATCTCATTACATTTTCTTCATGTAGTGAGTTCGTTTTTGTTCTTCTTATTTATAGTTGTCATTATTTTTAGATCTCATGTTCCGTTTTCATCACACCCCTCCATGACCTGATGGTGGGAGCCAAATGGCATTATGAAAGATTGACCTCAGAAAGCTCTGGATTTCCAAAACTGCTTAATTTGTTTCTCATGATGTAGTTTTGAAAGGGTTGGAAACTTGGTGTTTGCAGCAGGGCTTTATTTTTTGTGCTCACCTTCCCTCTGCTACTCCCTCTGCTTTGCTGTTGTCGCTCATACATAAGTGCTGATGTCTGTCATTACCCGCTTCATGCATGTTCTTATCTCATAGCTTCAGTTAAAAATATATTTATTTTCTGAATTTTGGTGTGTTTTCTGATTTTGTTTTTCAGTTTTTTTTTTGTTTGTTTGTTTAAGTAGACTAGACTAGATAAATATATCAATGCATTATGAGTGTTGGTCTTAGATGAATCTTAAGCATCGAATGAAAGATTTTGGTTTTACATTTACGAGTTCTAATCGTCATTCATTAGAACGTTATTCTTTTTTTGTCATAAATATTACTTTTTCTCCAGCATTGCTGGAAACTCATAACATCATTCTCATTAAAAATGTGTAATCAGGACAAATCCAGTCTGTTGGTCCATGCAATAAAGTGTTATTTTACTAAGCACATTTCTAAGTGTAACACGACTATCTCTTTTTTTATTTGGATCTGTAGTATGACACCTTGTAGTTCCAGGTTTTAAGTAAAACGTCTTAATATTAAACAAATAGCATTTAACAAGGTACAATTTTATTTTGAAATCTATTTTTAGATGTGTTAACCCATAGATTTTTTTTTCGTTTTCGGAACTTTTCCCCTCCCCACATATTCCCCTCTATTTCCTTCACACTGTCCCCTAACAGGTGGCATGCCTCCAACCCCACAAACAGTCCAGATATGTGGACAGAAACCGAACCAACAACAATACGATCCCTCCAAAGGTCCTCCTGTCCAAAATGCAGCCAGCCTCCACACACCTCCTCCACAGCTTCCTGGCCGTCTTCCACAGGCAGGGCTCCCCATGGCAAGCCTCCCTCTCTCGCTGTCTCAGGCTATGGTGGTTGAACAGCAGACTCCGATGGCTGGTGGGCAGCTCCAAATGAAAGTCCAGGCCCCAGTCAACCCACACCAGCAGCTACAGGCCCAGCTTCAACAACTGCAGTCAGGACATCAACTACAGATGCAGCAGTCAGTCATGCAGCCTGGGCAAGCTGTGAGTATCAAATGAACCATCCTTGATATACCCAATGACCTTTGTGTTTGCTTTGTGTTTTTACGTTAAATTTGTTTGGATGTTTCCTTTTTTCTGAGCACCAGTGTTGTTTTTACCAACGATAACGACAACAAAATGATTTGGTTGACCAACCTTTTTTCTTTTCTACATATGTCTCTGTTTTGATGAAAACTTGATTAGATGCGAGCAAAATTCCTTTAACGAAAACAAAGGTGGACAAAAGTGTTAGAGTGGCCAGTAGACATTTCAGCTTTTCATGATTTGTTGCTGTAATCTGTCAATCAAAATAGAACGTGTCCATTGCCGCTTGTTATCTTTGCACTTTAACACCAACCACCTGCTACGCACATTCTGAGCAGAGAACGAGGCTTCTGCGCTCCCAGTGACATGCATGAGAATTTCCCTTCTTATTTCAGAATTAGCGAGACTAATTCATAGCAAGCTTAACATTTTCACAAACTCCAGGGCAAAATAAGCTGCTAACTTTATTTGTTTATGCCCCTTGCAATCTATTAGCTTCCACTTGTTATTGCCACAGCTGTGATTGCCTGAAACACAGATGCAAATGCAGTATTTTATTTAGGCTAGTTTTCTGTTCCCTGGGTGAGTAGATGAGCAGCAGAAGCACATGTGGCCGGTACGACACCCTTGTGCATCACAACTGTGAACGATGATGGGTAGAAAAAGAAAATATAATAAAATATCATAATAGGAAAAAAAGAACACCACCCCTATGCAATTCCGAGCTAGTCACTTAGAAAGAGGTAAGTCCAGCAGTTATATAGTTCAGCCAAACTCGTCTGATCTCTTGATAGCATGCAACTAGTTGGTGTCGATGCCTGATGTGTGGCCACATACGATTTCGCACAGCACCGGTCACATTTGTTGTTACCTGCACGAGAACAGGGGATGTGAGTCAGACGGCTGTCAAATGTATTACTTTTTAATTAAACAGAGAGAATGAATGTGGCAGCCCAATGTCCACGTAAGTCTGTTAACAACCTGCATATTTTAGTACATATAAAAAGATCTTATTTCAAAATTGTGGGTTTATTCGGGTTCAAACCAGATGATGATTATCAGCAAACCATATACTGCCAGGTGAGTTTAGCTAATGTTTTTGCACCCAAGGGGAACACCACAAGTTTATTTAATCATGTAATCATATTTTTATTTAAAGAAACGTAATCATATGCAACAGTTTAACATTGTACAGAAAAACAAAGCTGCTCAATTTTAAAGTACCCACAGTCAGAAATACAAACATCCAATTCAACAGGGTGCCCAACAACATACGTATTTCACAACAACAAACGTATTTCACCTGGCACTGCACAATTTATTATAATAAAAGACGAGGTTAAAGAAGCACTATTACGTGCCCTCTTGTAATTATTTTCCATACATTGCAATACCTGCTTTGGACAAAAATGTCATGAAACGGTTCAGGCATAATTGTGAGATGTACACAATTTTGCAACAACTTCAGATTTATGGACCAGCAGAGCATTTGAACTATACATGATTTGCTAGTGTTTCTTGCTAAGAATTTTTAACTTGCTTTACCCCTGATATAATACCTTATCTTTGATATATTTTTTATCTTGTTTAATTGTAATTATTTTTCTTTACATCCTTACATAATTTTTCGTTACAGTTAAAGCAAGATTAAAAAATGTAAAAATCCAGAATCATGAATGAATCGAAGCAACAAAAAAAAATAATGGTTCTCGTTTTATACAAAATCGTGCAGTTCTACACCAGACATAATGAGAATATAGACTAGATTAGTTTCTATGAAAGATACTGAAAAGATTAAGCTCTAGGTTTCCATATATTTATCTATATGTACAAATGTAGTTTTTCAGAATGTTCTGTTTCCTGGAATGGTTGATCCCCTTCTCAAATCCTTCGCATTCTGTGTTAATATAGAAACTTCTGATTCATTTCAGAGATGCTTAGGTAGTTACATCGCTGGAGTCACGTGATGGACATCTCTCATCGGATGTCAGTGTGTGGACAGTTTGCCACAAAACTGAGTGACATGGAATGGATGATGTTTTGCGAATGTTCTTACCACAGCCTCCAAATGTACATATTTACTGTGCAGTTCGGAAGATTAAAACATTCTTTTTTCTCCTAAAAAATATTTAGCCCCAACTTTAAATTGCAACACAGGAAGAGATGGACTGGTTTGAGAACGTCATTCCATGAATTGCCAGAGAATGTCATAATAATCCTGGCAGTGTACATTCCCATTCTTTTTAATTTAACTTTTACACATGGGAGATTATCCTAGGAGGGTGTCAGTTCTATCGGGTGTTGCAATTGAAAGCTGGTTTTAATGAGCTGATAAAGTGTCTTGTTTGAAGATACTGTCAATATACATTTTCACTCTTAGTGTGGTTTTGAATTAGCTTGGTTTGTTTGTCCAGATGTGTCTGGTAGAAAATATTTCTGGTATAAAACTTGTCTCAAGGAACTGGTAATAATTACTTTTCCTGGTTGACTGTAAATGTCCAATTTTGTATATTATAATAAATGTCATGTCTCTGAAATCTCTTTTTCAGACCGTCACACTGGTGCGTCCTGGATCAGAAGCGTCCCAGCCAAGCCAGCGTTTGGTCTCTAACTCCAACCCTGCCTTGTTTCCTGCTTCTCTCTCATCCCCATCCTCTCTACCCTCCCCACACCCTACTTGCCCATTGCGCACATCTAATACTGGCCCCAATCTGTCTCCGGCAACTCAGTTCAAACTCGCTGGCACAAATGGTACAACTTGTCAAAAAATGTCCACACTTAGTCAGAGTGCCTTTGGACAGAACTCACAAGAATGCTCTCAGGACAAGCAAGTAGAGCAAGCCAAGCTGGTGAGAACATTGATCATATCTTTACACATTTTTTACATTCGTTATGCCTAAATTCGCCTTAATATTACAGGAGAGTAATGTGCACCAACGAATCGCAGAACTCCGGAAGGAGGGTCAGTGGTCGGCTAGTCGCTTACCCAAGCTGCAGGAGGCCTGCAGGCCCAAATCTCATTGGGACTATCTGCTGGAGGAAATGCAGTGGATGGCTGCAGACTTTGCTCAAGAAAGACGCTGGAAGATAGCTGCTGCAAAGAAGGTGCTGCTTTGATTAGATTGTCCTGTGGTAGTTATGCCAATTATTCCGCTTTTGAGTTAAAGTATACATTTGTCTGCAGCTTGTTCGCACATGTGCACGGTTCCATACTGAACAGAAGAACTTGGTGGAGCGTGAAAAGAAAGAGGAAGAGATGAAGCTGCGGAATATTGCCAGCACCATCGCTCGTGGGGTTGACTATTTCTGGTCCAATATTGAACAGGTAGGATTATATTGATCCTACTGAAACAATAGGGCTGGGCGATGATTTGATAATAATCACAATAAACATTTTCTCCAGAAGACTGATGAAAAGTTGTCAGAGCAGCACTTTTCTAACTGCACTGTTTTTTTCTTTGTTAGCATAAGCTTCTGAGTCAATTGAGATAAAACACTCTGCTTGGAGATTCTTTGTCAACTCTAGCACTTTAAATAAGGTTGAAATGAAAATATGGATGAATTTTAACCCATATCGCCCATCCCTAGCTCTGGTTTAGAGAGTAAAGTTTTAAATTAAGAGAAAAGATTATTGAACTGAATTTTATGATAAAGCTGCAAAATTTTACAGATATTTTTAAAGAAAGCTATTTTTGTTGGCAATTAAAATTGACAGAAATATTAGTTTAATTATTTAATTTTAAATAGCTAGGCTTGTCTAAAGATTCTAAAATGGGTCTTGTTTTCACAGGTTGTGGATATCAAGCTGCGTTTTGAGATCTGTGACAACCAAGAAAAAGTTCTAGGTTTGCAGAAAGCTTCTGGTAAATTTGGGACACAATAGCGATGTATATCTATGACATTTTCAGATTTTATTAACTTTTTTTTAATAGGTGAATGCTCTAAATCAACCCGGTCTTCCAGTGACAAATCAGAAAAAGGGAATAAATTGGTAAGACCGCGTTTTAAAGATTTTTCCTGATGGGAAGCTTCACTTCTGATCTCTGAAATTTTTTCGTCAGGAGACTTGTCCATCTCGAAAGAGAAAGCCAAGCACCTCTCTTTCAGACGCTGAAGGTATAGTGACCTATAATAACTTTTATTTTGTTAGCGTTCTGTGTGGATACAGCTAAATATCCTGTACTCTCTTTCTTTGAAGACGAGGAAACAACGATAGATGAGCAGGAGGCTTTAGAGGCTGCAGCTGATCAGAAGGCAGAGCTGGCAGAACTAACAAAGGATGGTGCGTGAAATTAATATTTTTAAATAATTTTCTTTTCTGAAATGAATCTATAGTTTCTATTGCTAATTGTTGCTGATTTAAAATCTAATCTAAAATTATTAAGTGAAGTTTAATATTGTCCATTAGTGCAATTAATTATTTCTTAAATGTTACAGAAAATTCTGAATTGCTCTTTAGATATTTGTTGGCTTGCTACTGATTGGTTTTTAGCCATTATTAATCAAACTCTGTAATTTTATAGCTGAAGTACCTTTGGAGGAACTGGTGAAGAAGTACGCTGGTGCTTATGCTGATGGCTTTGAGTGGCTGCAGCCAAGCAGCCCGAGTGACGATGATGAAGCAGATGGTATGTAGAATTCTTAAGACCTGTTGCTGGCTCAGTTTGAATGTGTTGATGAAACTGTTGCAAAAAAGAACAATAAAGTAAACGTGTGTTATTTTGCTTTTAGTTGTTGTAGAGTGAAAGAGATACATCTGTTAAGGCTGAAGGATCAAATTCTTTCTTTTTGCCCTAGACAATAGTTTACATGACAATGTTGTCAATGCTGCTGCGTGCCTCTGAAACTTTCTAACTTCGCGTCAAAGCTTTAGATACTCCTGTTGATTTTGTTACAATTATTTCACAAAACTGGATACACACCTAACAAAACTTAATTACAAATGAGAGCTTGGGGATAGAGTTGTTTTTTATGTAATCCGATATTGATGTAACAAAATCTCAAAAAGCATTGAGTTTTTCCAAACATTGACAAAAACATTGATTTCTCTTTTGACAGTCATATAATGCAAAAAATGGTCTAATAACTAAATTATTTTGATGTAAAACATCTAGAGACATTCATGCTTGTGGACATTTAGTTTTTCACAGCAGTTATTCATTATATAGCTCTCTTAACTCTCTATGTCCCACTGTTCCTCATCAACTGAACCCCTAGACTTAACCAGTCAGAGATACTGTTAGATAGATACTAGAAACAGAGAAAATATGCATTCAATTCAACTCATTGGTGTCATTGAGAGACAGACAGAAACATAATATTTCACACATTTTAGTCAGATTAATCCCAGAAGGACAAGAGATGCATAAATTTATGTAGCTCACACATAAGCATAGTCAGACATCTGAGGTACCCTTATATCAGAAAAACAACACAACAGAAGAAGTTAAATTATCTATCTCTTTTATAAAAGGCATCTAATCAGCTGACATAGAAGGGCGGACACTTTTAGCTGTTCAGCGGAAAATGGGAATTTAACAACATTGTTGTTACATTTAACAACATTATTTTCACAATAGCTTGTTTTCAGAGGGCATTACAGATTTGTTGTTGTAATTGTTTCATTTTGGGAGGTCATTTTACATACACTCTCAATGCCAAGTTCTTGTACACATCACTGAAAAAGTGTGATTTTTATGTGAGGTTATCAGGGGTTTTGTGACCCTTTAATGTGGTTCATGAACATCAAACCTAATGGAATTCAGATAAAACTGAACAATTAACAGTTTAACAGTAGCATTTTTTTCTATTCTTTCTCCAGACAAGAGCTTGCCTTTGGACAGTCCACACGATGCTGTGCTGATAGACTCTCTTCTGAGCATGGATCAGCAGCGTGGAACAGAACGAACATCTTCAGGCGCGAATGGGAATAATTCAAAGGACATATCTGAGGTTGCAGCTGCAACAGACATTATCCTCCCAAAAGGAAGTGCCAGGATCTCTTTGACTGTTCGTAACTCCTGTTACCTACAGAGCTGTTTTAAACGACATATGATGAATTGTATTGATCTCTGTGTTTCTGTCACAAAGGGTCGGTTCTCACCGCCTTCACTGCTCCATGGCTCTCTGAGAGAGTACCAGCAGGTCGGGGTGGAGTGGCTGGCAAACCTCCATTGCAAAAAGCTCAACGGCATTCTGGCAGACGAAAGCGGCCTTGGCAAGACTGTGCAGACTGTGGCGTACTGTGCTCACTTGGCTTGCAACCAAGGTAGCTCATATCAAGCACATTTTGTTTCTTTCAAGAGACATTTAAAAACTTTCTCGTCATTGTGTCGGGAAGGAAGGTGACTATTGTAATTGAAATGTCTTGTGTATGCTCCAGGCATTTGGGGACCACATTTAGTGGTGGTTCGGACATGCAAGCTGTTGAACTGGGAAATGGAGTTCAAACGCTGGTGTCCTGGACTGAAGTTGCTCCTTTATCTTGGAAGTAGAAAACAGCGAAGATACAAGCGATCGGTATTAAGCCATCATCTGTACTAGCTCTTAAACCACATCTTTTTATGTTTCAACTACAGACAATTTCTTAGTTTTGTCATTTTTGACCCCAGCTGTTAGTTTTTACTGGTGTTTTTTTTTTTTTTTTTTTTGTGCAGAGGTGGTGTGAGCCAAATAGCTTTCATGTGTGTATAACATCTTACAAGCTTCTGCTGAAAGATCATGCTCACTTCAAGAAGAATACCTGGAAGCTTCTGATCTTGGATGAAGTGCAGCTTATCAAAAACATGAGCGAGAAGCATTGGGAGACTATCTTTAATGTGAAGAGGTTAGTGTGTCATTCACGCACCGATCTGTCGACTTTAAGTTGCACTTGATGGAGTTGGATTAAATAGTTGTGGGGTTATTATGTGTTTACGTTTTGTTACAGTAACATCAAGAGAATGTCAGAATTCAAAAACTTCAGAAATTTGGAATTATTGAAATGTGTAGAAAGTATAGTTAGTTTTTCTTGAAATTGAAATGTGTAATTTACTTACATTACGGAGTAATTTTTTTTTTTCATTAAAAAAAACATTCCTCTAACAATGTGTATATATGAGTGAAATTTCAAAACATAGAAATGTGGTTGACTTTATTTAAAGCAGTGATTTTTTTTCTTTTCTTCATCAGTCAGCAGAGAATCGTTCTAATCAACACGCCCCTACAGAACACTCTGAAAGAGTTATGGACCATGATTCACTTCCTTCTCCCTGGAATCACTCATCCCTTCCTCAATTTCCCCATCAAACCTGGCACTGACCAGAACCAGGACTACTGCCACAAACTGGTCATCAGACTTCACAGGGTGAGGCCTGCATGATCTCTTCTTGCCTTCATCAATTTGAGCCATTAGTTAAACAGCTTAAACCTCTTCTCTGTAGGTGATTCAGCCCTTCATCCTTCGTCGCTCCAAGAGAGATGTAGAGAAGCAAATGCCTAAAAAATATGAACATATTCTTAAATGTCGCCTGTCGAAGAGGCAAAAGAACATGTACGAGGACATTCTCATTCAACCAAGGTAGTTGTCGACACTTCCAGCCTTGCATCTTTGTCTGCTCCTTTTTTTGAGTGGTTTCTTCTGCCTTGTAGCGCACAAGATGCACTGAAGACTGGCCATTTTGTTCGAGTCCTTGAAGTTCTCATGCAACTGCAGAAGATCTGTAACCATCCCGATCTGATCCAGCCCAGAGAAATGAAGAACTCTTACACATGTCACCCACTGCAGTACAACACCCCGTCATTACTGCTCACTGCCTTGCAACAGGACCAGTGGAAGGTATATCGGTGAAAGGGCGACAAGGGATTTTTTTTGTTATTGCTTACATATAGTTTGCTTTTCTTCTTTACCAGACTGTAGGTCTGTCACTGTTTGACCTCATCAACAATGAAGGAAAGCTGACCCGTTATGAAGCAGAGGAGGCTCTGCCAAAACTCAGAATGACGAGGCAGTTGATGGAAGAGCTCTACAATGCCTGTGCCCCACCAGCAAGACCCAAATCATGCAAGATCAAACCTATGAGGTGTGCTTTCCTCCAATCCGCTCTGAAATGTGTTTACCTCAGAAGATGCTGATTCTTCATTTGTATGCTTTTGCAGATTGTTTCTGCCCGTGCAATATGGGACAAAACCTGAGGGACGTCTTATTCCCATGCCCATTAATGCTCCTCAAGCCGCTTATGCCACCGGTGGTACTTCTGCTTCCACCACTACGTCCAACTCAACCTCTTCTTCCTCAGGCACACAATCCAGGGGCAAATCTCCACTTACCACAGCCACTTCTGCACAGGGTAAGCCCTTAACATCTTAGGTTCCAGCCTTATTTCCTTGTTTCATGATGCAAAAGAAAGCAATGGTTCTCAAATATGGTTCTCAAATATTCTGTTTTACCTTGAGTATGTGAAGGAAATTTTGAGATCGTTTGGCTCTCTTTGGGTGTTCCACAGTGCTCTTAGACTGCTTTTTTTTAAATATAAATTAGCTATCATTGAATTGACAACTGTCAGAGATTTGTCTTGTCAAAATGAATGGGAAAACATAGGAACCTTTCACGGTGACATACAACTAGATACATATTTGAGCAATTGACTTCCATGTCCATCGCTAGCGGAGCATTTTTTGGTATTAGTTTCTGAAAAAAATCCAACGGCATATTGTGCCTTGTTTATATAGAGGAAACTGCAGTAGTGTTTTCTTGGCAACCAGGGCTGTGGTCCTCCAGGACCAACTTTGGATGCAGGAGAGGTGTAGAAAAAGGGGTTACTTTTTCAACCCATCTTGTTTTTCCTTCATTTTATGGAAAACCTACATCCATTAACATTTTCATAGAATTATTCACTGATGTACATTTTATTTGGTCTTTGTTTGCTTTTGTTGTTACAACATTTGTTGTTAGGTTAAAAAAAAAAGCTTGTTTGATTTTATTTCTTGTGATTGAAAACAACCATTCCGAAGTTTGAATCAATCCATGCATTGTGGTAGCAAGCATTGCAGTCGTTTTAGACAAATAATAACATATTCTACCTCCACATTACTTACTCTGATTTGGACTATTGCTTTCACATCTTCCTTCTCAGTTTCCTCAGTCAGCAGCTCCTCGGGACCACTCTTAACAGGAACTATTCCCACCCCTCCCTCTATTCCTCTGGCAGTGGGCTTGTCTGGGGTCATGCCTGCCGTGGCACCCCATCCCCCTGCTGTACTCCCTGTCCAGCCCAGTTTGGTTCCTCAAAGGTTGATGCTCTGCTCCCAGGCCCAGGCATGTGTGCCTAGTAAGTGGCCTTGTGAGTCGCGATAAACTTTACCAAGTCGCCTATCTCTCCTATACTTCTCTCTCATGTTTCTTAATGTTTCCCCCTCAACAAGCTTGGGAGTAAATGATCAGAGCCTGCAAAATGGCTCTGCTGAAGTAGAGAAACCAGAGAAAACAATTAGCATTTATTGCCAAATAAATGAACATCTTGAGTATGGTTTCATTCAGCAGATGAGCTACTCTCCTCTGAGATTGCAGATGAGCTACTCTGTTTCTCTCCTCACCTGCCGCAAACAAGCATGACCCTGCAGATGTCTCTCCAGATTGCAAACGCTGACACCAGTTTATTAATATCTTTTTGCAACTATTTCTATTATTTTTCCCTCTTATACACTTTACTGACTAATCTCGTTTTTTTGAAAGGTAGTATTATTTTGCCTCCCTGATATGTCAATGTATCCTTTTTTGTAGTTTTTTTTTCACTTCATTCTGTTATTTAAAGTGGAAAATTTCTCAATCTACATTTAATATCTTAGTCTGTTTTAATTATGCTTGATTTTATTAAATGTACTTTCTTTTTATTCTTTGTTTCTATGCTATGTAAGCAATGTGAATTACCCTGTGTACGAAATGTGCTATACAAGTAAACTTGCCTTGTCTTATTTAATTTTGAGGCCTCTTTTTGATGTACCCAGCTTCACATCTAAGTTTTTATTTTTATTTTTTTAAACGGACAAGGATATACTCCGATGGTTTACTCTTCTGTTGATAACTTCTCAACTTTTAAGTTTCAGGCAAGATTCTCTGTTAGTGTCTTTGTTGCTATTTAATGCACCCCTTTCTAGTGCATGTACCTTGCCCTGCTCAGCACAACTAACTGTTTTTCTGTCAAAAATAAAATGACATTTAAAAGTTTTTTTTTATCTTTCTGAAAGGCGGAGATGGAATGAAGGTTGCTCAGTTAGTTGGGCAGGGTCGGATCGCCCAACCAGAGACCCCTGTAACCCTCCAGTTCCAGGGCAACAAGTTCACATTGTCTCCAAGTCAACTGCGTCAGCTCACCACAGGCCAGCCCCTGCAACTCCAAGGTACACTCGGTAATGTGTACAGCTCACCCTCATCTTCTTTTCAATCTCATCTCACATCCATACAGAGTAATGTTTTTTTTAGTTTTTTTTTTAGAAATTTAGTTCTGTTGGCTTTACTCTGTGCAGAATAACAATGGACTTGTATCTATGGTTTAGGTAACATTCTGCAGATAGTGTCAGCACCAGGACAGCCTCTTCTCAGGCCACAGGGACCACCCATGGTGATACCTACTGTGCCTGTTCAGAACTCCTCCGGGACTCCTCTTTCTGCCACCTCCACACATCAAGGTCTTAACAGCATTCACTCATGGGATTCCCTCACTCTAATTCTTATTTTTTTTCCATATTTGTGGTTATATAATTGGGATCTTGAAGTATTCCAGATTTAGTGCAGTATAGTTTATGCATATTTTTCAAATATGGTGTAGGCTGCATACGATATTGTAGGCCATCGAGACCTTTACAGTATATTTAGTTGTAGTTGTAGGATTTCGAGCTTTGTTTTTATGTCGAAAAATGTGTTTGCCATTAACCCATACACATGTAAAAGCTCGAACAACAATTTTTTTGTAAAACAAGCTTCATGTTGATATTATGGTATACAAAAACATCTGCAACAGAGGAGGCAAATTCTCAAAAATAAACCAAAGTCTAGTTAAGTCTGTAATTGTAATAAAGATCAAATATATTTTTGTTAATTGGAAACTGTTCAAGCATTTAAACGTTTTTGCACATAATGTATTCATTCTTGCTTATAGTGTGCAAAGCAAAGAGGTGTCTGTAGCTTTAGTAACACTAACCTCTGCTCTGATTGGCTAACGTTTAGCATCTTCAGAAACATCTGTCTTCGGTCAGAACCAAAAGATTTTAAGGAAATAAACTGATATAAATAAGTGATATGGGATGCAATTAGACCAAATGTTCGTTTGTTCATTCTGTTTTTTTCTGAGGTAAATCTTTTTAGGGTTGAAACTAATGATTATTGCAATAATTGATTTATCGGATGATTTCTATTTTTCTCTCAATTAATCGGATAAAAAAAAAACTATTCAATTACAGAACTAAAATACTAAGACAGTGCACAAACATGTTGATCCACAAGCTGTTATAATAATAGAATTAAATTGTCAACATAATTGTTGTAAGTGGAAAGTTTATTTATATACACATCTTAGGATGGCTAGAAAACTCAATAGCTTATGTGGATTGCAGAAATTATTTTTTAACTTTGTAGGTTAGTCCTGTTATGAGCCGAAATATATCAAAATTCTTAAATAAAGATACCTTTATTAGATGCATGAAATAGTATAAACACATCTAAACACAATTCACAATTAAGTGTTTGCTATAAGTATAGCAAAATTATCTGCCAGTGGGAAAAATGATCTTAATGAGATGTAAATATGTAAAGCAGAAGTTTTAAGCATCACTTGCTTTTCTCATGCCATTTTACTTCTCAAGTAATCTTGGTTTAAGATATTTGTTTAGATATTTGGAATGAAACCGAGACTAAATTACTTAGTAAAAGAGCTTTTTTTTTGCAGTGAAGCTGTACATGAGCATTGTCCATAAAAGGCAAGCTTCTATACCACAGCTGTTTTATTACTGTTATTAACTAGCTGTTTTGAACTTGTTATGCAGCTAGACATTACACATGACCGGTAGGTAACGATTCTCACTTAAAACCGGAGCAAAGGAAGAAATCTCACTTACCCTGCAGTTGAACTCCCTTCTTCCTCGTCAAACACTCCAATATGTTTGTGTTTCAGGTGGTGTATCATTGTTGTGGTGCTTCCTGCCATGTTGCTTTTGCATATTTTTCTGCTAACACACTTTTGTTTATTAAATGTGAAATGCTCCCACTCCTTGGATGCCTTTGGTTGCACCATTTTGTGCTCTTTTTTTTTGTTAGTTTTTTGCTCTGCTCCATCTATGCAATAGCAAGTAGCAACAGTGCATGAGAGACTGTGTTTAAGTGATCTGCGCTTAGAGTTAAAATATCAAAGTATCTGTGTTGTACAACACAACAAATCGATTAGGAATTGTGTTTCTGAATTTTGTTTTAGTAATCGATAGTAATTGTTGTTGCAGCCCTACCGTTTTCCATCAGAAGTATTATGAAAAAGTCCCTTTTTTCCTTGTTTCTCTATTTTCTTTCTGCTACAGTTAATTGATTAGTTGATACAGCTTCTACTTTGAGCAAACTGAAATAGACTTTGACAGTGTAAAAAATTGTGTAATGTTTCTCCTCTACTAATACTTTAAGTTGCTTTGGACAAAAGTGTCTGCTAAACGCATAAATGTAAATTTCTGTAAACTTCACTGAGTAGTTTAGTAAAGTGAAGGCTATTTTTTATAATAAATCTCATCTATATCAAATTAGTCAATCAATACTCTAAACAGTTGGAGAAACCTACTTTCAAAGTCCATCGACAAAATCCAGCATTAAATTGTACCTTTTTGTAAAGTAATCTTTATAAATTGGAGCGAAATTAATGTTTTACCTGACTAACCCCTACAGGTCAAAAACAACTTTTGTTCGCAAAATATTTCTTCAGATTCTGTCACAGATCTGCTCACTGGGCCCCACAGAATTTTTTTCAGCCGATTTATCCATCTTTAGATGTATAACAGCATTCTAGCTTTTATGCTCCTTTGTTGCTAAGCAATTGAAGTGAATTCAAGTATTGTGGGGAGAAGTAAAGGGATCAGAAGTCATCTTTTGACCTTTGGTCATATGTCAAAAGCTCAAGCATTTTTTTTTCTTAGGACTTTGACAATTTTATCTCTGGATCTTCAGTTTCATTTTGATTTTAGATGTTGAATCTTGAATGCCTTTGTCTTTCTGTTAGCAGGCAATATAGAAATGGAAACAAACGCCAAACATTCAACTAACGCCACACCACAGGTGGGTTTCAAACTAGTATATTTTTATAAAGTAGTATATATTTTTGGAACATTTGTGAATTAGCAATGCCCTCTTTGTGTCTCTCAAGGAGTCAAGTGAGGAAAGGAACAAGCACCTTAAAGAGCGGTTGGCCGGTTTATTTCAATCAAATGAGCGACGCTTGTCAAGGTCTGTTCTTTATGGCTCTGACCTCCTCAAGAGTTGCTCTATTTATGATGGGCGCACTCATACACCCTTCACTCGATCACAACAATCTCGCTGGTCATGGGTGGGTAGAGACAGCTGCCTGAGGGCTCAGCAGACAAATGTATCAACTGTGGCTTCGCTCCGCTCAGCCATTCTCTCCAACATTGAACAGGAGGCGGCATTAGGCACATTGTTGAAAAGGTCTGTATTTGATGAAAGATTCTTTTCACATAAGTGACATTCAAGTAGTTGTTTGAGATTTTTTGTAACTTTATAATGCTGTCTGTTTCATTACAGTTTATCATGCCTACTTCCTGCCGCTGTAGCCCCTCCACCTCAGTTGTATGCAGCCAATCCACCCACTCCTTATAGCCTTGCACAAAAGTCATTCAGACGACAGCTGGAGGAAGTGTGCCTCCCATATAATGCAGAGATGCGTAAATTTGGATGCCCCCCTGTTGCCAGTTTCCCAGATGTGCATACACTGGAGATGGATTCAGGTAATATATTACATTGAATGAATGATGTCAGACACTGAAATTAGATAAATTAGTGAGATTAATTCTGTCATTACTTAATCACTGTAAGTATTCCCATTTTGTATTCACTTAAGTTCCTTATTGATCATTATTTACTCTTGTTGTATTCTTAAGGCTATAGTAAATGTTCAATAATTGGCAAAAAAATTAATTATCTTACAGGATATTTGTAACTTAAAAGAAATTCTCTCAGTTCCTAGCAGACTATTGCATTTTATTTTAAAAACTTACTTTCCATACTTGTTTTAACAGTTGAGAAAAAATATTTCTAAGTAAGTTTTATCTTTTTATCTTCTAAGTATCTTTTTAAATTTTATTTATATGTTTTTTTTATACACCAAAATACGACATGTAGTCATGAAATAACCTGCGCTGTTGCCCTAGCTATAAACAAACAAGCAAACAGGATATCTCTATGTATTTCTAGTATATGTTTAAATCTTTAAACCCTGAGGGGAACTTTTACTGCCATCTTGTTAATGATTTTGGGATTATAAAGAACTGATTGTTAATCAAAATATTGTAGAATTTTTAATTTGTATTAATATTTCAAGTTGATCTATTAATGTGCACACATTATGTACAAAAAAATAACAAGTAAATGAAACAATTACAGACTAATGATGCGTTTTATGAATTAAATAAATTAGATATGACGGCAATTTCTGTTTATCAGATTTTATTGTTAATGGTTTTTGTTTATGTTAATAAAATAGTTTAGAGTAAGAGAGCGAATGGAGCTGGAAAAGTAATACAATACTAAAATATTCTGTAGCATTTAGGTGCATACAAACTATATACAAGTTTCCCACAGAAATTCAAAATCCTAAAAAATTGCACTTTTTGTGTTTCATGGCTGATGAAATATACAAGTCACTTTGTCTAAATTCAAAACTGCCCAAAAAGGGCTTTAGGTTAATCCGTGTCTCATTCATTCATTCCATTCCTTGCATAATCCTTCATAGTGTCATTTGGGAAACTATCCTATCTACGTGAGTGTTAGAGATGGGTAGAGAATTTATTTTTAAAATGATAATAATAATAACCAATAATAATAAACAAGCACACATTTTATAGACGCGCTCAATGCCAATTTTCCTGCTCAAACATTATTTAAAAGTAAAAATTTTACAATCTGGCAACACTGTTAACGTCATTAAATTTCCAGTTAATCCTATCTAATTAAAAAAAAATTATGTTAAGAACTATTTAGATGGTCATGCATCATTCTCTACATAAAACAATTGTAGGGAATAAAAAAACTAATATGTTAATGCAATGTTCAGAAATAAACCACACATCTAGAAACAGATATATATCGGCGTATTATTTATTATAGTTTTTTTTATCTCATGACAGGAAAACTGGAGGCTCTGTCCATCCTACTCCAGAAGCTGAGTGCTGAAAATAAGCGTGTGCTGATCTTCACCCAGATGACCAGTATGCTGGATATACTGGAGGCCTTCCTAGACCACAGGCACCTCACCTATGTGCGATTGGATGATAGTTTGTCCCTGGAGGAGAGGCAGGTGTGTACCATGTTGTCATTTGTGTTCTGATTCTGACACAAATATAAAAATATTTGTTTCTCATCTTCTTTCAGGAGCAGGTCAAGAGGTACAACCGCAATAGACAAATCTTCTGCACAATCCTAACCAATCGCTGCTGCTCTGCCATGGGACATGTGTTTGATGCCGATACCATCGTGTTTTTTGACACGGACCTCAATCCTAGCATGGACACACGCACACAGGAGTGGTGCGACAAGATTGGACGTTCCAAAGACATCCATATTTACAGGTCAGACTCATGGAAGAGCTTAATTATCATTTATAAAAAGAGGGCTTGCTATTATTTTTGTCAATATTTACATATGTTTAATAACTCCTCACAGCATTTATTAAATGTCCAATAATTCTCCCTCTTAACGTAATGTTAAATGTTAATTGCACTATACATAAATTGTATAAAATGTTTGCGTTACAGTTCTCCACTACACTCAAAAAAAATACTTGGGCACTTTTTTTTTATCACTTATGAATGTACTTTGAGCTTGTACGCTAATGCTGTCTCTCTCAGGTTGGAGAGTGGGAACTCAATTGAGGAGAAACTTCTGAAGAATGGCACTAAAGACCTAATACGAGAGGTTGCTGCCCAAGGCACAGACTACACCCTAGCCTTTTTAACACAGGTAAACTCAAGCCTGTTCCATGCCATTTAAAAGCTCAAAAATGCTTTCAAGACAAATATTGTCACAAATAGATGAAAAGGATGGTGGTAAAATGAAAATGCTTACTGGATGCATCATGACCAACAGATTAGTTGGGTGTCTGTTTATTGAGATCTGTCTCATTTATTGAGATAAAATCTAAATGCTTATTTAATTTTAGGTTTTACTTAAAACCATAAATAAGTTAAAAGCCACATATATGATCATTATGACATTTTAAAACATTAAGGAAAAGAAAGTTTGTTTAACAGTTAAATGTCTTTAAAAATCCAAAATATAAACAAATGAAATGTTGTTACAATTTTATTATATTCACATCATAAAAATGACAAATATGCTGAAAATTACAATAAGCAGAATTCTTTGAACGATCAAAATGATAAATAATATATCATATATTTCAGTAATTGCATTCGTTGACAACAAGTTTTATTATCGATAATTATAAATTGTATTGTTTAGTTATTGCAGCCCTTTGTGTTGGTACTTTGAAAAAAATAATCAAGCATTGCTTTTGTGTAATTGAGTAAGTTTTTCAGCTTCGTTACATGTTCAAACATGTGTTTGCATTGATAGCGCACCATTCAGGATCTTTTCGAGGTTGAGGCTGGCTCTGGTGAAAAGGTAGAAGAGTTTGTGGTCCTTCATCAGGAGCCGTCTCCATCCGAATCCATCCCTCCTCATGTGGCCAGACCCTACATCCAGGCATTAAACACCATTCGGCAGGAGAGTGAGGATGAAAAGGAGAAGATGGAGACAGATAGAGATGCTCAAACTGATAAAGAGAAAGATAAACAAAAAGACAAGAATGTGGAGGAAGTGAGAGTGGGGACATCACAGTTGGAAGAGCTGGCAGCAGTCATGGAGCAGGTGAGTTAATAAATTAATCTTGAAATTGTTAGCGGTTAGAAATTTTGCTCATGCACAATATGCAATCGAGATCCCTTGATTTTTAAAAAGTAGAGTTGATGTATGATTGTTGTTTTTTGTAGCTGACACCTATTGAGAGGTATGCACTACACTATCTGGAGTATCTCCACGTCACTGAGGATGAACAAGTTCTAAAGGTCAAAAAGACTTTAAATGTTCAAGTGCATGTGGGAAAATGCCCACGATGCAATCTTCCTGATGGTCTGTATTTTTTACAGGAGAGGATTGAGGCTGCCAAGAGAGGCTGGGAGCTGGAACAGCAGAAGAAACTGAAAGTGGAGAAAGAGGAACAAATGGTTCTTGAAAACGAGAACGATCTGCTCACCTACACTCGGGAGGATGCTTATAACATGGTAGAAATGTGTATAAATATTCTTTTAAAGTGTTATGTAAAGTTAAATGTGTATGTGTGTATATATATATATATATATATATATATATATATATATATATATATATATATATATATATATATATATATATATATATATATATATATATATATATATATATGTACGACATGAAAAAATCACACAAAAAAAAGCTTACAATATTGGCAACATTTGTTTTGAAAGCTGTTTTGGTTGTAAAAGTAACTAATCCACTACTTAAATAACTATTCTACTGTAGCTCGCTCAGACAAAAGGACGAGTGGGATGAATAAATAAATAAATGTGTTTTCCACATGTTAATATCGTATGTGTGCATGCATGCCAATTTTCCCTCAGATTTCATGCTGTTACTTATATTTTGTGTTTTCCTTTGTAATGTACTATTGCAATACTCTACTGTTTGATTTGAACTCCCTCATGTTTTTTTTTTATAGGAGTATATGTTTGAGCATGAGGATGGACAAACAGAAATCATGCCAGTGAGTGTCCTCTGCGAAAAGTATTTTATTTTTGTGTTTCCGGCACAAACCAGTATGTCTTTGAGCTTCTGCAATGCAGTAATTCAAGTTTTTAAAATTTTAAGTTAGTGTATTTAGATGAAAACTTTATCTTAAGTCAAAGATCTTCACATTTTTTGAGTTTGTTTACATAAGGAACTAAATTCAGTTCCAGCTTAACAGTCTCAAAACTTGGGTAGCGCAACAGTGTCTGTTTTGTGTACATGTTTTCAACACACAACGCTTTACAACTGTAAATATGTAAATAATTTCTGTCTCTTTTCTGCAGCTCTGGACTCCCCCAACACCTCCGCAAGATGATAACGATATCTACATTGACTCTGTAATCTGCCTAATGTATGACACTGCACCTATGCCCGAGTCTAAGCTGCCACCAGTCTATGTTCGTAAGGAACGCAAGAGACACTTGGACCAATCAGGTTTAGCTTGTTCTAAAAAAACTGCATATGTCTGGGCTTACTGTGGCTGATTGCCTTCTGTTTTCTTCTCCTCAGCTCTGGGACGTAAGAAAAAGAAGGGTCATGGAGAGTCTGTTATTCCGCCACGATCTCTCTTTGATAAAGCTAGTCTGCTAAAGGTCAGGCGGGATTGCAAAGACCAGAAGAAGAACTTTTCTCTGAAGCAGCAAGCTCCCTTTGCTAAACCTCTGCCCTCTTTACTCAAACCGGCCATGGAGGCTGGACAGGACAATCCTGAATGGCTCATCAGTGAAGATTGGGCTCTGTTGCAGGTACTTGATCAACACTGCTCTCTATCTATATGTGTGTGTACATGTAAGCAAAGTTGATTTTAAGCTGCAAATGGAGGCTTTAATCCTCTACAAATCCTCCATTTTTTTCAGGCTGTTAAACAGTTGCTGGAGCTTCCGCTCAACCTGACCATAGTTTCTCCAGCTCACACACCCAATTGGGACCTGGTGAGTGATGTGGTTAATTCGTGCAGCAGAATTTACCGCTCACCGAAGCAGTGCAGGAGCCGCTATGAGAATGTTATCATTCCAAGAGAGGAGGGCAAGGTGAGATTGGATCTGGATTTTACTAATATGAAAATGTCAGTGTTTTACTCAGGAATAATGTCATGCATTGTTGTGCAGCTAATTTATGAAGCCAATCCCAAAAAAAACAAGACTAAGAGTATTTACAAGGTAGAACATTTTTTGTTAAACAAACTTGCTTAGGTGTAGGGTCACAATTTTTCATGATTACCTTTTTTAATCGCAGTGCAAGAACAGTCGTCCTCTGCGTACCTGTCAGATCTACACACAGGATGACAATGCTACTCAGATCCAGCTCTACAGCAGCCATTTTGAGCTCATGAAAATCATTGCGAGCAAGAGGAGCCCACCTATAAAACCACTGTGTGTACCGAGATTGAATTATTGGTTCAAATCAGTTTATTTTTTAGGATGTAAACCCAAATGTGAAAATATTAGTAAATGCTGTTTTTTTTTTTTTTTAGACTGGGCATGAATCCATTCCAGAAGAACCCCAAGCATGCTTCTGTACTTGCTGAAAGGTACTCTTTAAAATTTCAGTTGTTGATATTTGTGTTTATTGTTGAACTTTTTTTGTATTTTTTCTTACAAAACAATCCCTTAAGGCTTTTTTGTTAATTAAAGCCTATCTGTCATTCATTCTTATTCAGCTTTAAAAAAAAAATCAGTGAACCATGTATTTGAAGTGTTTTTTTTTATCTTATTAGCCTTAAAAATGTATTAGCACATGACTTTGATTGTTATTTCCATACAATCCAGATACCATTTTTTACATAATACAATATCTTACAGAAATATTTATCAAATGAAGACATCATAAACTTTAAACTGAAAAATACCGTGTGAACCATGACACGTCGTGTTAGGTTGTCTAAGGGTTTTAGAAATAAATGTGTGTGTATGATTGAGCTTTTTTTATTAGAGAAAATGTCCAAGGAGCCATTCACTTCCTTTTGTCTTATAAATAGTTGATATTACAACTGACATTGCTTGCATTGCTGCAGAGATTGAAGGAATGTGAAGAGCAGTTTAGGTTGTCACATTGTTCTGCCTTGCTGTCAGCATAGGCTGAAGCCTCTTATTAGATTATGTACAAGAAAACCCCACAAACAGATTGCAGATGACTGATGACAAAGATATATAAATGTGTGGTTCAGTTGGAGACCATTTAAGGAATTCAAAATAAAGAAGTTTATTTTGTCTACAATCAAGCATGTTGGTTGTAGTGTCATGATCTGGGACTGTAAGAGTGCGGCTAACATTGGGGATCCATACAACATTTTGTGCTCATTTTGGGTGATTCTCTTTAGAGGAGAGTTTACATATCTGTTTTATTAATGGTCATAAATGTTCCCTGTTGTACAAGCTGTACATTTAAATGCATTATATTTTAGCAGAGTTTTATTTTTTTTGCGGTGTGACTTGAAAAAACATGTTGTATTTGTATTTGGTAATATATTATTATGTATTATGGTAAAAATTATTTTAAACATTTGTAAAAAAAAAATCATTATTATTTACAAATTCTTCATTGTTACATGTTTGAACAGGACATAAGCACATTCTTTTGTGTTTTACAGTGGAATCAGCTATGACAAGCCTCTGCCTCCGATCCAGGTTGCTTCTCAGAGAGCTGAGAGAATTGCTAAAGAGAAAAAGGTAACCTTTGCCTTTTTGTAGAGCTTCATTGATGCACTGTGTTGCACAAACCTTTCATTAGAGAAGAGGAGGGATGTCTTGTCATGAGTCATTTCAGGGTTTTCACATATGTTCTTTATGTACCTCTTGTAGGCACTAGCCGAACAGCAGAGGGCTCAGCAGTTGACCCAGCAACAGCAAACAACTGGAGCAGGACAGCCTCAGGGAGCTGCTACTCAGCCTCAAGTTGCCACGCAGGCCACTGCAGCCGCCCCTCAAGCCAGTGGTGTGCCTCAGCCCAGCCAACCAGGAGCAGCAGCAGTCCCCAACAATGCTGTGCTGGTCAGACTCCTCTTGCGCTACAAAGCCTTGTATATACATTCAAAACTGAGCTCATTCAGAGAAAAAAACCTCTGATATTGCTCCAAATCAGAGTCTCAAAGTTCTCAAAGGCTGCAGCCGTGCAGTTTTGGCCCAACTTTAACTGAGCACACCACTAGTGAACCTTTGTGATAGGAATGTCCCTAAGTTACATAGTTAAAGTGAATTAATTAAATGTAATGTTAGGTCATTTATCTGCCAATTTAATTGTCATTATTGGTGTGTCTCTTGAAACAGGGCTGGAACAAAAAACAGCAGGTGCTGCTACCCTTCAAGAATAGATTTTGAGACCTTGCCCTATATGGTTGTTAACTTATGTTTGTTGTTTATTGTTTAGACCGGGTCTATTAAGACTGCTGCAGTGGGTACCAGCATACAACCAGGTATTATCAGATTACAAAAAAAATCTTCTGTACTTTATCATTTCTTATGTTAATACTGTTCATGCAGTATTTAAAGTTGTTTTAGTTGAAATTGTTCAAATGTTCTGTCCAAAAATTATTGTGAAGGTTAAAACCATTCTAGATGCATAGATCTTGAAAGAGTCTTTATTGAACATTAAATGAAAAATAAATTATCTTTTCATGAAAGTAATTAGATGGAATTGGGAAGACCAAATAAAGACAAAGCGGAACTTTAACACATTGTCTCCTGGAAATATCTGTGAGCACACAAACATCCCCTTGTACTTTTAAAGTTAAGCATTTGACTGATAAGAGCTGTTAAGAATAACTATTTTTGTAATGCAAATATTTTTAATTCCATTTGGTTAATACATTTTACTAATACTTGGTAACATTCTATGTAGATAAATAAGATACAAAATGAGTAACGGGGTTTCCGCAAGTTTTTAGACCTTAAAATGTCTAAAATTTCCAAATTTAAATAATTTTTCACAGTTCATTGTTTTTTTTGTGCTTATATAATGTATTTTTTGTTGTTTCTTGGAGAGGGGGAAAATGGTTCTAAATATAACTTAAACAACACTAATAAAAATGTGTAAGTTATTGGACCTAAATGTGTGAGTTTGAGTACTCATAAATGCTCAAAATCTTTAAAGTGATTGTTGCCAAGATTGATAAAATACTCAAAAGCATGAAAGTTTACATTAGAACTGTTATGGGTTTATTATGCAAAAATTTTTCTTCCTAACTTTGTGGCTTGTTGTCTATGAATCTGGGATTTTGTAGTATTTGAAGCTATTCAAGAAAAACAGACATGTAGTTAGTGCACATTTACTTGTGTTGATTATTTTCACTGTAGACATTAAGTATCTGAAATCACTACTCATTGTGTTTTAGATGATATTCTAAATATCTATTCATAATATGATGTAGGTCTTAAATTTGATTCTTAACGGGCTTAAAAAGTCTGGCATCTGACCTTATGAAACCTGAACCACCAAGAAACCCTGGAGTAAACGAATCTCTTGTTTTATTACAAGGCACAGTTTTTAATGCCAGAGTTTTACTAGTGTTAAATAAAACTTTCAGCTCTTTTCTAATGGTAATAGCTCAACCTTTTCTCTTTCTTTAAACCTTTCTAACTATGAAAAAAAGTACTGAACAACAATACAGTTTGAATTTAACTGCCACCTTATGCAGTGTCTACAAAAGGTTAAGCAAGTTTAATAGAATAGCATATTTCAATCACATTGGTGATTCAAAGTTCTTTACTGAGGGAATAAACATAAACAAGGGTAAAAAAAATCTGTTCAAGAAATAGCTAGACATTAAAATAAATGCATGTTGTTTAGTTGTAGCATAAAAGATGAGTTCCTAGAGAGCAGTGCTCAGTCCAGTAAATACACTTTCAAATAAAGGCAATTTTTAGTTTGAATTAAATATGTTTGATGTTTTTTATTGTTAAAATCTCAGCGCCAGCCACTGTGAGTGGGAATGTGATTGTAAACACTGTGGCTGGAGTTTCCCCTGGGCAGTTTCAAGCGAACAAGCGCATGACATCTCCAGTCATACCCGGAGCACTTCCTGTAAGTTTCCTGTTTACTATGTGTTGATGAGAATTAATCACTTTTTTTGACAGTTTCACGTGCATATTCTGCAGTCTCAATTGCATGTTAAATGTGTATTTGCTTCCACAGGTGGCAGGAGCTACAACAGCTCAGGTGGTCCATACTCAGCAGCGAGCGGGGCCTGCTGCAGCTGCTCCAGCTGATGTTGTTGCCATAGCTACAGGGCAGAACGTTAGAGCGGTCACACCAGTGACCGCATCCGCCGTGGTGTCCGCTAATCTGACTCCGGGTCAGTCCCAAACACGCATGCAGGTTGCTCCAGGTAGAAAAATGCCATCCTTAGAAAAGCTGTGCTGGGTTTGGCTTCTCTGCTGCCAGTATATATTTGGCATTTCACTTTAAGTACTGCTTTAAAATTATTATTAATCTATCATTGCGCTCTTAATTTAATATTTTCCCATTTTTAGCTCCGGGGGTGCATTTGTCTCAGAATAAGCAGATCACACAGCAGATACAGCTCTTTAGACAGCAGCAGTTACAGCAGCAGCAGCAGCCTCAGGCAACATCTCCACAAATTAAAGCAGTCGGAAAGCCACAGCAGGTACTATGTCCATGATATTTTTTCATTTTATTTGCTCAGGTGCAGGGATTGCTTCTGTTTTACCAATTGGCCATGGTCACAACGTTAAAATGAGGCATGCAAAAAAACACTACAAATACATTTGCATGTTTAAGAATGTAAAAAAGTAAGTCTCATGATCTCTTGTAAATGCAGTAAAACTTTAGAGGGCAAACTTTGGTAGGAAAGCAGAAGTTCACAATGCTTTACAAGTCTCAATAGTTAAAAATGTTCTTGATGTTTGTTAAAGCCTTCAGTGATGCCAGTTATACTAATTCCATGAGTGTTAGTGAAAAATGTTTGCCCCACCCTTTTGCTTCAGTTTTTACCAACTGAATACTCATGGTCGACTAATGAAAGTTGTGCATTTTGATCCAAAAAATTTGAAGAAAAAAAGAGATACAGAACAGCAAGTTGTAGGCAAAAGAGATGCTGGATGGCTGCCATGAAACAGATGTTCCGACACTGTGCCAAGAGTGAAGCTCAGACAATTCGAAATGTTGATCCGAAATTTCATTAAAAACTTCCCAGTCGTGTGACTTCCGCCAAATGTAGCTTCAAACATTTCAAAACAGTTGTCAGGTGACCAGTGCATTTTTACCAGGTTCTGATCTTGGCACACCTCCCGAAACTGCATTTGATTGTTCTGAAACAAAGAATCCCAGCTCACTTTTTTCGCTATAGAAGATGAAGCATCATTACCCTGTAGAATTGCTTTAGAACAGTTTTTCATTTTATTCATGTCATTATATTTAGAGAATAAAATTACAAAATGTGAAATGTTACTGCTTTATTGGTTTATGAAACCGTTGAGAAGCTTCAGTCCATTTCACTTAGTTATATCTTTTTTTGTAAAAACAAATACAGTTTGTTTTTAATACAGTTCTTTACATTTTATTATAGTGAAACTTCTTTTTTGATTAATTTGTTTGTATTTTATGACAAATCATCTTTAAACCATTCTCAAAGAACATACACGTTTGAACTGTTTTCATAAAGTCTATTTTTGGAGACATGAAAAACCTGGTGTTGATGATAAAAAGAATTGCACACTGTAGTTAAACTTATGCAATTTTATTTCCATGTATACCCATCATCATCATTCAATCTCATTAATTTGTGAGGGTTCAGGGTTTTATCAGAGCAATGACCACTAGATGTCACTAAGCGGCCAGGCGTTGGATTGTTTTGAAGCCTCGAACCTGTACGGCCCATTTGATTCATCTGCTTCGGTACTTCACAAAGCCCATAACTATCCATTGTGTGTTTGCCAGCTAAACAACTACAGTAAAATATACCCCCTTCTCTGATATCCCACAATTCCATGCTTTTCTTGTTTCTTGTTCTGTTTCTAAAATTGAGTGTCAGTTGCTATCAGTTGTTTAGTGCTGCTGTGAGGCTAGGAGTGCCACTGTTTTCCTCTGCATCCAAGCGCAAAGAACGTCTCTGCACCCACATAAACAGCAGAGGTGTGAAGCTAGCAAAAAGCACCCTACTGATACACCATCCGGGCATGTGAGCGGGCAAAATTTGACTTGGTCAAGCTGTATGATGGCCTTAAAAGGTTTCAATAAAAAATACATGAGCTACTGGATGATTAGTAAACCATGAGGATTTCAAATGAATGCAGCAGGGAAAGATTATTTAGGGATAGACAAACTGATAAGCTGATGTTTTGAATTACGATTCTCATTCAGTTTGTCCTAAGTTTTCTGTTACTATTCCTTGACAACAAAGTAGAACACGTGAAAATTGTAAAGCAGGAAACAATCATTGAAGAAAGGTTACAGTCGCTCGTTTTATGCTCTAGGAGCTGTTGAAACAGAAAAAGCTGCAGATGGCCCAGCAGCAGGTAGCAGCGGCAGTGGCAGCAGCACAAGGTCAGCAGGCCGCATCTGCCCAGCAGCCCCAGCAAGTACACACCACCTCAGCAGCTGCAGCAAACCCTCAGATTGCCACTGTTGCAGCACCCAGAGCTGGAGCTGTTCTTACTGGAACCACAGTCACCAACTTACAGGTGGCAAGACTGGTAAAGCACCTCCAAATTCAAATTCACCCATTTTTTTGACAGTTTTCTTTCCACCCATGCCTCAATGAGAACTAAGGTTTCAATTAAAATCTGCTGGCTGTTGACCCTCCACATGTGATCTAAACTGCCCAGTTATCTTAATCTGTTTATAAGCGGCTTTTTTTTGTCTGAGTTAGATCTAGTTTTTAATGTAAAAATTGTGTTTGTCAACATCAGCTCAAATACATAAACAGATTAAGGTTTTGTTTGGCGTTATTCCCTCAAATTTGATAACAATCTTGTTCTTTAGACACGTGTCCCAACCCCAGGAACTCAGCCGGGTCAGCCTGCCCAGGTGACTCTGACCAAACCACCTCCTGTAGTCTCAGTTCCTGCAGTGGTGTCCTCTGCAGGGGTCACAACACTTCCAGTCACTGTGGCTGGCATTAGTGTTGCTATTGGCCAGACGCAGAAAGCAGGTACAGGCCTCAACTTGAAATTGTTTACATGATTGAGTTTAAAAATAGAGGTTAATCATCCATGTCAGCAAGCGATTTAAGACTTCATCAAACTAGAGTGTGTTGTTGTACAGGTGGTCCGATGGTAACCCACCCATTCCAAGTGCAGCAAGTACAGCAGGTGCAGCAGGTCCAACAGCTGTTGCACAGACAGAAACAGCAGGCAACTGCACAGGCCACCACTGTCCAGAAGCCACAAGCTGCTGTACAGCAGAAGGTAAAAGTCAGCTGCTCTGTTTTAAAAAAAAATTCCATAGGCGTTCCAAACCTCATTGAGTTTTTCGGGTACTCAGCAGGCAGCTCAAATCCCAGCCCAGCAGCAGCAAAAAGTAACATATACTACTACGCCACAGCTGCAGCCTGGAATTAAGACGCAGTACATCGCCACCTCCATTGCTCAGCAACAGAAACCAGCTGCAGCACAGCAGATACAGGTCTGTAGCTACACTCTCTTCTTGGAGCACCCACACGCAGGGGTGCAGGAAGATGGTTTCAGTTTGGGATCTGGGGAAAGGGTTGTTCTTGTAGTTTGCTAATTTAAAAGGGAGGCCTACTTCTTATCCTCTTCACATCTTTCAGCTTGTTGATGAACTAAAACCAGTAATAGAATAAATCACAACTTTGAAAATCTATTTATTAAAAGAAACTTTTTTGAAACTTGGCAAAATAATCAATATTAAGAGAACCTAAATTTTTTTTTTTTTTTCAATCAAATGAAACTTCAAAGCGTCCAATATTGACAACAGAAAGTCCTTAGCTCTCCTTTTCTTCTTTGCAGAGTTCTCAATTTTCATATTGTGGGATTCTTTTTCTATCACCCTGTATTACAGTATACTGACGGAAGAGGAGTTAGAAGTGCTGGGATAATTAATAACTGTCATCATCAAAGCTGTAAATACATATCTGAGCATCTTGCTGAAACAATTTCAGTCTTCTCCAACACCTCATATCTGTGAGAAACCATGTTTGTCACACTCAAGAAAACCCCAGAAAAATAAAACATGTACATTACAATAAATTGGATATATATTAAGGACCGATAGTGACCGGGCAAGATAAAAAATAAATTAAAAAAACATTACTAAACTGTTTTGAAAATGGTAACTGTACGGCCATGAAAATATTCAGTGCAGGTCACACAATCGTGGCACTTGTGCCTGCAGTCTGAACATATCCATAGAAAAAGACATGCAAATGTAATAAAAAAGGACACTAATATTAATATTTGTTTAATACTGTATATATAAGGCAGATGACCAACTCTGTTTTTTAGTAGGGCTGTGTATCAAGAACCTGGGTGCACGATACATATATGAATGTTGTGATACTGTATCACGGACTCTTCCTGCACCCTTGTCCTTGCATGTCTTCAGCTTTGTGCTGTGATAGAACCTGTGTTTGTTTTGCTTAGTAGCCGTGCTGTATGTGGCGCTAGTGCTATGCTGAGCTTTGTAGTGATCTTCCTCCATGCTTGTAGGTGGCCAAGCTTCCTCAAATAGTTCAGCAGCAGATAGTGTCCTCGCCTCAACAGGTACGTGGAGCATTGTTAGTTTGCTTCTTTTTCTTAGATTTTTAAGTGTTATTTTAATTCTGGCTATTTTAAGTCTCTATTTGATATAACTGTTCTGCTCACCTTGCATTGATTCAGAGAGCAGGACCGTTCCTTTGATGCACAGCTGCATTCTCTGTTTCGGGGTTCTTTCTTGGCTCCTATCTCTTTCACTTGACTTCCAATTCATATCTCAATTGTCCCATCAAACAAAGACTAAAAATTTAAAAAGAAATATGAAAACAGATCAAATAAAAAGGGTATGACGTTACTGTAATTAGGTAATAGGACATTTTTTGTCGCAGCCTTCTATTCTTTTATTTATTTATCTATCCACATTTGAGGTGAAATTTTTCATTGAGATAGCTTGAAAGGATGAAAAAATGCCGTTTTTTTAAACATCCACCAAGAAAATGTATTTGACATGCAAGGTTTTTTTTTTTCATTTAGTAGTTGATCATTTATAAATTCTCTGACTAGTACTAAATGATTATGAAAACTATCAGTGCCATGGTGTATCTGCATAATCTAGTGTTTCTGGCTGTAAATTAACTCCAGGATAGATTGTTCACTTTTTTTTTAATCATAGTCTTTTGTGTAATATAATATAACTTGTATATATTTAACTGATATTCCCCCCAAAGACAAACCAACTAATGATATTTTCTCAAACGCTGTTAGCATTGATTGAGAGGAGAGTGAACAAAGAGGGACCAGATCTCAACACAGCACACAAAACTGTTTTGTGGAGCAAGTGCTGAATATAGATTTTTGTAACATGAAGCATTCTTATCTCTAAATATGAAGTTTCTCTTTCTACGAAATAAGAGTTTGGTATAAAGATGCGTCTTTGCAAGCAATAAATGTTGTTTCCCCCGCATAAGTTTGTTTTGTGTGTGTGTTTGTAGATCCAGGCGCAGGCACAGACAGTGGCTCTGACGCAGGCCGTAGCATCTGCTGCTCCTGCGCAGGTGCAGGTCCTCCCTGCAGGTACTGCGCAGGTGGTGCAGCAAAAGCTCCTCCAGCAGCAGGTGGTGACTGCAGCCGCCTCCTCACCTCAGATCCAGACCCCACCCCCTCACAGCCCTGCCCATCAGCAGAGCTCTGCTCCAGTCCCTCCCACGGAGTCCCCAGCACAGCAGCCCACCACCACACCACAGCCCCCACAGGGCAAGGGAAATAGTCGGGGCGGGGCCAACATGCGCTCCAAAACCCCTGCCAAACCCAGCAGTGGCAGCTAGAGAGAATGGACACGATGTAGGGATCTTTTTCCCCTGTTTTTTTATACCCAATTTAAAGCTATAGCTAACCATATCTTGTGCTGGTCAGCCATTACTCTAGACGTTCGGATTATTTGATGAAAGAATCTGAGGAAAACCATTTGAGATACCTGAAACTTAACATCTGTTATGCTCACCATGCCCCATGCAGTGTTTGTAGAGTGCTCTACATGGCATCACATCCTTAAGGATTTCACTTCACTGAGTGCGTTTAATCAGTTCGACTTCCCGTTGTTAACCAAGTGTGGTGTTCATATCCGTGTGCTATTTGTGTCAGATCTCCCCCAGCCATTTGGTAAATTTACTCAAGACTGAAATGCGTGACTCATTGGAAAGCGCCTCTTCTTTAGTAGTCCTTTTATTAGCTTGTATCTTAAACGATTCCCTTGATTTAAAAAAATGTATTTATTGACACAAATTCAGCTGCATGAAGACAAAACCTTGAGTATAGTGATGTGTACGTGTTTGAAATGTTTGTGAACGGTGGTACAACACTTTACAAGGTGAAACAGCATTGAGTTGATGAATAATTCATCCTGCTACAGCTTTCAGGTTAGCAGCAGCTGTGGAAAGCATTGCCCTTCCTCCCAGCGTTGCGTTGGAAGGGATCTCGTAGCTGGAAACACATCTGGAAAAACGTTTTGTTTTTCTTAAGCTTTGTCACCATTAGTCAGTTGAGTCAGAGCCTGGCTTGGCTGCTGGTTTGTTTACATTGGCTTGCTTTCAGAAACAAAGAGACTTGGATCAAGACTTCCCCACTGTGTTTGAGAATCGCGTCATGAATGCGTTGTTTTGTATCAACGCTGGGGCAGGAACACCTGTAAATAAATGGAGGGGGAACAAAAACATTTGTATTTTGTAAAGTACTTGTGTAGTCTTTTTTTTTTTCAGCCTACTTGTATAAAGTGTTCTGTTTTTACATGGTCTAAATATGCTGTTTTTATTTGTTTGAAGACTTTGCAAGTGGAGTTAAGTTGATATGTTACAGTAGATGGTGTTATTGAGGTTTGCGTTAATGTCAGTTTTCAGGTTAAAAGATATATCTTAAATAGATAATTTCTCATTTGTCTCCTTTTATAAACAGGCAGAGAATTATAACCTAGCATATATGTAGTATTACTACTACTACTTTTAATAATAATAATAATGCTATCAACTTATGGTTACAATTTTTAGAGCATTATTCATTTTCTCCTAGTGGACGTAGGGGGGACAAAATGACTAAATCCATCATTACACCACTCTCATGCCCCTTTATTTATTAAACCAATCACGTGTCAGCCATGATGGACTGCAACTAAACTAATGAAATTTTATTATAGGGATGTGTCCTTATACTTTATAACTTATGAACAATTTAAATTAAATGCAACATTGTAAGGGATTGATCAAGTACACACATTTGATACATTTGTAAATTAATGTGCTACAACTTCAGCTCGTTATGGGAGGTGTTGGCAAGGGAACCGATTTACTTGTGTGGATTTTTTACTAAAACAATACTTACGGACAAAGCTGGAATTGTGCGTATGCACACAGTTGTCCAGATTTTGTCACGTTTATGTACATTGTTTCCATTGTAAATTCTCTTTGTACAAACAAAGAAAGAACACGTTATGCTTTGTGCATGGAGAAAAGCTGGAGTCCATGTCAATTTCACTGTTACTAAATTTGACTGTAAACACTAAAGCTGATATATGCAAAAGTAATCTATGCTGGTTACTTTAGGTTAACTGTTTAGAAGAAACAACCAAAATACATAAATACATTGAGAAATGTAAATGACAATTATTTGTTATATATGTATATATATATATATATATATATATATATATATATATATATATATATATATATAATCCCAAAACTGCATCTTGAGTGAAAATCTAAAGTACACAAATACTCGAAAACAACTCATATTAAAATCCTAAATGACTGAAAGAGGATTAATTTACTGATCAATTTTTTGGGGTTGTAACTTAGCTTTTTAAATATGAGTAATCTGTCCGGTTGACTACTTTCATTGATATTACTAGTGATCGAAATAAACAAGATTTTCATACAAAAATCATTCAACGTAAGTTTAGCAACTGTGTTCAGTTCATGTCAGTTAAATAACTTGAGGGTCTAGTTTGATTCACAATCACAGTCTGCTTTGTAAAAGATAACTAGCAAACAAGCTGAAACCAGTTTAAAAACAATATAACCCAGTGATATTAAAATTTACATGTCTCCATAATATCTCAAAAAAATTAAGAATTTTCTCACTCAATCCCTCACATTTTCTCAAATTCAAGACAATATCTTGTGGTTATTCTTCAGCAAGTGCAGCTCATTTATTCTTATACATTAGTATGCGTCAATATTTTCCAAGCTGATCAGTATGCAAGTGTGTGGTTTGGAATCCTTTCTGAATTCATGTACGAAGACAACTGTTTTATCCATTTTGACTGATTTATAATTATATACAACCATTTTTAAAACAAGTATGTTTTCTTCAACGTTGTTTTGTTTTGTTTTATATTCAATTGTTACTTCCATAGATACTCAAGTACAACTTAACCTAATGGTTGTGTTTTCTTCGCAGTTAAATGGTCTGAAGCTAAAACATTTTGTCATTGGATGACTGGTACGCTGATATTGGTTTCTCTTGCCAACTGTAGAAGGTGCCTTTTAACATCAAAGAGATAAATATAGTTATAAATATAGTCTATATACAAAATTATGGTTAGCTCTTATGTGCAATATATTTTGCAAATGTATAAGATTTTGTTATAATTGTCCGATTAAAAAAAATAAATAACCGCACCTGAACGCAATCAGCCCAGCAAACATTGGTCAGACATCTTACGTGTAAAGAGACACTTGTATTCACGCTCCAAAATTAAAAATCTAATAATATAACTGTTTATGATTGCAGGTGCCTGGTACTGTGTGTATTGGTGTTAATTTGTTTTATGATAATGGTATATCCCAGCAAATATTGGTCCGGCTTCAATGTTGAGCGCACAACCGGAACCGGTGTCGCATCCGATTTTGTGCCCCTCAATAATTTCCATTCCCTTCCCGCAACACCAACAGAAACCAATCGGAGTTGCAAAGCTACCCTACGTACTTTTGGTTTGTGAATCGCTTAGACAATACTTATTTTGTAATACTTATTGCATAAGCTATGAGTTTATTTCAACTTTTGTGCAAATTAAAATGTTAAAATGCCTCTTAACATCAGTTTTCTGAAGCAAAACATAATTTGAGGTCTACTTGTAGGGAAGGAATGGGCAGCCGCAAAAGCAAAAGCAAAAGATGTGTTCTGTCTCTAAAGTGGGTGAGGCATCGTTTCACATGTCCAATGAGAAACAGGAATACCCTACATCAAGGCTCTACAAAAAAAGATTACCAATTCACTGATTATCATTGTTAGATTTAACAACACTACCTTCTCCAAACTATCTTCTCCAAACACTTTTTCTTTCTTGTAATTGACTCTCCAAGGGAGTCAAGAACAAGAGTCTTTTTTGTGAGGGGTAAAGAGGACAAAGGACAAAAAAGGTGGATCCTACTAATGGGATGACCGTTAAATGCATTTAGAAATACTTACAACAAACTAATGATGGGCCTCATTGACAATGCCACTAATTAAATCATAATCACATTGGTTAAAAATAGAACAATAGAAAAATAGAAGTTTTATAGAACTTGAATTGAAACGTTAGCATCTTTTCATGCAAGAGACTGAATTACACACAGACTTCAACATGTGCATACCTTGAATTAAGCCACCCTTCTATTCCAGAAGTTAGAAATAGCAAAGGTGTCCACATAATAAGCTTCTTTTTTTAGGCAGTCTGGGATTGTGCATTTATGGAGGGTAACATATTTAAATTAATATAGGATATGACATAATATAGGAATTATATTCCTACTTTTTAAATTGTGGTCCGTTTTAATGTTTCTATAAAATGGTAAGACATGCACAAGTTAAAGATAAACACAACGGTGAAAACGAATAACAATAACAAAAACCCGTTTCTTTTGAGGACTTTATTGCAGCTCAAGGTCAGACATTTCAATAAACCGAAAGGAAATGTGTCCTGTTTGGCGCTCCGTCACTGCAGCTGAGCTTCTTTGCACGTGCGCAGTTACTGGGGAACATACATTCCAATGGGGCACAAATTCGGATGCGACACCGGACGGTCCGCGGGAGTTCAAATCAACAACAAAAAACCCGCTTAAGAAAATGTATTTAAAAGGCTTTAATTTATATGCGTGTCTGGAGCTGCATAAATAGCTGTTGTCTTACAGTTTATGTGATTTTATTCTGCACTCATCCAATAAAATGTAATCCAATTAAAAACATGTACTTTTGGTTTGGGGAATAAAAGAGGGAAGTTTGTTTTGCATCAATTTAAATAATTAATTCAGTATTATCTTAAATTATCCTTTATTTACTATTCTATAATTTAACATTTAAACTTGAATTATATCTGGTTTACGTTTGTAAATATCACGATAGTGAAAGCTTGTTGAGTAAGATTTGTTCTGTTCATTTTGTTGCTGGATTTTGGAAATCTACACGAGGCAAGCGTCGGAAAGAGGTCACTCTTCAGAAAGTTTTTTTGGTTTTGTAAAAGTACAAAATGCTTTTGTGGAACATTGAAAAGGGTTTATGTGTGCCATTAACTGCTAAAGGCTAACGTTAGCTCGTCATCTAAAATGATATAAACTTCCTTCTAAACAAAATTAGTGGTACAATTTTCTACTCATTCACTCTTTTATGGGACATTATTGTATATTTATTTGACGTAATTACAAAGTATTATCTATCTAAAATTGTTCTTTTCTCATCCCAACAGGTCATGTGTGCTGAAAACAAGTGGAAGATCGTTTTCCCTCGAATCATTTAATGTTGTAAAAAAAATTTTTACTCCAGTTTTATAATAAAAAAAAATATATTTTTTGTATTGTTTGTTGAGTCATTTACGAGGTTGTGCAGTGAAGACTTAATTTTGTGCAAATCTGGTGTAAACTAGATGTAAACATTTTTCAGCCTTATAAATGAGTGTGTTTCATAACGTTACTGGGTGTGGGGGTGTGTTTTGATGTTTATGGTTATAAAAGCCAATAGGTTTGGTTTGTAAAGCAAAACGTTCTCATGTTCAAATATGACCCAAGAAAGACATGGAAAAGACGAGCAGTGGAGATGTGGGATTCAACAGTAGAAGACGTCAGCGACGTCAGCGTTCCCATTTTGCACCACTATTGGCTGCTATTGGCACTATTCGCTATTGGAATGATGTTCAAACGAAGGGCATTGCACGTCTAAATGTTTGCTGGGAAGTTTCCGCATCGTACACTCGCGGGTCTGTCTGAAGTGACAGCTATCTGGCTAACAAAGTTTAGCCGTGATGGAGAGCAAGGTACGTACCAAAAGACAACCTAAGAGACTATAATTTAATCTTCAAGGTTAGAAAAATGTCCTCACATATCAGCGCACAAAGACAGTGTAATTTTGAAGAACCAATCTGAGACCACCATTAACGTTACTGAATGTCAGCTTCGGAGCAAGCAATGGTTCCATCCAACAAAGACAGAAAATCTCTTAGCAGAACCTTCTCTTTCACTGTCCCTGGCTGGTGGAACAAACTACCGATCCAGTCAGGGAAGCAGCAACATTAACAACTTTGAAAAACCAATTGAAAACTCTTCTCTTCAGGGAACACCTACCATAAAAATGTCTAGTTTCTTCCTGCTATGTTTTATTGATCAGCTGATACGACTTCTATTATGAGCAAGCTGATATAGATTTTGACTGTATGCTGAAAGCCGAAAGCGTTTTTGGCCGAAAGTGTTTCATCACTGAAACAGTTTGTTGAGAATGTAAAAGATTAGCTAGTGATTCACGTGTTAAGTCAATTACTAACTGCTTTATGGAATCTGTATGGAGAAGGTGGAGCAAGTATGATGAGTCCTGCAGAACAATTGACAAAATGTGGCCACACAGAGAGTGCAGCATCGCCTTATACGCAGATGATGAAAAATTAATTCTGCATTTTGTGGCCGCCTCAACCAGCATGCTTTATGGGGCTCAGGGGTGGGCAGCTGGAGGATTCAGAATTCTATCAAATGTATTATTTATTAATGTTTGAGTAAAGATCAATTAACTCCTGTCATTTCTATTTAGTTTGCTTCTGTCATTTCTAGTGGAGGATTTAAATCAACAAATGTCAGTCACCTTATGAACAGTCTCCATTAACATAAATGTATCTGTTCATGTCAGTTAGATTAAATATGCTGCTTGTGAGTATGAAACAAAAGAAAAATAAATTTCTCTGACAAATATTCTGCAGATCTAGAATGACAACTTATGTTTAGAAAAAAAATATTTTCACTTTCTCTATAGTCGCATGTGTGCAAATGCATTATCTTCACAGGAGATCATAGACACTTATTCCTGGAGGACTATTTCAGAGAGCAGCTCGTTGAGATCAACATCCATCAGTGGTGAGTTGCCATGACAACTTCAGGCTGGCTGTACATAAAACCGGATGTGTGGGTTGATTTAATGAGCTGAAGCATGCAGCATATGTGCCATTGTCCATATTCTAAGGCTTTGTACTGTTCAACGTTTAACTGACTTGTGATGAGGACTGTTTTTATTTGATCAGAATCTAATTTAGATTTTTCTTTTGAAATACTAGATGTTAAAATTTGAGCATTCAATGAAAGCACATTTTTAATTTGATCTATGAAGATAGGAATGAGAAAAGATTCTTGTGGGATTCCTCCTCCCTCCCCAAATCTGCTTTACAGTCTGCCGGCTTTAATAAAAGAGGATGAGCCTTCATTGAGAAAAATTTATGAAGGAACGGGTGACAACAGCAGAGGTTTCATTTGTTTGCGTCATATATATATTTTCATGATCTACCTCCTCCTGATGGAGTTATGACCGTTTTACAGTTAGTATTTTTTCACAAACATTTTCCAAAAAAAAAAAAAATCAAAGCTTTTTCTCATACTGATTTTAAATAAGCTGTGAATTGCTCTTCTGAAAAGTGGCTTTTACTTAATGATAACAAGCCTAATTAATTTTTTTTTTATTTAATTAAATTTTTTTATTTTTTTAGTCATGAAGATTTTTGCTTTGTATTCTTTATGGATGTAAAAATATCTTTTTGTAGTCTGATTCTGAATAAAACACATTATGTTATGACATTTCCTTGGAAGGGCAGAATTGAATTGTTAATTTAATTTCATAAAAAATTAGTTACATGGTTTTTATATGGTATTATTTGATTGAACATCGGTGTTCAAGACAGTATAAAATCCTTAAATAAGTTGAATATACGTCTTGTTCTCGATTTCTATGTTTTGGCAAGTGGCTGCTAACATAATCAGTGTTCTGGGCCGGTCACACTAGCTTTTGAGAGATGGGATGGTCATCAACTGGTGTTGTCTACCAGGGAGTGTGTTTTTAAAAATACCATTCAACAGGGTTGACCCTAATCTACATCACATCAGCACTGAACTCTGAACAAAATAGAATCCTGCTTTTAAATGTGGTGTTAGTAAGTTCATTGTTATGCAGAGTCTTTGTCAAATGCAACGGAAAAGTAAAAAATTATTAAAGGAGTTTATAGGAAGAAGCTGCAGCAATTACATTCTTGAAATTTAATAACAAGATAAAACCAAACAATAAAAGTTCAGTTATGTAAAAATGTCAAACAAATATATTAGGAGACTGGTAGAAACTAATAATATAAGTCTCAATCTCTAATGGTGTATCCTTATCAAACCTATACAATGTTACATAAACATTTACATTTATGCATTTAGCATACACTTTTGTTTAAAGCGACTTAAACAAAATAAAACCCACAACCAGCTTCCTACTTGCCAATGTTATGTACAAGAGTTATAATGTTCCACTTAAACATTAGCACAAAGACACGTGAGCGTAAGATGTTATAGCAGAGTAGTAGAAGGTGAAGGCTGAGGAGTCGATGAGGAGGTAGGACAACTGAACAACCAGTGAGAGAGTGACAAATCTTTTAATTATTTTCATAGTTTGACCAACTTATTAGGTGTGTTAGGTGAAATTCACTATAAGAAACTCTCAAGAGTGAAGAAGTGATATGTGCTTCAGGGATTGGTCCCTAAATACTTCAAACTTGTTGATTATATTGTGTTGTTTTGGGATTTTGCAGAAAATGTACACATTTTCTGATTGGTGCAATGTATTAAGCTCCACGATTTTGCTGTAAACAGGTTTCATATTCAATCTGGCCAGCTGTTTTAAGGTGATACATAACAAACAAAATTGATTGAAAAGGAATGATTAAAATAAGTTGGCAAACAGCTGTCATTAAATTCACAGGGTTCAGTTTAAGCATTCAAATTCATTCAATAAACTTAGTTGTTTGCATATTGATGAATGACAACAAAATAGTGTTAATACATCTTTTCATGATAGCTTAATTTATATTTTTTTGTTTAAAAGTTGTAACCTGAGCTGAGTTTATTATTAAACCAATGTAGTGGAATGAAGCCACCATTCTGCCTGTTTAACAGACAAGCTATGCTATTTCTTCATCATTTATAATTTTTTACTTGTCTGTGTTAAAAACATTTATGTAAAAGGTATATTTACAAAATAATCTGCAGTGATTTTAGTTTTTCCCATGTTTGTTTTTAATGCAAGACATAATTATTCAGTAATAAATGAGAGCTCCGTGAGTGAGAATCTGCCTTGTCAACGCCTCTGCTCTCTCGTAATCCCTCAGGCCATATAAAGCTGTCAGTGTTTGCTGCTGTTGGCTGAATTTGAATGTTTGTGGTCATGTATTTTTAGAGCTCTTATTATTAATTTACTTAACCAAAGTCAGAACCAGATTCACTTGACCCAAATTACTCATCTTGAAACTCCTGATTGAGAGAAAGAGTATGTAAAAACAAACAAGCACAAAAAGCAATGTTATTGGTCAGAAATTAACCTCATGTTGCAGAGTTTTGAGGCATTTAATGTTGTTCAATCATACTAAGACCACAACGCCAGATGTAGTTTGGTGTCTTGTGATTTTAGGCTACACAAGAGCAAAAATTACGTGTCTGTGTGAATCGGTTCCTGTAGTTATGAAACCACTGAAAAGTCCTTACTGATAAAAACTATGTTTGTGCTATGTTTTTGGAAGGGCAGTTTTGTCTGGAAGAAGACATCATTATGTAGCTCCCCCTCTTCCCCCTGTTATGTGCTCACACTGGACAGACATTTGGTGAATGGAGGTGAAAGGTCAGGAGCCCCTCCCGCTCTCTGTGTGTAATAATAGTGGGCTCTTTCTCAAGCTGTGTGTGGGGGTGTGTGTCATGGCAGGATGTTATTTATTGGTCATGCTTCAAACCTCATAGAGACTGTTTGCTTTCTTGGTTACTACCATTGATCTTTTTATTTTTGTGGTGAGTTTTTCTTAGTGGGCTACCGTGTGTGTGCTTGGGTGCGTGTGCGTGTGTGTGTGTGCGTGTGTGTGGTCAAGCATTTTACTGAACTATATGTTGTGTTTCATTGTTTGTTTGTTCATTTGATTGTTAGATTGTAAGTGTAAAAAGGAAACGTGTAGTTCATTGCATTACTAAGCATTTATATGGAAAAGATGTGTTTATCCAAGTTATCCCAATCATAACCACATTTTAACATTGAAAATAGTTTAGATTTAATGTCAGTCTCTGTATTGAGTTTATTCTCTTTTTTGATATCTGACAAATGTTTCTTGCAAAATCCATTGATCCTGTAGAACCTCTAATGTTTTATAAACGAGGTCATTGCAGGAAAAAAAAACATAAAAATGGTCTTAAATCTACATAAAGTTTGATTTTAGAAAGATGCTTTGTTAATTTTTTTGGGGTACGTTTAGCTAATTAATACAATAAATTGCCATATGTTATTTCCAATGAGAAGCTGCAGTAAACATATGATATACACTTCACAACCACATGATGCAATGAAATGTGGGAAAACTGTAAACAACTCCTTTCTTCTACACATTTCATACTTCTAAATGTAAGGTTGACTTTTTCACACTTTCTCACAACTGAGGGTCAGTGTGAAAGTTTGGTGATAAACAGCTTGTATTGAATTAGCAAAAGCTATCAAAATGTGCAAGATGTTATTGGATGTGTTTGTTTGGTGATTTTAAATGTCAAGTTTGATACAGAGAAATCACATACTACACATTTAAATGTCTCCAAAAGATTTAAAGCAGTTCATTGTGTTCAGAATTTATTGTGTTACATTGTGTTTTCTCACCTCAAAACTGTTTAGTGTAGTATAAGCCCAAGTCCACACGCACCCTGCTTTTGCTGAAAACTGTTTAGTGAAGTTGACGAAGTTTGTGCTGAACAACTTAAATGTTGAAATTTGAAGGCTGGGTATTAAAATTCTTCTTAAAATGTCAAGCCACATCTAACATAGTTTTAAGAGTTTTTGGATATTCTTTGGAAATATATTGCTGGCTCAGGTTTACAATACAAAAAAACATTTTTGCAACAGTAATAGTCAAGAGATGTTAGCAGGTATGTTTCGACTATGGGAGTGGCAGTGTGTATATATGGCCACTTTCATGTTTATGATGAAACATTTCTCAGCACATCACTTATACTTTTAAGACAATAACAGACATTTAAAGAAACATGAAATTAACAATGAGTTTAGTGGGTGTTCTTGTATATCCCCAAGTAAATCAAGTTTGTAGTAGAAAGTTTTAGTTAGGAACCATAATAGATCCTATGAATTGGCTAATCTCTTGAATTAACGTTCAACATTAGAGTGTAAACATGCATGCTTATCTTTATCACCAGTCCAATATTAGTAAAATATGATTCATTTATGATCAAAGGTCATTTTAACTGAAGCTAGTTCTGTGTGCTAATTTACAAATCCTGTTTCCTCCCACATATTGTTGCAGTAATGTTCCTCTGAGTTCCTCGAGGCTGTGTGTCTCAACATTGTGTAATCAGGGAAAAGGTCGCATCAGCTTTAGATCAGCAATGAGTGGGAAATGTCAATGCCCTCCCTCGTTTGCCTTCATAATCTTGATCTTGATCGAGATTTAGATCTCGCACTCATTATCTTTCTTTTATGCATCTCTATGGACTTTTTATCATTTTAAAACCATTTGGCAGATCTGCAACTGGAGATTCTCTGAATTTACATGCACACATAGCTTTTCTGCTTTTCAAATAAAACTGAAACTCAACCAAGAGACAAGTTGAGTTAATTAACAGCATATCCTCATATAAGGCTGTCAGTGACTCTCTCGTACTATGACCTAAAATAGATTTTCTCTCTTTAGGCCATGTTCTACTGATGCGTTGTTTTGTGGCATTGAAGAACACATGATAACACTATTGCTTCTCTGTCCATGTTAATAAATCTAATGTACCATTCTAATGATACTGATCTGTTGATTAGTGTTGGACTTGATTAGTATTATAGTATGACCTTCAATTCTCAGATTGTCTCAAGTTTGACTAGCATTTGTTAAGTGTTCAACCTCAGAGCAGTGAAATTTAGTTTTCTGTTAGGTTGATCTGCCAAGGATTTCACTGTTTGGTGCTTTTTATGGCAGCACTTTAAGAATCCTGAAGTCATGATCTGATTGGGTGAATTTGTCCTGATTTCCAGCAGAAGCAAGTGACACGTTTGTTTTCGTTACTCTCGGAAACTAAGTTCAACTGTACGATCGAGAAAAGCTGATTTTACTAGCAGTGTGCCCCCTCGATCAGTTTATAGAAGATAATAGCTAACTTGTTTCATGCTGGCCAATAATGTGCAGACATTTTCACACTCTGAAACATGACACTATGTTAAAGGTCACAAGATTGGTTGTTTGGCATTTCGGACAAATGGCTAACAATTGTGCATACTTGCACACGAGCAGCAGGATGTGAAGAAATTTGATACCTGGACTGTCAAACCATCAAATCCTGTGTCAGCACTCAGCTATTCTGCACAGCAATTGTGAGTTAAGGGGGAGAGGAGTGGGCTGATATATTAGGAGAACATTTTCATGGAAATAATGTAGATGATTGCCGACATATATATTAGGAGTTTTATTGTTAAATGTTTAAAAGATGAGTATCTAATAATTCTATAAAAGTTTTATATAACCTTTGCATAACAAGAATAAATAACATGTTTTAATTATTTAAAAAATATATGAATATATATATTGCATTTTAAGCAAGTAAATAAAGTCAGATTTCTTAAAGAAATAAATGCTTCAACATCTCACATTTTGAATTTAAAGCTAAAGATTCTTTGGATTTAATAATGATTTCTCTTTTTAGTAACCTTGCAGATGCATGATACTAAAGTGAAAGATTCTATAGTTTCTCAATTGATTTTAATGGTAAAATACCACAAAAGCAATTACAGAATCTTTCAGTTTTAAATAAAGAGCTGGGGGAGACACTGTTCATTTCTCCACTACAGTTAAAAATCTTGGGGTTATTATAGATAGTGAACTGATGTTTACAAACTATATCTCTTACACTACTAAGACTGCCTCCTTTCACCTCAGGAGCATTGCTAAAGTGCAGAACATGCTGTCTATTGTAGATGCAGAACAATTAGTGCATGCTTTCATGACCTCCAGATTGGATTATTGTAATGCTTTGTTAAATAAATTACAGGTAGTCCAGAATCCAGCAGCTAGAGTTCTCAGAAGAACAAAGAAATATGATCACATTACACCGGTTCTTTGCTCTTGTCATTGGCTTCCTTTACAATATCGCATTGACTATAAGATACTGCTCCTTTCCTTTAAGGTGCTGAATTGCTTTGCTCAATATATTCCACAATATATTCCAGCTCACGGTCTTCGATCACAAGAAGCAGGACTATTGATTATTCCGCAGATTAGTAAATCCACCAGAGAGGGAAGAGCGTTCTCATGTAGAGCGCCCAAGCTCTGGAACAAACTCCTGGTATTTGTCAAAAGGGATATGGTGTCTGGGCACTATAAAAATGCAAACTGTTGAAAAAACAATGTGGTTCATTGTGCCTATCTAACCTATCCCCATCATTTATCACTCATCTTGCAGCTGATGCTGTATCAGGGTTGTGTATGGGTTTTCCCCTTTTGGTTTTTATTCATATCTAGTCTTCTTGTTTTTCATCATTATAAAGTTTTGTTTCTGTTTATTTCTTTGCAGTTTGTAAATTCACTCCTGTCTTGATTGTTTTCCACCTGTGTCTAATTATCCCCGGTTCAGTTGAATTAAGTCACCTGTGTCTGTTCTCGTTTAGGTTAATTGTCTCTCTTTATAAGACCCCTTCTTCTTTTGTTCAGTGTTGCTGCACTAATGTTTGTCACACCTTTCGGGCTGTTAAATGTATTCAATCTTGCTGTAGTCTTTGTTCTGTTTTAGTCTTCTCATAGTCTTATCTGTTTACGTTACTTTAGTTATTGGAGGTTTTCCCCCTCGTGGGTTATTTTGTGTTGTTACTTTCTGTTTTATAATAAAGCAACTGACCGAACCTCTGGCTGTCGTGCATTTGGGTTCTGCTACTACCCTTATCTCTTATGAGGATCGTGTCATGCTGATCACCTGTTTGTTGTCTGTTACAGTTTTCTAACCATTGCTTTTTGTTAGTTAGTTTCTGTTTAAACTATGTTTAATGAATGGTTTTGTTTTTTTGGAATGCTATAAGTACGTTTAAATCTAAGTACTTTTAAGTAAGGTAAGTTTAAGGGTTCAATAGTGTAGGGATTTAGGGGTGCTATAGCACCTCTATATGGGTGATATAGCACCTCTAAAAATGGCCTTAAAACACCCATGCTTACATGCAGTCACTGGTCTTTACTCAGGGTTAGGTAAAGAGAGAGAGGTTAATGAACTTTATCTAATCTTTCATCAGCAAAAGGTTATCAGGCTCAATTTCTTTGTGCTTGTTCTTTTGTGTGACGAAAATGTTTGCACTGCATACAGATCTTCTAAGGGATAGAGCCAATACCCATAAACACCAAGAGCGTGTTGTAATTGAGATTTCACTTTCTATTGTTCTTAAAAACTTGAACTGTAATTTAAGGTTAATGCTTGTTTGAGTATGTAAATCAGTTCCACCCGGTCTTCTCATCTGGTGTGTTTTGCTCAGAGCCTGTCATGTCTTACCCTGCTGGTAATCCCTCTCTATAGTCCCTGTGGGCTGGTGTGTGAGCACTGGACAGGCATACTGGTAATCAACAGTTTGAGTAATAGCTGCTCCAGACAGCCTCTGATGAGAGTAGAGATGGGGGAGGAGAGAAGAAAGGTTGGTCTCATCGGTGTGGAAAGCTTTAAAAAGCCTTCAGTTGTACACCCCAACAAAAAATTGAGGGACTTCCACAAGTACAAAAAATTTATTGTACTTGCACATAACATTTGTATTTCAGCTGTAATACAACTGTATTTCTGGAGACGTTAAAAACATCTTCAGCATTTCAGTGCACATTTCTGGCAGCAGTAATTCCTTTATATATATACATACACACACACTTGAAAGAAAGTCTTGTAAAAATAGTTTTCTTCAAAGTAGTTTTGCAGAATCAGGTCGAATAGCAAGTCAAATATGCTAATGAACAAGTCTAATGCTAATGTTAAGCTGGCAATGTCATCAAGTTAAGCTAATCAAGCTAAATTCAGGTATGCTGTACTTTTTAGCTATGTGTTTATAGATTAGATGGAGAGAGAGAGGATATTCATACTGTCTGCGAGACAGTCATTAATCTACTCTTCTATTTTCAGAGTTAAATAGAGTCTGACTTTGATGGATTCTGGGAGAGCTGTTTCTAGAGGAAAGGTCCCTTTCACTGTGTTAATCACTGCTAACCTCTAGACCTGTGTGTGCGCTCGTGTGTGTCTGCATTTGTGTGCATCTGTGTGTTTTGCTACTGACCTATAACCCCTCTGAGGAAATGGAGGAGAATAGCCATGTTATACACACTAGACTGGCCAATGACTATTGAAAAGAGAGAAGAAAATGAACAGAAGTAAAAAGTCTTTCATAGAGTCACGATTTACATGCATTTAGAATAAGGATGAGGGTGAGGTGTCATTGGATGTCACTGTACTCGTTGTTACTTTAACTCTTTAAGTTCTTATTCTTGAATAGATACTCAGGAGGAGATACTTAGTCTAACGATGCACCAATTTTGCTTTTTCATAGTTGATAAAGATTGGACAAATTGATTATAAACTGCATAATTGTGCATTACAAGCAAGGCAATGAACAAACATCCAACAATCTGAACTGATGATCCTCTTCTGATTTGGCTATTGAGCTTGTTTTTCTGGGCAGAAACGTCATGCAAAAATAAAACAAAAACCATATGATTCCGAGACTTGGCTGGCGGAACAGTGCATCTATAACTTGAACGTTAAATGATTCTATATTTACTTATTTATTTAGAATACCGGGGCAGAAAGATGGCGCAGTGGTAGAGTTGGTCGTCCTGTAACCGGAAGGTTGTGACCCTGAACAAGCCACTTCCCCTGCATTGCCCTGTATGGATGTGTGTGACTGATGGGAGGCCATAGGCTTGGATTGGTAGCCACGTCCTGTGTCCTGTCAGACTAACCCAGGCCACCTGAGATCTAACAAGCTTATCACTACCAGAATGTAAATGTGGAGGGAAAGAATAGTGCTCTAAACATTGTGAAGTGTCTTTGAGCTCTGGAAAAGCGCTATATAAATTGAACGCATTATCATGATTCATTATTAAGATACTTTTATCAAAAAACCTGTCATTGCATTTAAGAAACACTTTTCAATTAATAATTTTCTTTGAATTCAAATTAATGCTTTTTGGTGTTTCATGTGCAAAACTTGTTTTTACAAATATGTTTTCACTATTAAACAAACTTAATGAAGAATCCTTAATCATTTTATCAAGCAATATGCATGTATATATATATATATATATATCCAAAATAAGTTCAATGATTATATGTATCAATATTTAAAGTTAACAAACCCATAATGCTGGCGTGAACCCAACACTTGGTTGTGGTTATCATGAGTTAACATCAAAGTAAATAACACTCAATGTGTCAAGCAAAGAATTCTGTCAGGGTATTTACTTTTGGTAATTTTCCCTAACATTGTAACACTGTACAGAGTAAAACTCAAATTTTCCTCAAATTGGACCTAGAAAATCTTTAATGTATAAAAATTGGCCAAAAATTCAACATTGAGCTATGTTTTCAAAACTTTTTAAAGAAGGAGTACAATAAATAATCAATAGAAAATGGATATGCACAATGTAATAGTTCCTTACATATACAAACCACAAAGATTTTTTATTTAAACTTGGGTAGCGCTTAAATATCTTCATACCAGTTGTGTATTTAATTTAACACTGAACTGTTTTTACCTAGTTTTGAAACATGTTTTGCTGGTGGGTGTGGTTCATTTGGCAAGATGTAAACTTGTGTCTTGCATTCTAACCTCTTTGGCATGAAAACTCCTTAGGCAGAGTATTTAGTCGGGGCGTATGAGGAAACTAACCAAGATTAATGACTGGGAAGTATTTCAATGTACATTCATCAAAGACAAATGTTTCTCTCTTCATTTCCTTCTCTCTCAGTCCCTGTCTCCTTTATGAGAGATCAAAATGACTCCATGTATCTTTAGGGGACAAGAGTGTATTCTGTCAGCCCGTGACTGCTCTATACTTGGCTCTGCTATGAGCAAAGGAATGCCTCCGCTCACATTACAACTCTGTGTTCCAACAGTTCTTATGCTCTAATTTTCATGTGATAGCACTGGGATGAAACTCAAATCTCCATCTTGTGTTAGGGATTACTCCATTATTATTTCATAATGCAGTTTTGGCTCAAGATGAACTCCCCCACTCGAGGTTAATCCATTATTATGGAATACTCACACCATCACATTGGCCTTCAATCTATTTGTTTCTCTTTTGGACCCACTGTCTCTGACTTTCTACATCTTCTGCAGGTTTTAAGATGAATGAATGCAGACCTATCTTGATTATTCAGCACATTTTGGGCCAGATCTGCTTTTTCAACTTGGTGTAGGGATGGGGAAGATTTCTGCTGAGACACAGCAGCCCCACTATCTCTTGTATCATCTATCACCAGAGATACTAGCCTGCAAAGATCACTAAAGCCTGATTTATACTTCTGCGTCAACTCGACAAATGTACATACTGACAACTGTGTACTGACGCAGACCTCAGACTGCTTCTTATGTGGAGCTCAACATGTGCCCCTCAAAAATTGTAACTTTGCGTCAAGACTACGCAGACCACGAGCTCTGTTATTGGGGGAAGCGGAGCAGTCATCTCTCTTTCTGGGCTTGTGCTCTGTGTTAAACATTGGATTATCAAATAAAACTTTGCAGATGAAATAAATAATCTGTCTTTGTTATCTAGCTAGATTTAGCTTTGTTTTAACTAGCTACAAGTTAACATGGTCATCACGCCACGCTGTGATAATTCGTTTCACAGCAGCAGTGGATGTTTGTAAGAACTTTTGATGAAACAACTTATGGTAAGGGAAATAAAACCTGTCTTTTGTTCGTATCTGAATTATGTTTTTGTTTGCAAGGAGTTGGCATTCTTGCCAAACCAGTATTGATCAGAGCACAGACGGAGCACACAGCAATATATTTTTTGGTTACATAAGGGTAAATTACCTTAAATAAAATAAAATACCTTAAATAATACCTTGAATAAAATTGCCTTCTGGTTGTTGGTCTCCTTGGCATAGTCCTGAAGTGGTTTGTATGATTTTTGGCAGACAGAACTTTCTCTGATCTGAAAATCAATGACTGAGCATCTACTGGTCCTCTATCATTATGGGATTCTACAAGGCCCTATTCCTGACCCAGTTCCTTTTTTCAATTTATTTATTGCTGTTTGGGTCAATTATAGAGAAATATTTTTTCTAGTTGTTAACAACTTTTTGAACCTGTTCTTCCTAATGCTTTGTTCACAATGAAAAGCAGGAATGGCAGAGGGAGACGGGAAATACGAGAATGGCAGAGTAGCAGAGCGGTTATTAATTTGCTGCAACATGGAACAGGCTTTTGTCAAGTTTTCTGCTGACATTAGAAAATATAGTGAAACTCTGTTAGGTTTAGCCGCTAAATGACCAATGTACTGTTGATGAACAGCTGTATCTGTAGTTTAAGTGTGCTGAAAGAATAAGAAATTACTGATGGAGACTTTATTTAAAGCAAAACAGAATGAAGACTGAAGCCCCTCGTTCCTACGCCATCTGTTTCAGCAGATTTTTGGAATCAAATATTAGCTGAAGGTGCAACACAAACACATTTTATGCTTATTTCATAATACTTTATATACACTAAATACTTGCTAAATAGTTATTAAACATTCGGAATTTGAACTTTTTGGTCTTGAATGAGAGCAAACCACAGTGAATCTTTTATAGCACATCAGCACTTCAAATTTAAAGCTAGTTTTTAGTAGATTAATCTTCATGCTAGAGGTAAACCTTTCTTCACTCAAAATAATCTTGAGGGCATGCTTTTATATCTCTCATTTAGTGTAGGCATAGCCAAAAACAAATATACACTTTTTTTTTAAAGGCAAAAAAAGGCCAGCGGTATGTGTTTTGAGTTTGTTATATATGGTGACTCGGCATTTAAGTTGCAAATCTTTAATATTTTGTCGACCTCTGAATGTGAAATACTTTAGGAAGCTTACTACAAAAACAGATTCAGGTGTAAAAAAAAACTAAATAATTTCCATTACCGCGAACAAATACATTTACCTTTACATTTACATTTATGCATTTGGCAGACGCTTTTGTCCAAAGCGACTTACATTAGGGGGGAGACAATATGCAATTTGTTACACCGTCAAAGTCTATCTCAGCTTCTCATAATAGAATTGTATCAACTGATCAATAAACCTAAGCAGTGAGGAAGTAGAAGAAGAAAATAAAGACATTTTTATATAGTAGGTGTTCTCTGAAGAGAAGAGTTTTCAGTTGCTTTTTGAAAGCTGTTAGTGTTGTTGCTTTCCTGACTGGATCAGGGAGTTTGTTCCACCATCCAGGGACAGTGAAAGAGAAGGTTCTGCTGAGAGATCTTCTGCCCTTGTGGGAAGAAACCACAAGTCACTGTTCCTTCTCTGAGCGCAGGCTTCTGGAAGGCATGTAGGAGCGTATGAGCTCATGGAGGTAGCCAGGGGCTGATCTGGAGATAGTTTTGTATGCCAGCGTTAGCGATTTGAATTTAACCCGAGCTGCAATGGGGAGCCAATGAAGAGTGATGAAGAGGGGAGTAACATGAGCTTGTTTCGGTTCCTTGAAGATAAGACGAGCTGCAGAGTTCTGGATAATCTGCAGAGGTTTGAGCGTATTTAATGGAAGTCCTGCTAGGAGAGCGTTGCAGTAGTCCAGACGTGAGAGGACCAGAGCCTGAACCAGGAGTTGAGTTGCATGCTCAGTTAAGAAGGGCCTGATCTTTCGAATGTTGTGCAGTGCAAATCTACACACTTGAGTTGTCTTTGTGATGTAGTCTTTGAAGGACAGCTGTTCATCCAAAATCACTCCAAGATTTCTGACTGTAGGAGAAGGGGTGACTGTAGAGGATTGCAGATGGATGGTGAGGTCGTGATGCACAGAGGGATTACCAAAAGTTCCGTCTTGGCCATGTTGAGCTGTAGGTGATGGTTCTTCATCCAAGTAGAGATGTCGTTCAGGCAGTCAGTTATGCGGGTAGTTACTGACAGGTCATCAGGGGAGAACGACAGATAGAGTTGAGTGTCGTCAGCGTAGCAGTGGTAGGAGAATCCGTGTCTGAGGATGATAGGGCCCAGGGAGGTGGTGTAGATGGAGAAGAGAAGGGGGCCAAGGACTGAACCCTGGGGAACCCCGGTGAGTAGGTTATGAGTGTTTGAGACCTCACCCCTCCACCCAATACTGAAAGATCTGCCAGTGAGATAGGACTCAAGCCAATCGAGTACAGTTCCAGTGATGCCCATCGCAGAAAGAGTGGAGAGAAGGATCTGATGGTTGACTGTGTCAAACGCTGCAGAGAGGTCTAGTAGGATGAGGGCAGATTATCTGTGGTTAGCCCTGGCCCCTCGCAGCGCTTCCATTACAGACAACAAAGCTGTTTCAGTTGAGTGTCTGTTCTTGAAGCCTGATTGATTGTCATTGTTGTTCTGAGTCAGGAAGGTAGCGAGCTGATTGAAGACGACCCACTTGATGAGTTTTGAAGTGAAGGGCAGCAGAGAGACAGGTCTGTAATTTTCCACCAGTGATGAGTTGAGTGTGGGTTTCTTGAGAAGCGGGGTGACTCTGGCCACCTTGAAGGTGTTGGGGAAAATGCCGGTAGTGATGGAGGAGTTGATGATGTGAGTGAGGGCAGGCATGATGGTAGGTGAGATGGTTTGTAGATATATAATACTAATAGTAATAATAGTTATAACTTTTTAAATATGTATTTTTTTAATGGTATCTCCCATGACATTCAAACACCTTAGACAAGCAAACATTAAAACATGATGAATGAGCAAAGAGAGAAATGTGGAAAAGCTGTTGGAATAGGAAAGTCTTTTTACATACAACACGTCACCAAATTGATTTCAATGTTTTTTTTTTGGGTTGTTCATTAGGCTTCGATGATACTGATCCTTGTTCAGACTTACATCTTTTTATCCGTTAGCAGAAACCCCAACCAAATTGAGGCTATTTTCTTTTCTCTCTGTTCTTTTGTCCTGGAAGGAAATGATGAATGGGCTCTATACTGTTCATAAAATTCTCACAATGAGACAAAAAACAGCTTGTCCTCAGAGAAGCATTAACTCTAGGAAAAATTATATTGAGAGTAACAAATGGTTTTCATTTTCACTTTCAATCTCACTCTTTTATCCAAGCCTCCAATACATGAGTCTGCATTGTTTGTTCTTTGACCAGTGGAGATTCTCTGAAAGTTTGAGAAGCACTGCTTTTCTCATTAACTCTCTGTCACCTCAGATCTCTTTGATTAACACGAACAGCACTTCATACACTGTACTCTCTGCTGACCGTTACTGAAAATTCTAAAGGCTAATTTAGGTGAAGAGCTCAATCAAGTGCCTAAATGAGAGGCTAGTGAAGCCATTAGCAGAACTTCTCAAATTAAGCTATACTGTGATGATCATTTAAATAGTGAAGGAAGGAAACATCTAAGCAGAGTGCCAAAGCCTGATCCATCATTCTGTCTGATTTTTCTCTGATGCTCTTTGTTATTGTACTTATAGAACAATACACTTACATTTTCTTATTCAAATGTTTTGTAAATTTCTTCTGAACATTTGTACACAACTTTATATGTATATGATTATTTAAAGTGTGTAATTCACAAAGCAAACAGTTTGAGTTCAAGGTTGGTTGATGCCAAAGCAGATTGTTGAGAGAGTAATGAATGGAAAACCAACAATCATCTAGTTGTTTAACAAATAAGAGCTGAAACAATAAAACAACACTAAACATTTCAGATATCTATCCATCCATTGTCTTGTCGGCTTTCTTCCCTTTCGGGGTCGCCACAGCGGAATGAACCGCCAACTCTCTGGCATATGTTTTACGCGGCGGATGCCCTTAAAGCCGCAACCCATTGCTGGGAAATTCAGAAATCTAAATACTTAAAATATTTGAAAATCAAACAAGATTTTATTTAAATCAGTGATGATGTGAGCCAAGTCCTGCTACTGCATCACAACAGACAATTGCCTTTCAATTAGTGACAAATTATACACTCCATTCAAGTTGATTAGATTCAAACACTTGTGATGAGCTCAAAGGACAGACACTGCTAGCTTACACAGGAATCTGGAATGTGTCTTAAAGATGGCCATAAAGTCATGCTCAGTACCAGGCTGAGAAAGTAAACAGTTGTACTCAGTCACGGTTAGCATTTAAAAAAAAAGTAAAAATTTATCGGGGGGTTGTAATGATTTTACATGGATGATTTTAACTGATTTTTAACTTTTAAATAGAAGGCTAAAAACAACATGAATGAGCTTAAAGGTATTTCATTACTCACTTCTGACACTTCCTGTGCTCTCAACTTCTCCCAAACAAGCAGAGGGAAAGCTTTCCCTATACAAGTTTTCCCTATAAAGGACAGCTGTCAATTACATAGCTAAGCCAATCAGATGCAAGAAAGGTGACAATGTTTCTCATTCTGTTTGTTGATTGGCCGCTCAGCCAATGATATTAATGTCCCTACACCCCTATGTGTTTCCTGCATGCATGGTGCCCAAGTGAAGTGAGAAATTAATAGAAACATGTATGCTTTGTTTGTGTGTTTAATCTTTATTCTGGGTTTTATGAATCCTTAATCATGGAACCCTACACAAGTGGCTTTATGTCTGCTTAGTAGATACTGGAGACATCTCTTTCACATTGTATAAAGGGGGTCTTGCTTTTAAAGATATGTTACTTTATTATTAAATTTAATGTTAATACATTCAAGCTGGTAAAGGAGTATTTAGTTTGAGAGATAATGCTACAAAAGTGAATGGTCACTTCTTTGTTGGTGTTACGACCCCTAGCCCGCCAGATGTAATGAGCTCTTGGACCGCACACTGAGGAAGTACAGCATCAAGGACCAATTCAAAAACGAGTTAAACAAGTCCACAAACAATACTCAGATAACTCAAAATTCCACTGTTTATTAACCACAAGCAGACCCAAATAAATCAGCATAAAGCATCAAACTATAATTAATACACTTTGTACACAGATCTGCTACTAAACAAAAATACAGGCAAATAACTTAAAAAGTAAATCAAAGGATAAAGCAATTTAGACAAGTACTGCAGGATCAAACACCCGCACTTCGCACAACCGTTCACCTAAACACACGCACCCACGCCGTAACACTACACACCAACTAAACCTACCCTAAATAGTCCTACCTAGAATAAATAAAGGAAACTTTATTGTAGGGGAAAGGTTAACTAAAGGAGGGCAGAAAACTAAGTATACGACGCTGGGGTGGCTTAATGGAGAAGGAAAACCAAATATTGAACCCGAGTGCTAATGAACCTAGGAGCGCTTAACCAAACCTGAGAGTGTGGGTGAGGAGGAGGGGACGAGTGCTTACGAGCAGCGGCTGCAGACGAACTGTGACACCATGCCACTGCTAGTGCGACTCAAACTGCGATTGTGAGAGAGCTAGCGCGGAGCTGACGCGTGTCTTAAATGGTCCGCCCTAGTCTCTGATTGGATCGTGCTAATGTCACTCACTCACATAAACACAAACATTCGCAGGCATAAATACAAGACATAATAAAACCCCTTACAACTGGGGGTTGTAACACTCCCACCCTTAAAAATCAAAGCTGTATTGAAAATGTAAACATCACAAAATGATATAGCTTTGATAACTCTCAAATTAGACACTCCATCATACAGCACATACATAATTAAACACGAGACAAAGCATCAGCAAAGACATTTTCTTTTCCCTTCTTGTGCTCAATATTGAGCCAAAATTCCTGAAGAATCAAAGACCATCGCATGAGGCGCTGGTTCTGATTTCGCATCTGCATGACAAATGTCAGGGGATTATGATCAGTAAAAACTTGGATAGGCAAGGAACTAGACCCCAAATATACCTCAAAAAATTGAAGTGCAAGTAACAATGCAAGAGCTTCTTTCTCTATCGTTGAGTAGTTTAATTGAGCTTTGTTGAATTTTCTAGAAAAATAAGATACAGGGTGGTCAACACCGTTAACAGATTCTTGCAAGAGCACAGCACCTGCTCCCACACCACTTGCATCTACTTCCAGCTTAAAAGGCTGAGAGAAATCAGGAGCTTTAAGCACTGGGTCACATGACAACAAAGCTTTCACTGCATCAAAAGCATATTGACATTCTGCTGTCCATTTAAATTTAACTCGAGGACTCAACAAAGTAGTCAAAGGAGATGCAACGGAGGAAAAGTTTTTGCAGAAGGCTCTGTAGTATCCTGCCATTCCCAAGAACCGACGCAGTTCACGTCGCATTTGCGGAATTGGAAAGTCGCTAATGGCGGCCACCTTTTGCTGCACAGGTTTCACTTGACCTTGGCCCACCATCTTGCCGAGATAACTGATGCATGCTTGTCCAAAGTCACACTTGACAAGGTTTAATGTCAAAGAGGCTTGTTTCATTCTTTCAAAGACCTCTCGAAGAGATGCAATGTGTTCATTCCAGGTACTCGAGTACACCACTACATCGTCTAAATAAGCGCGGCAGTTTTTCACTCCTCTCAGAACAATGTTAATGAGCCGCTGGAAAGTTGCAGGAGCGTTGCGCATTCCGAATGCCATCACTGAATACTGGAGAAATGCGTCTGGCGTAACAAAAGCGGACACCTCCGATGCACGAGGTGTGAGCGGCACCTGCCAATATCCTTTAAGAAGATCTAATTTACTGACGTATGTTGCAGCCCCAACACTGTCCACACAATCTTCCATGCGCGGTAAAGGGTAACTGTCAGGAACCGTAACAGCATTCACCTTCCTGTAGTCGGTGCAAAGACGAGCTGTTCCATCAGCTTTTGGGACTAATATACAGGGGGAGCTCCATGGGCTGTTACTGTGGGAGGCAAGACCATTGTCCAGCAAATAGTTCACCTCTGTTTTCATGATCTCTCTTTTGCCATGGTTCAGTCTATAGGCATGCTGCTTAATTGGCTTGGTGTTACCCACATCGATGTCGTGATGCAGAACATTAGTGCAGGTTGGAACATCATTAAACAAGCACGAAAAGTCAGTGATGAGGTTGACTAACTCCAATCTTTGGGTATACGGGAGATGTAGCAAATATTGGGGAAGCTCTGCTAACATCTCAGAATTACGAAATCTTGCTCCGCACTGTCCATACCGGTGCAAAATTAACCCATCTTCTCGAGCACATTCATCAGGCTTCTCACTAGGGTTTACAAAGGCAATGGCTGTGGCAACAGGTTTCGCATTCTCAAGTGTCGCATGGTTTTGTGCAGAGTCTCTAAAATGAAATGTTTTCAACATATTGACATGACACAATCTTGATTTCCGTCTCCTGTCCGGTGTCTCGATCACATAGTTGACATCAGACAGTTTTTTCAGGACACGATAAGGACCAGAGTAGCGAGCTGAAAGTGTCGAACCACTCACAGGCAGAAGTACCAACACTTGCTCTCCTTCCTTGAAATTGCGTTGCACAGCTTTCTCATCGTAACGCAGTTTCATCTTCATCTGGGCAGCTTGAAGGGATTCTTTGGCCAAAGACCATGCATGATGTAGTCTTTCTCGAAATTTGCTAACGTAGGTCAGCAAGCTGGAACTCGAGCTCTCCTTTGATGAAGTCCTCAGTTGTTCTCTTAGCATCTTCAGAGGACCACGGAAGGTATGGCCAAATACTAGGTCTGCTGGACTGAAACCTAGACTTTCTTGTATGGTTTCTCTGGCCGCAAATAGGACAAATGGCACTCCATCATCCCAGTCCTTTTCTTTTTCCAGGCAGTACTTTCGTAGCATGGATTTAAGTGTCTGATGAAATCTCTCCAAAGCACCTTGACTCTCAGGATGGTAAGCACTCGAAATGTTATGTGTGATGTCTAAGGTGGTAAGGACTTGCTTAAATATCTTAGATAGGAAATTTGTGCCCTGGTCTGTCTGCACACCCTTCGGTAAGCCAAAAGTAGTAAAGAACTTTATTAAAGCTTTAACTACCACAGGAGCTGTAATTTTTCTAAGAGGGATGGCTTCTGGAAAGCGTGTAGCCCTACACATTAAGGTTAATAGAAACTGGTTACCCTGCTTAGTACGAGGTAGGGGACCAACACAGTCAACAATTATTTGCTCAAATGGTTCAGCTACGACAGGAATTGGAACCAACGGAGCTGGAGGGACGACCTGGTTTGGTTTTCCAGTTATCTGACATACAGTACAGGTGCGACAATACTTAGCCACATCAGCTTTCACACCTGGCCAAAAGAAGTTCCTCAGAATTTTACTGTATGTTTTTCTAATGCCCACATGACCAGCTAGTGCATGATCATGAGCTAAGGACAACACTTGTGGTCGAAAACAGACTGGTACCACAACCTGGCAAACAGAAGTCCAACTAGCTTTTGGATTAGCACACCACCTTCGCAATAGTAAATCTCCTTCCTTATAATAGGCAACCTTCTGCTGTTGTGCCTCTTCACTGGAGATTACCGCTTCAAAGCAAGACTGTAGTGTGACATCATTTATCTGCTCCAACACAAAGTCTTTCCTTGTTACAGGAAACTTTAACTTCGGTGACACCAATTTTTGTTCACTTTCAACTTTTACATCCTTATCAAAACAAACTTCATCCTTAAATATGTCAGAATGCAAAAAAGTTTCGCAAAGTTCTACAGACCCTCGTCTACGTGCTTGAGCTCGGGTGACAGCGCACACAGGAAAAAGACTTGTTTCGGTCTGACTTCTCTCTAAGACAACCGCAACAGGTTGATCCGCAACTTCGAGCTGAGGAAAAATATTACCTCCGCACAGATCATTGCCTAACAGCACATCCACACCATTCACAGGCAATTCTTTGCGCACAGCAATTTGGACAGTGCCAGTGAACAAGTCAGATTCTAAGCAAACATTGTGCAAGGGAACCTTTACTAGTCCTAACTCAATTCCTTTCACAAAAACGTTGCACCCTGAATAGGACTCTTCACTAAAGTTAAGCGCACTAGCAACCACAAAAGAAGTTGACGCACCTGTGTCTCTCAACATTCTCACTTTCACTTTGCTCTTAGGACAACTTAGAAGCGAGACATATCCATCACTAATAAATGGATCAAAACTTTCATCAGCCTTTTCAACACATGCACTATTTTTGCTCACAGTTTTCACAAATGCTACTCCTTTCTTGTTCTGGTTTTGCTGCTTTCGCATAAGCGCAGAACAATCAGCAATCACATGACCAAACTTGTGACAGTAAAAACATTTTCGTTCATCTACAGGTTTTTGCACAGGCATTCTATTCTTTGTGTACTCAGGCTGCTTTTGTTCACGACTAGTAGTACGTGTTTCAGCAAATGCCACCTTATGGGTAAGCCAAAACTCGTCTGCAAGAACAGCGGCCTTAGAAACAGAGACTGTTTTCTGCTCATTGAGATACACTACAATACGATCTGGCAGACAACTCTTGAATTCTTCTAACAAAATGAGCTCGCGGAGTTCCTTGAAATCCGCAACTTTACTAGAACTCATCCAGCGATCAAACAGAATTCCTTTTTCACGAGCGAATTCTACATATGTTTGACTCAACACTTTCTTGTTTTTTCTAAAGCGTTGCCTATACGCTTCAGGCACCAACTCATAAGCTCCTAAGATTGCAGCTTTCACTTTTTCATATACTAGGCTGTCTTCTAAAGATAAACTAGCAGAAACCTCTTGAGCTTTTCCAGTGAGTTTACATTGAAGAAGCAAGGGCCAAACCTCTTTGGGCCATGCTAGCGCATGAGCAATTCTTTCGAACACTCCAAAATATGAATCAATTTCTGACTCTCGAAAAGGAGGAACTAAACAAACATTTTTGCTCACATCAAACCCTGGTACAGGTGTTCTACTTTCACCTTCTGGCACATTCGGAGGGCTAGAGCCATATTTCAACCGTAACTCAAGCTCTTTAAGTTCAAGCCGACGAAGTTCCAGTCTAAACTCAAACTCAGCCTTCCTCTCTTTTGCTTTCAACCTTGCCTCATGGCGTGGTGAAGCAGAACGAGGCTTAGACTGTGCACCCTCTTCCACATCTGAGACTGATTGTGAGTCAGACTCAGAATCTGTCCTATCCCATTTGGCTTCCATTTCTTTTTCTCCTACTTTTTCTGGTTCTTCAATAACCTCAGTACCTTTCAAGCCAGCAACTGGAATAATTTCCAACTCAGCCAACCCTCTAAGCACAGTTAACTTCAGTTCTCTCTTTAAACTCTGCTTAGAGACAGCAATCTTAAAGAACTCAGCAATTTGAATCAACTCACTCTTCCTGCAAGCCTCCACCTGCTCTATTGAAGGAGATTTAACAAATTGCTCAATATCAAATGTGGCCATTTCATAACTTCCACGAAACTCACTCTGAACCAATCAACTTGCACTACTCTACTTCTTTTGTTATATAATAATTAATTTGATACTTCAGCTCCCGGACGAGTCCCCATTAAATGTTACGACCCCTAGCCCGCCAGATGTAATGAGCTCTTGGACCGCACACTGAGGAAGTACAGCATCAAGGACCAATTCAAAAACGAGTTAAACAAGTCCACAAACAATACTCAGATAACTCAAAATTCCACTGTTTATTAACCACAAGCAGACCCAAATAAATCAGCATAAAGCATCAAACTATAATTAATACACTTTGTACACAGATCTGCTACTAAACAAAAATACAGGCAAATAACTTAAAAAGTAAATCAAAGGATAAAGCAATTTAGACAAGTACTGCAGGATCAAACACCCGCACTTCGCACAACCGTTCACCTAAACACACGCACCCACGCCGTAACACTACACACCAACTAAACCTACCCTAAATAGTCCTACCTAGAATAAATAAAGGAAACTTTATTGTAGGGGAAAGGTTAACTAAAGGAGGGCAGAAAACTAAGTATACGACGCTGGGGTGGCTTAATGGAGAAGGAAAACCAAATATTGAACCCGAGTGCTAATGAACCTAGGAGCGCTTAACCAAACCTGAGAGTGTGGGTGAGGAGGAGGGGACGAGTGCTTACGAGCAGCGGCTGCAGACGAACTGTGACACCATGCCACTGCTAGTGCGACTCAAACTGCGATTGTGAGAGAGCTAGCGCGGAGCTGACGCGTGTCTTAAATGGTCCGCCCTAGTCTCTGATTGGATCGTGCTAATGTCACTCACTCACATAAACACAAACATTCGCAGGCATAAATACAAGACATAATAAAACCCCTTACAACTGGGGGTTGTAACAGTTGGTGTTTTCTTTTTTGTTCAGCTCAAGGGCACATTAGTGCCATCTTACAGCGAGTCCAGCAAATTCAGTCATGTTAACAAAGAACTACTCACAGTAATCTTACATGTTGCATTGGAATTCAGAAACAAGACAGATGTGTTCTTTGAAAATTGATGCACATAAGTTGAAAACCAGTCATGAATTGAAACAGAAACCGCTGTATATGAGGCTTAAACAGAAACATTGCAAGGATCAGATACTTTTTCTCCTTTCGGGATCTAGAGAAATTAGACCATGATTTTATCACCAACAGGCTGAATTATTGTAATGGTATTCTAGCTGGTCTCCCAAAAAAGACCACTAGGCAGCTTCAATTTGTTCAGAATGCAGCTGCACTGACTCTGACCAGAACTTGAGCACATAACCCCAGTCCTTAGATTTCTACACTGGCTGTCTGTGACATTCATAATAGAGTTGAAAGTGCTGCTGCTTGACTTTAAGTCATAAAACAGCTCTGCACCAAAATACATCACATATATGCTTACTATATACAAACCAAACAGAGCTCTTAGATCATTAGGTTCAAATCAGTTACAAATAACACTGGCTCGCTCTAAGTCTGCTTTCAGTTACTATGCTGCTCACAGCTGGAAACAGCTCCCAGTAGCGATTAGAGGAGCTAAAACTTTAGTCACATTTAAATTTAAACAAACAACACATTTATTTAAAGGTGAGCTTACTGACTTAGCACTGCTGTCTGAACAGCACTGCTGTCTGAACAGCACTGCACCTATGAACAACTGTTTTTCTTTTATTCTATGAATTTTAATGTATTTTCCCTTACTTTTTTCTGTTATTTGTTTTTATTGCCTGTTTTATCTATGGTCTGTTTTATTGTCTGTTTCATCTATGATCTGTATTCTACTGTAAAGCAGATAATATGCACTGTATTCAACTTAAATCGTTTTCTTTTTTTCAAAATATTGTTGTTAATCTCTCTGTTTTCATATTTTAGACTTTTTTTTACTCATGGTGTTACTCAAAAAGGATTACAATTACATATAATACAGTATAAATATAAGCAGTGGGTATCAAGTAGAGCTACATCCCCACCCAGGGAACATGTGCTAAATATCTATGAGAAACATGATAATAGTGTCCTGGAATAACGTGTGTATTTTGACAGGGGCTGTATGATGGGAGGAGTAGATGAAAAATTGCTCTGATGTGTGCTGGGACACAATCAGAATAAATCAGGCTAAAGGCCTGGGCCTCTGCCATCTAAAGCACAGTCATTTCATTAGCCTTATTTATGACTCCCAAGCCCCTCGGATGACCCTCTCTCTTTTCCACGCTCTGTCTTTCCGTCATCTCTCTATATCTCTCCATCCGGCTTTCATCCTCCCACCATCTCATGGCAACCTCCACTATATATTCTCTTCCATCCTTGAACTTGCATCTTTTTCTTTTTCCATTGTGGATCACCTCCTTATCCATTGTGAGCGCGCTGACTTAGTGCTGTTCAAACCCACACGGGATGAGTTATTTTGCTCAGCTGGGTGAGAATGTGCAGAGCTTATGTATGTGATCTGCACATGATTCCCTCTTGTTTTGATGCAGCGATGTAATATGTCTGCAGGCACATAAATATTTATGATGTGTTCAGCGGATTGTAGCTTGATAATCTCTGAAGATTTACTTCTCAGCCTGCTGCATTTTTAACACCACAGTTAATCCATTTCCAAAATGTTAATGCTGTGTCCTTATTTCTCCCTTCTGTACTTTTGGATATTTCCTGATCCCTGGGAAGTAATAGACTGCTGGGCAGCATTTCAATGTGTTCTCTTTGATGAATATGGGATTTTCCCCATCTGAAGCTGTCTATCTTCTTTCCTTCAGGTTTTGTGCCAAGTTCCTGCTGGGAAAACAAACTGAATGAAACCTGTGTTCTCCCTGACTGAGAATTAAAAAAATGGCTGTGGAAATATCTTAGTTCTTATGTGACAAGGAAACAGTCAATGTCCTTGTTGTCTTTCTGCTTTTTAAACACTTTCATAGTTTGATTTATCTATTTATTTTTTAGGTACTTATTTAAAGAAGACTGCAGATACCAATTTCTCTCAAGATTGTTTTGCTTTTTGTGAAAAGTCATGTATCTACTCAAATAGTTTTGTTTGACCAAAGTACCATAATGAGTTAAGGGATTGATTTCATCAATGTCACTGACTAGGTGATGAAGGAACAAGGAACTCAACGGAGGAGTCCAGGTAAGTATTCAACGGAGGACTGTAGGTAGGGTTTCAACCAGGGCTGAACGATTCTGGAAAATAATCTAATTGCAATGTTTGTTGGTTTTGTTACTAAATTAGACAATTTACAATGCGATTTCTTTTTAAAATCCTTTAATACTCTGTTCTTTTCAACAGTGGTAAGTAATGAATCGCTAAGGTGTAGGAAAAACTATATGTAGATTATTACAAAAATACTATATATTAGTGCTGTTGATTGATAAAAGAAAATTAACTAATTAATCACACAATTTTTCTAAATTAATCGCGACTGAAACTTTTTAAAAATCTATAATCTATACTTGTAACACAGGTTTTGTCATGTAAACAAAATACCTGCAATAATTCATCAAAATACTCTAAAATAACTTTTTGCTTCTCTTCTTTGGTGGCTGTTAGTTTGTGGTCTCTTTAAACTCTTGTTTTCTGGACTCTTAACACCTTTGTTATTGAAGCCTCCTTCCTTTCATCTTTGCAAAGAAACTTTATGTCTTTAAACCTTAGAACAATTGCAGTAGCGATCTTAAGCCATATGATATTACTGCTGTCCTTCCTTTTAGAGGTAAAATCAGGTTTGAATTTAACTATTGGCTGATCATCCTCTGTTGACTCCATAATGACAATACCACTGAGCAGGAGAAAATGTATTTTACTTACATTACATTATTCAACATTATATTTATTACTTCTTCAACTTTTTAAAATTGTTTTACACTACTCTGAACATATTTTTATTTTATGCAGCATACCTTGACAGTGGACACGCACACACACACACACACACACACACACACACACACACACACACACACACACACACACACACACACACACACACACACACACACACACACACACACACACACACACACACACACACAGAGCTGTTCCTTTTAATCATGAACGTTGGATGTACTATGGTTTAGGTGCCCAACAATCTCGCAACATTTAGCTAGCGCACATTCTAAACTGCTGCCATGAATGGACACCTGACAGTTCGATCCAGTATGTAGGCCATAAAGGACAGTTGTTCACATGAAAGTAACGTTAGTCTTGTGTCAGCAAACATATTATTAGCACCGTAAATGTGCTTTAGCTTGTCCTCACTTTTTCCATTCTCTCGTCACTTTGAGACAATGATCCACACATGCCTCCATGAACTGTCATTCCCCAGTTAGACACAAAGTTAGTTCGAATGAATGCAATTTCAACAAAGAGTGCTGTGATTTTAAGTGGCTGTTATTGCTCACAGAAGCCAGCAGTCCCCCGTGAGCGCGATGTGTGTTGCGTGCTGTAATGTGTTAATTTTCTGTGGCTTCTCATTGTCATACAAAGTCTTTTTCATACTTCTTTTAAAGCACGTCTGCCACAACAGGAAACAGGAATAACTGAAACAGAGTTAATTCTGTTAATTTTTTTAACAAGTTATACATTTATATGTATATTTCAAAATCATGCTTTTTATCGCTGTTAAAGTACAAAAGAAAAATGCTAGCTATTGTCATCTTGCTGTATGGTTGTCAGTTTTTTTTTTTTACAAATAAATACTCGATGGTTGGTTCACTAAGAGATCTAAAGCAAGTGAAACAGATGAATAGGTGTAAAGATCCTGTCTTGGGTCTGCTATTCCTCTCCAGGAAGACAGGGGGCAGTCACAGATGGGGTTGCTGACCCCATCTGTGACTGCCCCCTGTCTTGGGTCTGCTATTCCTCTCCAGGAAGACAGGGGGCAGTCACAGATGGGGTTGCTGACCCAGTACTCTCCGTGCCCCTGGATGGCGCTTGAGTCCCCTAGATGACTGGGTAGCATTCCCAATTAGTGCTCATTCCCTTCACCTGTGTATTACCCTATATAAGAGTGACTGTCTCAGGGTTTTGTGTTCAGTCTTCATTTTCCGGTGATCTGTTCCCGAGTCTAGGTTGGACTAGTTTTCTGGTTGGACTCTAGTTTATATGTTATTCTCTTGTTGTGGAAGCTCGGCTTGCCTATTTCCTTTGTCAAGTATGTACTCAGGTTAAGTTTTGTTTTAGACCCTTGTGTCTGTTTTATTTTTCTGTTTTATGGACGCTCTGCTTTCTCAGTTGTTTTGTATTTTTGACAATACTGCTTCAGTAAAGATTATTTTGCTTTTGGAACAACTCCTGTTGCCTGGTTCATCCGTCTTCTGCCATTGGGTTCCATTGCAGGAGAGCTAGCTCACTGAGTAGCACTCCTCTGCTTTAATATCACAGACCCGGGTTCGAGTCCCGCCTAGACTGATGCGTTACAATAGGGATGAGAGTTGAGTTAAAGTTTGCTTTAGAGAACACACACAAAGTTGCAAATCCAGTCATGAACCACAAACGGGTCAACCATTCGTCAGGACCTGGCCAAACTTAACACTAAACTTAACGTCTTGCCCAAGATTTCTGTCACAATTTCACCAAACTTGGAACATGTTCTAAATTTCATTTGCCAATTCCACGCAAACCCCAGATGTGCCTAACAAATACCAAATTTGACACTATTTTTGCAGACTGGGTTTTTATCTTAAGATCTACTCTCTTCCAAATTGATCCTTTTGGAGTCTAGCCTCTGCAGAGCCTGAGCTGCTGCTGATATTTCAAAAGCTGCCCACTGTTTTTTTCTGGTCTCTAAAAGTAAATGATGACTTATATCCCTGTACACTATTGCATAGGAAGAGCTGGTCGGTGTAACCTCATTACAGGATCATGGTATTTGGGAGCGCCTATCTTGGACTGGAAGAAAATGGCAATACAAAGATCAAAACATTGTAGAAGGTACTAAAGACTGTAATCTTAAAAAAAAGTGTGATGTAATCTTAAAAAAAATCATAAAATGCTGTTATGGAGTTTGATCTTTACGAGATGGTTGTATACACACACAGACATAATTCTGTTCAAAAGTCTGGAAAGGTTTTTTTTTTTTTAAATCTAAGCCACTTTAAATTATGCGATTGTATTATACTAATACTGTTATGAATTACAAGTTGTGTTGATTTCTGTATCTGGGTGCTTGCTGTGTGTAAGCTCTTGATCTAGTCATTTACATAGAGCGTTAGGTTAGTGTTGCAGTTTGTGACATCTGTTCTATGATTATATATACATAAAAAAACCTACTTCCTTTTTTTCTTCCTCTGTACAAACAGGTGCAATAAATAATCAGTGTAACAATTAAGGATAGTCATGAACTGAAACAGTAACTAAAATATTTACAAAGTGGGGTGCAGAAAAAAGCAACAGGTAAACAGGAACTCTGGACTGATGAGTCACAATCAGGGAGGCATAGTATTGGCCTGAAATTAACTCCAGGACAACTCCCCAAATATATAGCCAAAGCCATTAAAAACATATTCAGAATAAAGTGTGTCTGGGATTACATGAAGAAGGATTTGAGAGAGCCTACATCCACAACAGATCAGTGATTAGATCTCCAATATTTACCAGAAGAGTTTCTTATTATTATTTATATATATCTTTTTTTTACATTTATGCATTAGGCAGACGCTTTTGTCGCTTTTGTTACATTAGGGGAGAGACAATATGCAACCTGTTACAGAGTCAAAGTCTATCTCAGCTTCTCATAATATAAATAGTATCAACTGATCAATAAACCAAAGCAGTGAGGGTATAAATAGTTTATCTCCTACCTACAATACTACAAACCTCGGACTTTAAGCAAGTATTCTTATATGAATAGTCATTGCTTTGATGGCCAAAGGTAGTAACACAAAATATTGGTTTGATTTTTATTTGATATTTTATTCTTTTCGCTTACTTTGCATTGTTTAGATAAACAATAAATAAATAAGCTAACACTATATTTCTGAAATCATTCTTTGTTTATAGCATCTTCTTCACTCTGGCTCAAAATATTTGCTCAGTACTGTTTTTTGTTGAGCACTATGATCTGTATAATTACTTTCTCATTTGTTCCTCAATTCACAATGGATGTTTGAAAATGTTGTTTTCACTTCTATTTAAATAATGTATTTATTGAATCGCCAGACCATTGACTTGCACTATGATGGCAAAGCAGTCTTCACCACCTCTACAGAAAATCTAAATGTTCTGATACTTGGATGTCCCCAGGGTGGGGAAGTTATTTCTTTTAAATGGATTCTAGGCATGAGGGTTTATCTAACCATATATAAACTGGGTGTCATATGGAATGTGGTGGAAAAACAAGCTTGGTAACTTTGCCAAATAACACAGTCTTTAGTCAGAAGAAGGGAAATGTGTGGATCAGAAAGTGCTATTATTGCAGTCTAGCAGGCCTCTCTCAAACCAGAAGGGGTGTCTCTGAGTGTTGAGAATAACAACTATAGACAGAAAAAAGGAAGGGAAAAAAAGAGAACTGGCTAAGGGCCTGAGGAAGCCAGACACTGGAATATAGGCTGGAATTTCAAGTATGTGAGTGGTCAATAGGGCCATCTGTGTATGCCTGAAGAAAAGAAAGACACGGGGCAGTTACTCTTCAACTCTTTTATAATAGTCAGTGTTGTGCAAGCTATGTGCAAACTGTAGTTTATATATATATATATATATATATATATATATATATATATATATATATATATATATATATATATATATATATATATATATATATATATATATATATATAGAGAGAGAGAGAGAGAGAGAGAGAGAGAGACAGACAAACAGACTCAAGAATGCTAAAACAGTGTACAACTTTTTGTTGGGAAATTGGAAAAAGACTCATAAATTTACATAAACATTTAAAAGTCATAATTGGGGTTGCCAGAGTTTGTGAGAACCTTTCTAAATGCTCAAAAACATAAAAGGGATGGTTAGGGTTTAATTTCAAACAATTTATTTGAAGCACAATGTTTATTATACAAAAAATGTGATTAAAAAAGTGATAAAAACTGTATTTCAATGGTCTTAAAAACTCTTAAATTTTACCTTATGAAAGCTGCAGAAGCCCTGTTCCTGTTAATTGCTAGTGGTGAGCAGGTGAAACCTTGAGTCTCATTATAAAATGATTAGCTGCAAAACAGCTTGAAATTGCTATATTACTTTCACAAAATGTACAAAAACTATTTCAGTTTAACCACTCTAACATGTTTTTTTTTTTTCATTTTAAAATTCCAAAAGTAGTTTTGGTATAGGAATAGTACATTCAAAGTATAGCATAGGTTCCAATATCTTTGTAAACTGCAGTGACTCCTAAAGACGGCTCTAGTTCCTCTATCTTAAATGCACTGTTGATCCATCAACAATTTTCTGAAAGCTGCGGCATAATTTCATTGACTGACCTCCAGCCACATCTACTTTGAGGGCTTCAAATATTTCTATTTTATTACAATTTTAATACTATTTGTGAAATAGATATTTTTTAGTTGTCTGTAAGTATTGCAGAGTATAAAGAGAATTACAGTTTATGCCTGTGCATTGCTAGTGATGAGCAGGTGAAACCTTGTGTCACATCATAAACTGCTCAGCTTGAAATTATTTTCACAAAATGTACACATTCGACTTAAATTAAACCACTTTAAGATGTTTATAGTTGATTTTTGATTTACATCTGATTTATAGTACATTTTTTTAGAAAAACATTTTTACAATGGACAATTTTGCTTCTGAGGTTTGTGTAAATTGTAGTGACTGCAAAGACCCAAAAGCCAAAGCTCTTTCACAGAGGGAAACACATTGAAGAGCTAATGATTTATCCTCAACCATTACTCGACACACACCCTAAAGCCATTCCACCAGATATCGTCTGAGTCTGTGTGCTGTGTGTGAGTGTGTGTTAAGTTTGAGGATATGAGATTTGTTTAAAGGCTACCCCACATCCTCTCTCTTTTATTGATGTTGTATTTCATTCAGACACACAGTATTTTCTGATGTTCATTCTCCAGCTTTATGAGCACAAATGTCACCTGCTCCACATATCCTCTATTCTTTCCCTCTTTCATTCTTTGCCTTTCTCTCTCTTTATTTCCTTAACCTCTTTCTTCCTTTTAATTTTTCTTTCTCTCATTCTGTCTTTCTCTGTTTATTTTGCCATGTTTCTTTTAGTTTGTTTCTCTTTTTTCTTTCTCTATTTCTTCCTTTCTTTCTTTTTTCTGTCTGTTCCTTTATTTCATTCTTGTTCTTTCTCCATTTCTGTTTTTTCCATTTCTCTCTCTCTCTCTCTCTCTTGTCTAGTTAGCGAAATGTTCCCCCCTGTTCTCCAATAGCAGTAATGAATGCCCACTTTATAAGATGACAATTTATAATATAATTCTATATATAACATTCTAATTGTGTCCCTTTTTAGCATTGCCTTCTCAATCCTTCTCATTATTTTGTCTCCAATACTAATGAGGTTTTGTTAAAAGTGGGCCCATTTTTCACATTATGATCATAGCTTCATTACCGGAAATTAGAAGTGAATTAAGTGTCTGTGTGCGTCCTGAAAGAGTGAAGAATCTGTGTGGTGAGAGTGCAGGAGGAATCCAGCATGTGGAATTGTTATCACAGATGTGGCTCAGTGAAGTCACCATCCGTCTGAGCGTGTCTAAATAAGAGCGGCGGTTTCTTTTTACCCTTTCTTGTCGGCCAGATTCATTTGTCACCTTTGTGCCATGCTAATGTCTTCAGCTGAATCAACAGATAGAACACCCTCCATCATTTCCAGCCATGCTGTCTCTGCTGATGTGCCTCATCATTAATTTGAGCAATACGCTAATGGCACTCTGCTACTTAAGCACCAGTTTAGAGCCTTTGAAATCAAGAGCTTGAAGGTAAAGCTTTGCTGCAGACTTAAGAACCAGCAGGATAAAGCTTTGATGCTGGTACAGATAAAAAAAAAAGATGGTGTTTGCAGCTGAATGGGTTTTGTTAGCTTCTCAGACATGCAAGTGGGGAGGTGCGAGAGAATGTACAATGATTTTTGTCCATTTTAAAGCATAGGATTTAGATAACAGAGGGAGTACTATGCAATTTATAGACATAAATGATGAATGATATAACCCAGTATCTCATAAATGTGAAAATATTATTAAGGTACTTTTGCCTGTGCTTATTTCTTACAGTTTGTTCACAAAGAATTCACAGTTTAAAGAATGCTTTTGAGTTTGCATGATATTGTAGTTAATTTTGTTTTCCCCCAAAACATGCCGCAGTTGTTTTCCCATGGTAAAGCTAGTAACAGGTTAAAACTGATATTGTTATAAAAATGTGGTAAAACAAGGTTAAGATTTAAACTATGCTTTTGTATACATTCACCAATATCACATATAGCATTTTTAAGATGCTTTCTTATCCATCAGTATGGAGTTTTTTTTTTATCAAGGATAGATTTAATTTAAAAAATGATAATCTGTTTTAGTTTTCATACTGAGTGGGTTGGGGTTACTTCACAAATTATGCAGTTTAATGTCTAAAATGTTGTGAAACATAATTCCTTTTGTCTCCTAAACTAAATTTGTCGACTGAACAGTTTACATTCTAGTTCCTCTCCCCTAATGTAAGTCGCTTTGGACAAAAGCATCTGCCAAACGCATAAATGTAAATGTAAATGAACCGTTGATCCCTCAACAATTTGCTGAAAGCTGCTGCATAAGGTATGAGGAAAAATATGTGTTTTATGAGTATGTGGACAGCCATCTTTTATTTATGAAAAAGGTATATAGACACTTTATTGAGGGGAAAAAAGGCATATAGACACTCATGCCCGGTTCATGTGTAGATTTTTTAGATTTTTTTACTGAAAAAATTTGGGCCACACAACTCAGTAAAAAAGTTAAATACAAAAATATATACATTTACTTTGAGAACCCTGATTTAGGGTATGAATACAACAAAAAAAAAAACAGATCAAAAGATCTATCAAAATGTGCTCATATGTTTTTGCATCAACTCCGAAGCAGCTTTGCAGAGATTTATTCTAAAGAAAGTGACAAGTACCTTTATTTTTTTTAATGTTTGAGATTCAATGTAATTTTAACAAGATAAGCTAAGTACTTCAATCGCATACAGGACTTTTTAAAATCTTTAATTATGTACTTTAAACACTCAATGACTTACTATGAGCTGCACTTTATATTTTAGTCATTTAAAGTGGTTAGTTGATGTAATCTGAAATTACCTTATAACATGTTATAACCTTATAACAGCTCTGAGTAATTGGCCATTGTAGAGATTGAGGGCAAGATAACACTGTGGCACTTTGGTCTCTGGGGAAGTTTGATCAAATAAACAACCCTGTTTCCTCTTCAGTGGTGGCTGATCCAAGATAGGGGAAGGGAGGGATTGTGGGGCAGCCGTATGGAAGAATAAAGTGCATGAAAAGGTGCTGAAGCAGTAACAAAAACTGTGAAAGAAAAACAGTCCCTCCTGACATAATGGAAACTGAAAGTAGGTCAAACGCATCCCTGTCGTAATGTTACTTAATTACACAAAAGACGGTCAAAGCACAGATCTATATTTCACTGAGAAGTAATGAAAAGTGAAATTGTTATTTTGGGAAGTGAAGTATAAATCATAGTATGATATGAAATACAATACTATAAGTATCTCAATATTATGTTTACGAAGGGACGGTGTCATAATATTAAGCTAAAAATTTAATTCAATATTAATGTAGCTTAACAAAATTATGGAGATTACCTTAAGAGGATTTTTTGAATTGCTTGGGCTGGCAGACACCATAACAAGCAAATAGCAGGCTCTTTCAAAACATCAAGCGAACTGTACAAAAAAGCAGTGCCATTGGTCCTAAGATGCGGATGTGTTTTGGAGATTTCTAACAACCATTGCCATAGTTTGAGGCCAAGTCCACCTGTACCCGTTTAAAAAAAATTCTTAACTCGTTTACAAAACAAAACACATCCACATGAGCACGTGAGGAAAAAATTACATCCACACGATACCAGGTAAAATGATCTGAAACGTTGCAGAGAGTTTGTCTACCCAGTAAAGGGCAGCAGACTCCCAACTTATTGAGGTTAAATCAACAAATCTGAAGCTTCTTTCAGCTCCACACTGAGATTCTTCAGAGTTCAGCGCTTCATATTAAGGGCTGGGAAATATCGCTCACATAAAGATAAAAATAACATCTTTTATAAACACAAATTCTCTCTTCAGTCTTTATCAACAACTGATTCACTCTCAAAACTTCCTCATTTATCATAGGCTCAAACAGTTCTTTTGCTAAACTGGTGCTTTTTGTGTTTGTATGAGATGCGCGCGTCTGCAGCAATAACACATACATTGCTGTTGGTTGAATGCACCTGTTCTGTGATTAAACGTGTTATTAAATTTGTCGTGTGATTGTGTATTCCTGAACATCTCAGAAGATCTGCTTTAGCGAAGATCAGCTTTAGCAAAGAGTGCAGGAGTGCAAGTCCTCACTCCGTCTCCATTAATCATATGGAGATCTGAGCAAATGCTGTCCTGTTAAAGGTCCCATGTTATACCCTTGTTATAGCACTTACATTCAATAATAGCGTGTAAAGTTAGTAACATCACTGTAGTCTGTGTTTCAAATGATTGACTGTTGTATTGTGGCAAGTTCTTGTGTGTGCTGAAAGCAGATTTCCTTATATGCTTATTAAAAGTCATGTAGTGTGCGCGCTGCTTGATGTATGAAGAGTTAAAATAGCGTAGTTCATTAATGTATTTAAGGCTAGCACAAGTAAAGTAAAAAAAAAAAACTTACTGTGTGGATCTCCATATCAATGAACACTATACAGTTGGAAAAGCACCCGGCGTAAGACCCAGCCTCATTATAAATCCTTTATCAAAATGTTCTTTGTTGATGAACAAGGTGAATATAAAGCTCACAATCAAAAAGATTTTTCTGATGGCAGAATTTTTTTTTGACATTTCTGATGAATAAACTCATTGTTTGGTAATCCAAACAAAAGGTTAGGCTCCGGACATCGAAAAAAAGTACTTCTCTGGCAATGTTTATCCAGTGCCGATCTGTTGCTGTCATACTTCTGGGTCAAACCACATTTCCTGTTCATCATAGAGAGGAAAGCGAGCTGTTTTCAGCTCAGAAATAAGGAATAAAGGATTGCTCAAACATGTGTGAACTAATCTGAATACAATTTGAGGCATGTTTTTGATGAAGGAACAACACTTCAAGATGTCAAGAATGTCAGAGAAGTCACGTTATCATGACATAGCACCTTTATACCTGCTTCAAACTCTGGCTGAACTAGAATTTGTGCGGTTATCCTGTCCACATGGAAACGAATCAGTAGCTTTCCCAAAAATTTTTATTTTGGCCAGCGTTTTCAAATTAGCACAGTTACAGTGAAAATGCTGCTTCTGTTACATATGGACGCACCCTGTAACTGCGTTAAAAAAGTGTGGTTACAAAATAATTGTGTACATGTGGACAGGGCCAGAGACAAGGCTCATATGCACTCAAAATCATAAAAGTAATTTTTAGGGTTTCCAGATATTATCCCAAGACTCATGCACATATAAAACAATGTTTATGTAATTGTAAGGGTTGCAAGAGATTGAGAAAATAAGCATTAAATTGTTTTTAAAGGTCATGTTTGCCAGTGATTGCAAAATTCTCCTGAATGTTAAAAAAAAGCAAAAATTACGTTTGGGGGTTTCCAGAGTTCGACAAAAATTTTCATAAATGCTCAACTTTGTAAACGACATGGTTAAGGTTGCCAGAGTTTTAGAAAACTATCGTAAATGCTCAAAAAATAAAAGTGATAGTTAGGGGTTCAATCTACGTGTTTGAAGTCAGTTTATTATGCAAAACATTGCATTTTTGATGCAGTAATTTAGGTTTTACATTTAATTCTTACAAAAAGTCTTAAATTTGACCTCATCAGACCTGAAGAATCCCTGTTTAATGAAGATGCCTTAATTGAATTTTATATTATTTTTATATATATTTATTTATTATTTTAATAATTCAGTATGGACAGACAAAAAAACTGTTTTAAAATTCCTTCTGCATTAAGCAATCTTCTTAAGTTGTTTTCCCTCATTCAGTCTCACCAGATGAAACAAGGCTTGAACAAAGTGTTTGAGGCTATGTGAAAAACAACTGACTCACACAGAATGTCAGAGCTTGTTTTTCATCTTTTTCTTGAAGGTTACCTCTTACACGCATCCACTGTAAATGTCAACATGCAAATCCCACGACTCACGCCTTTGAGATTAGCACCACAGGGCAAAGATATGAGGTGGCTGTTGCAGCGTATCATCCCGTGAGATCCCCACTGTTCTGTTATCCTTCAGGAGAGAAGGAAAAGCTATAAATGTGGCCATTTCGATGTACTGAAGAGTGCCTACATAAATTATACCAACATCAGTTAAAGCGGGGTATGGGAATAATTTTAATAGAACCATAAGGGAAGGCTTCGGTGATAGGTTGATTAATTCTAAGGCGACACGGATGAGTGGCTGTCAGTTGCAGAGAAACAGATTCAGATCATCAGTGAAACCACAGGTCATTTACTGAGCCCACGGTGTGTTCTGCCTGACACTATTCTTCAATGTTAAAACACTGTGTCTACAGCTTGTGTCTCCACAGGTTTCAAATAGCCCTGACGTGGATCGCCTGGTGAGACCAGGTTCATAGGGTACAACGCATTAGTTTCTGCTAGAGCCATTTTCAGAGTGTGCATGTATTTTCTGAAGGGGAATAGATATTTCACTTAGGTTGACAGAGAGTAGGTACTACTTCTCAAAAGTTGTGGTCTAAGTGTGATAAAATACTCAAAGTTCTACCTGGAATAAAGAGGAAGCATAATAATGAGAGGAAGTTCAAGCATTAGAGCTTGTCATTATCGCAGCGCAATATCTGGAAATTTCAATAAGTACTGTTACTAGAAATGCTCACAGACTGCATAATTTTCATGTGATTAGCTTTGCAGATGGTCCACATGCAGATGTCATGCTTTAAACTTTAGCCAATGTGAGGATTTTAGACAACAACTAAGTTCTGCATTGATGTGGATAATGAAGTGACATTTATCGGGTGGGTTTCAAAACAGACTAGTAGACAATTTACAGAAGCTACCTGTGTGCTAACAGTGGTTAACATTAGATGCTAGGTCAGTCAATGCTGTGACGAGTTTAATATGGTAATTTGTAAGTTTTTTTTAAGACATTTAGAACAAAAATTGTTTAAAACTGAAATTAAAGTTTTTAAAAAGAAACTAACTTCAATTGTGATGATAAAATCACAATTTATATGTAATCAAATTCATATGTCATTTCAAAGTCGGTAATGAACACCAATGATACCAACTGTACCAACACCAATCTGGAGTTACAACATGAACATATCCACCTACAGGCATCCGCTTGGCGCCTCATCGCACATGCTTGGGAAGAATGAGTTTATGGGAAATTCCCTCATGGAAAATCTCATGGAAAGCAATGAGCGAGTTTTAACTTTATTAAAACTGCGACATATTGACTCATTATAGGGATAAGGAAAGGCCAAACAAAATACAAAAAAACATGTGAAATAATATCTTTGAAATAAATGAAAAATTATAATTTTCCTTAGCCTACAACAGTTTGGCTAACGTACACAACACTATGAAGATGATGGATTATGTTAACATGATTCCTGAGATTTTTTACAGGCCAACCATTAAATAAACAATTTACTCAGTGTTCGCAATCTAATCAAATCGCTGCAAAAAGTTAACAATTCAAGTAAAATGTACTCAGTTCAGCTATATAATTTTTGCGCATGTGTCTTTGGCTCTGAGACAGTGGTGCACAAAGAGTGACGTCATAGAGGACCGATTTGAGCACCTTTAAAGCCAAATAACTACTCGCCAAGTTTTACATCCACAAGGGCAAAGTGTTAAAAGTGAATCCTATATTCTGTGTTTTTAAAAAAGAAGTAGAATTTTATGTGTCAAATATTTCTACATTGGCAAACAAAAAAAGCTGTGAAAACCTTATCTTTGTGCTCCAAATTTAACATTTTTATACAATGCATATTTTCATGTGTTCTCATTTAACTTTTTTTTTCTTTTATCCCCTGGCGTTTTTTATGTAATAGTTTTATTTATTTTTTGTTTCCTTTGATGTTCTTGAACTGTTATATTCTTTCTTTTTTGTACTTTGATAATTCCTATGTATGCTTAATTCTTCAATGTCATTGTAAACAAAACTGCCAATAAAATAAAAAAATAAATAAAATAAAAACGTAAGTTGTTAAGTTGTTTCCCGACGTATAATCAAGTGTTTCGTGCATAACTTTTTGGGGGAAAGAAGCTTGGGTAATTTCAGGGACACTTTTTGGGGCACCATTTATGAGAGTTATGTTCTGTTCGGCCCATAGGAAATGCGGACACCTGATCACATGTTTAGCAAATAAAGTTGAGCTATTGTTAGCATAGCAAAGAATTTATCAATTAATTTCTGTTGCGCCCGCTCCTACGAAGGCAAAAAACACCTCCCGCCCCCAATAAATAGTAATGTAATAAATAGTATTATTTGTCTTTAAATTTTATAGAAGTACACCTCTGCATAACACAGTATCCTTAAATAACGTAGAGAGAAAAAAAGAAAGAAATATGGAGCCACTTATAACAAAGAATAGCTTCATTAACTGTAGCAGAAAGGATTTAAGGTGCATCTGAAATGTAAAAAAAAAAACATTTAATGCGTAATAAAACTATAAACTCTGTTTGACTGACCATGATTGCTGGCAATATTCGGCACGTTCTCTCTCAGCGTGATTAGGGTGTTAAATGACGCCTTAATTTATTAGGTTTCATGCTGTCCGCTGCCACCATTTTTAGAGTCAGTAAGCACACCTGTCTTTCCTCGTCTCCCACTGTAGTCACAGCGAAGCCAAGCACTACAAACGCGTCGTCAGATTTCCTCGTTTTAGCTTCCGGGAGACTTGCGTTTGTCTATATCTCCTTCTCTCTCCACCTGTCTTCTACATTTCCTGTCTACACTTCATACTCTGCCAATGAGAGCGCCACTGTCCCCCAACGTAGTGGAGTGGTATTGCACTTTATTCTAGAACAGTAAAAATAAAAAAATAAATAAAAAAACATGTTCCCCGAGGTCAAACGCGCCCCCATGGACTATTTGAGAACCACTGGCATAGATCAATGTCTCATGAGACAAGTTTGTTATTTTAAGAACAACCACTTGTCACCTACAGTTACAAGGAAAGGCACGCGCTGGCTGCAGTTTAAATAAAATGTAATAAAAGATCAAATGAAACGTCTACTTGGATTATTGTGTAAAAAAATTACTGCAATAGCGTTACTTAGCCTAATTATTTTTACAAAAATACAATTTACTGGAAGATTCCAAGTAAACATTACTTGAGATTGTGTGTTTAAAGCGAAAGGCCGTTGTGGTTAGATTTTACTTGAGAATTCTGTTGAAATTTCTCACATTTTCTGAGTGAAAAAAGTTTCCTAACTTTTATTTTTACAGTGTACATGCTTCATTTTAATTTATTCCATACAGTATATTCTCTACATTACAAACCCATAACACAAGTATATAATGCTGTTTTATGTTGTGTGTGTGTTTTAATTGATTGATCCATATTTTATACTGCATACTTACTTATACAGCAGAAGTGTATCTTTGTTGTGTTTATATATCAGCCCACTGATGGTGTGATTTGTTGTGATTTGCATAAAGCAGTGGGGACTCTTTCTGTAAGTAGTCTGGCCCTTTAAGAGCTGAGAAAATGCACTTGACGTCCAGCAGCAGACTTGAGGCTCGCCTCGCTCAGTCATAGTCACATAAACACACAGACTAGAGTCGTTTATCTGCTGCTGAGATTGTCTCTTGTTCACCTCGTTTATTCATCGTCAATACCGCGAAACCCTGTGGTACGGAATAGGAACACACGTCGTCTCTCGAATCACTGCCCTTCTGAAATAGGGTCTCGGAAACGTGGTTGAATCAGACAGCAGAGAAAGAAAAACAGGCGAGGAGGCCGAGTCTGGTAGAGAAGCTCAGTTTCTCACACGAAAGACGCGCGGCGCTCATACCGGCATAACTCAAAACAACAAGCTGTTGAAGTGGATTATTTCTTATTTTCGACTTGTTATATTCACATGCTATACTAACGTTTGACAACAAAAAAAAAACTGAACCTTCCGCGAAGAGGTAAGTTACTATTCAACCATGGTCTGTGTAAACGCTAACATTAGTAGTGTTATGCGGTTGGGATTTTCACAGAACTGGATTTATCAGTGGCCAATTGTTTATTTCTTACTTGATACACTGCTTTTTTGGATAAGCGTCCCAGCGAGGCGGAAATCAATCTCTTCGTGAAGATAGCCCGGCTAGGTAACGCTAGCCTAATGCTAGCTAGCAATGGTTGTGTTTAAACGTTAATGGTATTGGGGTTTGTTACATTGAACCCTTTATATCATTAGTAATGTTGCTCTTCAGGGTTATTTAACAAACAACGTTTAACAACTAAGCGCTGCTGTAGTATATTGTGTGTTTAAGGTCATAGTTAGCAGAGTTAGCTTGGCTTGTTCGAAAATGCATATGCTTGGCTAGTTCTGAATCAGCGCTGGCGTTCTGTGAGTGCATGAAGAGGAGACGAACTAAGCGTTTATTATATCATAACATAATTTTATATTCCTATTTATATCATATGAACACGTTTTTAAAATATGTAACGTAACCACGAAGATACAAACCAGGTTTTCCTTTTAGGAACTTGAATCAAACGTGTTATTTATTTTTACATATAGTAACGTTAATGGGGAACACAATATTGATGAGGAAACTATGCTTTAGTAATACCATAATTACTTGGCTAAATCGGTGAAATCTGTATAATTGTGTCAATGAAAATAGTCAAAATAGGGTGACATTATTATAATTAAAGTGTTTTAAAGAGTAAAGTTCTCATAATAATCCGTTACTGCACTATCTTGAACATTTGCCATGTGATGTAATCATGTAGAATTTGCACGAGTCATTGGCAAGCGCTTCTTTCTACTGTAGCATTGAGTTGCTAAGCTGAGCATAAAAATATCAACACAACCCGGGGCGGGGTTTGAAGGTGTCTAATGCTTTTTTTCAAAACATTTATAATATGGTATCAATCGTAATGTCACCAAACATCTAAACAGGGTCAACTAATTCCTGTTGCCACTATTCCAATTATCTTCAAATCCTTTTTTCCTTTTATTGTGTAATTTTTGGTATGCAAACGTATACAATCAGATTTTACTGTGAAACAAGCAGAATCTAATTTAACGTAAAATAGTCAAGTCACTGTTATATGAAACCGCAGGATCTCGTTATAATGTGAAAATGTCAAATAACTTTACACCGTGCAACTTAGTATCTTACTATACCATAAAAGTATCAAGTCGCAATAACATGAAACCCCAGTATCTCATTATAATGTAAATGTTTCAAATCGCATTACATGGAGAAGTACTACCTTAAACAAATAAAAAAAAAATTAAATAAATAAAAAATGACTTTATAACATTAAACTAATTTGTCTTATAAAAATATATTTGTTTTGGAACAATGTTACCTTAATTGACTATCATGTAAATTAAAATTATTGTTTTACTTTATATTATGTGTATATGTTTACTATGTGTATAATATGTAGTAAAACTTTAACAAAAAACCTGAATACATTATGTCCTGAAGCTACTATATCACGTAATGTTTATTAATTCTTGAAATGAATGCATCCTGTTGAAAAAACATATAACACATATTCAGTGTCATGTAAAATGTGATATGCTAATTTGGGTTATTATGTCTTTGTAGCAGCTATATATACACTGCTAAAAAACAAAGGTCTGCAAACTCAGCTGAAAAAAATTGTAATGCTGTTAGTCTGTAAAACATGTCAAATATAATGCTTGCTGTAAATAAAGCAACTTAAACGTATACACTATTATTTCTCAATTTCTGGTATTACCACTGGCAATTTGGAATTTTTTGGAAAACAATTGTTGTAATTTTCCACACGAACATGATTGACCTCTCATTCAGACACTTAGTGTTACTTTACCACCCTGTTGACTTTTTCATTTTGGTGTACTTGTTATGCTTATGTACACCTTAAATGTGTTGGCGTACAAAATAACTATTGTTCAGCTGTTTATTTATCAATGTTCCATTCCAATCTTCTCAAGTAAACAAGCTAAGATTTAGTGTTGCTTCACAGTACTAGAAATCTCTATCTGACGTTACACATACACATTTGTGCACGACACACAAAGTGTTCAAATACCCCTACAGGACTTATGAGGATTTCCATGTCTCGAATGTTATTAAAGGTTGATATGTCAAAGTAGATAACATTTGCTTGTCAGCAGCTGTTGATTTGCACATGAAAGGTGGTGGAATGTGAAATATGGAGGCCACACAGCTTAAGTGTATTATTGTAATTGGACATGGGCCAGTTGAGGCCGGACTGTTTTTCTCTCTCTAGCAGCATACTTTCCCACTGTACGCTTGAAGAGAACAAAGCTTGGTGTCATAAGTGGACCAGCAAGAGGCTAGAACCCAAAACAGAACTGGCCTCAGACAACCTCTCTGCTCTGCAGGGTTGCCAAGACTCGCAGCCAGAAAGAGTGGTTTTCTTTGGATTCGCATCAAATCTGGTTCCACCCTTCTTTGACAGGAATTGAGGAATGATATTCTTTCCCACTCTACCAGTTGCTGTTGATGATACTTGGAAAAGAAACTAGTAGCACTTGTTCCTAGTTTTGCTGCTGCGAGCATGCAAAAGTGTGCATTTCTTTTAAGCAATCATGTTTTCGTAGAAATGTTTTTGGAACCTTCTCAAGTAGTATTAAGGTAAAAGATAGGAACTGATTAGATTGATGGTGTCAGTCCTTGACCTGACATGATAAATGAGTGATGGGGTGAAAATGACTAATGTCTAAAGTAAAGACATTTTTCTGTTGCAGTCCTCTCCACTATAACAAGATACAGAACTATATATATATATATATATATATATATATATATATATATATATATATATATATATATATATATATATATATAATGTGTTTGTATATGTGTGTGTTTTTTTTTTCCCCCAGTGAACAGGAATCAGTGAATAACCTTTGTAGAAGATTAGGCTGTTTCTCCTTTCACCCAGCTTTGTTTTCAGGCCTCTTGCTTGCTATCAGCAGCTTGTGTCCCATCAGCCACAGTCTGATAAGCTAGTATATCTGGAGTTCCCCCAGCCAGTAGTAGTGGAATGAAATCTCTGATGTAACCACCATTGATGCCTGTGTAAAGTTGACACATAGGTGTTTGTTAGTGTAGCAATAATGGCTATATCTGATGTTAATGCCACCATATCTGGAGCAGAGTTCAGAGATGAGATTTTGTAGGCCGGTCAGTGTTTGATAAAAACCTTTGTCATACATTTTGAGAGATTCAATTATGACTGCTTTTAGAAGCTGTTTATTAACTGTTTATCTTTTTGTTGTTTATTTAATTCATTTTGGTTGAATGTATTTATGCTTTTTTGGTTGTAAATGTGTCTGTTAAGTTTTTGATTGCAAAAAATTGCTGGCTGCAAATACCATTAGTGCTGTTTGAGTAATGACAACATGGCAAAGGTCAGGAAGACTTCATTCTGTGAATGTTACAGTGTGTTGTTCTGAAACATCATTTGGAACCGTCAGGTGGAGGTAGACCTCAGAGGGTCTGCATGTTTTAGAAGTCATTGATCTGACATCTTTTATTTTTTATGCTCAGACACTGAATGCTGTGTCCCATTTCAGTTGGAAGTCTGCAAGTCCCTCTCCATAGGCTTTACATGGATGATGAAAGTGCCACCTCTCATTTATTTTCAAATTAAACTATGTACTGTACAGTGCAATGCACCCTTCAACAAACAGGGTGGCAATCAGCTGACTAATATATGTTTGATATGATTCATAGAATACAAATGTGAACAAACTTTTGATACACTGTGAATTCTGGTTACTACTGTGAAATTAATTAGAATAAAATAGTCTTGCTTGCATAGCATGTAGTGGAATCTAATCTATTGATTTTATTAAGGTATCGCAGGTTGCAATTCTATTCGTAGAAATGCTCAGCATTTTTGCTAATCATTTGAGTTCTGTAGTTGTCAGCATTGGTGTCAAGTGCATTTGTTGTGGTCTGTTGAGTGGCAGTCTATCTGTGTATGTAGTCTAGTCAATAGCAGCTGTTCAATCTCTGACATTTTATTTATTTTCTAGGAGAGAGTGGCCTGCAAAATAAATAAGAGTATCCTTGCATTCATTCATTTAAGTACATGCAATGGTGTGAGTTTAGTGAATATACCTTTAGGGAATTTAATTGTTGAAAGTGGTGGGCTCTAGCCACTGTATTTAATTATAGAATATATTTTTAGGGTAAGTTTTATGCAGTTCTAATTTTAAAGTTGACTGCAGTTGTTGGATACATTGAGAAACAATGATTCATTTGAAGGGGAAAAATAGTTTTTACTATTTCTAAATTTACTAAGTTTCGAAGACTATTTAGATGTATTTATGTTTATTACTACAAAACTGCACCAGCGTTCATAGTAAGCCAAACATATGTGTTAAACATGTAAATCATACAGTATTATCTGGGAAAACAAGTGGCAAAAAGACCAAACATTAAACTTAATGTCAAAATAAAAATTATTAATTGATTGTCACTGTCATTAATAAATATAAAAATATTTCCATTAGGAACTCAGTTTACCTCTTTGAGCTAATGAGTGGATTTACATGAATGGATTTTAAATATTTTTTTTTAAATACATTTACATTTAAGTCAGTAAACCGGCTTCTTGGCAAAACAGTGTTACATGAGTAGCTACTTTTCCTGGTTATTTTCTCATAGATTCATTATTAAATTACTCTTTGTTTAATATGTTATTGTAAAATATTTCGTTATTACTGTTAACAAACAAAGAGCAAAAACCCACTTTTATGATCAATTATAATATCTACATTTTTTAGTGGTCATTTATTTTAATTAAATTTTTATGTTGTCATGTTAAAATTGGAACTATGGGTGCTGTCCAGATGAAAAGTAATTGATTGATCATGATTTTGATCATTTTTGTTGATTGTATCATCAACACTTACTTTTTCCACTTAAACATTTGTAAAAGGACTTAAATATTCAATCAAATGTGATTGTTACGTTTATTTTATGATGGTTAATAATTCCTGCCATAACATTTGTTTTGCAAAGAAAGTTAAAACTGTTCAAAGGAGTGCAGAAACCAAAAGAGTAAACAGCACAACGAAATTGCCAAACAGAGTGATTAATTTACAGACTATTTAAAGTGAACAGAAAACAAGAACAAATAAAACAAAAACCCAACCAACCTGAAGAGAGAGTCCCTCCCTTTGATGGAGCCGGTTCCCTGCAATACTCCCAGGAAAATAATATCTCTAAAACATCATAAAGAATAAACGTAAATATCAGTGAATTACTGTTATACCTTTAATCTACTCTACACTTAATTACAGATGCTTTCGTCACCAATCTAGTGTTATCTGAGTGTCGTGTCCCAGAATGTAAGTCACGTGACATCTATCTTTCTCTCCCTTTACGGGTTTAGAAAGACAAATCAAGCCAATGTTTTGGATAGCCAGATAAAGCAAACAACTGGCAGGTGACCACTTGCAACTCTTTAACGTATAACTCGAATTAGGGGTGGGCAAATTGATCCTAGTATCAATACTTACGTCGGAATCGTATCGATACTAGCCCACCAAGATCAATATTTAGGCTATTTTGTTTCTAACAGAAAAATTAACAAGCTTAAATGTCTTCCAATTCTCAGTGCCTTAGTCCTTGACTCGTCTGGTCTTATCTAACACCGATCACCCCTCCCTCACCCAAGCAGCGTCTTGTGATCACGTGACTAAATAGTGATAAGCATGATTCTGAATTAAAAATGAAGATGACAGACAGAAAGAAAGAGTACATCTGTTTGAAGCTATTGGACAGACACATAGAAAGCTGATATGTTTGTAAAAAAAATATGTTACTGAGGTAACGACGCAAATTTGTATAAACATTTGAGAAGTCAGCTTGAAAAAGAGAACCCTGAGCTTCAAAAGAAACTAAGTGAATAGAGCGGTCCTGACAGAGCACCTGTATGGTCAGCAGTGAGAACATCGACTCTTTTCATAGAGGTAATGAATATACAGCTATACATCTATTAATATTTACGTGCTCTGGAGCTCTAAGATGACTAATATTACAATCGAACCATGTACATTTGGTATTTATTAACTAAATATCTGTGATTAAAAGGAAAGTCACAACTTTCATATTTTTCATATAAAACTTGGTTAACAGTTTTTAAATTATGTAATAAAATTATGTAGTTACCTGTTTTTTTTACTTTTAAAAAATTAAAGCAAGCTAATTTATAATCCTATTAACTGTAAATTTTTTAGTTTTCATGTAAATGATTAGTGTTTGTGTTGCTTGGAAACATTCACCATTCATCATGATTAATTGACAATAATTGGTATCAATGCAAAATTTTTGTGATATTTAGCCTATAATTACCCTATATCGGCTGGATCCCAAAATCTCCAGTGTTGCCCAGCCCTTATTTGAATCTCACATCACACAACACAGCGGGGTCTTGATCAGAGCTTCTCGATGATAGTGTATGAAGATTTATATACAAATCAATTGGTTTTTTGAGCGTTCTGATAGGGTGGTTGCAAAGACGACGTCTGGTGTAAATGAGACTGACATCCTGCTCAATAAATGCGCGAGAAACTAGAGCACTGGTGAGTGAGTGAGCGAGTGAGTGAGTGGGTGGAACCTGGATTTATAAACGGATAGAACAGAACAAACAAAACTACATGAACAAGACATTTCTGAAAGTGCTGAAAAACTTAAAATATTTTTAATCAGTTTTAGATACTTATCTATGTTAACTTCGATGGCTTTGCTCCAGTGTCTAAGTAACTAGATTTTATGAGCAATTTGAGAACCTCTTTCCTTTTTTTTAACATTTTTTAATAAAAAAAAGGTGGTGGTTTTGGATGGGAATGTTTTTTTAGATGTGAGATTTTCCATTTTTCAAGGCCGCCTCTTCTACATTTTTTTATCCAGCAAATATAACTATTAAATTCTCCCCTGTGGCTTCTCTCCCTCTAGACTGTGGATGATGTTAGAATTTGGCTCAAGAGGAAATTCCAACGTACTTGGAAGGAAGCTTTGAGGATTTTTGATGGTGGAATCTCATTTTGTTGCATTTTGATCTCGTGTTGATGCTGAAAAGTGGGTCTCTGAAGCAGCTTTGGTGGATAGAGGCTAAGGGTTGGGTATCCTTTGGAGTTGTTCCGATACCATTGCCAAACCGATACTTTTAAAACGATGCCGGTGCTGAAACGGTGCCTGAACCAGTACTTACTCTATCAAGGTTGGAACGTTTGACTTTGGGGAACATGCTTTTTTATTTTTCTATACATTTTTTTATTACTGTACTAGAATAAAGTGCAATACCACTCCACTACATTAGGGGCCAGTAGTGCTCTCATTGGCAGAGTATGAAATGTAGACAGAGTTTGGAAGACAGATGGAGAGAGAAGGAGATAAAGAGACAAACAAAAGTCAACCGAAAGATAAGACAAGAAAATATGACGACTCGTATGTAGCGCTTGGCTTCACTGCGCCTAAGGTGGGAGACGAGGAGAGACAAGTGTGCTTACTGAGTCTAAAAATGGTGACAGCGGACAGCAAGAAAGGAAAAAAAAATAAGGAGGGGTCACTTAAAAACATTACATCGCAGTCATGCTGAAAAGTCGCGTGAGTTTTTTTTTTTTCAACGAAAGCGTGCCGGATGTTGTCAGCAATCGTGGTCACGCAAACAATGTTTACAGTTTTATTAAGGAGTTAATGTTTTTTCTTTTACCTTTCAGATGCACCTTAAATCTTTTATGATACAGTTAATAAAGCTGTTCTTTGTTGTAAGTTGGTCCATATTTTATCCTTTTTTCTTTTATACGTTAATGAGGATACTGTGTTATGCAGGTTGTATTTATAACACATTTAAAGACAATTAATACTATTTATAGTTGGGGGGGGGGGTATGAGATGTTTTTTTCTTCTTAGGGAGGGTGCGACAGAAAATAATTGAGAAACACTGCCTTAGCTTAATAATAACCTGTGGAAAGGCTGATACTATTTTCATCATAATCATTGGGCGCCTGTTTGTGACTGGTATGACTGAAGCTGGGGTGAAGGCTTGGCGATACTATAGAAATTAGGATTGATCCCATACCAACTGGCTCAGTATAACCCATAACAATACCAATGCCAATTAAAATGTTTTTTGGACTTTTACTTATTAATATTACTAGCAATTGTTCATTTCAGTAGTACACATAAACAGAAATAATTTATTTACATGAAAACTAAGAGATTATGTTTTTTGCGCTCAGAGCTTATAGGTAATGGGTTTATAAATTAGCTTACTTTTATTCAAAATGTACTAAAACAAACAAACAAACATGTAACTACATAACTTAATGGCAGAAATTTACAACTGATAACCACAATGTATTTTAAAATGATGAGGGTTTTAACTTGCTTTTAAATACAGATATTCAATTAATAAATACCAAATTGATAATCCACACCTGATAATTGATAATCCACTCATGGTGCATCCCACTACTTTAAAGTTTCCTCGGTGTGCGCTCAAACGTTTAATTAAATTCTCCTTTACACGCAACTACTGTGAAACATTTACAGCACATTGTCCAAACCGGTTCTAGAGGTACCGGTTCTGTAATGGAAAACGGTTTCGGTACCCAACCTAAAAGAGGTTAGTTCTAATGGTTTAAAAAAAGTTCAGCATGTATTATTTCATTATCTGGGGCCAACATTAACATTTTAAAAATATATTGATATTTTCATTACTTCGACCTGGCAAAACCCTTCCCATAGTCACTTAGGCATTCACTGTTTTTTTTTTTTTTTAGCAAAACCTTGTTTTTTCAAGTGTAGTTAAATGGATCATGGGAAATTGGGGAGGCGCATACTTTCGAGAAGTGTCTGGGCACATGGAGCATTGTGCCATTAGCAGCATCAAGTGGTGAGTCAAGAGACAAGTCAACTTCAGTCATATGAAAAAGAACCCATCACTGCAATTTCACATACTTCATAAAAAATACAGGCTGAGTTTCTTGATAAGTAATGTAGCTACACGCTAAGTTATCTCTGAATGTAGGCTTTAGCAAGTTGAGCTGAGAAAGAGACAACCTTGCTTCAATCATTTGTTGAAATTTTGCATCCATAATGGAGTTAACCAAATGTTGAATAAAATGGAAGTGACTCTACAGAAGAGTGTTTCTACTGCATCAGAGAGGGAGCGTACTTTATCTACAGCCGTCAAAGGGGTCAGACAGCTACCCTGAACCCTGACCCCAAGTGACCCAGATGGGCTACTCATAGAAGGAACAATTGGGAGGGGGAAGAGGGAGGAATGTAGAGAAGAGTGTGTTGAACAGATGAGGGAACATAAAGAGGCTCTGGAAAGGGGGAAATCCAGTCAGTCTTCTCTGTCACAGGCACACACACATGCAGCCACTCACAGAAGCCTTTTTACCATTAGGCCTGCAGCACAACAACAAGCTTGCTGGAGGTCACTGGGTTCTTCCAGCCTAAGCATCATTGACATTAAAAGCTTTGTTTAAGATTGTACATCCAGGAGAACTAGAATGCAAACAGCTGTTCAATTCAATTGATGCTCTTTCTCTGTAACTATGTGCTTGCATGCATATACATTATCTACATAGATTTCACTACTTATTCAGACTAGAATGAATTAAATGAGTAAATAAATAAAAAATAAATTAATTGCTATTTTTTTTTAACTAATATTGGGATAGAGATTACAACCGCAACATGCAAAGTAATTTAAATGACTAAACAAAAATACAATTTAATCCTGTAAAAAAAATATTATGAAAAAAATATTATCTTGTGAAAAAAATAATTTTCCTGTGAAAAATTTATATCAAAGTTTCCATTTTTTTGTGGTATAAAAACTATGCTTAGACTTCAAAGAAACCTCTTTTAGATGTACATAGTATTTAGCCAATGATGACTGTTTATCTTCTGCTACATGAACGCATGTCTCGACAGGCTAAAAAAAACTTGGTCAACAAGATAAGCTTTCTCTTGAAGCCTAGCTTCTGATTGGTGTGACCATTTTACTATAGCAAGATTAGTGTTTTATCCCACACAACGCACAGGACATGCAAGCACATTTAGCAGCACTCAGGCTACAATTGACTTCTATCATCTTATTGAGAATATATGCATCATTATAATTATACAAAACAAATTATTATTCGTGAAAAGGCCTTCACGGCTGATTAAAGTCTGATTAAAAAGCCACCCAGATGATTCAGGCTCAACTGCTGAATGTGGAAAACTGCATGTTCTGATGATGATTTTGTGAAATTTTCCTGTTTTTAGATTCTTGTGAATATGTATTTGGTGTATTAATCTAAATACAGATTGTTGAGTTTTAGTGACATAAAATTACTCACCACATTCTTCCAAGCCTTTTATTCATTCATATTTTATACATCAAAAACTGAACTCTGAGACACACTATTGTGTGTAAAAGATAGAGGTGACCAATTCTACATTGTTGGCAGTTAGCATTGGGTATTTTCAGGTCTTGTAAGCTGTTCACAATAGAACAAAAAGTATGTTGGAAGAGAGAGTTGTAACACAAGAGCAAGGTGAAGGGAAAGAAAGCAAGAGAGATCACACAAAAGACCCTGAAGAGCAGGAATTGGGAAAGCTCTGTGATTGAAAGAGGGGGTAAGTAAGTTCGTTCATTCTGTTGGCAGGCAGCCACTAACTTGCCTGGGGGTGTCTGAATTTGTGCCAGGGCTCGAGTTTCCCCTTCTGCCTAAGATAGTTTCTTTCCAAACAAAATCTCTCTCATTCTGGAGAAACAATTGTATACTTTATTCTGTTGTCATTTAGGTTACTTTCATTCAGAAGAAATGGTTGATTTGAAATTATATGCATTTCACACCCTTTCCTTTTGCGTATGGCAGAATTGCAGATTTGCCTTTAGTTATTAATTATGCAGCTCAAGTGTACGATTGCATACAGAGCTGCTTATGTTAGATAAAGCTGTAAACAGAAAAGCAGTTTAATCCTTTTTTTTTTGGTTAGTTTTGCTAAAGCCCATTCGTGCAACAGCATGTGAGATCAAAAGTAGGGTTGGGTATCTTACAATGTCTAAGAGAAACATCGCCGCTAGACGATGACATTGTCTCTAGGGTGGGGCAGAGTGTATGCGATTGTTCTATTGTATTATCAATTCATAAAAAAATTATTATTTGACGTTTGTCTGCATGGTCTTTGTTTTACCAATAACAAAAACACAACTTAAATAAATATAAGTTACAGAGAAATTACCACAAGTTAATCATTTTGTCGTGAACTGACAGAGGGATCTGTGACATTTCAATAGCGTCAACAATTTTGGTTTGCAAAAAAGGAATACTTTCACCTATCTGGCCATACTTTGGCTCTAGATCAAATGAAAGAGGACAGCCCCAACACATGTCTGAAGTGGTTTGGGAAATTGAAGCACGTCATCTTGGAGCAGATCAAAGGCAAATATCAATAACGTGGTATGTGATAGTGCTCCATCAGAACGTGTGTACAGTGGGTAATGCTATTACTCCTCTTTGCGCTTATTAAAGTCAGGAAGTGTAAAAACGTTAGTATTTCTGTCCAGAAACCCAGGAGGATCGTCGATGCCGACTAAGCATCGCAATGCCTATCTGCCATTGTCGATGGATGATGGCATCGTCTATCTACCCAACTCTGATCAAATGCTTTTAATGTTTGTTTTAGTTGTAGCTCAAAGCACTACTTAGGTCTGTGCATTACATGACAAAACAGTTCAAATCTAGAGCTTTCTAACTTATTTATATGTATTTTCCAAATCATTAAGCAATTTGGACCACCATATTCAAGAATAAATAATTTGTTTTAATGTTGTGAAAGAACTAAAAACAACATCAACTTGCTAACTTTGCTATTAAATCACAATTTAAATTAATACATATGTTAAATAATTTTTCACATGACTGATGAAATAAAGGAAGGTTACAATCTATTGAAGGATGTGACAATAGATATATGGTCAGCAGAATGTGTTTTCTTCAAGTTGTGATAAATCTGCCTTGCTTTCATTTTGTGGCACCTGGCTTGAGATTTAAGCAAGTTTTCAGTTCTTGACTTTATTTAACTGTTATCATGAATATTTAAATGTACAATTATGTGTTTTTTCATCTACAGGTTGGTGACTACCTCATGATGAACTGCGTTTGTGACAAGACCCCACCCATTTTTATTGTGTAGAGGAAGTTGCCTCTTCAACATGTCCTCACACTCTCAGCCTCAGAGCAGGAGGGCTATGGACACCCGACACCTTGCCAGTCCTGCCAGCCTTCCTCTGCAGCTGAGAACCCACACGGTACTGCCCATTCTGACCTTAATACAACCTATTTTCATTATTTTATTTATTCATTTATAATATTTTTTCCACTTTAGTTAATGTAACTGGAAAGGTCTTTTATTTATTTGTGCTTGAGATTGCTCTTAACGGTAACCTTGGCTGGAGAACAACTAAATTGCAACTCAGAAGTGATCCAGAAGAAATTTTCCCATTGTAATGATTTTAAAGCTGAATCTGTTTGACTACTAAAATATAAACACAAGTGCAAAATAAATGATGAAATACCAAGTTCTTTTATACATGATCATCTGGTTTTAAGGTGGAAGAGTTCATTTGCGTCTTATTTCAGGATGTTGGTGGACTGGTGGATTACCACCCACATGCCCGGGACTATAGTTCGCATCTGGCTCATGGATCTCTGTCTCAGCCTCATCGCCGCAGACCATCTCTACTGTCTGAATTCCAACCAGGCAGTGAAAGGTAGAAACCATGGATGCATGCAAGCAAACATGCATGCTTGTGAGCCTTGCAATACTGTCAAGCTTTCAGGGCATTAGCCAGGACCTTCATCAAACATGATTCATATTAATGTCTGGACTGAGACTTGTGTCAGTTTTATTCTGTTTGCTCTCCTCTTGCAGGAAGCGCTCTTATGCAATAGGCAAGGCAAGTTTATTTTTATAGAAAGTTTTGTACACAGGGTAACTTAAATGCATTACATTAAAAAAACACATTTTTTTTACATTTAAAAGACATTTAATGAAGCTGCAATTGTAACTTTAGTGGTTGTTTTTCCATTTCCGCTTGTTGATATCCAGGGATGCACTGAAATGACAATTTGTGGCCGAAGCTGAATAATAATTAAAATACTTTGTCGAATACAGACTAGTTGCAGAAGAGTTATCAAATATGGATGTTGAGTTTTTCATAGATTTTTAATTTTTTTTTTAATATTGCATAAATACCAAAAAAATTTATTTTGTTTGTTTCTATCATATCAAAACGATCTATAAATAGATATATAAAATAGATTAATAGATCAAATTTATTCCAACACTAGAAACAAACAAAAGAAAACGTTTTTTTAATCAGAGGTCAGGAACCTATGGCTCGCAAACCAGATGCCGCTCACCAACAAACCTTTAATAAAAATATTATTGCTAATTGTATTTTAATCCACTCTCTCCTATTGGCCATATTCATGGTTATGGGTGGCTGGCACCAATCATGGCTCTCCTCATGAACAACACCAATTTTTCGTTGGATAATGCTTACACAGGTCATTGTGAGGTCAGCAAGTAATCTTCCCTCCTTGTCATCCCATAGTCAGCTAACTACAAAAACCATGTTATTGAAGAAATAAAAGATGAGCAGTGTTATTGATGTGATGTACCAGTTGATTGTCGAATCTTGGATCACTATTCCTGTTATGTAACACACACTGCAGCATATGTGTAGTTCTGTACAGAAAATGTTTGGTTTTAAGTCTTTTGGTCTCACATCTATAAATGTAAAGACCAACCTACAATCATGTTTAATGGATGAAAGTCTCAATGCCTGCATGAAGTTTAGCCTCACTACATACCAACCATACATTAGACATAAGCAAAACCGTGCAGCACCAGAAGTTGGATTAATAATAAGTACTAATACATACTACAAGTCATCATTGGCTGGCAGCAGCATAACAATTTTATTAAAGATAATAATAAGATATATTGTAATTAAAAAGTGTCGATCTTACACAAAATGCACACATTTACTTTGATTTAGTTTTGAATATATCGTTTGGCTCTCATGGAATTACATTTTAAAATATGCGATGCCTATGGCTCTCTTTGTGGCAAAAAATGTTTCTGATCCCTGACCTAACTACACAACATAATTCAAGGTCTGGACACGTTCGTCAATAACATTACTTTAGCTTCAAAATAAAAGAAAGAAAACCATGACCTCTTAAAAAATGGTTTTACACAGACAGACATTTACTGTCATTGTCAAGCCACAAATAAAGAAATCTGAAAAAATGCTTTCCAACAAAAAATTCACTGAAAGAAAAATACTGCCATCTCGGGAGTGTGTAATGTACCCGGGGTTCAATGTACTCCCCAAGCCTCAGAAACACTAAATGGCTAACCATCTAAAGTCATCAACTCCATTACTTTTTTTGTAATTCTGTTTTTTTAGGCTCTTTTATTTGCAAACATTTTCCATTTTTGCAGACGTCAACCCTGGGTGTGCTGTTAGCTTTTCTTTTAGCTGCCCCGGCAGTCTCTCTCATTCATTGTGCTGTTCTGGGTTTTAGCTCTTACATTACAATATTAATTTAATGCTGCTAAAGGTTTTAGAAGATGCACCCCCTGTAGTTTAGTTCATACAAGTTGCAATTTTTTATCGCTCTCTGTCACTTTAAAATAATTCTACACTGATGTCATTTTAAAGAAGGCATTAGATCATTGAGGCACATTGGTTAACCAATTGGTGTTGCTATTCTGCCTTACTATTCTGCTTCCTGCTCTGCTACTGATCGGACGTAGAATTATTTTTTTATGTTGCTAACTAAAACAAATCTATTTCAGTTTGACAGACACACTAACAATATCACCAGCAAGATGTTTATGCATGCCATATCTCAAACACCAAGCATCGCTGCTGGCACTAGCTAGTGCTGATATTGCACCTATAACAGTCAAGAAGAAATCTGGCAGACAAAAAAACACCCTGGAGAACGTCAACAAAAGTTCATAGTATGAAAAGACTTTGCGGTAAGGTTGAAAGAAGGTGGAGAAAATCAAAACTAGTCACCCTCTAAGACCTTTATAAAGAGAGGGTGCTAACACTTTAGTCACGTTTAAATCCAGACTAAAGACACACCTGTTTAGTTGCACTTTTGTCGACTGAGCACCAACAGCTATTTTATCTCTACAATATCTTAATCTTTGTCTTAATTTTCAGTTTTTAATCATCACATGTGACTTGTTTAATACTTGATTTTATTAAATAGACTTTTTTTATTCTTTGTTTCCACTGTAAAGCAGTTTGAATTTCCCTGTGTATGAAATATATGATACCAAAAACTTGCCTTGGCCTGCCTTACTTGAATTCTCTCACTGAAGGCCAAATGTATTTGGCGGCTGAATATTTGGTGCATCCCTAGTGATATCGTTTTTTCTTTTCTTTTTTTTGTTGGCACTAATAATCCAAAGTTTCACATTAGAATGGTCACGAGTTGAATCGTGGCAAGAATATTTTAGGTAGGTTTACATATGGTTCCCTCCCAGTCCTCAAGTATGCATCCGTAGGTTTACTTGTTCACAAATGTAATTTAGCACAGATTATTCGGATAGATTTGTTTTGATCTTTATTCGTAATTAGAAGTAAGGTGCATTAAGGTCCCATTGCTCAATTAAGATTTTTTTTATCTTTTCGATAATATAATACAATAAAAATAGTTTCAGTGAAATTATCATCAGTACTTCAATGGTCTTCCCCAACAACTAATTTCTGTGATAAAGTGTGTTTTAAGTCTCGATGGTGCAAAAATTAGATAAATGTGACCTGGCTGAGGTTGCTTTCCAAAAAATCTGATTGGTGTCAGATATAGAACAACATACGAAAGCAACCTTGTTTGCATTTAAAGTACAAGTCATATGTGAGCTCTTTAGACTGTCATAGACTAACTATGACTTTCAAAACTGACCACGATATATACAAATGTATATGTTTCGCTGGTTTACAGCTAATCACATTTTAGCAAAAAAGTGAATTGGGTCACATTCTAATGCAGTTTGAAGATCACCTCCATTTAAGGTGATCTTCAAACTGCATTAGAATGTGACCCAATTCACTTTTTTGCTAAAATGTGATTAGCTGTAAACCAGCAAAACATATACATTTGTATATATTGTGGTCAGTTTTGAAAGTCAAATGTGGATAAAGATCATATGTGCAGAAATAACTCCAACAAGGGTAAAGTGCACAGCCAAATTGATGGAATGTAACCTGTTGAAACTGTTGTGCAAGTGTTTAAGTAGACATTGAAGAGAGGGGCCAGAGCATGGCTAATGTTCAAGGGCGAATTTTCTTTACAAAAGCTCAAAGCACGCATGATCTGTCCTCAATTTAGAATCAGGTCAGAGGCCAGTTAAAGCTCTCTGTGGTGTGTGGATGACTGTATATGACAGATCCTGCCTGCAGAGCAGATTATCTTTGCTGTCACAGAAAGAGAGTGAAAACATGCATGAAAGCTCTCATGTGATGAGATTACACAAGTGCCAAGAACCTACTAAAATAAAGTATTTTACCAATAGTTTTAACCATGGTTTTGATGTTTTTTGGCTGCTTACATTTCATTATTAATTTATGTTGGTTCTTAATTTCATATGCTCGGAGAAAATCAGTTTGAGTTGCTTTTTTCTGTTGTTTAAATTATGTTTAACTTAAAGTGATATTTAATTACGTCAATAGTCACTTTTCCAGATGTAGTTCCAGATCAGCTATGCTTCATTTCTCCTCTGATCCCATTTTGAAATATTGGGAAATAATTGTGAAGGTTTGTGACCTTCTGCTTCATGGGCACTCATAGTAAACAGGTTTTCAAACCTTAAAAATGATTTAACATCTACACCATAAAAACAGTTATATTACGTTACAGGAACCCTTATTGATCACATAAGAAACGTATTAAATACTTAAATCCAAATTATGTTCATCTCGCCTTCTCTGTTAGAAAGCTCATACTTGCTTAGCGCTCATTTATGTCTTGGCTTTAAGCAACTGAAATCTACATACGTGGAATGGACATTGAGATGTAAATGTGCACACAATATAAATTTGTCAGCTTTCTGACAGAGAAGACAAGGAGACGATGTTGTTGATTTAAGTTTTTAATTAGTTACTTTTGAGATCAGAAAGTGTTGCCATCTCAGGATGCTGTTGGTATTTGTCTTTCAAAGAATCAAGATGCTTTTCATTTCATTGGGAAATTGCTGAAAAGTGAAAAGGGCCATGGGTATTGACTGTAGGTGTGTTGTATGTCCCAAATCACTGGCTGAAGCACAGGAATGCAAGTGTGTGTTAGTGTGAGGTTTATTGAGAGCTTTTAGGGTTATTGATTTCATGTGTAATATGTAGTCTGAGCTAAAGAAAGGCATGGAACGTAATAAAATAAAGTACTTGCTGGCTTGTTTGTGTCTTAGCCTGAAACAAACATGTTGGTTAGTTTTAAATAAAGTCCTGTTTCTTTTTTTTTTTATTATTAATTGTAGTTGTCTCATCCTGGTGGAATTGGTGACACAATTAGTTGATAAAAATCTTAAGGATTTTGCCTTAAGAGGCCTTTTAAATTGAGTGCAGAATAGTGATGGCAAGTTCGGATCATTTCTCTGGCTCGGATCTTTGAGTCCCGTTCAGCAAAATGAACGAATCTTTTTTCGAGTCATTTCTTTCATTCTAGTAAAATGCCAATAAAATGTTGTGTGTTTCTTCCCTAACACATTTAGTATATACACAGTTGCAGTTTGAGGCGGAAACCAGCAAGATTCGTTCTTTCCCAGAGTCCTCTGGCTCCTTTCATTCTTCTGTCACGTGACGCTCTCTAATATTAACCAAATGCAGTTTGAGCCGGAAACCTACAAGATTAATTCTTTCCCCGAGTCCTCCGGTTCCTTTCGTTCTTCTGTCACGTGACGCTCCATAATATTAACCAAATGCAGTTTGAGCTGGAAACAGAAAAGATTCGTTCTTTCCCCGAGTCCTCCGGCTCCTTTCGTTCTTCTGTCACGTGATGCTCCATAATATTAACCAAATGCCGTTTGAGCCGGAAACAGAAAAGATTCGTTCTTTTCCCGAGTCCTCCGGGTCCTTTAGTTCTCTTGTCATTAACGATGAGCATATTACGCTCGGAAAACTAGAAGAATATTGCGCGTGCGCCACTGAACGAATCCCTCTCCGACACGATTCGTTCCTACAAATCACATTAAAGCGGCGTTTAAAAAGAACTAATCGTTCATGAAAGACACATCCCTAGTGCAGAATATACAAACAAAAAAATAGGCTATAACTTTTCTGGACTGCATTGATGCAGTTGAGAAGAAGGTAGGCATTAGAAGATTTACAGTCATTTTGAAATTACTTAATGACATGGAGGGGGCATATATTTGGAACAATGTCTGTATGCAATAAATGTGGGGTAACGTCGATTCGCACCTTTTGAATTAGCAGATTGGTCCCTCATTTATTGTGGGAGATACATTCTAAGAATAATCCAAATTAGACAAAATACGCAAAGTAGTGAACTTTATTTTTAAATTTTTTTATTGTAGATGCTTTATGGCAGGAAAAAAAACTCAATGTACATGACAGCGATTGATTGACATTAGGACACAGATCACAGAGCTCTCTCTCACCCTTCACTTACTTGCACCAACAAGTGATTTACGTCTGACTCCTTCACATTTCAGATTCACATGGATATCTATGATTTATTTTTGTAAATTGGTCACTGGAAAGGATTGTCTTCAACGACTCCAACTGTAAATAATAATTCATATTTCCCTAAAGATTTTTCAATGAGTTATTGTGTCTGATACAAATGTTTTTTCTTTTTTTGCAATGTCAGAATTAACTTTCAATGCCAATTTATCTGGACACTGACTCCCTAAAAGTCTTGATTAGGCTTGAAACGAGAATCATTATATTTATTTGTGTGTATATAATGTGTTTGAGTGACAGTCTAGAGCTTCCTTTTCGATTTGTTTTATCCCACACACACTATCCAGCTTCATCAAGGTCAGTCTTCTTCTCACTCTCGTATGAAAAGACTCACTCCAGTAACAAGTAAAGCATGGCACTGTTGCTTCCAGCACTCATCCATTGCCATAGCTACGTTAAACTTTGGTCCCTGGCAGTCTGGAATTAAGCACTGGTTTGTGAAATAATTGCAGTGATTGTGATCTGTCTTTAACCGGTCTAAATAGGTCAGTAACTAAATATTTGTGTTACTGAGTGTTAACGACCATTGTCCCTCTGGAGCCCAAATTGCGATTCCCAGTCCTCAAGCGGATTCTATTAAGAATGAAAGGAGAATACAGACCAAGTTTTATACTCCATATAAAAAGATAGAATTGTTTGTTATTTGAAATGTGAGAATCTGTTTTTAGTTTATGTACTATACTCACTTTGGATATTTAGTTTAATTAAATGTAATCCAGATAACGTTAATAAAGATTCAGCATGACAGATTCATGTACATTTTTGAAGTCACAGTTCAATGTGTGAATAAACACTTTGTTTGTACCCATTCTCACAAGTCTCTATTCAGGATCTTCATGATAATAGTTTTTTTCTTCTTTGTTTCCTTGTAGAGGTCAAGAGCCCCACATCCGATATGAACACATATACCTGCCAGATCCCAGCAGCCAATCTGAAGAGGTGTACTCGGAGATGAAGCGTCCTCGCTTAGAAATTGGGACGGAGTCTCTTATTCGCCACTCAGCCCATCGCCAGCCCCTCTCTGTGAGTGGAGCTGAAGACATAGGAAAGGTTAGAAGATGTGCAGTTCAATGGGTGATTGCTAAATCCAGAGTTTAGGTTGATTTTGTACATATTTAGGGTTAGAAAATTTCCTTTGTGTATATTTCTAATCACATTCTTGTACGACTAAATGATCAGTAAATTCACAAGGGAAAAGTTACATTCATGATAATGTGGCACTAATGGCAGTTTTCCCCTTCTTTGGTTTGTATCAGTACAAATCGATTCTGCATGATTTTTCCAGTGTTCTGTACCCAATGGAAATACTTGTTTTTTGTAACAATTGAGATGAAGTTCCACAAAGCACAAAGTTCATATCATGTCTTTAAGATCTGTCATCATCTAAGGGTAAAAGTTTTGGGTCAGCTATGATGTTTTGTCATTTATTTTAATAGAAGTACCATTAAGCATAAAATTTTACCTACATGCCCCTTTACTTTAGTCAAATTAAGGCACTTACAGTGAAACCTCAATATGATGAAATTGGATTGACAGTTTGAAACTTTCAATATCAGACATTGGTCGTATAACGTGTTATTCTCAATTAACTGTTCAGTGATGACGTGCATTTAACCTCCCTCAAGGAACACATAACAACCATGTGTTTAATAGTGAATTTTATGGCAACAGGTATTGTTCATTTGGTTCCAAACAATGACATAAGAGGATATTTTTCCTAAGGCCAGCGCTTTGGGATTATTGTGAGATTAGACATTAAAGGATGTTACATGGATTAATTCTAGTGCCGAGAAGTGCAACAATGAGACTTTTCAGCATATTATCTCTTAGTCCATATTTATTGGCCTCATAAATCAGCTCCTCTGTTTCCATTGCTCTGTGTTTAATTACCCTCACCAGCACCACCATTAACCACCACACAAACCTTGCTAGGAACAGGCTTGAGTAGTTCCTGTTAGCACTGAGTGTCTTGAAGATAACATCTTTGAGTTATGTCGGGAATCGTCACCAACTCTGCAAATGGGGCTTTTTTTGTGAGGTTGCCAGGGCATGATTGTGTGTGCGGTGTAACGTTAAACGGCACAGTCAGATGTTTGGAATAGCTTGACAGCATCTGAGGAACACTCTTTTCTAGGTCAGGGGCTATATGAAAGGTGGGTGGTTGGGTTTTTGGAGATGGAGTTTATGCAGACTTATCACAGCACATCACCGTCTCTAGCTGTGAGGAACCATTACTGGTGCTTGAGATTTCTAGCTGTTTGCAGGCTCGGTCAGGTGTGTATCACAGCCAGGTATTTAGTGAATGCTAGCAAGGGTGGCTCCAAAGCTGTCCGTTTTTTGTAGCGTTGAACATGCATATGAGTTTGAAATAGTTGAGAAATGAAAATAGAATTTTCCAATAAACCAACATTTCTTTGCAAATAATTACCTGAAATTTTGTTCTAATAGTTTATTCATGTTCACATATCTGATAATGGCATAGAAACCTGTTTGAGTTAGAAAGTTTTGACAAAATTCAAATATTGCCGGTTCCTCATGAAATTGTTTATTCGATTCATGGAATTGATGCATATCCGATATATAAAATAAAACATTTTCAGGTAATGTGAAGAAGTACGACAGGAAGCAGGACAGCTTCCGATTGTTTTCCTGGTGTCAATTTTAGCTTTTACACCACATTTTCAGCAAGACATGGCTGTTGCATGGTTTGGGAGATATCAACATTTTAATTCAGCTCTCAGTTAGTCTGGAACACAAACCTCAAATCTAGTCTGTTTGTTTGTCACTGGCTCCTAAAAATTGCACATTTCAGTGCGATTGAAAACTATTGAATTGGAGTATGCATTTCTATTTAATTTACAGTCGTGAACTTGACTTGCTCTGCTGCATCTTGTGTTTAAAAGTATTTGTTAATGCTGTAAAGGACAGCTGGGCTGCCCATGTGTCTTAGTTTGATTGCTTGTGTTTGCTATGGGTTTAAGATAATTGAGATCTCATCTCTTGCGTGTGTCTTGATGAAAGTGGCAGAATCATTACACAACCTATGTGTTGAGGTCAGTGTGATCACACTACCCATAAAGCCCTATCATAACCAGTTGCTATAACTTCCCCTGAAGCGTTGTCTATTTTTAACAGCCATAACAGTATGTGGCTTACAGGGAGAGCTGTGTTTGTGTGCTTGGAAGTCAATGTGCTATTGTAATTAATTAGTAATGGAGCTGACCTAGATGTGTCGGTTGAGTGGTCGAGGGTGTTTAGATGAGGATCTGTGTATGTTTGGGTTAGACAGGCAGCGGGACATTTGAAAGGACGCTCAAGTTGAAGTGGATTGAGGAAGAGCTTTGCCTCTTTCTAAGAGCTGTCACACTCGATGACACTCATGAAAGTGAGCGAGTGGAAGGGAAAGCTCAGAAAGAAGAGTCACTCTCATGCACTATGCACACTTTAATGAGTTTTATATTGTGTATGCTGTCTGCTGTGTAGAATTGACAGCTTCATGTGCAAAATGTTTGTATCAGATGAGCCACTTCATCACGAGAGCACCTGACACACATAGTTAAGATTTTTCTTTTACGGATTGTGAGAGGCAGTGGAACACTGGCATCTACATTTTGCCAAAATGGCATAAAAAGCTGAATTTGGGCTTTTGAAAAGTTTTAGAAATTAAAAATGCAGTGCAAATTTTTCTCAGTCAAATTTTACTCTGTCAAAGTGGATATTCTCATGATCATACACAGCCCAATTGTAAACAAAATATTTGGGCTTTTGATGAGTATTTCTTAAACGTGCCATGTCATAACATGACTTTTCTGACATTCCTGGCATGTTGACGTGTTTTTTCCTTCATAAAAAACATGCCTCAAGTATTATTCAGATTAGTTCACACGTTTGAGCAATCTTTTATTCCTTTTTTCTGAGCTGAAAATGTCTCGTTTTCCTTATCCCCTCCTTTTTCAATATCACTGACCAATCCCCACCCACTTGTAAATCAAATTAATTTCTAGTACAGCCCTTCTCTATGACTAACAGGAGATGTGGTTTGACCCTGAAGTGTGGCAGCAGCAGACAGGTGCTGGATAAACAATGTCAGAAGTGCATTTCGGATGTCTGGATGTCTTTTTTTTTTTTTTTTTTTGTCTGCCCTTTTTATGACTAGACTGGCCCTGTCACTGGGTGCTTTTCCACCTTTCCCATGTTCATTGATTTGGAGGTCCACACACTAAGTTTTAATACATTATATATTTAATACTCTAGGCTTAAATACATTAATACAATATGCAATTTTTAACTCTTCATACATCATTGCGGGCGCACACTACATGGCTTTTGTAACCTATAAGGAAATCTGGTTTCAGCACATACAGAGACTCTTTGCATTTTATCTTCCCTAAAATTCTAAATATACACACAATACAACAGTCAATCATTTAGAATGCACACTACAGGGATGTTACTAATGTTACACGCTATTGTGCAAAGCTTGCGCATCAAAAATGTAAAACTGAACATAGAAATGTAATAGAGAAATGTAATAAATGTGTAGAGTAAGCCCATTCTGGTTTACACATATAATGTGCTGTTATATCACGCATAGCCGTTGTCTTTTGATTTATGTTTTTTGATGTTTTCTGCCTCAGTTCTGTAGTTCTGCACATGCACTTTTAACATGATCACATCCATAAAATCAAGAAAGAAGACCTCAAGACAGGGAACTTGATGTTACAGCAGTTTGACAATAAACCGTAAACTACAATGAGTAAGTATTTGCCATACAGACACGCCCTGCTTTAGCTGCTACAGCTGTGGATCATTTTAGCATTCTGATTCAAGGCCATAGTTCAATTAAGCTGGTTTTGTTTATATGAGCTGTGATGAATCATAAATGAGCATCAGGGCTCATCTACAGGTACACCCCATTTACTAACTCCGCTACATTTGAAAAACGTTTTAAATATCCACTTTATTAATGTCTCTACAATAACAGAACATGAAAGGGAAAAAATATATTAAACCTTTTAAAGAGCCAGAATTGTTTTTCTGAAATGTTGATTATTGGTGTTTTGTTGTGTCAAACAACAGGATAACATCAATGAAATGTCATAAATGCTTTAATTTGTTATAATTAGCATTTATTTCTACCAAAATTTTCAACGATTCCAAAATAATTTGTTTTGCAACTCATTCATAGAAAACTCCTAATTTATCTGATACATTCTGCAGCGATTGGTAGTTTGAGTCTAGTCTGCTGATATTGGATACAGCGTCTAGTGCTTCAAGAACCTATCACTATTACTAAATTTGAATTTTTTATTATTAAACATTATTGTTTTTGCGGTAACCTATAACTGACCAACAGTAATACTAGACTCAACAATCTGCTGCCACTGATGAAATAATGGTAATTATTGGTAATACTAGAATCAGTGCAGTCACTCTCCATGATCTGAGTTACAATATTGTTCCTGCACAAGTATAGATAAAATACTATACACGGTAATAATTTATTGTAGCTTATATATAGTTTTATTGTTTATGGCCAAAAAATTAAATATTAGCACAATTTCATTAATTGCACACCTCTATCTAAGGCTATGTTTAGACTGCAGCCTGCTGTGACCCAAATCCAATTTTTCCCCCGTGTAAGATCTGTATCTGATATTTTCAGGACAGTCTGAACAGCTCAATTCCCAAGTTTTCAAATCCGATCCAGGTCACTTTTATATGTGGTCCTGAATCTGATGCATATCCGATTGTTGCCATGCAAGCTCAGTCTCAACAGCCAGGCCACATATATCTAGGTTATGAGTTATTGAGCCAAACTTAAACACAGTTTCTCACAGAACCGTGTTGCTGTAAAAGACGCTACGGTAAAGAGCCCAAAGGTACTTCAGTATAAAATTAGTTTGGCCACAACAAGATTTGTCATGAACTGTAAAATCAATGTACGATATTACAAGTTTAAGATTAATTTTTCTCCGATCTTGTTCATTAGACATATCACACAGTACTTTCTGCAAATGAATTGGCAGCATACGAAAAACAATTACATTTTGTTTCCTGGCTACTGACAGAGTGGCTGACTGATCAGCTCACAGTTGAGAGCTCTGCATTTCAAAGGAATGTCAAACTCTACACCCTTTTAGTACGCACACGCACACACACACACACACACACACACACACACACACACACACACACACACACACACGAGCCTTTGTTTGTGCCCTGTAAGAGAAGTCTCTGTCTGGTTGGGTGTGTGTGTGTTGGCACTAGGTTCTGATTGTGTGAAGGTTGCTGCAGTGCAGATCCATGTGTGAGCACTCAGGTTTACGCTTGCATAAAGCAGCTGCTGGTTTTTATGTCATATACACAACACTGATTCTTGGCAGTTCTCTTTACTGAGATTTAGCAGAATCAGAAAGCTTGTCCTTGAAAATAATTGTGCTGGAGTTAACTACGCGCTTTTCATTCTTTACTCTGTCTAGGTTTGAGGGTGTGTAAATTGGCTTTGCGTTCTAAAGTGACTCTGTTAAATCCTCTTTCAAGTGTTAAATCCTGCCTGAAGTTTGAAATGCCTCGAGGAATGTGTTTTTGAATCTGTTCTCTGTGAGTCTGAGATTTACTCTCAGCGATATAATAATTATAGTGTCCTATAATGTTTGATTTTAATTGCAAGTTTATGTGATAGACATTTGATTTATGTGTATTATTGTTTGTGATATTTGCCACAGTCTATTTTATGTAATTTCCAGAAATGTTCCATCAGGGATGTTCATCGAGGGCTGTTCAGAGACCAGGATTAGTTATGTTGTGTAACATTGGATCATGTGATCAAATGAACCCACAGGAGCTTTACCGCACTTTAAACTAGCTGGTTTTCCAATACAGTTTCCACTAGCACTGTGTTGTAACCCTTTTTTCTTCATGGTTTCAGACATAGAGAACAAGAAGCACATTGTATCTATATCCAAGTAGATTTTTTTTATTTTTTAATTAGTGCTTGCCAAGGCATGCATCAGTGTTTATGTTGTACATTTGTTCTTTGAACATTGAGTCCTCAAATGTGTCTCAAAAGGTGCAGCGTGATTAGAGCAGGACTTTTCAATGCTTTGTTTACATTTCAAACATGGAATAATTTAGTAATGGAAATCTTATATAATGTCGTATAATTAAAGCTGACGTGCAGGACCACAGCCTTCATGGTGCCATCAGGTTTCAGGATTGCAGGTAGACGTGTGGCTCAGTCAAGAACCCTAGCACTGAGGAAGCAGTGCGTCCATGCTTTGTTCATACCGACAGTAGCTTGAACCTGTCGAACGATGAAACTGCCACAATGAAATCACCAGAGTGTCCATCTCAGGATCACTCAGAACATCGAACCAGTTCTGATTGGGGAGCTCAAAGGCCCCCCGGAGGAGTGAAGAAGGAGTGAAGGCCCCCCAAGGACAGGTAGAAAGTGGGACTGCGATGGTCTAGTGTTAGGGGCAGTTTACAGCAGCAGCATGTGTCTTTCTGGGTACAGATGATGAAGTAAGTTTAGAATTGTTATGAGAGGAGATTGCCACACATCGTTCCTTGAGCTTGGATCTTTTGCCCTGTAAGAACCTGACCTGAAGCTCGACATCTGATAATTTGGATTTGAGGACCCTGAGATCAAATGACGCCTGATCTTTGCAATTTGGTGAGGGGCAGTGTGGTGAGGCCATATTATTTTGTAGAGTAATATGTATGTGCTTTATCAATATTGTTTAGGTTATTATTCTTAATTTTAAATCAACAGGAGTTAAACTTTTTAGCTGCACTAAACAATAGACTAAATTAATACTGTTGTTTAATGGCGCACATTCAAAAAGCAGGTTTTGAAGTCAAACTACCTAGGTTTTTAAATAGTTTGTAGGTTTAAGAATACAAGTAGTTTGTTTATTCATTTATAAAAATCTTAATATTGAGGATTTTTTTAATATTCAAAATTATTTGCAGTTTTTTTCTAATAATTTGTTCAATCAGCCTTGAACAGGACCGTCAGTCACAAGGAAAGCTGAAACCGAAACTAAACCTATTTTTCAGTTTAACCTTCTATGGATGGATGGGCCTTAACATGACCATCTGTCACAAGGGAAGCTGAACTGAAAGAGTCAAATTTGTGTATAAGTTGTAGTAATGAGTAAAGTATTTTGTCTAAATAATATTTGAAGCTTTCGTCTAATAATTTGAAAACGATGGTTTGCACTCTTTAAAGCAAAACTAGGCTGTTGTTATTATTTGTGTTACTATTTGAATGTTTTTTTTATTAATGTCTAACTGTTCGACAAAATAAAACCAAGTAGTTGCATTGGTTAGAGTAGTTGTGAAACTGTAATCTTAAGAGAACTAAATCCGAGGAGTTGGTTGTGTGTGATTATAGTAAGTTTAACGATATTTAAAGTAGCTTAAAAAGGCTAGGAGCAACAGAGATGCAACTGAATCATATAATGTTTATAAACCTGCTTAGATAGCAGATAGCGCAAAAAGCACAAGAGGTCCGTGTGTTTGTTAACTTTTGCCTGTTAGAGGAAGAAACCGTTTGGGTGTAGGTATTCTTTCTGTTGTTTATATATACACGCTATGTTAGCCTTCTGTTGTTATATAACAAATAACAATTTACAGTACGTTAGCGGAGCAAAGATGTCGACTGACTTGCAGTTTGAGGTTTACCATCAACAGCGGGCAAATGCCGCTATGGCTGAATTTAGCTTTAGCCCCGCGAGCTAAGCACATTTCTATGGTGCCTAGAGTTGTGAAAATCTGAAATGTGTGTTAAGGAAAAAACAAGTGGTTCAGTGTATTAAGAATATTAAAGAAATGTGAGCTTGTTTTAGCTGAGTAGTTGGTGGTGATGCTTGAAGTAGACGTTTGCTTCCATTTCATGAAGAGCAGATAGGCTAGCAGAGCAGACAGCAGGGAGTGGATGTGACAACAGCGGACGTGATGACATAACACATGAGCTTAAAGGTTTTAATCTTGCATACCACAAAAACCCAGTGATGTGTGCCACACAAAACATTGATTAAATCTCTTCTATGTAGATTTGGTTGACTCTTCCTTGTAACCAGGAGATGAAAAATTTACATTTTTCCTGTCCTGAAATATAATAAGTAGCTCAAGTTACAATATTCTGCAGAAAAGACCAATGTGAACATGTTATTTTAGCAACAGTGTTCCTAGGGTTTTGTAATTTAACAGATTAAAACAAGCAGTATAACAGATTCAAAACTACATTTACATTTATTTACATTTATGCATTTGGCAGACGCTTTTGTCCAAAGCAACTTACATTAGGGGAGAGACAATATGCAATTTGTTACACCGTCAAAATCTATCTCAGCTTCTCATAATAGAATTGTATCAACTGATCAATAAACCTAAGCATTGAGGAAGTAGAGGAAGAAAATAAAGACAGAGGAGGGAAAAAAGAAGGTAGTTTTTATTTTATTTTTTATTTTTATTGTAGGTGTTCTCTGAAGAGAAGAATTTTCAGTTGTTTTTTGAAAGCTGTTAGTGTTACTGCTTTCCTGACTGGATCAGGGAGTTTGTTCCACCATCCAGGGACAGTGAAAGAGAACGTTCTGCTGAGAGATCTTCTGCCCTTGTGAGATGCAACCACAAGTCACTGTTCCTTCTCTGAGCGCAGGCTTCTGGAAGGCATGTAGGAGCGTATGAGCTCATGGAGGTAGACAGGGGCTGATCTGGAGATAGTTTTGTGCGTTAGCGATTTAAATTTAACCCGAGCTGCAATGGGGAGCCAATGAAGAGTGATGAAGAGGGGAGTAACATGAGCTCGGTTCCTTGAAGATAAAACGAGCTGCAGAGTTCTGGATCATTTGCAGAGGTTTGAGCGTATTTAATGGAAGTCCTGCTAGGAGAGCGTTGCAGTAGTCCAGACGTGAGAGGACCAGAGCCTGAACCAGGAGTTGAGTTGCATGCTCAGTTAAGAAGGGCCTGATCTTTCGAATGTTGTGCAGTGCAAATCTACACGCTCGAGTTGTCTTTGTGATGTAGGACAGCTGTTCATCCAAAATCACTCCAAGATTTCTGACTGTAGGAGAAGGGGTGACTGTAGAGGATTGCAGCTTGATGGTGAGGTCGTGATGCACAGAGGGATGAGCTGGGATTACCAAAAGTTCCGTCTTGAGCTGTAGGTGATGGTTCTTCATCCAAGTAGAGATGTCGTTCAGGCAGTCAGTTATGCGGGTAGTTACTGACAGGTCATCAGGGGGGAACGACAGATAGAGTTGAGTGTCGTCAGCGTAGCAGTGGTAGGAGAATCCGTGTCTGAGGATGATAGGGCCCAGGGGGGTGGTGTAGATGGAGAAGAGAAGGGGGCCAAGGACTGAACCCTGGGGAACCCCGGTGAACTATAGCTTGTATGTCTCTACACAGGAGCATAGCAGCAGTTCCATTGGAAAGATTGAGCCCATCTCCCCAGTGAGCCCAGCGGCTTTGGAGCCAGATCTGGACCTGGTCCCCTCACGGCTTTCTAAAGAGGAGCTGATTCAGAACATGGACCGCGTAGACAGAGAGATCACAATGGTGGAGCAACAGATCTGCAAACTGCGCAAAAAACAGGTAAGGTCCACCTCAGGGTCTCATATAAAGCTGCACAATTGCAACTCTGAATCGTTTCTGTAATTTTTATGACGTTGCAGATTGAACAGTTTTTAACATTACAGACTTTTTTTCTTTAGTTTTTAAAGAAAATTGTAGTTCATTTAAAACAAGTACAGAGAATAAAAGCTTATATTCAAATCTTTCGATCATCAGTTATGGAAAGCACTTTTAGGAGTCTGATGTTTGAGATGTTAGACCCAGTGAAGTCTATAAAACTTTCTTTTTAATTAGGAGACTTTGTAATACCGTGTCCACATGTTTTGGTGTTTTTGAAAGAGCATTGTGTTTCTGTTTGTTCAAACAAACAATGTTTAATGCATTTCAATTTATCCACATACAATATATAAATGTCTTTAGTAGCCATACGTTTGTAAAGAAATTCTCTCCAAGGTGTAGTTATTTTGAAAATGCTAGGTACAGCATTGATTTTAACTCTACTGGGATCCTGTCAATCATGGAGGCGTATCTTAACCTCCATTTTATTTACTGTCTGAATCGGAAAGCTCTTTTATTTTTAAAAGACATTATCTCTGTTTTCTCTCCATCACTTGAGCTCCAAGTATGAATCCATAATTTGACTAAATGTTTAAGGCTACTGCACATCTTACAACTTCATGATGAATTCAGATATTTTTGGTGAAATTAAAAAATGTTTTGTTTGTTTGAACACAGTGTTAATATAAATAAATATTAATGTAATGCTTTTTTCCCTCTATTTATAGATGCAAATGCTTCTGTAAACAATCTTGCACCTTTGTTGATGTAAATATCTAATCCGAACCAGTTCAAAATAGAAAAAGATTGAAACAAAAAAGAGAAAGTTATGCTGAATAATGCTTGAAGCAGAGATAATGTGTTGGAAGAGCATTATGTCTCTATGTCTATGAGCTTCTTCCTGTAACAATTTCAGTAAAATAAAATTTTATCCAGTGGCTTGTATCTGATTCAAAACACATTTAAGTCGGCCAAATGACCCAGAAATATGCAACATGCACATTCAAACTGATGTTTCATCGAACCAAATCCTGGCATCCAGAGTCAAAAACCCATATGGAAGCTGTCTGGGCCACATTTTAAAAAATTTGTATTGAAAATATCTGATAGAGATCACACAAGGGCAAAAATGCAGTCTGAAATTATCCAGAGAAACAGAAATTTTTAAGTTTATTTTTGAAAGTGAAAAGGCCCAATGAAGAGCCTGCAATTTGAGAAAAAGAAGAAAAAGAAAACACTTTAGCCTTGAGTTGTACTTGACAGATATACTTATCACAACACTTATTCCCCACACAATTAGGCCCTTATCCATAATATGCAGCAACCTACTATGTACTGAAGGAGTAAAATAAGAAGGTCCTTTTTTTGCAATTTAATTTCTTTTGAGCAATTTTAACACGAGACAGATGTTACTAGAGACACTAGCTGCAAGTGTGTGGAGAGGGCCTACAAGGGAAGCTTTAGTGTTGCTTCTGATCTACAGTGCAGTCAGTTCTTATGTAATCACTATGTTAGGTTTGTGTGTGTTGAGAGAGGATTATTTAGTGGTTATTGCCCCAGCAGGCCACAGAGCTACAAAAACACTTCCTCGGTTTCCTTTCAATCTCCTTCCTTCCTTTATTCTCTTTTGGAGCTCCTTTTTTAACTTTTTGGTCTGCCTTTAGCAGGAATACGGCAGTGTAATTATAGATCACAATTTTTTACTGATATACAGTTTCATTTGAATATTTGAATTTGTTATTTGGAGAGAAGCAAGAGCAATATCAGATTACAGCAAGGGCTACTGAAGGAATGGTTTATTTATTTTGGTGAGCAAACTTTAAGAGCATCTTGTGCTGATTCTTAAAAGGGCTGGAAAAAGCTTCATGACAATCCTGTCAGATTATTAAATCTGTCTAGTTGAGTTTATCTTTTCCAATATTAATCATGCTAATAGTATAGGATTTAAAAACGGATCATATTATGGCAATTGGAATATTGAAAAGGTTGTGTTATTACCGTGCCATCTTTTACAAAGTTTGTTCAGAGTTAAAAAAAGGAGGACTTATTTTTAAATTCACTGTTCTAGGTCTTAAATAATTTTTCACAGTTTTTTCTCCTGATTTCCATGTAAAGCTCATCTGATATGTGTTTTTGTTGTTGATTGGGGTTGCTAGAGATATAAGAAAAAGTATAAATGATGGCTAGGGTTGCCTAATATTGATATAAGGCTTGTAATTGTTAGAATATGTGCATAAATACTTTAAAATGTTAGTCATAGTTAGGGTTGGCAAATAGTTAAATAAATCATAATTGTTAAAATATGTAAATGTCATTGTAAGAGTTCCCAGAGATTGAGAAAATGTGCTAAAATGCTCAAAAGCATTAAAATAACTGGAGTTGCCAAAAATTGAGGAAATTTTTCTAAATGTTAGACAGTTAGTGTTGCAAGAGTTTGAGAAATGGTTATAAACTTGAACTCTATAAAAGGCTTGATTGCGGTTGTCAGAGTTTGAAAAAACTGCTCAAAAAATACATTTCTAGTATTTGAAACAGTTTATTATTTTAAAAAACATTTAGTATGGGTCTTAAGTTGGTTTCTTAACGATCCTATAAAGTCTATAAAGATTTTATTTAATTAAACCTAGAGAAACCCTTCTTTAGCCAACTGTGCTTCTCCGCATTTATCTTGGACTACATTATTGCATCAGGTTTTCAGAGTATCAGACTTGGGTTATGTTTGGCTGTATGTGCTTGTCACACAGGTTTTTTTTAGATAACATCATCATTTTATTGATCAGTCGCTGTATTTTGGCATTTTATATTTATATTTGCAATTTATGGAATATATCTGTTTTTTAGCAACAACTAGAGGAAGAGGCTGCAAAACCTCAAGAGCCAGAACGCAGCATCTCGCCTCCCCCGAGTGAAGCAAAGCACCGCAGTCTCGTCCAGATCATCTATGATGAAAACAGGGTGATGATTAATTCTCCAGTTGTTTTACACATCTATGTATTTTACACTGTATATTCTAAAAATGTCTGTAAATGTATCGAAAATTTACAAGACTTTAAAAAATGTATATCTTAAAAAGTTAAACATTTCTTTCATTACTTCTGTGTGACGTCAACTTCCGTCTGATTGGTTGGGAATGTCATGTGAGGCTGTGGACCAATCGGGCTGAGAAACAAATTGTTAAACTTGTTTAAATGGAAAAATTGTAAAGTCTTAAATAGGCAAAATTAAAATCATCTTAGCATGTTCAACATTTGTCAGCAAAAATGTGTTACCTTTAACACACACACAAAAAAAACACTCGTTCTGCACACAACTCCCACCCACCAACACTGATGTGTGCATCCATGGAGTCGAACTGATGGGACATCAATGTCAACATGGCTAATCAGGTTGAATGTACACATTCAACACATTCAAAATGTAGCCTGTTATTGTTCACCAAAATCGATGTTTCTGAATAGTAAATATTTCTTTTTAGTAATGAGAACACTGTTAATCACGTCATCGACTTTTAAAATTTAATTGAGAAGAGGACCTCTCTTTCAATCTCTTGACAGAAGTAATCTCTTTTTAAACTTTATTGTACAAAAACTTTGCAAGCAAAGGCTCTTACATCTACCAATAATACATATGACCAGTATTTAACATTTTATTAAAAAACAAATTTTTACTTTTAACAACGCTTAAATAAAGGAAAAACAATTCTGTGAACTGTTACGCCCCTTGACCTTTAGATTAATTTTAGCTCAGGGAGCACATTGAGGAAAAAAAAAAAGAAGAGAGTGGAGATTACCCAGGATCTGGTGAGAATGGACAAACAACAACGTAAGGAAGGTAAATCACAAATTTATTCAAACATAGGCAAATAAAAGTTTCCAATAACACAAATATACTTTTCTTTCTAAAGAAACAATCAGAAGAACAAAAACTCTAGAATAGACCAAGCATCGAAAAAAACATACCTTTCAGGTTATAAAGCAAATTAAACACACTCAAGTTAAAGAAGCCTTGTAAAGTAAACCACAGAACCATCAACCAACACACATATAACACACTAGATGCTCACAACTGAACTGAACCGCTCCGCCGCGACACAAACTCACACACTCACACAATTCTGCGCACGCACACGCACCCACACACCAAATCCACTAAACGCCCTGGATAAACCCAACCCCAAAAACGTCCCCGCTAAACTAAAAGATTGAAAACAAAGACGTGGACTGTTTACAGGCGCAAAAACAAACAAACGTACGGCAGGGGTGGGGAGTGTGTAATATAAAGCAAAAGAATAAATCAAAACAACACCAAGTAACCTAACGTGCTTTACCACACTGAGAGCAGAGGGATCAAGGGAGCACTGATGAGACGCGCAGAAGCAGCCAGGCTGCAAGGGGAACACTCTCGGGTGGACAGCAATCGTTTGCGTTCGTTAACTGAAGGTGAGCGACTCAGATGCGACGAGCGAACTAACGGAGAGAGAGAACAAAGGTGACGTGTCTGTTTATATATATATCCCGCCCCGCAATTAACGTGATTGGCCCGCAGGACTACACAGATTACTCGCATCCAGTCAACACTCACACAGACGGGTACAAAAACAAACGCGAAAATAGAAATAAACATTAAACAACAACAATACCACAGGGATTGTAACACCCCCCCCCCCCCCCCCCCCCATAAAGATTCAAAGCTATCTACCAAGTATTAACAAAAACACATTGCTTTGATGAAATGCTACTTTCTAGACAGAGCATCTGCAAACACATTCTCTTTGCCCTTCTTATGTTCAATTTGGAGCCAAAAGTCTTGCATAATCAGCGACCATCTCATCAGGCGCTGATTTTGATTCCTCATTTGCATAACAAAAGTCAAAGGATTATGGTCAGTGAACACCAAAACAGGTAAAGAGCTAGAACCCAAATACACTTCGAAAAACTGAAGCGCTAACAGTAAGGCAAGAGTCTCTTTTTCAATGGTGGAATAGTTCATCTGGGCTTTGTTGAATTTCCTGGAAAAATAGGAAATCGGGTGGTCAATTCCATCAGGAGATTCTTGTAGCAAAACAGCACCTGCTCCCACCCCACTAGCATCAACTTCGAGCTTGAATGGGCGAGAGAAGTCAGGGGCTTTAAGTACAGGGTCACAGCACAGAAGAGCCTTCACTGAGTCAAATGCATATTGGCACTCCATAGTCCAGCTGAATTTAGTCCGTGGACTCAATAAAGAAGTTAGTGGGAAAGCGACAGTAGAGAAATTCTTGCAGAACCCTCGGTAGTAACCAGCCATTCCCAGAAAACGACGCAGCTCCCTGTGTGTCTGTGGTTCTGGAAAACTACTAATGGCGGTCACTTTCTCTCCAAGAGGTCTCACCTGACCCCTACCAACAATCTTGCCAAGATGCGAAATGCAAGCTTGTCCAAACTCACATTTAGCAAGATTTAGGTTTAACGAGGCATTGGCCAGCCTTTCAAAAACCTCTCTGAGTGAGGCAAGATGGTCATTCCAATTGTTCGAATAGACCACTAGGTCATCCAAGTATGCGCTGCAGTTCCTAACACCAGACAGATCTACATTGATGAGTCGTTGGAATGTAGCAGGTGCATTGCGCATGCCGAATGCCATCACGGAGTACTGAAGGAAGGCATCTGGGGTAACAAAGGGGGATATCTCTGATGCACGTGGTGTTAGAGGCACCTGCCAATATCCTTTCAGAAGGTCTAGCTTGCTCACAAACTCTGCCGATCCGACATTGTCCACGCAGTCCTCCATACGTGGCAAAGGAAAACTGTCGGGGACTGTGACAGCATTGACTTTCCTGTAATCTGTACAAAACCGCACAGATCCATCAGCCTTTGGCACGAGAAGACAGGGGGAACTCCAGGGACTGCTGCTGGGAGTGGCGAGTCCATTATCAACCAAGTACTTCACCTCTGCTTTCATCAACTCTCTCTTAGTATGGTTAAGGCGATAGGCATGCTGTTTAATTGGCTTAGCATCACCTACATTGATGTCATGCTGTAAAACTGTTGTGCATGTTGGAACGTCTTGAAACAAATACGGAAAGTCATTAATGATGCCCATCACATCCAATCTAAGGTCTTCCGCAAGGTGAAGTAAGAAGTTTGGAAGATCAGCCAGGATCTCAGAGTTTCGAAGTTTTGCACCACATTGGCCACCATGTCGCAAAACTAGTCCATCATCTGTGACACTGCTCTCTGGTGTCTCAAAACCTTCCTCAGAAGTTGCAACTATGGCAATGGGTTTAACGCTCACTGTTGGCACAGAACTTGGGGTAGAGTCTCTAGCATGAAAAGCTTTTAGCATGTTGATATGGCATACCTGAGTTTTTCGCCGTCTGTCAGGTGTCTCAATAACATAATTGACACCGGAAAGCTTCTTCAATACTTGATAAGGTCCAGAAAAACGAGCTGAAAGGGCAGAACCCATCACTGGCAACAGCACCAAGACCTGCTCTCCTTCTTCAAAGCTGCGTTGCACGGATTTGCGGTCATAGTGGAGCTTCATGTTCTTCTGGGCAGCATGAAAAGAATTCTGAGCCATAGTCCATGCACTATGTAGTCGCTCACGAAACTTGCTGACATAGGTGAGCAAGTTAACATCTGAGTCTTTCTCAGGAGACATCACCAAGCTCTCTTTGAGTATCTTCAACGGTCCACGAAAGGTGTGTCCAAACACTAAGTCAGCTGGACTGAAACCCAGACTTTCTTGGATGGTTTCTCGAGCAGCAAACAACACGAACGGCACTCCTTCATCCCAGTCCTTCTTGGTGTCGAGGCAGTACTTGCGTAACATGGCTTTGAGGGTTTGGTGGAACCTCTCCAATGCTCCCTGGCTCTCAGGATGGTAAGCACTAGAGATATTGTGCGCAATATTCAACGTAACCAAGACTTGTTTGAAAATTTTAGACATAAAATTTGTTCCTTGGTCTGTTTGAATAACTCTTGGCAAACCAAACATAGTAAAAAACTTTATCAATGCTCGAACAATAACAGGAGCTGTGATCTTTCTCAATGGAAACGCTTCTGGAAAACGAGTTGCACGACACATTAAAGTTAACAGAAACTGATTTCCTTGCTTTGTACGTGGCAACAGCCCAACACAGTCTATGATCACATTCTCAAATGGTTCAGCTATTGTGGGAATAGGAATTAATGGAGCTGGAAGAATCACTTGATTTGGTTTACCAGACAGCTGGCATACAGTGCAGGTACGACAATACTGACACACATCTGGCTTTAAACGAGGCCAAAAGAAATTCCTTAGGATCCGACTGTAAGTCTTTCGAATGCCCACATGACCAGCAAGTCCATGGTCATGAGCTAAAGATAAAATCTGAGCCCTAAAACAAGATGGTACTACAATCTGGCAAACAGAATTCCAGCTAGCAGTTTTGTCAACACACCACCTACGCATCAACAACTCTCCCTCCTTAAAGTAAGCAATCTTTTGCTTTTGTGCCTCTTCACTATAAACTATGGAATCAAAGCATGGCTGTAAAGTCACATCTTTAATCTGCTCTGCTATAAAATCTTTTTTCGTAGCAGAAAACTTCAATTTCTGTGGCAGAAATTTAGACTCAATTCGAACTGTTAAATTCCCTGGGAAATTGGTATCATCTTCAGAATAACCAGGCTGCAAAAACGAGTCACAGAGCTCAATAGATCCTCGTCTTCGGGTGACGGCACAAACTGGGAAAAATTGTGAATAAATCGGACTCTCCTCGAAGACAACAGAAAGAGGCTGATCTGCAACTTCGAGCTGAGGGAAAATTTTTCCTCCACACAAATCATTACCAAGCAGTAAATCAATACCCTTCACAGGTAACTCATCACGTACAGCCATCTTAACAGTACCGGTGAATAACTCTGACTCCAAATAAACAGTATGCAGGGGAACCTTCACCAGTCCTAACTCAATACCTTGCACAAATACACTGCACCCTGTATATGACTTGTCATCAAATGGAAGAACTCCCACAACCACGAACGAAGTCGATGCACCAGTGTCTCTCAGCATTCTCACCTTAACTTTCCTTTCAGGAAAACCTGGTAGTGAAATATAACCAGCTCTAATAAATGGATCAAATGTTTCATCTGCTTTCTCAACCCACATCTCATCCCTTTCACATATAGTTTTCACCAGGGCTACAGTTTTTTTGCTCGGATTCTGTTTTCTCATCAACGTGGGACAATCTGCGATCACATGACCCACCCTATGACAATAAAAACATTTACGCTCCTCTCCAGATCTTTGCACAGACATTCTTACACTAGTAGAAGTAGATTCAGGTGGTTTATGTTCACGACTAGGGAGACGAGTGTCAGCATATACAGTTTTATGAGTAAGTGCAAACTCATCTGCGAGTACAGCAGCTTGTGATACAGAAATGGTTTTCTGCTCATTTAAATAAACTACTACACGATCGGGTAGACTGCTCTTGAAATCTTCCAGCAAGATAAGCTCAGAAAGTTCCTCAAAATTCTAAACCTTGCTAGAGTTCACCCAACGATCAAATAGCATTCCCTTTTCACGAGCAAACTCGACATATGTTTGTGACGGAGCTTTCCTGTGCTTTCTATAATGCTGACGGTACGCTTCGGGCACTAACTCATAAGCTCTCAAAATGGTCGCTTTCACTTTATCATATATCAAGCTGTCCTCCAAAGTTAAACTCGCAAAAACTTCCTGGGCTTTACCAGTCAGTTTACACTGAAGGAGCAGCGGCCAAACATCTTTGGGCCAAGCCAAAGCATGAGCAATATGATCAAAAACTCCAAAGTACGAGTCTATCTCAGATTCACGAAATGGAGGAACCAAGCAAACATTTTTACTCACATCAAAGCGTCGATCCGACTGTCTATCCGCACCAGCGTGGTTAGAGTCTCTTTGTGCCTCTAATGGAGCAGGGCCATATCTTAATTTAAATTCAAGCTCTTTAAGTTTAAATTCCTGCTCAAGCTCAAGGCGGCAAAGTTGGAGTCTAAAATCAAATTCAGCCTGTCTCTCCTCTGCCTTCAATATGGACTCACGGCGGATTTTAGCAGCTCGAGCTCTATAGTGAACACTACCTCCAGTTTCTGGGGAGATTGGTGAGGCAAGACCAGTATCAGGCAAGGCAGATTTAGTCTCAGCCTCTTCCTCATCTGAAGGTGTAGGATCAATAGGGCCTTCAATACCTTTTGGGTCAGAGTCAAAGAGCACATGTAGCTGTAGCAATCCACTAACTACTGCTGACTTAATTTCACTCTTTAAGCTCTGTTTAGAGACAGCAATATTAAAATATTCTGCAATTTGGAGCAACTCATCCTTTTTACAACACTCCACCTTTTCCAACGAAGGACTACTAACAAACAGCTCAAGATCAAATGTCGCCATAGTCAACCAAAACTCACTTTACCTGACCAAGCAATAACAACTTCTCTTCTTTTTTTTTTTCTTTTTTTTTTATTAATATATAAAAAAGCGGATTAAAGAGATCCCGGACGAGCCCCCATTAAATGTTACGCCCCTTGACCTTTAGATTAATTTTAGCTCAGGGAGCACATTGAGGAAAAAAAAAAGAAGAGAGTGGAGATTACCCAGGATCTGGTGAGAATGGACAAACAACAACGTAAGGAAGGTAAATCACAAATTTATTCAAACATAGGCAAATAAAAGTTTCCAATAACACAAATATACTTTTCTTTCTAAAGAAACAATCAGAAGAACAAAAACTCTAGAATAGACCAAGCATCTAAAAAAACATACCTTTCAGGTTATAAAGCAAATTAAACACACTCAAGTTAAAGAAGCCTTGTAAAGTAAACCACAGAACCATCAACCAACACACATATAACACACTAGATGCTCACAACTGAACTGAACCGCGCCGCCGCGACACAAACTCACACACTCACACAATTCTGCGCACGCACGCGCACCCACACACCAAATCCACTAAACGCCCTGGATAAACCCAACCCCAAATACGTCCCCGCTAAACTAAAAGATTGAAAACAAAGACGTGGACTGTTTACAGGTGCAAAAACAAACAAACGTACGGCAGGGGTGGGGAGTGTGTAATATAAAGCAAAAGAATAAATCAAAACAACACCAAGTAACCTAACGTGCTTTACCACACTGAGAGCAGAGGGATCAAGGGAGCACTGATGAGACGCGCAGAAGCAGCCAGGCTGCAAGGGGAACACTCTCGGGTGGACAGCAATCGTTTGCGTTCGTTAACTGAAGGTGAGCGACTCAGATGCGACGAGCGAACTAACGGAGAGAGAGAACAAAGGTGACGTGTCTGTTTATATATATGTCCCGCCCCGCAATTAACGTGATTGGCCCGCAGGACTACACAGATTACTCGCATCCAGTCAACACTCACACAGACGGGTACAAAAACAAACGCGAAAATAGAAATAAACATTAAACAACAACAATACCACAGGGATTGTAACAGAACACATCAGGTTTATTGTATTTTTAGAAGTTTTGGTTAGAAAACTATTTTAAATTAATGGTTTTAGTTTGAAAACTATGGAAATGAATGGTTGGGAAATTTAACCGAAGTTGCATTTGAATATTGAGCAGAAAGGGAAAGTATAGGAAAAATAACAATAATATATCAACATACAATAGCAATTTCACTCAAATAAAATGAAAACCAGATTAATATTGTATTTTTAAGTTAAGTATTTAAGGAACATGCAAATTTTAAAGCAGTAATTCCAAATAACAGTTTTTACTCCAAATGTGACGTATAGTTTTAATTAAAATCAATCATAATAACCATCAATCATAATGAATGGAATACCACACCATAAGTCAGTTTATTCCTCCATGCAGTGAGTTTTTACCAAGCATGGGAAAAAATGTCTTTCAGGGTGGGCAAATAATGAACTAATATGTCTTTTCAAATGCAAGCTCTCAGAAATTAGAAATATTATCTTGCCCTGTATTTCACTAACATATCCAACATTCCAACAGCTGTATCAGTTTAAATGGAGTCATACAATGGCATATATTTTTAACAGTGTTTTGTATTGAACAATGCAGAAATGTTTAGTTTTTTTTGCCTTAAAGCGCTATTTATTAGTCAAGTGACAAACTGTCCTTGATACTTTAATTGTGTTCTCATGAGGAACATGTACATCTGCAGCCTCTGTATTACATTCAAACATGATTTCTCCATGAAATGTGAGTGCCCAACTGTCCTTCAGTAAGTAATTCGATGAGTAACTTTTTTTCTGTTATGGAAGCTGCTCAACTTTGTGCTCATGAAGGTATGCTGTAACTGCACAAAAGACACTGTGTTATTGCATTCTTGAACTGCAGGGTGCCGTTCTCCCAGGTCGCTTGAAATATAGACCTGGTAACGCTCCTTGCCATTGATGGTGTCAGGGAACAACTAAAAGTTTTTGACCACACGGTAGTGCGACAGAGCTATAGTCCTTCCAACGCCCACTTTTTACCACAGAAGAAGAAAGTGTATTGTATATATTGAGCGAAACTTCTAGTCAGCTTAATAAATAATTTAGAGTTTTAAAAATATTTAGTTGAATTTATGAAAAATATTGTGCTGCACTACAAGTTATGCATTTAATGGTTTATTTTTGTTTTTGTTCTCTTTTTACCATCTTAATGTAGATTTGTATAAATACACATCCTCAAATCTGAACAATGGTAATACATTGGGATCTTATTGTTTAGTTGAGAAGCTTATCTCAGAATAGAGGCAGGTGACGCCAACCCCTGTGCTAGAACCTGATGTGAGAATTGAGCTGTAAATGTGTAATGAGGTGATGCAGTCGATTGATTTGGAAACCAACTGCCCTCAACCATGTGACTTACATCCAGTCTATGCTTAATCATCGCTCTAATGTGATGAGAGACACAAGAGTCGTTGCATTTTTATTTCTCTCTTTGATGATGACACAGAGTCTGTGGTGTTCTATTAATTATTTTGTGTATTAATATTTAATCTAATTATGATTTTTATTTTCATTTGTAGGTAAAAATTATAACCTCAAATTTCCCCTTTTGTATAATTGAATAATAGTTAAGCTTCCTTTTAAGCCAATCTGATATGGTGACTTGTCTATAGAAACATTTGTGGTCATTTATTTGCAGAGCTGCTGTTTAACAACAATAACATTTTTGTCGTTGTCCTGGTGTTCCCTCTAGTGGGCGAATTTAGAGAATGGGATACATGGTCTCAATCGTTTATCCTGGATTAAATATGAACCATGTTTTTTTTTTGGTAACATGGATAATTTAGCTTCATCTATAGTTTTTTTTTTGTCCTATTTTATTAGGAATATTTCGTTCTCAGAGAACCTACTTAAGTTTTTTCGGATCATCAGTTATGTTGATTGGAATTGATGTAGAGATACAGTTAATTGTACATTGGGGAAAGCCTGCATCTGTTTTTTTTTTTTTTTTGTTTGCGGCATTTGTCAGGTGGTTCTGACTTCCGCCCTGGTGTGATCTTTTGATCACACCCTCCCTCTCTTAATCCATTAAAGACAGGCATGCAGTGATGCTGCCAGCGACCACTCGCACTCTTTCCAGAAGACCTCAATGTTTGCTGAGCTCTTTGGAAGAGAAAAGAAAGAGAAGTTTTATTGTAATGCCAGCATTATGTTGATTCACTGTGGTAGAGGAAGCAGTCTTGTGCACGTTTCCAAGTGCTGCACTGCTTTCCTGTTATTTTCCTTTGAAGTTCATTGAAGAATCAGAAGCTTCTCTGGAAGCTTGTGCAGGGAATTTTTATGTTTTTGTTAGCTAGACAAACATTGCATGTGAAGTTATTTTCAAATGTCAAATTAATAAAAAAAAGAAGTGATTTATTTATTTAAAGTATATACAAAAATTATACTCTGCAAAAAACGGAATCTAAGCAAACCAGAAAATGCTTAAAATTATATTGAAAATCTTTTTATTTTAGGAAGAATTTTCTCATTTTAACCTTTTGGGTAGAGATTGCTTAGTTTATTTTGTGAAAATCTCACTTAAATTTTTTTGAGGAGAAAAAAAATGCTTATTCTGGTCATTTATTTTCTTGAATTAAGAAACAAGGTACTGATTTTGCCACAGATCTTTAAACAAGAATCTTAAAATAAGAAAATTTGACGTTGTTGAAGATTGTTAATGATGTATTATTTTAAGAAATCAGTTTTAAAAACTGGTAAAAACATGCATCTTGGAACAAGAAAAAAAACTTAAATCTAGTTCTAGTCTTCTTAGACCAAGTAAAAAATGGGGTAAGAACATTTGAATTTGAAGACTCAAATGCTTGTGTAAAGAAAACAAGAAAAATAATTTATAACATAAATAAATCATCATTACCCCAAACCTTAATACGCCATCCCGTTGTTTACTAACTTTGATGGAAGTGATCTGTACTTCAAAAAATACACACTCTTGAAACAAGAAAAATATCAAATATAGATAAACTCTTCCTAGATCAAGCAAAAATAATCTGCCAATGGTGTAAGTAACTACTTTAAAAATGCATAAAACTAGCAAAAGTTTCTAGCTGATAACAAATGCTGTTGGTTCTTAAAAATAGACAAAAAAACTCTCAAAACAAGTCTTCCCAAACAAAAAAAAAATGCATTGAAACTAGAATATTCAGAAGCGGCTTTATTGCTGTGCGTGTGTGTGCGTGCGCGCATTCAAGGAATTTCCTGTGGTACAATGGAGCCGTCAGAGCAAACAACATAACTACAATACAAACCACTTAAGTACAGTAAAGTGCAACACAACTAACAAGCAATTAACATAATGCTATGAGGTAGAATGAAGGATTGATGAAATGTAAACAGTTAAGCTAACTGCACTTTATAGGCTTTTGTTCAAGTGCAAAATTTAAGGAGATGAAATTTACGAGAGTCTAGGTGAAGGTATCAAATTGCAGGGAGTTATGAGTTCAGCAGACAGATAGCTTGGTGAAAGAAACTCTGTTTGTGCCGTACAGTCCTGGTGTTAGTGGCTCTGAAGCGATGGCCAGAGGGCAAGAGCCCAAAAAGGTGGTGGCCAGGGTGAGTGGGGTACAGAATGATGTTGTTAGCCCTCTATCTCACTCTGGTGGTGTACAGGTTCTGTAGGGAGGGTAGGGAACCACTGATGATTTTTTCAGCCATAGAGTTTCATGCATAGTCCTCTTAAGTCTATGAATGTCTACTTTATAGGCAGAGCTAAATCAGACAATACTAGAGGAACAGACTGGATGACTGCGGAGTAAAACTGGGTTAGCATATATACACATACATATACACACATATATATATATATATATATATATATATATATATATATATATATGTATATATATGTATATAATCTTAAAGACAGACATTCCATTTAGACATAGCTATTAACTAGATTTAAAGAGACACTATTATTATTCATATTAAACTAACCAATTCACTTTTTTTATGTAATGAAACCTGGAGCATCCAGACTAATAATATGAATCTCTTTCACATAAGGAGAGCATGAGCTCCTGCATTGAGGTGCATTAAGGTTGTGCATGTGACCTCGTAAGGGGGACTTGAAATGCAGGTCTAGTGCTAATCACCTTGCCAGCATGCCACCTATCAAATTAAAAGATTCATCAATGAGTCAACCAGCATTTTTTTAAATATCCCCTATTTACACTAAATTTGTTTTACTGAACAACCTTTTCACATAGACCTAAAAGGGACTGCAAGTAATAATAAAAAGAAAACCTTGTTCATGAGACTAGCATTGGCACCATAAATGCTGTCTTATTATAGGGTGTAGATTATTTAACTGTAACAAAGAAGTAAAATTATGCTAATAAGAATAGTATTCATTTGAAAAGCAATTTAAATCATTTGAAATTTTTCATCAATTTATATATTTTTTTTAATGATTTGAGTCATCTTAATTTAAAAGATTGTAATAAAAACAGCACCCTGTGAGAGGGAAAGAAGCATAAATTGGAAAGGGGAAATTATTTTAAGTATCTAAAATGATTAGCAGAAATGTTTGAAATCTTTAAATATTATGCCTGTGATTATTTGAGTTCCTCTTTCCCAATGTCATCTCATGTATTGATGAGGAAGAAACATGGACTGTCAACCATTCACCGAATATCACACTTTCTTTCCCTCTCCCTCTCTTTACTAAATTTGAGTAGGAGAGAACACAATGTAATAGATTCAGCTTTCTGTATTGCATCTAATTGGATTACCTCCACAACCATCTCTTCACTCTTCGCTCTCTCTCTCTCTCTCTCTCTCTCTCTCTCTCTCTCTCTCTCTCTCTCAACAAATATGGGAGAGGTAGATGTCACAGGGCAGTGAGTGTCTTCTGTTGAGAGCTCTATTAATAGTACATCCCTTATACACCGGCTTGTTTGTGTATGTGTGCTGGAGAGACTGTGATGTGTGTTGCCGTGGTGATGTACCACTGACAGGTTCCCTCTGTATGTGTTTTGAACAGAAAAAAGCAGAAGAAGCTCACCGAATCCTGGAGGGACTTGGACCCCGAGTGGAGCTGGTGAGTCCACCTTTCTCCTTTTTTTTCCAAACAATGATCCCTGTTTTTGTCCATCAGTTTTCTATTGAATAGAGCCTCAATCGGCCATTTGTAAATTTAGTTGTTTTTGAATCAGAATTAAGTGTCTTTTAGGAACAAGTAGTGATGAGCAATGTCATTGTTTACATTGGAAAGATCTTGTTTGTTGTACCATCAAATGAGACAACTTGCGTAAAAGGTTGTTATTAGTATTTTTGTATTTGAAGTTTTTATCAAATGTGGTTTAACAGGTTGATCTCTTGAATGAGGAAGGGGATCTATATTGATCTCGTATGTTAATTTACTTGCTTTGTTTACATCAGGACTTAACATTCATTAGGATGGGAGCCAAACAGGAAGTGACATTTCTTGTTTATATTATCTGAGATATATTCTGATGTTGACTCAAGGTTGATTTTCTGATGATGCATTAAGGGCCTGGCACTATTCTTCTCTCTCTGCTCAGAAAGAGTGTAAAAAATGACGCTGAGTTGTACCGCTTTGATGCTGGTGTTCTGGGTGCTTATGCTGTCAAATTAAAATAGGAAAGAAAAGATGCTCAAAAAGTTTTGATCGCCTTAGACATGAAAGTTTAAGTAATTTGTGGAAGGAGATATGGGACATGAAGAATCATCTAGTTTCTTCTTTAGCCGTTTTAGGCTAGACAGGTTCAAATTAAGTTTGTTTTTGTGTGGAATCGAATGAAACAAATGTTTGGGTGTTTATTATAGGGATGCTGTATTGCCATTGCTAAAGAATTTCTGTTTAGGATACTGTGTGCATGTAAAATAGGCTACATTTAAGCACTTTGAAATAAACCTATATTAAACAAAAGCAATACACTTGAGTTTTGATTGTGATCACAGAGTTTGTGAAACTGAAAGAGCTCTTGCACACCCCTTTCAAACCAGTCTTTTTAAAGGGTTTTTAGACTGTAGCAAGAATTCTAGGAAAAGAGTGGTATTGGAGGCTCAGCCTCAAATGAATTCATTAACCTCCTAATTAGGTTTTTTAGAATCCGTGTAAAAACGGTTTAGTTTAATACTTTCATTGTAAAAGCAGCGGAGCGTGGTTTTCTTGGATACTTTTAGAAATGTAATTTTCCGTGCGTTTTTACTTAATTAAAACAACATTTTTTATATAAAAGCATTTAGCCTTGCAACTTGCTAATAAATGTTTAAGGGCAAGAAATGTTTTTAAAACATTTTGCTGAATCTACATCAAATATTCAGATGGTACTTTAGTTGATTGCTCTATTACGTTCTATTTCTCATTTTTATTTTTAACTCATATTTTCTCTTTTAGCATTCAACTAAATATTTTGCATATTAATTAACCAAGAACCAAAGTTTTTTTTTGATAGTGTAGAAAATTCTGAATATGTTCACAGAATATAACATATCTTTAAAAAGGCAATGAAACGCGTTACACAATAACTAATAAAAGTCCAGTTAGTAAAGAAGTGAATTGCTCAAAATGTGTCGCATATGTGTAATGAAATACTTTTATTCACTCTTTTGTTTACCTACTCATACTGTCAATAATCTGTTTTTGTAATTTTGATAAACTAAAGTGATTGTTTCTTTGACTTATAAAACTTGAAGGACAGAAATGTCTTGTTTGTAGCCACAATAGTCTTCTTTTTAAACAAGCAGATAATCATTATGTACAGCTGAGTTTTTTTTTTGTTCAGTTTAGAAAATCATGTTTTGCAAGATGTAGTAATGTCAAAATAGGGGTGTGTTTGTTTTATTTTTAATGTTTAGTATATATTTTAAATAAATTAATTGAAATTAAGCGCTTAACCACTTTTATTGCTCTTTCTCCAGCCTTTGTACAACCAGCCATCTGATACCAAACAGTACCATGAGAACATCAAAATGTGAGTTATTCTTTCTTCTTCTGATCTTTAAAAATATGACATTCTTCTATGTTTGACGTCTTACATATTGAGGAACAAAATTTGGTTTTGTTGCCAAAAATCCAATTAACACCAATTATTTAAAGTTCTTTTTGCTCATTTTTGATTGGTCGGGAGATAGAGGGTGATTTTTAAATTGAAATTTTGAGTTGAGTATGTGATTGAAACCTTTCTCAAAAAAAAAAAAAAAAAAATTATATATATATATATTAGTTCCCATAGACCGGTGTCTATCATGCAATCTTCCTCGAAATCAACATCATTGCTGGCAGGTGTTCCATTACTACCCAAAATTAGAATGCTCTTAATCATGAATGCCAAAAACTGTCAAAAACAGTCAGAAACCAGTTTTTGTGGCACTTTGGCCTAAAACTCTCTATCTTGGGTCTCATCCTCATGGTGATGTTATTGTTATTTGCCTTCAATCTACTCTACTCCACGTACCACTTCAGACGTGTCTCGTGGCTGTCTTCTTTCTTTCGGTGTAAAGCTAAAGTATTACCAGATAGGTGGATGTATTCCTTTTTTACCAACCAAAATCCTTGACGCCATTATAATAACACAGATCATGCTGGGCATGTCAGTACAGGATTGACGGGTGGTAATTTCTTTGTAACTTGTATTTATTTATTTTATGTTTTTGTTGTTGATAAAACAAAGCGTGCAAACAAATAAAACAAAGACCTAGCGTGCAGATTTCAAATAATTCGTTTGTTATGAATTAATTATACAACACAACAAACAAAAAATAAAGGTTCTGGTACCAGTTAAAGAATGCTGTGGGATAGCTCCTGAAGCATGCCAGGTCGAGTCCTGCTGTTATAATGGACTAACTGTGGACATAAAATGTTGTGTCTAATTTTATCCCAAAATGTTCACTTCTTGTTTGATTCCTGAGTTTGCCTTTATCTGGTGATACCTATCTAAACAGGTCTGATGTTTTTTTTTTTTTTTGGTTTAGTTTTTTTTTTACCTTAAATCTAAGAATCACTTACATCTCACTTGGTTATGCAGAGAAATTGGTTTCAGATAAATAAATCTGACGCGTTGCACGATGAAACAAAAACAATTCTTTTTACTAAATACTTTTTAGCTAAATACTTTATATATAATAATATAATAATAATAATTAAAAAATAATAAGTGTTTTTTACAAAACATGAATTAGTTTTTGTCATTTCTACATCAGATTCTTGGGGTTAGGGGGGAGCTTGCTGCCTTTTCAGGCATCAACATATATTTCTGCTAATTTTAATGTAAATGTTCCTCAAATTACAGTTTTTAGGAATGCCAAACTGCTGCAGCAATAGTAGAAATGTTTGTAAATGTGTATATGTGGGTGCATTTCACAGAGCAACTAATCCTGCAGCCATCTGCTGTGTAACTCTGTGCTATCGCTGCACCTTCACACTTAATCTCACTTACAACAACCAATGATTCTCAAAGATCCAATTGTATCACATTCAGTTCAACAGAGTGATATTAACATGGCTGAATTAACTCTAAATTTCAGACATTAATTCTCTGATTGTGGAGAGAATCAGGTACCCACACATGCACCACCGAGCTCAATAATGAGGGATGAACTAGATTAATGCCTGTGACCTCTGCTCTGTGAGAGGTTAGTGGCCAGGAATTAATCGGTGTAGATTGAGAGAATTAAAGTGGATTACTTGTCTGACCTGTATTGCAAGCTAACTAACTTTCTCTTGAACATGCAAACAAACAAACAAACAAAGATATATTAGTTTGAATGTTTTGGGATATTTTTATTTCATCACAAAATGACAATAAAATCTTGGTAATCTAAAATTAAAGATGGGTGTCAATGTGTTTTTAAATCTTCAGGAACCAATGTTAATGGACAAAATCGCCAGTAAAAAGACCAGTAGTCCCAATCCATATTTTGAGATCTTCTAATAAACTGAAATGTTCTGATGCTCGTAAAATCCTTGAGACAAATCTCTGCTTTAATGTTTTCATTTATGCATCATTGTGGTAAGGAGGTCCAGGAAAAGTTAGTCACACAAAAGGTAGTTGTTTTGGAATAAAATGAGAGAAACTCAAGTTGAAATTCAGGTGAACAAAATACAGAACACACAAAGCAAAACAAATTACTACTACACAAATAAATATTACACTGTTTCACCATCAAGTTTGAAAGATTGATTCTACAGAAAAATTGACCAGCACAACTACCACAACTCTTGCTTTGAGCTTCCTCCCCCAAAAGCAAATCCTGGGAATCTTTTATATGGAAGGCCCCAGACCTCTGTAATAGCTTTTATTGAGATGCAGCAGTTATGGGGCATGTTTTAATCTTCTCGAATCAAAACAGAAAAACAACCCACGATTTCTCCACAACTCAAAACATCACATTTACATAATATTTTAAGGAATGACATAGCACTCTTGTAGTCCCTTATAATTCAAGTTAAATATTGTGAAAAGCAAGCTATAGTTTAAACTAAATGCAGATTTAAATTTGAAATAGTGTGTGATGATCTTAAATTAATTGTAAATGTAAAATGTTATCAATAGACTGTCCTGTATATTACTTTATATTTACAACTAATATATGGAAAATGTTTTCATTGACTGGAAAAACTTTTTTGTTAAGGATAGATTTTATTTATTTCTTTTTTGATTGTAAATTCTTATAGGCATTAAATAAACAATGTATTGATGTCTTGGCTGTATAAATTTTTATATTTTCTCAGTGTGCTACAGCGAAAGACTGAAATTTGCTGAACCAAAATTAGCTGGATTTTGGGAGTTCAAAACATTTTATCACTTGATATTTTTTAAAAGAATGTTGTAAAATGGCTTGGCCTTATCCCCCTTGGCTACCCAGTCGTATTTCAAGTTAGTCATGATGTGTAAGTGGACATGCAGGTAAAATAGTTGACAGAAGTGAATGAAGTATTTTTTTTCCACTTCTCTTTTACAGAAATCAGGCGATGAGGAAGAAGCTCATTCTTTATTTCAAAAGGAGAAACCATGCTCGCAAACAGTGGGTACGTGACTGTACTCAGAAGTCTGTTACCAGGTTTAGCTTATTAGTGCTACTTTTCATGAAAAACAAATTAATTGTAGATTATGTTGTAATGCAATTTAAATGTTTTATTAAGCACGGTTTAAAAACAAAATATTTACGCTCTAATCTGGTGTTTCAGGAACAGAAGTTCTGCCAGCGTTACGACCAGCTAATGGAGGCCTGGGAGAAGAAAGTTGAGCGAATTGAGAACAATCCCCGCCGCAGAGCCAAAGAGAGCAAAGTGCGAGAATACTACGAAAAGCAGTTTCCCGAGATTCGCAAACAGAGGGAGCTGCAAGAGCGAATGCAGAAGCAAGTAGTTTTATAACATTAAAAGCTTAGCCCTTTACAGCACTTTGAAACTGGAAAGAAGAGCTTGATTTAGCCAATTTTGGAATACATGTATAGTATTAGCGTTTTTAATTTCAAGATGAAATCGCAACAGTAAATCTTAACATTGAACACAATCAGAAAATGAATACCTAGCCAAATTGTGCAGCATTAATTCTAAGGAACTCCACACACCTAGTGTTCCTCTTTGCTCTTTCCTGTCATTATGTTACCCTGCACCATTCAGTGGCTCTTTTATGTTTGTCACAACTACACTCTGAACATGTGATCAAAAGAATCCGCTTCCATTGGTTGACGATGAGATTTTGTCTTGGACGAAAATTTAAAAAGTTTGACTTTGCCATGTAGCTTAGTTGTTTTTTGCATGCTCATGTGCACACAACCTGTGTACCATCTATTTTTGTATCTATTTGTTAACAGTAGAGTGGCGCAGCGTGGAGGTGGTCTAGCCTCAGGTGCCCGCAGTGAACATGAAGTTTCTGAGATCATCGACGGAATCTCTGAGCAAGAGGTACAAGTGCAACTCACAAACTTATTAACAGTCAATGTAATGAAATATTGCATTAACAATGTTCTGTTTCTGTTCCCTTTTGCAGAACTCTGAGAAGCAGATGCGTCAGTTAGCTGTTATACCGCCCATGCTGTTTGACGCAGAGCAACAGAGGATAAAGTTCATCAACATGAATGGCCTAATGGATGATCCGATGAAGGTCTATAAGGACAGACAAGTTATGAATATGTGGAGCGAGCAGGAGAAAGATACCTTCCGTGAGAAGTATGTACTTTTCTAATTTAGTTGATCTTTTCCCAACAGTTTAGCTCTTTTGGCAGATGCCATTTGGTGGTGCCGCATAAGAAAATATGAGCAGCTCATTAGAGACTTTGTGCTCTTGCTGAATCGAGCATGATTACTCATAAATAATTTGTGTACTAAAAATGTACATTTTCTCTAAATGTCTTGAAACTTGAAGGAAGGGTTCATTCAGGGTCTCTTTAGTAGAACTACTCATTTATTTTTGTAAAACATAATCCCACATAAATGAAATCTATAATCATCCATTCATTTAGAAGAAAAATTCAAGGTAAAAGGAAAATGCACAGAAGGGGATAAAACTGTTGTAGTCATCCGAGACATAAATTACATAATTGTAAAATGTTTTTTTTCTTTTAATTAGTGCCTCACTTTATATATTCGTACAGTCTAGACTTTTTATCTTTCTTCATTTATGGCTGTTTTTTCTGTTAATCGTCTGTGAAGGTATACGGCAAGTTTTCATTTGAAATGTTTTTTTGTTAGATATGTGTCTTTCTTAACTGTTGTCTACTGTAAAATCTTTTTGGGATTTTTCACCTCTAGTTATTAAGTAGAACATTTTGTTTAACCATTATCCAAACTTAGCATAAAACTTTCTGATTTCATGTCTTAAAAAATAATTACAGCACCATAGAAGGTTTGTGTGACCTAAGACAAACTCTTTATTGTAAATGATAACTGTTGCGTAAATGTAATCATTTTTGTGGTACTCCATTACACAGATGCAAATGAGTAATGTATGTTTCTAATTTTGTTTATGCATGAGAAGCGTTTGCTTATGTTTCTGTAATGTGAGAGGATGTGGGATAAAGTGTTTAGGTGTTAATGTGAAATAACATTTAAAAAATGGCAAAATATAAAAACCACATGCTCTCTTTATATAAAAATATAAGTCATGGTAAAAAACTGCAGTTTTTATAAAAAAGACTATAAAAGAAAAACTGCAGAGTGCCCAAGTTGTGAAAAAAATGTTTTTTTTTTTTAACAAGAAGTTGTATCATTTTAACACGTTTTGTTTAATATTCCTTTGAATCTATGATTTTATAGTAATTTTTTTATATAGAAATGTGAATATTGTTTCGCAAAACATAGTTTTTAAAACCTTAAAAGGAGGATAAAAAATAATTTACACAATTATATCATAATATTTTTAAGATTTTGCTGATTTATTTTAAGTTTTTCTGATTTATTTTAATTTGGTCTTAAATTTAAATCTGGAAATTGACACCCTGGAAAAATAAACATATGCTTGTAGCTTGAATGAAGAATATGATTTGTATCACAGTCTTGATGCAGTATTGGCCGGTCATAGTTTGTCCTTTGACTAAAATTTTAATCTGGTGGATACATTAAAAGCTTCAAAACAATACGCCTAATCATAAGGTTAAGTCTCACCTGTGCATTGAAATGTAACGAATTAGCTTATTTTGACATAATTTCAGTGTGGCTATATAGATTGCTGATTTAAATTCAGTCTATTAAGCTGTATCAAAATGGGTTTTATTAAGATCAAGTATTTAAGACATTTTTCAGTAGTAGATTTCCCTCTCATTCAAAAATGAGGATTTTTGATGGTTGCTTTTGTTCAGACTCACAGTTCTCCTTCTCCTCTGCAGGTTTATCCAGCACCCAAAAAACTTTGGCCTCATAGCCTCCTTTCTGGAGAGAAAGGTACACCTGCATCTTTATTAATATCACCTCTTCATCTCATTGTTTGCACTGCAGGCGATGAGTGGTGCTTAAGTTTAGTCAATGTGCATTAGTTGAAGTGCTTTGTTTTTCTGCATCTACAGACTGTTGCAGAGTGTGTTCTCTTCTACTACTTAACCAAGAAAAATGAGAACTACAAGAACATTGTTCGAAGGAGTTACCGTCGCCGAGGCAGAAGCCAGGTAATCATGGGACATCATATCCCAGCATTCTCTTTTACACTTCATCTGCTTTTTGCTGTATTGTCACAGCTTGCAAAGTTTACTCATTCGCCATTGTGCATTTCTAACATAAGTTGTAGTAATGCTAGCATTGCTCAGAGAGGAATCATTGGAAGCAGTGCCATAGGCTTAGTTTATATATTTTGGCCAGCTCAGGAATAGACTAGAATGTGTGGAAAAAGTATTATCTTTGCTAATACAGCTGAAGAAGATTACAACTCGGAATTGTAATTGTAGTAATATATGAATAATACATGAAAAGAAAGCATGTTGTTGGATGTCCCAGGCCAAGTGTTTTTTGGCTTACTTAAAGATTAATGTATTTGTCGGAAATGATAGTATTGGCTGTTGTTTGCATGTGTAAGCATGGCAGTGGGAGAAACAGAGGATACACTGCTGGTTTAGACAAAACACAATCATTTGAGGTGATACAAAGACATTGTTTATAATTAATACTCCTGTTTGAAGATTGTTAAGGGTGCAATGATAGTCTAGAGGGGTCAAATATTTATTATTAAATATATAATTTAAAAGGGACATGATATGCCACCTTTAAACTAGGCCAATAGTAAGTGATTTGTTGATTATGGAGTCGTTTACATCTCAACAATATAGGTTTTGTTCTGTTGATTTTGTGAACAAGCTAGTTTGTCAGCCAAAATGTGAAATAAACTCAAATGAGGGCACGCACACAGCTGTTCAAAAAATGTTTTTACTTTTTTTTGTATGTTAATTTATATATAATTTATGCCTCTATATTTTCATTATGCATGTGGATTATTCTAGAACACAGAAATGTTGTCATAACCAATAGAAATTGCCAAACAATTTTTCAATCAATCAATTTTAATCAATAGTATGCCAGTTTGCCATGAAATAAAGAGATGTAGTTTCTTCCAATTTTTTTGATGGCCTAGGTAGGTAGAGATTTTGTTTGTTATAAGAGATTATTGTTTGTTATAATCAGATATGATTATCACTGAATTTATACAGAATCGATATAATCTGCATTGTAGTGCATCAAATAAAAACCCAATGCAGTGAAATAATTGTTGGTTTGCATGCCACTCCACTACCCTTTCAAACACAGCAATAACTCATGATTCGATAGATTAGAACGGAGGTGTGTTAATGATTGTTATTAAAATAATTCACCGTGATTCTAATGAGAACCTCAGCCACACACCTCAGAGTGAACTCCAACTATATGTAGTAATTATCCCCCTATGTGTCCTATTCGAGCCTATACACTCAGTAATTTATTAGAGATCATGTGGTACTGTTTCATCTGCAAATTTTTTGAGTCCTGACTTAAAGAGGGGAAAAAAGTAGTTAAAGCTGTTTTAAAGAGAACAGTGTAAGAGTGTCTTTAGTGAGCTCAATAAGATCTGGTGAGGTAATCAACCCAGAACCTGAAGACATTTGCTTTTTGTGCACTGATCAGTAAATACCATCAAATCTAAATTGGCTTACAAAAGCTATTTAAACGTAGGAACAGCAGAATGAGTCTGATGGCAGAGAGAAAGAGCTTGACTGGTAAACAGAAGCAAGTTACTGCATGGATGAGTGCATGTGTGTTTGTGTAACTGTGCATGAGTAACGGAGTGTGTACTGTAATGTGAATGTGGTCATCTAATGTAAGATTGTTTATTTCTTACGCTGGTTTTCATTACGCCGTGAGCGGAGTAAAACACAACGCGAGGTATATTGTTTATTCTTTTCTAAATTGAGATCTTTCATCAAATAATTTAAATCTTATAAAGGTCAAATCAGCATTCTTACAAGTTTACGTTGAGTCACGTATAAGGTCATTTAGCAAAGTTAAAACTGATCCCATGCCTTTGTTTGTTTTCACTCAATTATTGTTAAACTATTACAAAAACAACAGTGTACCACAGAAGCATGTTTTTTTATTAATAAATAATAAACCCTCTGCAAATTGTGCAACATAGCTGAAGAATGTAACGTGATTGTTTTTATATTTTATTTGTGGCTTTAAATAAGATTGACACAAAGAAATTTCACAAGGAGAGAACTATTTTCTCTAATGGTGAACTTTAAAAAATTGGACAGACAAATTCATGGAACTTCTGGATTCATGGAAAAAAAAAATGCTTTTTTTATACATTTATTTTTTTACTTTCTTTCAAAAATGTTTATCATTTAAGGTCAGGGAGTGAAGCTTTTCTCACTTATCCTTGTCCTAAAAACGCACTAACCATTCCCTTCTGCACATAATGGACTTTTTAGCTCACATTTTTTCTGCTGCTAAAATAGAAGATTTATCATGCCTCTGAAACTCAAAGTGGAATTCTCATGTGAAGGAAAAGCCCAGATACATAAAAGTGAGATCTGGATAATGGAGTGTTGTGTGTTCCGCTCACAGAGTGATTTATAAAGTCTTGGTTCTAGACAGTTTTTAATACTTTACGATTACAGTTAGGCTTGAATTTACATTCTGTTTTAGTTTAGGCAGGCTTTTATCATATGGTTTACATTATTTAATGAAAGTTCTCAGTGAATTTTTGATTTTTAAATTTCTGTATTTTCTTTTGCAGAATAACCAGCAGGCACAGCAGCAGGTGAACCGAAACAACCAGGAGGAGAAAGACGAGAAAGAGAAAGAGAAAGAGGGAGAGCGTGAAGAAGAGAAAGCAGAGGGAGATGACAAAGAGGATGGGATAAAGTTAGTACTCTAAAGTTTATTGTCATTTGTGTCTTCATCTGCTGTTCTCAAATACATCTGTCAACTGTTAATAATGTATTCCTTACATCCTTTGAAGTTGGAGCCTCAACAGTGATTCAGGTAGTTCTATAAGCAAGCAAGTGGCAAAAGTGTTATTTAGATTTACCTTCATCAGCAAAGTCCTTTCATTCAGAGCTTTAAGGTAAAATAGTAGTATGGTATTGGTATGCATAAATTTACAGAGCCATGAAGAGAACACAAGTGAAATAAAACGTAAGCTGAGTGACTGTTTTATGGATGAATGTCATTTCATGGTTTGGATATCAACTAAAGTCACAATTTTAAACTTAACTTAAAATAGTATTTATTTTTTCACCGTATTTGGAAAACCGGATTTTACTCATATATTCACATATATTCTAACTCCAGTAACTGCTATATCACTGCCAGGGTGCAAGAGATGCTAAGTGAGTTACATTTGATTATATTCATTGCTGATACTTGTGTATTCCACCCTTGAGCCCTTTTCACGTCAGATGTGATTTTAATCCACAATTAATTATCAAAACAATATTATTTTTATACCTCTTTCATTTAGTGATAGTCAAAATTGTGTATTTAATTATGCTATGTGTCAGTGTTGTCAGCATAATGTAGGATTGTATTTAAACTAGGGATGCACCACTTTTTTGGAAAACGAGTACAAGTTCGAGTACTTGCATTTCAGTACTCGCCGATACCAAGTACACGATAAAAACACGATAAATTTACAGGTAATAGTTTTAGTCATATAACTGAAAAAAACAATAAACTAGTTTGAAATTAAGAACATTTATTTCCAATGAAAAGCATGTTTTATGCAACATATTACAGAATAAATAAGGACTTAATTCTTATAAATTAAGCCTGGCTGGTGTGCAAGCCGCGGAATTGTTTTGCATGTAATATGGCTCGTTGTGGCATGAAACTCTGGGAGGTTAGGCTAATTAGCAACACAGGGCTAACACTGCTTGTCCAAATATCGGTGGTGAAACTAAATGCAGAGGAGGTTTGCAGCAGGCTGTGGATATGTTTTTTCACAGAGTCGTGTAGTTTAGGCAGCTCCGTGTCAGTCATGTAGCTGCAGCTAGGGACGTAATATCTTGGTGCCTGTGATTAACTCCTTACACGCCGCTCAAACATAGACATTTCTCAGATTATGGTATTGGTCCCTGGTATCGGGGGTCTTTTAACGAGTACGAGTACTTTAGAAAATGTGATATCGAGGCTGATACCGGTATCGGTGCATCCCTAATTTAAACTGTTAAAAAGAGGACGAGAAAAAACAGAACACATTTGGTACATGGGCAGATGTTTTTTGATATCCATCGGGTCTCTGAAACTACTTCATCCTGCATGTCAGTAACATCAATAACTTGATGTGTTCCACTGAAATTCTGAAGTATGCTATGGACCCAATATTCTCTTTATCCTTTGTTTTAGGTTTTTTCACAAACCTTGTCACATATTCATGTCAAGAAAGATGTTTGTTTTTGCAAATTCATTTTTTGCAAATGTTTGTTTTATCCCTCGTGTAATGTTTTGTTTTAACGCTCATTCACATCATTCCCAATGTTTTTCAGGACAGAATTGTGAATATATTGTTGAAAAGCTGAGTTGATAGAACATTTTACACAAGTTGAACGTCTTTCTGTGTGTTAGACTTTTTTTGATGTGCACGGAACACCGTTTATGTCTGTTCTGTCCCAGTTAAGGTGTGTGCGCAATTGATGCATCAAATCTCAAAATTATAAAACAACATTTAGCAAATAACATTTCAAAATTAAGCTTGTCACTTGTACAAAAAAATCTAGGGAATTCAAAACACATTAAGTATGTGTTGATTGCAAGGGGTTAAAAGTAGACTTATTGTTTTTAAAAAAAGCATTACATGTTCAACCAGTGAGGGATCATTTGTCAACCTCTTTATATTTTGCCTTGTAAGTTTTTCTGAGTTCCTCTCTCTGTCTAAATGTAAGAGCGTATCAGTTGGAACTAAAGCTGTGCAGTCAGCAGCATTGTTGGGTGTGATTAGAGCACATTAACACGGGCTCGAAAGCACAGCCCTCAGTATATGCCAGCTATACATTAAATGAGCACATTTCACTGTGTGTGTTTCTCTGACATTTCCCTCATGATTCCCATTACCTGCAGCCACAGCTGTGGCTCCTATATTTAGCACTGTATTTGTGAGATGAAAAATGGGCAGGTAAGATAAATTGGGGGCTGCTCATCCCATGGCTGCTTCCTGGCACCATGCTGTTCAGCTGAAGCAAAATGTCTTTGTATGCGGCTAAAATCTGCATAGTCTTCAGTGGGGTTTTTATTACATACAAACTACATGACTACAAATGTTTTAGTTTAATATTTATTATATTCTTGCTCCTTTAATTAAATAAAAATTAAATATACTAATGCTTTAACGTAGATGATTTTGTTGCAGGGATGACACCTCTGGTGAGGATGGAGAGGAGAAAGAGCCTCCTGTAGCTGTTAAAGGTCGTCGCACAGCAAACAGCCGTGGACACAGAAAAGGAAGGGTCACTCGCTCTATGACGGTCGAGCAAGAAGAGAACACTTCACCTCTCAGCAGTGAGCTAGGTTAGCACACTTTTCCACTTTCACCTAGGGTCACTTTATATTTATTTGTGCTCAGGAAATTGACTGTGCATGACCTCCAATTGTGGAAGATTGACCCACTTTTCAATGTGAAAACATTAGGGACATCAAAACAAGTGTTGTCCTTCAAATTATGAGCTGATTAGACCAGATGTCCCATGACGTCTTAACATTTCCAGGATCATGAGAGGACATTTTTATGTCGTAAATATGCATTATGAAAATGTTTACAGCTTGGAGACATTGCTAAGAGTTTTCATTGATTGTGTTTCAGCACAAGGGGCAGAACATTACCTGGGCAGCTCTCTACCTTTATAAAGTAATTTGCTAGAAGTTTATTTCCCATGCATAATTGAGAGAGTTTTAACCTCCCTGTTTAATCTAGTTGTTTAATTTAGTTTTACATTTACATTTATGCTTTTGGCAGACGCTTTTGTCCAAAGCGACTTACATTAGGGAGAGACCATATGCAATTTGTTACACCGTCAAAGTCTATCTCAGCTTCTCATAATAGAAATTGTATCAACTGATCAATAAACCAAAGCAGTGAGGAAGTAGAGGAAGAAGATAGACAGATCTTCTTTTTTTTATTTTTTTTTTTATTTTTTTTATAGTAGGTGTCCTCTGAAGAGAAGAGTTTTCAGTTGCTTTTTGAAAGCTGTTAGTGTTGCTGCTTTCCTGACTGGATCAGGGAGTTTGTTCCACCATCCAGGGACAGTGAAAGAGAAGGTTCTGCTGAGAGATCTTCTGCCCTTGTGGGATGGAACCACAAGTCGCTGTTCCTTCTCTGAACGCAGGCTTCTGGAAGGCATGTAGGAGCGTATGAGCTCATGGAGGTAGACAGGGGCTGATCTGGAGATAGTTTTGTACGCCAGCGTTAGCGATTTGAATTTAACCCGAGCTGCAATGGGGAGCCAATGAAGAGTGATGAAGAGGCGAGTAACATGAGCTCGGTTCCTTGAAGATAAAACGAGCTGCAGAGTTCTGGATCATCTGCAGAGGTTTGAGCGTATTTAATGGAAGTCCTGCTAGGAGAGCGTTGCAGTAGTCCAGACGTGAAAGGACCAGAGCCTGAACCAGGAGTTGAGTTGCATGCTCAGTTAAGAAGGGCCTGATCTTTCGAATGTTGTGCAGTGCAAATCTACACGCTCGAGTTGTCTTTGTGATGAGGTCTTTGAAGGACAGCTGTTCATCCAAAATCACTCCAAGATTTCTGACTGTAGGAAAAGGAGTGACCGTAGAGGATTGCACCTGGATGGTGAGGTTGTAATGCACAGAGGGATGAGCTGGGATTACCAAAAGTTCTGTCTTGGTCATGTTGAGCTGTAGGTGATGGTTCTTCATCCAAGTAGAGATGTCGTTCAGGCAGTCAGTTATGCGGGTAGTTACTGACAGGTCATCAGGGGGAACGACAGATAGAGTTGAGTGTCGTCAACGTAGCAGTGGTAGGAGAATCCGTGTCTGAGGATGAAAGGGCCCAGGGAGGTGGTGTAGATGGAGAAGAGAAGGGGGCCAAGGACTGAACCCTGGGGAACCCCGGTGAGTAGGTTATTAGTGTTTGAGACCTCACCCCTCCACCCAATACTGAAAGATCTACCAGTGAGATAGGACTCAAGCCAATCGAGTACAGTTCCAGTGATGCCCATCGCAGAAAGAGTGGAGAGAAGGATCTGATGGTTGACTGTGTCAAACGCTGCAGAGAGGTCTAGTAGGATGAGGGCAGATGATCTGTGGTTAGCCCTGGCCCCTCGCAGCGCTTCCGTTACAGACAACAAAGCTGTTTCAGTTGAGTGTCCGTTCTTGAAGCCTGATTGATTGTCATCAAGTTTGTTGTTCTGAGTCAGGAAGGTAGAGAGTTGATTGAAGACGACCCGCTCGATGAGTTTTGCAGTGAAGGGCAGCAAAAAGACAGACAGGTCTGTAGTTTTCCACCAGTGATGAGTTGAGTGTGGGTTTTATTGGGGAAAATGCCGGTAGTGATGGAGGAGTTGATGATGTGAGTGAGGGGAGGAGTGATGGTAGGTGAGATGATTTGTAGAAGGTGAGAGGGGATGGGATCGAGGGGATGGGTGCGCTGAGAGAAGGAGTTTGGACACCTGATCTTCTGTGAGTGGAGTGAATGCGGACATGAAAGGTGTCGAGGATTGTGGCTGAATTTGGGTGGAAGGTGGTGCAAAAATATTCTATTTTATAAATCTAGTTTTATAAATATTCCTTAAACATTTTATGGAATTTTTGACATTTTCCTTTGTCTTTAGCATTTAATGAATAAATTAGTACCAAACGTTTATTAACTTTTTTGAATTTTTAAGGATCTCATCAGATTATCAATTGTTTTTTATCATTGCAATTATCATTGAAAAGATTGCAGCTGGAATTGATTGCCTCTCTTTAGCACAATGCGCGAGTAAAGTTCTCTACACACTCTGCAGAGTGCATTTCGCAATTTACTATTTAATGTTGATGCAGTTACGCTCCTTGCCATTGGATGATTCTCATGTGTAGTGATGTGGTGTTCATGTAAAGAATGAATCTGACTCATTAGTAATAACTCACTCAGAGAGTGAATCTTTTTCTTTGGTGCATGTGGATTGCATATGTTAATGATCAGAAGACACAGGTGAGAGAGTTTATTTACCCAGATTCTTGTATTTTGCTCTATATTTCTTTTGTTGTAACAGTTTGCAAGCATGTCAGGTTTTTTTTTACCATATGAACGATATAGATAAATCGTTCAAATGAATCATTATTTTAAATGAACAAGTCAAAAGAATGAATCACCAAAATCAAAGAAACTTCCCATCGCTACTCATGGGTCAATTGTGCACCCATCATTTGGCCAGATAAGTGATATCTCGTTGACATCCATTATTTTTGATTGATGCGCATTCACGGAACTTCAGACTAAATATTTGGATGGGTGTGTAGAGACTTTAAGGTGGGCATGTGTGTACACTATTCTCAGCTTATAATATGAAGACTAGACAAAAAAGTTTTGAATCTTCATTGAAACACCTGCTCATGTATAGTAATACGAAGGTTACTTTTGTTGTTTTGTGTACATTGAGCATTTCTTTCATCAGCTTATTTCCATGGCAGCTCAGAGGGCTTTAATTGTTATACTAGTCATGTTGGTCAATCACATGCCTCCAAAACATGATTAAGCTAAATGTGATTTGCTTATAAATGTGAAAGGTAATGATAAGTGTTTTTCTAATTTAATCGCGCTCGTGATGATAGGGCTGCACCTCCATTTCTCAAACTGCTGCATTAATCATGCATTACCAAAATCTGTTTGATTTGTGTTAGTCCTTTAATAACAAGCAGCTCTATGACAAAGCTAGTTAAAATGTATACCTTCTCAATAGTATAATAGTGGCTTGAATGGATCAAGAACTCAGTGAAATGTTTTAAGCATCTTGTTCTTAAAAATTATGCAAGCATAGATGTACTCTTAAGTTTTTCATAATAACTATTTTACATTTAGTTTTTTTTTTGTAGCAAATCTGGAGATGAATGAGAGTTCTCGCTGGACAGAAGAAGAGATGGAGACTGCAAAGAAAGGTAAGCTTTTGTGCTTTTAAAAAAACACACATCAAAGTTTCCAGTCAGCATACTGAATTAAATTGATCTTTTGAAGATTTTCCTGGGTGAATCAACGACTCTGAAGAGAGTTGCCTCACTGAATTTGATTTATGTTCCGCCGTATCTTATTGTAATATATTTCAGTATGCTTGAGAGACAAGGGTGGGCTTTGCTGTTTAGCTCAAGAGGTGCGGTTAATAATGCTGAGTACCTGAAGATTTCCTTAACACAACAGAGTTTGTCAAACATGTGAAAGAATATGGATTTAGAGACTGAAAGGCAAGGCTCTCTTTTGGAAGTACAGGGGGGGCAAGGAGCAGCTTTAGCTTTTAACTTTCCATTGACCGTGACTTTTTGACTGTTTGTGTAGTATCTTTTTATGAATTGGTTGCATAAAAGATGATAATTTATTCTCTGTTTGAGAACATGTTCACTGTTTGTTCTGTTCAGGATATTAGGATTCGATAAGACTTATACTGTAGCACCTTTACCCTTTACTTTGTTTCACTTGCGTGCAATCTTTTATCAGAAGTTGCTGTAAAGCTGGTGTGACTTTTCCCCTCTGTGTAATTTATTTATTACCAATTTCTGCAGCTTCACAATGCCATTGTAACAAACCTCAAGCCCTGCCCACCATTGCTGATAAAAGGTGTTAAACACAAAAGACTGAAGCAGCTCAATGTTTAAGTAACAACGATCTCTTATTCACTCACATTTGTGACAGAACAAATCTGAAATTTCCATAGTTCTTTTTTTTTTCTTCCTAGTTTTTGTCAGAAGTCATCTCGTTTTGAAGTAGACTTGACAACTCTGCTTGTGAAGAACATGCCACTAACACATGTATATCAGACATTTAACTTTTTGTTTTGAATCTGCATATCTTCAAACCGACATGGAAACATTGTAAAAGAGTGCAGAGAGTACAAAATTAGACTCTTTCAATAAAAGCAGAGCATAAGGACAAACTTTGGCTCTTTACTTGTTGTTTTATATTTGTTTTAAGTTTAAACTGAGCATTACCCACCTATTCTTTTCTGTAACTTAAGCAGCTTCAGACTGTAGATGCGCCAAATGTTTGAAAAAAATATATATTTTTTCAGCATTTTTGCAGTGAACTTCAACAGAGCAATGTTGCCTTTGCTGATTCAGTGATATTGCAGCCAGTTCACACGTTACGTGCCACATGTCTTAAAAGCTGTTATGTTTGCGACTATACTCGAATCACAATATAAAGATACTCTCAAAAAGCAGCACACATGGGAAATGATCCCCTCTTAACCAAACTTGATAAGGCTGCTCAGTAATGGGAACCTTTACTGCACTGCACTGATGGGAAACGATCCATACTACAGCTTCTCCTCGAGCAGAATCACTGTGTGACATGATCAATGACAGCATGTCTCAAACACAAGAAAGTATTTGCACTTGGGTGGACAAAAACCTATATTACTAGTGATTGCGGTTTAGTGTTTAAACTTTTTAGTGCTGCTTCTCATGTCATTGATGGCGAGAGGACCTGACTATCGTGTGCTTAAGGCTGCCACACACTGAACAAAATCCTTTACAAAATCCTTCTCTGTAGTGGGCATTTTCACAAGCTTCACACCTCTGTTGATGCCGTGACACTCCTTGCCCTTTAATGGTGCTCAAGGGGACTACAATGACACTTGGGGATATTTCAGACTAGGAACGTTTGCTCTCCCTTTTAAATATACCACAGTTCTATGTTCATACACCAATTTCTGATCCGATTGAGACGTCATGCGAGAATGTGCATCGACTGCCACCCAGTGACTCTTTTATGCCTCAACAGTATTATGAACACATGATCAGAAGAGACAACTTTCATTGGTCAACCGTGAAATCACACATTGCCACAAACCAAGACGACATGGCAGAGTAGATCCTTTTTTTCATTCACACTTTATCATTCACATTCATAGTTTTTTTGCACAATGCACAATGTTCACATGCACATGAAAATCTAGCCACAGGGGTTTCAAGCCAGTGACTTCTGTGCCAGTCCCAAGCCTGGATAAATAGAGAGGGTTGCATCAGGAAGGGCATCCGGCGTAAAACATGCCAAAACCAATATGCAAGTCATCAATTCGATTTTCATACCGGATCGTTCGAGGCCCGGGTTAACAACGACCGCCACCGGTGCTGTTGACCTACAGGGTGCCGGTGGAAATTGGACTACTGTTGGTCAAAGAAGGAGAGGAGGGAGAAGGATTTGTAGGCAGAGAGAGAATAGGAAAGGCATGAGTATAGGTCTGAGAATAGGGACTCTCAACGTTGGTACAATGACCAGGAAAGGTAGAGAGCTGGCGGACATGATGGAGAGAAGGAAGGGAGATAGTCTGTGTGTGCAGGAGACCAGGTGGAAGGGTAGCAAAGCACGTAGTATTGGAGGGGGATACAAACTGTTTTACTATGGTGAGGATAGGAAGGGAAATGGGGTAGGAGTGATCCTGAAGGAGGAGTTTGTGAGGAATGTTTTAGAGGTGAAAAGAGTGTCTTACAGGGTGGTCAGTTTGAAGTTAGAGATTGAAGGGGTGATGTTGAATGTAGTGAGTGGTTATGCTCCACAAGTAGGCTGTAAGCTGGAAGAAAAGGAGAGATTCTGGAGTGAGTTAGATAAGATGATGGAGAGTATTCCCAGAGGGGAGAGAGTAGTGGTGGGAGCAGACTTCAACAGTCATGTTGGTGAGGGCAACAGAGGTGATAAGGAAGTGATGGGCAGGTTTGGTGTTAAGGAAAGGAACCCAGAAGGACAGATGGTGGTGGACTTTGCCAAGAGGATGGAAATGGCTGTAGTTAACACTTATTTCCAGAAGAGGGAGGAACATAGAGTTACCTACAAGAGTGGTGGTAGGAGTACGCAGGTGGACTACATCCTAAGTAGACAAGCCAATCTGAGCGAGATTACTGACTGCAAAGTAGTGGTAGGAGAGAGTGTAGCCAGATTGCATCGGATGGTGATGTGTGTGTAGGATGTTTCTGGTGGTCAGGAAGAAGAGGGGAGGAAAGATGGAAGAGAAGACCAAGTGGTGGAAGTTGAAAATGGAAGACTGTTGTGAGGAATTCAGACAGAAGCTGAGACAGGCTTTGGGTGGTCAGGAAGAGCTTCCAGAGGACTGGGAAACTACAGCAGAAGTGATCAGGGAGAGAGGTAGGAAGGTGCTAGGTGTGTCAGCAGGAAGAAGGAAAGAAGATAAGGAAACATGGTGGTGGGATGAGGAAGTACAGGACATCATCCAGAGGAAGAGGCTAGTTAAAAAAGACCTGGGACATCAAACAGAAGGCATATGATGAGTTGTATGCCAGGTTAGACACGGGGGAAGGTGAAAAGGAATTGTACAGATTAGCGAGACAGAGAGACAGAGATGGGAAAGATGTGCAACAGATAAGGGTGATTAAAGATAGAGATGGAAGGGTTCTAACAAGTGAGGAGAGTGTGCAGAGAAGATGGAAGGAGTATTTTGAGGAGTTGATGAATGACAATGAGAGGGAAAGAAGGGGGGAAGAGGTGAACATTGTAGAGCAGGAAGTTGAAAAGATTAGAAAGGATGAGGTGAGGAAGGCTCTGAGGAGAATGAAGATTGGAAAGGCTGTTGGTCCAGATGACATCCCTGTGGAGGTGTGGAAGTGTCTAGGAGAGACAGCAGTGGAGTTCCTATCTAGGTTATTCAACAGGATTCTAGAGAGTGAGAAGATGTCTGAGGAATGGAGGAGAAGTGTCCTAGTGCCAATCTTTAAAAACAAGGGTGATGTGCAGAGTTGTAACAACTACAGAGATATAAAGTTGATGAGCCACACAATGAAACTCTGGGAAAGAGTAGTGGAAGCTAGGCTAATAAGGGAAGTGAATTTTTGCAAGCAGCAGTATGGCTTCATGCCCAGGAAGAGCACTACTGATGCAATTTTTGATCTGAGAATGCTAATGGAGAAGTACAGAGATGGTCAGAAGGAGCTGCACTGTGTCTTTGTGGATTTAGAGAAAGCGTATGACAGGGTGACGAGAGAGGAGCTATGGTCCTGTATGAGGATGTCAGGAGTGGCAGAGAAGTACGTCAGAGAAGTTCAGGATATGTATGAGAGGAGTATGACAACAGTGAGATGTGCTGTAGGTCAGACGGAGGAGTTCAAGGTGGAGGTGGGGCTACATCAAGGATCGGCTTTGAGTCCCTTCTTGTTTGCTATGGTGATGGACAGGTTGACAGATGAGGTCAGACAGGAATTTCCATGGATGTTTACAGATGACATTGTAATCTGTAGTGAGAGTAGAGAGCAGGTGGAGGGACACCTGGGAAGTTGGAGGTCTGCTCTAGAAAGAAGAGGAATGAAAGTCATTCGTAGTAAGACAGAATACATGAACGAGAGGGAGGGAAGTAGAACAGTGAGGTTAAAGGGGGCTCAGGTCAAGAAGGTGCGGCAGGGAGTGTGGAAAAGAGGTGAAGAGGGGAGTGCAGGCAGGTTGAAGTGGGTGGAGAAAAGTGTGAGGGGTGTTGTGTGACAGAAGAGTGTCAGCAAGAATCAAAGGAAAGGTGTACAGAACAGTAGTGAGACCAGCTATGATGTATGGGTTAGAGACTGTAGCAGTGAGGGAGAGACACGAGGCAGAGATGGAAGTAGCAGAGATGAGGATGTTGAGGTTCAGTTTAGGAGTGACAAGGATGGACAAGATTAGGAACGAGCACATCAGAGGAACAGCTCAGGTTGGTTGTTTTGGAGACAAAGTCAGAGAAGCCAGTTTGAGATGGTTTGGACATGTGCAGAGAAGGGATAGTAGTTATATTGGTAGAAGGATGTTGGAGATGGAGCTGCCAGGCAAGAGGAAGGCCAAAGACAAGTTATATGGGTGTGCTGAAGGAGGACATGAAGGTAATTGGTGCAAGAGTAGAGTATACTGAGGCCAGAGTTAGGTGGAAACAGATGATTTGCTGTGGCGACCCCTAAACTGGGAACAGCCGAAAGAAGAAGACATGTTCACATGCATAGTTGCAAAAAGATAATTTGTTTAGGTGTGTTGGTTGTAGTTTTGTTATTGGTTATTCCTTTAAAAAGACAAAGAAAATAGTGATAACTGAAAAATGCATAAAATTAAATAAAAGCAGAGGTGCTTTCATTTATGTGCTTTGTTTAGGCAAAACGTTTATTATCTGTCCTAATATGTATTATAAATGCCAATATAGCTTAATTTTTACAGATCTTCTAACTACGATTGTTGTTCCCTCCTCTTTATACTCTGTTTGGTTATACTCCATCAAAGTCTTCTAAAATCTCTGTCCTCAAATAACCTGTTACTCCTGGCCCAATGACCCTCTTAATGCTAGGATATTGTGCTGTCTGTTCTTTGTAGAGCAGCTTATATCTTTCTATCTCTCTCTCTATGCTAATGTGTTTGTCTGTCATAATTTTAAAGAGAGACAAATGTAATATTTGTTAATGGCACCTGGCAACCTCAAAGCAGTGAGAGAGAGAAAATCTCTCAGCTGACTGGCACAGATGTTTTAAGGACGGGTGGCCTTGTGCACATCTCTGTTATAAGATCAGTTCTGTTCCTCTGAAACGTCTACTTTTCATCCAATTCTTTCTATGTTTAATTTGTCCTTTTTTATTCTTTACATCTGTGGTTCACTTTCTTTCACTCTCTTCCTTTTGGAGCACTGAGTTGATTTTTTTTGTGTTGGTTGGCGTGGGGAGAGAATGGAAGTGGGTGAATTGTGGGCAGGCAGAAATTAGAGGATTTGGCAAGCCTCCCTGTTTCTCCCCCCTCTCTCTCTTTTCTCTCTCTCTCTCTCTCTCTCTCTTTCTCATGCAATCTCTCTCCGTTGTTAAGGCCTGAGTGTATAGGTCACATTGAAGAAGAAAAGCAGGTCATTATGGAAACGTAACTTCCATTGCTTTCTCTGAATATTACCATCAAACCATTCTCATTTCAAGCCTACTACACGCTCGTGAGAGAGAGAGAGAGAGAGAGAGAGAGAGAGAGATGAGATGAGATGAGACGAGGAGAGGATGAGAGGAGAGAGAGAGAGAGAGAGAGAGAGAGAGATCAGATGAGGTTTCAGAGGGAGGACGGGCATTAGGGAGGTGGAGTCACTGCATCTCAGATTCACTTTGCTGTTAAAGTCCAGCCAAGCGGCAGCCAGTGAAGAGGAGTGGAAAAACAGTGGCCTTGAGAGTGAGTGAGACAGTGTGTGTATTAGTGATTTTGATAAATAGTGAGAAAATAAGTGGGAAGACAGGAGCTGCTCTGCTCTGAGCGAATCAGAGAACCAACGGCTCAACTATCGGAAGGTATGGGGAGCTCATTTCTCTTCCAGGCACCACTCCCTTTTCTCTCTCTCATTTTTTTACTGGTGCTCTCCACCATACTGGAGTTCCATGAGCCTCTTCTGCTTATTACTATGGAAAACATCAAAAGCAATCGAGAAGAGATCAGAGTGGGCTGGGTAGTTGCTGTAGGAAACTCTCTTATTGGAGGATTCGCACAGAGGCAGCACAGAGGTTTTTGATTGGTTGGAGCATTGCCACATTCTTCCAAACGGATTGTACTGCACTTTGTTGTTGAATTGGTCTTATGTTTCTTGGTCTGGAATGCAGCGTTGTCAAATCTAAGCAGAAAGCTGTATGCCTTTTTTTGGATTTTACTGGTGATGGCTCGTATCTTGGATTTGGAACTTAAGGAGGCTCTTGATTTAAATTTGTCAAAAAGATATTTCTTAGAGATGTGTGACCCGTGTTTACAATTCCTCCCTAGGAGCAGTAGGATAATCCGCATTGTTCAATGGAATATCATGTGCATGAGTTTCTGGCAAACATCAAGTTAGGAGTACAAATAGAGATGGATGAAATATGGGGAGCTTATGTAAACAAATCTGGCTTTAAATACTGTTGGGTTTGGTTATTTGAATCTCATGAAGAATGTTGTTACTCATTTTTAAGATCCTTTAAGGAACTTGCAGCTTTGAAGTTTAAATATTTCTCTGTTGTACAGCTAACCAGCATGAAAAAGCCTGGCTAATGTCCACCGACTGTTAAAGGGCTGTGAAATCATTGAGAACGGGTCATATCAGACTGCTGTCCCACTTTCTTTCTTCAGACGACACGCTGCTGTAAATGATCTTTGACCTTTTATTGAGCGTTTTCCTAATGAGATGCAAGGATGGGTGGATAGGGATCTCCACACAGGAATCCTTTTGTGGTAAATTGTGGTGACGTTTTGTGGAAAGTGAAATCTTCTTTTAACAAGGATGTTTTTGATCTATATTTGACCAGTCAGTCATGAGATGACTTTGAATAATAGAAGCTGTTTACCAATCAGAACAATGATAGAATTATCCTGGTGATTCAAGCAACAGATTATCAAGCCTTAAAAATACTCATATTATTTTGTGTAAAAGAATTACCATGTTTTGTACTTCTGTAATGTACTTATTAATGGACCTTGATGACTGGAATAAGGAAAACTAAGAGGTGAGAGACTTAATTTGAAAAATTCATGTGTTTGAACAAATTGAATAATTTTTACCAACAAATGTTTTGACGCATATTTTGGGGAAATGCGTTGGATCATCTGCCTACCCTCACTTTTTTTTTATAACATATAACTATTATATTTAACATTTATTATAAAAAGTTTATATTACATTTTCAATTATTGGTGGGGGTTGAGGGTTGCCAATCACGTCTTTTTGATTAAAAAAAAAAACCTAATTTAATCATGCATTCCTGTTTGTTGGTGGTTTCTCCTGTTAGGAAATGTTCAAGTTTGTAACTTTAGTGTTTACAATCAGTTTGCTCTTTTAACCAGTTACATAGGCCTGTGCAAATAAGATATATTTATGCAGAGTGATAGAGCCAATTATTCTGTTGGAGTGAGACTAAGTGCAAGTAGTAAACAAAAAACATTTTTATTCATGTATATGCTGTTTTTTATGGTTAGAAGAACAGACTGCCTGTATGTGAACTGCTCATCTTGTCTTAATGGTAAATCCACTAATTAAAGGGTAGTTATATAAAACTATGAACAAGAGTTAACGTTCTGAACTCTGTTATTAGCTTGAGGTAAATTTAAATGTTGTTGCTTTGGTATAGTGCATGTGTTATGATGTCTGAGTATAAATAGCTCCCAGGACGCTTTAGGAGCAATGCAATTTTAATGCAATTTTTCTTTCATAGAGTAGTGTTAACCCCAAGGGGCAAGTAAGAAGTAACTGAACTGCAGTTAATTTGACATCTTGAGGCTAACAAAAGAAGTAAGCAGGTTGTCATAGACAGCAATGTTAAAAATGCCCAACCTTACAGTTTAAAATAAAACGTGTGTGTGTGTGTGTGTGTGTGTGTGTGTGTGTGTGTGTCTACATTTACAGAATTTTATTTTTTGTCCGATTCAATTTTGCGTCCCATGAGCACGTGTAGAAAAACCCTGTCAACATTCCAATTGTAAAACTCTCAACTCTACAGTTTGATCAACCAATCAGAAATGTTCTCTTGACTTCGAGGCACTTTAGAATTTCCTTTCAATGGCTGGGAAATACAGCTCACACAACTAAGTCTTTTATAAACAAAAAATGTTCTCACCAGTATTTACCAACAACTGTTTCACGATCAAAACTTCCTCATTCATCTGAGGCTCAATCAGTTTTTTTTTTTCACAACTGTCGCTCTTAGCGTCATCATGTTTATTAACCTTAACCAGCATAATGTTGTGATTTGGCATGTCTGTTCTGTGATTAAACACATTCTTAAATATGTTGTTTGCTTATGTAGTCCTGTACATTTCAGAAGATATGCTTTAGCACAGAGAACCAAGTGCAAACCTTTCGATCTGTCCTCGTTAACCATATGGAGTTCTGGAAGCAAAAGCCGCTGCGTTGATAACAAGCTCCTTAATCTCCTCCAAGCTCCTCCATGATTAATCCTAATAGCTTTTTAAGGCCTGTATTAATTCTTCCTTCCTTTTTATTCATCCTCTAGGGCTGCTGCAGTATGGCCGAAACTGGTCAGCCATCGCCAAGATGGTGGGCTCCAAAACGGTATCCCAGTGCAAGAACTTCTACTTCAATTACAAGAAGAGACAGAAACTGGATGAAATTCTGCAACAGCATAAAATGAAATCGGTTGGTTATTGTTGGTCATCTTTATTAAAGAGCCCTTTGTTTTTAAGTTTACTTTACCTGCTGTTCTGTGCTTCAGGAAAAAGAGCGCAAAGCCAGGCGTAAATGCAAAGCTCCTCAGAATGAAGAGGCCAGCGCCCCATCCGCTGCAGAGGAAGAGGAGATGGAAGGGTCAGGAGTCAGTGGTAATGAAGAGGAGGCCCAGGAGGATGGAGAAGGTAAACACACAATAGTTTTTTTTTCTACTCGCACGCAGCCAGATGGTTATGCGGTTCCTAAAACAATAATTCTTCATGTTATTTATAGAGTATTTGTAATGGAAGGAGTGGAACTCTGTGTCAAGTTTACAGAAACAAACAGCCTGTTTGATAATTGCTTTAGAATCTGCAGTTGCCTGGAATCAGCTTGTATCCAATAGCAAAGAGGCTTTTTCCAAATATTAGGAACACACCGCAGAGGTTCACCTGTGACCTTACTCATGAAACAACCCTGACCTACTTTTGTCAGTTTCTGAGAACAAGGCGGCTGTCTCGCCGATAGCTTGAAACAATTTTCCAGGAGAACTGTGTTTTGAAGCAACCAGAGGTTTAGTTTAACACAGCCTGTCTTGGTGTCAAAGAAAGCCTCATGCTGCACCCTTGAAGTCCTCCGGGCAGCTATAAGAGAAGAGCTTTGTGCCATGTGTTTGGAAATGACTTTCATAATGCCATGTTTGCCAGGTCAAAGCTTGTGAAATGAAAGGCAGTGAGGAAGTGCTTATTATCTTCTGCTTATTGTGCAATTACATCCAGCTGGGAGAACACTCTGTGGTTTGAGTTTGTTATGCTCGCCATTATCTCCTGCCCTGTATTAACTACTTGTGTTTACTTTCAAATTTGACAAAGGACATGTTTAATCTAGATTAGACCCCTTTTTCTTGGGTTACTTTTTTGTCGTTCCCACTTTGGAGGAAGATACACTTTCAACCCTGTCCACCCAGGCAACATAAGCTTTTTTTACTGACTTGTAAATAGTATGAATATACTTTTTATTCTGCTTATTTGCAACAAGAAAAAAAGTAATGTGATTAACAGTCACTTTGCAAGAACATAAATGTTTAAGTTCAGCCTGTGCAAAAAGTGCGTTTAAATAAAGAATAAAGTTTTGAATAAAGTATCGAGCGCCACCATACAACTTCAAGACATATTTTTTTGTATTTTTGGGGTTGTCAGGTTTTGATAGAAATTATCCTAAAAAAGAAAATTCGAGTTAGGGTTGTGCATAAAGGCTCAAAAACATAAGGCATGGTTGGGGTTGCCAGGGTTTGAGAAAACCTTCATAAGTCCTCAAAAACAAAGTGACATTTAGTGCTGCCATAGTTTGAGAAATGCTGTAATCATAACTCAAAAATCAAAGACTCAAAAATCATAAAAGTAATGGTTGGGGTTGCCAAAGTTTGAGAAAATCTTTGTAAATGCTCAAATACATAAAACTTATGGTTAGTGGTTCAAACAATGTTTTGAAGCATTCTGTTTATTATACAAACAATGTTTGTGTTTTTAATGTAATGATATAGATTTAAAAAAAGACCAACTTTCGTTGGTTGACCCTAGGTGTTAGGCTGGCAGAAAACCAAGGTGATTTGGCAGGGCTCAAATTGATTTTGCTCTCGCTCATTGTTTAGCTAAATGTGTGTGCCTAAAGTTAGTGAAGGCGTGTGAAGGGCTTAACAGTGGAGTTTTCTCCTTAATGTTAAACCATTGTAAAGTGTGCGTTGCTTTCCATTAATTGTGTTGTGTTTTTACTTCTGCATCTTTAGTATTTTATGATTCTTTAATCTGCTAGCTGTAATATTTATTTATTGTCCCCTAAGTATTAAAGGTGCTTACAGACCTCACATAATGCCTTGAAATTTTTTATTTTCCATGGGGGAGGCACAACAAGCTGTACGTGTACACCTAAAGTTGCTTTGCGAAGATGTAGCAGGCTCTGACAAAAATAAAAATATGTATAATTTTGGATTTAACAGCCATATCTCCTTCGACTGAGAAGGTTTTTTTGAAAGCCAAAAGATGGCCTGTTTTGTTGCTTTTGAATGTGGATAAAGAGCAAACTGTAATAGTAGATTGTTTTTAACGTGATCATTTCCTCAAAACTTTTTGATGAATTGAAAATTGTGTTTAGGTTCTATATTTATTGTATCAATTTGTTTAGGTTACTGAAATATTTAATTCATTTTATCTTTCATAAAAAATGTAAAAGTTCTCATCATTCATGAAATGCAAAGATTTGGCTACAAATGCAAAATGTCTTTATTAAACTAGAAACCTAATAAGGACACAAGGAACAATTAAGTAATTGGCATTTAATCATATAAATAGCAAAATAATAACAATTTTTAAATTGTTTAACCACATTTGACGAATATGCACACATAAAAGTATAAAAGTGACATGACATATTCCTGAATGCGATAGACTTGTTATTTTAGCTTTACTCAAAACTAAAAACATTTACAGTTGCATTGACTACCTCCAATTTCACACTGCTACGTGAGCACTGATATCTGGCTGCTCTGCTCTGATTGCGTGGTGTTCCGCATGCAATCTTTAAGCATGTAAGCATATAATCTTAACTCTGACCCAATAACTTCAAATGTGTGGGTATGGACCACACTGAACTTATCAGCTGGCATTCGTATCATTCATCGTTCCATTCACCTCATATCCAGGTGGAGCCAATAACAGCTCAGACACTGAGAGCCTCCCCTCTCCACGCTCCTCGGATGACAGCAAGGTCAAAGAAGAGGCTTCCGCTCGGCCCAAAGCTGCTTCAGCCGCCTCTTCCTCCACCGACAAGGACACAGCAGCAGCAGAAATTGCGGTGGATGAGAAGCCAAACCTGGAGAAGCTAGAGGGTGAGCAGGGAGGTGTGAAGCAAGAGGTGAAGAGCGAGCCAGGAGATGGTGTGAAGGAGGTGTCAGGAGAGGATAAGAAGCCTGCTACACTGGAGGGAGAGGAAACCAAGAAAGAAGTAAAGAAGAAAGAGCACGGGGCAAAGACTGGAGCTCATGACAGTGACTCTAGTGCTACATGCAGTGCAGATGAGGTGGAGGAGACCGAAAGCTCTGAAAAGAGCAGGTGAGAATGTGTGTATTTGAGGGTGGAGTGGTTAATTGGGTGGGGTTTGATGTGTTTTGGGGTTAGAAAGTCTAATATGTTTTCCATGACTGCAAATGAGTGCATGTGCTGGCTGAGTCAGGGGAACGTTACACCATGAGTTAGCCAAATATAAAAAAAAAAAAACAGAATTGTGTGTTCCTTCCTTTTACAAGAAAATGCGATGTGAGATCAAGTTAATAAATTTTTTTTGTTGTTGATTTCTTGAGTCTCTAACAAGCGATAATGAAGCATGACACTATTACAGATTTTAACTATCTTCTGTTCTTCTCTTCTATCTCAATGCAACAATTTCTCAAAGGCCCAGTTTGTTGAGTTTTGCCCATGATGGAGTGATCTCTTCTCAAGTTCAGAAACCACTGGACCTCAAGCAGCTAAAGCAGAGAGCAGCTGCCATACCACCTATTGTAAGTACCCACCCACTCAAACCATAATTCACCCCATTTGTTTTGTCAGATCTTTGGTTTGGAGCACTTAAGTTAGGACTAATTAAAGATACTCCTTGATTAAACACCTGATCAACGAAATTAAGGCTTGATTGAAAGCCAAAGGCGTCACGGTGGCGCAGTGGGTAGCACGGTCGTCTCACAGCAAGAAGGTCGCTGGTTCTAGGCTCGGCTGGGGCAGGTGGCATTTCTGTGTGGAGTTTGCATGTTCTCCCCGTGATCGCGTGGGTTTTCTCCAGGTGCTCCGGTTTCCCCACAAGTCCAAAGACATGCGGAATAAATGAATTGAATAAGAACAATTGCCCATAGTGTTAAAGTGTGAATGTGTGTGTGAATGTTTCCCAGCGATGGGTTGCGGCAGGGAAGGGCATCCGCTGCGTAAAACATATGCCAGTGAGTTGGCGGTTCATTCCGTTGTGGCGACCCCGAAAGGGAATAAAGCCGAAATGAAGATGAATGAATGAATGATGAATGAAAGCCAAAGGACTATCTGTTGAATCACATTTGGAACAAAGCTCTGCATTTTACTTTGGAAGTTGTTCTTTATTGAGCTTCATATAATTGGTTAGTGGGTGCTACTATGGCCAATGGACGTGGCTACAGCCATCAAGATGTTTTAAAATCCAAGAAAAAAATTATTACACACACACATGCATGGACCAATCTGAATATGACTTGAATTGTGTTTTTGATAAAGGAACAATACTAAAACTAAAATAAATGTCTGAGAAGTCGAGTTTATATGATATGTCATCTGTAATCACTTATCCGTCAAGAATCATGTCAAGTACATTTAAAACACCATAAAATGACTACATCTGCCTTAACTAGAACCCTTTCTGATCACAAATAAGATATAATAAAGAAATAATAAAGATATTGATTACACACTTTATAAAGCACCTTTATAAAGATCATCACAATGTTTCAGTTCAAAGATCTTTCAAGAGATTGTGCTGAGTTTGAGCTTAGCATTTGTGAGTCATAGACGTTACACCTTTTTCTAGATGCTCTACAGTTGTGTAGTATAATGAGCTTTTTGTGTCTACATGTAGATGCCGGAGGCTTCGGCAGCAGGACGTGATGCTCGTCCTGGGCTGCAGGGGAAGTCAGCCATGCCTGATGCTCTTGCGTTGTACCAGCAGCAGATTACCATGGCACACGAATCCTCTCAGGAGGCCAAACACCAACAAGTACAGCCAACCAAATCTCAGCATTTCCCAGTGGGAGGAGACTCCAGCAGCCAACGGGTCAGGACGCGCAGCCCTGGTGTCTCTGACAGAGAGAGAGAAGGTAAGCTGTTCCCTACTCTTTTTCCCGTCTTCTCTTTTCATACATTTAGTTGCTTCCAGACACTAATGTCATTGTCTTGGCTTTGCTTCACTGTTTAAAGGTGCACTTTATATTTTAGAACAAGTGTTTGCAAAACAAAGAAAGTATTCTTTTACATTGTGTTCCCTCAGCCAATGACTGCTGATAAAGGTGCAACATTATTACAAGTCACATGACCACGATGTGACCTTATTTAAGGGTAATTAACATAATGCAAACTTGGTTGTTCTTACTCACAGACTCTCTGGTTTTATTAATGTAGGAATTTTGAGATCTTGAACACAGCGCATGTGTATTGTATAAATTGATTGACTTAATTAGATAAATTGATCAATGTTACATAGTAGGGCTGGGCGATACTTCGATGTTGATAATTATCATGATAAATAATTTCTTGTGACGATAAAAGAGAGTGAAATACCTGGCTGAACAGCACGTTGCAAATAGCACTACCATACCCTCCGTGCAGGGCTCATTTTCTCGGTGTTAGCAAAAGTTCCAGAGTCGTGTGGGATAGAACTCAAGCACTTTTCATGATCGGAGATTTAAAACCTTGCAACCCCCCCCCCCCCCTAAAAAATCTATATTCTGTCCGTATATTCCAAACACTGACACAACTCCATATGTTTTGTTTTAGAAGTCAATGGTATAGCTCCATCGTGTAAATCAATGTACATCAATTAGAGGTTTGTTTGATTTCTAAACTTTGTGTAGGTTTATCACAATAGCCCATTCTGTTGAGCTCAGATTCAGTTCTTTCACTTCATGAAGATGAAGATGAAAAAAACAAAAAATCGGGAGTATATTATCAGGTACATGCAACATTGACAATATTGTGATAATTATCATTATTCACTGATATGAAAAACAAATATCGGTATATATTGTTTGACCTTTTCACCCAGCCCTAATACATTAGATATTATAATTTAAGAAGTGTGGATGTGTACTTTGGGTTGTTGTCTTTTTGAAGAGGGAGGATTTACTGTAATTTGTTACAAAAATATTGTAATAACTTTTTTAAGGTCGTTGACAAGGGATGCTGCGAGCTCCAAGTTGCAGAAATCTTTTGGAGAAAAGTAAATTTTCTTTTTTGTGTAATCACCTTAACAACATGACTGAAATGGTTTGTTGTGAGAATTGCACATGCGTGACTGACAGCACACATTTCACTGAGATCTATTCAGAGTCACACTTCATCACGACGTTACTTTGTCTGTGTTGTATCATTTTTCTTGGATACGGAAATAAAGCATGTAAAAGAAATGAGGTAGACTCCAATGGATGCAGAGATCCTATGGGGAGAAGATCAGGGCTCAGAAAAAAAGAGTTCTTAACTGCCAAATATATCACAATTATTTTTCTCTTCGGAAGCCAATCAGTGCATCAGCTTGTGATCTCAATGAGAAGAGGAGCACACTTCACTGTGATGAAGCAACGCTTGAAGTAGAATGGGCATACCCTTTGTTTAAACATTTTTTTTATTTACATGTATTGAATATACGTTACATATTTATTTAAGTTTTACAGTTAACATAGGAGCTACAGCAGTTTTTGTTTTGATATACCACTAAGCTGTAGGCCTAGAAAAAACATTGCTGCTTCTTTAAGCAGCTGCACTTGTTCTGAATGAGCTGTCTTGTAGTCATACAGCAAGAATTTTAAATGCTTAACTTAAATGAGCTTTGTTGAATGAAATTTTTTTTTTTCCACTATTCTTCTATAGTTCTATACTCTGCTAAAACATTTTTTCTAAGTTGTCAAGCTTTCTTTTAAATTTGTTTGTGCATTGTCAGGATTTTAGAAGGAGTAGTAGACGATCATGGTCATAATTGTGTTTTGGTACATTCATCTCATTCACTGTTTTAATTAGATTTTTACCACCTGGCATCGTTAAGTTTAGCATGTTAAAAAGGAAATAGGCCAAGTTCATTTACTAGTCTGTATTTCATCTTAAACCCAGACTTTGTCTTTAAAATGAGCGATGGTGGTAGGGGCTCTACTCCGCCATTTTTACTGTTTTGTGTACTTAATTTGTAAGAAAAACATGGACAAATTAAAGCCATCCCTTGCCTTCAGGACTTAAAAGTAATAAACTGAGATGGCAGAATTCTTGAATTCCTTGCTTTGCATGTGCAATGCTGATTTCAAGGTCTGATAGTCCTGTTACAGGATTGTGAGGTGTTTGTTGATGACACTTTTTTGCAAACCCCTGAAAATTCAGCATTGAAGCGAGCCTTGTGTGTAAAAAAAAAATCTGTGGGAAAGGAGACTGATAAATGGCCATGATCTCCCATACTGATTTGTGTATCGTCCAAGGAAACTTCATCCTATCTGTCTTCATATTGAGATTTGATGGTAGGCAGTATATTAATAACCCTACACTGAGCCAGTGCATTCTACTTAGGTAATTTTAAGTCCTGAAGTGACCTCAAAATCGAGCACTAAAGTGGGATGATGGAATCGTCTTATGAACTCATCAGCAACTCAAGAATGAACTTATCAGCAAATGTTGCGTTTCACAGTCTATGATTGTTTTTGTTTTTAAATAACACACAATACAAACATGTGGTGATAAAAAAAGTTAAGACAATATTTTTTTTTTTACAAGTCATCACTAACACAGTCAATATAATAAGCTATATTTCTTTTTTACATGTCTTTTTAGTATTTAAAATGAAAAGATCATATGAAATGATGAATTACTTGTTTCAAAAGCTTTTAAAATGTATGATGGCTTTTGAGAAAAAGTGAAATATAATCAATGTTAGGAAAAGCAGGGATTATAACATAATCTCAGCTTTATAACGTGCAACCACATTTTGTTATGTAGAGCCGGTCTTTTAAATCAGTTTGGTTCTCCTCTATAATTTAAGGCTCAGTATGAGCAACTGGAGGGTACAGAAGTGTTTTGTCAGGGCCACATGATGAGCTGCAGTGTGTCTGTCCCTGCAGAGCTGGAGGGGAACGAGAGATGGCTGCAGGCTCTGCTACATGGATTACGTAGGTTCACACATCACACACCCAAACTCACACTACTGGAGCAGCCTCTAATCAAGCGTGATGGTTTCTGGGAGTGTGGATGATTCGCAGATGTGTTTGCATGCCGCCACTCTCACAGGTTCCAGCTTACAGTGAGGATGAACCCGATGATCTGCGTGCGTCCACAATGAAAGCTTTTAAACAAGGGTTGGGATGATTTGAGCTCAGCATTTCTCCGCTTTACAAGGAACATGATGAACTGCGAAGAAGTTATCTTATTCAGAAGTATTTAAATAAGTGTTTTTTATGTGTGCAGATAAATCCCGGGCGTACTCTCCTCTTCTGGATGGTAAAAAGAACCCTGGGGGTGAGGACCTGCGGGGTATAGGTCTTGGACGGCCTGTGATGTCCCAATACCAGCTCTCGCCCAGGGGAAATGGCCAAACTCAGCCAAGAACAGCTGCTGCTCTACAATCCATGTAAGAAAACCTGGACTTTGTTGAATCTTTTGCTTTTATCATTGGCTACAGCTGCTAATCTCCTGAAGTGAATAGATTCGCAATGTCACAATTCATGTTGCTAGTCAATTATAGTGAATGTTGATTCATTAAATATTTACATATCAATCAATATGTATCTGTAAGAGATATGATATCTGTAAGAGATTTGACTGAACAAGGGTTTCACTAAATATAAAAGAGTATGTAATCACAGCTCCTCTCTGTTGTTTCACTTCTGAATTTGTCCCATCAGTATAGGCAATGATGACTTAAAAAGGTTTAAGTCATCAACATATATATATATATATATATATATGTATGTATGTATGTATGTGTATATATGTATGTATGTGTATGTATGTATGTGTATATATACATATATATATGTATGTATGTATGTATGTGTATATATGTATGTGTATGTATGTATGTGTATATATGTATGTGTATGTATGTATGTGTATATATACATATATGTATGTATGTATGTGTATATATATATATATATATTATATATATATATAGATATAGATATATATATAATATAATATATTATAATATATGTATTGATATGTATATATATGTATATGTATATATATATATATGTATATATATATATATATATATGTGTGTATATATATATATATATATATATATATATATATATATATATATTTATTTATTTATTTGTATATATTAGGATGGGCGATGTGGCCCTTAAATAATATCACAATATTTTTTTGGAATTATGGCAATAAAAATATGAGACAATATTTTGGATGGCAAAATGTTCAATACAACTGTACACAATAAGTGTCATTACTTTATTTGCATACAACACACACATTGCACCTTATAATATAGAACAGAACGCAGTAACAGAATTAAAATAAAGTTTCCCTCAAATATTCAGTTAAATATCAAACCATTATCTTGACAAAGAAATCCTATATTTTTAGTCTGTGGAATTGGGTTTTATTGAAAATAACAATATTTCCATAGTGATACTGAGTGTTAATGTTTGATGGTTTTATTAGTTTTTTTCTTCATGTTTAGCAGCATGTTCCCTGATAACGGTGCATTATAAGTACTACAGTACCCAGAATGCTTAAGCCTTTGCTAGTAGTTAGCATTTTTATCAAACCAGTATTGATCAGAGCAGAGGCATCACAGATGGAGCCCATAACTATAAATGCTGTTGACAAATGTGTGTGAGCGGAGCTTCTGCAACTGGCAATTTGTATCATTGAAACAAAAGTAAAAATCCGGCTTTAGCATAACAGCGCATGCTCACATTGTTGAGGCTTTACCTATAGCTTTATCTAATTATAACTATACTAACATGTGATCAGGAACAAGTGACACATTATAAACTCCCTGTTGTCACTGTGAAGGTACCTGAAGCACGAGGGTACGGTCCTCTTGTTCAGTTAAACTGGTTTAATACCATTCACCTCACTATCTGTAGTCATGCACACTTGCTTCTTTTCATTGAGTTTATATTATTCTCCACAAGTGGTCTGCTGTTCTCAAACCACTTCTACACCACCGAATTTGATTCATTTTGGGTTTTATATCCTTTCCTACAACTTCAGAGTCTCACAAACAGCTATGAGGAGATTACCCTTTCAGATCGACCTGGACCCACTTTCTTGATCATGATTTCTTCTCAGCTAGGTATATCTAATGGGTCATGGTGCATTTGAGAAAACTGCAAATTGGTTGGCCCAATCATCAGTCACATGTCCTTGTGTGCATTGCCAACCAAAATAAATGCATAAATTGGCTGCATCATCATTTAAATCTCAGGATTCAAAGTGTGAGAGTACTTAAACAAAGACGATGGCCGAAAATGTGACTTCCAAACAAGACAATACTTTAGCTATATAGTCTTTTCTAATATGACTACGACACTGAGATATATACATTTGATTAAGAATATACATCAATATAGATCAACAAGATTGGAGTTTTGATACTAAAAGTTTTCATCCTCTCTCTGTTTTAGCTTTGGCGTCCTCTCTGCAGGCACAGGACAGAATGGCTGCAGTGCGGCCTCTTCATATTCCAGAACCCCCTCCACTTATATCCTCTGCCAAACCCGGTGGCTCCATCACCCAGGTACAAGCAGCACTTCCTCTCAAGAAGTGTTCAATGTCTCACTGAAGTGATTGAAAGCTAATGTACATGCAGTATTTAATCTAATGTTAATGTTGTTCTGAAAATTAGGGGAACTCCGGTGCAGCTCCACAACCCATCTCCAGCCTCAGAGCATGGAAAAATCCCTGCGCCAGGATCTCTCTCCTGGATGGACCAGAGGAAAATGGGTGAGTTCAAGTCAAGTGTGTTAATATCAACTTTCAATCTGTTATCCATATCCCATACCTCTGTCCGTTTCCATAGCAGGGTTTCCAGTTGTTAAACAAGAGCAGTTGTCTCCCCGTGGGGCTGCTTCCTCGCAAGCTGAAAATCTGTCCACACAGGACAGCCCAACGTTGCGGGGTGAGGGTGGGCTTAAATGTTTTTGCTAATAGCACAGTCTGCTATGAGTCTTTAAAGTGATATAGACACACACATTGAAAAGGATTTTGAACTCAACTCTTGTTTGTCTCAGGCTCCATGGCAGCAGTCCAGGGTGGCAGTATCACAAAGGGCATCCCTGGGACACGTGTACATCAAGAAACTTCGTTATATCGAGGGGGCTCAATCACACAGGTAAGCTGCTTTTATTATGCTGTTATAAGGGATCAAGCATTGAAACTGTGAAGGAAGCTCCCAAAATCTGCTTGCAGGAAAGTTATGAATTTTAGCACTCTGATACAAATCATACCTAGAACAAATGTTTGGTCTTGAATTAGAAACCCACTAGCGCTACAAATTTTTCAAATTGTGTCTGGTAATAACAACGAAACGCAAATGACATAAAATTACAACCCCCCCCTGCGCAACTATAAATAGTATTATTTATCTTTAAATTTGTTATAAGTACACCTCTTTGTTATAAGTACACCAACAAATAATAGCTTTATTAACTGTAGCAGAAAAGATTTAAGGTGCATCTGAAATGTAAAAAATCATTAAATCCTTAATAAAACTATAAACGTTGTTTGACTGACCATGAATGCTGGCAATGTTCAGCAAGTTTTTGCTAAAAAAAAAACTCAAGCGGCTTTTCAGCATGATTGGGGTGTAATGTCTTTAACGATTTAGTTTATTTGGCTTTGTGCTGTCCGCTGTCAACATTTTTAGACATAGTAAGCACACCGGTTTCTCCTCGTTTCCCACCGTTGTCATAGTGAAGCCAATCGCTACATACGCGTCATATTTTCTCATCTTTTGGGAGACTTTCGTTTGTCTCTTTATCTCCTTCTCTCTCCGTCTGTCTTTTACACTTTGTGTCTACACTTCATACTCTGCCAGAGAGAGCGCCACTGTCCCCTAATGTAGTGGAGTGGTATTTAAATTTTTTTTTTTAAATAAAAAGGCTAGTTCCCCAAGGTCAAACGGACCCCCCTTGACATAACACCGCACCCCCCACTATTTGAGAACCAATGCGCTAATGCAACCTTTGATGATATGCTAATTTTACTCCAAGGTTTAATGTTTTCCAGATGTCTTCAGTAGGGGTTAGGGCCGGGCGATATGACCGAAAAATAAATTATTTGATTTTGAGAATTATCACGATATTGTTAAATCTTTATTTTTGGTAAAAACAAAAAACTGATTTTTGCTCTTTAGTGAAAGTTGTATAAACCTGATCATTAACTGAGGCTTTCAACAATTTTTTAATTGTCAAAACAAGGGAAACATTTTCTAAACATGAACAGTTTAAGGTAGTATTATTATACAATTCAAATAATTACAATGTACTGTATATCAGGACCATAATAATTGTTTTTGTAATGAGGGGAAATTCCTTCTTTTATTTGATATAGAGCCAGTTTAAGATAAATTGTTAAAAATTATTCATAACCTGTAAAAATATCAGAAATATCAGACATTGAGTAAATATTTATTTGTATTTAGTCAATAACCATTGTTATTTGTACAAATTATATATGTACTTATAAAATTAATTCATGACATTCATGAAACTCAAACATTAAAATATATTGAACTCTTTTGTTTATTAAAGTAATAATTTTTCCACTGTCAGCTTAAATTTACTTTCTCTAAACAAGAGCTGACAGTCTCATTATGTCTTGTTTCCTGCACTTTCATCATGTGAATGAATAGTGTCTGAGCTTAAGAGAACGAGCTGTTGTGAAAAAAATCTTCAAAGCTGTTTGAGTCTGAAGAGCACTGCTTAGATTCAACCAGTGCGCTAACATAGCTTCAATCTATTACCTGTACTTCTGAAATTTATTTGATCCATTTTGACATGTTTTTTCTTTCATATCATCTGAGCAACAGATGAATCTACATTGTGGTGCCTTATAGTGACAGCAACAAATTTCATGAGACCTTTTTCTTATGTTTGAGCACATACCCTGGCCAAAATTTTACTCCAGCATAATTGTGGTATCATTGTTTTCAGGGTACTCCAGCAGATGTCTTGTATAAAGGCACAATAACCCGTCTCATCACTGAGGACAGCCCCAGCAGAGAGAGAAGCAGAGAAGACACTGTATCTAAGGGGCATGTAGTCTATGAGGGCATCAGTGGCCACATCCTTTCCTTTGAACGTAAGTCTGCATGTGATAACGACAGACCTATGCCTCTTTTCTACCAGATTTTAGTAGCAGTACAACTCTGCCTTGTTTGGTTTTACTTGCCTTGCTCGACAGTTAAGACCTGTTTTTCCCACTAACTTTCATTATCGGTTTTGAGTGGGCTTGAACACTCAAAGTGTATCTTACGTCAGTCTAGTTCCGCTTGGTTAGTGAATAGAAAATCTGCGATAGAAATTCAAAAAAGCTGATCATACACAAAAAAGACAATTGAAGACTATGGAATGAGCTATTTTTTTTCTGTGCATTTGGTGACTAAAACCATTGAAAAATGAAGGAGAGCAATGGAACCTAACAAGGTCACTACTCCTTTTTCTAGCCCATCGATAAGGTGTAGAAAAATAGCTTTTCTTTCAGAAAAAGTAACTTTGTCTCAGCTTGCTTTTAAAACCAGGGTCAAGTAATTAGGAAGTTACGGTTTCCAGGTAGAAAAGTCTGCAAAAGCATGGTCAAGCCGTATCGTTTCAAAATAAGTCTGTGGAAATGCAGCACTGGTTTCTAACCAATTAAACACACAGGGCGCCCAAATGCTAAAGACGAGGCTAGTGGTGATGTTGGGCCTGGGCTGAAGAGGTCTTATGACATGATGGACGTTGGGATTTCTCGTGTTCCACCCATAAGAGACTCACTATCTGAAGGTGAGGTTAACATGGTTGTCCTAAAACCATGTTAGTCGTATTTCACTTGTTTAAAACTTTGTTCACTCTGTCTCTGCTGTAGGTTTGATCATCCGAGCAATGCCTCCAGATCGTGATAGTCCTCTTCCACATCACATTCGTGGATCTATATCTCAAGGTGAGTGTCTTCCAAACAGAAATTATTTAGGCTAAGTTTGTTCTATTTTCTAACAATATGTTTCTCTCAGGGATCCCACGGGATGACTGTCAGCGACGAGAAGGAAAACAAATGAAAAGAGAAGGCTCGCCTTCACCTCGCGGCCCTGGTCATCCTGCAGATGCTCTCAAATCACGCACTCATGAGGGCATGGTACCTACAGTCAAAGAAGGAGGACGCTCCATCCATCTGATCCCACCTGAGGGGGTCTTGATTGGCAAGCCCAAAGAGGGTTCCATCACACAGGTTTTTGACTTTTTTTTATGTTTTGCACTTTTATGTTTATGTTTTGCAAAATAATAGTATTTAGAAAGGTATTTTGTTTGGGTTGTCTTAGTTTACAAAGAGCTCCAAGGGGTTGTATTACCATGCAGACCTTTAAATACCTGTACCAGTTGTAGCTATGTTATAGTTTCAAAGCTCTTAAAATTATATGCTGGAATGAAAGCTGAGTTCCTAGCAATATTTTTTCACATTAGTCTTAGTATGCAATTTTGCAAAAGAAGACACAAATAGAAAAAAATGCCCATAGTATTGAAACTCTTCTGCTACTGATATGAAAATGCTACTGGCCTAATCCAGTTCAAAGATCTATGCTAAGATAAGCCAAAAGTTCTTTTGCCAGAAATGGAGAATGGCTGAACAGATTCCAGAATGTTAAAATGGTACTTATTTTCTTGAGGATAGTTAGGGAATACATCTAACTTGGACAAAAAAAGTGTTTTACAAAGTTTTAACAAATAAACTTTTGATTGACAAAACTCACATCTAAAGTAAAATTCAACTATTTGTTTCTTTTAGTAAGATTTTTTAATATACTCATAACATTGTATGCTCTCAACTGTTAAATGTATCCTGACTATATATTTTCTCTAAAGGGCACACCTCTTAAACAAGAGCCTCCTGGCTCATCCAAGCGCCACGATGTGCGCTCCATCATTGCCAGCTCTCCACGACCCTACACTGGACTGCCCTCCCATTTAGAGCACAGGGGACCTGACCGGGCTCGCTATGAGGAGCCGGGGGGCAAATCTCGACCCAGTGCTGTTGTGAGCACTGCCAGCTCTCTGTCCCGTGCCTCTCCACTTGCACTGAGTGGAGAGCAAGGGAGCAGACCACACCACAGTCCTGTGGGGTATGAAGATCATAAAAGATCCAGCTACCCTCCACCCTCACATCGAGCCTCTCCCCTGTCCAGCAGAGACGGCTCACAGCGGGCTCATGAAGGTAGGCTATTCCGCATATCCATGTACTTCAGGAGCTGATTTTAGGTTTGAACCTTGTTCCTTTCTTTGGCAAGGCTCAGGCTCAAGTAAAACTCAGCAGCAGGAGAGAAAGGCTACTCCCACACCCCGAGAGATGGGCTCCACTAAATCCCCACTGGCGGTGGGTGAGCACACGGCGTCTTTAGCCTATGAGAGGATACTGCAGGGACTGGGAACAGAAATGTACCGTGGCCAGATTCCTCTGCAGTTTGACGCTTCTGCACTGCCCAGAGGCATTCCCATCGACTCAGGTATGCACATGTAATTTTAGCAAACACCTTTTCAGATTCTTAAATACTTGGAAACTTGGTAAGTACGTATAGTTTAGAAATTAAAAAATTCCGAATGTCACATATGCTACACATCTAACAATTTTGGTGGTTTATTTTAAAGTAAACTCATATTAAATTGTGTATTATATTATAGTATGGAAATTAGTTAAAAAGAGGAGTAGTGATTGCTGGACCAACCAGACAGATACCCAAACATACTAATTACCAGATTTCATCAACATGGTGCTATTGTTCTATGGTACTCTTTCTCAACCATAAGGCCACTGCCCATTCTGGGTCCTTAAGCATGAACTAGTGGGCTACAAAATAAAAAGTTCTGGTCTGGATCTAGACTAGATATTCAATGTTCTTTATTGTACACTTCCATATTGTTTCCGGCGGAATGAAAAATGTGACACTCTCTAATACCGTAAATCCAGACAAGTTTAACCAATCAATGACTTTAAGATTATTGAAGTGTTTCCAACTTTTTGTACCAAACACATCTGCCGTTTAGCTAGTGTTATGCTGGCGAGACCTCTGCGGCTGAGACTAGGCTACTCAAGACTACGTTCTGTAAATTCTCCCCTTCAAGTGGCTGTTGGAAGGCCTTAACTTAATGTCTGGCTACACAAGACTAGTGACTCGCAAGGGCCATGAGAGCACAATGCAGGTCCCCACAACATGCTGACACATTTAAGTAAGCATCAGTAGATTTCAGCTGCAAAGGTTTGACAAAGTTGGAGGCTGAAGAAGCAACTGCTAAATATGGATGCACCAGTGAACTGGTCATAAATCGTAATTGGCTGGTTTTGATAGAGTATATGGGGAAGTAAAAAGAAAAAAAAATTAAAATTTTAAAAAAGTGTGTTAATAAAAATATATAAGATTTTTCAGCAGATACCTTATTTATAAAGTCCTACAAGAACAAAAAGTTGCAGTTACATAAACATAATAAAATGTATATGTGCTCTCTGAATATATTGAAATATGAATGCATTTCTATTAAAAAAATAAAGAGCACCCACCAACTTCCATGGTTCTATTCGTAGCCCTTGAGATGGCCCTTACCAAATTTGATCCCGAAACCCATGGCTTAAAGATCTGTTTTGGTGATTTACAATGCCACAGCTTCTTTGTTGCGTAAAATATCCAAAAGATTGGTTTCTTCTCCCTGCAGCATACTATCTGCCCCGTCACTTGGCACCTGCACCTGGCTACCCTCATCCCTATCCACCTTACTTGATGAGAGGCTGCTTCCCCGAAACAGCAGCCATGGAGAACAGACAAACGCTTTTCAACGACTATATTACCTCCCAGCAGATGCATCAATGGCCTGCCATGGCTGCTCAGAGACCAGATCTGCTCAGGGCCCTCACGCCTCGAGAGCAGTCCCTTAACTTGGCCTACTCGCCTACACCCAGGGGTGAGACATCCTTCAATGCATGTAAATAAAAATCTGTTGTGGAATTGTGCTATAATACGGCATGAACATTCGCTCTTCTTTTTCAGGAACATCTGCATCCCCCATGGATCGGATCACGTACATCCCTGGAACCCCTTCTGCCTTCCCCAGCGGCGCTTACAACGCCTCTCAAATTTCACCTGGTATGACTTTACTGCTTCACCCAAACACAAAGCATTAAAATATTCAGCCTCATACTCACACCAACATTTTGTCTCTAAAAAGTAGGCACTTCTCACTTGAGCAAAATCCAAGGCTCTTCAGGGTCTTCAGACAGAGAACGAGAGCGTGAAAGAGAAAGAGAACGAGAGCGAGAAAGAGAGAGGGAGCGTGAGAGAGATCGAGAGAGGGAGAGGGAAAGAGACAAAGATCGGGACAGGGAGAAATCCCTCAGCCATGGTAATGTGGAGCATGCGCCAATTTGGAGACCTGGTGAGTGCACTTCAGTGAAAGTTAAGATGGGTTTTTGATGAGTCAGTCTTGTTTTGCTAAACAGCTCTTATTTCTGACCAAACAGGAGCACCAGAGCAAATAAGTGGCAGCAACACTTCTCGACCTCCATCACATCCCTATAGCCACCAGTCATCCCCGCTCTCACCCCGTCCTCAGGAGAGCTTACAGCAGAGACCCAGTGTCCTACACAACACCAACACCAGCACCAAGAACCAGTCCAGCTCTGAGCACAACAGCCCCTCTGTCCTGCGGTGAGTCTCCTGAGGCTCAGTCCTGTTAGGGCTGAATGGTGTTCTCATTTTTTCATGCTCTCTACAGGCCACCAGGCTCTGCACGCTACGGGTTCAGTGGGCACCTTCAGAGGGCTGGTTTACCCACTGAGGCCTACCCTTCTGGAACAGACCCTACCTCTAAAGACTCCAGCAGAGATGGAGGCAAAAGCCACGTACGAGGAGGTGTGCCAAAACATCAGGACCTTTCATCCTCCTCCAAATCTGATCCCAAACTGGTCAGCCCTGGTGCTGGTGGGGCCTACCCTTCTCCATACGGCCAGGGCCCTGGAACTCACCTGCCCAGTCGAGGGCACCCCTTGTTGACCCCTGAAAGCAACAGTAGTTCCATCCCGTCCCGTGGCCTGGACGGTGGTGGGAGTGTGTCGAGTAGGGAAAAGACACAAAACAAAGTGATGTCCATACAGGAACACGAGCTTCGAGCACTCGGTAAGACCACCATGACAGCGGCCAACTTCATAAACGCGATAATCATGCGTCAAATTTCTTGTGATGCCGAGATGCCAGAGACTAGTGCACTCACAAGCACCGACAGCTCTGATGGTAAGATGCTCTGGGACCTTTGGGCCATTAACACACCCCCTTCCCTTCTTCCTGTTCTATACTAGTTCACCCACCTATTCGGCACCCAACTCCCTACGTCTGTGGCCTAGTGCACGCTTGTGGTGGTTGGCATTGATGAGAATCAACCAGTTTCCATCATTCGTTTAGGTTTTTTTTTCTTCAAATATATATCTGCTATATTCCCAAAGGTTTGTCTCCCCTTTTTTCATTATATTATTGAACTTTTTGAGCAATTTACAATTTTGGGGGGAGATTCCGTGTCAGTTCAAACTTCCATTATTTGGAGTATTGCAGCTTTTAAAGGGGTGGTGAATAAAGGAACCAAAAGAAGCCTTATCTTTAAACATTGACCAACATTTTTTTTGGTACAAAAACAAACGGAATTATTATTTTTGGTTGAGTTATTGCCCTAACTGACTCGATGTCACAAGAGGACATTCACCTTCAACACTAACACTGAACACAACACTAACACTAAATGAAGCTCAACTTCCTGCCATTGGTTACTAATCTGAATGTACCTTTGGATACATTATATATATAATGATGAGCATATGAAATATAGAGTAGCTCTGCTTTTATGGAGCCAAGCAAGAAGAATTATCAGTAGTTTTTAAGAAGATTTTTAGCAAACAAAGTGACAAACTGGATTGTTTCTGAAGCCGTTCTTTTATTTTGAATGTGGATTGGTTCTGTAAACAGCAGTTATATCGTTACTGTAAGTTAATGTTATTTTAGAAGTAATATTTATTTGTACGTTATAATTCAAAAGTAAAGTTTTTTTTGATGTAAAAATATATATTTAAATGAACAGTATAAAGTAAGAAACACCATTCATCACCCCTTTAGAGAGTTTGAGCTTCCACTTGGTAACGGCCACAGGCATACATCCTAGATAACTGATCCAGAATGATGCATCTGCAGACCAGAGGTGAACTTTAAGAGCCCATTCTTTCAACAGTGATGTAGTTGCTCATGGTTTCATAACATCATTTTCAGCTTGCTTTGTTATTATGAGTTTGGTAATTAATTCCAGCTTTTTTACCTTTTTTGATGTGAGGACTCTTTGGTAAAATTACAGTTTTCTAGTGCTGTTGCGCATCAAAGAAATCCTTTTTGATCAGATCACAGTTTTTGACTCATGGGTCGGATCAGATATAGGGATGAAGATCAGTTTGTTTTTCATGTAATCGAAGAAAATTAAGTAACTACTCTTTTAAACGAGAGACCTAAATAAGATCCGTATATACCAATATGAGCATATACAGCTGCACAGAGGAGAAGGCTTTTGACAGGTTTTTAAGAACAAAAATAATTATTTTCTATAGACACCAGTCTGATGCCAAATTAAATATAACTCAAAACATATCTAATGAATTAGGACAATTAACTTAGTGAGGCTTTTTTGAAGACTGAAGAAGGTTTAGTTTGTGTTCGCATTGGCCTCATGCTCAACTTCAATATTGCAAATTTCGAAACATCACAATTCATGCTTGAAAGGTGTATGCTGCTTTCAGTTTCACTTGATGAACTCATGATTGTTTGACATTTCTTCTTTGTTTATAAGGAATACCATGCGGTGTGCTCATGTATGATCAGAACTCGAGGTCATTAGAGCGAAATTCCATTCAACTCGATTTGTTCTTTTTTTATGGAATCAAAGTTTCAGCTTAAAGGTAAATGTCCATGTAGCTTTTAATCATATCAAATGACTACTTAAGGATTATTCATAGTGTGGGATGAATCACAATGCACAGCTGGAGAGAATTGTGCGTGTTTTGGCTCTTACCCAAAGTTGTTGTAAAGTATCAAGACTCTTCTTTTTTTATTTTTTCTATTGGCACTCTGTTGTTCAGTTGCTATGTCATATTGCCTTGGCCTCTGAACACACATGTGGGCAAGGCACAGAGTATTCCCAGAGCCTCGATATTACTGCATCGCTTACACACCCATCTCTGCGCTCACTCTCAGAAGCTTTGTGTACAGCTCACTCAACTTAGTTTTCTCCTGTGTCTGCAGCTCAACAGAAGGCTCATGGACAGCACTATATGTCTGAAGACAGGCTTTCTCCAGGACAGCAGCAGTCCTCTAGTGGAAAAGGCTCTCAGAGAGTGGTTACCCTCGCTCAGCACATCAGTGTAAGTCAAAGGTCGCTTTCAGAATGTCTTTGTTTGACAGAAACTTGTCTAATTGGAATAAAGATGAGGTATCCTTCCATGAGTGTTTTTTTTTTTGATGAGACCTAAGATGAAATGTATTCTCTTAAACACAATACTCAGGAGCCTCAAGGAAGGAAGGGATTTAGTTCAAGAGCCACTAGGAAGAGATTTGTGTCTTTTATACTATTTTACATAAACACCTGCTCTTAAAAATTAAATGGATATTTTAGGGACCAGTATCCAGTAAACTATTAGTTTTTTCAATGCATAAAAAAGACCCACCCTCGCCCTCCCTCATAAAGCCTATAAAGATGTGTCAAAGAGCTGTTCTTCAGCACAGTTTTCTGTTGCGAAATCGAAGCGAAGGAGTGTGTATTGAGTGCAATCCAATGGCTTTCATGTCCCACACAAGTCACCAAAACAGCCAGCTTTCATTGGTCGTTCTCTTGCAAAAACACATTCGATATCGCAGAGCTGAATTCTTTTTTGAGTGCACCAATCGCTCGGACAGAGGTGTGATTTGCCGTCAGCCCCCGTGCATTTCAGATGGAGGCATGTTCAGCCACGTAACTTCGCACCGAATAACTGGATAGATGTGTAGTGGCCTTTACTCAATGGCGTGCAGGCTATTTATTTTAACACCTTTCAGTTTGCATTCTATTTTTTACGCACTGTTTTGTTTTTCTCTACTATGTTCTACGTTTTCTGTTTTTATTGTGAAGTGCTTTATGGGTTTTTCCTCACTCTCTTCTTATTTTATTTGTGGCTCTATTCTACAGGAGGTAATCACTAAAGATTACACGCGGCAGTCTCAGCAAAGCCAGATCGGAGCCCAGTCATCTCTGCAGCCAGTGTTCGGCTATCACAGTTCTCCAGTGCTGGATCTCACCCGTCCCCCCAGCAACCCCCAAGCACAGACCCTTTCAGAGGCTGCTTCACGCTACACCCCAGAAAGCACTGCTATGGAGCGAGAACGGGGTAGAGACAGGTCTCCTCCTCAAAACAAGACATCACCAGTGAGCCTGGCCGCCGATGGCATTGAACCGGTTTCACCACCAGGAGCGATTTCAGAACCAGAGACACCTGGAGCCGCGTACCCCAATGAACAAGCAGAACAGGGGTGTGTTATCATTTTGTATATTTCATTTTTAATTTAATATATAGATTAATAAACATATTTAATATAATTTATTACAATTTTACTCCACACATCTCTATTTTTTAACTGTAAACCCTGACAAAGAATTTTCCTGTAGAAGACTTCCACTCCCTACCATAGCTGGTTTCCAGGTTTCCCTCACTAGTGACTACTATAGTAAACTCCTTATTGCTTGGCAAAATTTGAACTTCCTCAGCAAATATGAAAATTTCCGCACACTTCGTTGCGCTCAGCTAACCCCCAAAATTCTGGTCTTGGTGTAAATGCCTGCAATAGCTAAATTAGTTGCTGGAAAAGCTTGAAAGTAGATGTAGAAAGGGCTCGAAGAAGGCAAAAGAACTGAATGATGTTTCCATCTTGTCTCTAATAAACATTATTTGCGGATCTTAACCTTTAATTCCTTTACAAGAGTGGGTAACATTTTCAACTGTGAATTGATGGTGTCTGTTTTGCTTTGTGTCCCAGACTCGGCTCTCGTTCTCCTGCCAGTAGCTCTCAGCCGCCAGCTTTCTTCAGTAAACTGACCGAGAGCAATTCAGCCATTGTCAAGAGCAAGAAAGAAATGATTAAAAAGATGGTGGTTGGCACAGAGGCTGAATTCAGTGAGTTTGTGGCACTATTTGTTTCCATTTTGAGTTTGCAGGAGTACATTTTCCTAAAATCTTCAAGCGTTTTTCTTTTCTCCCCATCAGACCAGAGCCAGCCTGGTACAGAAATATTCAACATGCCTGTGTCCACAAATTCAGGTCAGCACTTCAAGCTGCCGTAGAGACTTCAGCTTTTGAAATAGTTAGATGTTTCAACGGAAGTCATTGTTTGTGTTTCAGGAGCTGTCAACATGCGCAGTCATCCTCCATCAGAGGCCACCAGTAACACCATTGGTCTAGAGGCTATCATCAGAAAAGCCCTCATGGGGAACTTTGATGAACAGGCAGATAATCGCTCACAGTCTAATCCTCTCAATTCCATGGGTGTTCCAGCCGCTTCCTTAGACGGACGTCCAGAAGACTCTTACTCTTTGCCAGGTGTGAGAGCAGTCTATACAGAGTGTCCAAAGTTTGTTATAATCAGTTTGAGGCATGACTCACTTTGATAGTATGCCATCTCATACTTTGCATGTGTTGTGTTGGATTCAGGTAAATCCAAAGGTGGGCGTTCTAATGGGCGTAAGACTAAGTCTCCTGGTCCTGGTTTGTCTGGAGGAGAGAGACCTTCATCAGTCTCCTCGGTTCACTCTGAAGGTGACTGTAACCGGCACACACCGCTCACCAACAGAGTGTGGGAGGACCGGCCCTCGTCTACAGGTACACACTGGACCAATTCCATCTCCTGACATGAATCTCTCTACAAATGTTTCAAGCTGAAATCTACTTAAAGAAACCTGACCCTAGTTTACAAAGATTTGATTAATTTTCAAGTCTTTCACCTGGCAGAGGGAACGCTCTCTATGGGAGGTCATGTTCTTGTGTGGGCGCGGGGAAGTTTTTCTTTTTACTCTCTGTGCTGTTATATTTTCTTCAAATTAGGCTCAACATGTCAATGGTTACACCTCCTGTTCCTCTCATTGCCATGCTTTCACAATACCCCCTTCTGGGTTTGTTGTCACACAGAAAATCCTCCCATTTCCAATTAATTTGTTCGTCTATTGGGCTAAAAACACTATCTGGGTTTTTAAACACTATGAGGTTATACTATGGTTACAGTTCCGGGTCAACCAGCATGCAAATTCTTCATTCAGCTGCATTAGCACTTCATCTTATTGATTAGTAGGTGGTGCTTCGGCCAAGCCGTTTTAAGCTCCAAGAAAGTTTTGAACCAATCTCAATATGGCTTGAGGCTTGTTTTTAATGTGGAAACAATACTAAAACCTGTCTAAAATTGCTGGATAATTATTTCAACTTTATTAATTCTACCAAGTCAATTCTTATTTGAACTGAACCCTTCTCTTAAGTATACAGACCTTAATTTTATTGTCCAACTGCATTCAAGCTATCTGGCATGCAGGCCTAACAGAGCTGGGCAATAAAGTCAAGAAATCAAATAATAAGTGTTTTTAGATTACAAATGCTACTGTGAGTTCTTTCCCCCACAAGCATGTTCATAGTGTGGTTGTTTTCCCGCAATATAAAATAAACTTTTGAAAATAAATTCAATAAAGACAGACTATGACTTTCAGTCCGATTTCTCTTTACTTTTCAGCACAAGATCTTTCAGGAAACAGCAATGTGATGGGTTACAGAACCTGGCTCGAAAACTGCACCTCCTTTGGTTTTTCATAGGCGCGATATATATACAGGAAGTTATCTCTAAATCAAGCTAATTCAGCCCACGTTATGTTCAATGTTCAAGGTGTTATTACCTAAGTATCACGTGGCAGTTATTCTGCTGTTACTAACATTTCCTTATCAGAAAAATGTCACTCAGTTTTAAGGTCAGACTGTCTTTTTCATGGAATCAAAACCAATGTACGAATTAAACAAATGTTAAATCAGGTCACCTAATTGCCAAAACGCCCACATTCCCTCCTTGGGAACTTTCCAAGTTTCCATTCTTTAAGGCAATTAAATGAGTTAATTATACAAAATAGTTTTTCTCCATTACCTCAATTGGCTAAGTTGAGGAGTAGCATTTTTCCTGTCTTTTGCCAATGTTCTACAAAAAACAGTAAACAAACAAAATAATAATTAATCAAAAGTAGAATAAGATCCGCAGATGATGATCTTCTTCGTAAGGAAACGCGATTTCGCGTTTCCTAAACAATCAAATACTTTTTAACAACAAATGCAATGTTTAGTCGTTTGTTAAAATCAGACATTTGCAATACACAAAATGGATATTCGATGTTCTCGATCGAATGCCTTCACATTGTTTCCAGGCAGAACAACAATAAACAATAAAAAAAATTATTGGACTATTGCCTACTAAACTCAGACAATTGGCTAGCGTTCAGTTTACGGGACTTCATATCACAACTTTAAATCAACAAAAACAATCTAAAGATTTCAGATACCCATCCAACATTTATTATGCCCTTGGAAACAATGAACAATTGAGTGTGAGTCATAATGTAATCATCCAGATTAACAATTTCAACTGACTGAAACACTTAATAAAATACATCTTGCAACATTAATTTCCTATGTAATTAAACAATCCATTTATTTTTTTAAGGTAACCTCCATTATCTGCAACTAAACTAAATAGTCCAGAAAAGTTATTTCAATGACTGGATTTCTAACACTCCAACTCTACAGCAACATTGAGAGCAACCTTACTAGACATGACAAAACTAATCATATCCGGGGATGAAAAACAGTTTGAACTGTTGAATTAGTTTATTGTGTGGTTTACTAGAAGTTTGTCAATAAGCTAATTACCCACATAAAAGACTCAGTGTTTAAAGCTACCAGACTACTCAAAAATGGAGCCATTACTGGTTTTAACCCTGGAGTAGATCACAGATTCTGCTTTTGTTGCCTATCACCTGTATCACACATTCCAGCATAAGCGAACTGATATGTTGAGTTATATTGCTGAGGCTGTAGACCAAGTAATATGTTTACTGTCTCCACACCCTAGACTCATAAGAATAAAAATCTACTGGTTGAGGTGTGAAATAAAGCAACCTAAGGGTGTTATCAGGAATACCATCTTAAAAACATTTGTGTATTTTCAACACATAAAGAATAATATAATTACATTTAACTCTTGATTCCTGAAGAACAAATGAACACTTTTCAAAGCTGAATCTACTGGACCGATTGAGAATAGCACTGTGTTGTGAAAATGCTGTAATACTCTTTCATTCAACATTCTGCCACTACCAGTTTATCAGTACATCATCCCAGTATAACCCATCACCGTCATAAATCAACCTCCTAATAATCTTATATTTGCTCATGATCTTTAAAAACCAACACAGATTTCCCAAAGGTTCATCTAGAGCTGCTGTATTATGGGATTTTTTTAGGTAATAAACTGAAATCCACAATTATTTCAAACAATTAAATCACCGATCTGACATTTTAATGTTCACTTAGTTTATGTCTCTATTAGTAAAACATAAAATTATATATATATATATATATATATATATATATATATATATATATATATATATATATATATATATATATATATATATATATATATATATATATATGAATAAAAAAAACATATTGGTCTTTTCATATGTTTATTCAATATAGGTCAGTGTCAACTTATTGATTAAATAAGATCATTTTCATGACAAGAATATACATGAATTAAACTGGTTTCTTTGTTTGTTTTAAATTACAGTTATTCGTGAGGTGGACTAGACAATTTGCATACAAGTTTTTGTTGACAAAATGAGAGTGTGTGAAAATGTTATTAAGGAATAATATTAATGTTTTAATGAAATCCCTGTCAACAATCTGTGTGAAATGGCACATTTAATACATGAAATAAATTAAAATACACAATTTCTAATATTTTTATTTTTAATACTAGACTAAAATATGACTAAAAGAATGATCATTTTCATTAAAAAAGACTAAGACTAAAACTTAGGTGGCTGTGGCTGCCAAAAGCAACACTGCTGCTATCAATCATTAGTGATGGCTGGAGAAATTGCAGAGTGTGTTGAGAAAGCCATAAAGCATGTGATTCAAGCTCAAAAAATTTACCCTTTCAACATTTAGTGATCCTTTTCACATTAACATGATTGTGCAAAGCAAAAAATGGTTTACTGTATTTGTTTAAGTTTTCGAAATTTACCCAAGCGACACCAACATGTTTGACCAATATCTCAAAACAATTTTGTGCCTGCAAAATAATATACATTTTTACATAAGTTAAGATAAAATCAAAAGTAGTTTTTTAACTTTGGCATGGCCAAAATGTAAGCTAACATGCACAGGACAGAAAGGAAAGAACTTGTTTTCACATTGCCATTATGTGAATGAAACAAGCAAACTCTCAGGCACTTGGACAGATAATATTCGGAGTGATTTGGGTCTGTTACACAGCTCTTCTGCCTCATCAGTCAACTCCCAAACTGTCCCTGAACTTCTCAAGTGTGATCAGTCTGTAAGTGAGCGTGATATAATGAAGTGATCAATCAACAATGAACCTTTAGATCACGCTCACTTCCAGACTGAACACACTTAAGAAGTTCAGGGACAGTTTGGGAGTTGACTGATGAGATAGAGATGATTCTCTAACAGCCCCACTCCCAAATATTTTTTCTTCTATTGTTTTTCAAGAAGAATTATGAACATTTTAATGCATCTTGGATATATTTTGATATATATTTTTGCTCAATAAAATGATTAATTACACGTTAACGCTGAGCATACTCAACCATTTAAAGCAAAACATTCTATGGAGTTAATAAAAATAATGAAATAATATGTATGTATATCCCTACTGCAATGCTGGTGTGAGCTGAAAGGTTTTCTTTTCCCTAAGTTTTACTCATTTTGATCTGATCTCACTGTTTGTTTCACAGGTCCCACACCGTTCCCCTGTAACCCGTTGACCATGCAGATGCGTCTCCCTGGTGGGATCATGTCAGGACCTTCCCCCTCCCCAACACACCCAGGAGCATCAGCGCCGGCTCAGGGCCAGGCTCAACCCCGCACCTGGGAGGAGGAACCCAAACCTCTGCTGTGTTCTCAGTACGAGACGCTATCAGACAGCGAGTGAATATAGAACCTCCACTGCTTAATGAATATAAATTTCTCGGCTACTGCTCTGACCACCCCAGAGCCTGCACGCAAGGCTGCAGATGAGCGAGGCATGTTTGTGAAGAGCTCACAGGACTACTTGTTTGAAGAATCTTTTTATATCTTTGTATCTCTGTGTATACTCTCTAACCGTGTCGTCTTGTTGGCCTTATCAGAGTTGACTGTCATCTGTTGCATTTTAGAGCATTCCTCACTCGACTGCTCAGGAGGACATGCAGAGGCGGGATAAAGCTTCTGCAGTGTTGGTGTCTCCTCATGGTTTGTGTGGAAGTGTTGGGTTAGTGTGCATTTTCCCATGGACGAGGGAGAATATAGATGTGTGAGCTGCCTTCCTCTTTCAGAGTTTATGTGGGTGGCCATATCACTGGTTTACAGGGTACACATAATGTTCCGTTGTGGCAATCTAACCTTTTTTACTGCTAGACAAATTCATTTACATCAGTTTTTATGTACATAAACTTTTTTTGCATGTCCATTTTTGAGTTAAGCACTTATGCTGTTCTAGTTCTTTTGTTAACTGCAGCTTTCTACGCAAGTTGTTTTTTTTTTCTAGAATATTGAGTTGTTTCATCGCCTACCTAGAACTGTTCCACTCCCTCGGGATGATCACTAGGAGGATGTGGAGCAGTCACAGATCTGAATGTTCCCACACGGCTGCTGATTTTTCTCTGTTTGCTCGAGATGAAGCTACGCTGTCTGGCCAGGTTTAATATACTTGCTGAAAGCTTTGCCGTGTGCTTGAATTCCAGCTTGAGCTGTGGACTTGTGTGAAGAGATACTGTCCTGTGTAATAGATCGATGAAAAAACTATAATCCATCACTCTGTATGTTTTTTTTTTAAAGTGGTTTCTCATGTGCCATGAGTTCCTATTTTCACTCCTGAAGACAAACTACACACAAATGAACTTTTTCATTTGTAACACATTCACCATTTAAACCAGACTCTGTTACATAAATAATTGTTCTGCATGAATTGAGTTAGTGAAGATTTGGTTTAATTTGTCAGTTTTATATTGAGGGTAATTCTGAAAGATTACATATAATTGAAACTCATTTGAATTGGATTGGCTGGATTTGGTTGCTTTCATTTATTTTTTTCCCTCTTCTGTTGCAACAATTCAAAATGACACATACAACTGTCTCATACTCTGCTTTGAGTATTATTGTAACATATCACTCCAGAAAGTGTTGTTTAGCTGACTAATCACTTTGTGATGTTGATCCCGAAGATTCAACTCAACACAGTAGTGCACTTTCTTTAACTGTGACCGAATGTTCATTAAACTGATCAGAAGAAGAGGGTCGGGGCAAGCAGCAGTAAAGACGTTAAGTGGTTATCTACACGCTCAGTTTTTGTGCTTTTTGTTTTTGTATTATGACCCACTGTATTATAGTAAGGACTGTAAATAGACCTTAAAAGGCTGTACATATTTGTGATTTGTTGCAAAATATTCACACTGTTATATTTCAACTTGGCCACCAGCAAGGTTTGTGGATAGCAGTGTAAAATAAAATAAAAAAGACACTGCCTTAATGTTTAAATAAAATGCAAATTGCCACTGGTTTGTAATCTCTCTTTTGTATGCTTCTAAATGTCTATATAATGTCTATTTAATAACTGAATGCTTTTTGGACATCAGCGAGAATGGGGTAGGTTACTTACGGTTGGATGGTGCTTTTCCATTACTTGGCACTGCACAGTTCTTTAAGTTTCTGCATGGTATTTTTCAGTACCTACTTTGAGCTGGTTCCAAAACCGACTCTAAAACCGTAACATACCCCATTCTCGCTGATTGGCCAGAGCAAGCATGAGGTGCAAAGCCCTCCGATATTGGTCCCAGACATGCGCTAGCGGACCCCTCCACCCGGAGCGAGGGGTTAGTATGGCGATGACAAGCAACCTATGAACACCTGGAACCCTCTGAAGGGCATGTTTTCTTAATAAAACAATCTTAAATGGTGTGTTTTGTTGTTGACATCTGAACATGTCTTATTAATCATTTAATTATAACCTAATGCAATATAACCACTCGTTAACACAAAACTAATGTAATCTAACATGACACCAGCCAAACGACAGCTTTAAATTTGTGATTTAAAGTTTGCAGGCTGTTTAACGCATTATGTGGAAAAACTCCACAAACCCTGTTTGCACTCTCAAGTGAATAGCAGGCTTTAATCACAATTTTACCGTCTGGAAAACTTTACTTATCATCTAACGTACAGTGAGATTACCATAGTTTTAGTATTTAAGTGTGAAAAGTGAATAAAAAGATGCAGAGACAAAAAAAATTATTTAAAAAAAACAGTTGACACAAGCATTCATGATTTATGCGAACAGCACATGACGTTACACATTTTTGTACACATCATACACATCAAGAGCAGCACAAATATGCAACAATCTGTGGCAAAAAGGGACATATAAGGATTACTTGTCTAGCTTTGATATTTTGCCACAAAAAAAAAATAGAGAGCTTTATGGTGAATCCAATATTAAAACTGATAGAGGAATCTGGAGATTTTCATCGTTTGGTGCAGAAACTTATGTTCTACAATGGTTGCATACTTGTGGTTGGAACATACTTCAGAATGTCAGGATTAGAAACTTTAGAACACAAGACCTCTTTTAGCAAATAACTGAAATTAGGAGGTTGAAGTGGTTACTAATTAAAGAACAATAATAATAAACATTTGATGTAACTCACTTTATAAATGAAAACAATTCTAAAATCTGTGTTTTTATCACATGGTTGGAATAAACCTGGTGAAACGTCCCTTAAGTGGTTCACTTACGCAGCAGTTTTAATTGAAAAAATTTGAATTTAATTTGAATTTCTTCATAAAATCAAGTAAATGTAATGAATAAAAATATATGCATTTAAAATAGTCTCAAGTTCTTTATAAAAACAATTTTTTGTATTGAGTTATCACTCTTAATATAATGCGAGAACTGACTGTTTGGCCAATTGAGCAAAAAAGAAATTAACAGTTTTTTTATATATATATATATATATATATATATATATATATATATATATATATATATATATATATATATATATTTTCAGCAATTATTAATATTTTTCCCAATTGTTCAGTATTATATTGAGAGCACCTGAAAGCAGAGCAAATAAAAAAATATACAAAAAATAACATTAACTTGTGCCAAATTTAGATAGACTATTTTAATGTTACTCATTACGGTGGTACTTGTACTGCCAAATTTTTTCTGAGATAGTACTTCTTGAAAAAAGTTTGAGAACCATTGATACACACGATTACATTAATAGCTTGAACCATGGAATCTTTTAGCCAGATATTTTTTTAAATGCTCTAAATTTTCACAATTAACTGATACAATTTCCCCATGCTTGTGGAAAAATTATTTTGCTCCCTGTTTTTTTACCTTTATCCTGAAAATTCAAGAGGCTTTAAGCCCCCGAACACACCATTTTAACCTAAAGTGTTGACCAGAAAAGAAATAACAAAGTTTCTTTTGAAGCTTCAGGACCAGAAAATGTTCCTCTTATTACAGAGTAATGAATCACTTTGTCCATGGGACTCTGGAAGGAACTGACTGACTGATCTTTGTCATTATAATGCCATCAGAAATTTTGGTTGGTAAAAAAGGAGCATGTTTACCTATCTGGCAATACTTTGGCTCTAGACTGAATGAAAGAGAACAGCCACAAGACATGTCTGAAGTGGTGTGGGGAGTAGAGCAGATCGAAGACAAATATCAATAAAGGTACCAGGAGAATGAGGCACAAAGCAACCTTGCTTGACCTAAGATGCAGAGGAAATCACATGAAACCACTGGAGCTAAGTGCCATAAAAACTCACGTTAAACTGGTTGCTGAAACGGCAACTCGGTCGCCGGCCCCGTGCGAGTGAGAGGGCCTAAGGAAATTCCTGTTCTATCCAACATTGCCCATAAATACTTATGCTTAACCTAGGTTGTGGCGTTTTGCAGGGTGTTCCCATAGTCGTCACCAACATAAGTCATAGTGACCGACTGATGGGGAATGTAATGGTTACTTTCTTAACCTCGTTCCCGGAATAGGGATATTCAATAGACTTATGTGAGTAAGTCTGGTTCCCTAGGGGTTAGTATGGCTCCAGCTTCACAACATGGAGAGCGTGACGCTTGCGTTTGGGTTATACTGGACGGCTTGATCACGTGACCATCAGCGTTCGCTGATTGGCATTTTTAAATAGCATGGAGAGAGTAGAGCGCTCCTAGCAGAGCTTCCCATAGTCGTCACCGACAAAAGTCTCCGTTCCCTATTTGGGGAATGGGGATTATGAATGTAACACTGTACAGAACAAAAAAAATGGTTAAAGTTACGGTAAGTTTAGCATTAACACGCTACAGATCATGGGAAAAAAAAAAACAAATACTGGATTCTGATTTTCTGGCAGGTGTTAACTCGTGTCGATTTATTCACTCTATGGCCTTGCGCGACATTAGTTACAAACATCAGTTTTCTTCACGGTTCATTCAATGCAAAGACTATATCACAGCTCGGTAATACTTCTCAGATTTGCTTAACTTTGCTTCTTTTAGCACTGTAATATTTAAGTTTAATGGCTATTTTGTTAACACCAATCCCTGTTTTTGGAGCTCTGCTGCACTGAAAGTGAAAAACATCTGATCCTAAAGAGAGATGACGATAGCGGTGTCATTCAGAAACGCAGCACATGGACGAATTGTTACAGTCTTCTTTTCTTCTAGATTTTGACATTAAATGGAAACCAGGAGCTTCAAATTGATATTCACCTGTTTTCATTGATGTTAATACTTTAACGTTACATTGAAGAGATTGTTGTGAAGTATGACTTTGTTAGCTTTCGTAATACATTGAGTGCCTACTATGAGAATGGTGTTGCCAGGTTGAAGTGACATTAAAGGCTCCCTCTGCAGTACATATATTAATAATATATTTAATACATTAATGTTGGCCAACGATAATAGCATCACTTTGACTCTAATCTTTATTATGCCATGTTATGGGTAATCTACACTTAATGTTCTGCTAGGTTTAAAATGAATTTAAAGCATTTTTTATGTAATAATAATACAAATTTCAGCGCATTCTACCATTGAATGTCTATATTTGAAAGGAGTGGCAGGCCCCAGAAGCAGCTTGTGACATCATATATGTTTTATTCGATTACTCGGGTAATCGATTACATTTTCAGTAGAATACCCGATAATTAAAATATTCAACAGCTACAGCCCATGCTACAACAAGCTATATTTATTTAAAAACAAAAAGAGGGACGAATTTGCATGGAAAAAAGTAAGTGGCATGGTGGCAACTGGCTTTAAATTTTAGGTTTAAAGTTTCCTACCCAGGTCGGAAAACGAGCTAAAACTGTAGCATCTAGCCAGCAACAACTTGCGCGTTTACCGATTCCCAATGTGATCACGACATTAGCATGGAGCAAAAGTGTTTAAATTTACCGATTGGGAGCAAAACCATAGACTATGTATATAAATAACATGGACATAGCATGCGCAACGTTTCATACGATTGGTAAAGCTGGCTAAAAATGGGTGTAGACGATCATTGCCTTCTTGGAAGTGCATCACTTATCAGTAACCAAAAATAGGCCCAGAGCACTGTTGCCAACTCCTCAGTAAGAAAAATCGCTATTGGCTGGGCCAAAAGTTGCTAAATGATGTTACCATCTAATATGCATAAATACTACATGACTTGTGTGACATACATTTTCTGTCCCCCAATGGGTTTTTATCAATGCAAACAAAAACTGATTGCTGGTGCATATGTTTCAAATCATTATTACATTAACAAATATATAACTATTCTTTTGCAAATAATGTGGAGTAAAACAACGGAACAGTGGCAAAAGCAGTGGGACGGTGAAACAAAGGGTAGATTATTGTATCTATTTCAGTTTAATAGAAATGTTAAAACAATATATAGAAACATAGGAAAAACAAGAAGTGAGGAGGTCTCAATTCCACTGTCGTTTATACATTTATTCTCCACTGAATCGAGAAACGGGTTTGTAGATAGGTTTGGTAGATATGCACCCACCTCCATAAAACACGTGGGTCCCTTCGATGTGCCAGGTAAAGCGTGGCTGCTTTTAAACGGGTTGGTACAGCTTTCAGTCCCCAGTACGTGAACGTCCCTGTCATTTCCCCAACGAGCAAAAGAAAATGGTGTTTGTTCCTCTTTAATTTCTGACATTAACCGATTCAACACTCTATTTTGACCCACATGTGCGTTTTGTCTCTCCGATCGCACTTTTCCACGTGCATCCGCCATGTCCAAACACTCTGTTAAACTTTATTCTCTTCTATTTAACCTCACACCTCAGAAAACTCACTGAGCTCACCACAGGAAACGAGCTGATCCCGTATTCGAGCCGCCAATGTCACTGTCCTGTCGGTAATGGCTCGCCACGGAACAACATGAAATGATTGAATTATTCTAATGGATCATTATCTCGAGCAATGATGAGGGACAACTTCTCCTTGATGATCCAGAGGTTTATTTGGCGACAAAATCACAGTAACTGCACAGGCCAGGGTGGCACGCAATAATTACAGCGTTCTCTTTCCATTAAAACTCCTTCCCCGGGCGCACCTGCGCTCACTCATCCCCCATTCAACACCTTCTCATTCTGCTCTTCTCCCCCAGCACTACACTACCCAGAATGCCTTACGCAGCCCCCCCCAAACACACACACCCACACACACCCGCCTTAACATCTCTCCTGCAACATGAGTGAATTGAGATTTTGACTGCGTAACAAAATGCATAATGTCTCTCCCCTACCGTAAGTTGCTTTAGAAAAAAAAAAGAGTCTGCTAAATGCATAAATGTAATGTAATGAAGAAGAAACAGGTAGACATCTATATAACGCACAGCAGAAGATTAAAATACAAAAAATATACAGAAATAGCAGAAAAGAGGGAAGATAATTATAAGATTAAGAATTATTCAAAATAGGCTATATATTTTATTTCTTAATTTTTTAATAATGATCCGTTTAATATCCGTTTGGTCTTTTTTATCTGCACCCTGACCAAACTACAGCTCATTAGGTGGCAGTAATCCACAAAACAAAGACTGCAAACCACCAGTAAAAAAAACTATAGAAGATAAAACATTCACGTTGGCCACCTCTTCGTCGCCCCGTACTACAGATTTTTCCCTCGACTCGAGTCATGAAGAGGTAGAACGTCTTTTGGAGGTTTTACTGATGCTGTTTCCACGTACTCCTGAGGAGAGCGTGTTTGCGAACCAGATCCCCGCGTGCGCGCTACTGCTACACATAAGGTTTGTGTTCAATATACGGAAGGTAAGAAGGAACCTAACGTCACACACTTTAGTGCGAAAATCTATTAAGGTATAACGATATTCAATGTAATTTCTAGAAATAAATGCTTACGGAAAGAAGCTCAAAAGTATTTGCCGGTTTTCTTTCTTATTCATTCGTGAGATTTCCGAGTAAGATTACCGTGAGTGCCCGAATCAAGGGGGACTGGTGGGGCGGGGAAGGCACGAGTTTGCAAAATGCCGATTTTGATCATTATTTCATGAGGAAGTAACTTCAGTCGAATGTAAAAGTTGCACGTTTTTAGTTAAACATTATTTATTGATTTTTCAAATATAGTTGAAACAACCAAGTCCGGAAGTTTTGTCCGGAATACCTTGAACCTGAAACGCTAAGTAAAAGTTCGGCTCTATACAGTGCATTTAATTGTTTTGAAGTACTTTTTAGCATTTTACCAAAATTTTTAAGCGACTTAATGAAACGATTTTCGGCCATTTTGTTTACATCCCAGCATGCACTGCGTCCCAACGTTCGTTTCCAAACTCTATGAAGAATAATTTTTATCTGTGGCAATTTTACATATTTAGGAAACATTTTTTTACTTATTTAGCAAGTAACCGAAATGCAGCTCGTGAAATGGTAACGAAAAAAAAACTGTTCACCGTCTTTGTGCAGCAACGCCAGTTGAAGCAATATAAATATGCAGGGAACGTGCAGGCGGTTGTTAGGTAAGTGCATCGGCACATGTTAGGCGTATTTGCGGTTCGAGATTCGTGACGACCTCTACACATCCTTCGATTGGAGATTATGTTACCCGTGAGCTTCCTGTCTCTGAAGTCCTCTACACAGCCTGCTTCCGGTGAATGGACTGAACGGGACTAATTAAAGGCCTAATGTGCCTAAAAAAAATTTTTTGTTTTTTTGTAAAATATTATTTTTGGCTAATTGTTCAATATTTTAATGATGTTAAACTATGCAATGTTTTGCATTGTAAGAGTTTTTGGATTGTCACCCACTAGGGGGCAGGGTGGGGCAATAGTCAGTGAGGTTCAACGTCTCATCGTGAGCACAAATCAGTCTGGAAAAACAGAAGCTTGGATTTTAAGACTGTGAACTTGAATTGCTTGTAGATAACTATAAACTGCGGTGAGTTGTATTTTATTTTTTACAATGTAAATTAATTGGAGGGGTGAGTGAAGCTTTGTAAGTTTTGTCAGAGTTCACGTTTTATCAATGACAAACAGTTGTTTAAGGAACATGTTTGGTTAATAAATAACTTCATACACTTGTATAAAATCAGTTGATTGATTTTTGTATTGTCACCATTTTTGCATAAACTTTTGAGTGAAAATCACAGTATTCGTATACAAGAAGAAGCGGATGCACATTAGTAACATGCTTCACATATCTATGAAACCACTGTACAAAATGCAACACACACAAGAAGATAGAAACAAACCCAGAAAGAAAATAAAACAAAATATTTCCAATCTTTTCTTTTGGACAAGTATATAAAACATTATACATTAAGTATGTATACTGTATAAGAATAATGAATTTTCCAGTAAATAATTGAAAAGGGGCGTTGTATAAATTAAGTGTATAAAAAGTGCTCATCTAATTCAGCAACTTTTCATTATGTGTGTTTATTTTAATTATTTTTTTTTAATTTCTAAAATAACATGTTTCTTTTTGGCAAACCATTCCCATATTTTTATTTATAAATTAAATATTTACCATACAAGATATAAAATGTAACAACAAAATATTCAATACTCTTATTTCCATGTGAAAATGAGCAGATGACATCTTTTAGTAACAACTGGTACTTTATAGTTTTTTTTGTGTGTAAATATCAGAGACACACGTCACAAGAGTAAAATAGGTGAATTAAGTTCTTCTCATGCATACTTCATAAAGTGAAATTATTGGCAATGTCAAAGTATATGGACAATTTTATTTTACATGAATATATTTTATACAAAATTTTAAACTGTACTTCCGTCATGAAGCATTGAACCACTTGATACAATTGGTTCGAGAATGTTCATTTCTAGAAGCTTCATGTGCACACAAAACCACCTACTGACCAGGTATCTGAATCACATCACATATTGGAGTGGTCATTGGAGTGGAGCTGGAGTCGTTAGTTGAGGTATCAGAAAGGAGGATGCTGAAGAAACTTCTCAGTATTAGGGACAATACATCACATCCCCTACATGAGACACTGATGTCACACAGAAGCACATTCAGCCACAGACTGAGACTGCCAAAGTCCAAAACCGAACGCCACAGGACATCATTTATACCTATGGCAATCAAACTGTATAACTCTTCCCCCTTAACACGGGTGCTGTCATAACAGCAACTTCAACAAAGCCTTATCATGTCCTGCAATATATAAAATGTGCAATTAAAAATTCCAATCCTGTGTGCAATAACATACATGTGCAATAACTTATATGTGCAATATCTGCAATATCAATAATTCAACACCTGTCTAATTCGACTGTTGTCAGTTTTCTATATATTTTTATTCTATTGTATGTCTGTCTTTTATAGTACATCCTAGTTTTATAGTACATTGTATTTATTTGTATTTTATTTTTTCTAAATTTTTTCTTTGTATTTGTATATTTATATTTTTAAATAAGCGCTGGAAAAATAATTTCCTTCGGGATTAATAAAGAAATATCTTATCTTATATGAATTTTTGTGACCGTTATATCTTCTTATATCGGTATATAACTGAATAAATGAAAAAATAATAATTAATAAAACATCCATTCTTAAACGTTATAGAATATTTAATCATTGTAATTAATTATCCAATAAGAATGAGTTTGTATGTGCCTATGTTTACTTGAAATGGAACAGGGAGTGATGGAGAGGGGTGGGATTTATTTACGGGGAATCTCAAGGGGTTACCCGTTTTGGGCTCTCTCTCTCTCTCCTGGGCCTCTTGGTGGGTGGACGTCTGCTGCTTGCCTCTTCTTTCGCTCCTCTTTACTCTCTTTTTTTTCCCTCTCTCTTCTTTCTCCCTACATGGTGCTTGCAATGTGGTCACATGCTTCATTGATATCAAGGTATGAGCTTAATTCATGTTTGGAACAAGTAATAAATTGATGTTTGCGATTGTGTTCATAAATCATGTCTCTTGAGTATTATTTTCCATGGCAATTGGTGACGGAGGATGTGCCTAACATTCAAATTAGGTAAACGGAGAAATGCGTGTACATTTATTTTATTGGTAACCTAAACTTTGCAATGGGTACTTGGGTCATTCGCGTTGCTCGTGAGGAATCCAGAGATTCTGGGTATACCGGAATAATTTTTCGAGGCTTGTAGAGAGTCATTTTTCTTTGGAGGTGGCTAGAGTCTCGTAATTCATATTTTTACGTATGTGCGGTTGGGGAATTATCTATATATTATCTATATCCTGATTTTCCAAATTGGGGGATTACTTTTGTTTGTAACTAAATTGCGTGTAACTATATTTTACCAACTCAAGAAGTAATCTGAATAAGAACTAACTTAATTTGTTTTGTTTATTTTGAATGAGATCCTGGTCAATTCTGAGCTCGAAGCATGATTGCATTCTGTGCGCTGTCGTCACATCCGCTCCCCTGCTGTGCTAGCCTATCTGCGTACGCTCCCAAGAAGTGGAAGCAAGCGTCTACTTCAAGCACCACCTACGACTGTTCAGCTAAAACAGGCTCACATTTCTTTTGTTGGTGCAATGGTGTTACAAAATGATAAGATGAGTAAAAAAGGAAGACAGTAGCAAAAACAAACACTTTTTTTTTTTTTTTTAATTTAGAATTGCTGCAAAACATTGACTTTTGGCTTTCCATAACTCTGGTTGCACATTTCTGCACATGCACAGTTGCTGCAGGAACAGGAAATGCAGAAGGCTGGAATTCTGCTGCCTCACAGGGCTGTGTCGCGGGAGATCGCTTCCAATATCTTTTCGAGAGTAAATATTTAGTGTGAATGCTATTTTCAAGGGAATGCAAAAAAATATCGTTTTAAAGATATTTCCCCTACTATCAAAGCTCGATAGAAATCAATGTAGTTGTCTTTACCTGAGTATTTGGATAACTGATATTTGCATTATAATATTCTAATGCATAATAAATTATTTGCTCAAAGTCACTTCTTTAAATGGAACTTGTCATTTCCTTAGTGAGTTTACATTTAAATTTTAAATGATCAATTCATGCATTCAACAAGATGCTACTTGTACTTGAAATGTTTTAAAAACATTATATTTTCCCTTGAAATGTAAACAATTTCTTGATACCAGTAATAATCTTTAAAACATTCTTACACCTGATTTATTGTTTTTGTCTCTTAATGGAAATGTACAGTACATCAAGTTACCACATGAAGCTCTTTCCCCTTGTTCTATAAGAGGCTTTTAAATTTTAGCTAATAACAATAATTTAATTGATTATTGTTTTTGTTAACACAAATATTAATCTGCAGTCATTGGTGGTTTGCTGTATATGCTTTAATACAGACTTTTGTTTAGATGTTTTATAATGTTGCATCCAATTTCTTTGAGATGTTCAGGATATTTAGCTTATTTTAGAACAAATAGCTGCCTGGGCAGGAACTAGTTTGACTTCTGCATTTATCTGTTGCTTAATAATGAAAACCCTTTTGCACACTTTCACTCATCAAAATAGACTTTGTTTAGTTGCTGAACAGGGAGCAATCACCTGTTTCAAATTTTTCTGGGCCAAAGTTGTCGTTCAATTGATTATGTTGTTTCTAAGTTCAATTGGACCAATTAATTACTGTAGAGCTGTTTGACCTTTGCCATTAGCCACAGTGCATTCTATCAATTTCAGAATCAAACTTTTAACAGCTTGTTTGTCTGTCCGTCACTAATTTAAATATTTATACGGAATTTCCACGGGTTGTTTTACATTTCTGTTTCTCATGCTCTACTCAAATGAATTTACCTTGATCTGACAAGCATCATTTTAAAAGCAAGCATTGAGGATATGTTTTGATTTTGATGTGTGCCCCTCGGTTGGCCTGAGGCGATAGAGGTTGAGTTGATTCAGGTTTTGGAGCTCAGTGTGATGAGTGGATGAGATTTCCTAGTGAAGCAGAGGTTGTGGTTCAGGCTTTGAATACAATTTATCTTGTTTGATGATCCTATTAATGTCGGTGAAAAGGAGTGGTAAAAGGACTAAAATAAGAAAACTTTCAGATTAAATATCTGAGTTGAAACAGCATTTGATCGAACAAACCTGTCAGTCACAGGTGGGCAATATACGCCATCATATAAGCTTTTTACTTACCAATTCATGGTGAGCATTTCACAGATTCAAGTCACATACTTGTGTTTAATCTTTTTAGCCATGGTTGTGATGAGCAAGTATTAACTTTTGCTTGAATTGAGAAAAAATCACAATGACCTTTTTTCAGAAACAAGGACCAAAAGAATTGTTACAGACCGAGTCGGGTGAGGCTCTCTAATGACTCATAGCATTAAAATACATTAAATAAAATAACATTTCACAAGAGCTTTTATCTTAGACTAAAATGTACATTTTATTTCAAAAACAGCTATGTATGTACCAACAAAGTCTGCTTTACTTGAAGAGGTTGAGAAATTTGAGAACACCAAAAACCGCACGCAAACTGCTGGTCTGATGTTTAGACAACTTTTATTTGTTCAGATTGAATACACAATAATCCTTAAATAAGCTTCACATCTGTGCTCTTTGGGAATCATACAAAAAATATAAAGACAATTACAAGTGCTGTCTTCCACATATACAACATGAAAGTATAAAAAAACAAGTAATCTGTGAATCAAACCATCTGTAACCAACCAATGTTTTCATTCCCATAAACATGTCTTCCAAACATCACCAAGTCCTCTCATCAACTTCCATCAAAAATCCTTTCAGCGTAAATTATCTACTACAGGCAGACAAAAAGAGGAATCACCAGCACCTTCCTCCTAATTAAAGTCTAATCAACCTCTGATGAGTATTTTTTTTTCACTGTTTTTACAGCATGTTCTATCAAATCCAAACTTACCCACATTCTGTTACAAACCAAAACATCCTTCAATATCGCTATACATAAAATTGACTTTTCATTCACCAGGGATCTCTGCTTTAGAAAAAAAAAATAAAAGAGTTCAGAATTCAACATTTCTCATAACCCGCAGCTGTACACAAAAGACATCATACATTTCGGCTCGCCCTACTCTCTGGACAGGTCATATCTCCATTTTCCTGTAAAAAAAAAAAAATAAAAAAATAAAAAGCAACATCCGCAGATTTCCTCAGTTCTTCTTGAACGATAAATGTTTTCACCGAGTTGAACTGAGACTGACTAGCTCCATCGATGCCTGAAAATCTTCATTACCTTTAGGAACCATACAGGCTTCAGAGCTTGTTAACAGTAGGAATTTGGATTGGAGATAAAAAAAAACAGTTCAGTCCTAAATTTTTCAAGCAAACTTTTTTTGAGGTACAAACAGAAAGTGGGGAAATATGTAAAGTTTCCCTTTCTCTGAATTTTACTCAGATTTTGGTCCAACCTTTCAGGTGCCCCCAAATAATCACGAGAACGAACAAGGCATCTTTTAATAAGTGCAACTTAAATAATGATGACATTTACAAATACATTTAAAAAGCAACTTTGTAATTCTAAACCACACACAAAATTTCAGACGTGATGAGTTTTGAGACTTGAACAAAGTTATTTTCTCATGGGACAGTCTCTTCAGCATAAAGGATCCAAGATTAAAATTTTTACATAAATAACAAAACAATGAACAAAGGCTTCAAATGTCCTCTGTGGACATGTCCAAATGTTTCCCGATCATTTTCTCTTAGTCGAAAGAAAACCTATTTTCTTACACACCCATGGGTTTGTAAACAACTATAGTTAAAGTAAAATATCACTTTAAAATGCTATACTAACAATTACACACTGTAGTTATGGGTTACAGGAGACATCAGATTAAAATAAAAACCTAGCAGAAATTTAAGTACAAGCTGCCCCGCAGAGATGAGCAGCACAGCATGGCCAGGTTTCAATCTCTTATTTAGTGCAAAACTAAGCTGTTTCATTAAACATCCAATATTCTTATCTAAGTTTTAAAAGGAGCTAAACTGCCCTTGATTATGCAGGCAGAAGAAGAATTATAATACTGTATGTGACTAAGCAAAGACCGATCTCTGATATGAGCCTAAGAAATCTCTGAATTTTGATCAATTTTTTTTTGTAACTGAGTAGAAATAAAGTCCATTTTCAAATAGCTGAGTACATCTGGACATGTCACCATGAAAGAATAAATAGATATAATGGCCTTGCAGTGGATTAACTGCAGAGACTAGATGCATGAATTATCTTGGAGGAAAAAATGAGTGCACAGATCTCTCTTGAACACCAGATGGTGCATCTGTGCCTTCACCACATATGTGTGAAAAGGCCTTTAGTCCTTACAAACAGTAAAGGAACCTTAAGATACACACATACCATGGACTGATCAGGACATTTCTCACCTTTTGATTACTTGTTTGAGGTTTTGAAAACAATATTGTGTACCTGGATATATCTCTATTTAATATCAGCCACCAGGGATGAATTTTTGGAACCAATCAAATTGTATTAGGACAAATACTTGTTGGATACTACCAGTGAGCAAAAAAGTTTTGCATTTGTCTGGCACATCTGCCGTTCAATATTACAGTTTGTGGGCCAGACATGGTCAGAATCTGAATGTGGTGGCTCTGGCGCACACGAACCCAGTGGTGTTAGAATGTTCTAGACTATGTTCTTAAAGACATTCTGGGAAAGTCACAATAGGGAGTTCTTTAAAGGTTAGGGGGACATAATTAATTAACCAACAGAGAACTATATTTAGGTGTTTTGTTGACATCAAAAATGATCTTTTTTCTAACATTGGATTTATGACCACAAATGACCAATGTAGGTCACGCCAAAAGATAATATGGGGCAAGATAAACTTGCATTGTGGCTAATGTGACTAAAAACATAGCAATAGCCTTGCTGTAAAAAGTCTTTTGATGCACTCATGTGACGGCCCCTAATGGTTTTTATGGGTACTTTACTATGATTTCTTTCACAAACAAGCCCCATTCTCATACCAGGTCTTATAGGAAGCAGATGGCAAGTAAATCAGGGGGAATGGCAACAATAATGTGATATGTATGTAATTTTGGCATTATGTGCTTCTTGCTGAAAAGCCTTCTGCAGCTTTCATTGTTCAGTGCGTGCCGTTCAGTCTATTGGCTTACAGCGTTTTTTTTAAAATAGTACCTGTTTCACGGTAGTATACCAAAGGAATGAGATATCTTTCTCATTGGAGGAAGTGATCTTACCTGGCCTGTTAGGTTGATGGAAGCAACATGATGAGATTGGGAGGGGTTCTATAACCAAAGAGACCAGTAGAGGTCGTAAAACTGCCCTGTGAAAATTACTAATGCAGAATCTAGTGTAGATGATTTAAAAAACTAGTCAATAAAGGACACTTGAAGTGGAGTTACATAAAATCAGAAAACATGAAATTACTTATGCACAACACTCTTTAGCTTATTACCAAGAAAAATGCATCGGTGAATGTTCAAAAACATACCAAAAAGCATGTAAAAAAAAAAAAAAAAGTCCATCAGCCTCATGAGAATGCACCCCTATAAATAAGCAACCCCAAGAGCACTGTTACCCGAATGCTTGTCCCTCCACCTGACTGGTATGACAGCATACTACAATTTTAAAAATCCATCTCATCAAGATCTCTATAAATACATCACATACAAAAGTAACGACTGCACACAAGCAGAACTCTCTTTCTTACCATCAAGTACCTCTGTTAGCAGAAGCAGAAAATGACCTTCACTGACTTTTGCTTTAAAGTCTCCTGCCATTCCTCTTTAGTAACTCCTTCCACCAGCTCAAACTGTAGCTCTCTAACTGAAGAATTCACAGGTCCTCAGAGGTCTTCTGTGTATATGATGCATGGACTGGTGTCTTCAGTGGACTCCAGCCTGACTGTGGACACAAACCAGCGTTGACCACCAGAGCTTCTGTTGCCATTGTAGTTCAGCGTAGTGCGGTATGTACTCCGTGCATGTTTGGGGAACACAATCTCAGTGCTCTGGAAGTGAAGTGGCCGGTGACGTGGTTCAAGATGAACCTCGGATTTGTAGCTGCGCCATGTGCAATTCTGGACCGCCACCACTGTTTCGCTGAAGGAAGTGGCAGTTGGGACCGGGAGGTAGTAAACCTGGTCACGGTAGTGGCGCTCTGAAGCATACTTGACTGCAGAGTTGAACCTGAGCAAAAGACTTCAGTGATTTATTTCCAGGAGTGGAAAGCAGAGTATTACATTCCCTTGCACTACTTTAATTGAGTGATTTTTGAGGTTGTCTTGAAGTAGATTTGATTCAAATTATGGCCCTTCTCAACATATAAAATAAAAAATGTTTAAAGAAAAAGACCCAGATCAGTTTTTCGAATGCAAAAATACATCTTTTTTACTACAATTAATAAGAATCGCTGTAACAGCAGAGATAACTCAAGAGCTGCTTGAGACACACAAAAATATTGCTTTAAAAGGTTACTTAGTACTCAAAAACTCAGAGTACTTTTTTTAAACTAGTTTTAACTTTTACTTGTGCTTTTATATGAGTACTTTTACTAGTTGCGCACATTTTATTTATGGACAACATTTATCTATATATTCAATTAAACCCCTGTTTGTTTCTTCAACTTGTTTTTACAAAGACACACATTTATTGTTCATATCTGCAATGGTATTTATTTGAATGCTAGGGCATCTCTCATATGCTGATTTTCTTTCTCATGAGTTGGACCTAATTCCAAGAGCTCACACAAGGTCAGACAGAACGCTTTGCATGCTATTTGACTCTGGGAGTTCTGTGTGTCCTGTACTGTTTGAGAACGTGAATCAAAAGCTTTGGGAATCACTCACAGTTGCTGAAGTACGCAACTGAAAAATCAAGTTCATTCCCAGCTATAGATGACAAAGCGGTGTAACATGGGCTGAAACAGAAACTTGAGCCCATCCTGCTTTATGAAGCAAAACATCGGTTTATTTCCATCAATGGTATTTCTTAAACAATCTTAAATTATTATTATTTATTTATTTTTTTTACAATTGTTATGACCCCTAGTGGCTGTATTATTTCTGTATAATTAGTTCTGTGTTGGTTTATCACTTTCTGGTCCTGTGTCTTTTGAACCCTTCCTGCCAAATCACCACTCACCACGTCTGCATTGTTCTTTGTTGCCTGGGCTTTATTTGACACTTTTGCTTTGTTGGAAAACTTGCTCCATTTGACTCAGATTTTTGCCTAGCCCTTGACTGATTTGACGCTGTTGTAAATAAATATATTTGTAAATATTTTGCGGGTTAAGCAGGAAGTTGTAAGTTTGTGTATTATGTTTGTTTAAACAGTAAATTTAGTCTTACACTTTAACTCCTTTAGTAATTTTTGTTCATTGCGTGGTATGTGTTGGGCCCACTGTAAATAAACTCACTTGGTTGGAAGGCAATTTTTGTCTCTGTAGTTTTCTTTTTATTCCCTACAACACAATCTTTTCCTTGCTTAGCTATGACCTCCTTCATTCTGTTATTGAATCCTTAAAAAAATAATTAATTGCACTGATTGGTCTTGTCCTGCACTGCAAAATAAAAATCCTTTACAGAAAAAAAATAAAGTTCCTTTTTTAAGAACTCGCTTATAAAATACAGTTCATCTTTATAAAATTTACTATTTTACATATTGAGAAAACATGTAAATGATCAAACAGAGAGGAAGTTGACTACCTTAGGGTAACCCACATAAGCACTGGTGACCATTAGTTTAAAGGCAGACTTTCACTTTATAATATAGTTTTCTCCCCACACATTTGTTATAACAAAGTCAAAGATTAAATTAAACTATCATTTGTTCTTAAAATATATACAAAATGCCTTTTTAAAGGAATTTAGAATTTAATTATCATTGTAATAAACAATTATTTAATAAAGGTGTTTATAAGGGAGAACTTACTTGATCTCTTTTTCTGGTTTGGGACTGACTTTGATGCTCTCTCCATAGACCACAGGGTACATGCGGGACTTTGCATCTGAACCTTGAGTGTTCAGGATCAAATATGGCAGCTACACAAGAAAATATAAAAACAATATTTTAACAAGGTAACAAAGTTTACAAGCCACAAGTACGTTTACTGTGTGCCACAATAACAGCATACACTGTATAGTGTGCTTATGAATTTGGTGGGTCATTTAAATTGACTATAAATATCTTTATTATTGTTATGATATTGGTGTTCATCTTGCACAGGTAAACATGGACAGCATGTGGTCAAGCAAACAAAAACAATAGAACGGTGTGTTTACAGCCAGTGCAGCCTGTGCCTACACCTGCTCCAGCCATCAACATTACGTACACAGGCACATGCACACACTCAGTGCTCAAAACCATCCAGAGTGTATCACGTCCCCATCTCTGACACCTCATAAAAGCAAATTCCTCAGAAGCGTATCATCAGCCAAACTGTCTTCTGTTGAGAAACATGACCCCATCCTGCGCTAGAGTGCTACATTTTTGAACTTCCATACTCAGGAAGTCAAGTTCTTAAAAAGACAGTTCACTCAAAATTGTTTTTAACTCTGGGGATGCAAGTCTTTTTGATTTCCCTCAAGTTTACTTCTTTTATGTAAACTTTCTGAAGTTTTTCAAAACTATTTGTAAGATAAAATGATGTGTTTTATTTGCAATATGAATGTTAAGCATTGCATTATACTAAAATCATGATATTTTAAAAACTATTTAACTCCAAAGGGGTCCTGGACTAAACAGAAAGCTTTGAAAGTGACATTTGTTTTTGTTCCGCTCAGAAACTAAGTTCAGCCGTAAGATCAAGAAAATAATTTTACTAGCTATGTGACCCCTTGACTCAATTATAGACTATGGTTGTTCTACTTTTATAACTTTGGCTTCTCTCATGTTTTGTCAAAGGCTAACTTGTGAATTGGTCATTGTGGTGACATTTTCACTTGCGACAACATGATGCGGGTCATAGCCAAAGACAGCTTTAATGTGTGAAACTAACGCAGACGTAACCTGTCCAAGGTAAAAGTGCAGAAACACAACCAGCAAGACAGAATCCATTGTGATCCATTATCCTGATAAATAAAACACACTTCACAAAACTTCTGAAATACAATTTTTGTTACTAAATGAAAGGCATGGGCATCATGGTGGCGCAGTGGATAGCACAGATGTCTCACAGCAAGAAGGTGATTGCTTCGAGCCTGGGTTGGGTCACTTGGCTTTTCTGTGTAGAGTTTACATTTTCTTCCCATTATCGCATGTGTTAAGTACAGGTGCTTCGGTGGTTAAGGGCATCCGCTGCATAAAACATATGCCAGATGAGTTGGCGGTTCATTCTGCTGTGGCAACCCCAAAAGGGACAAAGCAAACAGGAAGATGGATGGATGGAATGGAGGGAATAAAACAATGCCACTTTCTTAGTGACATTTGTTTTTCAAATGAAAGCAATGATGCCTTGGATACTCTATCCACAATCACAGAACCCTTAAAGGACCTTTCAAACTAATGAAACTCTCATGATACAACTCTCACTGCTAGCATTTAAAGCTACAAAACGGATAATAAAAAAAACACATTCTCATGATATGGAACATAATAATGTTAAAATCCTTCTTTTTGGTTTCTGAGAATATTAGTTTGTCTAATTGAGAGAGCGAGACCGAGAGATGGTGCCTGCATTTGTTCCCAAACGAGTATGCAGGCAGAAAGTGTTGTAAATTCAGGCTGGCTATTATGCTCACTGTGCTGTTACACAATGTGCCGCCAGGAGACATACCTTCACCAGAAACAGACCTCATGGGACAGAAGGGTTGACAGAGTACAATTGTTAAATCATGAGGAGAACCACTGCTGTGACCATAATAATAGATTGATGAGTTCTATGACTTTTGAAATAGGAAGCCATTGATTGATCTTTAATTATATATACTTAGCTACTTGTTGGCCGTACAGTATAATCAGCCAATCAAATGGATTCAATGCAAAGCATTTATGAGTCAAATTAATGAGCTGTTCACCAAACAGATAGTTTCAGAGATGCTACATATGTTATATGTTTTTCCACTTGTAATAATTTTTCTATATACTATATTGCAAGAGTTCTAACGAGAAGAAAAAAGGGATAGAAAGGCATTCTGCTTCTAAGTATTTACTGGTGGAAGTGCTTGAAAGACTTGTGTTTTTATGAGGTTTTAAGTATTTGTTCTGCATCAAGTTTTTGTTCCCCTGTCTTTGTCTTCTCATTTATGCAATCTCTCCCATTACCTGTCGCAAGCTTACTTGGCTGCTGCATAAGCTGACTCGTTATCAAGGTCTGCTCGTGATTTTAATGTGTATGCTTGCTATGCCAAAATCTTATCTGTTTACCCTGTATTGAGAAGTGCTGTCAAGTCCTGCTTCTGTTAATCACTGTCTCATCAGCCCACCTTTCTCTCAATTACAGACTGATATCCCAGAGGGGCAACCCTTTTCGTTTGTTTCTTCTCCTCGGGGTGATTATTAGTTAGATAACCACAAATTTAAGTTGGAGAATATTACATCTGTGTCCTCGTCTGTTCAACCTCATCACAATTTCACTCATGTTTAATAAGTGATAAACAGTAGTCATAGTTTTGTCTGTGGCATAATTTCAGGAAACAAGTTGCCATTCAGAAATGTAATATTTTCCACAAGTTCTATAATATTGCCCCCTTGTGGCGAGAGGACATAATAATAAAAAAAATTTTACTACGCAACCTCTGTATTTTTTATACTCTTTGTCATTGCTGTGTTTTGAAGAGCACCATAAACTAGTTTGCACAAAACTACAGGGTGTTAGTGTCATCTGTTTACTTAACTTGTATTACTATAGAACAGAAATAACCTTTTCATCTTTTTTATAAAGTACCAAAGTAAAGCAATTAATAGATTAAATGGTGGGTATAAGGGTGTGTTTGACATAGCTAAAGAGAATAAATTGGCCTCTGTCTGCTGGAATATGAATGTCCTAGAATTTTCAGGGCTTTTAGCATGACTTATGCCCTGAGTGCCAGATACTCTCTGAAAAAGATGGATGGATGGATGGATAGATAGACTTGTTTAGGCCTAAACGGTGCAATTTCAGACTCTGAATTCAACTTTGACCTGCTATACCATATTATGTGACACAACTGTGCATAATTTATACTGATCATATGCACCCTTGATAAATTTGACTCTGTGCCTTAAAACAGCTAAAGGTAGACCAGACTTTGGGATAGAGTCTACAGAGCGAGTATCTGGAGCAACACAAACAACATATTTTCATTTCAAATTTAAGACTTCCTTTTATGGATTGAATGGGGCTGGATATTCAAATGTTTTCACACAGCTTTTAATTTGGTTAACAAACGCCTGTGGCCTGTAATTTTGGCAGGTATGTGTGGGTCTATGGAGACGGTCATGTGCCTGAAACTATTAATAGAACTGCCTGAAAGCACAAGAGTTGATTGATTGTCAGGAGGAATGAATCTTTGAACGAAAGGGAACAACTAAATAACCAATCAAACCACTGCAATTTGGTTGCCACTGATCAAAATACAAAACGGGTAACAACTTCTGACTATTAACCATCATATATTTAATACCTAATATAAGCTGGAGTAGTCTAAACTATTTAGAATAACTGAAACCCATTACAAATTTTCAAGTTAGCTAAATTCATACGAACGTCACAAGATCTTTTGCCTTTTAACCAGCACTGGACTGTTCAGGAGGTGCCACAACATGCTTTACGTCTTTTATTTCAATGAACAGAGGTCATCCGCCTCTTTTGTAACTGACAGCAACAGCTTTGCTATTGGATCCACCTAACAAAAATAGATTTTTATTATAATGTCATACTGTACCAGCACAACTTCTTAAACAGAGCGACTGCCTCAAAAAGAATGGAAAGATCCACTTCCATTTGAAAGTTTAGTATCACTTTGACGGCAAGCACACACACATCTCCAAATCAGAAATCAAAATTCTACTATATTTATTTTGAGAAAAACATTATAAATTTCACTAGGAACAGATTAAATAATGAGCTATGGTATTGTCTCCAATCAAACACAAGTTGAAGTATATTTATACATCACTACTGCATTCTTTAAATTTCTACACTGCCCCAACTTTTTCTGTTTTGGGGTTGTATAATAATAACTGATATCATGATTTCTAGACACTCAACACAGTTAAGGGGGCTGTCTCTGAAACCGTCAACCGTCTGCAGCATCCACCTGGAAGATGTGACTTCTACCATTTTGCACCAGAACACTCACCCCACACTGACTAATATTGAACAGGAGACATTGGGAGCCAATCAGAGGAATTTAGAACAGGGATATTTAGGAGTGGGCAAACTTTGGCCAGGAAGGTTTGGGTTTTTTCAGGTGCTGTCCAGCAAACTTTTCGTAGATGGATCTTAAGTTTGTATATTCTTTATGCTGAGGAGGTGACTAGTACCCTCAGTAACAATCATGTGACCCTTATGGGGTAAGGCTACCATAAAAGAAACATTTCAATGTTTGATTAACATTGATGGTTTTGTGCACTTTTATTTTCTGTTTTAATTTTTTGTGCATTTGGTGTCCATATGCTGCAAATTTGACTTTTGTATACTACTACTTCATTAAGATATTTAAAATAATGTAAGTCAAATTTTTCTACTGCATTGCAATTGTAATGCACTTATTTTGCAACAGTTTTATTATGTTTTCCAACAAGTCCAAGCATGTTTTTTGAAGAAGAGTTTCTGAAGGTTTGAAAGTCATAGTCTGTCTTTAGTAAATTTAAGTTTATTTTCCACTGCGTGGCGAAAACAACCATATTATGAACTCCAAACCAAGTGTGCTCCAACAGCAACGTGCCAGGACAAAACTTGTGGATTACCAAGACATATCCAGCTTGAATATCTTAAAAGTAAACGTTTGTTTCAGCCCACATTTGGTTTAAACTGGCTTTATTTATATTGGTTTATTGTTGGACCCTTTGGTTTTAATAGCTGGCCATCCCAAATGTGGATTGTGTTGGTTTAGAGTAATGGATAACCTTTCGGAGGAAGTAATAAGACCCTCGCTTATACCAACCTCGGCATTTGTGCAGCAGTGTATAATAACATGAGCTTGTACTGTCAAGTAATACTGTATACTGATATTTATGCATCTGTCATGTTATGCTTGTTTATTTGCACTTATAGCAACTATTTTGTTTATTCCCCACACAAACACACTATAAGGGAAAGAGGGGCTGGGAGAGACAGATCGGTTATAGTGACCGCACTCAAATACAAGGTCATCTTGTTTACAAAAGCTCACTATAATGAAGTGAGGATGACAAGGAGCTGCTAGAGACAGTCTGGAGAGACATGAACACCTGAAGGCCTGTCTATTTTAGGATTCTTTCCTAGTATGTCTCAGTATTTAACCCTGGCTTACACATTCTCTGCTTGGGTTGATGTGCATACTGCTTACATTGTGGATTTAACAACATGGGATCTTACATGCACGTCGCTGTCAAACGTCTGCACATTTTAACTGTTGGAATGAGAGCTTAAGTCAAGCCTGTTTACAGTTTGTTAATATTAACTGTACTACGCCAAATGTCACATATGACTATTTCTTGGCTGACTACTTGATGTCAACTAGGACACAATTCCTAAAAATTCTCCCGATGCTTATGTTGCTTATTAAACCGACATTGTGTTTTTTCCTACACAACAGTCTTGGCTCCTAACTGGGAACTGGGATCGACTTCTGTGATGTCATTGAGTTATCCCGATTGCCTTCACAACACTACATGCCCCGCCTAAATATAAAGTGAAAGACAAGTCACATTGGAACAATTTTGGGCACCAGATTTTAATCAAAGGCTGATTTAAATGTTCAGTTAGCTGAAGTAAAACTTAAGGCCCTCAAATATTTCAGAATTATTTAGTGCTTGAGCTTTTACGTTTACTTTACACATTATTGTTGTTGGTTATCATTACACAATGAAAACAGCATGCAGCCAAATTAATATGACCAATCAACATTCTTAGTCTTGGTTTAGTTCCTTGTTTAACGCCTCCCCTCTCCCCCAAACAGGTAAACCCAGGGTAATCTGACTCTCAAACAGGGAAGCTGACTTCTGGGGACCAGAGTGATAATTCATCAGGGCAGTTGATTCCGGGGTGAAGTCATGATTATGGTGGACTTGCTTTTCAGTGGCATGGAAGGGCAAGTGGAAAACAAAATATTCTTTTGACACTTACACTGGGGTTAAAGGTCTCTACACACTTACGCATTTCCTGCAAGTAGGGGCTGCACTGCAGTGTGTTTTTCATCTAAATACTTGAGCACTTATGAGAGGTTACACACCAGTCGGAAAAAAAGGTTTATTTTCCACGGAGGTACCTGAAGGTACCTGACTCGCCACTTGATACCGCTGACAGCTCACAATACCTTCATGAGAAGAACCCAGTGAGGAAAAAACCTGAAGAAGTGTCTTTGTTTATAATTAAAGCAATCGATCACTTTAATTATAAACAGACAGAGAAAACATCTGAAACACACAGCACACTTTTTTCTTTTTGTATGTTTTTATGTTCCATTAAACAATAAGAGAATGTTATTTTCAGTGAATGAGTCCTTTAACAGCTACATGGAAGTGCTATCTGCTATGAAGGGACAATCTCTTGTTTATATCAGAGATGTGATGTAATGATCGTACCCCGAAAATTGAATTAGTTTTCTGTCTCACGTTAGCGGAGGATGGTTCTGAGAAGATACTTCAAACGAGGAGAATTCCTTAACATGCTGTTCATGTTTTTTTATGCCAATACAAATAACATTTATAAAAGCCCTAAATAAGAGCATTTCACTGACTTTCTAACTGAAACACACAGCTCACCTTTCTTTTTTAGTGTTTTATTAAATGACAAAAGAATATTATTTTCAACAAACAAGTGCTTTGACCATGAAAGTGCTGTTTTCCGGTGTCTAACAGTCTCGTATTATATATATATATATATCTTGATACTAATTCCTGATATATATCAGGAGCTGGAGTGTATTTATCAAGAGCTGGAGCTTTTTGCACAGTGTGAGAACAGAATGTCTACAGGAATAATTATGCTTTATTTGTTACATAAAGGAATTAATAAAAACTTTAAAATAAATGTGCATTCGAGTGTCTATTTTTGGGGGGTTTTATATACAGAAGAGTTAATTCTTCATCTTTTGTATAAACGAACCTCACACACAACATTAGTTGCAGCTGTGCCAGTGTGTGGCCTGAGTTCAGATCTAGTGTTCAGGAGAAGGTTTGTGCAGTCATTTTGACCTCACAAGCAGACAAGCAGGCAGATGAGGGGTGCATATCCTGCAAGCAGCAAAACGCAGTGAATCTGCTGTTCAGTTGTATGGAGACTTTTAAGGCAGCTACACATCTATCCAAACTAAGAATCAGTCTAATCTTCAGATGGCGTCTCTGCGGGTGCATTTTGCAAGCTGATGTTAAAAATGGATGCAGTGACCTCTCCTTGCCAATAATTGGCGCTCATGGGTATTGACTAGTCGATTTTGAAAAGAATGAATCTGACCCGTTAGTAATAACTTTTTTCACAAATTGAATTGTTTTTCTTTGGTGAGATTGAATAACACTTATAATAATCAGAATATGTCGATAAGTATGTTTATTAGTGTATTTTGCTCTACTTTCGTGTCAATGTTTGCAATTAGAAAATATTATTTCCCGATATGAATAAATTAAATAAATCATTAACTCTTAATACTTTTTAGCTTGTTTAAACTATTAAAGTAGAGCTCTAATGACCAGCCTTTGGAGGGGAAAAAAACAACCCGGTGAGCACATCAATAGGATATCAGAAATAATCACAGTTCTGTTTTGTATGAATTTATAATTTAAGATTTAAAAACAGGAATGGAATATAAGTGCAATTATATTTGGGTTAAAAAAGAAGTTAGTAGAAAAGTCAAATGCATCTATTGTTTAAGTAGGCAAATCTTGATTTTAGGAAATGGATTCATTGTAATGTATATTTTTAAAATGTGTTTTACTTTTTAGTAGCTCATGGTTTGGTGGGAAATTATAGGCACTGCTCAGTTTAGTTTGCTCACTGCAATTATAGGCACTGCTCACTTGACAATATTACCCTTACTTGCTTCTGTCTCTACGCTTGCTGTCTGATGAATTTCTAGACTTCCTGTACAAGTCTAAAGCAGGCTCAATGGAGGGACACTTAATAAATTCCATTAAACACATTCGCAGAGTTTTTTATTACACTTATTTAAAATCAAAATGTTTTTCTGAGAAAAAAAAGTGTTTCAGTGGGGTGTTTATTTGATTCTGTATTTGATTTTGATTGAGTAAAATTATTTTTTTTTATATTACGAAAGTAAATTGTTTATGTTTTTACAATGCCCTGCTTTCAAGTTGTGTTAAATGTTAAATTAACACTATTAAACTTACATGTAAAAACACACTGGTTTCATGGTTTTCTACAAAAAACTATAAACTCCTATAATTGTTTTGTATTATAAAATAAATGTGTCGATTTATCAGTTAATGATTATTTGATTTAACCGTTGACCTGGTAATGATTTACCTGCAAATAATAATTTGGAAAAAATAAATATTGCATTGTTTGATCCAGTGCGATAAGGATCTAACCCTCTGTTTGAAAGTAAAGATTTTACTATATATTATGCAACCATATTTTAACAAAATATGAATGATAAATCACTCAAAGATAAATGTATTTAAAATTTAAGTGACAGTCAACAAGTAAAATGTCAACAATTGTCAATAGGTTTACCGTTTTGATTATCTCAAGAGAACGTAACAAAAAAGATGGGGGGCCTATAACTTCATGATCTCTAGCAGTTTTGCTTGATTAGTTTGATTAAGAGGTTGAGGGAAAGTAAATCGAGACACAGCTAAATACGTTTTATCAATGCATGTTTGTAAGACATTAGGATCTGGTCCCAGAGTATAGACTCTGTACATCATTGACACAAGAAGGACATACTCCCAAATCAACATTCTTAGACAGAAGGTATTACAATCTCTACTCCTAAACTCAGACCACAACCAGCCTAAGATGTCAATCCAGGAGCATGTCCTTGTTGAGTCTCCTCTTAAGCTTTCAGGCGTCATGAGATGTACAGTACAGCATGCTTACCAGTTTGCCCTCACGGCTCTCCTTTCTGCAGTCTCCTTGCAACTCAGTTGGTGTTGAACAGCTGCCTGTGCGGGACTCAAGTATCCCTGGCGAAAGGGAGTAGAAGGGCGGACTGGGGCTCGGAGGGAGTCCCGAATCCGGACTATCCAGCAATCCCTCTCGGTTCTTTCCTTTCAAACTCTCATCCATAGCTTGCAAATGTAAATGCCCCACCATTTCTGGAAGAGTCCAAATGTGTTTGAACCAGCAGAACTCACTCCCAAATGAAATAGGTGTTAAAGCCCCATTTCAGAGCCAAAAAGAGCGTCTGGGTTTAGTCAAAGCCTGAAACACACACAAAAAGTGTTTATTTTTTTCTGTGATTAACAAACATTTGTCAACTGAAAACACAGTACTTTAATAGTTTTTTGCAGATAAACAATCAATATTTGATAAACATTTTAATAGGCAACACAAAATATATGACATTCAAACAGTAAATGTATGGCAAAATAAACTCTATCCAAAGAAGGTCCAACCACACTCAATACAAAACAATGAAATAATTAGTTAAAATATCTAAACGAACAGCCCATTATTTCCATGAAAACTTAGGAATAAATGTTTGTATTTAGCTCTACAAAACAGATTTTTATGTTAAAAATCATTTTCAAATGACTATATAGAGGACCAAATAGACTCTGAACAAAATATAAATCATATAAATGCAACAAGTTCCAGTGAAAATCAAATCAAAACTCAACTGAAAAACTGACCAGTCAATAAAAAATGTAATCTAATAACTTTCAATATTCAGCTGAAAAAAAATCCAGACATTATGATAAACACGAAAAACAGCAGTTTGAACGTCATTGGTTAGTAAAAAAAAAACATTTTGACCAGAAATATTAAACTTTGCGTCTGGCAGGGAGAAAGTTAATCAATTAACTCGACGCTGAACTTTTTTTTAACGTGTACCTGACAAGACAATTGTTCCTGTCTTAAAAAGTATTTTGAAAAACATCAAAATAATATTTTAGCACAAAGGGTCGAGTTATTTGATCTATGTTAGTATTTTTTACAGTACAGGAAAAGAACAATTATAAAAACTTGTTTACGTTACCTATAAACTATTGAAACTGTTTCCGGTTAATATTCCAACGGATCGAAAACGGTGGAAAATTCCACTTCAGTGAAGACGCAAAATAGTAAATTCCACAGTCAACGCTATTGTTGTCTCGCAAACACTTGGAGCAGGGAAACGAGGAAAAACTCCCTCTTAATCCTCTTAAAATAAAATACCAGTTTAGCTGGCGCATATGTTGTGTCCGTCTCTTCTCCTGGAAGCACAGGAGTGACTGACTCTGGCAGCAGCTGCGCCAGTTGTGAAGAAACAGAGCGCGCGCTCACTGATTTCTGACCGCCTGAGTTTATGCGCCTGGAGCCAATCCAGAGCCGCCGAGACGAGATTTCATGACTAATACTGGCCGCTAGGGGAACCAACGCTCAGAGTTACATTTGCTCTGCGCTTAAAAGGCAGCTCTGACCTAAATTATGAGAAACTCACTTTCTTATGAAGTTTTTTATTATTCTTTTATTAGTTGTTTTACAAATATGTTAGTTTAAACCGTATGCCCTTTAGATCAGGAGAAACTACACTTTACTTTTCTTTAGGGGAGTGGAATTCATAAACCTCTGCAATATTACAGATATTTGCCATGGAAAAAATACTTTATTAAAAAAGGTAAAAAATGTACATGTTCTGTTAGTTCATTATGCACAGTACAGTATTTCTTATATTTAATTGTTTAGGATTAACTATTAAATAACAAAACAATACCCAGTACTTTACAAAATGTAGACATTTCATGTGACCACTAAACATAGGACACTTAAACACATACTTGCCTTCTGAAAAATGTGTTAATGTTATGTTAAAACCATGAAGTTTTCCACGCTGGATTATGTAGTACCCGATGTTCCTTCAGTGTGAGACTTCTCAATACACTGTATTGAAGGTTACTTTAGCTGGATAGGATCTTTATGTATAGTCTTAAATTTCTTATAATTTTTTATCTTTGGAATGTTTTATTGTCTGTTACATCTCAGATCTGTTTTACTCCTTTGTAAAGCACTTTGATTTGCCCATATATACAAAAATGTGCTATACAAATAAAATTGTGTGGCCGTGACTTATGTTTCCTTCCACTTTGACCCATTTTGAAATAAATTCTATATACTCCCACTGCTATGCAGAGGACACATACCTTACGTCTCATCAAAACCCACAGACACCCTTTCAAGCAACAATGGCTTTGACAGTTTGACTAAGAAAGTATAGCAGAATATTGGGCAGGCGTGTTGTTTGTTTAAGCTTGAAGAAGAGTTATTTGCATGCCTGTGCTGATTCTAGGGAGAGATACAGTGCACAACTGGTTTTAACACAGAAACATGTGTATACTTGCACACATTCATGAAACACATCCAGGAAACCGATTTAGACTTTGATGGTTCAGCAGTTTTCTGACTTTACCTCGGCAAACTGCCAGGAATCACAGCAAAGCATTTATTGTTTGAATGGGATTTTACCAAACAAAGGTGCGTTCATGCCACATAAGTGTTGAGTGTTAGAATATACTTTCCAGAAACTCACAACACACTCTGTCTTTTCTATACATTCTTGCTTGTGTGAATGCAGCCTTCAAATCAAGATAAAAATAAGTGAATGTGAGCTCATTGAGGATGAGGAGAAAATAACAACAATATTCTAAACCTGACACAGTGAAGTGATCAGATCTAATTCAATATTCATGCCTGCATTGTCAGGGAGACACTATCCCTTTTTTAAACATAGGCGTACGCCGTACTTGCACAAATCTTAGTTTTAAAAAGCCTTTTGGAAATATGTTTATGAAAAGCTCAGACCATTTTAATAAGCTTAAAAGCAGACTATGTAACACAGCCCAAATTTCTTTCAAGTCAAACACTGTGGGTTCATCTTTATGGAAAGAGAACATTGTGGTTTAATTAGACTTCCCATGCTTTAAAATCAAGCTTATTATTTCAGACAGCAAAAGCTAAATCGGTCCCTGAAAAGAGTGCACTTCATTATCTTCTATGTTGTTTAAAGAAGTATGTAAAAGTCTTTTGTGACTGAATGCAACCTCAACAGTCTAGTAAATTAAATTTACATTTTTTTATTTTATTTAGAGCAGTGTGGTGACCCTCACTTTTCCTCTGTGTGTAAGAGAGACTGAAGTTGTAATTCCTCAACTGACCACTTGATCCTGTTTCCAGAAGTGAGAACATTCCAATAGACACCCATGTTAAATTATTTTTACATCTAAAATAAACACATCTAATGTTTGGTCACACACGTTTTTAATTGAATATCTAATTTTAGCCTTCATAACCACTATCCATACACTTTTTCAAAAATCCATATTCAAAAACAGGAAAAATGCTTTGTTATTTTGTGTTTTTTTTTCCAGAGAGATGCTATTATTAGTTTTGTTTGTTACATATTTATCTTTATATTACTTTTTTTTTATTCAATGGAACTTTTCCTATGTTTTTAATAACCACAAACAATAATCCTCCTTGTGTCCTTTCCAGAAGTATGATAACACTATGGACCAAATGCATGTGTCTAAAATATTAGATCCAATGACACATCTGCTGTTTTAAGAGGTATTAAACTATTTAATTCATATAGAGAGATTATAAGCACTCCAAACCAGAAACACACAATCCTTCTCAGCAAACCTTGTGTTTACAGAGAGGATTCTCACTCACTCTGACAGTGTTTTTCTCCAGCACACAAAGAGTCCAGTGTCTCTTCCGAGTCTGCTTCTTCCTCCACATACACATGCAAACTCCTGCATGTGTCACAGGTTGTGCTGACTCACTGAAATGATTAATTTACCCTGTCTGAGATGTTATGTTTGTAAACAGCTTTAACCGATTACCTTCAGGCATGACTCTGTGGTTGAATCAGTCTGTGTCTGAGTCAGCAAGTGCTAGAAAGAAAATAAAGTGTTGTCTTCATGAAAGAAAATCAGACATGTTTTTTTTCATATTCACACCTGTTGGCAGCTGAGTACAGACCAAACCAGCTGTGATGATCCAGGTGTGTAGGTGTGTGTGAGGTGTCGACCCTCTGTGAAGGGGAGATCTTGTTGTACAATGTTTGTTATTGGCTTGATGTTTGCTTTTCATTCTGGGAGGAAACAGAGCTCACCTGAGGCTCATCTAGAGGCAGTTATACGTAAAAGCCTTGCTTTGCTGGAACACTCCGCATAAACAGGTTCTAATTAGACAAGGGTGTCTGGCTGAGTGAAAGAGTCCCTCACAAACTCCCAGACAGCGAGACTAGTACAGACACTGCATCCAAACATCAGTCAAATTTGGAAGAGATTCAAACTGTGTTTTATTTAACCAGGTTTATAGTTTTGCTAAATAACATTAAAGCTACTTATACAATTCCTTTAAAGTCACTTCTTTCTTTCTTTTCTTTCTTTCTTTCTTTAGAGAGTGTATATGCACACTTTTGAGTGTGCAGCTCATTCTGGTCCACATAGGGATAGTTTAGTTATGAGTGTCTATTCAGCATCTGAAATTATATGTGTAAAATGATCTTTCTGTCACCTATGAAAGCTGATTATAGCACTGTTATTATCAAGATCATGTAAGCGGAGACAAAATATTCATTGCATTCAAACGCATTCTGATGTTATCAGAACATTTATGATATTCTAATCTGCTTTCATGATGCAGAGATATAGATGGTGTCTGCTGTTTTAGTGTCCAAACAATATTTCAGAATTAAAGGTTTTCATTCTCTTTTCACACCCTTAAAATTAGTATCCACAGAATTTTTTTCCTGAAGTTTAAATGACTCAAAACAATTTTATTCAATTTTAAATTTACAATTATAATGCACAATTAAAAAAATAGGACAGTATGCAAATGTTCCTATTTTCTACAATTCACATCCATTTAATATATAATTTGGGCCTCCGTCTGAACTATTGTGTAACTATTCTTCGCCTTTTCAAGTTAACAAAACATTGTTTTGTATACGATTCAGAGTATCATTTGCAACTTCTATCATGTGTGTCAACAGATAAATAGAAATGATATAGTAAAAGAAGATTGAGCGTATTATCCCGGTTCACTATAGCATTCGTTCTCTCATGGCAATATTGAGCACAGCAACACGACAAGGTAGTTTCACTACATTAAAAATCTCCCAGATATGGATCTGTTGACTAAGCATTAAGAAAAATGGAAAGTTGGGGATCATAGTTGCATTTATTTGCCTAGGAAACTGATCGAGCAGATGTATAAGTATATCTAAATTCTAAGTCTTCAAAATATAAAGATGTCCAGCAGTACCATCAGCCGAAACTGTCAGAAATTAGTTGGACACATGGACACTCATCTATTGTCGGTAAAAGTCCAGTCATAAGTGTCAGGTGTGGGTGTGTAGAAAAGCAGAACCCAGTTGAAGATCAGCCATTCAACTTAAAGAGATTTGTTACTAGACAAGCCAGAAATAAACATGGTGTTAAAATATCCACAATAGGAAAAACTTTACCTCAACATAAACTGGCACAAAAACTTCAGAACTGATAAGGTGGGGTGCAGTAAAACCATGTGCTCCAAACAGAAACTAAAGCCAGACAATGTGTAATGACAAGGTTAAGCAGATAAAAAAATAAAGTTAACACTAAAAATGGTGGGCAAGATTGCAACAGAGCTCAAAAAGAACTTGTATGCATGAACACATCAATCTTTTTTAGTCAAGACCATACATTGAGGCAAGACTTTTTACCATTTGGAAACAACTACAGGGTTTAAGAAAACGCTGTCCTGAACACAATGGTCCAGAGCACATTACAGATTGGGATTACTCAGCATGCTGTGACTGCATGTGGCAGAGAACCCTGAGACACTGATACTGAACTAGAGGAAAGCTGGAGGAGATCCAATGTAACGTTACATCAAGAGCTTCTTTTGATTGATGGGCTTTCTAAATATAACTCCGTTGTCCCCTTCTTATGCGCTCAGACACACACATATGGGTATGTACACACGCAGATGACTGCATCTGGTTTCAATGTTTGTAGACCCTCTCTGATGCTTCTTAAACATTTCATTCAAGTTAACTCCCTGTCTCTTCAACTACCCTAAAAGTTATTCTTTTCAGAGCTCTCTACAGAACAAACAAACACTTTAAGAGAGAGAGAGAGAGAGATGAGAGACGAGAGAGAGGGGAGAGAGAGATGAGGACGGCGATAGAGGGGAGACCAGAGAGAAGCCAGAGAGAGAGATAGAGAGAGAGATGAGAGAGGGAGAGAGAGAGTGGAGAGAGGGGGGAGAGAGAGAGAGACCGAGAGAGAGACGAGGAGAGACCAGAGCGGCGCGGGACGAGAGAGACGAGGAGGAGAGATGAGAGGAGAGGGAGAGAGGAGAGGAGAGAGAGAGAGATCAGAGAGAAGAGAGAGAGTAGAGAGAGAGGATGAATGAATGGGAGATGAGAGAAGAGAGAGAGAGAGAGAGGAGAGAGAGGCGAGACGAGGAGAGATGAGGGTGAGGAGAGAGAGAGAGAGAGGAGAGAGAGAGAGAGAGAGAGAGAGAGAGAGAGAGAAATTTCACAAAATGAGAAATGGGTTACAGAATTTGTGGGCTGGGTGTTCTTGACACCTTGCCAAGCTCAGCAAATCTCCCTTACTTGGCAAGAACCTGACACCTGCCTGCCTCCATTGCGCTGGAAGCAATTAAAACACCTCCCCATCAATTGTACCAAGGACCTGGCAGATGGATGCTTTTTTGGTGCCATGATCAAGTGCTAAAAGCATTGGTAAAAGCACAGCTATTTGCACCTAAAGCTACCAACCCAGGAAACATTCATTCCCTTCTTAAAGGCTGGAAAGAAGCCATTATCCCAACAAAGAGTGAAAACAGGCTGGCTAGTTGCCACGACATCTAAAATACGACTTTGGATGTCAGATTGGGATAAAGATCCCTGTGCATATCAACAAAATAAGACTGGAACCATAAATGTTTAGCAAGCAGGTAACCTAACTGACTGATTAATACATGATGAAGGCCGGAGGTAGAAAATACCTGGACTTGGTGAAGGAATCCAAAGGTGGAGGCTGGCAAGCTCATTGTGAACCAATGGACTTTTGTGGTACGTTGGTAATTCACTCTAAAGTTTTGGGAGGGCTTGTAATGTAAACATCCCTCCCATGTAATTTAAAACTCCGTCATCTATCGAATGACAGACACCGCTCTCGATGCTTATTGCTCATCTTGCCCATGGAAAGTGAGTGAATCAGTTATTCTGTAACAGCTAAAGTTAAAGGGGAACACTTGCTCCAGCTTCACCATGCATCAGTGATGTGTCCAGTGTTGTCAGAATGACTTGTTAAAAAAAAACACAGCTACTCTGCCCATTAACAAACTTTATTTTTAATTGGCACCTCAACTCTTAAAAGCAATTTGGCACACGACTGTTGATCAAAACACAATATTCAGTTTGAATGAAAGACAAACACATTTTTGACTTAAGAATAAGGTGAGGTAGAGCTCCCCACCATTCACTTTCAATGGGAAAGATTTCTAGGGGTACTAAGCTCCTGAAATTGCCATGGTGACTTCACGACTAAAATCCACAAAGTACAATATGAATACAGCACAGACTGAATAATATACTCAAATTATAATAACAACATCAACAGGGTGTATAAAAAGTAAGTGTTTTCAATTTTGACAAGGGGCATAATTCAGTTAATTAGACAATCATCTAAACAGGATGTACACACTTAATGGATGTTGACTGGACTACAAAAAATACGTTCATTCAATATCTTTTTTTAGTTGGGCAATAGAGAAGGTAAGTATTGAGATTATCAAAGTACATGGACACATTACATGTTTCTGTCAAACAGGAAATTTGTTTGTAACCACTTAACAGCCAGTAGCTCATGGTATAACGTGCAGTGATAGAGAACCTGAAAGTGCTGGGACTCTTTGGTTCTGAGTTTGACTTACCATCATAACAACGTGTCCCTCCTTGCTTTTCTGTGTGAAGAAAGTCAATTTGCGTGGATCTAAAATACTGCAGAGAACTGTATTAGAGAGAAAGGTTGAGAACATTTTGGGAAGATTTGTGATGGGACTACTTTATAAATATTACAGTCTGAATCTGGCATTAAATATATTGTTTCCTCAGCAGACACATCTGCACACTGTGCGTTTCACCGAAGATTGCATTATACCAAGCCATCAAGGCAGAGGTGTAATCAGGCCGCTCACCTGTTGTCTTCTCCTCTACCATTAAATACTTCCTGTGGCTTTTTCACAGCATGCAAGCCTAGCTTCAAAAGCACCAAAGTGAATGTCCTTCGTGAAGGTTGATGCTAAACGGTGCAGGGTTACAGCTTTCCATGTTCACCCTTGAGCTAAAGACAAGCGGTGATGCTTTATAACAAGCCTAAAAAACACATGCTGGAACACATTGCTTCTCATTGGGTGTGTTAGCCAAGCTAGAAAGGTTTCGATGATGTAGAAAGGAACAGGTTGGTGTTATTGATAAGGTTGAAGTGCGTCAATGCTGGAGACAGGTTGAAATATGTGAGGAGGGTGCAAGGAAAGGAACAAATTATGTGTGTTTGTGTTGGCACAGGGAACAGTCTTTTGTGTACAGGCTTATCAAGACGAAGATAAGAGTAGCCTGGCTTGTTTGAGTTTCCCTTCCACAAATCTCTTTTCACTCACATCAATAGACCTATCTCACACACCAACCGCTTAATCATAAAACAATAGGTTCAGGCTGTAAAAGTTGTGTGAGGAGGTTTTATCTGAAACAAGCAGTTTGGAACAACTGCAACAACTGAACATACGATTCACATGTTTGCTCAACTCAAAAGTTGCTGCTAAAGAGTAAAATCTATCGTCAAACTAATTTGTCATTTTAAAGGGTTTTATTCAGCAGATAACAATATTTATTACAAAGTACAAGTTTTAAAGGTTTAAATCTTAAACAAATCTAAAAAATAATTCACTCCTCAGAGTTTTCATGACGTGAACTAGCAATAAAAAAAGAGCCACAAGCCCTGCCTGTTTCAAGCCTTTGAGTCGGGATTATTGTGAACAATGCACAAAACAAAGGTTAATATTTTGTATATAAAAGTGTCAACCTCAAGTGGCCAGTCGAGAAATGGCAGTTCAGTCACTTCCTGTTACGCATCGAGAGGAAAAGCAAGAGGTTACCCCTTGACAAGTATATGCATGAATATATAAATGGTAGCAGAACATCTTGATTGGTTGGCTGACTATATGATAAACTCCTCAAAACAAGTTGTGTGAGATAACTTAACCTGTGAGCACATAAAAACTCTGCTGTCATTCATCTCAATGCTCTTACTTTAAATGTCAAACGTAAACAAGCTATGTTAACAATGCCTAATGCTATATCACTTGACAGAGAAAGGTATCTCAAAATAATCGCAACATTAGCCAAATAATAGCAAATAAAATGCTTTGAAATTTATAGTAAAAGCATAATTCAAGTGAAAGCGTACCAGAAAAGATGGAAAGGAAATCAGTCAAGTTTAAAAACATGGTCTGAGAATGTTTTAGGCATCATTATAGCTATTGGTAATCGTTGGATTAATTTATGCAGATAAGGGATTTATTTAATGTTGATTGAATATTGTTGATTCACGCGTTTTACTTTTTGAATGGAATTCTACATTTATGACCACTACTAGTAAAGCACCATTGACTGAGATGGAAGGTCTTGTTTCAGGAGCTTTTAAATTTACTGAAGAGTCTGGTTCCAGAGAGATTTAAATACAAATATATTTTGAACTCATTTCTGTATTTAACAGGCAGTCAGTGCTGAGTCCCATTTTAGTTTGTTAAATTTAAGCCTCAAATTAGTTATATTGAAAGTTCATGTTCATTCGGTTGTGTCACAGTCTCATCTTTCTGTGCTTGACGAGTCTTGATGAATACATTTGTCATTTATTTAGAGCCTCTGTAAAATATTGTAAAATATATTCCTGAAGAAATGATTGACGTGTGTAGGCCACCCATGTTTACACTGGACTCTGTTTTATCTCCATCTGGGGGAGGAATTCCCCTTTGTGTGTGTATGGAGGGGGCTGGGGTTAAGGTCAGGTAAAACACATTCCATAGAGAAAGTAAAGAAGAATCGGATGAGAACAGGAGAGAAGTAAACACAGAGCATTTGAGTGTTTAAAACAAGGCAGAAGCAATTAGCTTTACACACATTTCAAATCGTAATCTTCAACATGATGAGTGTGATGGTTTTGAATTCGTGTGTCATTCGTTCATTTGATTTTCAATTAAAAAAAATAAAGTTTAATTGTTTTTCCACTATTTATTTTCAAAACGATAGTCAAAAAGCAAAAACGATTAGTTTTTTATTGTCATTGTTTTGATTCTGTGTTTAAATTGATGTGTCTAAATTGCAAAAACGAATTACGAACCTCCATCAATTTATTTTGGGGACGCTTAGTGTGATCCGGAAGTTCTTCATTCATTCACGCACACAAGCGGCGGTCAATGAGACTAAAAATTCAATGGAGACATTTAAACCCGTTTAATAAACTCCAATCGCTATGGTTGGTAAAATACGTTTTAGGAATAGACAACTTTTTTGTCCCATGGACAGTGTTTGTCAGTAATGCGTTACTATTCACTATTGGTAGTAACTAATTCTCTGCCACAGATCTTTTTTTAAAATAAACTTGCTCAGTTACTGTTACCATCTGCTGCGTTAGTATGCTACTTTGTGTTTTTATTCGTATTTTCTATTTCTTCCCATTGCGCATTGTTGAATGCCACATGAAGAAGAAGAAAGCTCACTCATTAACTGGTGTACTTCTGTTATCGACGAAGAAGAAAAGGTGTTGTGTGATTGGTGGTTGTTACTCACTGTGGCTAAAGAGCGTGATCGGAGCGAGTCAAGGTGAGAGAGAAAACATAAACTGTGTATAACATGCACAACATTTCATGTGAACAAGAGACATAATTTGCAGAACTTTTAAATGTAATAAATCTTAAACAAAGTAATTAAAAAACAAACCAAAAAATCCCTCCTCAGTGTGTTCATGAATGTGAATCAAAGATGAAAGGAATGAGGCTTCACCAAAGCAAGATGTTAATGACAGAGTCGTGGAAAACAAGTCTAAAGAGACCACAAACTAACAGCTACCAAAAAAGAGAAGCAAAGAGTTTTTTTTATAGGATATTGATGGTTTATTGCAGGTATGTTGTTTACGTGACAAAAAAAATCATATAATTTTTTTTTATTAATTTAGAAAAAATGTACGATTAATTAGTCATTTTTTTTATCAATCGACAGCAATAATAATATATATATAAGCGGTCGAAGATGGATGAAAATATTTACATCAGAGTTGTAACTTTTGCATTGGCAATTCAAAGGGCTTTACAAAAGAATAAAAACCGATCATTGATAAAAAAGGACAATAAAACAGATCCAAGAGCAAAAAAAGTTTTAAGCACTTCGCTGAGCTGATCTACACTGCACTTATGTTCACGGTCCCAGGTTCACTGCTAGTCTTTTGGTCAAGGCAAATAAATATCAGAATGTTGTTCTTTGTAGTTTACCTCATCTTGTCTTGTTGTGCACACTTGTCATCCTCTGCTCACCTATAGACTGCTGGTGATCGATAAGCTAGAGGGCCTTTGCTAGCCCAGGTGCTCCTCTGCTAATGCGTACGGTCATCCACTGCACTGACGTAGCAAACGGCTGTGCTCTAGTCTGCTGGAGGGATGAGAAATATGTTCTCAAGTGATGAGGAAAGGATACTTAAAGCAAAAGAGATGATGGGAAACAGAAAGGTATCTTCAGACAAATGATGGGTGAGACTATTCGTGATCGATAACACACAGGAAGTAACCAATGTGAGCCCTCTTTGCTAGACAATTGAGCTGGAGAATAAGTTAACAGTAGAACGGAGAAAATAAACTCAGAAGAACAGTAGAATGGAGAAAATTAACTCTTTAAAAAGAAAAACGAATACTGGACAAAACCAGACAGTACCTATACCAACTAAACCAATCCAACTAAACACCTAAACTATTAATATATTTTAAAAATATGTTCAGAAAATGGTAGCTACTCTACTTTTAAATCGTGAGAAACACAGGTCTTTATAAAAAATGTAAACCTAAGTCTACCTTAAAAGGTAAATAACAGGTATTTAACCAATATTATTACTTTTTTTCAAATTTTTACAACAAATATTCTCCCATTGGATTGCTGATTACATATTTCAGAAGAGAAAACACTGTACAAGGTGATGCTATTTCAGGTGAGCTGCTCTGTGTTTGCTTTGCTTAAGGGTTGTTCTTTAACTGGAAAGATTAATCCATAATTTGCCCTTTCCCCTTAGGTCTAGTAACTGGGAGGAGGGTGCGGGAAGTGTTTGCCAGGTTTCACCCACAGGGCGAACAAAACACAGAAACCCAAAAGCTTCTGCAAAACTAAAATAAAAACCACCCCTGTTATTGTGCAGACATGTTATTGCTCAACACCAGCAATACACAAAAACACAAACAGACTGTGCATGATGCTCGCACTGCGGGCAGATGCAGGCTTGTACAAATCTGCCAAAGGGTGCAATCTGCTTAAAGGCTAAATAAAAAGCACAGATATACAAGAAGGAGATGATCCCACTTGCATTGAATTACCTTTCCAAATCACCTTCTCGTTTTCATTTGTGAAGCTGGGTTTCTAAACAGAATTTTGGAGCCGAGCTGAGTATGGTGTAAGCTGTGAGCCGCTAACCAGAGCCTTTCAGACAACGCCATAAACAATGTGAGAGATCTCACTCCTAATTTTAGCATGGAGTGGTTCAGTGGTGTTTTGTTTGTGTCTGGTGAGTCAGCTGAGACTTTAATGCTTAACTAAGGCAGGCCATGTCAAGCTCATGCTGTTATTCAGTTCTCACCCTGAATGATGGCTGTCAGGGGCCACAATACCCTGGATGTAAAAATGTTCAGATATTTACACGTGTTAACATTATTGAATATAATTTTATTGTCTTAACTGTGGACGACCTGTTTGAAAATGAAATTCTCAGAGTCTGATGTTTTTGTTGTACGGACCCATTTCGGTGATTATTAATGAGCTTGATCTTTGTTATACTATGAGAAGAAGCCGTGTTAATAATTACTCTTGACACGTCTCGTGTGCCTCTCTTTTCACCGAGCCACACCCACACCCCACCCTACTTTTCGCAGCTGTTTACACCAATATTTTGTGCATTTTTCGAAAATGATCACTGCTCTTTGTCATGAAACAGGCAGGGCTCATGGCCCTTTAAAAGTTGATAATGTTTACAAAGATCCTAATGCTTTTCAATCTGCTGTAATGACTAAATAATTAAAAGGTTAAAACAGAACTGTAATCTATTCACAAGAATCGATTCGAATTTTTGAATGAATCACATTTTACTGTTAATGTAAAATACAAGTGCTTTACAAAACTCCTAAAGGCAGACCTCTCAAGAAGATTTGTTCTTCTTTGGTGGTTATCTTATGTTGACATTTTTAAGAAATATGTCCAAATAAAAAAGTACAAATAAATAATGAATAACAATTGTCAATACGTTATTTACAGAACATTTGCAATTATCTCATGAAGGTTTGGACAGCAATGAAGCAACTCCTTTTTGTGTTGAAGAGCACTCGTTCGTTCAGGTGAGGGGGTTGCCAATTAGTGTGTAGTCACAACTCTTAAAATCATTCAGTTCCAGGCAGAAACTGGTCTTCACGAGTTTTTTAGATCACATCATCAGCTACTATTTGACCATTACGAGTCTTTTATGTTCTTTTATGTACTTTGGATGAAACAGCACATTCCTTAAATTTCCTTATTAGCTGGTGTTATACCAGAACTGTCAGCACATGTGTTTTAGTTAACTTATACACTAATGTTTGCCTGTAAGTTATTCAACCAACCATACAGTCATTTTAAAAAAATTTTTTGTTTCAACATGCATATTTAATCAGATATTGAATTACTTGGAAAATTAAAAAAATCTATACAGGCTGTAAAATTTCTTGTTTAAAGAGGTGTTTAAAGTTTAAGTATTGCTAAAGCGGTTCACTCTGCTTTTGTTTATTGAGTAAAAAGTACTCAAGTTACTACTTATTACTTACAGAGACCTTCTGAGTGGCTGGTGCTCAAGTTTAAAAAGGGGTACATTAAATATGTTATTCCTGTAAAGTATGATGATTTTAGATGTTAGACTGGTACTCAGACATTATAATTTCATTAAGATAATAAATATATAAACACAAAATGAAAAAGTAAAATTAAACAACCCTGTATCAGAATATGCTCACAATAACTGCACCAACGTCTTTAAAACTATGTACATAAAAAATGTGTACAACGTAGATACAATGAAACATGTTTTTTTTTAACGTTTGAGCCTGAGAGCCTCTGAACCGTCAAACAAACTCTCTTCTGGGGTTTTTATTGATAAACTTAAAAATTGCAGTTTCTGTAATTGCTTTTGAACCCATTATGCCGAAATCTGTCGAATGAAGAATTTCATTGTCTACAGTAATCCACAAAGTCGAATAATTGTTGCAGCCAGAGATCAAACACTATTGAAATAAATAAAATATATTTTATGTTCATGATTGTTTATGGTTTTTGACAAAATTCAATTTAGTTTAAACATATTATGTTAAAGGTAGCTGTTTTTAAATCCTTAGGAGCATTGTTTACAAAAGATTGTTGGATACTTAAAACAAAAAGTGATAATTTCTTATTTTTAAAGATTGAAAGTCAGTTGAGTGCCACTAGGATTGAGAATCAAGATGTGATCGTGATAGTGCCAGCTTTCTATTGAGAAAGTTCTTTAGGCCAATGAGGTATAGCTTTTAGCATATACTAAGTTGGGTGGCGTGCCTAAAATGCAAACCACCAAAACCACCATTTCTGACAGATGGTAAAAGTGGTTGATTCTTGGATGTCATTGTGCTAAATAATGCATTTGGGACCATTCAGGATAACCATTTGTTTTAAAAAAATTTGCTTTGTGAGGTTCAAAGGTAAATAAATTACAAGCCATTTCTCTTGCGAGACAGTGAAAACAATTTCATATTTTTATCTATTTTTAGAAAGATTTTATAAATATGTTTCTTTGTTCAGGTGTGCATTTGTTAAAATTCCTGGTACCCAGCAGAGAAGACCATTCAGTACAAACAGAATGGTTTATTCTCACTGTGGCCGTATTATTTTCAACAGATAAAGAGTATGCCTTGCCTCTCTGAGCTTCCCGGTTTGGGTTGGAGTGTACTTTTCAATCTATTTTCGTTTTAATCTTCGTCGGTTAGTTCATTTAAAGATTCACGTTCACAGTCTTTTATTATCCCACACAAAAAGAGAGAGAGAGAGAGTGTGTGAGGGGGGCAGGAAAGAAAAGAGAGCAAGATCAGAAAAAAAATGTGGGGTGGGGATTTTGCTTCGCTTCCCAAGTTTTATGTTCAGAAGAATTAAAGTTGACTGTTTGAATGCAGCTTGCCTCGAGCATCTCCTCTCAAAGCCTGTGCGCTAATGAATTTAGCATGCAGGGTTTGGCAGCACATTGCAGTGTATACTGGATGAGGGTTAGGTTCTTTTTGGCTGAGAAATGGTTTAGCGTATTGGCATTCAGCTCTCTGATCCATCTCAGCTGAAAACTATTCATTTAAAACAGAAACCGAGCAATTTTTTGTATTGGTCTACTGATTACCTCAATGAGTAGTGCTACCATTCTATTTTTAAGTTAGTCTCGAACAAACATTCCAGATTCAGCACAGATTATAAAATATAATATAAAAATATATATATATGTTTTTACATAAATTTAAAATTAAATGTTGCAGGCATTTAGTTTCTCATAACTGTAAAATACATTAAGGCTCTGTTAAATTTTTTTTATGTAAATTTACAGAGAATGTTTGTATTTTAACAACATTGGAATCTAATGTTTTTTTTCTAGTCTAATCCACTGGTATGCTGTTTTAAAATGGTTTTAACAGTAAAATGATCTCCATAAAAAAGGCTTTACCTTTAAGTCTAAAGTAAAAATTGCTTAAAAACTACATTTAAAAATAGAAAATCCTCCAGCAGATGGTCTTGGTTTCAGTCTGATTGACCATCGGTTAGCTGAATAAGGCTTGTTTGACCATATTTTGGTCTGATAATTAAAACATCTTTAAACAGTTAAAACTTGATCCATTTTGTAGAAACTAGAATTTTAGTGTAAGGATTTACGCTGACATTCCAGTAGGCCAATAAAAAAGAGAGTTTGTGATAAAGAAACCAGACTGATGTGAAAGTATCATAGTTCTCAAACAGACATGTGCGTCATGAAACAAATCAATATTTATGACACTTCTTTTTATGTCTCATAAGTCACTGCTCCATCACTGTGATATCCAGTGTAAACTGCTCACAGCTAGTCACACACTTTGAGTGTGTAGTGAGAGAATTCTAGTGACAGATTTACTGTCTGATGCATCAGTAGATGATGTTAACCATCAATTATCTAGATTCCCTGCCTTAAGAGTTACGAACTTGACTTTCTTTCATGAATAATTGATCAAACACATGAATCATTTTCATTTAACGAATTAAGTTCTCAAGTTGCCCACTGCCTGTCAATCATTCATTATGAGAGTTTTTGTTTTCCTCTCTAAAAGAGACATCAGATATGCAGGGCTTGATTTATCCCAGACAAATGTGAATTTTGACTTCTTTTGAGGTTGCTCTTTCATAACTTTAGACCTAATTGATCCCTCAGTTATGTTTTTAGGGTTTCTCCCAGCTGTTTCTCCTTAAGTGACATCAAAATAAACGCTCACGAGAGAACTGCTGCAATAAATATAGAGTATAAAGCTGCACAATTATGAGGAAAGCCATAGATAAAATATTTGTTAAAAGGTCAGAACATTTGAAGTCAAACTCCATTCAGATGTCTTGGTTCCTATGTTTTGGGCCAATATAATAACTTTAAAATTTATTCAAGGATCTCCACTGGCATTATCTTTAGATCTCTTGCCATTCACAGGCACTCTATGTAACATTTCACAATTAGAGGTAAGATAATTGCATTAATGTGTCCCATGCTGGCTTGTTCCACTCCACCTGTTTATTATGCAAAGTCTCGTTGTTATCCGATCATCTGATTGTTAGTTTTGTATTTCAGTTGGTTTATTCATTCACTACTTATCCGTCGTTAATCTTGCTGCATGTAATTCCCAATGTTGCTACATTTGTCTTTCCATTCTTTTTGTCAGTTACTAATTTATGCACTTCCTGACACACATATTAATTATCACAATAAATTTAAGGTTCTGTCTATATATACATAGTTTCAGAATGTTCAGTTCGTCTTGTACGTTTCATCATAGAGTCAGAATAATGTATTTTGTCTGAAATATTATGGCATCACGATGCCGCAGTGGGTAACACATCGTCTCACAGCAAGAAGGTTGTTGGTTCAAGCCTAGACTGGGTCAATTTGCATTTCTGTGTTGAGTTTGCATGTTTTCCCGACTAGAAGACGGATGGTCTGAAATATCCGCTATACTGCTTGTTTGAAATTAAATAGAAATTTTACTGGAGCACTAAATATTTACACCTGCAGATGTGTCTGTCAGCCAATAACTGGTGCTATTATCACTATTTTGCTCCGCCCACTTTTGTTGTTTTTTCACTTCTGCCTTTTGGTCTAATGATTTCCTGGCACAATATATGAGCTAGTGTAAAAACAAAGTTCAATATCAATATCTTAATATCAATTTAATTCACAATATCTTCTTCTTCCAATAGAAAAATATAGATTAATCAGAACTACAACAAAAGGTTTGAGTTGTGTAGGCTAAGAATGTGGTCACTAGGCAATCAGAGCATGTTGATTCGTGCTGGGCTTGACTAGTGTGAGTGTCGCAGTGTCCGAGTCATTGACTGTATATAATGTGGACGTGGCATGCATGACGTTTAGTATGATCAGTAAATGTCCCACCTTTCTGGACCCATATTTGGCTACTGTGAAATGGTGCACTTCCATGAAGATGATGGTTTGCTATGCCCATTTTAGATTGTTTTACTGATCATACTAAACGTTGCGTTTAGTAGTACAATGAGATGCCATGATTCAATGGATTAATCTTTTTTTTTGGAAAGTGGGATACTCAGTCAGGATACTGTGCCTCCATGAAATATATCTTGGTGAGAAAACCTATCAAAAGCACAAAGTAAAGACTTTGCTTATTAGATTCGTAGTTATAATAATAATAATATTAATAATGCCTTTAATTTATATAGTGCTTTTCCAGCTGCTCAAAACCACTTTACATATGTTCAGAGCAGAGCATTATTCAATCACTCCACATTCACACACTGGTGGTAATAAGCTACCATGGTAGCCCTCAGCTCACAGAACGTGGCAGCCATTCCGCATCAACAGCATCCTGATCACCACCAAACACACCCCAGCAGTCACACACATCCATACAGACCAATACGGGTGAAGTGGCATGCCAAGGGCCACAACACAACAGTAAAACTAAGCTGGTTAGGATTAAACTCCCAAGCTCCACCACTGCGTCACTTGACACTCTTTTATTACTTTTAGAAAGACAGAGACTTATAATAGAATGTAAAAGTGGAGAAAGCAAACCAGCTCAATAAAGAACAAACAATAAGAATATAAAAGGAGATATACTTGGTTTAACGAATACAGGAACAAATTAACTAATGACCAGATAATGAGCTGGGTTGGGTCAATGTGCAAGACTGCAGAGTACAAGGCACATTAAAACAAAACAAAGCCAAGGGCTCAACAAGAAACACAAATCATCTATATTTAAAAACACACTACACAAGACAATAAAGCATACACTATATTTTTTTATATAGTACGGGTTCCCTGAAGAGAAGAGTTTTCAGTTGCTTTTTGAAAGCTGTTAATTTTGCTGCTTTCCTGTCTGGATCAGGGAGTTTGTTCCACCAGCCAGGGACAGTGAGACAGAAGGTTCTAAATTTGGCTTTTGTTGAGCTGTAGGTGATGGTTCTTGATCCAAGTAGAGAGTCAAGCAGTTGGTTATACAAAATTCTGATACACATTCTAACACACTGCACACAAAAAAGCAACAGGCAATGGGGTTTATTTTTGAGCTTCCCCCACCTGAAAATTATTTTGAAAGCTAAAAAAAGATCATTAACCCATTACACAAAGACAGCAAAACTCAAAAGTATCAACTTCAGTCCTCCAAAGTATAAACTGTTACACTCTAGAGGTTTTCTTCACAAGCTAGAGAGCTGCTGGGTTTCTCCTTTAGGTATCCTCTGCGCAATCTGGAACCAGCGCAAGCATTTCTGTGGACGATGGCATGAGATCCGTTGGCTTAACCCAAACCATTCCAGACCCTAATTGGCAGATTTAATCTTCTAAGGTGGTCCGAATTGATGATGAATTGGTGATCGGTTATTCAGTGCCAATGCCAGTCTTTTACATGCAAGCACCCATGAACTAATCTTAACATCAAGATCAAAGCCTCACTTGAGAAAGAAAGTTGATGAGCTGCTTCATGGTACGGATTTAGCCTGATTGAAACGGTTAATACTGAGTTTGTTAAGCCACATTCATGGTACAGGCCACTGATTAACAAGTTTCAGAAAGGTTGCAATCCCATTTACCACTTCCAACTGACATATTAACCGTTTTGTGGCTTGATATTTCAGATGTTATGAAATGTGTTCAAAATAGTGACAAAAAATGAGTTCTAGTGACATAAGGAGCTAAGAAAACCTACAAGCAGCGATGGAAGGGCTCTCGCACCTTCAGCGCTTTCACTTACGCGGCCAATCTATAGGGCAATGCACCACAACCTCTTGAATAGTCGCTAGAACCGTCTCCTTTTAGAAATGCAGAAAAAAGCTAGGTGGTGCTATGAGTTATTGTGCGCGTTATATTATGAATGTGTTAACACTTGGACTGTTTTGAGAATCTGACAATTTAGGACTGATCAGACGTTGTATGGCTGAGATATAACAACTTCCTTTTTCAAATCCATATTTGCCCTTTGCTGTATACAAAAAAAGTTTCACAATATTAAAATTAGACATACTTTAAGATTATTCTGGCAGAGTTTAAAAATGAACAGGTAAAATCTCTAGGAGGGGGTTGTTAAAGTATGAACCCTATAATTTTTTTGTAGGTCTTGGTGTCCTACACATGTGTGACAAAAAATGTTTTGTACGTTATTCACTGACTGAAATAGTAAAAAAAAAAAATACAAAAAATATGTTGTATTTGCAGTAATTGTAGGTGGCACTATGACTTACAGTGTTTGTTGTCATTTGAACTTGTTCAAGCTTGAATAATGATGAGAATGAGATAAGTTTGAACCCGCTCAGACATTGTATGCCTGTCCAATAATGACTTCCGGTTTCTACCTGAAAAGTGGGCATTCAGCAGCCACCATAGCTCCGCCTTTTATGGTAGCCAAAAAAGCTTTGCAATTTAACATGCCATATGCCTTGTGATGATGCTGATTGAGTTTGGAGATGTTCCGATAAAATCTGTGGGAGGAGTTCGCTAAAATGTAACAGTTAGCTCAAGTGCTGAGTTTAATACAGGAAGTTGCAAACAGACTTCCTGTGGTTTTTGGAAACACAATGAATATTACATTTTTGTTTGTCTTAGTACCGTTCATGTGTGTATTCAATTTCATACCTGTATGGCAAACTTATAGTGAGCCAGCAGCTAAAACATGTTAGGTGGAGCTATAGCGACTTTTGCTGGCCGCCACAGCCACACCCTTTAAAAAAAGACACAAAAAAAAGCTGCGCAATTTAACATTGGACATATCTTAATATTATACTGTCTGAGTTTAAAAATGAATGGGTAAAATCTATAGGAGGAGTTTGTCAAGTATGAAGTCACTATTTTTTACATAAAACCTAAAATAACCAGTTTCCCGTCCAGTTTCGAAACTCAACCCAATGGACCATTTGTATATTTGTATACATACATGACGAGTTTTAAGTGTTTATGTAATACACTACCTGAACAACAAGTTAAAAAAAAAAAAAAAACAGGCTTTCAATGCTCTCCTCTAGGTGGCGCTAAGACTGATGAGGGTAATTGTCAAATGACTCTGTTAAGGCTTGGACTATGATGAGAAAGAGATAAATTTGAGCTTGATCGGATATTATAACAACTTCCACATACTTTATGATGGACATAAAGCTTCGCAATTTAACACCCCATATGGCTTATGATGATACTGAAGAAGTTCGGAGATGTTTTGCTAAAATCTGTGGGAGGAGTTTCTCAAAGTATTGAAGGAGCAAAAACTCCCATTTTACGACTTCCTGTCGAAAAGGCAGAAGGATGTATCATTCCTGGCAAAAGGATTTATAGTAGTACAAGTTGCAGCTTGGTACTTTAAATATTTGTACCAAATTTAATTCGCCTACAACAAACTGGTTGCACAAAAGCTACAAAAACCCATTAGGCGCTCTATAGAGCCATTTTTAAAATTCATTTTTCCAAACTAAATTTTATGAAAAAAAAAAACATTTACCGGTCTGATGCGTGTGCAAAAACCTGTAAGTTTTCTTTATATTTAGGCCCTCAAAAGTCCATGCAATGACAGAAAATAATAATAATGAAAATAATATTAATACAAAAATAATAATAAAAATTATCGCACCACTGGTGCTCGAGCCCTAATAACATTTTGTTTATTTATGTTAAAAACTTTGGTGTACAAAGTTTTTGGTGTACAAAGTGTACTCTAGAAAAATACAGTCTTAAACATATTAACTATGAAACATCAAACAATGATTGCTATATACAAAGAGTTTTTGTGGGTGTCTTACTTCATATATGTAGGCTGTTTGTGTAAGCCAGGGGTCACCAACTCCAGTCCTGGAGGGCCACTGAGCTATTTTACCACTCTTCAGGCAAACCCATCCATCCATCCATTTTCATGTCGGCGCATGCCCTTCCTGCCGCAACCCATCGTTGGGAAACATTCACACACACACTCATTCATACTCAAACACTAAGGACAATTGTTTTTACCCAATTGAGTTATACCGCATGTCTTTGGACTTGTGGGGAAAACCGGAGCACCTGGTGTAAACCCACGCGATCACAGGGAGAACATGCAAACTCCACACAGAAATGCCACCTGCCCCAGCCGAAGCTCGAACCAATCTTCTTGCTGTGAGACGACCGTGCTACCCACTGCGCCACCTTGACGCCCTTCAGGCAAACCCCGAGGACTTTAATCAGTACAAAATGTGTTTTCTGATGGTTGAACCAAAAATGTGCAGTACTCCAGACCTCCAGGCGTAGAGTTGCTGACCGCTGGTGTAAGCCATTCTCCTTTAGTTCTAAGCAGTGTTGGAGTACAGTAATTCGTTATAAATCACTCCACAAAAAGCAACTCCATTGGGTTTTAGTACCATGCTCATTCACAAAACGTATGTACGATATAATGTTTGATGTTTGGGTTAATTTGATGACATTTCCTACACGCAACATTATTAAGCAGAGAATGAGAACTTTAAAACTGGAGAGTGCCCCAGAAACAAAAACACAAGAGGGATTCTTTCCATTCTCTGTTGAAGATGTTTGTAATATGAAATCATTTTGGGTTTCAGACTTTGCTGATGGATATATCCGCAGCCGCTGAGATTGTCCTCATTGAGTCTTTCTGGTTGAGCAACGTCCCTGATTTACACGACTATAAATCACCTCCATGATAACTGATGAACATCACAAGCAAAAGGGAGAAAGTTGTGGAAAAGCATCAGTGAGTTCGGTTCTCCTTTCAGCCTCTTTATCTGATTGACAAACTAACTTTGAAAGAATTTTTATCTAGGCTGTGCATTTAATTTTTTTATTTCATTACATTTTTTATGTACAGGGGAGAAAAAATACACTTTGATTTACTGAGACCAGAACAGTGTACAAATGTATTGAATTAAAAACAGACATCAAAGCCTTTTGCAAGTTGCTCTTCTCTTCTTCAAACCCTGACCAAATGAAAAACTCATCACTATTTTTAACTCTTAACTATTCTCCACAATTTGCGGTCTCATCCACGATAAGAAGCCATTTTTATTCAGTGAATTATTTCTTAAGCAAATCCAATTCTGTCTGAAGCAGACTGTTACTCACAGCAACCAGTGTTTCCTCTGGCCACCATGTGTTCAGCTACATGCAAGGAATGACTTTTGAGCACCCATAAATCTTTGCTTAGCAGTCAATGCGTCAAAGCTTAGAGAAATTGACATGTTGCCGACTAAGCCCAAATAAAGTGATGTAAAATGAAAGTAATCTTTTCAATCCCTCAAAGAAAAACAGCAGATAGGGTGCATATTAGTGAACACTGTTTGCTAGATGGGTTGAGACTGGGCCGTTGGCCTAAGAAAATCTCTTGTCAGAGAAGATTGAACTGTGCAGTGGCTGATCGTTAGTTTAAGGTTGGGGTGTCGACATGGGGCCAAGTCTTACTCCGGCAGATATTAGCCAGGGTCGTGTGTCAAACGTCTTTTAGCAAATGGATGGAATACCACAAATCTCTAGATGCTTAGATTTCCCAAATGTATTGTGTGTCTGGACTACACTTAAAGTTGGCCCCCCTCAAAAAAAATCTGTCCTGATATGGACTGATTTTGGGTTAATTTAGTTATTACACCATAATTTCATTTAAGCAAACAAGTTACATCCTGGTTTGGGATCGCTGAAATATATATAAATGTATATAATGTATTGTGAGTAAAAATTTATTGTCTCAGAGTCTGCCCCTGTCATTTCTATTGGAATACACTATGATTTTTAGGAATTAAATCAACAGGGCCTGGTTAATAAAAACCAATAGTACTAACTATATCAAGATGAACTGTGCATTTGGAATTTTTGGAATTTCTGAAACATGCGCAAGAAGAGTCTGAAAAGTATCGAGCACAAATTCAGAGGGGAGCATAAATCTCACACGGTTCGTAAATATTTCATGAGAAGCAGCTGACAAACTTAATAAAATCAAATCTGTGAACCTGTTTTCAAATTAATTCAGATAAAATGCACATGTATACGAATTGAGGGGAATATTTATTCTTTCTCTTGGAAATATACAATCATTGTTTTGAATATACGAATTGGATTTTGTACATTTGAACTGTGCTATTAACTTATGAACTGAAATGTACGAATACAGTCTTTTTGAGAATGCTCTGGCTGCTTACTAAGTCATTATTACATTTTTTTTACATTTTGGAGAATGTTTTTCTATATCTTCTCTTCTCAATCTCCCCACCATCATTTTTATGTTTTTAAGATGTTTTCACATTTTCTCAGACTATGACAATCCTACCCATAATTTCTATATGATTTTTTTGCACTTAGGATCTCCATATCCGGCTCCGACTAAGTTTAAGTAAGTGTTTTTACTAAACTGAAAATCAGGTAAACAGATTTGCAAAAACTTGCATAAATCTACTGCCTTTGAGACTTAATGTAATGTGACAGGAAGCCAACAAATGGCACACCTTGACAACAAACCTAAAAACTCAGCATGGAGCACTTGGAAATATTCTTCATTTTAACCAAACTGCTGTGATGTCGCTGGTTTGATTCCCTCCAAATATCCTTGATTGAAGTTGAATTTTAAAGAATGTGTTTTGGAAAACTGGCTGAAAACCTCTTGGCAGCCATTGTTGACTTCTACTTAATCATTGCTGTTATGGACATGTAGGTGTACAACAAGTCATCACAGGTATTCAGTGTGTGTTTGTGTATGAGGGCGTGCGTTCACATATTTCATGGGAGAACATGTGTGTGTTGGCAGAACAGTGAGAGCTAATGGTTTTACAGATGGAGAAACACAATTAACTGTGTGGGAGGGGAAGGTGGTGTACTAAGTGAGATTCTTAATAACTAATGATACTAATGGCTTCTTTTGTGTCAATGGGGTGAGCATTTGGAGTAAAGGATCAGAGATAAAAAGGACGTTCATGCTCATTTTAAAAGATAACTTTCTCACAGCCAAGACTTGCAATTATCCAAACTTAGTTTAACAATTTTTTTTCCAAATGTTACAAAATAGCTTTTAATTGCACATTCGTAAAGTTCTGTTGAATCTGAGACTGAGAATTGAGGGGATTACATTTCCGTGTTCTGATCGTTTAAAACTCACAAGTTCCTAGATTTGATGTAAAACTTCTCTTTGTGGACTTCACTTTTTCCAGGGATAAAGGAGTAGTTTTTATTAATCCTGGGACTAAAGGTAAGCAAGTTCATTTACCAAGATTCTTGTATTTTGCTATAGTTTTGAATTTTTAGTTTATTCTTTGGCTCTTCTTCATGTCGTTCTTCTTCACCGTTTGCTGTCATGTTGAGAATGATGTGAGAGAGGTTAATAAGAATGACTCAGCTGCTCTTTCAAGTCCCAACAGCACTGAGAACACATTATCAAATGACCCAAAATACATTGGTGGACTGGTAGATTTTGCCTCACAAAAAAAAAAAAAAACCTGACCTCAGTAGACCTGAAAGAGCTTTTTATTCATTCATCCCACCATTTTGGCCAGATGTCTGAGCTTGCATTGGCTAGATTTGGGAAGGCTGTTAGTGTCAATCAATGCTGAGGTGTGAGTCACACTGTTTTGCATGATGTAGAGGACGTGGAGCAGACCAAACTCTTGTATGGGAGGACCACACTTGCCCATAGCAATTTCTGGTATTTCACTGAGGAGAATAAGAACTAAAAGATTTCTCAGCCATGGGCAGGGCCTTGTTACTGAATGAACTGTACCAAACTGTGCCACTGCATGCAATGTTGTGGAAAACATATTGACACACCCCTACCAAAATAAGAACTTTGAGCTCATTAGCTCTCTCCCAGACTCATTCATGCAGGGCTCTCAGTTTTGCATTTACAAAAATAGTGCTCTATTCATAACACTAATGAAGTGGCGCCAGACTTCGCTTTGACTAAAATACTGTAGCTTTTTTCGTCTCCTCCACTTCCAGCAACTCCTCAAACAGAGGAGAGCTGTAATATAAGTTTGTGTGATAAAAAGAAATCTGTTATCTCATTTTAGTTGATCTTTTTCCTCACATCAAGCTGGTGAAGCCTTTCTGTTGAAAAATGTGGGTCCTTTGATGTTCTGAAGGGTCAAAAAGTTATACAGAGAGCTGGAAGCCGGAGCTTTGATGTACTGTACCGAAGACTGCCTGTTTAGAGTGACATGTCCAAAATATAGGGTGAACTTTTCCTGACATGTCGAAAAAGAGCTGAAGGGCAGATTAGGAAAGTTAACACACACAAACCTGTTTGATCAGCTCTGACTGCTTTGAGGATCAAATGTCAACTAATGATACTTGTACTAGCAAACTGTAGATCATATCAGGCACAAAATACAGTTACAGTGATTCATATATCTTCCTTACTCACTTAGAAATTAAAGTTTACAAGGATGTCCAGCTCACTGAAAGAAAGTAAAAACAGACTCACCTACTTACTCTGGACAATTTAGTCAGCAATTCTAGTGAAAGCACATGTTGAACTATAGGAGGACAAAACCCTGGACAAGATGAGCAGAAAGAGCATAGAAACTTTGCTTAAATAAGACCCGACTGAGCTAAATTTAAATTCTTTGATTGATTAGTAGCAGCTCTAACCTGCTACTAATTTACGAATTACAAACATAGTTTTTACGGATTAGTGCTGAATTTATGTTGTAATGAACAGCCAAACATCAAAAAAAAAATTTAAATAACAGACAGCTTTTAAAAGTTCAAAAGCAGTCAAGGACAGGGTCATCAAACCCAAACTTCTGGAGTGAGCAGTTCTATTGCTCCTTCATCACATAAACCCGTAGCTTTCAAACAAGCCTGAAGGAGTATTTTTGCCTTGTGGAGTATGCTTTATTAGATCGTATGTAAAACTGTAAAGGTGCTCTACACCCTACATTTACACATCTACATGTACTCCGAGGTTTTAGTTCATTGTATGATCTGCATAATTCATTTCTTTTAATTAAATGTTTAGATCGAATGTATCTCACATAACTTGTTTTAGTTTCACAATCTTGCTGTTGCTTATGAATTGCCTAGTATAAGTGTGAGGGGTCTTTAAGTGATATTAACCTTTATATATATATATATATATATATATATATATATATATATATATATATATATATATATATATATATACATATATATATACATATACATAAACATAAGCGCAGATCTAGTCAGGGAGGTCCACTGAGAACTGAGACATGTCAACTAGTTATTTCTATTTCTTATATGTATATTTTAATAGTATTAATTTTTTTTTATTTCACACCTTTTCTCACATTTAGCTGAAATATTTTTGTTCCATCTGTAACCTATTTTATTCAAAATTGTTGATCAAGTTCAACATAAGAATTGAAAAAGAAACATTTTTGCAATAAAAAGCAAAACCTTACAAATTTGGGGAAAAAGAGCATTGATAATTTAAGGAGTATACTGAGACTTATTAATTTAAAATGCTTAGATTTTTTTTAATTAAATGTTACAAAGTGAGGGATCAATCGACAATATAAATACAGTTGCACAAAGTCAGGATTTTGTAGGATTATAGTCACATGTATATTCAAACCCAGTCATGAACAGAGACAAAAACAGCTGTGTCGGAGTCTTAAAACTGGATAAGGAACAGACAAAAATAAAGGTTTATAATATGATTGATATGAATAATAGTTACTTTACATCTACTTTCCATCTACCAGAGTCAATAAAGCACATGGCAAAGAGCGACGAATCCTTATTCAGGAGGAAGTGCGGGCAGGTGTGGAAGAAGAAAGACCTAGCAGTATAGTAGGAATGAGCCAGAGGAAATTAGGTGCAGAAAAATGCCAACAACTGCTCTGGACTGCGGAGTGTCTGCAGGCAACAGTGAAGCATGGTGAACATTCCTTGAACGGATTGTAGCTGTGTTTCTGCAAATGGAGTTTTAGTCAGGATCAATGGTGATCTCAAAGCTGAGAAGTATAGGCAGATATTTAAATACTAGAAGTTGTCAGAGCCCTACAGAGCCCTGAAGCATGGCAGGGAGTACATGAACAGACAGAAAATGTGAGAAAGTCCAAAGAAGATCTTCAGTTAGATCTCCAAGATGTTTGTAACAACTCACTTGTCAAATTCCTTAGAACGTATGTGCAAGTGTGCCTACGTATAATAGCTGTTGCTGTTTTAAGACTTAAGGGCGGTCACACTAAATATCAATTAGATTTATATTTCTCTTTTTGTTATACATTCCATTTTCTTCATTGACGAAACTAAACAATTAATGCTTCCAGTGTTGAAAGCATTCCTTTCTGACAGCATTGTCTAAAACTTTTGCACAGTACTGAGCTATTCTAAATGGTTTATGTACTGTAAATCTAAAATTATGATATTTCCATCTTTAACACGCATACAGATGACATTTTTGTTGACTTTTAGATTTATTTTATTTCTAAAGCATCAAATCTGTACAAACAAAATGGCTTAAATGCACTTTTAAGAAAAAAAAAATCATTTTAATTAATACATTTTCGTTTGTAAAACTGTGAACTGAATAATTTTATTTTAGAACTGTATATGTAGAGACTAATCTTGTTCTATACAAACCATTGACTGCTCCCACATTTTCAAGTAAAGGTTTGGTTTATAAATCACAAGTTTGGCTAAATTCTACCCAGTGTTATGCAGATCTATCATCTTAAATTGAGAGCCCAGCTCTCCACAAAGACTAAAATAGAGCACTTACCACTTCATGAGTTTACAAACTGTCAAAATAAACACTATAGGTTTGACTTGGTGGTAATAAATATATTCTACTCAGGTTACAGTTCTGCATGGCCGTCCTCACAAGGTATTCTCAGAAGCTGGTGTTGTTTAAACCCCAGCTGTGACTTACATAAGTTGTGCCTACTGGTTAGAGAAGCTAAATAAAGCCAAGAGCTTCAATCACTACAGGAAACAAGCATGGTGGGTTCCTTCATGTTGGTAGCTGAGTGCTGCTTGAAATATAAAACCCCACATTGAGGAGCACACTAATGAACTCAAGCTCTTGCTAAAATTCCCAAGAACGTTTCTCCCAGTAAACTCCAGACTGGTCTCTTTCTGATTGCTGTAAACTTAACTGAGAGAAGTCTATATAAACTGCTACATAGTTTGTTTATGCTGACTAAGACGAATATTTAACAGAAAAGTGGTGAAAGGTTCAAGAAAATAAAGCCTAGAGTAGTGGATCTCTGGAAATAATCAACATACTGACTGTTAGGTTTTAAAAAGAAACTGTTATTTTGCCATTACACATAGTAAGAGTTGAATTTTAAAGGATAAAGCTACCTTTGGATTAATAATATCACTGTTATTTCATTATTTAATAAAAAATACTGAAATTTACCCAAATAAATGTGAAAAAGGAAGTTGAAATAAAGCTGAGACAGTGTTTTATGGCATGTTATTTCGATGAGCAACAAATAGATGTTGAATTAATGTCAGCTAATTTAATGTCATCTTGATTAAAAATTGATGCAAAGAGCCGCTATGTGAGATTTAATTCAATCTTTTGAGCGACATTATTGCTCACCGAGTAGGTTATGCACTTTTTACCCAATCAGTACTCCAACGGCGATGATATCCATGGATAAACCCGATAGTAGTGAGCCAGCTGAATTGATACGCAAGAAACATAGATCATTAACAGTGTGGGCATGTTTTGCATTTCAAAAGGGCGACATAGAAGCATACCAAGAAACCAGCAATGATGACAGACGGAGTTTGCGTATGGAAAAATTGGGTAAGTAGACAATTTCTAGCATCCAATCAGGAACGCTAAACATATTTTCCAATTCTGGGTTCGAACACCAGCTAAGCTTTTTGAGGATTTAGTTTTTTTTAAATGCAGACCCAAACCACAAACAGTTTCAGAGATGTTTGCTGCTGTCACACCAAATAAAAATAGCTCAGAAAGACTCTATGACATGGTGCCATTTAATGCTGTGAAGAGTGCGTGTAAACAATTCAAACAATAGTTATTTGATATCCTATCACAATTATTTTAGCCACAACTTTTAGCTCACAACTAAAAATGGAATTGGAACATTTGCAATAATATGCCACAACTCAAGCTGAACTCAGTAACATAATTAAACCTCACAGTGCATCCGGCAGATTCCTTATTCAATGTTGATTTCCAGTAATGATTGATAGTTGTATAAAACTCAGTATCTCTTAAACTAACAAATGTAAAAAATTTAATTAACTCAGAATGTTCATGAAGGTCGAAATTAGCAACCTGAATCCAAGGGTGTAAACATACTTTTTTTTCCCCCTAAGTTGGTCAGTTTTAACATTGGAGTGAATGAAAACCTGCTCACTTCTGGAGTTACTTCCTGTTAAGCATTGAGAGGGTAAGCAGGAGGTTGCTGATTGCTCCTAACACATTGTAGAAGTGTGTTGAAAAGAAACATTATGCAACAACATTATTATGCAATAATTGTACTTTGTAGTATTTGTTTCAATAGTTAGCATTTGTAGTACTTTACTTTTGTTTGTTACAAAAGTAAAACAATTGTTCGCACACAAACTTTGGCAATAAAGACAATTCTAATTTCAAGGGTATGTTTTTCTTTTAATTGAATCTGAATTAAGGGATAATTTTATTTAAAAATTCATTGTTTAAATAGTTAATCACGCACTTCCCAGTCATAATTAAAATATCTTTGGTTAGGTACGAGAGACCGGAGTTAGACTTTTACTGTTTAGCAATTTGCATATTGTTTCTCCCTTACTGTAAGTTGCTTTGGACAAAAGCATCTGCTAAATGCCTCAATGTTAATATTTGTGGCTGGCAACAAGGACTTCAATGGAAAAAGTATTCAGACATATTTCTATTCTCAATTTCAGTTCAATCCATTGTGTCCATTTTTCATTTTTGATTTAACTAGCTGGGAGACTGTTGTTCTTTGCACACAGCTAATGACTGTGATGCTTCAATAAGGCATGAAGACAAAAATACCTAAAAGTTCTCTTTCGCACAAGTATATGAGAACATATGTACACTGATAGTGGATAAATTACAGACAAAAACAAAAACATTTAACTTCACAAATCAAATGCCTTAAAGATTTAAAGGGCTCTCAATCACAAAACAGAGCTTTCCATTTTATTTATGGCTAGACACTCAGACTGTTGAACAATGTTTACCCTTTTCTCCCTACCCTTAAGACATGGCATTTCAGGTTTTCTGACTGTTTCAGTCTTTCTTCTGACTTTCTTTCCCATTTATTATTTTTGTGTTTTAGTACATTTTCAGAACAGATTGTTTTTAGTGGTTGGAAAATTAATTTTTCTTCTTAGAAAGCTGTAGCCTATTGTAATGCTAACCTTGTCTGAAGGCTTGTCAGAAAACCACTGCCATTGTCTGTGAATGTTACATAAACTACACACTTCTCGTTTAACAAAAAATAGAGATGATGTGAATTACATCAAACCATCGTCAAACAAAACAGGAGAGGATTTCCAAAAACAAAATAAAATCATTGACAACTTTGGAAATGTGGATATTTTGCATGTACGTTTTTGCTGGCACAAGGCACAAATGATTGCTTTATGTCTTTTCTATCTCTCCAACAGCTCTTGTTCTTTGAAAGACTGAAGGATTTGGCTCAAGTGCCCTTTTCAACACCTTCACACTCTCTGTCTTGTCCCGAATGCACCTCATTCTTTATGAGAGACTCTCCAGTCTGTGTTTAGTTCTCTCTTCAAAAGACAAAAGATACTTTCAGAAAGGATTTTTATCCATGTTCTTTACTAGGGGGTCTGGAAAGCGATGTTTGATCTTGATTTTTTTTGGAAGAACAAAACAGGAATCAATGAAAAGGCAAGGTATTGTGCTAATTCAACAAAGACTGGAGTTAGGAAAATAGCTTTCAACTAAACGCATATCAATAGAGTTTATTATTGTCTGAGAAATTTGAGCCTTTTTATGCTGCGATTCTGTGAGAAGTGGAGGTAATAAATCTATCACTACTGCTTGCTTTGTTTATCTTGAACGAACAACTTTATATTGTACATTGTTTTACACAAAGGACATCTTTCACAAAATACATGACAAAGTTATAAAAGGGAAGCAAAAAAGCTAAAGGTGGCCAAGAAAGATCATGATCAGAGGCAGGCAAATGTACTGTTTGCTGTTAATTCTCTTTCCCTATTATTGGTATGATTGGCAATAGTATATGACAAGTGGGAGGAGAAGAAAGGCCACTAAAAGCTGCATGACTTTGCTGCATCTTCTCTGGATAACTCTAGCTTTGTAAAACACTTGCAAAGAAATTGGTGTAATTGGTACCAATAATGGTAGAAATAAAAGAGAAATTATTATGAACATATTTGCTCTAGCTTTTTAAAAAGAGCCACTGAAAAAAAAGTTAACAAAACAAGACCCCCTTTAGGCTTAGATGGGTCTGGTAATGTTTTATAGCAAGACTTCAAGAATCCCGAAGTCATGGTTTGATTAGTTGAATTTATCTGGATTTCCAGAGGAGTTGTTTGCTAATTCATTTTTGTTCCACTGGAAAACAAAGTTCAGCCATTTGATCGAGACAAAGCTAACGTGTGTTTAGTGAGAGAGCCCTTGTGAAGTAGGTCAAAGTGACATGACTCTATGTGAAGTGAAAAAGATTTGAATGTTTGTTTGTCAGTCATTTGGCTTTCTGGGCGGGTCTTAGCCAAATAGCTGCCAAGCACAGCACACCTATGCAAGACCCCTTCCACACATATCTAGGTTAAAAAAAACTCTGATTGTTTGAATTGGTCCATACTTTTTTGGGTTATATGAGGGGCTTTTCATTGATGGGGCTGCTTTGGTTTACAAAGTCCAAAGTGTAGGGGAGGATAACTGGAGAGTTGTGTTGCTGTTCAATCTGCTAAAGCACAGCATATTCAATGTACAGGGCTAAATGGATACTTAATGAATTTTAAAACATAGTTAATTACAGAACAGACCATGACAATATGCAGCTCAAACTGCTGAGACGTTCATCTTTAATCAATAGACAAAAACCAGGTAGAGAATTGTCTCTGTCTCATTTCCTGAAGAGTCACAGCCCTGCATAGTTTTGATATGACCTTAACTCACCTAATTTTACTAATTAACCTCTGCTGGGCATGTTTGAAACTACTGGTGTGTCTGTTGAAACATGGTTGGAGTTGAGTTTGAGATCCCTGAGGTTGAGCCTCAAACAAATGGGAAATAAAATAATAGTAAAGAATGGCGGGAGAATAGTTTTTTTCAAGGATGTTGCTATTATCTTTGTACACTCTTCTTTGCACTGGAATTGAATAATCAAGACGGAAAAGACTCAAAAGTGAAACTAGTATGGAAGCTACTGAGAGCAGTATGAGCAGTAACAAAAATATATGTGTTTTATGTGGACGCAATTAAAAAAAGTGTTGCTGCTCAATCAAAAAACAGTGAAAAATAAGCCCCATAAAAAACACCATCTTTGGCTTTGTTTTAAAGAAATAAAAAATCAATTTTTTCTCAGCTGCTCTTTCATTAGTAACAATGAAGGCTAAAACTTATTAATGCTGTAAAACTTATTGAGGTCATTCATAAAAGTCTGACTTAAGTAGGGGGTTAAGGTTAGCACACTGAAGCAGAGTTGTTACCGGAGAACTGGTTCTCCAGCTTCCTGGAGTAGCATCTTTAAACTGCTCTGAACTCCTTATACAGTGTGTTTCTGGCATGATTGTACAGGTGTGTTGTAAACTTGGGTTTTTGTGTAAGGGAGTTTGCTTGTCACATATTTAGCAACTCTCACTGTGTTTTTATTTTGTTTGTTTCTCACTCCACTTGTCCCCACTTGTGTAAACTGTTTGTAACTAATTCACCTTTTCATTGACATCTCATTATTCCCTTTTAAATTATATTATTTTACTCCTTACTCTAAATTGGGATGTAACACATGTCATATATTAATATATTGTCACTAAAATCTGAAACGCTTTTGCAACGTGCAACATTTTCAAACATGCTACTTGTATTTTTATAATGATGTGATTTTTTTAAAATCTTGTGTTAAAAAAAAGTTAACGATGACTATGTTTGTACTTCAATTCAAGCCCTTACCATGTCCAATGCTTTGGTTGAGAAGGCTGCTTCTTTTTTATTTGAGTGAAGGGTCCTGATGCCCCCTGAAGCTCTAGCCTTCTGTAAACAGAGAGGAGTGTGTGTGTCAAGGCTTCCTGTGTGGTCTGAGTGTGAACAGGTTGGGTGTGCGCAGTCAAGTTCACTGCTGCTGTCTTCTGCATGATCAGCAAATCTCCTAAGAAACACTTGCCGCTGTGCTGATCTAGCAACTGCACTTGTCTCTTTTTTTCTCTGTTTATATCTTGACATTTTTTAAATCATTATGAGACTGCTCATTATTTCTAAGTATGCTTAGCGCTCTTTTTGTCTGAGGTCATTTTACTGACTTGTCTTGATTGCGTTTCTGCATAATGACAGTGGCCATATTTAACGGAAAAAACATTTTCTAACTTGTTAAGGATGTACTCAAAACATCATATATGAGCTTTTCTTCAGATTACCATTTGTTTTTCAAAAGAGTACTTGTTGTTTCTCCTGAAACTGCTGGCTTAAAGCTTCTGCTAAATGAGTAGATATAAAAACAGAACAAAAACGTTGTGAACCTTTTTTTGCATTTTAAAGTCGATTACATAGTGTGAAAATATTAACAGATTTGTTGTGTTTTTTTTATATTATCCACACAGCAATATGATGTTGTATACACCCATATCATGGTTTATAACAATGATGAACAGAAGGATATATCCCCCATCCACTTTGTTAAAAAGGGTGCAGAATAATGTCCAGAGCTGATAGTTACATCTGAATTTCAAATTCTTCTCTCACTTTCCTCAACATGAATTAAGTGAAATAAAAGGCTAGAGACTGGGCAAAATGGTAAACCTTGATCTACAGAATTATTCTCTATATCAGTGTTTCTCAATTATTTTCTGTCGGCCCTCCGGCACAACTATAAATAGTATTATTTGTCTTTAAATTTGTTGTAAGTACACCTCTGCATAACACAGTATCCTTATTAACGTATAAGAGGAAAAAAGAAAGAAATATGGACCAACTTACAACAACAAATAGCTTTATTAACTGTAGCAGAACAGATTTAAGGTGCATCTGAAATATAAAAAAATGTAAATCTTTAATAAAACTATAAACATTGTTTGACTGATCATGATTGCTGGCAATATTCGGCACATTTTTTGATGAAAAAAAAAACTCAAGTGGCTTATCAGCATTATTGGAGTGTAATGTCTTTAAGTGACACTTTAATTTATTTTGCTTCATGCTGTCCGCTGCCAACATTTTTAGACTACGTATGCTACATATGCGCCATCATGTTTCCTCGTCTTAGTTATCTCCTTCTCTCTCCGCCTGTCTTCTACACTTCGTGTCTACACTTCATCCTCTGCCAATGAGAGCACCACTGTCCTCTAATGTAGTGGAGTGATATTGCACTTTATTCTAGAATAGTAAAAAAAAAATTTAAATAATAAAGCATGTTTCCGGAGGTCAAATGCTCCCCCTTGACAGAGTCCCGTGCCCCCCCAGGGTGCTAATGCTGGACAGGATACATGGGGAGACAATCTGTGTAGTCTAGGCAATAGAATACAAGAATTATAAGGAGGGGCAAATTTAGGCAGGAATACCAGCGGTAAACCCCCACTCTTTTTGTCGAAACATCCTGTAATTTTTTTATGCCCACAGAAACCACAGAAATGTAATGCCTCATTTGAAGGACAGTGGACCATTAGGTGAGCATCCACTGTTAAACTCAATATTATACTTTTAACTAACATTGGTATTAAACAATAGCTAAAACATAAATAATATAATTTTAAGTTTAAGTCATGAACTGAAAAAACTAAGGTTTTCTCATCACAGCTAATTGAAAAAATGTAAACACTTAACTGGAGCCAAATCCATTAATGCAAAAGTTGTTTTACTTTACCTCATCGTCTCAATAACTATGATGGGTTTGACTTTGTGCATCTTACAGCAGAGACATCAAACTGCAACAAAGACCAAAAAATCTACTTAAAAATGGCTTTAAGGGCAATTAGAAAATTCTCAGAATGAACGAATAAATACCAATATTCTCTGTTTGGCATCACCCTGAATGTGGTTTTCTTGTAAGTCAATTAACATTGACTGAACTAAGGGGAAACTCCAGGGGGGACAAATATCAACTAAAAAAAGTGTAATAAAATGTGTTTATGTCTACTTTTGAATTGTGAATATTTCCATCATCAGGAAACCTTAATTCTGTACCAGTTTGTAGTCAGATTCTAGCTCAAAACTTGATGGAGAGATGACCCTGGGGTGCAAAAAAGTAATTTTGCTTCAGCTGACATGGAATACTCATAACTGTAGTCAAATAGAAGTAGAACAAAACTCATCTCGCAAGACCCAAAATTGAGCATTTTCTCTTCCTATAGGGTCAACTCACACAACTTATGAATTTAATTCTTATATATCTGGATTCTGACTTCACCACACTGCTACTTTCTGCTCATTCCAAATTTCCTCTCTACCTATTTCCTCTATCGCCACCTCATGGACCCCCTGGAATGGAAACCTCTGAACGGAAGAGTGCTGACATGAATGGCCAGGTTTATGAGTGGACAATATGCTAAAAGCACACTTTGAAAATGCGACATAGCATATGGGTCACTCCACCAATGGCCACCCACTTTGGTCTTCTTTGACCTAGGGTGAGCTTAATCACCAGGAGAGGGGTGTTAAGTCAATGCATAGATGCACAGATTCAAAGCAAGTGTGCTTGACACAAAGAGACGAGAAGTCTTGTGACAGGTCTTGACAGGGACTGATGTGTTGTGTTGAGTTTGAGCTCATGAGATCCACATGCATGGCCATCTTTACTGCCAGCTGCCACCATAACACACATTCCAGCTGCCTGCTCTCAAATAGCCAAGCATAGGAAAGAACTGATAACTATTTTACTCTCTACATTAATAATGTGTTATCAAACAAATTAGGGCTGCAGCTATTGCTTATTTTGATAATCAATTAATCTATCACTGTGATGAATCAATCGGAAAAGCTTTTACTTTTTTTCAACTTTGTCATATTTTTACTAGGATTTCCAAACTGAATTTCCTTGTCTGAACCAATGGTCTTAGCTCTTCTTCGCATCACTTGAGTGATGAATCTTGATGAATGATGAATCTTGGTGATTGTAAACGATGAACTGGAAGTAGATTATACAAATAGGAAGTTAATATGTTTTATTAAACAAAGCTTTGATTAGCAAAAATGTGTTACAGATCAGTTGTAAGGTCGTCTAAGGTTTTTGTCCGTGTCATACATGAACATTTGTTACCCATCCTATTCAGCTACACATTTTTTACATATTTAATTAAGAATTTTAAGTAAAGAAAGTGTACACACATCATCAGCGTCACCTATAACTCATTCAATTTCTCCTGTTAAAGAGCTCCTTGCCAGCATGGAGACTGTCATGCTTCCATATCGACACACTATCCACATTTTTATGGGTGAGAAATGAGAATTCGTGTGTCCGAAATCACAGTTTACATAAAAAGTATTTGAGCGGGTTCCGGATGTGTACCAAGTACTGAAGTGTGAATCGATGGACCATCAAACGGCTGATATTACCCATAATCCATTGCACTCTTTCTGTGCATTTTTTATAAAAAAAACAAAGAAGCACATAAATTAATAATTGCAGTACAGAAAGTGTTATATTTATTATTACAATTTTTTTAATGGAGGAAATGAGAAGAACTGGTAAAATTCTTGCACAAGTCGTATGTGAAAATGTGAAAAGTGTTCATAACTGCTTTCATCTCGTAATGTTTTAGTGCGTCCCAGATCATGCATTCTCTCGTCTTACTTACATTGTCTTCTTAAAATGAGCACTTAGTTTAAGGGTGCAGTATAAGTTTAGGATTGGAATGCCGGGTTAGTTTCTTTTACACTCTGCTTTGCCCTCTGCTGTAGGGAAGCCAGCATAAGGAGTCATTACATTGACTGAGTGAACTTGTCAATGGAAAGCCAAAATTGACCAGGAATTCTTGATCACTACTCCTGAGAGCTGTCTCATCAACAAACAACTCCAGAGTGCACCTACATCACCTGCTGCATTGTTTGCACCATCGTTCTTCAATGTACTACACAATACCGTATTTCCTTCAGCACATTCCACAGTGTATCTTTAGTATTTATTTGTCCAACCAAAAAAAAAAAAAAACCCTGGCCATTTATGTTTTCACATTTCTCCATGCACCCCATGACAGAACGTGGAAGGAAAACAAAACTAAGATGCTCAATTCAGAAATGTTAAGTTGGGATTCTAAATCTCAGATCCGCTAACACAATGCTGAGAAGAGCACGTAAACCTTTGTATACTTCATTGTCCATTTTCTGTAAACTAAATCCTAACTGACTTTAAAAAAATAATAACGTTTATTCACTCTTATGAGAGCTTTTATAACCTCTTTGACACTAATGATTTACTAAGACTGCTGGACAACATCTTTGTTTGCTTACATTGACGTGTAAAGGATGGAGGACCATTTAAACACAGAGGGGTGAATGTTTTAGAAAGCTGCTGGATCTGTTAAGATAGGATGTGTGAGGCTCAAACACCTCTTAGTAGGGTCAAGAACATCATCATGTACACACATGGCTTTGGATACCTGCTCGCACATGTTCATGTGAGGGCAAAAAGGATGATGGAACTGATTTATGCTTTTACAAGGGCAGCTGTTTAAGTTCTAATAGAGGTGGAGTGGAGGTCAGAATTTTAGCTTTGAGGAAAAGTTAATGAGGAGCTGTGTTTGGGTAAGTATCACATTTGTTTTTAAGACCAGCTTGCGATGGAGTCAGTGTGTTTAATTTTGGTCAAACAACAAAAGAGATTCAGATTTTGAACATTTCACCTGTAGCAGCTGGTTTTACAGTTGAAGAAAAGTATGTGAACCCTTTAGGATCACAAGAAGTTTTATAAGAATTGGTTGTAAAATGTGCTCTGATCTTCATTAAACTCACAACTATAAAAAAAACATTTTTTTCTTAAAATAACACAACAATGATACGTTTTCATGTTTTTATTGAAGACAACATGCAAACATGTACAGTGCAAGGAGGAAAACATATGCGATCCCCTAGCCTAATGACTTCTTCAAGAGCTAATTGGAGCCAGGAATGACCCACCTTGAGTCCTATCAGTGTGATTATATTGGGCTCACTTTCTTTTTTTCAAGCTGTGGGTTATCAAGATAACATCTCATTCAGATTAATCTGTGTTATTGTTGATATATTGATTTGGCACCTGTTTAACATTCTGCATAATTAACATTTCATAAAAACATAACATTTACTGAACATTTATTCTAAAATACTGCAATAAACTACAAAAATCTTTCACACATGGTACCACGGTTAGAGTGTTAAATAAAAGTCTGACTAAAAGAAGCATTTCTACATTAATAAAACAAAAACAACAATACCTAAAACATTTAATTTTATATTTAAATGTAATTATTAGTTTTGCATTCTTCGGTCATCTAACCACCGTTTCCTTTACCTGAAGTAAAAATACAGCTCAAATGTTTACAGCTCAAAAAAATCCTTGCGCAACAGCTTAATCCTTCCTCTAACGATCACCCGATGAGACTTTGTCAAAATAATTTGTGGTGGATGAGCATTTGTAAGTCTTCTATCCATTTTTGCTTAAAGTCTAGACTTTTAGATACACATGTTTATTGTCTGCTGAAAGAAATAGCATTCACCATGACAATATTTTTTTAAATAAACAGATGAGAGTGTGTTTGAACCACAAACTGTGGAGAGAGAGAGAGAGAGAGCGAGAGAGAGAGAGAGAGAGAGAGAGAGAGAGAGAGAGAGCACAGAGCACAGTTTGGAGTATTTCCCTCTTTCTAATTAGGCTCGAGTTGATAAGAAACAGATGGCTATTAATAAATGGATGGTGTGCTTGGTGTTCCCTTGAATGCCTAGGTTTCAGGAGTGGAGCGAGGACATAAAAGCATTCCTGGCAATTCCTTTGTGGGTCACCAGGCTCAGCACACATTTGCACATACTCTACAATCCTGAGTTCAAGTGAAGCTGAGAACAGCTGTATTTAGTGCATGCTTCTTCTAAGCAAGTCTGTTCAAAAGATAAGGCATTTGCATAGCTAAAAACTGTTACAAAGTTTTCTAACATGCAAGAAAAAAAGCTGGAGTACAATTTTTTTTTAAAGAAAATAATTGCAGTTATTTTCAATTTACCAATTTATAGCAGAGAGAGAGAGAGAGAGAGAGAGAGAGAGAGAGAGAGAGAGAGAGATTGTTATATAATTATTGCTTTATCGTTGTTAGAAGGCCCTAGTTCTTGCACAGTTTAGTTCTTACCTTAACTGAACACACCTACTTGAGTTGATTAAGCTTTCTTTTAACCTTTTAAAAAAATGTTCATGTATCTTTAACAAAACAGACCGTTTAATTCCCCATCAGTTGGTCACTAAGACTTATGTCGGTGACGACTATGGGGAGCTCCGCTAGGGGTGCACTACTCATTCCACGCTGTTTCAAAATGCCAATCAGCGAACGCGCTGGTCACGTGATCATGCCGTCCCGCATAAACCGGACGCGACCAGGACACTCTTCCTGTTTTTCCTCTGGAGCCTACTCTGACACGCAAGCAGCTAACTGAAAGACACCACAAAACAGTTGGATTACCTTGTATGGATTTTAGGGATCTGGTGATTGAACGGCAACCAGCAAGGTTTTTCGGACAGCCGGAAGGTAGAAACCACTGCAACGCCCCAGACTCCAGTACTTGCACCGCCTTCCACCAACAAGTAAGACTCCTTTTTTTAGTAGAGCACTTGTTTTGCCAGTCGACTGTTTGTAGCGTGTTCCAAACATGTTGCAACTGTGTAAGTCTGTTGGATGCAGTGGATCGATTGCATTGACGGATAGCCACGATCATTGCCTCAGTTGACTTGGGCGTAGACATGCTAAGGCAGTGGTTGAGGCATCAGAATGTGTGGATTACACAGTTCTGTCCGGCAGCGCACTTAAGGCGAAGTTGGAGTACTTTCAGTCCACCACTGGAGGCTTTGTAGCTCGCTCCCATAAGGGTCAACGAGTGCATGTCTCCTGTGCCCAGTGGAGTCGAGCAGGGTCATGCACACACGCTTCCCGCTCCCCTGGTGCGTCCTCTATCCGCAACAGTGAGTTATCGGAGGATGTGCTGCTGCATCTTCTGAGGACTTCTGTGCGCCTGATGATGCGATCTCCACAGCTGCATCGGAGAGAGATGGTGCATCTCGAAGGAGACGGTACATCACTCTCCCCCTCTGGGATGACGGGAGATTGTGCTGTGGAGGAAGATTGAAGCGAGCTCGGGGAGAGTCACTGATAGTCCGGGAAAAGATTCACGTGAGTTGCAAAGTTCGTTAAGTTCAGAAGTCGAGGCTCGGTGCTAGGGGTCGTGGCTTCTTTTGTTTCAAAACAGCGCCAACACGAAGAGAGAAGGAGGGAGGGGAAGAGAGAGCAGAGAAAACAAGAGAGAAGAAAAAAGTTAAAGAAAAGTGAATGCGCTTCTGCGCAGGCCCTCTTGAGGGGCGAGGCGGGGCTCCGCCTCACAGAGCTTTGCCAATGAGATTACTCTGAAATCGAGCCGTGATGACGTCACAGGCAAAAGCGCAGGGCTGGAACGACACTCAATAATTCGTATCAGTTAATATAAGTCATCATATTTAGCAAAGAGGATACAGAGTAACTTCCTACGAAAGTCATCATCTCAGAAATAATATTTCAAGCAAAATGATACCAAACACGGCTAACTTAATATCCGTAAACATTCACTCACTCATTCATTTGTTTTGCTAACTGGTCAAGCGTAAATACACGTTATCAGTTATACAGTACAGATCAAGGGAATATTATATGGTTATACTCGCGTATATTAATTGTAATATGAGTCTCTTTTCATCTTCATAATGTGGTGAAACAGCAAATGTGAGATATCCGGTTCGAGGGGCTTTCAGACGTTGAAATCTGTGAACTGGTCTGTGCTTTGGGTAAGTCCGGGGTGGAGAAATGTGATACAGTCTTTGACCTAAGATGGCTCCAGGCTAGCGAGTGTGCCTGGCCTCCTATCTCTCCAAAGTTCTTTGAATAATCGTGTTCCTTTGACTTTTCGTGGCCTTTTATGCCCAGGTAACCCTGCTGCCTGGCGTGAACAGCCGAGACCTCCATCCCGCCAGCTAAGACTGTCGTTGGATCTGACTTCAAGGGCTTATGCTGTAGCGGGTCAAGCTGCCGCTGCCCTGCATGCCATGAAGGCCTTTCAGGTGTTCCAAGCCAAGGCCCTGAAAGAGATGCAGGAGGAGAGTTGTGGCCCAGGTCTTACAGAGGATTTGAGGGTGGCTATTGACTTTGCCAGCAAGCTTGCTTGCTGTCGTCACATCCGCTGTCGTCACATCCTGTACTCTGCTGTACGCAAGCCTCCCTGCGCTCTCTAAAGTGGAAGCAAGCGCCTACTTCAAGCATCACCTACGACTATTCAGCTAAAACAGGCTCACATTTCTTTATATTCATAATACATTGAACCACTTGTTTTTTTCTGCACAGTCGCTACCGATTTCCACTACTCTAGGTTCCGCTGAAACGCGCTTAGCCCTCGGGGCTAAAGCTAACTTCCGCGGTAGCAGCACCCGCTCGCGGCCAACTTTAAACCCCGAAAACGAAAGTCAGTCGACGTCTTTGCTCCGCTAAACGTACCGTAAACCATTATATAACAATAGAAAGTTAACGTAAACTTATATAAACAACTGAAAGAACATCTCAACCCAAACGGTTCTTTCCTTGACAGGCTAAAAGCTAAAACACACCGCAGCTCTTGAGCTTTTTTTGCGCACTCTATTCTTTATACAGGTTTTTAAACAAATCGACTACGTTACAAACTAACACACTAGCCGTTGGATAATTCAGTTGGATCTCTGTTGCTCCTAGCTTTTTTTTGGCCAGTTTAACTTTTGCTAACCCTACTTTAAATCACATAAAACTAATTCCTCGGACTTAGCTCTTTTAAGATTGCAATCGCACAACTAGTCTAACCCAAAACAACTCATTGATTAGTCTTGTCTAACAGTTAGACATAAAATTAAATTTAAAAATAATACAAAAATATTAATTCATAAAATAAAAAATTCAATTAGTAATACAATTAATAACAACCTAGTTCTGCTTGGAGGAGTGCAACCCATCATTCTCAAACAATTAATTAGACGAAATACTCATTAATACAACTAGTACACAAATTTGGCTCTTTCGGTTCAGCTTCCCTTGTGACTGACGGTTCTGTTAAAGGCCGATCTATCCATAGACGGCTAAAACTGAAAAAATAGTTTAGCTACGGTTTCAGCTGTCTTTGTGAATGACTGACCTGCACAAGGCTGTTCAATCCATAGTAGGCTAAACTGAAAAATAAGCTCAACAATAAGTTATAACAAAACTAGAGGGAACAAAAAAAAAAAATTATTATATTTTTGTTAGTTATCTTGAAACTCTATAAATAAAATAACAATATAAGATTTATATAAAGAAATAAACAAATAAATTGATTCTTAAACCTATACCTAGTTAAACACCAAGCAAATTTGGCTTGCGAAGCTCGCTTTTATTTATTTTTACCGTGCCCCATTAAACAACAGTGTTAGTGTAGTTTATAGTTTAGTGCAGCTAAAACTTTTTAACTACAGTCTAATTAAATAAATAATAACCTAAACAATATTGATAAAGCAGATAGATATTACTCTTCATAATATGGCCTCACCACACTGTTCCTCACCAAATTGCGAAGATCAGGAAGTCATTCGATCTCAGCGTCATCAAATCCGAATTAGCAGATATTGAGCTTCAGATCAGCCTCTTACAGGCCAAAAGATCCAAGCTCAAGGAACAATTGTGGCAATCTCCGCTCATAAAAATTCTAATATTAATTCAGCGTCTGTGCACAGAAGGACAGATGCTGCTGCAGTAAACTGCACGCCAGCACTGGACCATCACAGTCCCACTTTCTTGTTTTGTGATCAGAAGAGGAGAAGGCGAACCCGTCCTCGGGGGGCCTTCACTCCTCCCGCGCAACCGAGTTTTCAGATCCGCACCCAGAACCGGTTCACAGTTCTCAGCGAACCTGAGATGAACACTCTGGTGATTGACAGTTCCGTCGTCCGACACGTCCAAGTGACTGTCGGTACGAACAAAGCACGTACGCACTGCTTCCCCGGTGCTAGGGTTCTTGATTTAGCCGCACGTTTACCTGCAATCCTGAAGCCTGATGGCAACATCAAGGCTGTGGTCCTGCACGTCGGCTCTAATGATACGTCTCGTCGTCAGTCAGAGGTGCTAAAAGCGGATTACAGTAAACTGATCCGCACTGCTCGCCGCCTGTCACCCGCGACCCAAATTATCGTCTCTGGCCCTCTGCCAACGTATCGAAGGGGAACCGATAAATTCAGCAGACTTTTTGCGCTCAGAGAGTGGCTCACCACCTTCTGTCGAGAAGAGCAGTTATTGTTTGTTGACAACTGGAATCTCTTCTGGGAGCGCCCTAATCTCTTCCGTCCTGACGGCCTCCATCCAAGCAAGCTAGGCTCTAAACTTCTGTCAGATAACATCACTAGGGCCCTTATTAGCATCTGACTAAATATGCCAAATATAACACCTTTGAACACTGCCCCAAAAACCAACCTAAAACCTGTCAAAACCTAACATTTGCTATCGAAACAGTTGTCCATACCCACGAAAACAGAAAATAACTATAAACAACAAATTACTTAACACCAATAATCTGATCAATATAAAATTAGACTACAAATTATACAACTCGCAAACGTACTCTCTAAAATTTGGTCTCCTAAACATTAGATCTCTTACACCAAAAGCTGTAATCATAAATGAATTAATCTCAGAACTGAACCTTGACATACTGTGCCTAACTGAAACATGGCTCACTCCAAACGATTATTTTGGATTGAATGAAGCGACACCCAAAATTACCGTTACAATCATGAACCGCGCTCAACTGGTCGTGGTGGAGGTGTTGCCACAATATATAGAAATACCCTAAACACAACCAAAAAGACAGAACATAAATTTAAAATCCTTCGAAAGTACTTGTGCTTCCATGTTACACCCGGCAAAATCAAAACAAAGATGTGCATTCTCTGTAACATTAGCTGTTGTCTACAGGCCACCAAAACACAATTCTAGCTTTCTTCAAGAATTTGCTGATTTTGTCGCACATCTTTTTGGTCGAAGCAGATAAAATACTTATTTTTGGAGACTTTAACATCCATATTGATGACAAAAAAGACTCGTTGGGTATTGCCTTTACAGACCTCTAAATTCATGTGGGTTTAAGCAAAATGTGGTCGGCGCAACTCACCGTCTAAACCACACTCTAGATTTGGTTCTATCTCATGGCATTGACCTAAGTGACATTGTTATATCGCCTCAAAGTGAGGACATCTCAGACCACTATCTTGTATCTTGTGCTATGCAGACTATAAACATTAGTAGTAGCATTCAACGCTACCAACTAGGGAGAAATATAAACCAAAATACTAAAGAAGCATTTATAAGAAACCTACCAGATATTACTCAACTTTCTAGAGTACCTCAGATGAAAATGAACTTGAAACGATCACCTACAGTTTGAATAATATTCTCGCTTAACACCCTAGACACTGTAGCCCCGCTTAAATTAAAACAAGTCAGAGATAGACAGGCCACTCTGTGGTCCTGATGATAATACAAAGGTGCTAAAAAGACAAACCAGAAACTATGAGCGTAATGGAAAAAAAACTAGATTGGAAGTATTCAAAATTGCCTGGAAAGAGAGCATGTCTAAATATAGACTAGCACTAAAAACTGCAAGAACAACTACTATCACAAGTTAATAGAAACAAATCAAAATAACCCACGCTCTTATTTGAAACAATGGCTAATCTACTAAACAGTCAAACATCGACAGATTCAAATGCAGCTATAAAATTTAGCAGCAATGATTTTATGAATTATTTCTCAAATAAAATACCTCTATCAGATGCAAAATTACTAAAAACTCATATTCAATCAAAGCAGTTTAACTCAAACCCTATACCTTTGACTCACTCACTGCAGAATTTTTCAAATATTGACCTGAAAGAAATGCTAAAATAATCACAGCGGTCTAAATCATCAACATGCTCTCTAGATCCCTGTACCAACAAAATTACTGAAAGAATGCTACAAATAGCTCAAGAACCATTTTCTAAATATTATAAACTATCTCTAACGCTAGGTTACGTTCCCAAACAGCTAAATACATGCAGTTAATTAAACCACTAATCAAGAAAACGCACTGGATCCTACTGAGTTATCCCAAACTATAGGCCAATCTCTAACCTTCCGTTCTTGTCAAAAATATTAGAGAAAGTTGTTATCGCACAGCTCAGCTCCTTTTACAGAAAGAAACAACTGTTATGACGCACTTCAATCTGGATTCAGAGGCATCACAGCACAGAGGACTGCGCTGGTTAAAATTTCAAATGATCTATTACTGATTGGGATCAAGGAAATATCTCTCTTCTAGTTCTGCTAGATCTCAGTGCAGCCTTCGATACGATAGATCACAGGATTCTCCTCGAGAGACTAGAAAACGATGCAGGCATCCAGGGCCAGGCTCTAAGATGGTTTAACTCTTACCTCTCTGACCGGAGTCAGTTTGTTCATGTAAATGGAGACTCATCGGACACAATAGCAGTAGAGTATGGAGTTCCTCAAGGATCCGTTTGGGACCCATCCTATTCTCAATATACATGCTGCCCCTTGGCAAAATTATTAGAAGACATGGGTTAGTTTCCATTGCTATGCAGACGACACCCAGCTCTATATATCAGCAAAACCTAACGACCCTTTAAAGCTAAATAAGATCTCAGAATGTGTCGCTGATATCAATGATTGGATGAATGAAAATTTTCTTATGCTAAATCCAGATAAAACAGAAATATTACTTATTGGCTCTAAAAAGCAATTACAGAATCTCTCTGCTTTAATATGGAACTGGGGGGACACACTGTTAATTTTTCCACTACAGTTAAAAATCTTGGCGTTATTATAGATAGTGAACTGACGTTTAAGAACCATATCTCTTATGTTACTAAGACTGCTTTCTTTCACCTCAGGAATATTGCTAAAGTGCGGAACATGCTGTCTATCGTAGATGCAGAAAAATTAGTGCATGCTTTCATGACCTCCAGAATGGATTATTGTAATGCTCTGTTAGCCGGCTGTCAGCCCAACGCTACAAAAATTACAGTTAGTCCAGAACGCAGCAGCTAGAGTTCTCACAAGAACAAAGAAATATGATCACATTACACCGGTTTTGTGCTCTCTTCATTGGCTTCCTGTACAATATCGCATTGACTACAAGATTCTGCTCCTTGCCTTTAAGGCACTGAATGGCTTGGCTCCGGCCTACCTGAGCAGTCTCCTATCACGATATATTCCAGCTCGCTCTCTCCGATCAAAGAAGCAGGACTATTGATTGTACCAAAGGTTAGTAAATCCACAAGAGGTGGAAGAGCGTTCTCATATAGAGCCCCGAAGCTCTGGAATAAACTACCGGATGTTGTCCGCAGCTCAACTACGCTCACAGATTTCAAAACTAAATTAAAAACATATCTGTTTAAACTGGCATTCCAATAATTATCTCTTGGTATTTGTCTAAACAGATATGGTGCCTGAGCACCATATAAATACAAACTGTTTGAAAAAACAATGTGGTTCAATGTTCCTCTCTAACCTATCCTCATTATTTATCTCTCCTCCTGCTGATGCTGATCACTTGTTTGTTGTCTATGTTACAGTTTACTAACCGTTTTCTCCATTTCTTAGTTCCTGTTTTGTCTTTGTTTGTTTTTTGTTTTTCAGGTCCTGTCCGGCAAACCGTTCATCGATGGATTTTTAGTTTGTATGTTCTTTATGCTGGGGAGGTGATTAGCACCTGCCTCAGTCAGCGGGAGTCCCCTCTCAGAGGGAACTCCTGTCTGCTCTGCCTGATCCTCATGGGGACTTTGTGAAGCTGCTTTGAAAGCAATTGCTAAAGAAGCGCTATATAAAAACTGATTGATTGATTTGCGTTCAAGGTGACAAAAGTTGCAGCTAGCTCAGTCGGCCACACAATGTGTATGTTAGTAGTCCACAGCTGCCATCTTTGGTTGACCCCGGCTGACATGCTCCCTCAAGACCGGAGGCGTTTCCTCAACACACCTGTGGTCCCAGATGGCCTCTTTGGCGTCGCCATAGATGACCTTATGTCGCGGGTCTCTACAATCAGGAAGCAGGTGGAGGGTCTGGGAGAATTCATGATGGCGCGTAGGAAGAGACGAGGCAGGTCCTCTTCTAAGTCGGCACCCCAACTGCCTGCTCGACGCTGGAGAAAACCTCCTCAATCCTCCCCTGATCGTCAGCCCCCATGTCAAAGACATCGACCAAGAGCGGCTATGAGGAGTTGACAGAGGAGCAGTCCTGTCCAGGGGCCCCCCTAACATCATCAGGAGAAGAGGGTCCATTGGAAATGGCCTTAGGACCCGCCCCCGCCCGCCTGCCCCCCTTGGAGGGAGAGGGTGCCACAAGCAGCGGACGCATATGTCAGATCACATTTTTTCATTAGATATGCGAAACTTGAACTCCCTGGGTTATGTGCGCAGCCAGGAGGCTTGCATTGCAGATCCAAATGCAGTTCTCATCTCAGAGGCACATTCAAGGGCGTGGCATCTGATGCAGTGCAGTCCGGATGACTCTCAGCTTCCATGTCGGAATCAGCCTCGAGTGGGACCACCTCGGCTGGAACCGGATACTGCTCCGAGGTCGAGCCTGGATGGCCAGGTAGGTCTCCACCTAGGCTCCCTTCGGACCCCACTGTTAAATCCGATAGTTTTCGGCCTCACTATGGAAATTATCGGCGAAGTGTGTATGACGCCATTAGTAGAGTTTCAGGAAGCCTGGTGGAAGCTTCCCAATATTTCCCCTAGGCTCGTACGCACTATCCGGCACGGCTATCAACTGCAGTTTGCTGCCAATCGGCCCAGGTTCAACAGGATTCGAATGACCTCTGTCTCAGCCACAGAGGCCCCGGTCCTGCGTGAGGTGATCGATTACCTTCTACGCAAAGCTGCAATCGAGCCGGTCTCTCCTGCTGACAGAGAAAGAGGGTTTTACAGCCCATACTTTCTAGTTTCCAAGCGCACAGGCAGGTTGCGTTTGAATCCTCGACCTGCATCATCTGAACGCTCAACTTCTGAGACTTTCGTTCAGGATGATATCCCTCAGACGCACGGTCCACTCAATCTGTCCAGGGGATTGGTTCACCACAATAGATCTGAAGGATGCGTATTTTCATGTGAGTATACTCCCTCAGCACAGACCCTTTCTTCGGTTTGGCCTCGAAGGTCGAGTGTATCAGTACTGCGTCCTCCCCTTCGGCTTGTCTCTGTCCCCTCGCACCTTCACAAAGGTGATCAAGGCGGCTTTAGTACCGTTAATATGGGAAGGGGTTTGAAGCCTGGCTTACTTGGACGACTGCCTGATACTGGCCCAAACGCAGTCCCAGTTGATTTGCCACAAAGACAGGGTCTTATGCCACCTCAGCCATCTGGGGTAGTAACTACCGACGCTTCAAGGACTGGGTGGAGTGCTCTATGCCGGAAGCACAAAGTCTCAGGGTTTTTGGACCGAGAAACACGCTTCCTGGAGCATAAATCATCTAGAGCTATGTGCAGTGTTCCTAGCAGTGAAGCACTTCAGGAGAATGCTGCAGGGACATCACGTGTTGGTCAGGACGGACAACACGGCGGCGGTGGCGTATATCAATCGACAAGGAGGGATACACTCGTTTGTCAGCTCTCGCCCGTAGACTGCTCCTCTGGAGTCAGCATTGGGGTCTGTCCCTAGTTGCAGTCCATATCACCGGCAGGATGAATCAGACAGCGGATGCACTGTCTCGGTGGAAACCCCGGTCAGGAGAATGGCGACTCCATCCCCTGACAGTCCAGCAGATCTAGGAACCCTTTGGTATAGCGGAGGTAGACCTGTTCGCCGCCCCAGAGAATGCTCAGTGCTGGCTGTTCTACACTCTGTCCCAGGCTCCTCTCGGGATAGATGCGCTGGCGCATTGCTGGCCCAGGAAGAAACGCCTATATGCGTTTCCCCCAGTAAGCCTCCTTGAAACCCTCATGTGCGAGGTCAGGGAGGACAAGGCAGAGGTCCTAGTGGTGGCACCTTATTGGCTTAACCGACCTTGGTTCGTAGAACTCTGCTCCCTCATGACAGTCCCTCCCTGGCCAGTTCCCCTGTGGTCAGACCTTCTGACCCAGGGATGTGGGAACAAGCACCTACATCCAGACCTCTGGAAACTTTATGTCTGGCACATCATGCCGCGGAGGACCCCCGGGTAATGCCACAGTCTGTGGTTCAAACTCTGTGTCTTGCCAGAGCTCCCTCGAATAGGCCCTTTTATGCCAGCAAGTGGGGTTGGTTTGTCGACTGGTGTCACTCTCGCCAAGTAGACCCGAGCATTTTGAAACCGTGTGGAATGAGTAGTGCACCCCTAGCGGAGCTATAGGGCCACTGCTATTTAACATTCACTTATCACTGTTAACTATACAGACTCATGGCCTTTATTACGAAATGTTTGCTAAAGGCTTGTATGTATGAAGGTTTTACACTTAGGAAGCCATTGATTTGTGGTATTTCTTGTTCTGCTACAAATATAATGTGATTACTGACTGTTTACTTTGTTGTTATTTGGGAAAAAATACAGCCATTTATTTGGTTTGTCTCTAGAAGTCACTGTCTTAAAATTCCTAAGTGAATCTTAGTGAGAGTTCAAAAATGAACACCATTGCAAAAGTCTAAATTAAGTTAAGCTAAACTTGATTTTAGTCATAACTCAAATCAGAACTGGTGGGCTAAGCCTAATACTCACTGTCTTCTTTAAAAGTAATTTGGCTTGCTTGTCCATCTCATGTTCTTCTGCAAATAAGTGTTCAAAAAATAACAAAAACACTCAGATTTGCTCAGATTAAAACAGTTGGTGAGCCTCTGTTTTTCAGGTGTGTCGTATCTTTTTTTTAGTCCTGTTTAGATGTAAGAATCATTCTGTTTCTTTATAATCACAACTAGTTAAAAAGAGCTTTCTGTTGCCTCAGTCCAGCAGCGTATGATGCATATTCATTCCAGCTTATTCATTCCCTGCCTGAAGCACACAAACTGCAAAATGTGTCGCTGCTTTTCTTTCAATCTTCAGAGAAAGGGTAAACCAACTCTTTCTTCTGGTTTGTAAAATGTGGAATATGTTGCTACACAAAGTCAACCCTCCCTTTTATTAAAATATTTAATTTGTTCTAGTTTTACCACGAGCTCAGCTGCATTCATAAAACAATTTTAATGAATAATGCTAAATTGTTTTATTCTGTTTCTCTTTTCACTACATTAAAAGAGAGAAAGATGAAGCGCTTCAGGCCTTGAGGTTATAAGGCTATTTGACACCTAGCTGACAAAAGAAGGAAGTGAAGCTTGTTTTTCCTCCTTCGTTCAAGCCAGACACAAAAAACTCTAATATTAATGAAACCTGCAAAGGCTCGTTTGCTCTCTTTCTCTCTTTTTCTGTCTGTGTGAGTATTAGGGCCTCTTGGGCCCCTTGCAGTTCTCCTGATGCCTGCTGGCACTTTGACAGAGGTCAGAATAATAAACAGCACACTGATGGGCCTTGACCCGAGAGCAGCCACTCTTCTCCTTAGAGAGAACACTGGGAATAATTTTTTAGCTAGCAGTAAATGTCTTTGATGAGGTGATTTCAAAGGTACAAAAATAAAAACAATGTATATTCCCATTTCTACACATTTGTTTACATTTGATTGTAGTGAACGCTAATTTTCCTATTGAGGTGGCAATAAAGAGGATTTTTAATCGAATCATGTCATCACCCAGCAGACTGGTGTATTAATCAAATTAACCAAATTAGAGTAAACGTGTTATTTTCTACCCAGCAAACACTTGACATTAACATGATGATATCACATGTACAGTGTGTATACCATGTATTTTGGTTCAGAATAAGATAATTTTATGTATGGTATGCAGTGAGTGAATGTGTTCTATTCACATACAGTATGTGTTAAACAAATAAACTGACATCAAGTATAGTCTGTTGTGGTTGATAAATGTAAAAATTGCACATTCGACTGATTTAAAAAATGATAAAACTTTTTCTTTATAGTGAACACATGTCGTGTTTTCCGGAGTTTATAGGTTAACCATATTGTTTCATATTTGTTTTTATTATTTAAAAGATTTGAACACATTCTTTTCTCAAGAACCAGCTAGAAAACAGGAATTCATTTGCAGAATCTGGTGTAAATTTTTTGGTGTTTAAAAGTGAAATCTACTTGTTACTTTCATAACGCCTGTTCTGCAAATAGGAAATGGAGACTTATGTTGGTGCCAACTATGGGAAGCTCTGCTAGAAGCAATCTACTCTCTCCACACTCTTTTCAAAATGGCAATCAGCAAATGTGGGTGATGGTCACATGACCGCACAGACGTGCATAAAGCGGATACAAGCATGGTCACTCTTCCTGTTGTGAAGCTGGAGCCGTACTAACCCCCTAAGCAACCAGACTTTCTTACGACCTTACAGTTGTGACTGGGGACATAAGTCTCTGTTCTCTGGTCGGGGAATGGGGATTACGAAAGTAACCGACTATGGGAACACTCCCAAATGCCACAACCTAGGTCCTTTTGCAAAACACTCTCTCATACCAATTCATACCAGAGGAGGGAGCATCAATCCCTGAACTAAGGGGAGACACATGTAGGCCGTACTCGCCACCTCGAAGGCTGGAAGGCTGGACTTAAAACTTCTGGCAGTTTAATACATGCACGGTTTCAATGAGGGACCTATAGAAAAATGCATCTTGAACCACTGTGGATAGCATAGATGGAACAAGATAGTTTTCGAGAGTTATAGTGTTTATTTTTTCTGTAGAAAATAACGCACCACTACTCTGTTGTACGATGCTGGCTCAAGATTAACAATATTAATGAATTATGTTTCATTGCTTTGATGAAAATAAAGAAACGCAATAAAGAAATCAGATTAATGATGTCATTTTTATTTTGAGGATTACAAAAAAATAACATTACATTGGAACGTGCATAACGTGCCCCTTATCTGGGCATTTAAAACGATGACTCGGTTCAAGAACCTATGAATCCTCTGTTCTCAGTTACTCTTTTTTCTGTTGGGTTCCATGGCCCATCACACAGCCGCCAGTTTGTTTACTACAGCCACCTGTCTCGCATCCCGCCCTGCTGATAGAAACGTGTGTCGCAAGCTATGACGCAAATCTTTGTGGACAGAAATGTTGAAATTAAATATTTATTCTACACACTTTAACAGCATTAGAAAACGTTAAGAATGTTTTTCCTCCTATAGAAACCATATTAAAAAAAATATGTTAACTCCCCCATCTTTTTTCATTTTCAAACATTTTTGAAAAAGCTCCAGGGAGCCACTAGGGCAGCGCTAAAGAGCCACATGCGGCTCCAGAGCCGTGGGTTGCCGACCCCTGGTCTAACCCTTCTTGTCCCTCTAAGGTATCTGACTGTTTACTTGTGTCGTCTCAGCGTGTTGCCTTCAACTGGAAGTGACAGGCAGAATCGCGGCGATGTAACTTTAAGGATTAAACCCTCTTGAAGGAAGGTTAGCACAAGTTCAACGGGGCAGTTGCTTGCTATTACTTGGCAAGAGTGACACTAGTCGACCAACCAACCGCACTTGCCAGTACAGCAAGCTCTGAGAAAAAGCTTGAGAGACTTACAAGAGGCAAAACCAGGGGTCCTCCACACCTAAGGTACAGACATAGATTTCCAGAGGTCTGGGTGTGGGTTCTTGCACCTCCATCCCTTGGACAGAAGGTCCGACCAAAGAGGAACTGGCTAGGGAGGGCATGAGGGAGCAAAGTTCTGTTAACCAAGATCGATTGGGCCAATAAGGTGTCAACATTAGGACCTCTGCCTTGTCCTAGCTAATCTTGCACAGGAGGGGTGCAAGGAGGCTCACTGAGGGAAACGCATACAGGCGTTTCTTCCTGGGCCAACAATGAGCCAGTGCATCTATCCCAAGAGGAGCCTGGAATAGAGAGTAGAACAGCCAGCACTGAGCATTCTCAAAGTGCTTCCAGATCTGCTGGACTGCCAGAGGATGGATTCGCCACTCTCCGACTGGGGTTTCCACCTAGACAGTGTATCTGCTGAATGGTTCAACCTGCTGGGAGTATGGATTTTAACTAGAGACAGCCCCCAGTGCTGACTCCAGAGGAGTGGTCTGCGAGTCTGTCCATATTGACCAACGTGATATCCCTGCAGCATTTTTTTTAAGCGCATTACCGCTAGGAACAGTGCACAAACTCTAGGAAGCATACTTCTTGGTTCATCTCTTAGATCGTGCATACATCACTCCACCTGGTCATTGAAGCATCAGAGTCACTACAATGCACCTGGCAGGTCCTCCAGGGGGACACTGGCATGGAGGAACCCAATGTCCTTTCAAAGAAGGAGATAGAGACAGCAACAAGGTGTCACATTCACTTTTAGGTGCCCCAACACCATGCTCGCAACGGAATTCGGAGCTTGAGCCAGGCTTGAGTGGTCTCATTTGCGGAATAACCGTTACTGTGAAACCCATATGCCTGTATGTTCTTCAGAGGAACCACCCCAATTGGCAGACTCTGCATGCTGCCTTCAGCAGGTTAAGAGCACGGCCTCCAGGGAGATTTGCTCGCAATGTCAATGAGTTTAGTTCCATACTCAGAAGGATATGCTCAAGCCAGGGTTCAGACGGCTCCATCTGGGTTGATCCGAGGCCCTACAACTGAGATGATATAAGACCCTGTCTCTGTGATGAATCAACTGAGACCTCGAATGGGCCAGTATCAGCAAGTCATACAGTACACGGGGACTAGGGCGTAGTGGCTGTTTTCCCCATGAGTAGTGATGGGAAGTTTCACTTATTTTGGAGCTTCGTTCTTTTGACTCTTGTTCACTTAAAAGAATGATTCATTTGAACGACTCAGTTCAAATTGGGAAAATTCTATCGGATCTAATTGCAAAACGTTACAACCCAAAAATAGAAAATACACAAATCTGAGTAAACCAACTCTCACATGTGTCTTCTGAATATTAACATAGTAATCTGCACAAAAATAGAAAATACACAAATCTGAGTAAATCAACTCTCACATGAGTCTTCTGAATATTAACATAGTAATCTGCACACACCAAAGAAAATTATTCACTCCCAAAAAAAAAAAGTTATTAATGAGTCAGATTCTTTCTTTCACAAATGACAGAAACTCACATGATCCAAGGGCAATGAGTGTCACTGCAGCAATTTTTAAATGCAGCTCGTAGAGAAGCCATCTGAATGTATGTACGGATCTTAAGTCGAACCTATGTGTAGAGACATTTAAAGGATCAGGGTTTCGAATGTCAGGCTTTGTTTACCGAGCTGTTTACAAGCAGTACGTCTCGACTGGCCATACTTTTTGAGCCTTTTCCACTAAATGATTTTTTTGTAAAACAAAAAAACGAGATTTCCATGAACCCGGAGTTTAACTTTTTTTCTGATTGTAATAAAAGGCTTTATGTCGATTGCTGATTTAGTTGCTTAGCTCAATGGTTGGCCAGAATGAACATAGCAAACTCTTTGCACTGCAGTGCTCTCCTGCACTTTTTGCCGTCATCTGTCTTTTTAAAAGAAAAGAACTTTAAATGTTTCAGTGTTACAAGTCTTTACAGAACAGCATAAAGAATAATCCTTCGAAGTACTCCATTGTTCTGTTTTGTGTATGATTAGTTTTTGCAATTCTATCGCAAACTAGTTAATCACCACGCAACAAGACTGACTTAGCAGAGGGACACATCTTGAATGATCCTTCTAAAAGCCCACTCAGAACTGACACTAAAATCATTCTAGGGAAGTTACTAAAATCGTGATTTGTGTATTGTCGGCCACTGAGTGGCTCTGTAGAGATCTATGCAGATGCATTATAACAATAGCTGGGACTTAATTATTTATAAACAAAAAAAATTCTGTTATTATAAATTATTTGAAACTTAGCTTTGAACATCTTACTAACATACCAATGACATTAGGTACATTTTTCTCACACTTTAAGAGGTGTAGTACACACTTTCAAGTACCAGTGTTGATGTTTAAAAACACCAAAACAAACATGATCTTAAACCAAAGTGAAAGTGAATTGAAATGGAAGTGGCTCTAGACAAGTTCCTCTGAGTAGTGTTGAAAAAGTTCTTGCTGCGTCTTTATGTTAATGTCAAAGCTTTTAGGTAGCTTTACAGTGAATAAAATGCACAAAAAATTACCATGTCTTTCTAAAAATTAACTTGAAACTGGATTTTAAGGCATTTGTTTAAATGGATAGGCAGAGTGAAAATAAAAATACCTTCAACCACAAGTATTGGGTTTAAAAAATACAAACACAGTATAATATAATATTGTTCGATTCTGAATAAAAGTGTTGCTTAACTTTTTAACAGGGACATCAAAATGTGAGTGGTTTATATTTTTGTATGTAATAAAAAAAGTGATCAAAAATAGATTAGATGAAAAGTTAAGCCAAGTTAGAACAAGATCAAAGCAAATCTGAAAAATTGAGAGGATAAAATAGACTGAAGTGCCAAAACCTTCACCAGAAAAGATTGAAAAATTGTGCAAGTGAAAGAAAGAGAACGGCAGGTCCATGCTCATGCATAATTGGCCAACGGTGAGATGAATGGAAAGAAAAGGTTGAGTGTTTAAGTGAGTAAAGGAGAAAGACAGAATGTCATGCCTGAGCTCCTTGCCAAGCTTTAGGGGAACAAGTGGTTAAGTGGCACATGAATCCAGCCAGACTGACTTGTATATTATTGTACATGTTCGTTCTTTAGCCCTGCAAGACAGATTCGAGAAAGTTCTGTTGACATTCCATTTTTTACTTTCAATATGAAAAACATCTCTTGATATTTACCATCCTCTAAAACTTTAATCCGAGAGCCAAACATGGTAATAATCTCATTTGCGCAGTTTAAAATATGAGTATAAATGACACGTTATTAAGCTCTTGGTTTGTGCTTTCCACATGTCTCGCAGTGCACTACTTAGGCCTCTTTATCCTTCTTTGTTCTGCTTCCAAACCTGTTGGCTGGAGAACTGCATCCATTTTGTCAATGACTTTTTTTGGCTCAGGCTTCGGTTAAAGATTTGTGGGATATATTTAGTATGAAAATGAATTAGTTGAGCTATTCAAACAGGCTGATTAATATGGCTAGCTGTTAAGGTTGAAACTTTTGGCTGGAGTGTGTGGCTTTAAGGGACTTTCTATTAACGGCTGGCTCAACACCCTTCAATCAAGTTCGGCCAAGACCATGCATTTGTAGAAAACACTATGGCTGAAATGGAGAACTGAGGAGAAAGTGTTCTCTCCAAACTTCTTCAATCATGAATCGGAGGCAACACTTATAAAATCATTAAATCCATATATTCATGCAATCAATGTGCAATTAAGAACATCCAAATACTAAAACACAGTTCTTTACTCTAGGACGAGGTGTACGGCAGAGCTCCCCGCTGTCTCCGAGCCTCGTCAACATCTACATTAATGAGCCAGTGCAGCAGCTGGAAGCAGCAGCAGCATGCTGCTCTACGCAGATGATCTGGTCCTGCTGGAAGCATCAGAAGAGGCTCTGAGCCTGACCATCATCCCTGACAAAATTAGAGTCCTCACCTTCCAGAAGAGACACCAAGGTCAAGGAAAGAGACACCCATTCACCATACATGTGAGTGAGCCGGAGCTCGCCATGAGCTACACGTACCTCGGCCTGAGGATCACTACCAACAGGAAGATGGGATTCGGCTCTGGATGAACTGAGAGAGAAAGCAAGAAGGACTTTCAATGTCATCAAAAAATCCATCCAAAATTCCAATTTGAATAAACCACGAATTAACCCAACGCATCATTAAACCAATCACATTATATGGCAGCGAAGTGTGCGGTCCTTTTCAAAAACAACAATTTCACCAATGGGACAAAAATTCACTTGAAGCTCTGCATGCCTTGTGAGAGTACCCGAGTTAGATGATCCTGAGGCGGCTCAGACTCTGATCATTCCACCCAAACACAGCATCACACTTCATAAACAAACATTTGGAACATTGGACAGAAGCAACATCATAACAAAACTTAACACAATGTTACACTGCCCTAAAATGAGACTACAGCACAGCAGAGAGTCTGAGCAGAGTAATCCAGACGACCCTGTCCCGGTACAGACTAAGCAACCACTTGCTGAGGATCATGAGAGACAGGCATAGGCAGCACTGGCTCCTGAGAGAGAGCTCGATCTGCCAGCACTGCACCCTGGGAGAGGCGGAGATGAAAAAACTTTTCCTCACACGCTGCTCCCTTTACCAGGAGATCAGGGCAGAGCTCTTCCACAGATTCACTGTTCTACAGCCTTTATTCACAGAGACACAGCTCCGGTGTATATTAATAATATATATTAATACTACAACTCTACTAATTTTACTGCATTATTATAATATATTATTGGGTGTATATTATAAAACTACTGTGTTAATAACATTGTATTGTTAATATTTAGTATTATTAGAAATACTTGCATAGTTTAGTTTATGCAATCAATTGTTTGGTTGTTTGTTTGTTTTTAGTTGACTTAATGAATGTTTATATATGTATGCATTGTAATAACTTTTACTTTGATTACTGATATTGTTAAAAGCATTGGCAATACAATGCCTTGCTGTCATGTCAATAAAGCTGAGTTTGAATTTCAGAGAAAGAGAAAGGGGTAGAGATTTAGGGGAGAGAGAGTGAGGGGTGGGAGATAGAGGGGAGATAGGGAGAAAAAGAGAGGGGGTGGGGGAGAAGGTGGAGAGACAGATGGATAAATATAGGGGGAGAGAGGGATGGAGAAAGAGAGAGAGGGATAGAGATAGAGAAGGAGAGTGGGAGGAGAGAGGGCGATAGAGGAGACAGAAATTGAGAGGCTACTTTCTGGCAGCAGGGAAGTTTTTTGAAGAACGGTAATTAGATGTAATCAGACCTCTCGACTCTTTGGGTGTTCTACAGTTTTATTATTGACATGATAGCAGCTCAAAAGTAGCACAAGGTCAGTTTATGCTGTAATGATTTTTGATTGTGCTTTTCTGCCTTTGAGCAATTAAACTAAATCATAATGTACAAGCGATGAACAGAGTTAAAATGCAAAATAAAATGCTTCATTTTCCAATCAAGCAGGACACACACATGCACACACGTATATTTATGTTTTATTTATTTTTATATTTCCACATGCTAAAAAGGTTTTTGTAAATAATCAGATTTTTCATAGTTACTTTTGTTTCGTGAATATAATTCCCATTACTTGGGAATTGCTTAGACAACCAAGACAACTGTCAATCCAACCGCATGGTCACGTACAAGTACGTTCAGTTACTCAAACCACTCGAACAGGAATGCAGTCATGCACAGATTTAAAGCCAAACCTTCCAAATATTGGTTTTTCAAAACAGGTTAACCTTTAAAATTTAAATTTGCTTAGTAGCATTGCATCAATGAAATAATCAATTACAATTCAATTTATCTTTGCACACAAGACCATTTATAAACGAGTACCACAAAGTCCAGTTTTCATGAACTTCAGAATTAAAACAATGTATAGAAACTTAGGAAGAACAAGAAGTGAACAGGTAATTTACAATAGAATACAGTTAGGGCATTCAAAACTGAAAACAAGTACACCAGAACAGAGACATAATTCATATGATAAAGCAATGATGAAGCAATTATGAGAGGGACTGATTAGGCCAGGGGTCGGCAACCCAAAATGTTGAAAGAGCCATTTTGTACCAAAAAAACAAAAAACATATAGGCCTGGAGCCGCAAAAAATTAAAAGCCTTGTATAAGCCTTATAATGAAAGCAACACATGCTTTATGTATCTATATTAGCCTACTATAAAAATGACTAGGTTTGCTACGAATACATAATGAGCCTTCATGATTAAATGTTTATTTTCCCTGCAGTGAATCCTGTAGAGAACGACGCACCACGTGACTACTCTGTTGTACGATTACAATATTAACGAATTATTTCATTGCTTTGAAGAAATTAGAGAAATGCAATAAAGAAATCGGATTTTTGATGTCATTTTTATTTTGAGGATTCCTAAAAACAACATCAAAATGGAACGTGCACAACGTGCCCCTTAACTGGGCAACAATGCGAAAAAACGCAGCATACATTTATATAAAAAAAAAAAAACAGCAGCCTTTTGAAAAGAAGTATATAAAATCACAGCCACTTTGTTACTAAATACGTGCATGCCTTCCCTGGAAATGTCTTTCCACGTTACTCTTGTTATTAGACAACTTCCCAATACAGAGCAAACATTCAGGCAATCCTTCCGCATCGGCACTGAATGTAAAGGATTCGGTCCAAGAACCGTTGAAACCTCTCTTCTCCTCAGTTATGTTTCTCTTTTTCTCTTTGGGATCCATGGCCCTTCACACAGCCGCTGGTGTGTTTACAGCAGCCACCTTACCTGGCATCCCACCCCCCGCTGATAGAAGCGTGTGTCGCGGGTGATGACGCAAATCGTTGCTGACAGAAATGTTGAAATTCAATATTTATTTTACACTCTTTTACAGCATTGGAAAACGTTAAGAATGTTTGTCCTCCAATAGAAACCATATTAAAAAAATATATATTTACCTTTTTCCTTTAATTTTTTCCTTTTTCAAACATTTTTGAAAAAGCTCCAGGGAGCCACTAGGGCAGCGCTAAAGAGCCACATGCGGCTCCAGAGCCACGGGTTGCCGACCCCTGGGTTAGGCAAACATAAATAATTTCAAAACAAAAACAGTAATGACATTACCAAGAAAGATAAATAAAGTACTATTTGAGTAATTGCAAAAAGCAGATTTCATAAATAAAATTTAACCATTGATCCACACTCCGGAGGAAATACAGTATACATATAGGTGTAAATACAATAAAACCCCAACAACAAGAAGAAAGTGAAGTGTCTAGTGAATGTCTCGCTAAATCTAGCCACAAAGTCGCTAAGATGGCAACACTGGTCCAGAGAGGCATAGCACAGTTGTTTGATTGGCTGAATGATTACATTTTTTATATCTTAAATAAATACAAATAATAACTAAACTCAAAAGTGTTAATGAAGGTCAAAACTATTGATTAAAAAAAACAAAACATTTTATCTACAGTCTATTGTGCAGGAACAGGGAGAATGGGAGATTGCCCCTTGAGCAAAACACATGACGCACCAGGGTGGCCACTCAGACGCGAGCTACAAGCTCAAGTGTTCTAAGAAACCAATGGTAATAAAGCTTAGGGGTGCAGTGTCAAAACCATATCACTGAAGTGGCTGATGGGAAATAGTGGGAATGATTTCATCTGTTGCTTCTTTGCCTCCACGTCGTGGTTTAAAAATCAATATAGAATGCCTAGCCAGTGTATATCCCTTACATAAACAATAGAATAAAGGATATTTGGCCAAAACAATGGGAAGAAGGCAAAAAGCAACTGAAAACTCTTCTCTTCAGGGAACACTTACTATGAAAAAAATATTTTCTTCCCCTATTTTCAATTTTTTCCCCCTTCCTGCTATGACTGATTGATATGTTGATACAAATTTTACTATGAGTGAATTGAGATTTTGACTGTGTAACAAAATGCATATTGTTTCTTCCCTACTGTAAGTCACTTTAGAACAAAGAAGAGTCTGCTAAATGCATAAATGTAATGTAATGAAGAAGAAACAGGTAGACATCTATATAACACACAAAAGACAAATAATTGAAGGTGACCAGTTGGACAGATATGGAGTGACCCATACATGTAATTTGTGCATTGTGCATTTAACTCATAGAATGTACACACACAGCAGTGAGCAAACACACCGTGATTTCCGGCCATTTTGTTTACATCCCAGCATGCACTGCGCCCCAACGTCTATGAAGAATAATTTTTATCTGTGGCAATTTTACATATTTAGGAAACATTTTTTTTTTACTTATTTTGCAAGTAACCGAAATGCATTTGAATTAGTTTTTTGTAAAATATTATTGTTGGCTAATTGTTCAATATTTTACTTATGTTAAACTATGCAATGTTTTGCATTGTAAGAGTTTTTGGATTGTCACCCACTAGGGGGCAGGGTGGGGCAATAGTCAGTGAGGTTCAACATCTCATCGTGAGCGCAAATCAGTCTGGAAAAACAGAAGCTTGGATTTTAAGACTGTTAACTTGAATTGCTTGTAGATAACTATAAACTGCGGTGAGTTGTATTTTATTTTTTACAATGTAAATTAATTGGAGGGGTGAGTGAAGCTTTGTAAGTTTTGTCAGAGTTCACGTTTTATCAATGACAAATAGTTGTTTAAGGAACATGTTGGGTTAATAAATAACTTCATACACTTGTATAAAATCAGTTGATTGATTTTTGTATTGTCACCATTTTTGCATAAACTTTTGAGTGACAAACAATCACAGTATTCGTATACAAGAAGAAGCGGATGCACATTAGTAACATGCTTCACATATCTATGAAACCACTGTACAAAATGCAACACACACAAGAAGATAAAAACAAACCCAGAAAGAAAATAAAACAAAATATTTCCAATCTTTTCTTTTGAACAAGTATATAATACATTATAAATTAAGTATGTATACTGTAAAAGAATAATGCATTTTCCAGTAAATAATTGAAAAGGGGCATTGTACTAATTTAAGTGTTCTTCTAATTCAGCAACTTTTCATTATGTGTGTTTATTTTAATTAATGTTTTTTTATTTCTAAAATAAAATGTTGCTTTTTGGCAAACCATTCCCAAATTGTTATTTATGAACTAAATATTTACCATACAAGATATAAAATTTAACAACAAAATATTCAATACTCTTATTTCCATGTGAATATGAGCAGATGACATCTTTTAGTAACAACTGGTACTTTATAGTTTTTTTTGTGTGTAAATATCAGAGACACACGTCACAAGACTAAAATAGGTGGGTTAAGTTCTTCTTATGCATACTACATAAAGTGCAATTATTGGCTTTGTATTTGGATAATTTTATTTTACATTAATATATTTTATACACAATTTTAAACTGTACTTCCTTCATGAAGCATCGAACCACTTGACACAATTGGTTCGAAAAAGTTCATTTCTATAAGCTTCATGTGCACACGAAACCACCTGCTGGCCAGGTATCTGAATCACATCACATATGAATTTTTGTGACCATTATGTCTTCTTGGGAATGGATAATATTTAATAAAAAAAATCAATTCCTGAATGTTTAATCATTGTATTTAATTATCCAATAAGAATGAGTTTGTATGTGCCTATGTTTACTTGAAATGGAACAGGGAGTGATGTAGAGGGGTGGGATTTATTTACGGGGAATCTCAAGGGGTTACCCGTTTTGGGCTCTCTCTCTCTCTCCTGGGCCTCTTGGTGGGTGGACGTCTGCTGCTTGCCTCTTCTTTCTCTCCTCTTTTCTCTTTTCTTTCCCTCTCTCTTCTTTCTCCCTACATGGTGCTTGCAATGTGGTCACATGCTTCATTGATATCAAGGTATGAGTTTAATTCATGTTTTCAATAAGTAATACAGTGATGTTTGTGATTGTGTTCATAAATCATGTCTCTTGAGTATTATTTTCCATGGCAATTGGCGACGGAGGATGTGCCTAACATTTAGATTAGGTAAACGGACGAATGCGTGTAAATTTATTTTATTGTTAACCTAAACTTTGCAATGTTGACTTGGGTAAAATATCGGATGCGTCGGTAGCTACGACATGTGGTTCCTGTGTTTTACAATGACTAAGATGGAGGGAAGTCCAGTGGTATTTGTGAAACTACCTGACTGGAAAGATGTAGTCATTCAGCTGTAGGGAGATGGCGTCTTTAAATTGGCAAATGCTAAATGTGTTGGCATTACCTAGTAAGAGAAAGCATAGCATGAATGCTAACAAACACAAAGGAACTAGCGAGTTTTACCTTGTGTTCTCGACTAAGGTTTGTAAAGTTATTGGCGATTGAATACTTTGTTTAGAGAAGGCATAAGACAGAACAGACACGTGCACATTAACAGTTAAAATATTTTTTGTTTTGTATGTGTGTATGACTCGCTGAAACATTTTAGGGTTTGGCCCAAAAATGGCGTTAACCCTTTGTGTTCCGTTAAAAATACAGTGCAAGGTTTCTGAACAAGAAAGATGCATGGTATTTTCATCCGATGGGGGAACATAATTCTGGGGGGTAATTTGTTTTTGTTTTCTGGTACACACCCAAGAGGTTCTAAATGAATGGGTGGGAATCGGATGAGTTCTTTTTTTGGCAAGTATGCAAATACAATTCTTTCCTTGTGCACGGGGACAGCGGGCGGGCGGGCACGAGTTCTTTGTGTTGCTCATGAGGAATCCAGAGATTCTGGGTATCCCGGAATAATTTTTCGAGGCTTGTAAAGAGAGTCGTTTTTTGGAGGTGGCTGGAGTCTCGTAATTATTTATATTTTACGTATGTGCTGCGGGGGAATTAACTAAAGCCCTGATTTTCCAGTGAGTGAGAGTACCTAGCGTATTTGTATTTGTTAAATATGGGAAAGGCCGTTGTGCAGCCTTCAATACGATAGATCACAAGATTCTCCTCGAGAGACTAGAGAACAATGCAGGCATGGCTCTCAGATGGTTTAACTCGTACCTCTCTGATGGGTCTCCATTTATATGACCAAACTGACTCCGGTCAGACACAATAGCAGTAGAGCATGGAGTTCCTCAAGGATCTGTTCTGGGACCCATCCTTTTCCAAATCTACATGCTGCCCCTTGGCAAAATTTTTAGAAGACATGGGGTTAGTTTCCATTGCTATGCAGATGACACCCAGCTCTATATCTTAGCAAAACCTAACGATCTAATTATGATCTCAGAATATGTCGCTGATATCAATGATTGGATGAATGAAAATGTCCTAATGCTAAATCCTGATAAAACAGAAATATTACTTGTTGACTCTAAAAAGCAGTTACAGAATCTCTCAGTTTTAAATATGGAGCTGGGGGATACACTGTTAAATTTTCCACTACAGTTAAAAATCTTGGCGTTATTATAGATTTTTAAATTATTATTCCGGAAGTCATTGCGTGCACTTTTGGGTACCTGACCATTAACGAAAAGTCCCTGATTTTTGCACACGCCTCAGACCCGGGAAATTTTTTTCTACATTTTGGTCCCAAAACTAATTTAAAAAATGCTCTATAGCGCCATCTAACACGTTTTTTTTTTTCAGCTATTGCGCAACCAGTTTGTCGTAGGCGGATGAAATTTGGTACACATATGTAAAGTACCAAGCTGCAACTTTTACTAATATTGTTTCCAAAATCGACAGGAAGTCGGTTATTTCACAAAAACCTTTAAAAAATGGGCGTTTTGCTCGTTCTACAAGAACTCCTCCCACAGATTTGATCTAAACATCTCCAAGCTTCTTGAGTAATAAATGCTCATCATAAGGCATACGGAACCCTAAAATGAGAATTTTTTGAGCTATCATAAAGTATGTGGTCGTTGTCGCGGCCAATGGCCAAATTTAGATTTGAAACATAATCAGTTATAGCGCCACCTAGTGGCGAGTATTGAAAGAATGTTTTTTTTTTGTTTGTTTTTGCTTCTATTTCAGGCTATGTATTGCAGAAACACTTAAAACTTGTTGCATACAAAAAAGTCCCTTGGGTTGAGTTTCGAAACTGGATGGAAAACCGGATATTTTAGGTTTTATGTAAAAAATATAGACTCATACTTTGACGAACTCCTCCTAGGCGAAATGTCCGATCCAGCTGAAAATTGGTGTGGTTACTTGTAAGGCATAAGGGAAAAAAATCATCAAAAGCTAAGAAGTACATCAAATGGTCTTGGGGTGGTGCTCTATAGTGCCACCTGAAGCGGGTTTCTAGCTGTTGAGCAACCAGTTTGTTGTAGGCAAATTAAATTTGGTACACATATGTAAATTACCAAGGTTTTGCAAAAACCTCTAAAAATGGCTGTTTTTGCTCGTTTTATACTTTGACAAACTCCTCCTAGACGACAAGTCCGATCCATCTGAAAATTGTTGTGGTTACTCGTAAGGCATGAGAGGAAAAAAAAAATCATCAAAAGCTAAACAGTACGTCCAATGGTCGTGCGGTGGCGCCCCAGCAAAGTTCACCCTTCAAAATGTGCAAAAAAAATCGACATATTTTGGACTGTATCTCCGTTCAAGGTAAATCAACTTCAACAAAAACAGCCTGACATGATTATCCTTGTCAGGCTGAACAAAAGGAAATGCGTCACTGTAACTGCGCTCCAAAAATTGGCTCTACAGCCAAAATTGGCTTCCTGCCCCCTTAAGTGTGACCAAAATCTTCTTTTTAGCTGTTTTGACCTGTTGAACATGTTAGAAAGCCCTCCAAAATTTGTTCGAAGGTCATAACAATAAGTATAATAATTTAACACTTGTGTCTTGGACAACATTGTATCTTGGACGACAGCTCTGCAGTGCCCCCTTGAATGTGAAAAAGCTTAATTCGCAATTTAACAAACTCCTCCAAGGACATTTTCCAGATCAAGCTGAAATTTGGTTTGCTGACTCTTAAGGCATTTAGGACCAAACGTTATCAAAAACTTAGAAGTTCATCACACGGTCTTGCTGCGGCACCTTAACGAACTTAAATGTGCAGGGCTAAAAGTAATTCTTACTGTAGCACTCAAATACTTTATCCAAAAAGAATGAAAAAATTATGGAATTACGAGCCTACTGTTCTGACCAAATTGCTATGCTTAAATGATGATAAGCTTGTAGCGCCACCTACAGCCTGTGTATATTTGTGACTGTATCTCCCACATACTTCATCCAATGTACATGAAAAAAATGCAGCATGTCAATCTTGTGATTCTGAACAGATTGATATGCTAATGTTATGGTAATCTTATAACATCGACTTGATTTTTTTTGTTTTTTTTCTTGTTTTTATACAAGTTGTTTGAGTAACAATATAGATCGTCTTTACATTTAAAGCTTTGTATCGGTACTTAGTAAAGTGCTCTTGACGACGACGAATGGAAAAACTCCAAATGCCGGGAGACGGTGCCTTTACACCGGCGGAAGCATTGTGCGAGACCCCTCCCATTGCTGCTTGCAGTTTTAATTTATTTTTTATTTTTATGTTTTGTGTGAGTGACAAATACTGAGAAATAGTTTGGATTTGTGTTAACACCAATCATTGTTTTTGGAGCTCCGCTGGAATGAAATTGAAAAATATCCAATCCCTAAGAGAGATGACGATAGCGGTGTCATTCAGAAACCCAGCGCATGGACGGAGTGTTACAATCTCATTTTCTTCTACATTTTCACATTAAAAGGAAACCAGGAGCTTCAAATTGATATTCAGCTGTTTTCATTGATGTTAATACCATAACTTACATTGAGAATATTGTTGTGAAGTATGACTTTGTTAAATTACGTATTACGTTGAGTGCCTACTATGAGAAGGCTGTTGCCAAGTCCTCTTTTTTCTCTTTTTTTATTTCCTTCCTGCTACAATTGATTGATATGTTGATGCAAATTTGATATGTTGAGGTGAATTGAGATTTTGACTAACAAAATGCATATTGTTTCTCCCCTACTGTAAGTCGCTTTAGAAAAAAAAGAGTCTGCTAAATGCATAAATGTAATGTAATGAAGGAGCAACAGGTAGACTTCTATATAACACACAGCAGAAAATTAAAAGACAATTAACATACAGAAATAGCAGACAAGAGGGAAAATAATAAGATTAAGAATGATTCACAATTCAACATGGGCAATTTTTTTATTGATTTACTATTCATTTTTTCCGTTTTCTCTCTTTTTTTTATCTTTACCCTGACCAAACTACAGATCAGTAAATGGCAGTAATCCACAAAACAAATTGCAAACCGCCAATTAAAAAAAAACATAGAAGAAGAAACATTCACGGCGTGCACCTCCTCGTCGCCCCGTACCACAAATTTTTCCCTCGACTCTTCAGTCATGAAGAGGTAGAACGTCTTTTGGAGGTTTTACTGATGCTGTTTCCACGTACTCCTGAGGAGAGCGTGTTTGCGAACCGGATCCCCGCGTGCGCGCTACTGCTACACATAAGGTTTGTGTTCAATATACGGAATGTAAGAAGGAACCTAACGTCACACACTTTAGTGCGAAAATCTATTAAGGTATAACGATATTCAATGTAATATCTAGAAATAAATGTTTACGGAACTAAGCTCAAAAGTATTTGCCGGTTTTCTTCTTCTTTTTTTTCATTCGTGAGATATCCGAGTAAGTTTACAGTGAGTGTCCGAAATAATGGGGACTGCTGGGGGGCGGGGAACACAGAAGTTGCACATTATTAGTTAAAGAATATGTATTTATTTTTCAAATATAGTTAGTTGATTGAACCAAGATAATTTTTTTTAGTCCGGAATACCGTGTATACATGAAACTAAAGCACAATGACGCGTGTCTTTGCACCCCAGAGCGCTATATATATAATAAACTGTTGCAAGTCTCTGGAATACCGTGAGTCTACTCTACAAGTCGAGCATGGTACCAAGGCTTACCAATAAACTTTTCTTAAGTTTTAAGCTTTAAAATAACGCACCCAGAGCCTCACTGTACGCGCTCACACCACATACTAAACGCATCAATGTCCGGAAAACTCACCATGGGAAATCGTCTGGGTTTCCTTAACTTTTTCAGATTTTTTTCTTGCATCCAGTAAAAGTTTGGCTCTATACAGTACATTTATTTGCATTGAAGTACTTTTGAACAGTTTAACAAAATTTTGAGGTGACTTCTCAAAATGGTTGTTGCCCATTTTGTTTACATCCCATCATGCACTGCGCCCCAACGGCCTTTTCCAAGCTCTATGAAGAATAATTTATATCTGTGGCAATTTTACATATTTAGGAAACTTTATTTTATTGAACATATGTAGCAAGTATCTAAAATAGAGCTCGTAAAATGAAAAAATAAAAATAAAAATTGGTCACCGTCTTTGTGTTGCAACGACAGTTTAAGCAATATAAATATGTTTCAGTAAATTGTTGAGTGTTAGGTACGTACGTCGTTATGTCACCTGTGATCTGGAGCATCCTCTTTAAAGGTCTGTATGTTCCCTTTGTACAGGTGTCAATGTTTGTGCTCTATGAACAGGTGTCAATGTTTGTGCTCTATGAACAGGTGTCAATGTTTCGCAGTTGAACTGAATCAAATAAAGGCATATATATGCCCTCAAAAAACAATTTTATTTGTAAAATATATTTTGTGTAGGCTTTTTTTTTTGCTAATTGTTCAATATTTTACCTATGTTAAGCTATGCAATGTTTTGCATTGAAAGATTTTTTTTGATAGTCACCCACTAGGGGGCAGGGTGGGGCAATAGTCAGTGAGGTTCAACGTCTCATCGTGAGCGCAAATCAGTCTGGAAAAACAGAAGCTTGGATTTTAAGACTGTTAACTTGAATTGCTTGTAGATAACTATAAACTGCGGTGAGTTGTATTTTATTTTATTTATCAATGTAAATTAATTTTAAGTAAGTTTGATCAGAGTTCACATTTTATCAATGACAAACAGTTGTTAAGGAACATATTGGGTTACTAATTAACTTCATACTAAATAGCTAAATAGTTCAGTACCATCTTTCATACACAAGCATACGTTGCCAGTTGATTCTGGGTGGAATAATCTGGATTTTAATTTAATGATAATTAGCACTAATTATACATTGACAATTTATATGCAAATACATCAGCTTACTTACATTTACATTTACATTTATGCATTTGGCAGACGCTTTTGTCCAAAGCGACTTACATTAGGGGAGATACAATATGCAATTTGTTACACCGTCAAAGTCTATCTCAGCTTCTCATAATAGAATTGTATCAACTGATCAATAAACCAAAGCAGTGAGGAAGTAGAGGATGAAGATAAAGACAGAGGAGGGAAAAAAGAAGGTAGTAGTTTTTTTTTTTTAGTAGGTGTTCTCTGAAGAGAAGAGTTTTCAGTTGCTTTTGAAAGTTGTTAGTGTTGCTGCTTTCCTGACTGGATCAGGGAGTTTGTTCCACCATCCAGGGACAGTGAAAGAGAAGCTTCTGCTGAGAGATCTTCTGCCCTTGTGGGATGGAGCCACAAGTCGCTGTTCCTTCTCTGAGCGCAGGCTTCTGGAAGGCATGTAGGAGCGTATGAGCTCATGGAGGTAGACAGGGGCTGATCTGGAGATAGTTTTGTATGCCAGCTTTAGCGATTTGAATTTAACCCGAGCTGCAATGGGGAGCCAATGAAGAGTGATGAAGAGGGGAGTAACATGAGCTCGTTTCGGTCCCTGAAGATAAGACGAGCTGCAGAGTTCTGGATCATCTGCAGAGGTTTGAGCGTATTTAATGGAAGTCCTGCTAGGAGAGCGTTGCAGTAGTCCAGACGTGAGAGGACCAGAGCCTGAACCAGGAGTTGAGTTGCATGCTCAGTTAAGAAGGGCCTGATCTTTCGAATGTTGTGCAGTGCAAATCTACACACTCGAGTTGTCTTTGTGATGTGGTCTTTGAAGGACAGCTGTTCATCCAAAATCACTCCAAGGTTTCTGACTGTAGGAGAAGGGGTGACTGTAGAGGATTGCAGCTGGATGGTGAGGTTGTAATGCACAGAGGGATGAGCTGGGATTACCAAAAGTTCTGTCTTGGTCATGTTGAGCTGTAGGTGATGGTTCTTCATCCAAGTAGAGATGTCGTTCAGGCAGTCAGTTATGCGGGTAGTTACTGACAGGTCATCAGGGGGGAACGACAGATAGAGTTGAGTGTCGTCAGCGTAGCAGTGGTAGGAGAATCCGTGTCTGAGGATGATCGGGCCCAGGGAGGTGTAAAATACACTTGTATAAAAACAGTTGATTGTTTTTTGTATTGTCACCATTTTTAGCATAAACTTATGAGTGACATACAAACAATCACAGTATTCGTATACAAGAAGAAGTGGATGCACATTAGTAACATGCTTCACATATCTATGAAACCACTGTACAAAATGCAACACACACAAGAAGATAGAAACAAACCCAGAATGAAAATTAAAACAAAATATTTCCAATCTTTTCTTTTGGACAAGGATATAATACATTATACATTAAGTATGTATACTGTATAAGAATAATGAATTTCCCAGTAAATAATTGAAAAGGGGCATTGTACTAATTTAAGTGTTCTTCTAATTCTAATTATGTGTGTTTATTTTAATTAATTTAATTTATTTTAAAACATTTATCATTTGGATCAACCCTTTAGAAATAGCAGAAACCTCTTTGGTAAACTCTTAAAAAAAGAAAAAGGTAATGTATGGAGGAAAGAATATTTCCTTCTGTGTAAAATAGATCTAAGACAAACATTGTTTCTGTCGCATCATTTTTGAAAAAAGTAATGATTTGCTCTTAGAGGTTATTAAACAATTATTCCATACTAACATCTTATGAGACGAAAAACCAGTAATACCTGCTGGTGAATTTAGACAGCTTAATTGATAGTTTTTGAAAAAAAAAAGACTTTTAACACAATTTTTAACCAATTAAGTGTAAATGTTTTATTAGTAAAAAAAATAAAACTATTATTTCTGTACCACTTTCAGCTCTTTTTCTTGAGACAACATGCTTTTTTTGAGGGTTTTTTTTTCAAGACAATCAGTAAAGCGTTATTTACCTCTTATGTTTTTTTCTATATTTCATCGCTTACATCCATCAACAGAGCAGGATAAACAAGTCTAGCTTTAGATAGTAATACTTTTCCAAAAACGGTGAGATTTGTTTTGTAACCAGTACAAAGTAAAAAAAAAAGTCTGACTCATTTGATTTAATCAGCGACTGAGTCCTTTTAGGCATTACTTGTTTGTCTGTTCCGGTCTTAAAATAAAAGTCGGTCCTCTCTCTCATAAAGTGTTTCTAGTGATTATGTGTATGTGTGTAAGCCTGTCTCCCCATATGCTTGACACATGTTCCTGCCGTCTTCATTCTGCCCCTGAGTAATTGCTGGTATTCCTCACAGTGGTTACTCTGCCTTCACTTTTGACCCACACACAAACCAAAACTGCAGTATGGCTACTGGGGAACTGGAACCTCTACATTCTCAACTCAATGTAAACCATGGAAATTCTATAGAACATTTGCACAAAAAAAATTTTTTGAGAGTCTACAATGTAAAAATATCATGAACCTGAGTGATTTATTTTTTAGGACAAAAAAAAAAAACTTTCCTTAAGGTGACACACAGGAGACAAAGACAAAAGATAACTCCCACAGATATATGCAAGAGAGTTTTAACATTATGTAACCTGGTTGTCGGTTTCGTATGAAGGCTAAAGAAGGATCAGAATTGGTGTAGCCAGCCATAACCAATATGAAAGTGTGTAGTTGAAAAAGGGGCAGGACATAGGTTGACAGATGACTGATTGGCTGAAGGATTATATATATATATATATATATATATATATATATATATATATATATATATATATATATTATATAGAGCGAGAGAGAGAGAGAGAGAGCGAGACAGCGAGAGAGAGAGAGCGAGACCGAGCGATCGAGAGACGCGCGCAGCGAGCGATAGATCTCTCGAGAGCTCTCTCTCGCTCGCGCCTCTCTCTCAGAACCGCTCTCATCGCGAGAGATCTCCTCTCTCTGCTTCCTCTGTCTCGACCGCTCGCGAGTTCGCGCGAGGTCTCCGCGCGCTCGAGAGTGTGTTTGTGAGTGGCGTTTGTGTGAGAGAGTGTAAATGTAAGAGCATTAAGCATTATTTTGTCATCAAATGGTCTCATCATCTGACTCACCTTTTAAATGAAAATCATTTTCCCGGAAGCTTGAAGGGATGTAAGTTAACCTGCATGCATACCCATCTGTCTATGTGTACGTGCTTTTCTGCACATTACAAGCTGTAAATCTGACTGCATGCTGGCCTTTTACCAACTTTTGTTATTCAGATTATATTTAGTTGATATTTCTGTGCAAGTTACATATCACTCCCAAAATGATTCTGTCCAATTGTTAAAGCACACCAGTGCCAGTAAATGTGTACTGCACTGTATGTACATGTCATCTATGAGTGACTCTTTACATTGGTGTATTGGCAAATAACTAATAGTTTCAGTTGAGTTCACTTGATCTTTTTAACATTACATTTTAGTTCCTCTGCCCAGGAAACCTATTCTTTTGGTGTTTTTTGTTTGATTGATTGATCTTCACATAGACCTAATGTTTTTTAGAAGTTAAACAGGAATTCCTATTGGACAATTATATGAGGTAGAAGTAGAACTACCATATAATGCCACCTTAAGCGTTGTAAAGTTTATTAGTGCGAGGAAATTGTTTATTTTAAACGACCAATCTTTATTAACTTATTATAAAAGCCTGGTTTAAAGCATTTCTTTGGTGAAATAAAGCAACATATTCTCGTATTGTTTTATTGGTGTGGGGAAAAAAGGAGAAACCGGAGAAAAAAGCCACACACATGCAGAGAAAATATTTCTTTTCAAAACATTCCTCAATACGTCTTACGTTTTCATTTGATACATTTGAGCAATGTTCATCCTGTCGATAGTTCATAATATATTATTGTTAAAGTATTTTGCCGTTCTCAAATTTGAATTTAAAACCCCTGGCTCATGGCCAATTATTTTATATAGCGCTTTAGCAGTTGCTTTCAAAGTAGCTTCACAAAGCAGGAGTTCCCTCTGTGAGGCCCCTGGGAGCTTCGCTGACTGAGGCAGGTGCTAGTCTTCTCCCCAGCATAAAGAATATACAAACTTAATATCCATCGACAAACGGTTCGCCGAACAGCACCTGATAAACTTAACAAAAAAGACAAAACCGATACTAACAAATAAAGAAGCAACGGTTAGAAAACTGTAACACAGACAACAAACAGGTGATCAGCATCAGCTGCAGGATGAGAGATAAATGATGAGGATTGGTTAGGGAGGAAGATTGAACCACATCGTTTTTTCAACAGTTTGTATGTATAAAGTCCTCAGACACCAGATCCATTTAATTTATTCGAATGCTAGATTAAACAAATATGTTTTTAATTTAGTTCCGAACTCTGTGAGCGTAGTTGAGCTCCGGACAACATCCGGGAATTTGTTCCAGAGCTTCAGGGCTCTATATGAGAATGCTCTTCCTCCTCTGGTGGATTTACTAGTCTGTGGAATAATCAATAGTCCTGCTTCTTGTGATTGAAGAGAGCGAGCTGGAATATATCATGATAGGAGACTGCTCAGGTAGGCCGGAGCCAAGCCATTCAGCGCCTTAAAGGCAATGAGCAGTATCTTGTAGTCAATGCGATATTGTATAGGAAGCCAATGAAGAGAGCACAAAACCGGTGTAATGTCATATTTTTTTTGTTCTTGTGAGACCTCTACCTGCTGCATTCTGTACTAATGAAATTTTGTAGCGTGGCGGCTGAACAGCCGCCTAACAGAGTGTTACAATAATCCATTCTGTAGTTCACTAAAGCATGCACTAATTTATCTGCATCTATGATAGACAGCATGTTGCGTACTTTAGCAATGTTCCTGAGGTGACAGAAGGCAGTCTTAGTAACGTAACAGATTCTTAAACGTCAGTTCACTATCTATAATAACGCCAAGATTTTTAACTATAGTGGAGAAATTAACAGTGTGTTCCCCCAGCTCAATATTTAAAACTGAGAAATTCTGTAATTGCCTTTAGAGCCAATAAGTAATATTTCTGTTTTATTTAGCATAAGGACATTTTCATTCATCCAATCATTGATATTGTGTCTGATGAGTCTCCATTTACATGAACAAACTGACTCCGGTCAGAGAGGTACGAGTTAAACCATCTTAGAGCCTGGCCCTGGATGCCTGCATCGTTCTCTTGTCTCTCGAGGAGAATCCTGTGATCTATCGTATCGAAGGCTGCACTGAGATCTAGCAGAACTAGAAGAGAGATATTCCCTTAATCCCATTCAAGTAATAGATTGTTTGAGATTTTAACCATCGCAGTCTCTGATGCGCTCTGAATTCAGATTGAAGATCTTCATAACAGTTGCTCTTTTTTAAGAAGTAGCTGAGCTGTGCTATTACAACTTTCTCTAATATTTTTGACAAGAATGGAAGGCAACTATAGAAGCAACTCGGGCTTAAAAAAAAAGGAATTTTGGAGCATACTGAGTGGAATCAAATTTTTTTCTAATTTAAACAGTAATTTACTGATGTTTGCAAACAAGGCCATAGCATTGGATTCTGTCAGGAATTGGTGCCCTGGGAGAGCTTTACAACGAGTTAACATCACTGGAAGTCTGTCCAGAAAGCTGTACAGAGATTGTACATTGCGAACATCAGCCAGTAAGGACGTCTGACTGATTGTTTATCACATATATCAGCCAGCAGACATGTCCGATAGGTTCAAAGACTTTCCCCACTACCCTTTCATTCTGTAGTTGGTTTAGTACAGTCATAAGTGTATCTATTAGTCGTGATTGTGTTTGAAAGCATTACATAAGATGTAGCTTATTTACAGCTAAAGGTTTAAAGTTTGCAGCCAAGTCAAGTGACTATCTCCGGGCGATTTTCAGAGTGACATAGACAGGTTTCGGTGTAGTGTGTGCGGGGAGAAGCCAGTAGCGATCGCTCAGCTGCTGCAGCCTACCCATAGTCAGGGGCGTATAAAAGTAGTGCTCTGTTGCTGTCGTGGAAGGGTTCATCCACGTCGCATGAAGACTACTCTTGAAAAGACAATCAACTCTACCTGCGCGACCTCACCGAGCAAAGCCACAGAGTCGATACCCAGTAACCTATATTCTTGTATCTATTTCTATTTTATTCTTTTCTTTTGTTTTCCCTGATACTTTCGGAACACATCTGGTAAAATGTGATTTCAGTACATTCTTGTCATCCTCTCAGTTGCACGTTGCTCCACCCGTCCTCGTAGATTGCACTCCAACCCTTCAAACCTTTGCTCACTTCCTTTCGCATCACCAGAACCATTGCCCCACTCGGTGGAATTTTGTAACTGTCAGTCTGCTCTCAACAAGGCAGACTTCATCCACACTTTTGCTCTCCAGTCTTCACTGGCCATCGTTGGTCTTACTGACACATGGATCCGTCCAGAAGACACTGACTTCTCATATTTCAGACCTTCAGATTCTCAGCTTTCATATCTTTTGGTAAGAATATTTGAATATCATGCTGTCACTATTACTTTTCCTTTTGTAATGCACATCCTCATTTTATACTGCCCTCCTAGAGAACAGCTCTTCACATTTCTTAAGGAGCTTGATGGTCTGCTCTCTTCTTTTCCTGAGGATGATGTCAGTCCACTCATTCTGTTTAGAGACTTCAAAATACATCTTCATAATATACATTCCACTCACTCAAGTCCTCCTTTGAAATCAGTTAGATCTCATTTACACACGCATCTGCTCTCATCATCCCAGAGTTACTTCTCTGCACAAAGCCGATCACTTCATCACATTCAAACTCGCACTGCCTACCTGTTCACACTCCACGCCACCTCCCGTCACCTTCCGACGTAACCTTAAGACCCTTGATCCCTCTCTCTTATCTTCAGCTGTGTCTTCCTCTCTCTCACCACCTGAAAACTTTTTCTCTTAAAACATTCATGATGCAACCAACCATTTCTGCACCACACTAGCTACATGCCTTGATCGACTATCATGCTCTCTCTCTTCCAGACCTGCCAGAACAACACCATAAAACCCCTGGCTATTGCACGCTCTCCGGGAACAGAGGTTCACCCTCATATCAGCAGAGCGGAAATGGAAGAAATCAAAGAGCATGGCAGACCTCGAAGCATACCAAACTGCACTCTAAACTTTCTCAAGCAAGGTACAAGATAATAAAACAACATACTACCACGACAAGATTGAACATACCAAGGACAACAGAAAGCTCTTTACAACATTCAACTCACTTCTCTGTCCACCTCAACCTCCCCCAGTGACCTCACTCACTACAGATGACTTCGCTGAACACTTCACAGACAAAGCCTTCACCATCAGCAGACAGTTTGCGCCACCCTGCACTCAAATTCATCCACAATCTGTGTCAGCTTGCACGTCCTCATTCACTCCACTCACAGAAGATCAGGTGTCCAAACTCAGAGCATTCAACCACCTGCTGCCTCCATCCCATTGCCTCTCACCTTCTACAAACCATCTCACCTTCCATCACATATGCCCTCACTAACATCATCAACTCCTATATCACTACCGGCATTTTCCCTAACACCATCAATGTGGCCAAGGTTGCATCTCAAGAAATCTCCACTCAACACAACACTGGTGGACAATTACAGACCTGTCTCTGCTGCCCTACACTGCCAAACTTATTGAGCGAGTCATCTTCAATCAACTCTCTTCTTTCCTGATTCAGAACAATAAGCTCGATGACAACCAATCAGGCTGCAAGAATGGACACTCAACAGAGACAGCTTTGTTGCCGAAGCACTGAGAGGTGCCAAGGCTAACTACACATTATCTGTTCTCATCCTACTAGACCTCTCTGCTGCGTTTTACACAGTCAACTATCAAATCGTTCTCTCTGCAAGTCCAGGGTCCCTTCTCTTCTCCATCTACACCACCTCTCTGGGCCCTATCATCCACAGACACAGTATCTCGTACCACTACTACGCTGATGACACTCAACTCTATCTGTCGTTCCCCCAGGATGACCAATCAGTAACTACCTGCATAACCATCATCTACAGCTCAACATGGCCAAGACAGACCTTCTGCTAATCCCGGCCATTGCCTCTGTGCATCACAACCTCACCATCCAGTTGGAATCCTCTACAATCACCCCTTCTTCTTCAGTCAAGAATCTTGGAGTGAATTTGGATGAACAGCTGTTCTTCAAAGACCACATCACCAAGATAATTCGAGCGTGTAGGTTTGCGCTGCACAACATTCGAATGATAAGGCCCTTCTTAACTGAGCATGCAACTCAACTCCTTGTTCGGGCTCTGGTTCTCTAACTTCTGGACTACTGCAACGCTCTCCAAGCAGAACTTCCAGCAAATGCGCTCAAACCTCTCCAGATGATCCAGAACTCTGCAGCTCGTCTGACGTTCAAGGAGCCAAAGCGAGGGAATTTGTTACTCCCCTCTTCATCACTCTTTACAGGCTCCCCTTGCAGCTTGTGTTAAATTCAAATTACTGATGCTGGTGTACGAAACTCTCTACAAATCAGCACCATTTTACCTCAGCTTGTACACTCCTACAGGTTCTCCAGAAGCCTGCCCTCAGAAAAGGAACAACGACTCGTGGTTCAGTCCCACAAAGGGAGAAAATAACTTAGCAGAACCTTCTTTCTCACTTTCCCTGGCTGGTGGAACAAACTCCCTGATCCAGTCAGAAAAGCAAGAACTCTAACAGCTTTTAAAAAGCAACTGAAAACTCTTCTCTTCAAGGAACACCTGCTATAAAAACAAACAAACAAAAAAACAAAACAAAAAAAATTTCCTCCTCTGTCTTTATTTTTGTCCTGCTATGGTTTATTAATCAGAGACAACTTATGTTATGAATAAGCTGAGATAGACTTTGTCTGTGTAACAAATTGCATATTGTCTCTGCCCTTCTGTAAGTCGTTTTTGACAAAAGCGTCTGAAAAAAAGCAAACAACTTTTTTATTAAATGAAGCGACACCCAGAAATGACTGTTAATCATGATCCGTGCTCAACTGGTAGTGGTGGGGGTGTTGCCACAATATTTAAAAATACCCTAAACACAGCCAAAATGATAGAATATAAATGTATATCTTTTGAAGTACTTGTGCTCCATATTACACCGGCAGTATCAAAACAAAGATGTGCATTCTCTGTAACATTAGCTGTTGTTTACAGGACACCAAAACACAATTCTAGCTTTCTTCAAGAATTTGTTGATTTTGTCGCACATCTTTTGTTCGAAGGAGAAAAAATACAGATTTTTGGAAACTTTCACATCCATATCGATGTCAAAAAAGACTCGTTGGGTATTTACAGGCCTTTACAGACCTCTTAAATTCCTGTGGATTTAAGCAAAATGTGACTGGAGCAACTCACCGCCTAAACCTCACTCTAGATTTGGTTCTCATGGCATTGACCTCAGCGGATTGTTATATCGCATCAAAGTGAGGACATTTCAGACCATCATCTTATATCTTGTGCTATGCATACTGTAAACAATAGCATTCAATGCTGCCAACTAGGGAGAAATATAAACCAAAATACTAAAGAAGCATTCATAAGAAACCATAGACACTGTAACCCCGCTTAAATTAAAACAAGTCACAAAGTCACTCCATTGTCTGATGATAATACAAAGGTCCTAAAAAAGACAAACTTGAAACTATGAGCATAAATGGAAAAAGACTAGATTGGAAGTATTCAAAATTGCCTGGAAAGAGAGCATGTCTAAATATAGATTAGCATTAAAAACGGCAAGAACCAACTACTATAACAAATTGATAGAAACAAATGAAAATAACCCACACCTTCTATTTGGAACAATGGCTAATCTACTAAACAGTAAAATATCGACAGATTGCAGCTATAAAATTTATCAGCAATGATTTTATTAATTATTTCTCAGATAAAATTATATCTATTTAATGCAAAATGAGTAAAACTCATTCAATCTAAGCACCTTAACTCAAATTCTATGCCTTTACCTCACTCGCTGCAAAATGTTTCAAATGTGTACCTGAAAGAACTGCTGAAAATAATCACAGCATCTAAATCACCGAGATGCTCTCTCGATCCTGTACCAACAGAATTACTGAAAGAAATGCTACAACTAGCTACGTTCCTAAACAGCTCAAAAACCAGTAATTAAACCGCTAATCAAGAAAACACACCTGGATCCTACTGAGTTGTCCAACTATAGGCTAGGCCAATCTCTAGCCTTCCGTTCTTGTCAAAAAAAGTTTGAGCGTTGTAATGGCACAGCTAAGCTCCTTCTTAAAGAAGAGCAACTTTTATGAAGATCTTCAATCTGGATTCAGAGTATTAAAAGCCTATGGGACTAGCCCTAAATTTACACCTAAATCTCACCAGCTTTGTCTCTCGATGAGCCTCACCTTTTCTCTGAGAGAGCCAATCCTGTATGCCTTAAATATCTAAAACTCCAAACAGCTTTGGCTAATGCTCTCCTTATTCGCATTCCTAATTAAGTCACACCTCTCTGGGAGGAGATTGGTCTGAAGAAGCTTTCAAAAGTAGATAGCAGACTCAAATCCTGGCCCTTTTGTCTCTGAAATTGGCCCATGAAGGAAGAGGTCTAAAGCTCCCTTATCATGTAGTAAACTTGGAGTTAAAATGTAATGCCTTTTTTTAGAATGAACAATTACAAATTAAGTGTAGACAATAACTCCTTATTCTTGGTTCATATTTCATAGACTGTATAATTTAATGCATTGTTTATACACATCAATGATAATAAATGTTTGAACCTTTTTTGGTCATTCTTCTTTTACTGAAACACTTTTAAGGGTTAATAAGAATATTAACGTCAAGTGTGAGTAAATTTAAAGGTCACTGAGTGGGTTAAAACTTAATATTATCATTAATAATTAACATGCTAATTTATTTGGCCGTGACCAAGAATAATGGTAAAGATAAAACCTTTTAAATCAATTATGGAGTCAGATATACAAATTTATGTGAATTATTAAAAATCCTTTAGCACTGTTTCAAGACAGAACACGTGAGCCTTCAGTCCCGACTGGTATCCGTTTTTGGGCCAAGCACCGGGACCCTACACATGTAAATGGAGACCCATCAGACACAATATCAGTAGATTATGGAGTTCCTCAAGGATCTGTTCTGGGACACATCCTATTCTCAACCTACATGCTGTACCTTGGCAAAATTATTAAAAGACATGGGGTTAGTTTCCATTGCAGACGACACCCAGCTCTATAGCTCAGCAAAACCTAACAACCTTTTAAAGCTAAATAAGATCTCAGGATGTGTCGCTGATATCAATGATTGGAAGAATGAAAATTTCCTTATGCTAAATGCTAAATAAAACAGAAATATTACTTATTGGCTCTAAAGGCAATTACAGAATTGCTGGGGGAACACACTGTTAATTTCTCCACTATAGTTAAAAATCTTGGCGTTATTATAGATAGTGAACTGACGTTTAAGAACCATATCTGTTATGTTACTAAAACTGCCTTCTGTCACCTCAGGAACATTGCTAAAGTACGCAAGATGCTGTCTATTGTAGATGCAGAAAAATTAGTGCATGCTTTCATGACTTCCACAATGGGTTATTGTAACGCTCTTTTAGCCGGCTAGTCAGCCGCCATGCTACAAAAATTACAGTCAGTTCAGAATACAGCAGCTAGAGTTCTAACAAGAACAAGGATATATGATCACATGACACCAGTTATGTGCTATTTTCATTAGCATCCTATACAATAGCACATTAACTTTAAGACACTGATCCTTGCCTTTAAGGCGCTGAATGGGTTGGCTCTGGCCTACCTGAGCATTCTCCTTTCACGATATATTCCAGCTCGCTTTCTTCGTCCCAAGAAGCAGAACTGCTGATTTTTCGCAGATTAGTAAATCCACCTGAGGGGGAATAACGTTCTTATATAGAGCTCTGGAGCAAACTCCCTGATGTTGTCCGAAGCTCTGCTACACTCACAGAGTTCAAAACTAGATTAAAAACAAATCTGTTTAATCTAGCATTCGAATAATTGGCTCTTTGTATTTGTCAAATTGAACATGGTGTCTGAGCACTATATACATACAAACCTAACCTATTTCTATCATTTATCACTCATTTTGCAGCTGTTCCTGATCACCTGTTTGTTGTCTGTTACATTTTTATAACCATAAACCCTATATAAAAACTTAATTAATTGATTGAAATGTAAATGGGACAGGACAAGACATCTGTAAGTAAAGCTACAATTTACTGAACAAGTGTCCTTTCAGAATTATGAAAATAAGAATTATGAAATATAAGGTCAGCTTCTATTTGTAATGCATAATCAATGCCACTTGTACCACAATGGTAGCGTGGATAAACCATTTAAGCCATGATTAAGTTTGACATAAAAATTGACAAATTCAAAGGCCTTTGACAACTAAAAAACAAAAATGCAAAATTAGAAAGATAGAAATTGGTTCCTTTTTTCAGAAGAGTATTTAATCAATAAATAGATACTAATTATAATCTGAAAACAAATGAAGTGGAGTCTGACATTTTTGTTGTCTCTTTTCCCAAGAGAGAAGTGAGAAAGTCATTGTCTGAGTTTAAGTTAAAACCCTCTGCCTGGTCAAAAAAACCTTTCTAATAAATAATTGTTGGATGGGCAATGATACTTCAGCTGACAACAAATAATTTAACTCGATGATGCAATGAGTAGGTTCTCTTTTGTTAAACAGCCATAGTGTAAGCATTCGACTAATTAAAGCTTGTTGTCTCTATTTAAGAAAAAAAGTGTAACTAGGTCAATTATTTTTTTTTAGTTGGCTAAACTTTTGTTGAAGATTTGATTTATTGAGTGAATTTATATTTTCTAAAATTTTCGGTGGCTGTTGACTGTATTTAAAAAAAAAGTTTGTTCAAAAGGCAATCTGTGTCAGAGTGATGTGTTAATCAATTGAAAACATTTTGTCGAAGGCAAAATTTACTAAAAAGTAAAAGATTCTGTGGAACTTTTTGCTTTACAATTGTGCTTTGGTTCAAGTAAATTTGTGCATTAAATTTAAAATTAAAGTAAATTTGATCATTGTAATGACGTTGACAATTTTGGTTGGTAAAAAAAGGAGTACAGTTACCTGGCTGGCAATACTTTGGCTTTAGATCGAATGAAAGAGGACAGCAACGCAAGACGTGAACTCACAGCCAATCTGAAGCTTGTCGTCTTAGAGCCACTGTGAGTATGATACCCAAAGCAGCCTTGCTTGACCCAAGATACAAAGGAAAACACATGAAACCACCCTATCTAAGAGCCACAAAAACTCACGTTAAACTAGTTGCTGAAATATCGGCAGCACCACATACGAGTGAGTCACCCGGCCCCGCGAAAGTGAGAGAAGAGCCGGAGGAATCCAGGTTCTGGTGCCATGTATAAGGATATTTCTCATGTCCAATGTCGCTCATAAATGTTTGTGCTTATGTGATGATGTGCCATCTTAACGTGTGCTCAAAATGTTAGTGTTTCTGTTCAAAAACCATTGAAACATGTTTTTTTTCCAAGCTATCTATCGACCCAACCCTACTTAGATGAAATATGTTCCCTTTAGTTACTTAGCTTACCTAGTTAACTAAGTGCTTCTTAATCAGTTATAAATTAATTGTTCTTCTTTCTGAATTGAGTTTTTTAGAATGATTCAACAGTTTTGGGAATGCTTTCCAGTCACAAAGTTTTACATCCCCAAGAAGCAGACTCAATAACTATAGTCCAGTGGCCCTGACAACTGTGGTCATGAAGTCCTTTGAAAGACTGTTGCTGGGTAACCTGAAGGGCATCACTGGGCCCCTACAGTTTGCCTACCAATCAAACCGGTCTGTGGAGGATGCAGTCAACATGGGGCTGCACTATATCCTACAACACCTGGGTAAGCCAGGTCTTATGTGAGGATCCTGTTTGCGGACTTCAGCTCAGCATTTAACACCATCATCCCATCACTTCTACAACACAAACTCTCCCAGCTCTCCATCCCTAACTCCACCTGTCAGTGGATCACAAGCTTTCTGACAGACAACAACTTGTGAGGATGGGGAAATTTACATCTTGCACCCATTCTACAAGCATTTACATAAAATGTATGCATTTGGCAGACACTTTTGTCCAAGCACTGGCATCCCCAGTGGTGTGTTCTCTCTCCACTTCACTTCTACCTCTGCATCAAAGACCTCACATGACCCCTCTGTAATGCTCCTCAAGTTTGCAGACGACACTACAATCATTGGTCTCATTCAGGATGGCGAGGAGGCTGCGTACAGACAGGAAGTAGAACATCTTGCTCTCTGGTGAAGTCTTAACAACCTGAACATCCTCAAAACAGTGGAACACCTTCCCCTTACCATCATGAACAGCACTGTGGTACCAGTGGAGTCATTCAGGTTCAGGGGACTATTATGTCTCTGGACCTGAAATGGAGCACACACATCGACTCCATTGTGAAGAAGGCTTAAAAAGTTCAACCTTCCACAGACACTGCTATTTCAGTTTTACCCAGCGGTTATTGAGTCTGTTCTCTGCTCCTCCTCTATACGTCTGCAGACTTTAGAGGATTGTTTGAGGAGATCTCAGTACATGTAAGGCGGAGAAGATCATTGGTGCTCCCCTACACTCCCTCCAAGACCTGTACACCACCAGAGTGAGAAAGAGGGCAAATAACATGCCCACCTTTTTGAGCTCTTGCCCTTTGCCGCCGCTTCAGAGCCACTAACACCAAGACTGTACAGCACAAACAGAGCTTCTTTCCCTAAGCTGTCAGACTGCTGAACTCTTAACTCTGCCAGCTGTTATCTGCACCTAGACTCTTGCACATTACATTACCTTACCATGCAGTTAAACACAATGCACAGTATAGACCTTTATGTAATTGTTTATATATAACCAGCTCTAACCAATATTCTACCTTGTAGCCTCAAGTTAATTGTTTTGTTAGTCATGTGGCACTTTACAATACAAACAGCATAATTACAGTAGAATAAGTACTCATCTTGCTGCACTGACTGTTCCACTGTACCACAAAAAATTCTTTGTGTGCATGCACGCACGCACGGCAATAAAGTTTATTCTGATTCTTTAGTTGCCTGTGCACAGAGAGCAAGCAATGTCTTCAGGGAAACGCAGAGAAAGGCATTAAAAACTAAAACAGCTTTTTAGCTCATTGCCTACACTCTAAAAAAAATAAGCAAGATGTTCCACAGAAAATTTACATTGTCAATTTTGTCTTGCCAAAATTAACTCAACAAACATTTTTAAGTTGAATCAACACCTCACCCTGATACAGGTTTACACAACATTGAACATACTTTTTGAAAACCCAGGCAAGGGGACACCACTGACTCCTGTTAATTAGCAGTATTTTGATCAAAAGTATTTTGAGGTACTTATCTGGTCCAAGCTCTCCTTGCATTTTCAACTTTCATAAACCATATTTAAACTGTTTATGTTTTAATATGTTGTAACAATTTATGCGAAATAGTTTTGTTTATCCTAAAGTGTCAGAAAAGGGTTACAATTCACATGTACTCTATGGTGTTTAGTGAAGGCATGTGTCCCTTCTCAAACCAGTTTATCTGACTGTATGTGTGTTTGTGACTGAGCCATGATTCACATGTCAGGGGCCCTGTATCTGTCTTCTGCCAGCTCTGCATATTTTCAGAGTCAAAATGAGAAAAAGACTTAGCCCAGCCCTGTGTGAGTGATAGGTCATGACCGGCATGGTTTCAATACATAGGAGAGGGGCCAAAGCAGACAAGTTAACTGTGAAAGTCAGAACACTACAGAACGAGTAACTTTTTTGTTAGCCGTTAAAAGATTGTTTGCACTGCTTTATAAATGGCTTTATTTCACAAGCTTAACATGGTTTTATTAATTTAATATTTAAACTCTTTGCTTATCTACTGTATAGATAGGATCACCAAATCTGTATCTGGATGTCTGGAGCACTGCACATTTTGGTTCAACCCTCATGGAACACACTTGTTGCACTACTTAAGGTACTCTTGTCTAAAGCTAGAGTAGAGCTAAAACTGGTAAAGGGTCAGACGCAATATTAGAGGAAATTGTGTAGACAAAGGTACTGCCAGTTTAGAAAATTTTTTTTGTTGAAATTAAGATGATACAACACAAAAAGAACACAAGAACAGGAGAGAAGGGGTAAAATTCAAAAGACACAGCAAAATAGTGACACTGCCAAAACACCCTTACAATTACCTAATTTTACCTAATTATACCGTATTTACAAATTTTCAAAGCAACCAAATTAGACACGACTAAATCAAGATCAAGACAGAGCACAAAGTTAGGAGTCCAGGAACACAAAAACAATACAAATCAGTGAGCCAAAAAGCTACTGACCGTCTGGGAGATGGTTTTATGGAGACCCAGAAATGGGTTTATGAGGTGATGAGTGTGTGCGGTCTCAATGATCCAGGAACCAGTAGAAATCTGTTGGATTAATTATTGCTGGAAGGGTGTGGCTGCTGGAGAAGATCGTAATGAGTTGGCATAGTTGAGACATAATCAGCTTTCTAGAAACAAACACACTACAATACATTGCCAAAAAGAAAAAAACCTCCAAGGGTTGTAACAAGTAGTATGCATGCAATAGCAGAGTTGCAACTAAAATGTGCAGGACTCCAGACATCCGGGACCATATTTGGTGATCCCTGATATAGATAATATAAAATATTTTGCCGTTTTTACCTCTTCATATTTGTAAATTATTATTTGGAAAAAAAAAACATATATAGTAAATCAAACAATTGCCTGCATCATTTCATTTAACAGTTCAGTAAAGACCCTAAAGTTATATAAAGAAGACAGTAAGAGTTAAAATTTTATGAGATTCTTAAAAAAATCTGAAGACATTCACATGAGGTATGTTGTTCAAATTGTGTCAAAATTAAATGATTAAGCTTAATAAATAAGATTAATTAAGCCACTTTATAGACTTAGTTTTTTGTCATGTTTACACCACGGCCTTTTGCCAACATGATTAAGTTATTATTTGGACTGAAATAAATGAGTGGAACAAAACATCTGAAGGTTTTCCAATCAGTCTACATCTATCAGCTTTTACTAAGTACAGCGGAAGTTTAATGTTGTGATGTCATAATTATCTTTGGCCAACATTAACATATTAAATATATTATTGATATTTGTGCTGCAAACGGAGCATTTAACGTTACTTCGACCTGGCAACACCCTTCCCATAATAAGCATTAGCTGTAAAATGAAAGCTAACAAAGTCGTAATTCACAACAAACTCTTTAATGTAACGTTAAAGTGTTGACATTAATGAAAACAGGCGAATGCAAATTTTAAGTTCCTGTTTTCCTTTTAATGTGAAAATAGACCACGGCTTAAAGGGATTAAAGGCTTTGAGGCTGGGGACTTTGCCTTAACTAGTTTTTGTAATTGACTTATTCGAGTAACTCAAGGATTTGTTTCAGACCTAGATTAATCAATGGATTAATAGTTAAAAGAATATAGTGTAAAAATGTGAGGTTAGTGTGAATGTCACCCGTCACACATTTAATATGAGGCATTAGGTAGCTGCTCCATTCCAGGTTGTTGAAGCATGTGCTGCAGTGAGTTTACATTTATAAATTTGTTTGAGTTTATCATGATAAACTAAATATTCCCTACAAAATTTTATTCCACGGGTTTAGGAGAGAGGCACTTTTATGATTTGAAAAGGTTTTGAAGGTCTCCAACAATAAGTTGACATCTACAAGTTAAAATACACTTTTTATTTCCCAACGATGTGTTCAAAATGCATTGTTTATGTGATGTAAAGCTGTCGGTGCAAGAGTGTAAAGAGTAAAAAGAGAGCTAGATTAGTGAATTACAAATAGAGGCGCGTTCTCATTCAGACATACCCAGCAAATAGATCTGGGAATGTTATGTAGGTTGGAATTCAATGATAAAGGCCTACTATCCTTGTTGATGCCTTTAAGCAATGCTAAACCAGGAGAACTGTGTTTATTAAGTAGATGATAATCCAATGTATTCCAAAGCTGTCAAAGTCAGTTCCTGAATGGCTGCAGTCCTACAGAGCTTCACTTCAATTTACATACAACACACCTGATTCCACGTATTATAATCTCCTCTTGTCTTATTTGGAGCTACGGGTATGCCTTTTGAACCTGGGCTGCAACAATAACTAGCAGGTGCTGTGGCACTCCAGAAATTGACTTAAGACCCCAGCTGTAAGGGCTTCATCACTCCTTTGAGCACAAAACCGAGAAGGAAGGGACACCTGCATAGACTCTTACACAACTACACATTCAAAACTTTTACATACAAAACTTTGAAAAACCTCTCCAAAAATCTTCATCAGGGGTTCAAAATTAATTTTCACAAAGTTGATTTCTTCATAATGGAAAGCAATACATCATGTTTTTAAGTTCATTCTCATGATGGTGGAATATCTAGCTCTCTTACTGGCCAAATATTGTCAAGCATTAAACTAATATGTGCTGTAAAAAGTTTATCATGTTGGGTTCATATATTTCATAGGTATTTTCTATAATAAGATGTTTTGTATATCATCAATTAAACTGTGTGATTTAAGGATAAGTATTAGTCTGTCAATTATAGATATCTTTCCGCCAATATAGACCATTATGGGGTGTCCAAATATATCCATTTTGTTATCAGTATTTTTCTTTGGGCAGTGAAGAAATGGGTGGTTTTCTATTTCAACAATCAGATCAGACACATGATACACGTTATGTGAAGAATTTGACACACCAGTGCCTCCTGGGAAATTGTTTAATCCTGGGATGTATGAACTGCATAGTGGGCCGGGTTCTTTGTGTCCAGCCTTACTATGGAAGAGATTGGATGTGGGGGACTGGGGAACCAGACATTTTGTAGAAATGTTGATTCACTAGTGTAGAGTCAAATCATTTGTGTCTCAAAAATAAAAAAAACTCAATAGTCGGTAATTGCAATGAATTTAATTTCTTTTAAATAATCACTTCTAAAATATATTACAAATTTAAAATTCATCCTAAAGTAAAACAGTACTCAACCAACTTAAAATGACATTTGTTGTTGGCTCTCACAGCATAAGTCTTTTCACTGCTCAAAGTTCTGGTCATCTATTATCACGAGCGCTGCATTTTCTCTTGTCTGTTGGAAACTGTTTCTTCATCTTTTATACCCCTTAAAACCTAAAAGTTCATTGGCTTCTGCTCCAACTGATGTCCATGTTCTAGGTGCATGTATGCCAAGTTCATTTCTTGCTCACTAGAACCCCGTCTGTCCAGTTGACTTTTACCCTATACTTGACCTTCCCCCTACATCTCATTTGAATACTGTTTAAATACACTTCTTGCCAGATCATTTTAACACCCTTTGGAGCAGTACTACAATATCTGTAACGTCCTTAAAAAAGCAAAACAAAATAATGTTAAAAAAATATTAAAATTATGCAACAAGTAACAACAACCGTATTTAGAACAAAAGCACAATAAAACATGATTGAAGAGTAGATATAGGAGGTCCAGTGTCACCGAAAGAAAGCCTTGGTATATGGTGTGCATACAGTAACTGCTGATAGGGTAAATGTGTTTCCACCACAGGGCACAGTTATATCTCACATTCTGTTTTGATGGAAAACGGATGATATTTCTTCTTTTCACCAACCACCAGTGATCCAACCTTTGCTTTCTCTCCATAGCCACTGCCCTGCCCCCATTTCTGTGTCATTTCTCAACATTCCTGTGTCCAGACACTACATCCCACATCCTGCAGAAAGAAGAGCAAAGAAACTAAAGACCGGCCTGCTAGAGCTATTCTATTTCCCATAATCCCTGAACCAGCTTATGTATTGTTATTTGTCTCCTATATTATGTCTTGTAGAAATAACATTTTAATAAAGACAGTAGTGCCATGCATGGAAATTTAAAATGATGTGTGAATTTTGGAGGTCAATTTGGTGTGTATGCCTATCTACCCTACTTAGTGTAAAGTTTGAATAAAATATGTTAATCTTGTTCCCCTCATGTGTGTAAAGCGAGTGTAACAAAGATCTCAGCAAAGTAATCGCAAAAGCCAAAGATAGAAAAAAAAAAATGAAACAAGAAGCTTCACCAAACCAAAGCTGTGTTTACCTTTAGTCAAGAGATGGGGCGTATTATGTGTGGAGAAAAAGCAACAGAAGAGTAAAACTTGTGGCGCTTCAAAACAACAGTGTCATGGCATGTTGACAGGTCTAACGACGTTAAAAACAATTATTGAACGCATTAAAAACAGCTTCTACACTCGCAGTGTAAGATAGCCATAGGAGACCTGGGATGGACCCGGGACAGGGTAATGGCTATAAAGAAATAAACAAAAATGATTTCAGGGAGAATGCATATACTGCATTCTATAGGAGGTGTGGAGTAGGTGAGCATTGTCAATGCTATGGTGTGACTGAGAATCATGACACTTATTGGATGTCCATGAGACACTCTTAAAATTAAAGTTTTTATTTTCCAAATTTGTGTTTGAAGTGCTGGTATTTAGTTAAGCTGTAAATTACTGTAATAAAAATTAAGATGATAATAAATACAGTCAAAACTTAATTGTGGATTGAAATACAACAAACAACAGCTTTTTCTTAAACAATGTTTTTTTTTCCCTACATGCGCACATAAAAACCCGAAGTAAACATGGAACTGTGAGTTAGAAGCAAGAGGCATGGTGGAAAGGTAGAGAACTGGATACTTTGGGTTAAAATGCTATGTTAACTAATACTATTCTTAACTATGCTAAAATGCGGGACATTTTTACAATTGCATAAAAAAAATCAGTGTACCATAATCAAACATGTATTTGTATTGATCATTTATTTGTCTGGCATTATTTCCTATCAAGAATAAGATGACACTTTTAACTGTTGTTCCTAAAATTAATTGATCACAGAATAAAAAAAAAATTCTGCAAAACTTAAACAAATGTTAGTGCTTCATTATAATGTCATTAAATCCCCATTGCAATTTTGCTGCAGAGGACCTCAAGGGCACTTCTTTTCTTGCTATGAGTTTCTCTGCTCCCTTGACAACGCCATCATTCACTCTAGTCACTTGGGATAGTTTACCCAGTCAGCGCACACTAATTGAGAGTAATAAAACGCCACAATACTTTAGACTCAAGGCTCCATATTTGACTGCCAACTGTGCTTCAAAGCCAGATAAAAATCAATCTTTGACATATATTTCCATCATAATGTGTCAAAGGAATCAATAATGTCTTTTCTCTGAAGTCTGTATTGGTAGAAATGTGTCCTGGCACTCAAGGAGTCTAATAGAAAAAGTGAATGGCCACTTTTCTACTTAATGCAAGTCAAGGTTCTTATCACAGACTCGAGGAAAATGATCAAAGTGAAAAGGGATCGCTTTTATACCGCTTTCAATTCAGTAATTTAATTTATTAATAATATGTTTATTGGTTTAACTACTTGATCGAGAACTTCTATCTTTTTGTTACTTAAACCAAGTCTTTATTATACAACAATCAGTGCCATGGAATTTTTGTAAACCACCTTCATTTAGTGAAGTTCCGTGATTGCGATTTCAGGAGAAGCGCTCATATATTTTGTGAACAATCTACAAGTGTTTTCAATCCTTCTTTCTGCTCTAAGTTATAAAACCATAACTACCTCACTTCTAATTTGACGATCCCTTATGGTGAATTGAAAAACTAACATTAGGTATCCTTTTCACAGTTTTGTCACACAGTTCTCCTCTGCCTAGATTGAAGATCATTTAATTTCCTCCTTGTTCTTATTACAGTTGGAAAATCTCCCATTGTTGCAATGCCATAAAAACAGATAGAGTATGATTTATCTACTTTCTCACATTTCTATTCAAGTTGATGAGCAGGCTTCTCATCGTGTAATTATAATAAATTATCTATCCAGCGACTATGCATAAATAAATCCGTTTTGCAAATAAATAGACATAATTTGCTTGTTTTGCACCATGCATGCTGCATTTGTATAGTTTTGTCGTATATACTATTTGAACGTATATGTATCCATCTTTGTTAGCATATTGTAACAACCAGCACTTCATTTTAAAGCTTTGAACTGAGTATAAATAGAGAGCAGCTTCTTCTTTGATTAAGTTAATAGCTGATGCTCTAAAGCAGAAGAAAAAGAGACCTAATAGTAATATGATCACTCTTTATACAAGCTACACGTTTACTGAATCACCTCGCAGCCCATGTACTAGTGTAGCTTAGAGAGTACTTTGCAGATTTTATAAGACATTGAGCAGCAGGTCTCACATTTTTGTAGTGGAAAAAGTGGTTGTCCAGGGACATCAGACTACTTAACTTCAGCCAAAAGAGTGATACAGCCACCTATCATCCAGTTTCTGAGAGAAGAAAAGAAGGAGGGAGAGGGAATGAGTAGAGAAAGAGGGGAAGAGAAGGAACAAGATAGAGAGAAGAAAAGATAGGAAAAAAGAGAAGAAGGAGGGGAGAGAAGATACAAAAAAATAGTAGGGGAGAGAAAAGAAGAGAACGAGTAGAGAAGGAAGGGAATATAAAGAACAAGAGAAGAGGTGAAGGAGGTAGAGAGAAGAAAAGAAGAGAGGAAAGAGGGGAGATAAGAGAGGAAATAGAGGAAAGGAAGTTCCCTCTCACTCTTCCTCTCCTCCTCCCCTCTCCTCTCTCAAATGAGGAGAGGAGAGAAGAAAAAGAAGAGAGAAAAAGAGAGAAAGAGAAAAGAAGGAGAGAGAGACAAAAAAAAAAAGAAGAGAAGAGAAAGGAAGGGGAGAAAAAGAGAAAGGAAAAAAAAGAAAGGGGAGGAAAGAGGAAAGAAGGGACAAGAGGAAACGAGGAAAGGAAAGAGAAAAAGAGAGGGAGAAGGAAGGAGGGGAAAAGAAGAGATAGAAAGAAGAGGATAAAAGAAAAGAAAGTGGGAAGAGAAAAAACTAGAGGGGAGGATAAGAAGGTGGTAAAAAGAAGAAAAGAGAAGGAGAGAGATGAAACTAGAAGAGAGAAGAAGGAGGGAAAGAGAAGACGATCAATGAATGCAGATCTGTGTTGTGTTCACAGTACTCTTTCTCGGTTCATTTATCAGCTTTCATTGAGCAATAGCCAACAAGGCAAAACATACAAAAAAGTTCTCATAATGATTAAAAAAAATACTCATGTTGATTATGTTATCTTCCGGTTGCATTTTGTTCAACAATTATGTAACAATCCATTGAACCATCATTAAGCTTCACCTCCCTTAATAACTATTGATTCGGACAAACTGTGAAAGCTAAGCAGTGGAAGTTCTATCACAATAGTACTTTGAAACCAGGTCGGGACAAATGATTTAATTGTGCAATGCAGGTGTGTGCTTATAAATGGAAGCGATATGTAATGAAATTAAACTGAGACAATTTGACAGTTTAAATGTCTCAAAGCTTAATTTTACAGTCTACTGATCACAGGATCAGGTGACTCTTTTCATGCACCATAGGTAAGAACCAATTCATAATTTTTTTTATATACATGTTAATAATTTAGGTCTAAGTAAAAGTGACCAGTTGGCCAAATATGTAGTGACCATACCTGGAAGTTGAGCATTTAACCCATTCCAGTGTACACACACAACAGCTAACAAACATACAGTGAACACACACCCAGGCCAACTATGTAGACAACCTTATGACTATGTTTTGGAAACAAAATACTAATTCTTGTCAAAGTCAGAAAGAAGGAATGCTCAATTTGTGATGTCTGACTTCTAGCCTAGACCATTATGACTAATGTCATTGAGTTTGTTTAGGTTTTTTGGTGCAGTCCTTGGTGCCAGCCAGGCAAAAAAAAAAAAAAAATGGTGTGTGTGAGCCTTCATCCTCTTGCTCACTGTCAAACACATAAAAGCGCAACCACGCACGCACACACACACACCTCTGCAGACCCACATTACTGCAACACCTGTGCAAACACAGAGGTGAAGCCAAGCTGGCAGTTATTTTTGTTAAAGAAAAAGAAAAGCAGCTCACAAGTTGAAATATTCCGTTTTAACAAAAAGTGACTTTGGGGCAAATATGCAGAGATGCTGTTTCAAACAGTACACAGTATACATGTTTGAGTACTTTTAATTCTGACAGTTATGGTTTAAATTGCTCAATACAATTTTGTAATCAACATTTAAAAAAAAAAAAAAATTACAAACTACTAAAATCAAATATAACAAGATGTTTCATGCTGGACTTTTTTTTTCGGTTACTTCGAAGCAGTGTTCATTTTTTACTTTAAAGTTTTAACCGATGAAATTAAGATCATAACTAAACAAAAATCACTTGAAAGGGACGAAATTGGTACCAATAAACCAATAAAAATAAGCCGAAAATGTGATTGGCAAGCGTTTATTTGAAATACAATCCGAATTCATTTTGTCTGCATGTTGACACACTCTTTTGCAACATGCAGATTCATTAAAGCAAGGGGTTTGAGTAACTTACACAAAGGTTTGTGCAATTTAGGGGCAACCTCCTGCTTTCCCTCTTGATGTGTAATAGGAAGTATCTGAACTGCAGTTCCTCGGCCGGCAACGCTGAGTTCAGAAGTGAGCAGGTTCTCATTCACTTCAATGTTAAGACTTTGTCAAAACAATATTTAAACCTCGGAGCTGATAAAAACCTGTTTCCACCCCTGGCTCCATTAGGTTAGTAAATTCAAGTTCCAAAGCTATCACAAAAAAACACTAAAACTAACCCTAAAATGGGGGCTCTTTTTCTTGAAGAAAGGTTCATAATTTTGAGTGTGCAGCAGAAAAGTGTGCGCATTCTAGAGCACTACTTCTATGCTGTCATTGCTGCCTAGTTGAATGCTACACATTAACTGTCAAACCAATATGGGTTAAAAAAAAAGAGAGAGAGGAAGCGTACTGACCATTGGCGCTCATGTGACACCTCTGCTGTGACCAGGTGTCTCATAAAGAGCATGAGGTTTTTGGTCTGTAAAAATGAACCAAACAATCTATAAGTCAAGTAGCAACTCCAGGAGAGACCCAAAGTTCACAGCTTGAGATAACCATGTGGTAGGAAGGAGACTTTTTAACTATATGCTTGCTAATTGTTTGTTAGTTTGTACATTTATTGTCGTGCTTGTTTGTTTGTATAGCTTTATAACCTGAGCCCTGGCATGTCCTGGGAACAGGGCCACAAATAAACCAAATTTTGTGGAAATCAGAGCTTTGAATTACCCATTTTTTTGTCAAGATGTAAAGGCATTTTTCCAAGTTTGGGCAGTTTGGTCAAAAATCCTTCAACTTGACATTACCCAGTTCTCTCCAAATTCTTCATATTGACAAACTGTTGTAAACATAATAAATGTACTTCTTAAAAGTAAGTAAAGAAATTATACGTCATAAAATTAAAAATACATATTTACAGTACTATAGAGTAGCATTTAGAGGTCATTAAAACACTCATTATCAGAAGTTTTATCTAAAAATTCTAATTCACAGGCAGGATTGTAGGTAATTCTAGCCATTTTAGGTGTAGCGTTTTGATTAGCATCTAACAGGAACTAGTACTCATCTGGACACAATTGGAATACTTTTTATTTAGAATATAGTTTGGGACACACTAACCCTTATTTCACTTCCTCAAAAATATGGATAGTGTGCTTATTGAGATATATTACCAGTGTTATTTTTTTAATTATTAGAGGATGGATTGTTAGGTGAAAAATATCCAATACTGTAACGTGAAAGTAAAAAAGCACTTCTTTTCCGATTAAAAAGAGTTCCAGCAGAATAGTTCCACGATTCAGTGAGGGGCTGGCCTCTGTCTTACCATACCAGTGGTTCATGGATGCCAGCCAATTGACTTTTAGCTTTCAGAATGCAAAAGCATAAAGTAACCATTTGGTGTGGAGATGTTTCTCCTGGTGGTCTGTATGTACATTTTTGTAAAAACTTTTCTGATGAGCTTCCCTCAGATGATTTTTACTCTCTTTAATAAAACTCCAGGACATACTGTCCAGCTCTGCTGTTCAAAACTGAGTTCAAGGGCTGTTTTTATTGTGGGAAGCTCATAAAATAAACTTTAGTTAACTTACTGTGTTAAAAGGTTTACTGCCAGTGGTTTTAATTAAGAAATTTTTATTTTGAAAACAGAGATCATTGTTGCACTTCTGGCTCCTGCATAAGCAGGACAGCTTTTATGGAACAGATGTTTCTGGACATATAAAAAGAAATATCAGGTGGCTATTTGATAAAGTTTTCTAAATACTTTCCTTGTTAGTCTTCAGCTGGCTATTATTTTTATGTAATTGGTTTTGCGTTTTTACCAGATTACAACTGGCCTTTCTTTAAAATCTGGAATTAGGTATCTTTTCAGACTTGTTTGATTTTTAGCAAGTGTATTGCCTACGGAACTTTAACGCACTCCAATCATGCAGATAAACCAGATGGATAATTGGCATATTGGTGACCTATTTGTTGTTGCCCCACAACCTATCAACGACATAGATAGAGATTAATGAATAATGGGAAGTAATGTATGCCTACATTTGTGAATATTTGACCTAAAATGCTTTAAAAAATAGTATGGTTGTGAGGGTTCTGTTTAAGTAACTTTATATGTTAAGGTTATGATTTAGCCTTTTCGTTAATCAGTTATTTGTTGATTTTTAATATGTTCAAATTTAGATTTGTACTCATGTCTTGTTTACCCTGTTACCGATTGATTTTCACCTGTCTATAATTATTACTAAATATAATTTTGAACACTCTGAGGGGGGTGAATTATTAAAAAAAAAATTTGTTTTAGTTATATAAAAATTAAAACTTCAGCCAGTCAGACACCTTTATTACGGCAATGTCCCTCATCTTAGGAGGCGTTATTGAGCACTTGCAATATCCATTATGAGCATCATTTGACTTTGCCAGGAACCTATGGGTGACATCACGAACACTCTGTCCATGTTATTTACAGTCAATGGACTTAACACATGAATCATCCACTAAGCATTCCAATCTTCGCTTTAAACATCTGGTTAGAGGCTTGTTGTCTTGTGTTTTGTTTATTATAGATTTTTTTAGATGTAAAATGCATATTCCGTTCCAAGACACACAGAAACAACACAAAAATTTTAAATAACATGGAAAACCAGAGAAAAATAAAGTAGGATTATTCAATCTTTAAGATTGGACATTATACACCTAACAAAAAACTATGAAAACAGGATAAAATAAATGAAAATAATAACCCTTACCTTTCAAGTGAAACGATGTTGCAAAATATAGGAGGAGGAGAACTAAACAAAAATCACTTGAAAGGGTCGAAAATGGTACCGAAAATAATTTTCGTTAACTAATAAAAATAAGCCGAAAATGTGATTGGCAAGTGTTTATTTGAAATACAATCCGAATTCATTTTGTCTGCATGTTGACACACTCTTTTGCAACATGGAGATTCATTAAAGCAAGGGGTTTGAGTAACTTACACAAAGGTTTGTGCAATTTAGGGGCAACCTCCTGCTTTCCCACTTGATGTGTAATAGGAAGTATCTGAACTGCAGTTCCTCAACCGGCAACGCTGAGTTCAGAAGTGAGCAGGTTATCATTCACTTCAATGTTAAGACTTTGTTAAAACAATGTTTTAACCCTTTCCTTTCAAGTGAAACGATGTCTTAAAATATTGGAGGAGGAGAGCCATGATCATAAAAATATGTGTTGCCAAAAAAGCAGCATAAAAATATTCACAAATATAGGACACCAACGCAAACCCACCTACACATTAACAAAAGCTTTCATAAAGAGAGGGGGAAGCTCTTTTGGAAAGGCGTCATGGGTAGGATCTGACCAATAGGAGAGCAGGATGCTAGGCACGAACACACAGCATCAGGGCAGGAACTGACCAATAGGAGAGCAGGATGCTACCCATGAACACCCAGCACCAGGGCTGGAACTGACCAATAGGAAAGCGGGACAGTTGGTGGTGAGTTGAATACAGTCACATGATTGTTGTTAGCTGTTTTATACAGTCAATGGTTGCTATTTAAAGTAGTTAAATAATATCTATTCATTATATTTACAGAATATTTAGACATATACATTGTTGGAATAAATGATAAATGCCTCCCATTGGTTTGCTGAATGGTAGAGACAGTCCTAATGTAATAAATTCTACGAAGAACATGAATTTGAGTGTGTAGACGTGTCTGTCACACCCTCTTCTGGATAAGACCACATTCACAGATAAGAAGGACCTGTGGCTGACTTAGCCTGATCAGCCCTGACCTGGGTTGAATGAACACCAGATAAGAATGTGGTTGGGGTGTCACTGACTCCTGATGTATTTTATAAAAATACTGCAGATATGTAACTCATTGCTCTTCGCGTTCTTCTCTGTAACCCAACGTAGATCTTTTATGAGCGTCAGAAAGACAGTTCTGAATTTGTTTTGTCGTGGTTTTGCAAATAGAGTTTTGTATCATTAACTTAACTTATGTCATTAACTTAAGTTCGAATTTTCTCTTGCTTTGTGGACACTGGACTTCTTTTTGTAGATATCGATCTTCAATTATACAACAATGTTGAAATATTAAAAAAAAAAAATTTAGGGTTTAGAATATTAATCGATCCAGAATATAGAAACTTCGATGTGAAACATGATCGCGGGTCTCCGGTAAATTTGCTTACTGCTTGTTGTAGAAAAATTACTACAACATATAACATATACATTGACTTTGATGTTCAACTTTCTGGAGTAACGAGTTTGACCATCTTTCAAGTTTGTCCAAAGCGACTTACATTAGGGAGAGCCAATATGCAATCTTTTACAGCGTCAACGTCTATCTCAGCTTTTCATAATAGAAATTGTATCAACTGATCAATAACCCAAAGTAGGGAGAAAGTAGAGGAAGAAGATAAAGACAGAGGAGGAAAAACATTTTTATTTATTTATTTTTTTATGGTAGGTGTTCCCTGAAAAGAAGAGTTTCCAGTTGCTTTTGAAAGCTGCTAGTGTTGCTGCTTTTCTGACTGGATCAGGGAGTTTGTTCCACCATCCAGGGACAGTGAAAGAGAAGGTTCTGCTGAGAGATCTTCTGCCCTTGTGGGATGGAGCCACAAGTCGCTGTTCCTTCTCTGAGCGCAGGCTTCTGGAAGGCATGTAGGAGTGTATGAGCTCATGGAGGTAGACAGGGGCTGATCTGGAGATAGTTTTGCATGCCAGCGTCAGCGATTTGAATTTAACTCGAACTGCAATGGAGAGATAAATACAGTTTCCTTGAGATTATCTAAAAGTTAAGCTACTCTTCACTTTTTTTCAGCTTTAAAGTAAAAAAAAAAAAAGTTGAAAGTTAATACATCACTAATGTCTGCAGTCGAAATGAAGAAAGACATTATGGTAAGTTTATCAATAGTTGTGACCAGAGACAGTTTCAAAAGGCTCCCTGATTGACTAACCCTAACCCTAACCCATAGAAGGTTAAAAAAAAACTGACTCAACTGAGGTTCCAGAGGCATGTTCAGTTCACCTGTCTTAACATACAAGCATACACTGGTGTACTTTTATATCTGTGCCTTTTCAAGCTGTACAGTAGCTCAAAAAAAATATAGCTCAAAAGCAATGCTGAATTTAACTTTAAGATTTGAATAGGGTTTTGAGATAAAAAGAAACCGGTGCCTGCGTTTGCATTAATAAACAACACACTTATTGTTTAAATACGGATGACCATATGGTTCTAACAAGCTTTTTTTATTTGCTCACAAATTTTGTTTGCAAAAACAGTATGGTAAAAGTTACTTTTAAATTGGAGCTTAACCATTTGTTTGAGTAACCATTAGAATTTAATTTAAAGAGCTGAAGTTTTTACCATACTACTGTATCCCTGAATACACTGACAGCAGCTGATTCCTGGAATACTCGAAGGAAGACTAGTGTTATAAATTTAGAACCAATATAATAACATTCAAGGTTCTGCACATGCAGAGACAAGAAAAAATGCAAGGGGAAATTCTTTTGCAGAATGAATTCCTCTCATGATAAATTTAAGCTCAGAGAATAAATAAGACAGTCTGAATGGAAAGAATTTAACTGGTACAATAAAACCACACAACTGTCAGACCTTCTGTTATCGGGATTTATCATGTGGCTTATTCATTTCACCTCACCTCAGTTAACAAATGTTTCAGCAGAAATATATTATCACCCTGAGACCTATCCTAATGGCATAGTAAGACCTAACTAAACATTGGATGTAAAATTACAATATTACTTATAATTTGTCTTCTCATTTGTTGCTGTCATTTAACGACAGCATGAAATATTGGTTAGGGTTTTCATTCTGTGCATTTTTTAAAAGCCCATAGGACAAGCATAAAAAAAACAAATAAGTAATATATATATAATCAGACAGAAAGTAGGGGTGTTGCGAGTTGGGACTGGAGAAAAAAGTTTGTTTTTACTTTCAGTAGGTTCTGAGGGATAGAATCAGCACTACATCAACAGTAGCAATATTTTTTATTCAGATTGCTAGTTTGAATTTCATGAACAATCTAACTTTTACATTTGGTTTGTTTAAGATCAAAATGTAAACTTTCAGCCAATCAGATGTTCCATTTTTGGGGGGACATCACTTCCATGATGTCAATGGCTTGTTACGCCCATTCTAATGATATTTTTGCCCTTCATACGAAATGTCCCACATGGTCAATGTTATATACAGTCAATGATTTAAAATCAGATTGGAAGTGTTTCCAGCTGTGTAGAGTAATTTACAAGTTAATGTGAATATGTGATCTTGAATCCAAACAGAGAAAGTGAAAGTAGAGAAAGTGTCAGAAGTTTCAATACTGAATTTTTGGCAGATTTTGGCTGTCACACTAACCAATCACAACTTCATACGGTAGCCATGAAAACTGTAAAATGAAAACTGTAATGGCGGACTGTTTATTTCGCCTTCGGAAAAGTTGAGTAAGTGAAGTTAAGTGTTCATTCAGAGACATTATGTGGTTTAACTCAATCTTGGTCTAAACACCTTCAAATCCAATTATTCCATAGTCCGAACAAATGCGAATATAATAGGTCCGTCCACCTCCCAACTCTCAAGCAGTCTCACAGGGGTTCAACACCACTTGTTGAGCAGTCTCATGAGCCTACAGTTCTGTCTTGTGAGCAGTCTCCAGTGACTCCTCGAGAATGGCTTCCTCCAGAACCTCCAATGTCGAGATCTCCAGCAGTGGCCGAGGTTCCACCTGAGTTGCCTAGAGCGTCTGAGCTTCCACCGGAACTCACATATCTCCCGTCTCTCCCGTCCATTTTATAGATGACGCTGTGAAGATGCCATCTTAAAGGGGGCTGACCTATTTATCTTTCATGAAAAAAAATTTATAGGCTTAAGTTGTAAATGTAATGCAAATTGAAAAGGCATTGAGGTTTGTGGCTGATGAGGCATTTACTATGAATTTTGAGTTTTTAAAATGAGACACCCAATGTGCCAACTACTAAGTGTGTTTCATGACTTCACACAGAATTAACCCAATGTCATGAGCATGTGTGGCGAGTATAGTGACGCCCTAGAAGAGCTGTGAGAAGAGAGGTGTTCCAGGACCTGGAAGAATCTTAGACCCTGGATATTCTCCTATAATTATTGTGGTAGAAGAGCAGAAGAGATGGCTGTTTGGTCATTACTGCTGGGTGTACATTTTGCTTATATACTGGTATAATAACAAGCTTGCGTGGATCTATTATGCAAATTATATGATGTGTTACTCCTGAAACTTGATTGAGAGTCAAGAGAATTTCATCTATCATCTGCATTTTTCACAATCACTTAGCAGCTACATATTTAACCAAGGAAGAGTGTAAAATGTATAGTGGTTTTGTGTCTTCCAAAAAACAAAAAAACACGAAGGTGTGCCATACAGGGCGTTTACTCTCTAAACAAAACAAAGGACTCACACACTGGTCTTACCGCATCTCTATCTGAACAAAAATCTCATGAAAGTTTGAAATCACTTTGAAATACTTTACAGTATGAATGTGATTTGAGGGTGAATGTGTCACATTTTTTTAATAGTTTTGAAATATGTCAAGTATTTTTATGAAATAGATCAAAACTAATTGTAGTATATTAACTTGTATTAATAAATAAACTAGCTGTTACTAAAGAAACTAAATGACAGTTTCCCGAGCGGCCACTTAAGGCTGACTCCAAAAGGTTCTCATTCACTCCAATGTTAAACTGGCCAACTTTGGAGCTGAAGAAAAAAACATGTTTTAACCCATTGCTCCTTAAAGTTTATTGATTCAGATTGCTAGTTTTGACCTCCATGAACCCTCTGAGGGGGTGAATTATTTTAAAATTTGCTTGTTTAAGAAATATAAAACCTTGAGCCAATCAGGTGCCTTCATTACCAGATGCCATGTCACTCGTCTGAGAATGCGTTTCGAGTACTGGCTACGTCCACTTTGAGTTTCATTTGACTTTGACAGAAACTTGTGGTTGACGTCACAAACACTCTGTCTGTGTTATATATAGTCAATTGTCCAGACAAATGAATCAGCCAGGTACATCATTATACACATCAGTAAACACAAGACAGAACAAACATGTGTACGAAGATCAGGGCATTCTCACCAAAGACAAACGGGCTCAGATGCGAAATTGAAAGAGCTCTTGGCACATTTGCCCACATCAGGAATTCAAACAGGTCATCTCCATTATTTGAATGGGTGTATGAACACTTTAAGCATGGGGTTCACAATTTTTTTACACAATGGCCAAATTGTTCAAGACAAACCAGAAACTATTTATTCGCCATCCACTATTCATCCACTGAGGTAAAATAACAATCCCCTCCATCAAGAAATTTTGAAATAAAGACATTTAAAACAACACATAGCAAAATAAGATAAAAGAGATATATAGAGAGTGTAGAGGAGAGGATTGAGAGAGAGAGTGCTTTATATTGTCCACTTTACAGACAGCAAGAGGCTTAGCTTTTTCTCTGACAGAATAAAACAAAACTGATCTCTCCAATTTTCTTTTAATGGGCAATTTTTCAGGTCAACATTTTTTTTATTTAGCTTACCATGTTCACATTTGCCTTATAATCAAATTATATCTACTCACTTGTAAAATCCGCCATGTGGGAGAAATCACGTCGAAACACTGAGTGGTTAAGATGCCAGTTTTGTCTAAGTCATGGAGAAAGCCTGCAGCCCTCGCATTACTCAAACGTGTGGACCGTACCCGACTTTTACGTGACATTAAATTTTCATCAGTAAACATAACATGACAAGTTCAGCAGTCTACAGTACCGCCCATGCAAGGGGCCAGTCAGAACCCTTTGGCGGGTCATTTGGTTATCACTGCTTTAAGCCATAAAGTATCTGCCATCGATACATTTTAGAATTCACATGCACACTCTTTCCAGTAATTTGCTTTACACTCTCTCACATTGGGTAGCAGGAACAAATTATTCTCTTAATTCATAAACTGAAAAGAAAACTTCACAAAGCTCTGATTGTTCAGTTTGAAAGCTCACTTTGACAGAAGCATACACATACACACAAACAGGTAGGGAAATTTACAGTGTTTATTTTCTACTGGCCATATTCTGCTTCATGGGTTGTGTCTCAGCTGCCAGGAGCTTGTATGGAAGAAGCTGTTGGAGCGCTTGATAAATGTGAGAAGTAAGGGTTTGTGGCGAGCTGTCAGTCAAGTAGAGGAAAGTTAAAACAAGCCCCGTTTCATGAAACCATTCAATTCAGTAGTTTTGTGGGCTCCAACAAATTAAGAGGAAATGAACCTCACTTCCTGATGAAATTCTAGCTCATGTACTTAGAAGTGATAATAAACTGTTCATGACGATTAGCAGATTTTATGGTTTGGACTCTATAGGTGATTAGTTCCATTCTGCTAATTCAGTGATTGTAGAGTGTCGAAGACGATGCTTTTCTTCACCTTTTCAGACCATGCATCATTAAAATGATCGTCGCATTCAACCAATCAAAAAGTGTTTATATAGCATCCTTTCATTTTTTGTATTTACTGTTCACCAGGAAACAACAAAAAATTTAAGACTTTTTACATTTATTTATCGTGATTTTTAAGCTAGTATATAAGCTAGTATCCACTGAAAAAAAAAACAAAGATTTTACAATAGTTATAATTATTAGATTTTGCAAGTCCTCAGAAGAGGAAGATTTCTGAAGAATGGCAAGAAAATTATTCAGGTATGAATTGGTTAAATACAAGGGATGACAAATGATCTTTATTTAATCGTTTTCAAGAAGAATTCTTACTTGTTTTCAGATTTGTGGTGAGGGATGGCAAGGAGGCATAGAGTTGTTGAACATATTTAACATTTACTTGCAGATAAAACAGTAACAACACTGGAATGCAGATGATCATTAGAGTAGCACTAATATCACAATAATGTAAAAGACCACAGTGTACTTCAACTTAGAGCTGGGTAATTTGCTTAAAAATTGTAGAAATTGTAAACACTAGAAAGGACTGCAACAACTAATCGATAAAATAATAATAATCGATAATGAAACTCAATGTCAACGAAGGCCGTAGTCGATTACATTTAGTAACTGTTGTGGTTTTCAGTGAATGCAAGTAACAGTTTATTTGGATGCCAATGAAAATTACAATTTCCTTTCATTTTAATAGACAATAGTTTTTCTTCATTTCTAGAGTTTTTATTTATAGTCCACAACAAAATTAACTTGTTAACTACCAAACTTGTTGTCAAAATTAATTGTTTATTTATTTATATTGTGAGAAGTTTTACAGTTCAAGAACAAACTTAAAAAAAAGGTTTAAAATATCAGAATTAAATATTATTCAAATCTATTTGTGTCTTTTGCCTTTATTAAAGTTTACTTCTATACATAAATAATATCCTGATTTATGGTTTTATATAGTTATAAGTAAAACATCAAATAAAAAATGCATTTAGTTTTATCTGATTAATCGATTAATCGGAAAAAATTATAGATTTTCAAAATAATTATAATTGCAGCCCTACACTAGAACCCCTCAAGTAATAATAATAATGATTTCAATATATATTGCAATTTTCCAGAGCTCAAAGGTGGTTTACAATGTTTCAGAGCATTTTTTATTTATTATTCGTCCTGTCACCTTGAGGCAGAGTGACAGGATGTGGCTGCCATTTTGAACCTATGGCCTCCTGTCTACAACCAAGCTCAAACCAACAGTCACACACATACAGGATAATACGGGTGAAGTGAAGAATGGACTACCTGTTACAGAACGACCAACTACACTGCCCTCTCACCTAAACACTGAACGATCAATTTAATGTCCATATGTACATGAGCATCATGCTCTTTGTGAAAGCTGTGCATTTAAGAGCACTGTCCTGACACCCTTGAGAACCCTGATGTGCAACATTGTAAAATTGTAACCACATGTAAAGCCTCCCAGACTACTAGCTCTGTGATTGGTCAAGGTGGAAAAGAGCAAGCATCTCAAGTCTCCTTCTTGGTTTGTGCCCCACTGATCACTGAATGATGGGATCAACCTTGGCGATAAAGTAAAAAATAACCTGTTTTTTTGTTGTCTGTGTTGTGCTTTGGCTAGTTTGTAGTTATCATGCCTGTAGTTATCATGTACTATCATGCGTGGGTTCACTGTGACCAACTTCACATCAACCAAGAGGTCCTAAAAATTTTACATTTTACTTTAAAACTAGATATCAGTAAACACATACTGCCACAATCCAATTTATTGGAGAGGAGTAGTCGCTTCATGAGATTCAAAATTGTCTTTCATCAAAGCATCTTGCAGGATCACATCTTTTAGCCATGAACTTCTAATTTCACATGGTTGCATGTATTTTTATTCAAGTGAAGGGATTTTTTTTCATAGTGTGACTGGCCCATCAAGGAGCCATTGACGTAGAATAACAGCAGGGTTCTCATTTCTCATGTGGAGCAGCTGAGCATGGTTTGGTTGAGTATGATTTTGTTTGGCTCTTTAAAGCATGGGTGTATCAGAACAACTTGGTTAGTATTCTTTTACCAGACAGAAAATCAGTGGTTGACATAACAGATGAATATGTGGTTTCTCAGAGGATATGCGGGTTTGGGTGAGTGGCTGCTGAAGGCTTATGAGTTAGTGTTTAGGTTTCTAAAGTGGCTGTCATGTGATTGCTGTTTTTTTTCAGTCAAGCTGTAGCCTAGCGCTGTAATTAATGATGAAGGAGAACAGTCAACTGTTGTCGACGTCTTTCAACAAACAAGATATTGAGAAAATTTGCTACAGATGTGCGGTACTGTAGGTGAAGGATAGTACAGATCTAAGGTTTGGCATGTACTTCAGAGATGACAGGTACATATGTTGGAACAATTATTTCTTTAAGAGAACCCACATTATGGGATTTAATGTGGTAACCCAATATAGTTTCACGCAGTTTCGATGTTAGAATAAACAGCCATCTTTGGAAGTCATTTAGTTTGACTTTGTTAAATTTGAAACTATATTAGATTTATTACAGTCAACCTTATAACTTTGCATGTTTAAGAGCTTTTCTATTCCAAAAACGTATCAATTGGTGTTGATGTTTGTTTAAATGGAGTTTCATGCAACATTCAAGATTTTCTCTTTATGGAACTGAAAAAATATTAAGTTATGTAATGAACAGCGGAGGGAACCTACAGAGAACATCTACACAAAGACAAACAAGGAATCTTTAACTCAATCACTTTTTTAAACTATATAAGAATAACATTTTCAATATTCTATAAAGAATCAGTCTCTTCATTACCAAAAAGAGCGCTTTCAGGGATGTTGAGAGATAAATATTGCACAGAAATTGCTTTCTACTTGTTGTGTGACATATCAACCTGTCTTTTCTATTTAAGAAAATGCTGACTCAAATGGATTCACACAGAATGTGTGGGTATTGCAGAAATATGCTTTAAAGCAGGGGTCTCATAGGCTCATGGACTGAATGCATCCCTCACTCTGTCTCTGATGTCGTTTTTCTAGACTCGACTAGATATGACTCTGCTTGACTTTCCATGCTTCATTTTGAGTTTCGACAGATTTTCAGAGGCAGTTCTGAGTGGGCTTGTTTGTGTAGTTAATTAAAAATTGTTTTCATGAGCAATTCTTGCTCATGCGCTCTACACTCACAAATCCCTGTTCTTCTCTTCTATAAGCTCAAACACTTCATCAACCAAAGAAAGGAAGGCCTGCTGCTCATTGTTTGCCTTTTGAACTTGACTTGAAAAAACAAGTTTCTCTCAAAAATAGTTACCGCAACTTTTTCAGGCTGTTTGTGGTGCTATGTGTTAGCATGCAAGCACTGTGTGTATCAGTGTGATGCATGCTGTGGAAAAATTACCCATTGAGCGGTCAAAAGATGGTGGAAACACCCCCAAAAGCATGTCGAGTTAAGTGGCATAACCTGCTGAAGTCAACTTTAAAAAGAAAAAAAAAACTCACATTTGTGACTTTTAGGCAGTTAGACGGTTAGAAAGTGTCTATAAAGTAGCTTGGACAAAGACAGATACAAACTAATATGTTTGAACATTATTATATCCTTTCTTGTAGTCTATATAATATTTAGAATACTGTGTGATTAGAGTAGAGAAGAAACATGATAGATGACTCTAGTCACAGCCAGAAGTGTGAAAGTTACTCTATGATTAGTCTAAATAGCCTGCTTTGGCAACAATATTTGGTTTAAATAGCAAATACACTAGACTACAGTGTTTCCATTACCATTCAATAGGCCACTATTATTTTACTGGTAATAGAGAACATACTTATTCCTAACCTATTATGCTGTGGCTGCATGGATTGTATGTGGTTTTAGACTACTACATTTAATGCGGGCCTTCTTCCATAGCGCCAAAATCTGATCTTTGGCACCATGTGGTTCATGCAGCCCCCATCCACATCTTGATGTGGCCTCCAGAAGGCCCCTCACAGCCACCTCCCCCAAATTCACATCCTCAACCACTGGTGAGAGGCCTCTACCCTTACCACAACCCCAACATGAAACCTAATGCTAACCCACTTATCCAATGTATTTAAAATGTAAATTCAACTTAAAAAGAACTAGATACAAGTTGAGTCTTGAGTCATAAATTATAAGGTTACCCTTCATAGTCCGCCTACCATCCACAACATTACTTCTACTATACCACCCCACACCCCTCATCACACTGAGGGAAACACTGGTCCTTGTGTGTGGAGGTCTTTATTGGGAAGTTCCCCATCAGTCGGTCACTTCGAATTATGTCGGTGCAGGCTATGGGAACTCCTAGGAGCGCTCTACTCTCTCCACACTCTTTTTAAAACGCCAGTCAGCAGGTGTGCTGATGGTCAGGTGACCATGCTCGTTATATTACAGAACAGTGCACTTCTATACAGTCTGATCCTACGACTGCTGCGTCAGTATGTTTGCACCCAAAACAACCGATACAGCTATCAAGCTATCCATCAATGCAATCCATCCAAAGCATCCACAGATAGCCCTGGTTGTCGTTAATACCAGATCTCTTAATCCAACACAGATGTGAACTCTTTCACCAGTCGCTTGTGTTCTGAGAGGTATGGCTCCAATGAGCAGACAGGAAGATGTGGGTTGTGGTTACGTGACCATTAGCATGGCTGCTGATTGGCATTTTAAAAAGAGAGAGTAGTCGGCACCGACATAAGTCTCCGCTCTCCATTTGGGGAATGGGGGTTGCAAAAGTAACCATTACGATTTGAGAGGTTAAATCAGTGCTAATTCAAAATAATTCAAACGCTGCTAAATGTCTCATCCCACTGCTGGGATGCAGATTTTATTCAAGCAAAGTTCAGCATGTTGAAATCAACGTTCTTTTGTCAATCTAAGTTAAATCCTCTTTTCTAGTGCAAACCAACAAATCATTGTTTTGAATGATTTAAGCGTTTAACACTTTATTTGGTCTGGCTACACAGCGGTTGTGGAAAATAACTTTAAGGTGCAGTCGGACTGGCTTTGCTTGGCTGCTGCTCTCCTATTTTGTTTGGACATAGGTGTAAAAAGATGAGTAGCCAGAGTCAGAGGCCGTAGACGACCCAGAAGCTTTGAGGATCAGACAGGGCTCTATGGCCCATGATGTGTGTAAAGTATAAACAGCTCCTTTACTGTTTGCACAAGGCATATGACTCTCCCAGCATGCATCTCTCTCAACCACTGATGCATGCTTTCCAGAAAGGAAGTCAAAAAGAAAGAAAAAAGTACAGAGGGAGCAAGATCCTAAAATAAGCATTTGGAATAAGAACCTGTAGTAAGAAGAGGGCAAAAGTGTCAAGGAAAGTGTACTTCAATTCTTCTTAAAAACAATCTATACACAAAAATAGTCTCAAACAACTTTGCTGCTACTTAGCAATATGTATACTTAAAGATTTAACAGCTTTTTGCTTGTCAGGGAGTCACATCCCAAACACATCAGTAACTAGCATCAGTTTTCCCATTAGTAACAAAGTGTTTAAAACTGAGAACAATCACACACATGGTATAAACTCAAATTCTAAACACAAAACTCAAGGCAGATTATCTTCTGACCCTGATTAGCTGGTCAAACTCCACTCTATCAGTCTCATCTCAGATCAGGTATCTTGAGCGGCAGATACATATTGAAGGACTGTGCATGGGGCTGCTTGTATGTGTAACAGAGCCCCTGTGAGCTATTTGACCTCATCTGCACAGTGCACACTCGCTCTGAACACTCTGGAGTTTAATGCTGTGATTTGTTTAACATCTTCCATCATTCAGAACGAGTTTTGAACGAGTGACTGCAAGGCTCACTACAGGGAGTTTGATCAAATTCCAGCACATTTATTTATTTTTACTAGAGGTACTGTATTATAGGTGACTGCAGAACTTGCAGGAACTTGCACAGTGAAATTTAAGTGTTAGAGTGCTTTCTGTAGTTAATTAATTATACAATTTTTTTTAAAACATCAGTAAAGTTTAATTTAGCATGGATAAAAAAAAACTTTTTTTTAGATATAAAAGTTGCTCAATAAAATTGAAAACATTTTTGGTGGATGAAATCTGACTTTGTTGTATGAATATATCAAGTGACATTGAACCTTTGAAAACATGTTGAAAAACCTGTACTAAACAAAGGTGAAACAATGCATATACTCACTTTATGAAGGCAGCCCCGAAACGAACTTAAATAAAGCTACAAATCACATTCTTGTCCATGTTTACTTGCGTTTTGAACAAAGACTTTTTTGTGCATGCACATTTGGCCGTAGTTAAGGTGTCTGATTGGTTGAAAGTTTACATTTCAAACAGATTGAATAGCAAGCAGAGTGTTCATGAAGATCAAAACCAGCTCTGAATCAACAAACCTAATGATGTTTTGCTCCAAAGTTGGTCAGTTTTAACATTGGAGGGGATGAGAACCTTCTCAACTCTGGAGTCAGCCTCAAGCGGCTGTTTGAGGAACACCAGTTCAGTCACTATCAGTCCTGCGTGTGATATTACACCAAAATTAGTTTAAGTTTGTGTGATGTTTTGTGTTTGGACGTCGTACAGTGTTAAAGAAACTTTATTAAGTTAGGGTTATACATATACATACATATTGCTAACCCTTTTAGGTTAATCTTTCTAAAAAAAAAAACAACGTGTTTAGAAAGTACCCCGAGGTAATCGTGTAACACCCTAGCGAATTCTAATCTAAGTACTGTAAAAAATTTTTGACTGACAGCAGAAACGTAGCTAGACAATGCATTCCTTAAATGGTGCAGTATTGAAATTTTAATGCAGTAAAATAACCTGCAGGTCTATAAACCTCAACAAAACCTCCCCGGATAAGCCGAAAATTGTATCCATTATAATGATGGCATGAGTGCTTCAACATTGACAGACATCATCAATCTGTCAGGATCTGCAGACACATGTGGGCTGCTGGAAGATCTTATCTTTGTTTTTATTTCTGCTGGAAGACTTCTGAATGCAAGCCACCCGATGTGATCTCATATACACTTACATTCAGCTTTCAAAAAGAAAAGTGGCTTAAAATACTTGTGGTTTCTGTCATTTTTCACCATAGTGTTAAACGTGTCAGCTCCTAAAGATATGGACTGCTTCCCCTGCATGGTCAATAAAAGTATACTTTAAACCTCTCAAAGTTAACCATTAGCACACAGCATTGTAGAAGTTAATTGTTACACAGGATTCAAAGGATTTGTTGATTTTGGTCTCATTTTTTACATATATTTTCAGCAAGCTATGATTGTTTAGCATATGATTACCTACTGTACATAATCCAGAATTTGGTGGTTTGAGCAGCTGGTGCACATGGTCTTTGAATTTTTGCTTTATAACATTTAAATTAAAAATTAAGGTTCCAAATAATGATGAGTAAAATGTATTTGATTTTACATCTCCATCAAATACATTCTCCACATGAATGAACAATATTGCAATATGCTGTTCACTGCCAGGTTTTCACACGTCTTATTCCCAAACTTCATCTCTTAAGAGTTTATGTGCAATCTTTTTATCTTTCCTGCCTCCTCCCTGTGTGTTCCAGCTGCATACCCTCAATGGAACCCAGCAAATACCTTCCATACCTTACCACAAAAGAGAGGGAGGGAAAGAGAGACTTATGGTCTGAACACGAAGAGGGGGTTTAATGAAATTGACGGATGTCTTTTTGGAGTGCAGATGGGGAAAAGGTTGAACTCTGTGTTTAGGACTAGGCCCCCGAGTTTAATTCTGCAACTTGTGTTTTTTTTCCTTTGACTTTTTGCCACTGACTTTGCTTTATGAGAAAAGCATGTGTACAGTAATACTTTAGACAAGCAAGAGATGGTGTCTGGCACCAGGATGAAATGTGGCTATTTATAAGTGGCATTAGAAGGGTAATATCTCCTTGATCTTACTTCTCTACAACCCTAAAAAATAGATCACAATTTACAGAATAACTGTGAAACATAACGCAAAGTTTTCGAAGAAACACATTTACAAAAATCCAATTAAGTGGATGTGAAGGGGGTGTTTGTATGTGTGAATGAATAATAACTTAAAAATATATGTGATAATTTCTACAAGTAAATGAAAAAACTATCGGTAAAATTATTATTTTCTGAATTTTAGTCAAGTTTACAATTCATCAGCAATAACTGGCATAAATGTATGTGTTAAACAATAAACATTTTTTTGTTAGGACAGAAGAATTTGTTTAGATCTGTATAGTCACATTTTGTCATCATGGCTGTTCAAATAATACAGTAATATATCATTAGATCATTTATCTGTCATGTTTCTGAGTCACTTCAACCCATCTCCCATCTGTGTGAGCTCCTCCCATCAATTGTGTGTTTGGTCATTCGTACAGATTTCTGGGTTGCTGAAGTCTGTGCTGGTTAGAATACTTCACAGCATGAAATTAACAGTTGTAACATCCTGCAGACTTGAGCACCTTGCGATCATACACAAATCAAATCTGCATCAGTTGAGATCATGTAATTTTTAAAATACTTAACAACTTCATATACATGAATTACAACCGAGTTTACAAAGATAAAGAATCAAATCAAACAACATAAAATTACGTTGTTGCAATTTCAACTGTGTAAAAATACAATTTATTTAGTAAAGTAAAGTTTTTTTCTTAAAATCATATGGGAACAGAAACAATTGGGCTTGTTGTCTTTGCTTAAACATTTTTTTATAATATAATTCACAAACCTAAAAGAAATTGGAATTCTAGAGTATTTACGTCATAGTCAATGAAAATGGTTTTCAGAGGGATCAGAGCTAGAGCAAAGATTTACAACAACGAAGAGACTTTATGCCATGTTCTTCAGTTTCAATTCATGTTCCTGAGTTCTAATTTGTCTTTTGTCAGTTTTAGTCGTCCATATTGTTTTTTTTCTGGCTCTCTCCAATGTGCTTCCCATGTAATTGTGTTTCACATACAATTAAGTTTCAGGCCTACTTATTTCTACTCCATCTGTCGTCATTCACTTTGTTATCTTGTTAGCACAGTGAATCACATTTTGTGTTCAAGTTCAATTGTGTTTACACCTCTTGCCCGTCATCTGTTATATTACCTTTCTCTCTCCTAGCTCCTACATTCTCTGCACTTTGTACTTAGTCTAATAAATGTTGTTTCAATTTTCCCTTGGCTCCAGTGAATTCCTGACACAATTTTGTCAAGAAAGGGATAGTCTATTATGTTCCTGCTCATTACAATACTTAAAGCATTCAATAAAATACCAAAGTACTCAGTTTTTCCTTTCTGAAAGTAATTTCACTCTTAGCATGAGTGAGCAATATTATGGCGTCATCTATTTATTATATAGGTTATTTTATAGCTATTATAGGTTTAAAACTTGCTATAATGAGGAATGTTAAAGAAACGTATTATATTTCTGAAAGTAGCTGTTTAATTTAGTGGCATGAATGCATTAGGAGGCGTACTTTAAAAAGACTGAATAAAAGACAGTTTAAGTCAATGCTGAGTGATTATGGCTTCTTTTTATAAATGAAAGAGAACACATTGTAGGAAAATTACATTTGCTTTAACTTCTTGGCAGAGGTTGATCTGCCTTGCCAACTCCAGTATAATGACTGTACATCGATAGCTACCTGAAAACAGTTGATTTTGGCAGGAAGTCAGAACACAATAAAAAGTTAGTTGGTTTGCCACCGTCCCAGAGCCTCAATGGAATTGAGTTTCAGAGATTTTACCAGCAGCAAACCCAAGACCTGTACACCTTGCGACAAAGATCAGCCACACAGGACCTCCTCACACTTTCACTCACACTCTTATTCGACTTTATTGCTCTTTCCTACCTGCTCCTGGTGAGTTTATTGAAAACCACACAGGCCCTTATTTCTGGCCTGGCACACACTCAAAATGTTTTTGTTTTATAGATACAGTACAGTGCACATGAATATTTTTTTTTTTGCAAAGAAACTTATAATGGCTGAGTCAAACCAAGGGTTTTAATTAAGGGTTGAAAAGCTAAAGTAAGAATCTAAAAACATTGGACTAATCAGTGCTGAAAAAAAAATCTGTGCCGAAACCCTGTGTCTGGGTGTTATAAATATACTAATTGTTGAAAAAATAATGTGGTTCAATGTACTAACCCATCCCCATAATTTATCACTCATCCTGCAGCTGATGCTAATAACCTTTTTGTTGTTTGTGTTCCACTGTTCTAACCACTGTTTGTTTGTTTTTGGTTTATGTTTTCCAGGTGTTGTCCTTTTCCTTGATGTTCCTGGTCAACTATTAGTTGTACATTGAAGCCAATAGTCAACTAGTAATCGGCATATATTTATTAACATATTTTCTCTAATTCTTTTATTTTCCCAAAAAGCATCAGTTCATTTTATAATCCAGTTCTAATTCCCTGACCAGTACCTACTGTATGTTAAACTGTGAGCACTCCATTTGTGTTATAAAAAATCTTTGCAAAGATGTTGCGTCATCGTTGCTTCAAACATTGAAAATTCAGGAGCAGTAAATCCCAGCATAATGTCTGGAATGTACAAATATAGACAGCAGTGATATTCACAGACCTGATTGAAGTCAGTGACTTAAAAGAAGCCTAAAAAGTATTTTTTGCTGCATTAGCAGCCTGAACTTGAAATCTTTAGCATTCATGGAATAGGTGCTAAAAGTTGAACTAAGATTGTGTGAGCAATGGTGCCAAACAGTCTGGAAATCGCCTCAAGAGTTGAGAATATTAAATACATTTACAGACATACATCTGTAACTAGAGGCATTCCTCCTGACAGCAGTGATTCTGTGTAATGTGTGTGTGCAGGGTATACTGGAGTTTGAAGTAGACCTGCGTGGTTGCTTTCTGTTTGCATAATGACAAGAATCCAATGTCAATTATCAAATAAATTTATGAAATTCATTCAAAATGGTATTTCAACACTATTTGCCATTGGTAAAACGTGAACTCTGACAAAACGTACCAATTTGTTGTTAGCTTCACTCGCCCCTATCAACCCAGAATGATCTCCATCCATCCATCCATCTTCATGTCGGCTTTATTCCCTTTCGGGGTCGCCACAGCGGAATGAACCGCCAACTCACTGGCATATGTTTTACGCAGCGGATGCCCTTCCCTGCCGCAACCCATCGCTGGGAAACAGAATGATCTCATTAAGATTAAATTTGTAACATTTCAGTTCATAATTTATTAACACAATTCAAACGTTCAAAATCCAATCCATAGTTTCAAAACAGTGTTTGTATATTTTCAAATGAAAGCATAAAAATTCTCCATTTTTATCATCCCTGTGGATTTTACATAAATTACCTGAATGTATTATGTTTTCCAGCTGTTTCTCATGAAATGTGCCTCATGAGCCTCGGCTGGGTTGGTTGGCATTTCTGTGTGGAGTTTGCATGTTCTCCCCGTGATCGAGTCGGTTTAACTCCAAAGACATGCGATATAAGTAAATTGAGAAAAAACAATTGTCCATAGAGTATGAATGTAAATGAGTGTGTGTGTAAATGTTTCCCAGTAGTGGGTTGTGGAAGGACATCCGCCGCCTAAAACATGCCAGAATAGTTGGTGGTTCATTTCGCTGTGGCGAGCCCGAAAGGGAAAAAGCCAACAAGGATGGATGGATGGATGTTTACGCATTGTGGATTTGCAGCGTCACTGATGAGTATGTTTCGCTCTGAATTTGTGCTGGAGCTCTAGTCAAATGGAAGCGTGGTCTTCATATGCCCGGTTTCCAGCTGATCAGAGCGGAGCCATTGGTAAGTCAATTGAATAAGCAGCTAAAAGGAGCTACTCCAGGAAGCTGGAGAACCCGTTCTCGGCTAAAAAACCTGCATTAGCGTGGAGAGGCCTGAAGACCATCACCAACTAGTGGGGTGTAGCTCAGGGGTAGAGCACATGGTTTGCATGTATGAGGTTCTGGGATCAATCCCAGGGGCATTGGCGATTTCCCCTTCTGTAAGTCGCTTTGGACAAAAGACACACCTTCAGCACACCCATATAACTTGTCTTTGGTCTTCCTCTCGCTCTCTTGCCTGGCAGCTCCATCTCCAATATCCTTCTACCAATATAACTACTATCCCTTCTCTGCACATGCCCAAACCATCTCAATCTGGCTTCTCTGACTTTGTCTCCAAAACAACCAACCCGAGCTGTTCCTCTGATGTGCTCATTCCTATACTTGTCCATCCTTGTCACTCCTAAACTGAACCTCAACATCCTCATCTCTGCTACTTCCATCTCTGCCTCGTGTCTCTTCCTCACTGCTACAGTCTCTAACCCATACATCATAGCTGGTCTCACTACTGTTCTGTATACCTTTCCTTTGATTCTTGCTGACACTCTTCTGCCACACAACACCCCTGACACTTTTCTCCACCCACTCCAACCTGCCTGAAGTCGCCTCTTCACCTCTTTTCCACACTCCCCGTCGCACTGGACTGTTGACCCCAAATATCTAAACTCCTCCACCTTCTTGACCTCAGTCCCCTGTAACCTCACTGTTCTACTTCCCTCCCTCTCGTTCAAACACATGTATTCTGTCTTACTACGACTGACTTTCATTCCTCTTCTTTCTAGAGCAGACCTCCAACTTTCCAGGTGTCCCAGTGTGTCCTCTACTCTCACTACAGATTACAATGTCATCTGGAATAAATGTATTCTAGTAATAACTCTAAAACCACTGGCAAAAACTTTGTGTTAGTTTTGACAGATGACAAAAATTATGCATGAGGTTGGTCATCTTTTTTTTTGCATTAGAGCATAATTTTCATCTGCATACATATCAGCCTAAATAAAATGCCGTATATTTTACAAGTCTTGAATTGCCCGTTTAAAAGACACTTTCCTTAAGTCTCACTCTTTCTACCCAAACACTTATTAAAACTGATTTCCCGTTTGCTTCATTTCACTTCTCACAGTAGCTCAGCCACTGTGGAATTCAGCATGCCAAATGTAATTTTGGGAGGAGAGAGCACTGTTAGGAGCACAGAGGGACTTCTGTTCTCAGCACTAGGCTTGTTAATGTTTTGGATCTGAGAATTGGCATTCTTTGTTCTCAACAGATACATTTTAAAGTGGAAACTGGACACAGCTGATTTGTTTCGCTAAGATCATTTGAATTGCCACAACTATTGGGTGTTAACATATCAGTTATTGAAATAACTGTATGGCACAACATATGTATTTGTCCAGAACTGAATTTTGATAAGACTTTTTTTTTGTACAAGATTTTTAACTTTGGGAATACTAAAAGTCAATTAATGCCATGTTTATGTTGCATTATGAAAGCCAATGCCACAAAAAATGGGTTTTAGGGAAAACGAAATTAGTTTCATTGAAGAAATAACATGCATCATATCTAAGGTAGCAATGCAACATGTTTTACATTCCTGGCATCTTGAAGTGTTCTTCCCTCATCAAAAACATGCCTCAAGTAGTGTTCAGATTAGTTTACACATGTTTGAGTAATCTTTTTATTCCATTTTTGCAAGCTGAAAACGGTTCGTTTTTTCTTATCCCTGCCCTTTTTCCTTAACCCTGCCCTAGCCCTACCCACTTGTCAATCATATTACTCTCTAGTACAACATTTGAAATCATACAGTTTAAGAGTAGGTATGTCTGATTTACCTTGTGAACATGCAGCTGAGGAGGCTTTTTCCTTCGGTTTCTGGTTCATTCTGTTGACTCCAACTCATCAGACTCACGCATATAAGGTGCTGTTACATCCCGCATAGCCATTTATAATGTTTTAATGCAAATACACATGTTTAAAGCGTTGCTAGTTGGCTCAAATTGTGATTTTAAGTGCTATAACAATGAGACCTTTAAAGATGACAAATGTCATCAAATGTCATCTTTATTTTGTGAAAGTGATGTTGATAAATATTTTTTACATGTCTTTGTGAGTATGTTCCCTATTGAATCTTTTGTCACACAAACAGGTTAACGTTACATACAGAGACTCATACTTACTTGCTGGTCTTTTTTCACTAAAGGCCAGAAAAAAACATTCGTAAAAACATTTGTAAAAAAAAATATATAAATTGGTAATGTTTTACGTGAAAACTGGCACACCTTTATTCACTGCAACAACTGATCTGGACCATTACTTTTGTTCAAGGTTAATATTAAACACAAACATGGCCTTCTGTTTATGTTGGTGGGCAAAGCTTGAGGCTGGAATTATTTAGTCTTTACATTAGATGTTATGTCATAAAATACTGAACATTTGTAATGTTTTTAAAATGAGACCTTTGGTTATATTTTAAGAATAAAACTTGACATTAACAAATTAAATTACATTTTTAAATTTTGTTTAAATTAACAATTCCTACAAAGTAAATATTGTGTTACTAAGCTACGGATGACACTGTGCATTTTTCTGGAATAAGTTTTTCCATGCTCACTGCTATTTAGTTTGTGTGTCTTTAATATAGTACTTGTGAGGGGGAGGGTTGAGGCCTCTGTGGAGGAGCTCAGAGGGGAGCGTCTGCATAATGTATCATACAGCATATTTTTAATCAAGCAAATCGATATAAATCACACATTGTAGTTTCTTGATAAAAATCTTTTTTTCCCCAGCCCTTGAAGATCAAGTATTTGAACTTGGCAGATATTTGCAGCTCCATCAACCAATCAGTAGCTTCCTACAGTAGTCATGGTATGTGCATTCCAAAGTAAAATGTAGTTGACTCAACAAAAGATTGTTAAGCAAAAAAGTTCCCCAGAAATTGTTGTTGCAAAATTGCCTCAAAAGGAATGTTTGATTGACTAAACGTATCCCTCCGACACAGCAATTGACTGAACAAACTCCAAACAAATTCCAGTCATTCTAATCTATTACACTTTTAGGGGAAAAAGTCAACTTGAAATAGTTGTATTTTTTACAATGATGATTTTTTTTACAGGATTTACTCTGTGGTAAAAGAGTAAGATTATTAACAAAAACAAATTTAAAAAAATCTGTCACTTTTGTGCCTAAGCATGAGAATTCCTCTTGAAATAAACAATTCAACCAGACAGGGAGAATATTGCTAGCTTCAGTTGGAGAGAAAGTATAAAATACTGCTCTCTTGTGGACAGTTTCATGCACAATCACTGAGCTCAGCTGTATTGTCATATCTTTCTGTAGAATCAAAAACTCTAACTAAGATAGCCCAGAATTGTTGATGAAATTGCTTAAAATTAGTTTAAACTATACTACAACTGGAAAGCAGAAGATTGAAATACAAGTCATGTCTTTCCAGAACAGGGAGTCTGATTTTAGAGTGGAATATTACTGTTAGTGGAGCTCCATTCAAGTCTGTACTTGAACACCAGTAGAGTTTTGTTAATCCAGGTGTGTGTGTGTGTGCGTGTGTGTGTGTGTGAGTGAGAGATTAAAATGCCATGGCAAGAATTTCTGAACTAGAGCAATTGATTTATTTTAACAAGAGTAAACAAGAAAACGAATTATATGTGAACGGTGTGCCTGATATGCATCAACAACCTTTTGGACGATGTAAATGTGATCATAACGAACAAAAGCAAATCAGAACAGATACTCCATTGAGAAGAAAAGTAAATGGAAGAACTAGTATCATAATAGTATATAGTATCATAATAGTATAATGTCCTGAAAAGAAATTTAACTGTGATTTCAAATAATGAATGTAATTATTATTATTTATATACTGGTAAAAAAATACTGTATATAAAAATACTGTACTTAAAATACTGGTAAAAGCTGAATGTCTCAAAAGTATCCTTCTTGCTCTCACAAATATTGAATTTACAGTTTTAAACACAAGCATAATGTTAGTTTGTAGTTTCACAATGGTGTTACCTTGGATTAGTACATTGTTATTATTTTAATTCCAAAATGTATATATTGACAAATCATGAAATAAGGAGTAACAGCATAATTGAAATAGTACTAATAACTAATAGTGAACAAGATAAAACATTTCCCTAAAATCTCTTTTATGCTCTTTTATGCATGTTTCAATTTTCAAGGTTTACTGGGGTGGCCAATTAAGACATAAACTTTTTATAATAGTCATTACTAACCCAATACAGAAACTATTTAGATGTAAACATGCTGTTTACCAATGTATTTTAGTAAAGAAGTGCTTCTCCACTGACCAACTTAAAAAGAAGAAAAGGATAGCCAGCAGGTATATCCAAAATGTATCAGGAAATATTGGCGACATAAAAGCTGACTATTCCGTTCATTAAACACAGCCTTTGCCCAGAATGTCTATGTAATATAATGTATTTTGGAGATAGATGCCTCTTCTGAATTTGCTTTGAAAAAATGCATTTACAGTCTGAATTATACTTTCAAAACCAATCCATTTTTTTCAGGTGGAATGCTGCCCACTGGTGAAGTAGTAAACTCTACCTCATGATGTAAAGTGTTTGAGTGTCCTCTGAGTGCTTCAGAAATGCTGTATAAATCTCACTAATTATTTTTTAATATTAATCAAGGTCTGCAAAACAGAAATCTTACATCAAACAATTTTTGTATTGCAGTTTTAACAATAATCAGTATCTTGTGTATAGAGGGGAGGGGAAGACACATCATGTTTTGTGCATGGCTTAAAAACAAGACACCAACCTCTAAATTAAACTTCTGACTTTTAGGTTCCAAGATCATGACCCCTTTAACACAATACACATCAACTACAATTGTTAAAGTTGGAATAATTAGCTAAACAATGTTCTGCCCCCTACTTTAGACCAATTCAATTGAAAAAAAAAAATGCATTATTACATAGCTATATCATGTTAGGTTTTTAAACCCAAATTATTACTTGCATTTTCAATGGAAAGACACAAGATTGCTTCCAAAGCTAATTAATTTTTACTTGTGCATTAATGAATAATACATTTTACAGAATTCATTATGGCATAAAGAGTACTCTGATAGCTGGGTTTAAAATTCTAAATGCACCCTTATGAAATTATTAATAAATGATATTTAAATTTGTATTAAAATGATTTTCGGAAAAATTAAATAAACGGAAATTAATAATTTTTCAATAATGCTACAGTAAAATATTCTGAAAGTTGATGACAATGTAGACCAAAGTGTACCCTGATAGCTGGAATCAAAAGAAAAAACACTCTCATAAGAAATTATTTTAAAATGATAATTATAATATTGGAAAAACTGATTTTCCTAAAATAAAAAAGAAATTTATATTTTAGAATTTTCTGAAACTTGGTAACAATCTGATATCTGGAAATAAAATAATAAACGCATCCATAAGATTTTTTTTTAATGATAAATAAAATTATGACAATTATTATCACATTTTTTTTAATTAAATTAATATTATCCCTGTAATGCAACAGTAAGATATTGCACTATTGAAACTGCAAGAAAAAAGAGAGTTTATTGAAAAAAAAATACAAAAATTGCATCGGTCAGTAGTATAAATGAACTCAGATACAACATATTCCGATAGTGATTTTTTAAAATTATACATGATTTAAATTTTTTTTTATCATATCAAAAACAAAAGGTTTATACACATTTTTGTAAAAATGAATCCTGAAATTGTCTTCGTCAAACAAAGGAAAGACAAGAAATTCCTCCAAATGAAGATTTATTTGTTCAATGTCAACTGAAAAAAAAACTGATTAAAATTAATACGGAAGTGCGTGTAGACCCTCCCTCACTTCTTCCTCAAAGCAACGACACGCGTAACTTGCTTTCATGCTTGAACCTATATATATTTACTTGGATGAGTGCGAGTTCGTAACAATCCGCTCGGTCCCTAACATGAAAGGGAATTGTTTTAAAAGTACATGAAAGTGAATTAAAAAACTGTGAGGATGGGTGGATCGCGTCATTTAAGGTGGACTGTGAAACGCGAAAAAGAAGCTGGATTCAGCCTCGTGTCTTAAAAACAAATGTTGCAATAATCAAAACCTGGCCAAATTCTTAAAAAAATAAAATAAAATAAATTTCATTATCAAAAACATCTGATGGTGCTTTGTAGGCATAACTTACTATCCATAGCAAGGCCATGCCATGACGTCTATTGCCATTGCTGTAGTAGGATTCAGAACAGTAAACAAGTGAGAAAACATTATAAGCAACCAATTGCCAAATAAAACATCAGAACTTACAGCAAAGAGTCGTTCTGAGGTGATTGCCTGGCATTCACCTGCACCAGGACGAAGCACTCGTGAGCTCGCGGGCGTGTGTGTTTCCTCAGTATCCCAGCATGCATCGCTTTATTTAGTGTCGTCTCTCCGGGAGATGACAGATACAGCCAGCCATCTCCCTCTCTCGCTCTCTGCCTTAGCAAGGAGGCAAATACCGCAAGCTCTTTTTACAACAACCGGCAGAGAGAGAACGACATATCCACGAGACAATCTACCACCCAACCCCGTGTTTCAGGTAGGTGTCGGCCGTCTTTTCACTCCGAGCGCAGAGAAAGCCTTATCTCGGCTCGGGTGCACCTGCTGGAGCCGTTAATTCTGCGACTGTAGATATAACGTGATTTGTAAACATGGAGATTCACACCGAATAACGAGCATATGCATATAGAGGTTTTGCTTTGTTTATGATAGCAAGATACAGTTTTTATTGGGTTAAACTGTAAGTCGCTATGGTTGAGGGTCATTATTAGGATAGGAACTCGAGACGATGGAAAAGATGAAGATGAGCAATAAAGTGTCACACTGACACACCGACACATTAAGGCTGATTGTTCTGGATGTTGAGTCAAAATCATTTTAATAATATAAGAAAACATTGATGCGTTTATTAACGCACAAACCTAGTCATTTTTGAGTAGTGTTACCTATGAACAGTCTTTTAAATGTTGGAAATATGTTAAAACGTGTGTTTTGATTTTTATTACCGTCTATCAACAATTCCAACAGTTTTGTTTCAGTCTGCTCGTTTTGGTATCTTGTTGTTGTTTTTTTGGCACCATTCATTGTTAAATTGTAATACAAATGTTCTTGTGCTTTCAAAGCCATGTCTTCCGGTGCTACGTTAGTTGTTTGTCGTTTGTTATGGTGTTTTATCTTGAAGTTTGTGTCGCTGTCCGCAATGCAGGTGCTGTTTATGATCTTGCTCATCCTCAGCCTTTCTCACGTGCTAGTGTTGACGTGCACTAACCAATCAGGTTCTGCAGGAAAGTCACATATTTTAATACTGCTTTTGTTCTCAGCTTAATTTGTTTGCTTGTTTTTTAGTGCGTGGGTGTTCAATTAGCATTATAAACATTTATTTTAGTATGAGAATCCTGTAGTATTTACTATTTTATGTTTGGGTCTTAACCTGGGAAGAGTATGTTCCATCTGAAAGCTGCAACTGTGAGGAAGACATAACAGTGTTTTATAGCCTTCACTAATGCTGCAGCTCATTGATTATTAATGAGAAAGAAGGAGAGAGACTTTGGAGGTCAAAAAGAAGAGCTGAGAAAGGGTTAGGGCAATCCCATCCCCTGTACCAATCTGAATGCTTACACTGCACCCTTAAAGTAGATACTAATTTTCAGAAGAAAATTGACATATTTTTTTAGCACATGCCATTATACACATTACTGTGTGAGAACATAACTTAAAATTTCCCATTCCTCCTGTAAAAAAATAAAGAATAGATGTAACACATATTGCTATTTTTTATTTAGGTGATTCTTTTAAAAATGAGTTGTAGGGTAGTTGTTTGGGTCCATGAGAAACCTCCTTCTGCAGTGGATTGTGGGTAATATCAGCCAGTTGCTTGACTGTCCTTTAAAATCTAACTGGAAAAAGTACACATCTGGGAACTGCTTTTTTTAATGTATACTACTACTTTAGGACAGACAAATTCTAATTTTGAACCCTTAAAAGTGTAGATAGCACTGAATGGTATGCATGGACAGTCTCTGTCCCTGCCATAATGCTCAAAGAACGTTGACTATTTGTCGAAGGGCTTTGGAACATTTTTATAGCAACACTTCAAGAATCCTTCAAGTGATCTGATTGGGTGAATTTATCCAGATTTCTAGGAGAATTCGGTGTTGTGTTTATTTTCATTCCACTGGGAAACAAAGTTCAGCCATACAATCGAGACAGCAATTATGTGTACTGAGAATGAGCACTTATAAAGAACAGCTAAACATTGAGTTCTCATATATCTGGTCAGTTTTTGTAGCAACATATCCACTCCCAAAACATGATGCTACGTGAAGTGAAATGAGATCAACCGGCTTTCTGGGGGGGTCTTAGCCAAAAAAAACTGGCAAGCAGCAAGGTCGGTCTACACCAGACTAGGGCAATCCCAAAAATAACAATTAGTGATGTCAGTCGGCTATTTGGAATAATCGCATGGTTTCATGATTTTCTCATGAATTGGTTTGTTTGTTTGTTTGTTTGTTTTTAACTGTAATAATGTTACAGCATACAGCACACCAATATCAAATCAAACCATCCAAACAGTCCTATAAATAAAACAAAAAAGAGAAATGAAAAAAAGTTAGTGTGCAGGTACAATGAGACATCAGCATCTTCATGTGCTACGACTATATCGTAATGTGTTTTCCAGACACGCTCCACATGGCAGAACTCTAAAGTAACCTTAGATTGATTTGGTAGAATGTGAAGAAAGGAAGAGCAAGAGTTTCTAAAGCTTTCCCTTCGACAGCGAACACTCTTTCAAACTGGAAAACAGAATATATCTCATTGAAGCATTGATGTATTGATGATGGTTTATCTCCAATCCAGTTAAGCAAAATACCTTTTTTTAGTTTGTGAGCGAGTGGTAGATCCCCAGGTGTGAACCAGAAGAAACACATTTTAATATTCATTATTGAATTCGCAATAATAATAGCGATTGAAATCAAACCTTTAAACGAGGTACAGAATACAATAATTGTAAGCTATGAATTACAAAAAACTTTCTTAAATACATTTATTTTGAGCTGTAGGAAATAGTAAAGTAATGTATAGTAGTATTATAGTAAGCAATAATGCCCCAAAATAAAATAAAATACACCCAATAAATATAATTTATAATTTTATATAATATATAAACAGTGTTATTTTATAATAATATTCCATAAAAAATCTACACATTTTCACTTTAGCTATATTTTTTATTGATGGATTTACATAAATGAAAAGATGTGGCGGAGGCTTATTGCATCCTGGACTAGTAATTTACCGGTTCATTTACTTGTGAACTGCAGGACCTTACAGATGCTCATGGGGTGAAGGTGCAAAGATCCATCGGGTTATGTATAAGTGTGTAATGATTTGGCCATTGCAGGTGATAGAATGGATTTCATGCATGAGAGTGAATATGTCTGCATTGTTAAAAAACATTAACAGGAAAGTGTGTGCATCACAGAATCTGAACTATTTTAAAGGAGTTGTGATTGCTTTTCTTTCTGTCTCTTTTCATTTATTGTGTAAATTTTAGAAATATTTTTGATGCCAATTTTCCTTTAATGATAGGAAAGGGTATCAGGACAGGATGTGAAGGGTTAGAGACAGAAGCGTCAGTAAAGTACCATAAGCTCGGAATTTGAGCCTGTGGGCACAGATGCACTTACTTGTCATGCTCACACCACTATACAAGGGAACAAGACACTCTCTGAATTCTTAGATAAAAAAAAAACTTAATTGAATAAAGAAAACTACCATTGTTTAAGCCAGAAGAGTCTGTTGTCAAAAGGATACTTTTTGGAAAGTGTGTTTTTAAGCTCTTATTGGCCAATCGTTTTTGAAAGTAATGTTTGTTAAAGCTTTTAAATAGTCTGTTGGCACAGTCTGCCAACTGACAGAGCTTGACCCTAAATTGGTAGATATATCAAACATCAGTAACCATCAGCAAACAATGCTGAATAAATAGTTACTTGTTATAAAAACGTTTTCTACTGCTAAACAGGCATTAGTTTGTTTAACAATTTAGAGTTGAGTTGTGCTGTAATTAGGAATTAATCCACCACGAACCAAGAAACAAATGCATTTATTTCTTAACCCTTGTGTGGTGTTCATATTATTGTTACTCAGGCGGTGTTTGCGGGTCTCGTGGATCCATTGCTTTTTGCAGATTTTAATTCACCCAATCAAAACATTTTATGTTAAAAACTTAAACAATATTTCCTATAGCCAAGAAACAAGTGATATAAACAGCAACTATTCTTTTTTTATTGTTCTTTAACCTGATTTCTTCACGTTTAGAATTTGAACCATGTGTGGTGTTCTTATTATTGTTACTTTGGCAGGGTTGGCATTTTGGTGCTTTTAATTCACACAATCACACAATTTTATTCTAAAATGTAAAATGTTATGTTTATTTGTGATTTATGTTTGTGTGGGAAGAGAGAATTAAGGTAAAGAATCAACCATTTTCACACTTTAACATGCTCCGGGTCCAGTAGACCCAAACACCTTGTGTGTAATATAAATGTGTGGGGTCAAAAATCTGTTCTGATATATGTTTTTCACAGGAAAACCCAAGCCCAGTGATTCTCAGCTTCAAATAATAAATGCTTGTTTAATTTTTCTTGTGATGAAAATTGAAAATGGGTCCCACAGACCCGAACACCATATAAGGGTTAATTAAATTTCAGTTTAGTAAAAAACTACTCTCAGCCTCAGACTAAACCGTTGAAGGGTTTGGTTCAACTGACTGGTAAAATTTCACTAGTCTTAAACTCATGATCTGACCCGTGAATTCAGATTTCCAGGAGAAGCGAATGCTGTGTTTTTGTTCCACTGGGAATTGTGCGGTAAGGTCCTTATACATCCCCAGCAATTCATTCACAAAACAAAAATACTTCTCAGTGATTACGTTCACATCAACAGTATAATTAGAAAGGAGTCTTCTATGTAAAGCCTGAAAAGTAGACTCCTCTCTGATTGGCTGGAATTGTGGCAGTTTGTAACAGTGGTTTGTTTCGAGCGAGTGCAGGTATGAGGATATTGTTGCGAGAGCTCAAAATTTATTTTTCCTCACTCAGAATGCGTTTTTCTACACAAGAAGTACATTTAATTCACAAAACGCAGCTCACATGCTTGTAAATGAACTTTTTGGGCTCTCAAAATTTGCGCTCAGAATTGAGACACCAATATAATCCCATACTAGACTAAATATCTTAATCTTTGGCTCTCATTGGCAGGCTTATTCGCAGGCTTATCTTCCCCTTTAAATTAAGACAGGTCCAGAAAGAAACAATACATTTATAAAAGGTATACAAATGCATCCAAGCATTTGTTTAAAAGTCAATAGTAAATGCTAATTTTTATAATAATGTGTAGTTTCATGTAACCATACATTTACAGGTGCCCTAAGCTACAAAATCCTAAGCTAATTTTTCATTTGCGTCTGTTGGTTGCATGAATATCTCATTGTATGATGCTGCCATGATGTCATCCAGAGAGCTGGGAAGTGCTTCTCTGTTTCAGGAAGCGCTTTTGTGATTCACTCCATGAATATTCCCATCATCTGCGGTTGTATTGATATTACTTTTCACTGTTCATTTCATTTCACTGTTAATTAATTATTCATCAGCTTCTTTACTGATTCTTCTTATAGTCTCTCTTATGCTGTGTGAAAGAAAGGGAGGTCATTGGTAGGTTATCCATTGATAGGGTGTGACTCTCTGAACAGTGTCAGCAAATGCTTTTTAGATGTTTCTAAGCACAGACGGTTTACAGTGACAAAGGCGCTCTCCTCCAGTGGAAGGTCAGTTTGTGTTATATTAAGTTAAAAAAAGTCAGATGCTGTTTTTATTCCGCACGACTGATATTCAAACATTGCCTGATGTTGTTGATGTGGTTGTTTATCAGGATTTGTTCAACTATGTGAATTTCTCAGCTTTATTTAGTTTTATTATCATGAGGGAAAGAGGTTGCTGTAAAAGGAGTTAGAATACTGATTAGAGCTGAAGATCCTTTCTCGAACCCGACTCTGTGTCGCTATACAAGAACCAAATAGTTGAAATATGGAGATAACACTGGACAGTAAAAACATGTTTTTTTTATGGCTCCACTAGCTGGTTTGTCAGATGCTCAAAGGGGGATTATATAAGATATAAGGGACAAAACAGAGGCAAGAGCTTAAATGTACTTTTATCCTAATCTTTTCCCTCTTTTATTTTTTTTTGTACCAATTTAAAGACGGTGAAACTTAGACGATTTTCAAAGCATCCTCCAACCCTTCAGGACCTAAAGCCATTTTAAAGTGGAGCAGAGAACTTCAAGTGAATTGATGAAATATGTATGCTTCGACCTCTTTAGGAGCGCATTGGGACAGATGATGAGCCAGAGCAGTGCAGAATCCGCGGAAAGCTTCACCCCCTTTAATCAATACGTTTCCAGACCCTGCCTGATGTGAAAAGCATTACGTAATGGCAAATCATTGTGCTGTCTTCAGATAAATATAACTCTTAGTGCTTACAGGGGGGAAATGATTCAGTGAAGGGTTTGTGATATCTGGAGAAAACCTATTTGATTGCTGTAATGCATTTGTGTTTTTCTATGTTTCTGTCTCCTGGGCTCATTGTAACTGTTGCAGCAGTATTGCATTCGTTCTGGAAAACACATAGCTTTATAATATATAGTGTGATAAACTGTTTAAGGATGCTTGTGCTGGTCATGCACTTTGAAAATTGTTATTAAATAACGCCTTTTCTGGGAGCGGGGTGAAAAATGTCAGAGGTTATTGTAATCAGGATAAATTGTAATTAAACTGTCGTTTTATACTCTGTAATTAAGATGTATCTCTATTATTTGCCAAGATGTTCCGCTTTTAATAAAAAATAATAGATTAGATACCTTTAATGTAGAAAATGTTTGCTTTAAAGAAGTTCTGTTATAAGTTTAAGAGCGGAAAACTACTGCCAATTTACAGGTACTTATTGTTTTACAACCGTAAAGCATACTTAATAAAGGGAGGAAAAACTTATTTTGTATGTTATTTTGCACAATTTTCCTGAATTGTAAGAAGTATCGCAAAGTTTTTGAGGGAAAGTCCTATTTTCACTTCAATACTGATAGGACTGTGATAGGACATGCTGACTTGGTTCTGAATAATATTTTAAACTTTTTAAATAGTTAAATAAAGTAGCACACTAGTCGATAGATTGTTTCATTTTGTCAAAAAATTATATCATTTGTAGATAGATGATGTTGCAATATATCGCCAACTTGTTTATTCCATGCCTAGATGATTCTGTGATCTTAAAAATCACAGAGGTTTTACAAAATACTAGATGCAGTAATTACATGGTGTATTCATTTTTGCTTCAATCATTTATTAGATTTTTTAAATTGAAGTTAGATTATTAACGTTAATGTTATGTTATGGTGTTAAACAAAACTCAGCCTTTTGAAAAGTTTGGAAAATGTTGTTTTGTTCATTGAGCTACTGATTCAATTTACTTTTTAAAGGAGGTGTACTCATTTATGCTAAGCACTGTATATATACACATACAAGTATATATCTATATATCATTAAATTTCAGTATCTGTTCTCTTGAGAACTGGCAAAGAACTCATAATTCTAAGGTTTATGCTTGTGATAGAAAACCGCTTGAAACCCGTTGTTCCCCTGCGTCACTCGCGTGAAGATATCAGCTTGTGGATCTCAGGTCGAGCTTGCCAGGGGAGGCACGGGAATGACGAGACTGGAGCAAACCTGCTGCTGACCAACTCTTTCTCTCTTATTCCTTTCTCTTCTGAATCAAAAAGTGTCCCTCAACCCTGTCAATTTCATCCTGTACATATTCTATGATAAATAAATTAACTAGCAGGCTTAGCTATAGCTACACATCTGTTTATTTCAAGTTGATTACTAAAAATTTTTAAACTTACCAGATTCAGTGACCTCCTCACCCACTTAATTCCAAGCAAGGTTTTTTTTGTTTGTACATGGATAATAATAAGACAGTCATTCATTCTGACTGCCCACAAACTGTGGTATTTGTCTCCTCCATTGTTTTTCAATGTTCCTGCTTGATCACATCACTGCAAGAACAAGCCCCTGATCGGTTGCCGTGCACACATACTTCGCCTAAATAGAACTTTTATCGACTCACGTGAACAGTCCGGTTTACCGCTCCTCGTCTTTCGCCGCATTCGTGGCTCTCGTACTGCATGGTCCAGACCCGTCGCGCCGTGGGGAGCATTATCGCATCTTTACATAGACTTTATATTGATATCACCTGCTCTTGCCGAATCATTTGCACTTAGTGTGTAGGCAGCATAAGGTCACATCATTTTGAAGAACAGATCAATAGCACCAATGGATTAGTTTGCCTTAGTAACTGACCAGAGAAAAAGAAGCACTGAATGTTTTGGTTCTGTGTTGTAGTTCAGAATAGATATCACCGAATAACTTCTGAAATCTCAATCTTTTGACTAAAAAAAAAGGGTATGATCAATGTTATGAATGTTTTGTGACCTGGTTTGTACAATGACCTGTCAATCAGAAATGTAGTCTAGGTTAAAGTGAATTGAAAAAAATGGATTTGTTTATTTATTGTCAGTATATGCAAGTTCTTTGTAGATGACTGTACATCACACAGCTTATCATATATAGAACTTGTGCTCTTTTGTGTTGACAGTTCTTGTAGGTGAGTGTTTGATCGAGTTTCCATCTTCATGTGCTTGTGAGTCTGGATCTTCATCATGGCATCTCTGAGTGTGACCCTGGAGAATCAGCTCCACAGTGCACAGAAGAACCTGCTCTTCCTGCAGCAAGATCATGCAAACACACTGAAGGGCCTTCACTCTGAGATCCGCCGTCTGCAGCAGCACTGCACAGGTACACACTTGCACCCTTCTCCTTATGTTTACTTCACGAGAAATGAGATACACACATTATTCATTTGTAAACTGTCAGCTGTGTGCAGATAAAGCACAGGTAATCGATTTCCAGTCCCGCTCTTGCAATATTTCACCCGTGCCATCCCTCTCACACCCTTCAGCAAGAAAACTTGCTGAGCATGACGGTTTTTTAAGCATTTAAACAAGATGAGAAATTAACGCCTTAGTTTACAATTTCATTGAAGTGTTTCACTTTCCTGTATTTTCGGACAAAACATAACTGCTAAATAATGCTAAATAACCTGTTGAGATCACTGTAATTAACAATAGTGTTTTTGATGAAACTTTCTACATCAAGTGCATAAGGAGAGGACCCAGATACAAGGATGAGTTTCCAATAGTTATGTGTTTTTTAAAACTTGATGCTCAATTCTAATTTGATGCCTATATCTGTTTTTTTTTTCTTCTTGTGTTTACACATTGGTTAAATGGTGACCTATGTCCAATACGTGTGTTTATATGTGCCATAGCATCATGCACACAACATATGACGTGGTTGTTGTTGTGTAAATAGATGGATGAACATATTTCTTTAGCTTTAATGCTAGCTCTCTGCTGTAAGCTAAATTTGCTGAATCACCAAATGAGTTTGAGGCCGTGAAAGAAAAAAAATTGATTTTTTTTCATCCATCATTACGGCTTCAACCATTCAGAAAAGCATTTGTTTGCATTCATTGTTTGTGTTCAAAGATGCGGAATGTTTCTGAATAAAAACTAGAAATGGTTTACTCATGCGCCATTCCTGGAGTTTAGGTTTCCACTCATGTGACTACTCTAGGAAGCTCCTGATTGGTCCTGATTAAAAAGTACAAATTTACTCAAAGAATTTGACGGTGTTCACTTTGTGCTCTATGGAACTATGCTCATCATATTCGCCTATTCCCCATGGATTCCATATTGCGCATAAATTGATTTTTTCTCCAGGATGTACACACAAATCCTTCTGGCTCAGATAAACTCTTCTTTATTTCCTCTTTTTGCAAATGTGTGCCACTCATTAGCATGTTATGGTTCTGACTGTGAGTGAACTCAAGAACTGTCAAAAAAAGAAGCCTCGACCTTATGGGAGGAATATAATCTATGTGTTTGATGTTCCTGTTGTGAATATGTCTTTCTTATTTAACCTAGTTGTTCAATTTGTATGTATTAATTTTTATTTTTATGTACTCATTGTCTATTATGTATTACAATAAAATGAATACATGTGATTTAAAATATACATGTGATTTAAGTTGAAAGCCACCATTGTCTTTGTTTTGTGTTTTGTTTTTATAAAGAAACATTAATAGAGTGGACATTATATCACATTATATAAATAATTTTTAAAAAGCCTAAAATATCTATGATCATTATTAATGGTACTGCAGTATATATAGAATAATTGTTTTAAATAATCGTGATTATCATAATCGAGCAGCTATAATTCACAGTATGTTCAATCGGCTTTTATATGACAAAAGATAAATTATTTCTTCATTCATTTCCCCTTTAATTCAAGAGGGAACAATGTACATCTAAACTGTTTCTCTGTGGACTGCACTGTGCCGAATTACTAAAAAACAAAAAGAAAAAAGTGTATATCATAACAGCATATTGTCCAAATTTTTATAATAATTCAATAAGAGGATGAATTCAACATATTAAAAACCCCTCAATGTGTGAATGCTTTGAATCTGAAAAAGTTGATTGTACAGTCCCATTGACTCCCATGTGCTCTGTTATCCCCGGGTAACTCTCCATTATGTCACAGTTCCTGCTCTCACTCTCCAGACTACCATTTGTTTCAAGTGATGCCTTGTGTCATGAAATGACTTCAACTGTGGTCACTGAAGGTAATCTCTCTTTCTCTCTCTGTCTCTCTCTCTGTCTCTCTCTCTCTCTTGTCTACTCCCTCTGGCTGCACTTTTGTTTCACAGACCTGACATATGAGCTGACAATGCGGAGCTCTGATCCAGGCGGTAAGATTTCTCATGCACACTCCATTAATGCCTTTCTTCACACCCACATGGAGTCAGAACAGAGTTCTTTCAAGAGAGCCTTGTATATGAGTATTTTGTCCTCCAAATAGCTCATTTCAAAATAAAACAATAAATCGATACTTAGTCAAGCAGCTCACATGAAATCTGAACATGTTGCATGTTGTGCTCTCTTGTACGTGAGAACCTTTCTATTTGTCTAGCACTGTATTGCTCTCTCTTTGAAATTAACTTTAAACACATTATTTTTAGTTTTCTGCAGTGAACAGCAACTATGTTCCTTCCCACACATATTCCATCAAGATTGTGCCTTGTAACTTGGCAACCTGACCCATCCAGACACACATTCCACGTTGGTACAGCACTTTCTCTTTTTATTTCATTCTGCTTGATATATGTTAGGCTTTAAAACTCTGAACACAGACTTAGTAATGAAATCCTACTGAATCCTTAACAGAGTTCCTATAGACTTGCAGTGTCTAGGAAAGCAACTGGTCTTTACATTGCTTTGGTGTTCTTTTTGAGCTGTCATAAATATTTAACATTTTGTGTAACATTTAGATTTTTTTACAAATTGTATATTATTTTATTAAACAATATTTAAATTTTATGGGGTTTTTTTTCGATTTACAAATAAAAAGAAACAAACATAATATACAGAAAGCAAAATTCAATAAAGGCTTAAATTATTTTTACAGCTTGTCTTTTTTGAAATTCTAAGGTACTATCTGCGTTCAGAAGGGTTTTGAGATACTAAGCTTCAAGGTTTTGTAGTTCATGTAGCAAAAAATAAAATTTGAGATTATCGAGCTCTTTCATACATGAAAATAAAAGACACTTTAAATATTTTTTAAATCCCGGCAATCTAATTCATCACAAATGTTGAATTTTGGAACAGCTAAAATGTGGATAGAACCTTCTGATTCTGAGAAGTCATTTTGGAACTATAAGGTTCTATCTCTTCTCTGATTTCAGAGAAAAACTATGATCTTATTGAAACAATTTTGCATACATAATTTGTGTGTGATGGATTCTACTTGGTTTTAAGGTAACTGGAAGTTGGCTGAATTGTTTGGGTATTCCTTGGCCTGCCGCTCCACTCTTCCATTGCCATTCAATGGTAGAAGGCACTGAAACTTATTCAAACTGATCATTATTACAAAAAAAACATTTCAAATCCATTTGAGTTCAAGAGAAATATTATGTGTAGATTACCAACAACGTGCCATAATAAAGGTTAGAGTCAAGGTGACTTAAAAAATACATTAATATGGTGGAATCTGCTGTTCTGTAGTGAGAACCCCCGCATAAAAGAACAATATCTTTACCTTTAACCTTTATTTCCGAACAGCAGTTTCCACTTTGTAAATGTATTTTTAGGAGACTGAGACTCTAACTTTTATTATGACACAATATTGATAAGCTCAACATTTTGTTGCGCTTGAATTTAAACTGATTTAAAGTGTTGCTGATATTATATTGATCAAATGATTTGGTGTCAGTCAGGCTAGGCAAGCTGTGTGTGTTCTCACATGTGGCTGATGAGCTAGATTGTAGTCCGGTACAGGAAATGAGATTATGATAGCCTGCGCTAATACAGCACTAATGCAAAGACTAATGCATCATCTGGAAGCTGCTGACGAGATCCCCACGCTCATGTTTCTAACTATAGCCATGATATGCCAGCCCTGTGCACTTCCATGCACGAAGATGCTTTCTTTTTATGTGGAAAGTTGGCTTTGAGAGACTTTATGAATTAGAATCCACTCAAAGTAAAGGTCAGTGGACTTCTTTAATCAATGACAAAACAGATTATTTCTGTTTGAATCCATTTCTTTTGTTTTCGACTTGACTAAATCATTTTCAGTTAACCGTCAAACAGATGAGGAATTCGTGTAATCATTAAGACAGAATTCATTCTATTCATTACGCTCTCATAGTAAAGTTGTACATTGGATCACAAATGACTGTGTTGAAGTGTTTAATGTCTTGAAGCTGAGAGTAAAGAGTGTAAGAGTGTGAATTTGATGGCAGGTCTCATTATTTGCTCAGGCCGATGCCTCAGTGACTGTTAAGCGACCAGAGAAGATGTTAGAGCGAGAGAAAATGACCTCATTCTGCATGTTCAGCTTAATGAGCGCTTCAGAGATCACAATTTAGAACACTATTAATGGATTAAATGCTAATTTATTTATGCATAATTCTTTGTCTACGCCACTTTGTCTACATCAATCCATCCTCTGCCCATTATCCTAATTTTATCAGCATTACAGTAGTGTATATAAATGTAATCTCCACATTCACTTTCTCCTGCACTTCTAGGGAAAAACCAAGGCATCCCATGCATGATAACTCTATTATCCAGTGTTTAACATGTGGCACAAGCCAAAAAAGACAGTCTAAGAGTTTGCTCTGCACCACTTTTTCCAATTACAGAGCCTCATGCACTGTGAAGCCTTGATGTGAAGTTTTCAGAGGCCCGTGTCAAGCTTCACAGCAGGGTCAGCAAGGGTTTATCTGAATCTGCAGCCTTCACAAAGGGCAATTTGTAAGCTTGACTCTCAACTATAGATTAGCCTTTAGAGCTAGAAACTTCAACTTCATATGCAAAGATTGAACAATGTCCAGTTTTACTGATTTTAGCGATCAAACCAAAACACAGTATAGCTACATTAAGACGGAAACCCAAAGTGACACAAATAAGATAATTTTTTTTGCCCATATGTGACTGGAGTCCTGTTTTTTCTAAATCTGACCCATGACTCTTTTATATGTGGTCTTAAGTCTGAAACGTATCAGATTTTTGTTTATGGAACCTCAGTCTGAATACATCATTGAGTCCAACGATGTTTTTTATGGAAATATTTTACAGGAAGACACTTTGAGATGTTTTTAAAGCTCTAATTAAGTTCCAGTTGTTATCTCAGCACTTCTAACTTTTTTCAACCCATTGCATTATGTGTTCCTCCATCTCAATCTTAAAACGATTTAGTACTAATAAAGTTGGCTATGATCAGATTTTTATTTTAGATTTTATATATAATATTAGATATAAAAGTAGTCTCGATTAGCCAGACATTCAATCTTGAAGTGCTGCTATAAAATTGCAACAAACTCTTCAGACGTACAGCCAACGGTCCATGGGTATGTCGTCTGAGGCTGAATCAGTCACAAGAATACCCAAATAAGAACAGTCTGATATATGTTAAAAGTGCATTCTGGGTACGTAGTTGCAAATGTAAATGTACTACATTTCAAATGTGAATATTCTGACTGGACAAATTTCTTCATACAATATTCTTTCAGTGACATGAGTACTTGTCACTGAAGTAACCCATATTGGTCATGGGAGTATGTGATGAATGACTGAATATACTTTTTTAAAAATATTTTTAAAAATTCTAATTTTGGAGTCTAATTTTATGAGGATAGTAAATAAAATACTTTTTAAAAAAGTATACTTTTTAATACTTTTTTAAATACAAGTAAGGTCAGGTGGATTTATTTAAGCAGTTTTTACAAAATCATCTAATTAAAATGATAAATTATCTGCATTTCCAGGTACTGTAAAGATATATAAAGTTCAGAAAATTTTTTTTTGACCTGAAGTTCTCATATAAGGATACTTGGAACAGGCAATCTAAAAGCTGTTATAAACTTGAATTTCATAACAATCTAATTTACAGATTTTATATAAACATGGTAAAACAATTGTTTGTATATTGTTTTTCATAGTTGTCTACTCGTTTTGTGCATTTAATTCACATTATTTGGTCATTGCTTGGACATACCGATAATCATTAGTAATGGGTGTGCTGTGTAACTAACTCGTACATCTGCCACCTTCACTACCTAGTGTGTTCCAGTATTGGAAAGAGTACTGAAATATCATACTCAAGTAAAGGTACTTTATTACTTGCCAAAAAAGTATTGGAAGTAGAGTAAAAGCATCCATTAAAAATAATACTCAAAGTATGAGTTAAAAATATTATTTCTAAAAGTACTCAAGAGTAGAGTACATTTACATTTTGGCATTTAGCAGACAATTTTGTAGAACGTGACTTACAGTAGGGGAGAGACAATATGCAACTTGTTACACAGTCAAAGTCTATCTCAGGTCGCTCATAGAAGGTGTATTAACTGATCAATCAACCATAGTGTAAAGGAAAGAAGTGAAGAGGGAAAAAGTTGACTTTTTCATAATAAGTGTTACTTCTTGAAGGCTGTTGTGTTGCTGTTTTCCTGACTGTATCAGGGAGTTTGTTCCACCAGCCAGGGACAGTGAGTGAGAAGGTTCTGGTAAGAGAATTTCTGATTTTGTGGGATGGAACCATAAGGTGCTGTTCCTTCTCTGAGTACAGGCTTCTGGGGGGAATGTATGACAGTATGAGCTTGAGTTAAACAGGGGCTGATCTGATGATGGTTTTGTAAGCCAGCATCAGTGATTTGAACTTAACACAAGCTGCGATTGGGAGCCAGTGAAGAGTGATGAAGAAGGGATCTGACTTCAGTTCCTTGAAGATAAGATGAGCTGCAGAGCACCAATTTATCACGTAATGGGATAAAGCATTTATTTAAAAAATGTTTTGAAGCATTTAAGGGTAAAAGTGTGGCCATGGAAGGTTCCAGAGACAGAATTGAGAAATGAGAATTCTCCCTCTCTCTCGCTGCCAGTAACTGATGAGCACACGAGATGCCGGGAAGGCCGAATCCCTTCTACTTTTTCCTTAAGGCCTCTACACTTCTATCCGAATATACGGTGTGAAATTACATGAACACAACTCGATCTAAAAGCATGACACACCTGTCCCAGCAATTGGTGTACACGAAAAAGAGTTCAGCTCTACTATAAAAGACGCATTCAACAATGGCATTCAACGCTACCGACTAGGGAGAAATATAAAGCAAAATACTAAGGAAGCATTCATAAAAAATCTACCAGATAATACTCACCTTTCTAGTGTAACTGCAGATGAAAATGAACTTGAAAAAATTCACCTCCAGTATGAATAATATTCTCGCTAGCACTCTAGACAGTAAGTTCTTGTCAAAAATATTAGGGAAAGTTGTAATTGCACAGCTCAGCTGCTTCTTAAAGAAGAGTAACTTTTATGAAGATCTTCAATCTGGATTCAGACCGCATCACAGGATCTGTTACTTGAATGGGATCAAGGCAATATCTCTCTTCTAGTTCTGCTAGATCTCAGTGAAGCCTTCAATATGATAGATCATAGGATTCTCCTCGAGAAACAAGAGAAGGATGCAGGCATCCAGGGCAAGACTCTAAGATGGATTAACTCTTACCTCTCTGACCAGAGTCAGTTTTTTAATTTGATACAAAAGCAGTTGGGTATGGAGTTCCTCAAGGATCTGTTGTGGGACCCATCCTATTCTCAATTTATATGCTGCCTCTTGGCAAAATTATTAGAAGACATGGGGTTAGTTTCCATTCCTCTGCAGACAACACTTAACTCTATATCTCAGCAAAACCTAACAACCTTTCAAAGTGAAATAAACTCTCAGAATGTGTCTCTAATATCAATGATCGTATGAATGAAAATTTCCTTATGCTAAATTATGATGAAACAGAAATATGACTTATTGGCTCTAAAAAGCCATCCCAGAATCTCTCAGTTTTAAATATGGAGCTAAAGGGACACACTGTTAATTTGTCCACTACAGTTAAAAATCCTTGTGTTATTATAGATAGTGAACTGACATTTAAGAACCATATCTCTTATGTTACTAAGATCGCCTTCTTTCACCTCATGAACATTGCTGAAGTACAGAACATGTTGGCTATTGTAGATGCAGAAAAATTAGTTCATGCTTTCATGACCTCTAGAATGGATTATCATTATCTAACCATTGTTTTTCATTTGTTAGTTTCTGTTTTGTCTTTGTTTTTGCCTTTGTTTTTTTTGCTTTTTAGGTGCTGCCTGGCTAACTGTTTGTCTATAGAACTTAAGTTTATATATTCGTTATGCTGGGGAGGTAACTAGCACCTGCCTCAGTCAGCGAGGCTCCCAAGGACCTCACTGGGAATTCCTATTTAACTTACCTGACCTACACTAGGACTTTGTAAAGGTGCTTTGAAAGCAACTGTTATAAAACCGCTATATAAAAACTTGATTGATTGATGTTTTTTTTGCAAGAGAACAACCAATGAAAGCTGCTATTTTGATGATGTGAGTGGGACATGAAAGAGCTGCTGAATGGCGCTCAATACACATTCTTACTTCAATCTCACGACAGAAAATCGCACCAAAGAACGTCAAGATTAACTGCCAAGGAAGAGATGATGAAAGGCAGGGTGAGGCATTTTTATTTGTATAGCAAATTTTCGTACACATTGGCAATTCAAGTGCTTTACAGAGGAATAAAAACAGATCGTAGATAAAACAGGTAATAAAAACAGATCGTAGATAAAAGCTAGGGATATGCCATTAAACACATTCAAATTCATAGAATAAAAGAAAAAGATTCATAGGTGCAGTGCTGTTTGGACTGCAATGCTCAGTTAGTAAATGCACATTTAAATACATAATTTTTTTTGTCTGGATTTAAATGTAACTAAAGTATCTCCTCTAATCTCTTCTGGAAGCTGGTACAAGCTGTGGGCATCATAGTAAGGGGTGCAAGAATGGAGCCTTGGGGGATCCCACATGAATCTGGTGTCTAGTTTGACATATCCCAAAGAGGATAATATTAACATTCAGAATCTTGTATTAGCTTTAGTTATCTGTGCAGAAAAAGTTGACGCGACATGATGACTCCGTTTCCCTTCTTGTTCTTCACATGAAAAAGCTCCTTCAGGTATGGCCAGGGATGCTAAATTTCTGAATTTGACACATGGTAACGCATCCAACCCCTTCATCCTCCTCTATGATCACACAAATCTCCCACCAGACATGTGACGTTACGTCAATTTATTTTTTTAATATGTGATTTGATTGGACAGAAACCCTGAGACTTTTATCTTTGCCAATAAAATATACCAAATGTTATTTGTTTTACTACTCAGTAAGTTACAATTTCTGAGTGAAATTTTTCTGATTTCCTTACACCACTGGTGGGTTCATATTTATAGCAAAAAAAATTCTAAAAGTTTTTTTCATAATAAGTGGCCTTTAAGATATTGACAATATATTTGCTTGTTTCCTTTTGTCTAAATTTTACTAATATGCTGGTAAATGTTTATGTTCAACATTATATTTTTGTGTGTGCTAATTCGCTTAAAACATGAAAACATCATTTGTAAATGTCACTTTTTTATTTTGTCTCATATCATTATTATATTCTATGATATATTGTGACTATTAACTTGTGATATGCTACAGTTGATTTTTTTTCCGTTACTCCTGAGATTAAAATTGATCACTGAAATAAGAACAGTTATTGAGAGAAAGAAACCTCTTATGGTCCATCGTTTAGACGGTTGCCAAGCTGAAGGTCATTAAAGGAGGACACTGTTGTTCCCTCAGTCTTCATATCCATTAGCATTGTAATAGGAGATGGGATCTATGTCTTTGTGAGTTTGCCCTTGATTAAACCCCCCACCCCCTTCCAGTGAGTGCTCATCTTATCCCCACCCTAGATTCACTTACCATAGCATACTTTTCACATGGCTTTTAGAATACTGACACACAACAATGCTTTATTTTTAACAACACCCTGCACCACACAACTCACTTCTGCTCTAATAGTCCAGAAGTGAGTTGTGTGGTGAGTAATATTTCAGAATTGACTGTATGTTCCTATACAGCTAAAATTATGAGGAGATCGATAGCGTCTCTGCTGAGCTAAGTTAAATGAGCTCATGGTGTGTCTGAGGGTTCATGTTAGGAAAGAGATCCTTGATGGAAAAGCCTAATGTTTGTTTACCAGCAAGATTAGCTTTCTTGGGTAATAGGTTTATGATAGGAGATTCACAGCTCAATGCTCCCCTCTGAAGGCTAATTTGAGAATATTTGTCAGTTCTCTAGAAAACTGTTTAGCCTGATGTTTACTGTAGGATTGTTTTTGTGGAATATCACAGTCCTCAATGGTTTAGCATTCATAATGAATCGCACCTGGTTGTGCTTGAATGTATTTGTATAGCGCTTTTTTGCAATTGCTTCAAATTAGCTTCACAAACATAACTAATGTATATTTGACATAATTTTAATAAAAAATTATACTGGTTAATTATATTGGATAAGAATAGAATTAAAGGTTACTTAGCAATCAGAATTCTTTTTGGGGTGGAAATATGGTGCAGTGGTGGAGTTGGTTGTCTTGTAACTGGAAGGTTGGTGGTTCGAGCCCCACTAGGTCCATTTTGCCGTTGTGTGGCAAGCCACATTTCACTTTATGGATGTGTGTGACTGGTGGGGTGTGTTATGTGGATGTGTGACTAGTGTAGTGTGTTTAGTGGTGGGCAGGAAGCCGTAGACATCAAATGACAGCCACGTCCTTTCAGACTGCCGCAGGACAGCTGAGGGCTACCGAGTGTGATTACACCAGAGTGTGATTGTGGAGTGAATGAAAAATACTCTAAACATTGTAAAGCATCTTTGAGCTCTGTAAAAACACAATATACATTGAATGTATTATTATTATTTTGAGAAAATTGTTTTTTTGGTACTCAGTTAACTTATTTTTAGGGGAGGTAAAAAAACAGAGCCTGGATAACCCTTGCTATAAATCATTGCATCATTTAGAAATGGAGTATGTTAACTTGTTTGTAAAATGCAGAAACAATTACTGTTCCCTCTGTTTTTATAATGTAATGTAGACTCATGATATCCTGGACACTGGCAGCAGTCTACTCAATATACAGTATTCTGGGGTGTAAGTACATCCAGGATCCCTGGGGAGGGTCTTTTTATTTTGGTGTCATATTTTGGGTTAATCAAAAGAGACAAACACTAAAGAAGACACAGAGTGGAAATTTCAACTATTCCAGAAATAAATTGTGAAAATTTTTAATCTTGGTAGATAACAATTTATTTGTAAAGTAAATAACTCATCTTTAACCAATAATGTATAACTTTTACATTTGATTGAAGTATTTTTTTTTTTAATAATTCTTTAATACTACAACGTTTTATTCTCACAGAAGATGGTGAGGCTCGCTGCAGAGAGCTACATCAGCGCTGTGAGGAGCTGGAAGCTCAGCTGAAGGCAAAAGAGCAGGAAAACACGGAGCTACTGCGGGACCTGGAGCAGAAGAACGCCATGATCTCAGTACTAGAGAACACCATCCGGGAGCGAGAGAAGAAGTACCTGGACGAGTTGAAGCTGAAGAGCCACAAGCTTGCTGTGTTGTCTGGAGAGCTGGAGCAGAGAGCCAGCACCATCGCCTACCTCACCTCCCAGCTCCACGCTACCAAAAAACGCCTTCTCGCTGGAGGGGCAGGTGTGAGCCCCTCTGTCAGCCCAGTAGGCTCTTTCAAACCCACTCCTCCTGCCCAAACAGAAAACGACAAGGACCTCCGACAGCCCGAAACCCCTCGCCGCCGCATGCGCAAAAGTTTGTCTCAACCTCTACACTCAGAATACACAGAGATCTATCGAGTGGGATCTACAGACGGTCGCAGAGTGGTATTGAGGGATTCCGTAGATGCCATGCCTGATCCCACACCCTTCCTCCAACCTAGAGAAGCATCAACCCCTGCAGAAGGGCAGCCCGTCATCCGGGAGCGCCCCTCTGTAATCCCACCCATTGCTTCCTCAGCCAGTCCCTCTATACCATCAAGCCCTGCCCACACCCCAGTACCACCACGTCCTAGGAATAGTCCAGCGCGGGAAGCTTCACATCGACATGCCAATGCACATATAGGAGTAGCGCATCGCATTCACCGCTCGCCTTCAGCAAGTGGTGGTACCGCCCGGCAACAGGCAGAGGTGGAGACCCTCGGAGTGGACCAGATCAATGGAGAACAGGTGGTCCGCAAGCGCTCGGGGACTGACAGAACTGTTTAAAACTTTACACAACTGGAAGAGGATAGTATATAAGCATAGTGGTATTAAAACCAGTGCAGTATCAGACGTACTGTGAAAGCATATATATCACTTGTCAATGATCGTGTTATATAAACACATCTTTTAATACGCTGCAGCTACCACAGCACACTCCTGAAAGATGCTGAACATACCCTGCTTTGTCAAACTGGATTTGGACAAGAGAACGTGATGTTATGAATGTGTTCTAAAAGAGAGAGATTGGGATTGGCAGCAGCAGCTTCTGTATGTCCTGCTGCCTCTTATGCAACACTGTTTAAAAAAAGTTTTTTTTTAATTTATAGTTTTTTCTCATGCAGGATAAGATGGAAAAACTGTGAGCATGCCAAACAATTTTCTGTTTTGACATTTAGGATTGTCAAGAAGATCCCGGTCTGTTGAACTTAAGGTGCAGCCACGCTCTCTCACAAACACATTGCCAAATCTCATCATTGCCTGCTGATTTAATAGGTTCTGGTGCACATTCATATCTAGTCGTATTTATTCACAGGAACAGTACTGGAATTTCAACACTCTCACTTACCTACATAATAATGTGAACATTCTGCTGCTCCTTATTAAACTGCTACAGAAATCAGAGGTGTCCTGAGAGGTTATTTCAGTCCTGTTGCGCATTGTCTTGAATAGACATGACTCCAATGTAGATCAGCAGAAAATTGTAATTTTTTTTCTAAACAGTGAGGGTGATGCTGGTGTGCACAGACATATTTAAGGTCGCTACACAGCTATCCGAATATAATATATTTTCCTCAATCGGAAAAGCACGGGCACCAACAGCACATCACACATCTGGGTGTGTGATTGATGTGCACGAAAAAGAGTTCAGCTCTGCATTATAGGATGCGGTTTTCGCAAGAGAACAACCAATGAAAGCTGCTGTTTTAAGGATGTGAGTTGGACATGAAAGAGCTACTCAATACATTCTCCCGCTTCAATCTCACGACAGTAAACATCACCAAAGAACTATGAGATAAACAGCAGGAAGAGATGGGAAAAGAGGAGCATATAAATATTCAGAAGCTGGTATTGCTGGTGTCGGGCCATAATGAGTTGTTCATTGAAGCCCTCAAAGATTATAAAACAGCCAGCATGTGACTGTTGTCCCTGAGTAGTTATGGGAAGTTTCGCTCAACTTGGTGCTTTGTTCTTTTGACTCATTTTGACTCATGTTTTGTTCATTTCAACAATTAATTTGTTCCGTTCATATAAGGAAAAAAATCTGATCTAATTGTAAAACTTTACGATAAAGACCAAAAAAATTAGCAAAATACACTAATCTGAATAAAGAAACGTGATTACCGATGTCTTTTGATTATTATCAGTGAAATCTGCACACACCAAAGAAAACGATTCCCTCTGTGAAAAGAGTTTATTACTAACGAGTCAGTTTTGTTCTTTTCACGAATGACACATGAGCACCAACCAATGTCAAGGAGTATCACTGCATAAACTTTTAAAACCAGCCTCTGAAATGGAGCCATCAGAGAAGCCATCTGAGGATTTGTGCGAATCTCAGTTCGCATAGATGTGTAGCGGCCTTCAGACAGAACATTTTTAAACAATTACTTTGGCCTAAAGCACAAAAGGGTCAATTGGGCATTCCGGTCTACCTGGGCATACGCGATGTGATTTTTGAGTCAATGTTTCTATCGAGGGATTGAAATTAGTCTGAATTTCAGCTGGGCCATTTTTTCAACTATTATATCAGGTATTATAAGGTGCCTTGTCAATCATTCATGGTGGCCGGGGGATAGAAGCTTACGCACAGACACATAAACACCTTGAGATTTGTTGCTGTTTTTCTGTTTCTACAGATACACTTGTGTAGTTCAAGTGACTTGAAAATTTAAACCACTCTAGCACATCATTCATGCACATTATTTGCAAACACCCTCCACTAGTATTTTTGCATTACTCATTGGAGAATCATTTCTCAGAATTTTTTTTTGTTGTTGGTTCAAAATATATTTTTAACAAATTACAAGGTTTAAATCCAGTCAAATAACCTACATTCCCTTATATATTTCAAATAATCTACACATAACCTACAAATAATCAAATCATTCAAATTTCATTGAATGATTAAGCCACACACAGACACAATTTGAGTTAAAGCTCTATTATTGTGGTTCAATCTGCATTTTGATATGTGTGTCATCTTGTCACAACCATAAGGTTATAGTAAGTCTCTGGATTGCTTAGGGGGTAAGTGTCAGCTCCAGAAGAGAAACTTACGATTGCATCCGTCACCTCGTTTATAGCCAGCATAAGCAAATTTTATTACCAAAAGGCAACTTTTTTTAATAATTAAAAACTTTTTTATTCATTCATCTTCATGTCGGCTTTCTTCCCTTTCGGGGTCACCACAGCGGAATGAACCACCAACTCTCTGGCACATGTTTTACGCGGCGCATGCCCTTCCAGCCGCAACCCATCGCTGGGAAACATTCACACACACTCATTCACACTATGGACAATCGGTCTTACTCAATTCACTTATGACTTTGGACTTGTGGAGAAACTGGAGCACCTGGAGAAAACCCACGCGATCACGGAGAGAACATGCAAACTCCACACAGAAATGCCAACCAACCCAGCCAAGGCTTGAACCAGCGACCTTCTTGCTGTGAGACGACCGTGCTACCCACTGCGCCACCGTGACGTCCAATTAAAAACTTATTCAATCATTAAAAACTTATTCTATTAAATCTAAACAAATATTTCTTATTTATTCAATTTGTTTTTTTTTTATGGTGGCTAAATTAAAGACAGTAAATATAAAATCAATAGGTTTAGAAATATTACTTTGATTGACATTGATGGACTACTCAATAATAATAGCTGTCAGAGGCTCCCCTGCACTTCTGGGCCCCTAAATCCTCTACACGTTCCTCTCCTTCACAGCACCCCTGAAGACAATTATCAAAAAATAAAGAGCTGTTACAATTATATAGGGATTTCACAAATTTTATGACCAGCACCTCCTGAGTGGCATTCTTCAGTAGAACGTGTGGAGACTGAAAAAGCTGATTCAAAAAGTAGTCCACAAACACTAAGAATCCTGAAGTCATCCTGAACTACTATGGATTTCCAGTAGTAGCAAACATTTGTCTTTGTTCTGCCTGGAAACAACATGGAGGTGTATGATCGATAACATTGAATATCCATCGTGTGTATTGAAAATGTGTGATTTAAAAGAACAAGAAAATATTGTATTCGTTCTAGTATCGCTCTTCTTCTGTGACTTTTTTTCTCATTACTAACTCGTTGCATGCCGGTAGTTGAAGTGGTGACATTTCCATGCTCCGAAACAGGATGCTATGCAAAAGACATGGGATTGGTTGTTTGTAATGTCAGTCGAACAGCCTCATGGGCGGGTCTTGACCAATTAAAGCTGCCAAAACCCCCAGACCTATGCTAGACTAGAGACGGATGGATTGGAAAACGAGAATATTAAGAAGACGTCATTTAAAGACATCTATCCACTCTTTGCAGCAATGTCCCGGACCTACTCAACAGTCCCTGCTTAACTCACTAGGACTTCCAATACCATCATGTTTCCGACTTCCATCCAGGAAGTAACCCAGCTCAATGCTGCTTTCTTATCCTTGATAAATCATCTTGGACAGCGGCAACTGCTCCTTAAATTATCTGTGAGGAACAGACAAAGAACTAGACATCAGAGGAAAAGTTTTTAGTTTATTTTTACAGTACAAAAATAGACACAAAGCAGCTGAGAAATACATCTAAGAAGATGGGCAAGCGAAGCAACAAAACCTGATTGTCTTAAACCAATCAAATGCTAGTTAAAGGGCTCAGGGACGTGAGGGAGACGATCCTTGAGCCCTTTAACAAGATTTACTGTCGACTCAACACACTTCATCAAGCTTATGTGCTTTAATGTGATTCTAGCATAAGCCTTGTTTTATTTTGAAGGCTGGCTGACGTAAATGCCTGGAACAAACAGATTAAAACTGAGAAGGTTGAAATGGCTCAGAAAGAACAATCCGTGTTCTGCAGTACAAAGGAGAAAACATACAGTTGGGGTGCTCAGAATACAACATTAAAATGTTTTTGATACAAAACATGCAAAATATGGCTTTTTCAAATCGGGCGTTTACAAAATATACAATTGTTACATCCTTAATCAACTCGACTTAATTTAATAATGCATATATGCAAAATGTTCTAATGTAGCTATTAAAATTAATTCCTCTATTATTTGTTTTGGCTGTAAAGCATATTATAAAACTAGCAGATTTTATTTACATTTGTCACTAGTTCATTACAACATAGTTTGCTGCCTTAAATTAATTATGGAATTCAGTAGAAGAAAATATTTGCAATAGTAATAAAATAAAAGTACATATTTATTTTACGCAGTAATCCATTTCCGGGAGCCGATATTGACATTTGACACTCTCTTGGACAAATAGTTATTTGTCCATAGTTTGATTGCTGCTACAAATTTTTTTGGGGGTACGGATGCACTTCACTCTTTATCCATGAAAATATATTCCATATAGCACACTGTTGTTTGCGCTGCCATAAAAGTGATGAATTTACAGGAACTCCGTTCTTTTTTTATGACAGGAAGTACCCAAGAAAAAATGATGTCATGAGCCCCAAAACTGTCAAACAGCTATAAACAGGTCCATTACTCGCAGCGCCATAGTAATAATCCACATCCGTCTCATTATGGTCTTCTGAGTGTGCGGCATGTCCTCCATGCCCATGTCCATGACCATGACCATACCCATACCCCTGTCCATACCCATGACCTCCATACCCTCCATATCCTCCATAGCCTCCATGCCCATACCCATATCCTGGTCTAGACAGAGAGCTCAAGCCCTGGCCGACCAGCATTCCCCCCAGAGCTCCAGCGGCTGCGGCTCCAGCTACCTTCCCCACACCGTGTCCCGAGGAACCTCCGGTGTGTACGGGTGGAGCACGGGCATATCCTCCTCCACCGGCTCCTCCCCAGCCTCCACGGGCTTGACCACCACCCCATCCACCACCGCGTCCTCCACCCCGACCGAAGCCCCCACCACGCCGAGCATGAGTCACGGAAAGCATGAGGAGCATGCAGCAGAACATGGAAATTAGTTTATGCCTGGAAATCATGGCTGCTGAGAGAAACTGCAAAGAAGAAACAGAAGGTTAAATGTTAGGAAGAAAAGCCATTTCTTTAGTGTCAGCAACAATGTTACCAAACTGCATTAGAGTACTTCTCATTGAGAATTTCTGCCACATTGCATTATGAGATTGATAATTGTAGATCATACCCATGTGAGTAGTAAGCAAAAGTGGAAAGTAGAGAAAAAAATTTACTTGCTCTACCTTATTTTCATGTACTTTTACTTGAATAGACTTGGCTTCTCGACATTTTGAACTCAAGACTCTAATAGAGTACAAAACTTAAAAAAAAGTAATTTATAAACATGAATGATCAAATAAAACGACAACAGGCAATTTAATTCTTGCCTTAAAAACTGATTTGCTGCTACCTTGGTCATAAAACCATGTAAAATATAAAAAAAAAAACAGATTACATTGCACTGTTTTGTACACAATCGGCAACAGTGCATGACCCTTTTATGCCCTGGCCACACATACCTTGTCATTTGTTATGCTGTATCCATATCTAGAGCGGGGTTTCAGTATAACCAGGTATTTTTGAATATTGGCAGCCATGTTGAAGTTTTTTTTAAAACACTTGTGAATCTTTGTCGTGTAGACAGCATGACCGTGTTTATATTGGTTTCAGGGTGAGTTTGGAGGAGTTATAAAAGGTTGTCATTGATGTAGCAGCTTTTGTTCAAAAAGCCACAAAGCTTTTTGTGGGTTTTTGAAGGATTTGAGAGGGTTTGCACTGCAATCTTTTGCAGACAATCTTTTGAGGTGTTCAGGACTACACAAGGACACAGCATATTTGATAATGCATTTGACGAGAAGCACTGTTGAGCTTTAGAGCTGGTGCAAGCTTTCTGACTGGTTGATATAACTTCAGGGTTGAGGACTCGGCTACCCTCTACTGGACTGACTCACTCTTTACAGTGTTTTAGAAGAGTTTAGTATATTTGTGTGGACATGATTTTAATTGTAAACAAAATAAACAAATCTTTTTATTAAAAAATAAAAACGTAATTACAGTTAATGAGCATAACTAACCCTTCTGACTGATTGAAACAGCAGCAATGGCTGATTTTTTTGAGAGGAAAAACTTACACTCTTGCTGTAAACATTACTTTTCATGAACTACTTCTTACTTTTACTTGAATAGATTTTTTGGTTGGGTACTTTTTCTTTAACTGGAGTACATTTTCACTGAATTAGCTCTAATTTTACTAGAATACAGAATATGTGTACTATTTTCTGTTAGGTCTTTTGTTGTCTCATCTGATTCTGTAGCATGTTACCCCTCTCCCTTTGGCACCTATCCGCGTCTCCTTAGCTCACCTGCTCCATTATCCTCAGCTCCACCTCGTATTGCTGATCTCTCTGCTGAGAAAATTGAGTATTTAATGTTTCCATCACCGAGTCAACTAAAATAATTGATTTGTTTAACTTATTTCTGAATTAAATCTCCTGGATTTATACATCAAGTATATTAAGTTTTTTTTTGTATGGGTTATTTCTGGGATAAAAAAGCAGAGTTAGCAGAGAGATAGTGATCTTTAATTATCAATCAGTCTTTACTTGCACTTAATTAATTTCTAAAGATGTGAAAATTGTAATAGATAAGTAATGCTACTTAATACACCTGCACATGTGTATTTGCTGTTAGTTGACTATATAAAGGTTGGAAGAATATAGGAAAAATCTTTTATATTTGGTTTACATTACATCAAAACTTGAAAAAAAAGTGAATTACTTTGCTAGCTGGTCCGAATTGAAGAAAATAAATTCATCCCTCCTAGGTTTTAGTATTAAAAAAACTGGTACGCACTATTAAAAAAAACCAAAAAAACAGCCACACAGCACCAAATCTGATTCTTTTCCTTTTTAGTCGTAGGGAAATCTTTTTAGCTGCTATTTAGCACTATATTCTAAAGTTTATATTTAGAACCAAACACATTTAAAGACAAAGGGCATATCGAGTCCTGTAAAAGGCTGCATTAATGCCTGCGCTTACCAAGGCTCAAACTCCGGGACCTACAAGAGGGTTCATGTGCACCAGAAACGACAACAACAACAACAACAACAACAACAACAACAACAACAACAACAACAAACATATCGCAAAACATACTTAGTAGAGGTCCATGCTGTTTAACTATGTATCGGTCACAAATGCCACCCACTCACCCCATACCACTCCCCTTCATCCTCTCTCTCTCTCCCTCACTCCCTCCCTCTCGTCCATCTGTCTTTCTCTCTCCCTTATTTCTCTCTCATTCTATCTCCCTTCTCTCTCTCTATCTCTTTCTCGCTCCATCTCTCCTTTCTCTCTTACAAGTGAAGACTGTTTAAAGTGCAGCCCCTTTCATGTGTAAAGTAAAAAAATTTAAAAAGAATTTTTAACATTGTCTGATTATATCCTTTATGATGCTTGATCTGAAATTCCATTGTGAATCTAATAAAGTTTTTTAAGCATCAGGTAAGAGAAATACATAAAAAAAACAAGCTGGTCATAGTTGAATCAGTTGTTTTGTTTTCTTAATTGTTGTTCTAATTCCTCAAACAAACATATAAGCATTCAGAGTGATTGTTTGAGGCCCCTCACTAGCTCTGAACACAAACACACAAAGTTGCAGCCCGGGGCCCATGAGACCTTAGTCTGTCCCTGGTCCTGTAGTTCTTTGGGGGTTCTTTTTAGTTATTTTAGTGTCATTTAACAACCAGTTGTTCTAAATAGTTCTTTTAAAAGACCCTTTTAAAATTCACTTTTTGGAGACTAAAGGAAAGGCAACATTGGGGAAAATTCTATTTGTTTGTGCCTTTGAGTGCCCGACTGCTGGGGTGTAGATCAACCAAGTCGACTTAAATAGTCTTATAAACTATAAAAAAAAGTAGTGATGCTCCTTGCTGTTTGATGTTACATCATCACCCTCACACACGTGATCCAGTATCATTGGTTGAGCGTGGACCTTCGCCTCTCGAAAGACAAGCGTGATATGGCTTTTTATTCAAATCTGTGCATCTATGAGCATTGCTTGGAAAAAACAAACACAGCTAAGATTCGCGCCAAAACTCAGACAAATGTGTTTCAAATTTAAATAGCACCAAAAAGTTAATCTCTGAATTGAGCCAAAAGACAACATGTGGTGCAATGCAGAACCTTTTTTTTAGAGAAATTCATTTTGTTTAGAAAGTTCTTGCTTTGACGACAAATGCCTCTCTTGAAAATGGCAAGAAGGAAAGTGGTATTAAATTCTGCTTTAAAGGCTTAACTCTTTTTCAGATCAAATCCAAAATCCCAAAAGCTCTAAAATGCTGTAAAATATCTGTTGTGGTGTTGTTTGGTCCTAGACAGTGACATAATGAGACCTTCATAATCATTGAGAAAGTAGAACGCTAATCTGGCATCTTCTTAGACAGGGACAGTAATCTGCTCTATATCACTGTCTGTTTATCTCAGAGGAATAATCTCGCTCCTGATACAATTCATGCAGAGGAGCCAAAACATACAGGTGTTTCAGGTAACCTTTATCGTTCAGCATCATTGTGGTGCTCAAACAATCCTCATATCTTACATTTTAACATGTTCACTCAACATCAGTGGCTTTAAAACTATGAATCATCAATACAGTAAAAATAATGAATAAATTATTCCTGGTTTATAGAAAAATTTGTAAAATATTTTTTTGATTTCTCAATATTGACATAGCAAGTAAAATATTAGGTTTATTTCAGAATATTTTGACTTACTAAACAAATTATTCTGTTAACTTCTCAATATTTTAAAATTAACAAATAACATTCATTCATTCATTCATTTTCATGTCGGCTTTATTCCCTTTCGGGGTCGCCACAGCGAAATGAACCGCCAACTCTCTGGCATATGTTTTACGCAGCGGATGCCCTTCCCTGCCGCAACCCATCGCTGGGAAACATTCACACACACATTCACTCTTTAACACTATGGGCAATCGTTCTTATTCAATTCACTTATTCCGCATGTCTTTGGACTTGTGGGGAAACAAATAACATATTTTGCTAATTTCTAAATGTTTTGATCAACCAAGTCACATATTTTGTTGATATATTGTTTTGAGTTATTAATAATTTCTCAATATTTGAACTTACCAAGTAAAGTATTTATTTATATTATACAGTTAAGATTACCAACTCAAATCTTAGGTCAATTCACTTAGAGTTAAACTATTGGGTTGAAATATTTCCTTTTTTCTCAAAATCATGACAGTCTAAATAAAGTGTGTTTTTACTTTGTAACTAAAAGAATGACAAAACAATTGATCCCTTAGTAAATCAAAATAATGAAGAAGCAGTTGAAAGTTTTGACTTCGTAACAGTAAATATGAAAACTTAACTTTAACTTTACGGTATAGCTAAAGATTTAAATAAATGAATAAATTCCCAATAATAACATGATGTTTTATAATTGGTTCAGCAAAGTAAAAGTGCAAATTTAAAGAAATACAAATAAAGACAAACCAGTTTACAGTAAAGTTGATTGAACTTACATTCAGTCTGAGTCTGGACGCCTCTGATGAGTGTGTCTTCTGAGCTGAACTGAATGAATGCTGGTCGCTGACCAACACCGATGAAGCTCTGATTGGCTGAGTAATTGAAGCTCAGGACATCATCAGGACAGGATGGGGTAATCCGTAGACAGGATTAAGCCAGAGGTCTGGGATTTGACAGACAGGTTTAGGCCTTGGGTCGGTTTGAAGGGTCGCTCGTGTGCTCAGCGTCTCCGAGGAGAGTGTGCTGTTAGGTAACACTTGGTCCAGGGCTTGAGGAAGAATGACCGCTCTGACATTCGCACGTAGATTGGGACTGTTAACACTGACAGGTCGGCTTAAATATACACCCAGATTCCAAAAAATTTTGGACACTGTACAAATCATAAATAAAAACTGAATGCAATGATGTGGAGGTGCCAACTTCTAACATTTTATTCAGAATAGAACATAAATCACGGAACAAAAGTTGAAACTGACAAAATGTACCATTTAATGGGAAAAATATGTTTATTCAGAATTTCATGGTGTCAACAAATCCCAAAAAAAGTTGGGAGTAGCCTCTGCTTTGTACAATCTTGGCATTCTCTTGATGAGCTTCATGAGCTAGTCCCCTGAAATGGTCTACACTGCACAGGTGTGCCCTGTCAGGTTTAATAAGTGAAATTTCTTATTAATGGGGTCGGGGCCATCAGTTTTGTTGTGCAGATGTCAGGTGGATACACAGCTGATAGTCCTACTGAATAGACTGTTTGAATTTGTTTTATAGTTAGAAAAAAAAGCAGCTAAGCAAAGAAGTGAAGTAAAGAAATGAAGGTCAGTCAGTCTTGGGAAAGCGTCCCCAAGTGCAGTCACATAAACCATCAAGAGCTACAAACTGGCTCACATGTGGATCGCCCCAGGAAAGGCAGCTCAGATTAGAGACCAGGTCAAAGCCACAAAGTTCTAACAGCAGACACATCTCTAGAATAATTGTTGAGAGGAGACTGTGTGAATCAGGCTTTTATGGTAGAATATCTGTTAGGAAACAACTGCTAAGGACAGGCAACAAGCAGAAGAGACTTTGGGCTAAAGAACACAAAGAATGACTAGTGTTAGATCAGTAGAAATCTGTGCTTTGGTCTGATTAGTCCAAATGTGAGAACTTTGGTTCTTGCCACTGTGTCTTTGTGTGACGCAGAAAAGGTAAATGGATGGACTCTACATGCCTGGTTCCCACCATGAAGCAGGAGGTGTGATGGTGCTTTGCTGGTGACACTGTTGGGGATTTATGCAAAATTGAAGACATACTGAACCAGCATGTCTACCATTGTATTTAACAGCATTTTGCAGTGGCCTGCTATTCTATCCGGTATGCGTTTAGTGAAACCGTTATTTATTTTTCAACCAAACACTGACTCCAAACACACAAACTGCCAGGCTGTTTAAGGGTAATTTGACCAAGAAGGAGAGTGATGTAGTGCTGTGCCAGATGACCTGGCCTCCACAGTCACCTGCCTTGAACCCAATCGAGATGGTTTGGGATTAGCTGGACCACAGAGTGAAGACAAAAAGGCCAACAAGCTAATCATCGCTGGGAACTCCTTCAAGACTGTTGGAAGATCATTTCAAGTGACTACCTCAAAGCTCATCAAGAGAATGACAAGTGTGCGTTCAGCAAAGCAGTAATTAAAGCAAAAGGTGGCTACTTTGAAGAACTTAGAATATGACAATTGAAAGAATGAAAATAGTTTCACACTTTTTTCTGTGATTTATATATTTGTGTATAATTCCACGTATGTTAATTCATAGTGTTGATACCTACAGCGTAAAACTACAATTTTCATATATATATATTTATATATAGACCTGATTTAATTTGACTTTATGCATGTTATAAGATTTTATGCTAACTTAACATGGTAATTACTTCCATTGGTTATATGTATTAAGTGGAAAAAAAACACAAGAACGAACATGTCCAATGATAACATTTTATTTAAATCAAATGATCATCATACATGCATACATATTGCCAAAACACACTTCAGACAAACTATATCCGAAACATAACAAAGACCCATTAAGTGTGAACAAGGTTCGAAATGTGTATGAAAATAGACGAAACACTCTTCTTGGGTACTTAAACATTCACAAGTCCAAGCCCGGATATCAAATTTAATTTGGGCCCTTCAGCTAAGATGTGGCCCAGATTAATTCATGTTCGCATTTATTTGTAACCAGAACGAAACCAAACCAGAGTCAAACTCAACCAACAGTGAGCCAGGTAACTGGTCAATAACATTTTTTTTCAACAATATGTTAATTTCTGCAAAATGAACACTACTTCAACTACATTACATAAATTAAATTGAACCCGTTGAGTAAAGAAATGTAATATTTATAATAAATGGTGAATTTGCGAGTTTGTTAACATAGACTTAACGGAGAAATTGCTAACAAATATGGTGTTATTCTGATGCGTACTGGGTGAGCTGTCCATGGAAGGAGCTCAGCCCTAGAACCACCCAGAGACATGGAGAAAGAGACATCGGTTGAGTTATGGCACTGATTTGGTTTAGTTAAAATATGTGAACCACGTGTGGCTCAGCGAACATAACCTAATCTGAACCTCATCTTCACTGTAAAATCAAATAGTATGCTCTACATGAGAAACGTGAATATGTTTACTTGATTTTATGTAAATGTTGAGTTTACTTAAAATGGTTAAGTATTGGTAAAATGCAGGGGTTGGCAACCCGTGGCTCTGGAGCCACTAGCGCTGCCCTAGTGGCTCCCTGGAACTTTTTCAAAAATGTTTGAAAATGGAAAAAGATGGGGGAGGTAAATATATTTTTTGTTTTAATATGGTTTCTTTTTATATATGAAGTTTTTCATATATAAAAGTGTGTAGAATAAATACTTAATTTCAACATTTATGTCAACAAAGATTTGCATCATAGCCTCCGACACACGTTTGTATCAGCGGGGCGGGATGCCAGGCAGGTGGCTGAGGTAAACAAACCGGCGGGTGTGTGATGGGCCATGGAACCCAAAGAGAAAATAACTGAGCAGAACAGAGGATTTCTTGGACCAGACAAGGGGCACGTTATGCACGTTCCATTTTGATGGTTTGATTTTGTTTTTTGGAATCCTCAAAATAAAAATGACATAAAAATCTGATTTCTTTATTGCATTTCTTTAATGTCATCGTACAACAAAGTAGTGTCGTGGTGCTTCCTTCTCTACAGGATGCACTGCAGGGAAAATAAGCATTTAATCATGAAGGCCTATTACGTATTTGTAGCCAACTTAGTCATTTTTATAGTAGGCTAATATAGCTAATATAGATACATACAGAATGTGTCGCCTTCATTACAAGGCTTATACAAGGCTTTTAATTTTTTGCGACTTCAGACATATTTGTTTGTTTTTTTGGTCCAATATGGCTCTTTCAAAATTTTGGGTTGCCGACCCCTGGTATAATGTTTAAATAAATAATTAAGACTACTAACTATATACTAAGTACTACTAAGATAGTACTCTTAAGTTAGTTAGTAAAAAAAAAAAGTAAGTTCTAACTATAAATGATAGAGAGTACTGACTATATAATCAACTATAATATATAACCAAATTAATGTACCTGTAGATAATTCAACTTAGTAATTAAATAGTATTTAAAATAGTAATATCAGGCAAAAAAGTTTCCTACGTTTATAAGTAAATTGAACTTATTGAATTTACAGTGTAGTTCAGCCACATTGGGACCAAACTAATTTTGTTCAAGGGTCTTATACACTTACACACGTAATTAACCAATCAGCATACAAACACTACATTCTCTCCTCCAGCTGCTCCCTGCTTTAGTTTGGCATCTTCTCCATTTCGCTCATGCTGGTACAAAAACTGACTCCAAAGAGGTTTACATAAAATATTCCTCACAAAAGGTTGTCCTTTCCAAAAATATAGTTCTAACCGCATCCCTAAACCTAACTATGTGTTATCCTGAACAGAGAGACCATAAGTAATGAAGAATACAGTTAGAATACATTAAAAAGTGTTTTATTCGTAATCCTAAAACGTTACAGTCTCAGATTTACACATCAACACAAAGTGATCAAACATCCCAACCCTTCAGAACAGGTAGAACGAAGCTGGTTACCCTAGTATACGCTGAGCTTGTGCGACCCTGTCCAGAGACGAGCCTGGTCACCGGAATGTGCTTTTATCTTTGTGTACCTGGATATGGTTCACCACAACATAGAAAGGATGTACCGTGCTTGCTCCCTGCTCAGCAAACACAACACACACTGGTGCAAGGATGACGACGAGAAGAAGAGAAGTTCACATGCAGGTGGATCCTTCAGGAGAACACTGCAGCTGCTTCTCCATGATGCACCGCAGGTACTTATATCTATTCACAAACACAGAGAACTCTCATCAATACAACATTGAGATTATGCTGGTATTTAAATATATTTGATGTGAGCCACTTTTACCGACAAGACATGGCTCGCTTTATATCCTGTGCGTTGCTTTGGTAGCACTTTATAATAACTACACACTACTAATAATGAATTAAGGTGTATATATAGTTAATATATAATTTATAAAGAATTGTTACTTTGTCAAAACACATTTTTAAGCCGTTTAAAAATATACAGTTTTAAGGTTTTATGCCTGGTTTATAAGCATCTACTTAATATGCTTACTAAAATTGATTTCATGCTTTATTGAGGATCAGTTAATCATTTCTAAATTAAACCTTCCACTATTTATATTAATAAACATATTAATAAATTATTATGAAACTATTTCAAAAGTACATTTATTCACTTATTATTATTATTCAGACAAATAGTAAAAGTTAGTCAGAGTGATAAAAATGCTTTATTAACACATTCTTACTGTAATGCATGATTAGTACAGGTAAATATAAAGCATTTACTAGCTATTAGTTAACTGTTTTTGTGAGCTCTTCTGAAGTGAGGACTATTTATGTACTGTAAAGCATTTACCGATATTTCAATGCTCTGGTTCTCTCTGTTCTGAAATTGTTAAACTTGTCAATGAACAACCTCTTTCATTTATAAAATTGGAAGGATTTTTTTAAACAGAAAATTGCTTGCCCAACACTTTTACGCTTTTGACCATTTATGTGTGTTTTCTTCATCTCTGGCAACCATTGTAATTACATTTGCATGTTTTTACATTTATGAGTGTTATGTCAATTTCTTACAACTCCAACAATCACTTTTAACATTTTTAGCATTTATGAAAGTTCACAAAACATTTTCTTAAACTCTGGCAACCCTAAGTATCACTTTTATGATTTCAAGTGTATAAGCCTTTTCTCAAAGTATGTCAGGTTTAAGGTCACTTTTAAGTTTTTAAGCATTTATGCACAAAGTTTGGCAACCCTAACCATCATTTATTTTGTAGTATTTAGGAGCATCACAGGCATTATATTTCCTTGATTAAGTCAAGATGTTATTTCTGGAAGAATAACAACAGGTCCCAATAAGGAATGTTTTATTAATGCATGGATCACATCCTCCAGCCGGCGTGAACGACTAGCTTCATTCAGCCTCAAATCAAGTTGAATCATACCTGCTTTTCAGCTTCTGCACCTCTCTGTCCTCCTCTTCCTTCAGCTTGGTGATAAAGCTCTGCAGGACAGGCATCTCGAATTTGATGTACTGCGCCACCTAGAGCATCAAAAAACAACAGCCTTCAGCAAATTAAGTTTCAAATGATTCTGCATCTCTCTAGTGCATCTCACTCACCTCATAGGGGATCTCTTCTCCCAGATCTTGCTCCATAAGGAAGATTTTGCAGACGTGTTCACAGGGGCCCTGAAGTATCCGCACCACTAATGGGTAGTCTGTGCGCTTCAGCTGGATTCGCTCTAAAACACACCCAAAACACTTTAAGGGGAGATTCTTGTATGTGTTTACTCACAACACCTCTAACTTTTTTAATATAATGCTTGATTGCGGGACTTTGTCAGTTTTTCTTGAGTATTAAATGTATGATTTAATCTGAACATAACTCTTTAAAACCTCTATTTGTTTTCAATTAGTTGTAGTTAGAGCGGTAAATATTTCAGATTGGTGTCAGCTGCATAGAGTACAGTAGCAAAAAATGGCAGCAATCATTTTCGCCTTCTTCCGGGTAATGAAAGTGCGTTAGTTCCAAACATTGCTCAGCTGAATCAAATCAAATTTATGGAGCCTGAATCACTATCTCAATGTAAAGCTGTTTAAATAATTTAGCTTTTCCATTTTTTTCAACTGGCTTTACAGAACAGCCCTCAGGTACGGGTTCACTGGGCTTAAAAATAAAATGTCGTTTCACTTTTTACAGGAAGATGTGCGTGCACTCATGGAACTTAACTCTGTGTAACGTTAGCTAACGTTAGCCAAACAGGGTAAGAGGATATGATGAACAGATAGAGGAGGGGTCTCACACTCACTTTCTGGAAGGGCTCAGCCTTGCATAGTTTTGCTCCAACCTTAACTGAACACTGATTAAGCTCCTCTGGGTTTGTTTGACGCTACTGGTTTGTCTCCTGAAACAGGGTTGGAACAAAAACCTACAGGGACTGTGGCCCTCCAGCAATTGAGTTCGAGACCCCTGATATATAGTATACAAACCTTAATATTTGCAGTTTCATAAAATATGACATATTTTAAATTAATAACAAAGTATTTAAAGCCATATAATGTGAAAGAGTGTGAAATGTGTTTAATAAAAGTGTTTTGAAAAATGAATTTGGAACTTGGCAAAGATATTAATGATTTACTTTTATTTCATTTTGAAAAACATTTGAGTCCTGCAAATAATGAGGATTTCTTGGGGATTTTTCTTTTCATTTGTAAATGACTATTTACGAGTAATGGATAAAAAAATGTAGAATATACACAATATTATAAATAAATTAATAAAAAATTACATTTTAACCACTGATATTAGCACATTAAAGCTGGAAGATCTATTAAATTGGTAAGTATTTAAACACATAAAACACACAAAAGACCCAATAAATATAAAAGATGATTAGTATTTTTTAAGATAGTGCTGGAGGAGAACATTAAGGCTGATGCAGATGAAAATTATTCATGGTTTTTAATTCAGCCAAAAAATGCACCCACAACCTCTTGTTATTTCGAGTTATTTTTGTTAGTTAGAGTGTAAAATCACCCCACTTAATCCTGTAAATACTTTAATATCCCTGTTCCATTAAAAACCTATGAAGAGCAATGGCTCTGAGGGCGTGTTTGGAACTAATCAGGCACTCCATGAACCATGTGACAACCTGGCTGTGAGATTAAATAGTGACGCCACTCTGTACATCTACCGCTCTACTTGTAGTCATTGCACATTGTAATTTTTCCTTATTATTTTTCATTGCGTTATTAGAGAAGAAAAAAAAAATGAAAACTGACTCAAGCTCCTGAAATCTCAAGCCCTTTTTTATTAAAGCAGTGGTGCCATACCTCTGAGTTGTGAACTGGTAGCGGTGAACATGGGTCAATTGGTGACACACAAGACATAAAAAAATATTTTTGCTGTTGTTTAGATATGGTTTGTTTATTTATTATCTGGGTCTTAGCAATTCTTTCTTTATTTATTTATTTATATATTTTTTTTATTAAATTCTCCCATTTAGATACTTGTGTTAACTGTTAGCACAAGCCCCGATATTCTGTAAATCGTTTAAGCATTGCACAGTGATGAAAAGCTTAGGAACCACAGCATTAAAGGATGTTCACCAGACATTAAAATTCAATGTTGTTGGTTTGAAGCTTCATCTGTTCATGAACACATTTGGTACAGCGCATGTAGAAACCAAAACTAAAAGTTTATGTGAAGTATAAAACTTTCAGGTTAAAGGAAACCTCCTGTACAGGAAGACTTTTTAAATTAGGTTTGTTAATGTTTACTGAAAAATTATTTCCTGCTCTGTAACCATACCAACCAATCACATAGCTTATAGCCAGTGCTGACCTCATGAGAAGTGGCATTAAAAAGAAGAGGATGCAGCACACCTAGACTCCTGACTATAAAATTTGCCTAAACATCAGTCTTCTGTAGTTTGTGCTTTGCTTTGGTAACAAACAAAATAACTTTTGGATGCAATACATGACTTTAAGTACATTTAAATGTCATGGACATTATGAGTTACTGAATCAAAATATCATGCTGAAACCCTCTATGATGCATGGAGAATATTATTTTTATAGTTGTAAACAAGCTTTGGGTTTATTTGTAGTACACAGATATTTTATTCTTCACAAATCACCCATTTCAAAATGTGTTGAGTACATGTTAGAATTCACTCAAAAACATTTTGAAACTCATGAATGAATAAAGAGTTATTTTACTTCCATCACTTAACTACATAACTCTGCTTTAGGAAGCTCCTATCCCACAATTCCTCACAAATAAATCTTTGAGATTTATTGAACATTTCAGATCTTAGTAATATGAATCCCTCAATGGCAGATGATGACGCATCTAACGTTACACAAGCCACAGCACTGCGAGGAAAGAGGAACCATCTGTGGATCTATTAGTATAAACACCAAAAAAATCAATAAAGCACAACTTGAGAAAGCAGGAGATGTGTTTAATTTTTCATGGTCTAGATATGTACGATGCCACACAGGAAGTTGTGAGGAAGTTATAATGTGGGTCATTGTGAGCATCAATGCAAAGAGCATGTGGTGAGCATTGCTCAGCCTAAACCTAGTTTTCAGACCATCTTCCTTTTTGCACTTGTTAATTCATTGAATGTCTATTTTATTTATGCATTTATATTTTTGTGTTATACACAAAATCTTCTTTATGTTATACAAAACATTTTTCAGAAATTTATTTTCAAGGGCATTTGTGCCAGAATCTCAGTGGAGTGGACTGCACATTCTCCAACACTGACATTATTGCTATTCTGCTGCAAAAGTATGGAACTGAAATTAAGGCACTAAACAAAAGCAATTTCAGCTAAAAGTATCAAAAATAAATTGCCAAAACAGAATAAAACACACACTGAAAACAAAAATACTAAACTAATTATCAGACATTATTATCCATTTAGTCATCCATCCATCTTCTTGTCGGCTTTGTCCCTTTAATTTCAGGGGTCGCCAAAGTGAAATAAACCGCCAACTCATCTAACATATGTTTTACACATTGGATGCCCTTCCAGCCGCAACCCACCACCGTAAAACCTCCATACAAAATCACACTCATACATTATGGACAATTTTGCTAACCCAAATTCACTTGCACACATGTCTTTGGACTGGTAGGGGAAACCAGAGCACCCGGAGTAAACCCACGTGAATACAGGGAGAACATGCAAACTCCACACAGAAATGCCAATGGACACAGCCGAGGCTCGAACCAGCAACCTTCTTTTTTCGAGACAATCATGCTACCCACTGCGCCATTATTATTTATTACTGCGTTTTTAAATGAACTGTACTTTTATTGGTTTCACTTTCAGCTTCAGTTTCGCTACTCAAAGTTCTGATTGCGCTCTTCACGTTTTCATTTTCACTTTTCACTTTTTGTTTACAGTTCTGAAGTTTACTTTTGGCATTCTGGCACACATTGCCTGTGTTACTTGTTCCATCTCAGTGTTCGTCAACTACTGGTTCAGCACCTGAAGTTGTTTTTTCCCATTTGCTTCAACGGAAGCAATCACCATGGAATTTTACACTTGTATTCCTTGTACATCTGGTTCAATGGGCTGTCAATCAAAATCTTACTAGCCAATGAGTGTGAACCATTGTAAGTCATACCACAACAGGATGTTTGTGCCAGAATGTCAAACATAATTTCGGAATAACCAGCTTTGAAAAACTTTGAAAGCCAAAACCAACAAAAATTAAAATAGCTGTTTATTTAAAAACAATGTCAATGTTATCTTATAATTAGTTGATAATTTTTTGTGATTTAGTGATTATTGAGTGGGTTGAGATATTTTTGTTCGTTTTAGCTGAAATTGCTTTCACCACTTGGCCATCTAGTGGACAGTGTTACTACATAGTTTATAGTACATAGTATTCTGTTATCTTGTTTTTAGATTCAGTTGATAGATTACCAGATTAAGTAATCGCTTAGCTGTGTGATAAATCAAAGAAAAATGTTTATGGTCTTCCATTAGCGCACAACGCAACACAACAAAACAGAATAACACAATAAAGCATGAATACAAATCAAAACAAAACTGCATAACTGGCAAAATTCCTGTTCTTCTACTCGTTGTACTACAAAAACATTTTGGAAAATGAGAAATTAGATTTTTCCTTGTGTTTATAATGTAATATGTTGATAAAATGGTCTATCGCTTCTGTTACAAACTCACTGAAGTCCGCAAAATTGGGTTAGAAATCCCTGCAGTTTAAAAAAAAACACCAACTCATTATAATATACAGGTCCTTCTAAAATACTTAGCACATTGTGATAAAGTTCATTATTTTCTGTAATGTACTGATAAACATTAGACTTTCATATATTTCAGACTCATTACACACAACTGCAGTAGTTCAAGCCTTTTATTGTTTTAATATTGATGATTTTGGCATACAGCTCATGAAAACCCAAAATTCCTATCTGAAAATATTAGTATATCATGAAAAGGTTCTCTAAACAAGCTAATTCCCTAATCATCTGAATCAACTAATTGCACCTGGAAAAGATTCCTGAGGCTTTTAAAAACTCCCCAGCCTGAGTCATTACTCAAAACCACAATCTTGGGTAAGACTGCCGACCTGACTGCTGTCCGGAAGGCCATCACTGACACCCTCAAGCAAGAGGGTAAGACACAGATAGAAATTTCTGAACGAATAGGCTGTTCCCGGAGTGCTATATCAAGGCACCTCCGTGTCTGTTGAGAAAGAAAAAGTGTGGCAGAAAACGCTGCACAACGACAAGAGGTGACCGGATGCTGAGTAAGATTGTGGAGAAGGACCGATTCCAGACATTGGGGGACCTGCGGAAGCAGTTGACTGAGTCTTGAGTAGAAACATCCAGAGCCACCGTGTACAGGCATGTGTAGGAAATGGGCTACAGGTGCCGCATTCCCCAGGTCAAGCCACTTTTGAACCAGAAACAGCGGCAGAAACAACTGACCTGGGCTACAGAAAAGCAGCACTGGACTGTTGCTCAGTGGTCCAAAGTACTTTTTTTCTTCGGATGAAAGCAACTTTTGCATGTCATTCGGAAATCAAAGTGCCAGAGTCTGGAGGAAGACTGGGGAGAGGGAAATGCCAAAATGCCTGAAGTCCAGAGTCATTTGGGTCAGAAATCATTGTTTGCCTGCTGGCCCTACAATAGTACTCATTTTTGGGAACAAATATTTTCCACCTGTTTAATGTGTAATAAATTGACAAAATGTCCAATACATTCTGTTACAAGCGCTCTAAGAAATTAAGGTCACTATTCCCCTGCTGACTCTTCGTCTATAATACACTTCATCACTAACCTTTCGGACACTTGAATTTTGTAGCAGAATTGTGTTATCTTGTATTATCTTCATAATCATTGTCATGTGCACTACTGAGCTACTGCAGGCTTCCCTCCTCTCAGATCGTCTACGTGAGCGATTAAAAATCAATAAGAGAGTACGAGAGGCTAACCTCCACTGGCGTGAACCAAATAGAGAGCGAAGTCATCCGGACTGTTCTCAATCTTGAACTTGTTGAGTAGAACCCGCAACACCTGAGGTGTGCTCATGCCGCTGTTAATGCGCACGTTTGTGACCGAACCGTACGCTGGAGTGAACACCGCTGTCTGGAGAAACACCACACAAAACTCAAGGTTAAACCATCACATAACACTACAAGACCCACCGGTTGCTCTTCGGATACCTTGTGGTTGTAAAAATGACCGTTGATAGAAAACCGATGGCGCCTGATTCGCCGCTGATCACTGGGAGAGCGTCTCCGGCCTCGTCTTAACACGCCAGCATCACTTTTGGTCCTGAGAAGTTGCGCTGAGACATCACAGTCCTCTGCTGATCAAAAAATAGCAGACTTTAACGAATCCGATGTTAAATAATAGTAATTGTAGAGTTTAGGAAGTTCATTGATACCTTCTTCCTCCTCTTCAGGGTGGTGAGCTGTGCCGTTGCTAGGCTGCTCTTCTAGAGGAGAAGTCACCTCGACTTCTACCTGAGGCTGACATGGAGGAGTCTGATTCTGTGCCTCCTGGCTGAATAGCAGCAAACAAAAACATAAAAACTTAAAAAGTACTTGAATTGTCACATTGCATACAGAAGGGTGCAGGTGTACTCCAGTAAAAGTACAGCTAAATCGTTGAAAATGTACGTTGAAAGTTAAAAGTAGCTGATAAATAATCTTTTAGTAGTAATCAAGGAATGGAGGTGATGGCACAGTAGTTTCAAGAATGACAAGTTGAGGTTAACAATGCAGAGCAGTAGAGCGGAGGAGCTACACAAACTGCTGTGGTTATGGAGCCAGGTCTGGAATTTATAGCAGCTTTCCTTACCCAAGACCCGTCCATGAGGCCATTTGATGGACTTATCAAACGACAAATCCCATGTCATTTTGCACAGTGTCATGTTTGGTTCATGGAAATGTTAAATATTAAAATCAGATGTGCAGAAAATTCTCTCACAAACAGCCCAAAACCTCTTTGACTCCACTAACTTTCTTAAGCAACACTCAATAACGTATTTTAAAGAGTGTACACTATAAACATTTTTGTGAATTCAGTGTTTATTTGATTTTTATTATAGCAAATGTTTCAGTATACGAAATCATACGAATAGACTTAGTTTCCCTATGGAACAAAACACCTGACAAGGATTTAAATGAAAGAGATTACCATAAAATTAATTTGATTGGAAGGTTTATTGGGTATGATGCACACACACTCTAAAGCCTAATACCTGTTCAAGTTCTATACCTGATTGTCAAGCATACGAATGGCCCTTTATGAAGGCTTTATGAATCACCCCGCGCTGACCCCTTTATGCAGTGTAAATGCTTGTTCTTTGTTTCTTGGCTTGTCATGTGGATGACGAATCAAACTTTTGCAGTAAAGTAAAAAACCTTATTTTTGTTATCAGTAGGGCTGCAACTAACTACTAGTTGGTCGATTTATTTTTTCTTTTAAACAATTAATCGGATATAAAAATAAAAGTAGTTTTTTATTTGATGTTTTACTTTTAACTATATAAAACCATAAACCAGGGTTTTATTTATGCGTAGAAGTAAACTTTTTAAAAATGCAAAAACTACAAAAAGAGTTGAATGATATTTAATTCTTGAACTGTAAAACTTCCAACAATATAAAATAAATAAATAAATAAATAAAGAGCAAAACACTTGCAAAACTCTATAAATGAAAAAGCTAATAGTCTTTATCAAAATGAAAGGAAATAATAATTTTCATTGGTGTACAAATGAACTGTTACTTGCATTCACTGAAAACCACCAAAATGACTAAACAAAATACTCTACTGCTAATTGTACTGTTTAATTAAACCTAATTTAAATTAGCACCATTTTTTGGTGGGTTTAGAAAGCTTGCACGCATGGACCTGTTTTTGCTCTCACAAATCTTAATATCGTGATTATCAAAAATACACGCTCCATTTAAGGCACAGATTTGTCGCTATAGGATACTGCCGAGGGAGCCCCTGCAAAGACACAAAGACCCAAAAACACATTTCTGCAATCTCTGAAGAAGAATTATTTCTGCTCAAACAGCTTTGTAGCTCTTGGCTATGTTACACAGATCACAAAGAGCTCTCACATGTCTATTAGCATTGCTTATACCTTGAGATATTGAGCCGGGAAAAGAGAATCTGCGGACCAGTGTACAACTTTAATGAAGTAAAAAATACAGTTTTCTAGTTCACTGTTGAAAGTCACGCTAGCTTTTTTGCATAAACAACGTACATCGTTCACACTAATTTATGGAAATTCCTGCAGACAGCAAGTGCAAAACAAAGCTGTTTAAGCAAACAGTCTAAACAAAAGCACTTAAACGGTACAAATATTACACGATGAAGTTGTGGTTCCAAGCAAGGAAAGCTCAGCCAGCATAGCATGCAACTCAACGTCTTCTAAGGAGCGTTTAATGAGAAATGATTCCACACTTTCTCCCAGAAAAGATTTTTGGCCGAACGCTTTTTCCTAAATTCCTAGATTGCAGAACTACCAATGCCTTTTATGACAAATATGCAAAGTTTCACAAAGAGCAATTCACAAACTTGACTCACAACTGAAAACCTAAACTAAAACCTTTAGCCATGTGAGCTTTTGACGGGACTGCTGATTTGGCATTTCAATAAAATAACGACCATGATCCTTTTCACCGAAATTTTCAAGATTTAGAAGTTAATATATACACTGGAAAAAAAGTGGTGATTTAAAGGTCCTTAGTCATACATTTGAGTAGGGCAAAATTAATTCAGTAACTTCACTAAGGATTGCTGTTTTCAACTATACTGTTTTTAAACATTAAAGCTGGTTCTCTGTCAGTAATGGTATTAGAATGTAGAACTCAATTGTCTGAGTTCCAAGACGAGATGCATTTTTTTCAATAAAAAGATTGAGTTTTTTCAATAAACAGCATAACAATTAGTATAACATAAAAATTGTCTTGGAAGCAGAACAGTAAATAAACACAACATCAATGAAGCTGACGTATTAAATTAGCATCTTGTGTTACAATAAGAGGTTAATGAGCTCATTTAAATATTTGTCTGTGGTTCTATGTATGACCTTTCATTGTCTAGATTGCAGCCGGAGTGCCAGGAGGTAGAGGAGGGAGGCGGACGAATTCGTTCGTGGTCATCCTGCATCTGAAGCCTTATTGGTCGACGCAAACCCCATGAGATATTGAGAAGTCCTTCGATGATTAGCTCCTCCTCTTCCTTTGTCAAAAAACATACAGAAGACATTATTTCATGCTTTCCCCCCTCTCACCATCCCATTATGACAAGAACTAACACATACATATAAAGTCTAAAGATTCTTGCACATCAAGTACAATGCGAATTAATGATACATAAAGAGGAATATTCCCTTTGTGATTTAAACGCAGATACACATAAAAAAGCAGCACGCATATGCAACAAGCTTTATGAACAACTTGCAAAATTATCCAATTCCACATCAAGAGATGCTTGATGAAGCTTGATGACTGGCTCTGGACCCAAAATACTTTAGAAGTCTGTGGAATAGCTTGCGGAACTGTTTGTGCTGCTGCCAGAGAAGCTTCAGAGACCTGATTGACCCAGAACTCATCTGGTTGTGTGCCTGAAGAGCTCAGTTGTTTCATTCACAAGGACAGCGGAGTGAGTTTAACAACAAGTTCTTCACGTTGTTGTTCATTTACCCCCGATTTTCAACTTGTAAATGCTAGCCTACATCATAAAGACATTTTTCTCACATTCCAAATAGTTCAAGAATATAAATGACTAGAACTGTGCAATGCTGCAATCCTACAATCCTCAATGATGATTTATCGGTGCGCTTTGTTTGAATGTTTTGAATGAAATGGAATAAAGCTATATTGTGATTCGCCAGAAGTGTTGCTGCGTGGCGTTTGAAAAATAAACACTACATGTTCCCTCTGTGAAAATATGCTGTTGATGTGAAAGAAACTCTTGAGATGATACGGTTTTAAAAAATAGTATTGTTTAGTATTTAATAACTTGCATTTTAAAATCACGCTAAATGTGCTTTTAAGAAGGAAATTGAGCACCTGTTTAAAGTTTTTGAATACGGAGATAAACAAAAGGCATGGAGCTCCTGAGCAAGACACAATTGCAGACATAAAAAGAGATAGACAAACACACCCACACACACACGCACGCACACACACAAACAGTGTTGTCAACAAAAGACACTTATTAGTCCCCAGACACCGTGAATAATGGAGAAAGCGGTAAGCCTCCAGCTGTCACAAGCACGGTGAGGGGGGAATCTGTTGTCTGTACTGTACCTCTCTGTGTCGTAGCTGCAGGTTCTTCCCCTCATAGTACAGGTTGTATGTCTTTAAATAAGACAGAATGCTGCTCCTGATGAAAAATCAAAATGAAATGCGGCTTAACAGAATAAAAAAAGTTTATTCAAAATTTCCACTGTCAGATAGCCTGCAGCTTTGTTTCCTCAAATGCAGCATGTGCATAAACATTGTACAAGATTGTATTGTACTGTAATCAGCTCTTCTATATTCTACCTTTAATAAAGCCTATAACTCAGGGGTCCCCAATTATTTTTACTCCAGGGCCAAAGGCAATGGCTGCATCTTAAAACAACAAACAGCACTAATGTGACTACTCTTCACCCAGTGCATTAGAGTTCTACTACATTTGTAGAGCTGGTAAAAAACTGTGATTTAGTTTTTTAGTTTGTGACTGAAGTGTAATTATGTAATTACTGCATTACTAATTATTTTTGCTCTTGCAAAACTAACAGCTAACATCTGAACACTTAATGTATCCAGGCAGTCCCAAACACAATTCTTCGCTGTTGAGAAACCCTCTGTTTGGTTACTGGTCTTTGTCTTAGCCTTTCTTCAGAAAATCCAGGGTTTCTGCAGGCTTCATCAGGTCAAATGTAAAAATGTAAGACTTTTTAAGCCCTTTTTAAAATAATTATAAAAAAACATCAAAAACACATACAACACATTTTTACATAATAAACAGTATGCTTGAAATGCATTGTTTTGAACTTTTTATGTTTTTAAACATTTACAAACGTTTTGTCAACCTTAACCATGCTTTTTCCAAAGTTGAACATTTATGAGCATTTTCTCAAACTTTGGCAACTTTATGCAATTGATCATTTATTTACAATGTCTCAATCTCTAGCAATCCTTTCAATCACATAATTTTTATTTATTTATGAGTCTTATGTCAATATCTGGCAACCCTAACAATCACATTTAAGATTTTGAGTATTTATGAGCGTTCAGCATTATCTCAAACTATGGCACCGTGTAAATAAATTATAATAAATTATTTAACTAGAACAGTAAATGTAACAATTTTTAAAGGCCTAAATTTGGGATTATACATTATACATATAATACCCTGCGGAAACCCTGAGAATGATAGCAGACATGCAAGTAAACACTTCAGATGTCCAAAAAATGACTTCAAAACATGAAGAATCATAAATACACACTTGCTGATGAATTTATTTTCTCCGACTTGCACACCATCAATCCGGTCATCCATTTTTTCCCAGCCACGACCGCATGAAAAACCCTAGAGAGGCAGAGAAGGGACAGAATACTTCCTTTAGGCCAAATAACAGCATTTAGGTCAGAGCATAAAAAGAGACTGATACAACTAATAACACACTTAAACAATGTGTTCTTATCTCAAACTCCCTCCAAGCACACGCGTTCAGGATTTATCTTTCGACAAGAGACCAAGGCTCTGCTCGAAGCCACAGCTGTGCTTGAAAGAGCTGACATTAAACTAGTCACAAGGAGGACAAGACCTGAATAGATATGAAGCACATCCTGGAATGACTGAGGGGATTGAAACCTGATATATTCAAGGCTGAAATGCACAATCTTTCCATTTTATGGTACAAGGCTACTCTCAGAAGACACGTTTTAAAGTTTAATTACAATTTCTTTGGTGTTCTTGTTTACATTAGAAACAATATGCAACTTATCTATTTTATGTGTGAATGGAATGCGCTGTAGAGGACACAAGGTCGTAAGGGGCTGTTTGCGGAGTTAAACACTAAAGTGTATGCTTTTCTAGACACTCACATAGTTTTAGTTTCAAATAATATTAAGAATTCGATGGAGATGTAGGAGAGTGTGAATTAGGCCGTGGAATATTGCATGCTGTGAATTTTAAAAGTGGCCTGTCTCTCAGGGCTTTTGAAGGATCACAACACTCTTGAAGTAAACATTATGAGGTTTAGTTATATTATTTTGCATGTGATGAACATAATTAAGGACAACTTTATTATCTCTTATGATTAGGGAAAGTCATTGTCATGTTTATCTTATACTGGTAATTTCTGACTTCCAGGTTGAAAATCACCTTTTCAGTGAACCCTACACAAGTCAACCCATAGATGATGCCAGCACAGAGCTTTTGAATCAGTTATTCTAGCAATTTTTTATGCAACTTCACTTGATCATGAAAATCAGGCAATTAATTTCTTACCATCACCAGATAATCATTTTTAATTACAATCACAAGCCTCTCCAAGGCTATGTCCAGACAATAGGTATTGATGTTCAATTCCGATTTATTAATGAAATCTATGACTTGTGCCCGTTCTGTACATGAACAAAATCAAGCTCACTGCAAATCCACAGAGAATGGCTTTGATAAACCTAAAGTAAACATGGATGAGAATGTGATTCAAGGACTTGGAATGATTTCCAATCATTTCAACCAAATCATATCCAGGAGACAAAGAAGAAATATTTATTAGTTTGATTTAGTGTTTTTGGCTTTGTTTTCTGCCATGATTGATGTTAAACGGCCTGTCCATGCCCAGAAATGTGACGTCTGTCCTCATACAATGATGTAAAAGTCAAATAAATGTCACCTGGCTCTTCAGACTGAGATCGCATTACAAAAATCTGATTTGTATATAGATTTGTATTTGTATTCAGGACCACAAATGCATAGCACTAGTTAGACCACCAAGGGTTCAGTCCTCCCAGGAATAGATTTCTAATCTAATTAGGTCATTTATTTTTTTTTTATTTGTGTCATTGTTGAGCACATGGATTGTCTTGAATTTGTATTTCCCATGTACTCCTTTACCTAATTTCCCCACATCTGTAGTTGCCACCTCCTGCTTGAAAAATCTATCCATCAATCCATCTTTTTGTCGACTTAGTCCCTTTTCAGGGGTCACCACACCAGCATGAACCACCAACTCATCCAGCCGTAACCCACTACCGGGAAACATCTATACACAATCACACTCATACACTATGGACAATCTCTTAATCCAGTTCACTTGTACTGCATGTCTTTGGACTTGTGGGGGAAACCAGAACAACCGGCATGAACCCACACAATCATGGGGAGAATATGCAAACTCGAACCAGGGACCTTCTTGCTATGAGATTACTGTGGTACCCACTCCACCGCCGTGATCGTCCATCTGCTTGAAAAATCTTTCATTGAAATTTTTTGCCTGAATACATCATGCCATTGTAAAAAAATCCTATATTGAAACAAAGTGATGTCCTTTTCTGAATAAATAAAATATTTTTTAATTATGTTGTCCAGTACAATTACAACACAGTTTGCCTTTAATAATGCCACCTGCACTGAACTGGCAACTGTGTTATCTAGTGGCAACAAGAAAAAAAACTATACAATAATGCCTTCAAGATTTTATTTAAATTTTACATTTACAATATATTTACATTTGTTCCTTCACAGTACACCTCTGCCAATTTCATCCTATCAGTAAATCTCAATACCTGTCACGTATACTACTGTTTGGAGCTTCCACGGGTACAATTCACTCAGAACTTCCTTCCTCTACAGCTGGAGAAGCTCTCAGAGGGTTTCTAGACATTTCCGCAGAACAGACAGGTGCAGCAGCAGTGGGGGCCTTAATTCATTTGTGTACCCTTCTGTTAAAACTACTCAACATCTCAACCATTCACAAGGATTTTATTTCAAACATTCAGAACGTCTTACCACAGCAACTAGAATTAATTAGTCACATTCCACATCTTAATACAAGACGCCTTTTTAAGATATAGTTTCAAAAAAAGAGGTCAACATTCAGGGAACTGAAAGTACAGACTGCAGTATATCTGTGGTTTCAAAATTTTATACGGAAAGACTCTTTTTAAAGATACAGTCACTGGTTATTTATGCTTGTGTCTTATAAACTTTGTCTAAAAGTGATCGAAAAACAGTTTGAAAAAAATTTGAGAGAAAGTTGGTTCAAAAGATCCACACACTAGCTTTAGAAATGGAATACCTTTTTTTTAATAAAAAAAACATTTATAGCGTTTTAAATCACATATGATGTTGATAAACCATTTCTTTTCATGGCCTGTAAGAATCGCCAAAGGACCAAAAAAAACCTATATAAATAATAATGTATGTACGGCTGTTATATGTGTGGATAACAGCAAGAATCCACATCAATCTCACCGTTAAAAGGTAAATCTGGCCATATATGTGAAAAATGACATCCAAAAGTTTTTTGTTCGTATCCAACCTTGACGCATAAGACTGTACATGATGGTCAGTCCTTCAGTCCAACCTCCTTGTACTTGAAACACCTGTATGTAGCTTTCTTTATATTCTCTTTGTGTGCTCTGTGAAGCTATGCTTAACGTGTCAATCATAGCAAATGTTCATGTAGTATTTGTTTGCAGGTTTTGACAAGTTAGGTTAAGGTTTTGGCATGGTTACCTTAACTGTCCTTTTAAGTGTTTTCTTTTACATGACTATCTTTTTCAGTCCTTTAACTGTGTGTGGGCTTGATTTTTTTAACATGATTCACTTTTTAAGTGGTTTTAATTTCTTGTGCAAAGGCTTTTTTAAACTATGATAGAAAAACTTTAGGATCACAATTCCTTACTTTTAAGGTCACCACACACCTATGCGTACATAAATTCTGCACCGGCTTCTCTGCATGGGGCTCTGCATACCTCTGTTGATGCTGATGTTGATGATTCTACTTGCCCTTAGATGGTGCTCAGGGGGACTACAGTGACACGCCAAACAATAAAACTCCCCATCCACCCCTAATTCCATCGAAATGCCATGCCATACTTCCTCCCTTTTTGTCCATGCTCCTATAATCCTTGTAGACTTATTAAAAACTGTAGATGGCCGGACACCAGGATGATGATCCTTTAAATATCAACATTCTACGGAAACTTTTTCTGCTGTATTACCTGTTTTGCGCCACTTCGAGTGTGGCAATTGAACATCCCCTAGTGGCTTTTTTATGTCTTGAAAGTACTTTGAACACATAGATCAAAAGAGCCAGCTTTCATTGGTCGGTATTGAAATCACATATTATGGACAAACCAGGATGAAATGACAGATTCTTTCTGAGCGCAATTTACAATCATCGATCCAAAAAAAAAAAAAAAATCTTTGGGACTAGAAGGAAATCAGTTGAAAAACCTGTCACATCCAAACTCTTTTCATATGGGTACTTTAACCAAAACCCTGTTAGACAGTGGCATCACCTAGCTTGGGCATTCTGGGCTTAAGCCCCCGGATGTTTTTCCCTTAACCTTGAAAATTTCAGACAAAAATGCTATAGAACTGGCAAGAATTACAGATTCAAATTTCCTGTCTCAATAATAATTTAGATAAAGATGTAAAAAATCTAAGTAAAGATTTAACCTACTCCAATAAACGAATGAGGTCTCTTTTTAATCTGTATAAAATAGGCATTAATCCGCAAAGCTGTTTTTGTTTTTATGCTTTTTTCTTTGCATTTGCCAAAACTTTCCATGTCTGCTAATTTGTCACACTTCTGATTTCCCACAAACAAAATGATGATGTACCGCTTTATTTTAACAGCACATGATAAATGGTAAAAATGTATTGAATTTGCAGAGAGTAGAGCAAAAGTGATCAAAGTTACCATAATTGAGAGGAAAATATCTGACATACATTGGTGGGCAATCAAACACGATTTCACACTCAAGCATTTTCAAAAACCATTGGTAATGAACAACAATTGATTTTTTAAGAAGCACTTAGTTAACCAAGTTCGCTAAGTAACTAACAAGAAAATACTGTTGTATTTACTTTGCAAATACTTGAGTTATTAACATTTTTTGGTAACCATCTACATGTAGACTTCTTATTTTGGCTGCTACTTAAAGACTGGAATTCTTACAATTATTAGTTTGACTGTACCTTGTAAACAAAGCTGTTTACTAATATGTAGACAATAGTTAATTTATGTGTATTAATTTCACTGATGTATTATATCTTATATTATTGAGCTATTAATGATTGTTGTGATTTGATTCCCAGCATATATTACTCTACTACAAATAAAATATGCCACAAGGCTCAAGAAGGGGGGGATCCCCTATAACGACAATTATAGGGACTCCACTATAAGGGCCTGATCTCAAGGCTCAGCCCCTTATGTTCTCAGTGCTAAACTACTGTTAGGCCCTGTCTCACAACCTCAGCTATTTTGATTAAAACAAAAAGTTTTCTCTACACTATCTCGCTGTTCATTTACATACAAATGTAGCAGCTTTTCTGGTAACCACTTTTTTTTCTCCTCTGGACAAAGTGAAGTGTTTTGCAAATGCTGGATTTAGCGTCACATGTGGACAGTCAAAACTAAGCTCCTCTGGAAGCTGTTCATTACAATTGAGGATTTTTGATTGGCCTATTATATCTAATAATAATAATTAATATTTAAATGCAGAAAGGTAAAAAATACATTTGTAAAAACATATGTGTCTGAAGGGATCGCATTTGAATTGTAATACATTTAGCATTTACAGGTTTTCCTCAACACCAAAGCATTTTCCTAACCGTATATCCACACATGGGATTACAATTCAGTAAGTCTGTCTCCAATAATAAAACAAGGAAAAATTATAGTGAAAATTGAAAGCGTAAGATCAATGGGATCAGCTGATCCACCGATTAAGGATCTGACCAAAGCAATAATGACCTGCATAAAAAGCTTGACAACCTCTCTTCCATCAACATTTATTTTATGAACAGAACTGAAAAAGTTTCTTGACTGCTACCTGAAACATTTCCCCAAACTTTATAAAACATGAGGTTAATCCTTCAAGTAAAACCATTCACAATAAATTTTACTGGAACACTTGGAGACCAAACTACAAACTGCTTGGTAAAATGTTTAATTGAATACATTTAAATGAAATTTCCTTCTAATCAGAAGGGCTGTAAAACACAACAATACTCGAACACAAGTAAACTGAAGAGAATCACTTTACCTTCACTTTGAAGTACTCGGCTGCTTTTAAGCAGATAGTGTTCTGTTCTGCAGAAGCTGAACTCATGTGACTCAAGATAACTCTTCCTCTCTGACTGGTCTGCATAACAGAAACTGACACGAGGTTTCAGACGTCTCTTCTGTCTCTTGCTCCTCCTCCTCCTGCTCTGTTTTCTTCCTCTATTACGTACACTGACATCAATCCAACTCCAAGAAAAGATATATTCCATAAATTCCTAGAACTGCTTCAGAGCAAAGAGAATCAAACATTTTATAAAAAGAAGACACAATAAGGAACTACTTCACAAGAAATCTGAAAACACTTTCTAAAGTAGTTTTAGGTTAGATCTGTACTCTCTAGGAAGCTGTTAAATCGTCACTGGTTATCACTGAATCAGAATGAATACATTCAAAGAGTGATTTACGAAAAGCGTTTAATTCAAAAGTTTAAAGAACATTTGTGTAATTCTATTGAAATATATTAACTCTTTAGACCCACAATATTTAGTCTAACCCTATATATATATATATATATATATATATATATATATATATATATATATATATATATATATATATATATTAGTGCTGTCAAAATTAACACATTAAGGCTTATGTTTAATTTGAAACGTTTTTATAAAATGTACGCAATTAATGCAGTTTCAGATTTTCCTGTTTCCTGTAGTGGCAGACATGCTTTAAACTAAGTATGAAAAAAACATAATGACTATGAGAAGGCACGGAGGATGAACAATATTACAGTATGCTACACGCAACGTGTTTACGAGGAACTGCTGGGCTTCTGTGAGCACTTTGTTGAAATTGCATTTGTTTGATCTAGCTACTGTTTTGTGTGTGTGTGTGTGTGTGTGTGCGCGTGTGTGTAATAAATAATGAATAATGTAATGTAAGTAAGTGGTATTGCCAGCCTTGTGCCACATTCAAAATTATGGCGTCAACAGAGAACAATCACCTTATAGTCAAAATCAAACATGATTTTACTTCAGAAAATCTAAAAGGAAGGACAGCACTAATCTCACACGGATGAAGATTGCTACTGCAAGTAGATTGCTAGTGTGTTGTTATTTTTGAGGCAAGATACCACTATCTATTATTTGTTTATGGTATTTGTTTATTAGTTTTTTATAGTATTCTTTTTGCGCGGCCAAAGATTTTCCACAATAATGAACAATTTTATTTTATTTCATTTAATCATTTATTTCAATACTACCACTGATAATGATGCTTACTTTATATTTTAAAACCAATCATGCACATAATAATGGTCAAACACCTTCCAAAGATTGACTTCTCATAATAGGTGCTCTTTACTACATTATCTGCAGTACTCTGCATATTAAGCTATTACTTTTATTCCATTTGTGCCTTACAGTCACAGGGGAAGTTGTTCAAACAAAAACTCAGAGTTTTAGATGGGTTTGTTATACTCAAGATCAAATGTTAAAATACCATACCATAACACAACTCTCACATCTGTAATAAGGCTAAAAAAAATCTCTTGCACTGTGCACCATTATTTATTTTCCCTTTCGTGTGATGTCAGGTGCTTTTTGATTAGGTTTGTAGAAACTCACTCAAAAGGATGGAGACCACTCAAGGGTGAGAAACTTCAACCCTCAATTTTCAAATTAGGTGAATCGTTCCTTTAAAAGTTCAACCCATACTCACAAAAAACCCAAACAAAGCACAGGTGTTTGAATGAGACAATCTCATTCAGACACTGAGAAAAACTCTGAAACTATTATCCTTTCAGCAGATCATTATAGCATGCCCTTGCAAACAATGGGGGCTTATTCCTCTACACGCATGTTTTCTTATCAACAATACCATCGCCTGACCCTGTGTGGATGTGTGGCCCCTCCCACATCTTCATACACAACAGCACATGAGGACATGATGAAAAATTAAACAGCAATCAACCAGGGCAGCCGATTCTGTGATTAATATTTCATATCATAACCCAGTCGTCAGCAGAACAGAGGAGGGGTATGAGAACGAGTAACATCTAATGCACATCCAGACAAACTACAAGGCAGTGGAATAATTCATGAATAATGGGCATTATAAAACAGTAATTTAGTTTGTATCTATTCATTTAATAATCATTTGTATTAATAACAACTCTGAAAGAAACTACTCAGGACTAAGAATTGATATGGTAAAATATAAAGAAAAAAATTTACTTCATGTAATTTGAGCTTGGTGTAATTTTAAAAACATAGAAAGTATGTGTCAGAAGAATTATTTTCAATCATTTTATCATTATTTTATAATTTGGGCTGACCCAATCAGGTTTTTTGGCTCCCGATATGATCCTGATCATTTGAATTTGAATACCTGCCAATCCCAAATTTTCCCGATACGATTACTTTTTTCCTGATTAGATACGGTTTGGGGATGTATTCGGTATAAAAGTGGAATATAATTCAGTGAAGTTGTCACAAATTTCTTTATTATTACCCATTCTTGGATATGGACAAACATATATTTCTTTTTTTAACCAAACAATTGAATCAAAACAAAACAAAACTTGTTCGCACTGGTGCACTACCAAATCCATAAAAGTAATAAAACAATTTAAGTGAAGAATACTGCACTTCGTTGAATAGCAACTATCTATATTACCATCAAGCAACAAGTTTTTTCACTTAGTAAATAAAAAAAAATTAAACAAGAGGTTATTTTATTATTACCATTCAAAAAATTCGTCCTCAGTAGGGTTGAACAATTTTTTTTATAGTTGATATCAATAGATTTCATGATTTTGGCCAAGACAGAACTACTGAGAATGCCTCTGCAATCACCTCTTCTCCTTCAGTCAGGAATGTTGGCGTGATTTTGGATAAACAGCTGTCCTTCAAAAACCACATCACAAAGACAACTCGAGTGTGTGGATTTGCACTGCACAACAATCAAAAGATCAGGCTCTTCTTAACTGAGCACACAACTCAACTCCTGGTTCAGGCTCTGGTCCTCTCACATCTGGGCTACTACAACGCTCTACTAGCAGGACTTCCATCAAACTCAAACTCTGCAGCTCATCTTATCTCCAAGAAATTGAAGCGAGCTCATGTTACTCTCCTCTTCATCACTCTTCAGGTTTATCGATCAGTTGATATAACTTCTAGTATGAACAAGCTGAGATAGACTTTGATGGTGTAAGATATTGCATATTGTCTCTCCCCTTCTTTGAACAAAAAGCATGCCAATTGAATAAATGTAAATGTGATGTAAATCAATTAACAATTTTACCAATTATGAAATTTTTATTTCTGCTACAAATAAAAATCATATTTTACTCTGAAGTTAAAGTTCAACCTAATCATTTGAAGTTTTTAAACAATTTTTTACTGTCAAAACAGGACAAACATTTTTCTAAACTTTAACAGTTTCATGTAATGGTATTATTTAATTAAAACGATTACAATATAAAAAGATTTGGAGACAATTTCAGATAACTAGTTCTAAAATGCAATCTTAACTTATAAAAATACCACACATTTGTTTCACAAAGAGAAAGAGCTCAAAAGAATTGCTTGTTGTGATAAAGTTACACAAAACTATGTCTAGACTTAAACTAAAAGGAGTGCGTCTGTCGCAATAACCCACATATTGTTGGAGTTGGTGAGACTGTATTGTGATTAAATATGTTGTGTGCTTTTGTAGTCCTGAACATTTTAGAATATACGCTTTAGCACAGAGACCCGAGCACAAACTCTCTTTCTGTCTTCGTTAGCTAGGACAGGGCATGAATATCAACTATGCTGGTTTCTCTTCTGCTTTGTTTCCATAGGCTAAAAAAGAATGCAGTCAAAAAGCTAACCCAATCAGAAGAGTTCCTCATGAAGCGATTACGCAGTGTAACAGGACAGAGACACGCAAAGAGGAAAGCTGAAATATTTTTTTTTGAGAAAACTAATTTGCAAACAGATAAAAGAGTGGTGGTGGAAATGTCCGGATTTTTTTTTCCTGATTCCAAACTTTCAAATATAACGTGATCATATCATGTTTGAATGATTTAAATTCAAAGTGAAATGAGAAAATATTTTAACCTCACAAGAGATGATTGTCACTTTCACTCAACTTGTGATTATTAAAACAAATACCACTAGTAAGCTGTGAAAAAGTATTAACTGTTTTCATGTGACTTGAGAAAACAAAAAGTCTTCCAAACCTGAAGCCTTGCAAAAACCATTAGAAGCCATGCAATAGAAATCGGTGAAACATGCCGAAAACAAAATGTCACAATGCCATCTTAACTTCCTAACCGTTACATACAAATTCTTCAATTCCCTCCATTACTCAAGTTCTTCAGAGAAAAGTTCCCCTGGAAAAAAAAACATTCCCCCATCACAACAAAACAAATGCAAATTAAAAGAAGACAGAGCACCAGTCTTCCATTCAATACGACCTCAACCATGTCCTACCCAGCATAACGAATAGCAACACTGTCACGCTTTTCACTCCAACAGCCATCAAACTAGTGCTGAGTGCCAAGCTTCCAGGTCCCTGCACTTTTCACGCTTATGCAACTATGCACTGAAGCAGTAAAAGTGTCAGGGGAGTCTGTGAAATATTAATGACAAAAACAGAGTACTATTTTTATAGGTTTCTGGGACTAACATCCATGATCTTCAAAGAAACACTGTGCATGCAAACATGGTTAACTACAATGAATTACAAGTCATTTAAACCTATAATGAGCTTTCAGGAAGATTGTGGAAGTGTGGCGTAGACAGGAAGGAAACTTTGGTTTATTAGGTTTTATTGTGTTACTATTTCTGTATGTTTGAGGGTATCAACTTCAGCCATTCTTTCTTTCCAACCGGTTTGAAAGTCGGTGTCCAAAGCAACTCCTCAAAAAGAACTAGCACTCAGATATGCTGGACATTTCCTGGCCTACATCCATCACACACAGACACCATTGGCTCTCCTCCCCCATCCAGCATCACAAACTCTATAGCTATTGCTCTGCTATTGTTTGAATTGCCACAGCAACCTGAATAACACTTAAGAAGCAACAACAAGCTGGGTCCAACAATGCTAAGAGTCACATGTGTACTGCCTCTTCCTTTTCTTCTTCCTGCCCTTGCCTCATGATTTTAGCAGATGTGTTTAAGTTGTCTGAGCGATAACTGCTCTGAGTTTAGACCGAGTAATGAAAAAAAGACATTACATAAATATATTATGTTTAGCCTCTCATCCCTGACACAATTATAGACCAGTTCTGGAAAATCACAGGAATGTACTTTTAAATGAAAACATAAACCTAGCTGATGCTGTTACACTTGGAACAAAACTTCAAAGATGGGGAATCACTAGTTCAGGACCAGATTTTTAATGTGACTGCCAATAGTATAGTTTTAGAATAAGATAATTTCTCATCACAGTTCTTTGAATGCTGAGAACTTTTTTAACCGGAGCTTGTTGATGCTGACATGCGCTACAAATTGTGTGAATACTAACTCTTTTGTGATATCAATAAATGGTTATTCTCAATAAGCTGATTGCTCAATAAACTGTTTTTGTGTTTACATGCCAACCCATGAACCAGTTTTGCAAAAATCAGCGTTTACATGAGACTCAGTCTTTCCCCGCTTTCTTATGGGAAGTGATGTCACAAGATAAACAAAATAGCATCATATATTGCAGCGAACAATGTGCACAAAGCTGTACTGTTAACCTATCCTTCACTCATAATACCCGTGTATGCATCAAACTTTCTTTTGATGATTGTGCATCAACTCCATGAATCAAGGGCACAGACAAAGGCATGATGCTTCTTTCTACTATACTACTTACATTTGTGACGCATACTTCTTGTCCAGTTTGAATATGTGCAAACCAGACAGACATGCACAGATGAAAAAAAAACACAGAATGTGGGTTATTGCGTTTTCAAGTTTGACAAACCGGGTTATTGAGGCTTTCTCAAAATTGGTTTATGGCAGTAACTTGATTACTAAAACCTGTTTTCCATGTTTACAGAACACCAGAAAAATCTAGTTGAGCATAACCCACTTATTTAACTGCATGTAAACTCACTCATTAGTTTGGTTGGCCACTCTTGCTAATTTTCAACGAAATCACATGTTGGTCATATTCTTTGGTTTTTCGCATCATGAACCATGTTAAAAAAAAAGTGTTAAGGGCATGCTTATCTAAAGCTGGGCTTTTAGTTAAGAGTTAGTAAGGCTTGTGGATTGTCCATTGTGGAGGCTCCACACATACCCTTTTCTGGACGATAGCTTCTATAGCTTCTGCGCCTCATTGCTACCATAGATGCGGCCTTTGCAGTGATCGATATTGGTGCATTGAATGTATATAACGTGGACTTATCATTCGTGACAGTTCGATGAAGGGCAAAGGAGGATCAGAATGGCCGTAGCCAGCCAGACATAGTGTATCACTTCCTGCCTGGTAACAAAAATGAGTCAAGTGAGGTGGGACAAAAGCGTAGCACAGATGTCTGATTGACTGAAGCCTTGGTTCCTGAAAATCTAAACTAGTGACCTGAATCAAAAAGGTTACAGCACCAGGGCTGTAAACTAATGGTGAGTCATATTGTATCGTCCACAATAATACCGGGACAATAATTCATTTTCATTCCACGTTACTCTGATGTGTTGACAGATTGATGTCATGCTTTTCACGCACATCTACGCATCACACCTGTGCGCAGCCCTCAACTCAAAGAAGAGCATGCTAAACAGGGGTGGAAAGCTAGCATGGCTTAATGAAGTTAAAAGAAAGAGTTAACTCTCAAAATGAGTGAATTTCAGTGGTGTGGGCATGGTTTGGATACAAGAGAAGACTCACAGAAAAATAATGCAATTACAATGAAAAACGTTACATGATTACAGCTAGCATCAGAGCTGTTCGACTGAACGAGTGGACATGACAATCATGCTTTGGGCATCTTCAAACTGCCATTGGGACATTTATATTCATCCATGAGTTTGTGCGCCCATATTTGTAAATTCATGATTCGCTGATTGTAGGTCTGAAACCACACAATGTGAATTGGATGCATGCCGTGGCACTGAGCATTGCAAACCATTTAAGTACTGTAGTTCTAATACTCCAACATTATCAGAGAAAATGCTTGTTAAACTACAAAATTAAACTGTCAAACATTGACACTTAATATCACTATAGTAATATTGTTAGTTATTTAAACAAAATTCACACGACTGAAAAAAAATAATTTCCTTGTAAATACTGTAACTGAGTATTTGAAGAGAATTTTTTTTTGTATTCTTATTTTCTGTTCCAAATTTTAAGGTGTAATATGTGCGTTTTAAGCCAATAAAGGGTTGACACTTATTGTGTACTATTGTATTTTCTTGAAATTGTACTTCATCATCAACATGACACGGTTTCATATCATTATCAACATATTTCCCTAAAATATTGTGATATTAATTAAGGGCCACATCATCCCCCTTAGTGTAAAGATTTTTTGAGCTCAAAGTTGAGCAGATTAAACATGAAAGTGAATGAGAACCTGCTCACTACTGTCCCCACCCCCTTTGTGGCCAGTCGAGCTACTACAGTTCAGTCCCTTCCTATTTCTCACAAGCAAGGAGAGCAGAAGGTTGACCCAACACAGATGCTAACCACAGGCAGATTATATTTACCTCGTCATATATCATGTAAATATAACAACATAAATTCATCTGTTGCTGTTGTGGAAGTACCATCTTTGAACTGATCCTTATTTTAACATGGCATGATAACAATGCCAACTACTAGCTAACTAAAGCACACACAGAAAACCAACGAAGGTTGTTTACTTTAATTGACTTCATCATCCAGTGTTTAACATAGGACGCGAGCTAAGAAAGAGACTGGAAGCACTTGCTCTGCACCATACAAACCAATCACAGACCTCATAGGCTTCAAGGCTTTAACATGTAGCATCAGGATTCGCAAAGGGATACTATGTATCCTGTAATATACATACTGTAAATATTAACAATGACACCCAATACCCATGACTAGGGAGAAATATAAACCAAACTACTGAAGATGCATTCATAAGGTTGCCAGATATCATACACTTTTCTAATGTACCTACACAAGAATATTAACCTGAAGAAACCAACTCTGAATAGTTTTGAATAGTATTGAGCCTATCTTAAATGAAAACAAGTTAAAGATAGACAAACAACTCCATGGTTTGATGACAATACAAAGGGACTAAAAGAAAAACCAGAAAAATAAATATAAATGGTTAAAAAAGTATAATGGAAAGAGAGCATTTTAGACTTACATGAAAATTGCAAAGTGAAAGTGATCAGTTGGCCAGATATGGAGTGACCTATACCTGAAATTTGTGCTCTGCATTTAACCCATCCAGTGTACACACACAGCAGTGAACAAACACACCATGAACACAGACCTGAAGCAGTGGACACCCGGGGAGCAGTCGGGAAACTGGTGCCTTGCTCAAATGCACCACAGCTGTGGTTGTTGAAGATGGCAGACCAAGTGTTTCATCACTCACACCACCTTCAACTCGGTGGATCTGGGGTTCGAATCTGCTCTGCGACCTTCAGATCACAAGTCGATCTCCTTATCACCAGACCACAACTGCTTTAACTGCAAACGCTACCTACTTTCAAAAATGAATCTGCAATTTCCACATAATGGTATGGTCTCACTTTTAAGTGGAGAACCACGCACAAGTCTTGTCCGTCATATCTAGCTCTAGTTTGTACCACTTGGTCCCTTCTAATTCCCAGAAAATTCCAGATTGCTCCTAAGTGAATTAGATAATCAAATTTATTTTTATTGTACAAGTTGGCGATTACTGGTCAGTTTAAATAAACACACTCGTATACTAGTAAACTTTCTCCCAGTGACTGAACAAGGATAATTATATTTCCTGATTTCAAAAGCAACTTTACAGTAGCTACGTTAGCTGTACAAGTTAGTTATATCTCTACCTGATAGAAATAAAAGCACTATTTAAATACATTTTGAGTGATTGACTGATTGATGGGGACTTAACTGCAGCAAGACCATGCAGAGATAGTCAGATCTGTCAAAAGCCAGTGAGACGTCCCATAACTGAGGTAATGTAGAGTGTATCCTAGATCTTGGTTGCTTCCTCAGCCCAGATCCTTTCATCTGGCAGCTTGCCATAAGTGATTTCTCAGCAATCGTGCTTTCAATGCTAAGGCATTGATCTATGCAAGTGTGTACTTGTAAAAAAACCTAATAATAATGTTATAATCCCTTTAAATTGTAAACTCATGATAACGCATGAAAGACCCAATTCTAACACAAGCAGCTGCTCCAAAAAAATGGAACTCAACGATAGTTGATACTCATCATTTTATTGGCTCCACAAAAAAACGTTTCAGGTAACATATGTTTAGAAAGTTCTAAAAAAAGGCCTCTTTTCCGTTAAATACATGGTCTTTAGCTACAGTGAGTTAACAACACCTCAAACTTCAGCAAACTAAAAGTTGCATGCAGGTCGACTCTGCAGCTGCATCGGTCACATTAGGAGTTGGCTGGAAAGCAGAGGCGATTGATGGGTTTTTTCTTTTCCTCTGACGTTTTTCAAGCGTTTTGTGGATTTAGCATGGGAGTCTAACGTCTTCAAACCAGTACTGCCGAGTTGCAATTTTGGTCTCTTATTACCTCAGAGGACTTCATTTCGTGTGATTCTCTGAGGTAAACAAAAAAAAAAAAATTTCTGTTGAAAGAGTTCACCGCCTTTTAACTATTTTAAACTATTCGAATGTTATCCCGTCGTGACTGGTGTACGCCAAATGTTACGCAATCAGGCATTCGAATGACTTTCCATTCCAAACACACGCAAACTGAAGGAGACAATGTTGACCACAGAAGCATCGATCTTCTGACACGAGAGCACAGATGCGCTCGTAACCTGAATCCAGCGTTTATAGCACGTTTCCTGACAGACCTCCTCAACATGCGTTGTTCTGATCCCGTAAGAGATAAAAAAGAGTCACAAAACAGGAACATAAGGACTAAAATCTGAAGAAGTCGTGATCCAAGTAACGTTTGGAGAGCAGATAAAGACCACTCACCGTCTCACATGGATCTCCGCTCGCTCTCTTCCAGGTGCTCGATGTCACGATGCCAGTCCCTCAATCTGATTCAGAGGCTTTTTAATCTGATCTCGTAATATTTGTCTACAGAACACAGGGCAAACGAAAACAACTACCATCCAGTTGAGCGAGAACTTCCTTGTGTGACGTTCTGAATCGCTCGCGATGGTAACGATAGCAGTTTGAGGGGCTTGTTTAGCAGGAGTACCCGAACACTCGGGGAGCCATCTGCTGTTCTCTCCGCTAGCCTCAGGGCCGCCTCAGCCAATCAGAGCGCGCTCCGACACCGCTTTGTTTTCCGCTTCTTCGACACTGAAGAGAGCGCGCGTTCAGCGGGGATTCCCCAAAACAATAGCGCTCTGAAGGAAGCGGACCCTCTGTCTCACAAACTCCATAAACTCCAGCATATCATTAAACATGAATATATAACTAGCATCGATACAGTAAAATATCTAGCTGCTCTACGGACGTTCAGCGACTGTTATTTATGATTGCACAATTGTCTAATAACGTTTCAGAAACGTTATTTGATGGTTGCGAAACAAATCCCAACAGTGGTTACAAAACACAACAGAAAAACGCCTGAACAGGGAAGGTGTTAGCTCATTTCTGGTTGCAAAAACAACAACAAAAGAGGAAAACTTTGCATAGATTTTATGGCCTACATATATATATATATATATATATATATATATATATATATATATATATATATAAATACATACATACATATACATATATACATATACATATATATACACATATATATACATACATATATACACATATATATACACACATATATATATACACACACACATGTATGTATATATATATATATATATATATATATATATATATATATATATATATATATATATATATATATATATATATATACATACATACTAATATATACACCCTTTTGCGGCCAGTCGAGGTATTACAGTTCAGTCGTGTAGTGATCTTTTTTCAAATAAGAAATTATTGCTTTCATGAAAATTTTGAGGTTAGGTGAGCATAGAACTCGTTTATTTAAGGAACATAAATACATACAATTGCAAATATTTTAAGGGTTGGGCCACTTCATACACTACACTAAGAATCGTGGTCTTAGATTTTCTTATCAGATCTACCAAAATTTCACCCATTTACCAATTTTTCTCTCCAGTTCTGACAGTCTGCTAACGGAACTGGGCGATCAAAGCAATCTTTAGCTTCAAATTCATAAAAACTTTCATGTTTATAATATGTCAAGAAGACAATGTAGTTTTATACATTATATACAATTACAGAAACCACATCCATTGTGTTGTAAAATGTATGGTTTAAGCAGATAAGTACATAATTAAAAAAAATCACAAAAGTGATTTATGTAAGAGGTTTGATACTTGAAACTTATTCAGATAAGTTCCCCTAACCATCCCCACAATGTGAACTGCAGGAGACAAGAAACAAAAGTCCTGTGACCCTAAAATAAAAAGATTACCTGACCGATCATTCTTTCGTTCCTTCTAATCAAGGGTACGCTGGTAACTTTGTTGGGCTTTAAAGATTTACATTTACATTTATGCATTTGGCAGACGCATTTGACCAAAGCAACTTACAGTAGGGGAGAAACAATATACAATTTGTTACAGTCTAAACTCATAGTAGAAGTTGATCAACTCATCAATCAACCATAGCAGGAAGAAAATAAAGAGAGGATTAAAAAGGATTTTTTTAACAGTAAGTGTTCCCTAAAGAGAAGAGAAATACAACAAATGTTTCATTTTTCACCAGATTATTGCCAAGTAGACTATTATTACCCACAATGTGGTCAATGAGCTTTACAATGCATCTTATATAAACATAAAGGAAAAGCTGACTATTGAAGCATGACCAACACTCGGATGAGGATCAGTTAAAATGAGCTGGTTTCAGCTGCACATCAACTATATCTTTTTAATCTTTTTTAATCCTGCCATCTGCTCAGAACAACACTGGTTTTTACAACCTAAATCAATGAAAATGTTTTGGAATATTTGGTGTATTTTGCTTCTTTTTAATCCTTCTCCTTATTTAAAAGGTCTTTAAACTGGTATTGAAAGCCTATAAGGCTTACAGCTGTTTCTTTAATTGTAATATGAAATCTTTTGAAACAAAGAAGCTAAAAATAGCTGCTGTTTACAGAGCATCTGTTTCACCATTCTCAAGCCCAGCAACTAAAAGAGCAAAGAGCATACTTCAGCTGTTTGAATGTAGTAATGTAGTACACTCACCAAATATGAGCACATAGACTCCCACTCCAGAAGCACCAGAGGAACAAAAATAGGCAACATTATTGAATGAACTAGTGTTTCAGATGAGAGAGACGATATTTATCTTATTTATTATATTCATATTTATAACTCTAAACAATTTTTCCAATTTCAGCCCCATAGAAAATTTCTACAATTCATTTTAAATGTTACTTATTGTGAAAGTTATGGAGGAGGATTAGGGCTACCGTAAAGCTAAAACTGACTTTCTTACTTTTTTCTCAGCACTCTGACTTTTTCTCAGAAATAAGTGTGCCCGTGGGACATTTTTCATCTATGTTATGTTTTACACTAACTGGCTTGTAATCATCATCAATGGAGCGAATGCTGAAGGAAGTGTCACAAGCTCTTTAATGGACAATCTAAGTGCATTTTTACGTGTCGGAGGGGTCTCAAAGGAAGCCATGGCATTGAACACAAATTTAGATTATATTATTTAGTTAATTATTATTTTTCATGCTTTGTCCGCATGACAACAGCCCATGATAGTAAAAACCTCTCGTATTAACTCCTTCTTGGGAAATTAGAAGTAGCATGATTCTGGCTCACGGAGCCTCGTTGATTCCGGGACGACGCTAAAACGAGCATCATACAGGATATACACCGGCTCTCTGTACAGGCTGTAGCGCTGCTCATTTCTCATTAATTGTATAATAATAAATGCTTATATTGTCTCTAAATATATTCATCATTATGTTGGCTTGAGAAAGTCAGAATTCTGAGAAAAAAAGTCAGAATTCTGAATAAAGTCAACCTTTCAAACTATATGAATGGATATGGTGTAATAATTCTTTAATGCTGATTAATTTTGTTAGGAAAAGATTTTGCAACACAAAAGACAACAGAGCACACAATTTGTTCATAAACATCTTGTTAAATATTTTCATGAACATGGAACGATAAATTTCTACTGTTTCTACAGACAGGCTGGTCCAAGAGCAGAGCAAACTCCCCATTTTACAAAGAAAATTTTTAAATCAACATCTTTTCAGTGCATTGCACCCATCTCTACATCTGTACTATATTCTGTAACATGAACAGGAAGCAACGCTAGAAAAATACAATATGAAAGCTCTCTAATTAACAAAATATTTGAAGTACAGACTTCAGACAAAGAAACAATCTGTTTAACTCTTAAATAAAAAAGTAACAAAATGGTGCGCTTTGCACCGATTTAAGATGGAAAGTAAAATAAAAACAAGAATGCACCTTTAAAAACATACACTCCAGAGACAGCAATTGTTATTAGACTGATCTCCTTCAAAAGAACTGAAGGGAATTCTCTCAACGAATCACAGTTCATTGAGATTTACATCAAACACAAGTGATTCCCCCCCAACATGGTGAGAAGCAACACACTTATAATATTTTACCTCTTTAATCTCACTTTAAAAATCAGCACAAATAGTCACACAACTTGGCCACAGAAAACGGTTTTAATTAATGTGTGTATTTTTCTTCTTCTATGGCCAAGTATGACTATTTCAGCAGTTATTTTTACATAAAATCTATACATCATAATGTATCAAAGGGCACGGGATGCATGTGAAAGGCTTTCAGAATAGTTCACCACTGAGGAACCTAGTTAAGGACAGAAGTGTTTTGAGAAGTAGCAGGACATCACTGAAGCACTGTAGATGCGAATGGAAGATATTCAAATTCGACACTCACAATGCTCTGACAATAGTGTTACACATCCTAACAAGTTCTCTCTAGAAATAACAACTGCCTGAAGTAAAGCTATGGATTGCTTACAATACAAGTTCTAACTCACTCAGTTCAACCCCATCCTCTAAAAAATTTATAACGGATCCAGAAATCTGGCTTTGAGGTCCCAAATACTGTAAGGCTTAAAAAGAGAGTCAAACAACAAATGAGCATTCATTCACCCTGCTATTCTACATATAGAGTCCTCTTCATCCTTTTAGAACACAAACAGCTAATATTTTAATCATTAACAGCCAATAAACAGAATATATTTCTACAAAGACAGAGTTAAAACAGGTCACCTTTTGCAATAATCTAGTTTTGAACAAATTGAATGCAGGTTAGCTAACAGCTAAACGCTAATACAGCTCTGTTAATGAGCTCACATTAAAGCTCACACAAACCCTTAAACTATGGCAAAGTAAAAAAAAATAACGCCTTCATTTAATTTATACTGTTCTCCTTTTTTATATTGAGATTAAGCCAATTAGAGTCAACACAGCTGGTGCTAATGAGAGTGAACACAATTTACCTCAGGTCAGTAGTTGATGATAATAATAGAGTGGAAACCCCATATACCATTTCTTTAAATCAGTGTACAAAAAAAGATTTTCATTGAATCTGAATAGATGTCCGGGGTTAGCTATGGAATAAACACCAGCATATATATATATATATATATATATATATATATATATATATATATATATATATATATATATATATATATATATATATTCAAACTGTACTACACAAGATTACTCACAATTTCAGGGGTAGCTGGCATAAATGGTGGTGCTATTGCTAACGATGAACAGCTAACAAAACTAATTTACTTCAGGTAAGCAATTAAAGTGAATGTTAGTGCTTCTTTTATTTTACAACTTTTTGTCAACTTGAGTGCCTTTTTTAGATTTAACTATTACATAATTTAACAAATTTTTAAAAGAAGTAATGGAACAGGGTGTGTAAACAAGTAACAACCCTTTTTGTTTGACATCTCCTTTTATAAACAAAGCACAGATATCTTTAAAACACGGAATTAATTGGTCCATAAGTAAATACGTTTTTTTTTTCAGATAAAAGAACATTATTAATCAAAACCTGAATAAGAAAGTGGTCTACAGTTAATCCAGAATGAAAATTTTCTTTATCAAGTTTGATGCTAGTTGGAATGACCTTCTCTTTGGAAGCACCTATTAATTAACAAAAAACCTGTGTGGTTAAATATAACCGCAAATTATTTTGAGCCAAGCTGAAATACAGATATACACTCCGATATCAGAGGGAGGAACCAGTTCATAGGCAACAAAAAGATGGCAGGTATAAACAATATAAATAAATAAATTACGTAAAAAAAATAATGTAAAAGAGGAGACGTGCTGATCCACTAACTGTGCTGCACTCTATATCCATTAGATGGGGCTGTAACTGAGGTTCACACAGAGTGGAAAGTACACACACACCGTTACATAAAGTACTGTAAGGCTTTCATAATCTCTGGAGTTGACAGTTCATCTGAAACATAGGGTCCAACAATGGCAAGACATCTCAGACAGTGTAACAACAGCAGGTGGTGTCCAATCATCCGTTTAAAAAAAAAACTTGTGAGTAAACATTGTGATATCGTTGTGTAATAATGATAAAATTGCTAGACCGTACAAAGAACTGCGTGTTGGGGATAAGCTGGTAATGCTAATTGACTCAGTTAACCAAACTAAAATTTTGAAGCTGTGATGTCCAAACATGAAAAACTGGTTCGCCTCTGGCTACCTCAAAATGTAAAATGTGAAGTGATACCTGGATGAGAAAATAAATAACGTTACGTTTTACACAGTTCTCCTGTTTTGATATCTCGCTGCTTAGTTTACTTAGTTTGTATAAAGCACTAATGCTGCTCTATAATATGCTCTATGTTGACCATCAATCAATAGTTTACAAAAAAAAAGTTCCCTGTCATTATAAATATTTATGCAGTTGTAGTGTGCCGGTTTGTACTAAATAAAGAGAAAGTTTTTATAACAGATTTCGTTTTATCAAAGTTGGACAAAACAACATAATTTTACCTCCCACTAAGAAAGTATATGATGTATAATTTGTTTTTACTTTTTGCTTGTGATTTCACTTCATTAATTAATTGATCATGTGGAAAATATTGTCACATCGTTGCTGGATGTTTCTTCCTGATCGATTGTATAATGCTAATTTGGTTTAGAATAAATACATAATAACGTTTCTCAAACATAAATCTTTCAATACTCTTAAGCCCTGCTGTTTCCAAATGATTTGGAGTTAATTGTGATCTAAACTTGTAAAATAGTTAACATGGTGCTAATACTTGACAGTCAACAAGATACGTTACCTTACATAAGAAGGCTTGCAGATTCTTGAAGATGCAAGAACCTGACAGCTTTTCTTTTAAAAGGTCCATTCCACTGTATTTTTTAATTTACATGTTAATGTAACAGTTTCAAATTGCTCACATTTGTAGAGTATTTGTACAGCCACTTACTTAACGAGACTTCTTTAGTCATTTACATACGTGTGGAGTCATTATCATGACTTCACGAAGGGTAAAATTCTGTGTAATGAGAGGATGTGAGCACAGAATTATTTTTGTAATGAGGGACGAATTTAAAACAACAATTATGCAGCTTCTAATTATAGCTAGTGTTTTTTGTAGTGAAACAAACAAGATGCAATATGCTATTCAATGCCGAAAACAAGAAACTGCACATCCTTAATAATTAGTCAGATCTGACTGCTTGTCCACTTTAACTCATTAAAAAAAGAAGCTACACTTTGCTGACCAAAGTAGCAGACATCACATTAATTGATCCTGCTCTCTGATTGCATTCCCAGGATTTAGAACATACTGCCAAATCATATATCTGTCTATAAATGGTGTTAAAACATTTTTAAAGAAAGGATTTGATTTGTGTATTTGTGTTGGGAGCATTAATTATTTAAAAAGAGAGGACCATTTAAAAAATTGGTATTAGAAATGGCAAGTTAGCAATTTTTTTCTCACATTAGAAAACAGATATTTAGAAAGGTTAATAGATTTAAAGTTTATAGAAAGTTTAATAAACACCTGATTATGCACAAATCCATGACATGAGAATTACAGTATCAGATGATAAAAAAATTATGTGTTGTCTGAATTAATACCGAGAGGAATTCTTGAGGAAACCAGTGAACATTCTTTTCAGGTTTAGACATCAGAACGGCAGCCATCTATGAATTGCCACTAAATGTTTCTCTTCTTCAAACAAATCACTTCATCAGTTTCAGGAACTGCTAAAAACCACATCTAACAGAACAAAGTAAAAAAGCCCGACCTGTATAAAAAAACTCAAAAAAAAAAAAAAACCTAAACAAGGACAGTGTAAATCTGGCACATCCCTGGGCTCAATATATTCAGAAAAATATATTCTTTCAACCCCTTCCCTTCCAGATCCTCCTTTTTTTACACCAAGCACTGATTTTACATTCATTTTTCACATTGTTTTATCTTCTGCATAGCTATCTGTTTGCGTCCACCTCTGAAACCAATTCAGGGTGGCAAAACAGTATTACTTGTTTTAATTAATCATATCAATAGCAGCTAACAATGATAAACCTATATACAATAATTGTTTTGATTACGTTAAGGCATTTGAAATATAGTTATTTTTAATTGAGTCATCGCTTATCCAAGTCTGCTCAAAACTCAAATATATTGTTTCCTCTTTCAAACAAATAATTTTTAAACATTTTATAGTGTTATTTTTGACACAAAAAGCATGCACAAAATATTCTTCAAAATTTAACTAACTTATAGCTAAGCCCCATCATCTTGATAATTTTCGCTTTGAATGGTCAAAGGATGCATATGCTAATGTTTTTAGCTAAAAATAACTTAATATTCATCACCTCATTACAACTGACAATATAGGTTTTTCATTTTCTGGAAGTAAAAGGCTTTTATAATTTTAGTCAGTTCACTCTGAACCATTAAAGGCATCGTTTCTCCTGGGAACACACGTTTAGATAACCCCTTTTAAATCCATATTTAATTTCAAATGAAAAAGTGTTGCTTCAAAAAGTTCGAATTGAACTCATAGTTGTAGATGGAGTCCTTATAGGAGTGAAGATGTTTTTAACACTTTTCTTGGTCTAGTGGCATCTAGTTAATGTCTGTATGTGGAACAGTACCTTTCATCGCAGTTTTGATTTAAAAGTTTTCAAATTGTGCTTAGAGGGGGCAACAAAGCCTGAGCGACATCAGATAGAGTTTAATGCCTAAGTTTTAATTTTTGTGTAGAGTATCTAATTATACTAACAACATGGCTAAATGCAAAGATTCCAAAGCTCACTTTCAGACCGGTTTTGAAAATGGCATAAATACTCTTTTACGTCAACGTTCTGACAAACTCATGTGAAGATTACAATTTTTTTTTACCAATGTCCACTTTTAAGCTGATATATTAGGGCGGGGCTTAGAAATAGGTTGATAATTTCTCTAAATTTTCATTCTAAAAACCAGGATGAAAAAAAAAAGTTTGGTTCAGTTACGTGTACTATATCTTTAAAATTGTTCTAAAAAAATCTGTTAACACACTTGGAAGCAAGACTGGTACACTGGAAGTTAAATTAGGAACTACTGTACATAGTTGTGCGTTCAATTAAGCAGTGCAATTCCAACATAAAGCGCAATAAACGGGCATCACAGTCATTTCTAGGACAGGTTCATTTAACTGGGACTTGTGGAGGTTTCATGCACGAAGCAAGACCAAGCATTTGTTGAATGTGAAGATGCGTGTGATGGTGGCCACCATTACAAGTTTTTTTTACTCATGAAACCAATCAGATCAGCAAGTTGATATGAAACAGTTATTGGAAATGCAGAATATTTTGAAGAGTGTTCTTCCATATCATTTTTCCATTCTGTATCGTCACTTCCTCCAATGTATCCACATTTAAAATGAAGATCAGAAGTTGTCAGAATTTCTACTTGGCTTTCAAGTCAAACTAATCCTAAGTAGATGGAAAGGAAAGATCTTTGTTTGTAGCTGGATGTGAAGGTACTTTACTGTTCTGTAGATTTCACTGATGGAATGGAGCTTGGTGGAGACGAGCAAAAACCTATCAATGCTAAACTCTATACCACGGTATCTCCCAGCTCTGCTTTGCCTTGTTTCTCGTCATCTCTGTTGTGACTGCAACGATGCGTTAGGATGCTCCACTGGTAACCGGCAAACGTGGGGCTGATCGGGAGGTACCTGAATATGCGATGTTGCCTAAGAAAATCCATCCCAAATGGAAGCTCGTAAGACTCCATTCTTTCCCGTTTTGATTTGCTGTCTCCACAGTTCATCTTACGGATACCCCTTTCCTCTGCAGTGCCTAGAAACAGTGCGGGATGTCATGAGATTTGAAAAAAATGAAATGTAATGTAAATTCAATTTGATGTTTAAATTAATAAAAGAAAAAAAAAAAACAGTACAAACGAACAAACAATGGAACCTTAAAACCTCAAATAAACATTTTTAAATGTATGGTGTTCAAAAAAATGTTACCAAAAGGGGTTAAATTACAACAACAACAAAAAACTAACCACTGTTTGTAATTTAGGATTTTTTAAGACAAAAATGCATACAATATTTTTTTGCATAGGAAACAGTATGCTTCAAATACATCGTTTGAAACCCTAATTATCACCTAAGTTTTTGAGCAATTTGTTTTTAATCTTGGGCAACCCTTGCAATCATATTTAAATTTTTTTCATATTTATTAGTCTTGCGTCAAACATTTGGCAACCCTAACAATGACTTTTGTTTTTAAGCATTTATGTGCATTTTTTTTCCAGACTGTGGCAACACTACCCAAAATGTAGTTAACTTTAAGCCTAAGATTTGGGCTTTTAAATTTCAGACTTTTTAAAACCCCGCAGAAACCATGAATCAAAAGAAGAAGGAAGAAGGAAAAAAGAAGAACATTTGCAAAAGATGGCTAAAAGCTTGAGGGGTTAAAATGTGGCTCATCAAACATTGATTACAACCATCAATTATTACACAAAATATGTAAGTTTGTCTGTCATCAGCCAAAGAATGTAACCATTAACGAGTGGTTAATTACTGACGGGTTGACACACAGCTTCACTTCAATCCATTTAATTTGTAGCCTGGTCATATGACCTGTGAGGTATCTATGGCCAAAAGTATCCCAATAGCTGAAAGCTTATTGGCTGTTGCTTGTTGGTCTCATTTGTAGTCGCAATGAATTTTAACACTTTTTAAGGTAAATAAATGATCACCATAGCCAGAACAAATAAATTTTACATAAACGTAAACAACCTGCTAAAATTATTATTTGAAGCATCAAAAAAAATCATAAGCTAATTGTGATCAGACAAATTTTTAATTAGAACGTACCAGGAATTGTGTTGTCCAGCACAAAGGCCACGGAGCCTCCAACAAACATGGCTGTTGTCAGCAGAACATTTAACACTTGATCAATCTGTATTATTCCTAAAAGAGAAAACATAAAAACTCTTAAGAAACATTTCCTTTATCCTCTAACAGTGAATAAATACATGTTTGTTTATGTGTACCTGTGACTAGTGGGTTCTCTTTGAGGTAGCTAGGCAGGACAAGGCCAAAGAAAATGGAGAAACCAAGAACAAAGAGGTTTCGGGATGAGTTAAGATCCACAAACTGCAGGTTTGAGAGGCCCACAGCGGTGATCATGCCAAATAATGTGCAGAATAGTGCTCCGAGAACTGGGTCCGGTAATGATGCGAAAAGAGCGCTGAATTTGCCCACCATTCCCAGCAGAAGCATGAACGCTGCACCATACTGGATAACCCGTCTGCTTCCAACCTATAACAGGAAAGGAGCTCTTTGGTCTCTTGGGTGACAAAAGCTGGTTAAAGCTCATTACAATAACTGTGACTTCAGGCAAAAAATCTAATGAAATGCTCTTTGAATGTATTGTAGAATCACTTCTTTCAAGTCAGGCTCATATACATACGAAAAAGTCTCTGATTCAGAGTCTATACAAGAAGGCAAAAAACATACTTTAGTGATGCCTAGCACTCCGATGTTTGGGCTAGAAGAGGTAGAGCCATTTCCTGTACCAAAGACTCCATCAAGAACACACGAGAGGCCCTCCATGAAAATCCCCCTAAAGATAAAGACATTAAAAATAAGCGAAACGCTGTAAAATGGTGCAAAGCAGGGGAAAATAAATACATCACTCCATATGACCTCCATACTGTACCTATTAATGGCATGTATGGGTGGCGGAGGGGCACCAGAGAGACGGGCACAGGCGTAGTAGTCTCCAATAGACTCTATGATACTAGCAACCACAGCACTCAGCATTCCAATGACCCCTGCTGCAGTCACGGTGGGCAACCCCCACTGAACTGGAACATACATTAATACAATATGTTATGGTTAAGCACAAGCTGTGTTCACATTCATGTGTGCCATTCAGATTGAAGAGGTACATGCTTAAAGACAAGAAGGCAGTGTGTCTGGTTCCAAAAACCGACTCACAGGGATAGGGGATCTTGAACCAGGGAGCGGCTGCTAGGATGCCCTGTCGGGCATCTGTTCGGGCATAGAAGCCGTACTTATCCTTCTCAGGGGGAAACACATCAGTAATCGTGAAGATGAAGCACAGGAACCATGATACAAGAATGGCCATGATAATCTAGAGAGAGAGAGAGAGAGAGAGAGAGAGAGAGAGAGAAAGAGAGAGAGACAGAAAAGATGTCAGGAAGCTCTGGTGAGTAATTCAGGCATGTTACCAAACAGCCTTCACACCATTATACTGCACAGTTTAATGAAAGTGACTTGTCTCTTCAGTTATAGAATATAGAGACACATAGAGAATAAGTGTCTTTGGCTGCCTCCCACTTGTCACTGTCTACTGAGCTTGCATATTACATGTGGAGGAAGACAGAACAAATCTCAGAAACAGCCTGTAAACAGACATAACATCTGAAACCTCATAGATGAAATCTAGGACCAAACCACTTAAAAAGTCAATCTCTTTTAAACCGCATAACTGGGCAGGCCTTTTTAAAGGTGAAGGCAAAGACAAGGGCCAAATGAATGTACTTTAATCTATTATTTATTGTGTTTTGGTAAAATTATTTTTGAAAAATTAGTCATCAGCCCTTAGGTATTTACACAGATCTAGCCAGTTGCTGCAAGCGTTGTCATTATACATTCCTGCACTGTACGGGTTTGTTATGGTCAAGTATTGAGTGTGTAAAAACTCGCACTAATGGTTGATGGCGCTCACAGAACATCAGGACGTAAGCAGGGTTTTTAGTTGTTAATCAGGTGTGCAAATTGTCGGTTTGAGGAGGCTCAGCATGTTCCACTTCGTCAACAAGAGCACATATAGTTTTGTGCTCTGTCTTGTACAAACAGCTGTTGCTGCTATAAAAGCACTAATCAATATTGTGATAAGATGCTACTACTAGCTATCCCAAACCAAACCAAATACTAACAAAGGACAGGTTATATTTACCTTGTCATATGTCTAATAAACATAACAGACATACATCATTTGCTGCTGTAAAAACGCTACTTTTGATCAATGTTGCCAGATAACCAAAAATCAAACACAGACAGCAAAAGACCTGATATAATACCTGATATTAAATACTGGGTGATGTAGTCAAATTTTTTTATATATATTATGAGGAGTACAGGCCAATAAATGCTTGCTATGCTCTGCGTCGACCAATCACAGGGCTGGCTATGTGACTCATACTTAGCAGCCTTCTAATGCTGCCTATACAACAAGCACGAGTGATGCGGCAAGAGTGGCTGATTTCAATGTAAAGTCTATGTAAAGATGCGATAAGGCACCCCGCGGCGTGAAGGGTGCGGACCACACGGCGCGGGGAACGCGATTGCCACGAGAGATGCGGCATAGCACATCAGACTGACCACGACAGTAGGATCTTTCCTACTCAGGCGAAGTTTGTTTGCACGGCAACCAATCAGGGGCTTGCTCTCATCACAGTTTGTGGCCAGCTAAAAATAATAACTTGTATTATTATCCATGTGGAAGCAAAACCGACCTTGCTTGGAATTAAGTGTGTGCTAAAGTGGCTGAATCTGGTAAGTTACACATTTTTAATTAATCAACCTGATATGAATGTACATTGTGCTGATGTTAGCTAAAATTAAGCATGATAATTTATCAGAGGGAGCGTGCAGGAAGAAGTTAAGAGGGTTGAGGGGCACTTTTTGAAGGACAGGAGGCAAAAATAGGAGAGAAAGAGAGGGTCAGCAGCAGGTATGCTCCGGTCTCTTAGTTCAGTGCCGTTCTCAGAGCGGAAGTCCTCACGGGAGTGCACCCCGGGTTTGAAAGCGGTCAGACAGGCATTCTGTCTGCGTGTTTAGCACTTGGTCTGAACGCCTTGTAAGAGGGTAATTAGTAGGTTTTAATACACTTAATATCACCATAGTAAGATTGTTATATATTTTTCTGTCTGCGTGATTAGGTTTTAGTGAAAATAACTGATTTCTTTGGGAAGATAATGGTTTGATATTTAACTAAATATTTTAGTTTAATTCTGCTACTACGTTCTGTTCTATATTATAAGGTGCAGTGTGTGTGTTGTATGAGAATAAAGTAATGACAGTTGAATTTTCTTGAAATTGATAAAATATTTGTATTTAACATTGTCACTCAAAATATCATCTCATATCATTATCGTCATGATTCCCAAACATATCGTGATATTATTTAAGATCCATTATCGCCCACCCCTAGTACAAAGTACTCTCGTGCCAACTCATGACAGGAAATAGCAAAGAAAACCAACTATGGACATTGAAAAGGGCATCATGCTGGTTTTCAACCATCAAAAGTTGTCAATTTTCTGCACAAAGATAAGACAGACAAAAAGGCGGAAGAATGGCACGGCATTGTCATGGAATTGGGGGAAATGGAGAGTTTAATTTCTGCATTAAAGCACCCTGCAGAAAAGCAGGTGGTAATTCAGTTTGCATAGGTGTGTAATGGCCTTAAACCAATGGCCAATGATAAAAAAAAAACAATACAAACTATTCTTTTTTTTTAGGATATTACATAATTATAACTAAATAGACTATTTGCAATATAGAAACCATGTATGTCTCATTGCTTCCCATGATTGATAATGGTCACGTCAATCTGGCAACCCATCATCTGAGGGAGGGAGTTGCAGCGCCATAACATTTGACCAAAAATCTGAAGACTGCACCATTAATTTAATTATATTATTTTTCTGTAATTGAATTTTTACAGGCGTCTTTGGTTTAATACCTGTGTCTAAATTGAAAAATGTCCCATGTGTTTGAAAAAAAAAAAAAAAAAAAACCTTGCCGTTAGTAGCTCGTCTCTACGTCGATGAGTTGGAAAGTCCCCAAGTGTAAAAGATGCTTCAGCAATATTTAGTGAGCTTAACTTGATTAGGTGAAATACATCCTCTAAAAAATGCCCACAACAGTTACAACTTGGGTGTACATGAACATACCAGTGACTGTGTATAACATGTACGTAGTAAGCGTGACAAACAAATGCTGCTCAGACACTTACTATTGTGCATCGGGAGGTAAAGTCAGAGGCTGGCCTTAGAAAACACTCTTGCTATACGTCACACGCCAGTAAAACAACCATATTATTACGAGATGTTAGCTTGTCAAGCCCTCTATGTCACAACCCATAGTTTCCTGAGGTATCTTTAATCAACCTGTTTTGCATAATTATCTCTTCATTTATGAATATCAACAATGTTTGCATACAATCTGAGGTGATCTTTAATATTCAATAGTACAGCTGACAACTGTTCCTTCTCCTAATCTAGACGTCCTTGATCCTTTCCCACCATCCCTCTATCATGTTATTTATTTATCTTAACAGATCAATGGTCAACTCACAGGGAACATCTTGAAGAGCTGAAAGCGGTAAGATGTCCATCCTTTTTTGGATTTATAGACAGGAAGAGGTAACTGGATGTTCCTTGCATATTGAGAAAACAGCAGCACAAGGAATATAGTCCTGTTGAGGAAAGAAACATATTTTTAGAAGAGGGCTCCAACACATCCCGACTGAGAATGAGAGTGTGTGTGTGGTCCTCACAACATGGCGATCCCCCAGTGTTTCCCTGCTCGCTCTCCAGCCGCCTGGAAACCCGAGAGACCGATAAGAGTAACTGTTGGAGTGATCGTGAGAGGCCCGATGTACTTGAGTAGGACTCCAGGTAAACCCAGTGCCCCGATGCACACCTCGATCAGAGAGGACACGATGATTGCACCCTGGATCTGAGAGGACATACGGATGGGTAAACCTGATTAAGAGAACTAGAGGAGCAACATTAAAAAGACGATATGTTCATTTAGGTGAAAGGTTAAGTGAGATTAAAGGTTACAGTGTGACATTGACAGAGGCCTTCAGACATCACGATGCCTGGTTTAATCTCATTCAGCAGCAGTTGCTTTGTCTTTCTGTCTGATGTGTACAAATCAATATCAAATCCAGTTACGCTCGAGTCTCACAAGAGACAGGCTATTGCATGAGCATTAAACAGGGACATCTGTAGTATAACAGAAACTGATTGAAACAAGAAAACTTATTGAAATGTAACATCACTTTCTATAGGTGAAAAAGGATAGACTCATTATGATATATTGATTTTATACACAACTTTTTAGATTTTTTCTCCCATTTTAGTGCTTGAGAATTTTTGCAAATTATTTTAGATTTTATATTTAGCTGGAGGTAGGAAAACAGTACTATAAGAAGAATGAACTATATAATTATCTTTCAGTCCAATCCCACAAAATCATTCAATCGACTCATTCAATATTTTTCTATCCATCAACAACATTGTATATTGTATGATTTATGCAAGTATGATTAATATCTCATTTATTAAAATTCCAGTAAAATTGTTTTATTTAACCCTTTTTAGGGGGACAAGACATGTGAGAAAGGAAAAAAAAACTGAGAAAGAGTTCTTTATTTATGTTTTCTTTATTTTTGTGAACCTTGACCAATCAATCTATTGAATCAACAACCATGATTCATCTATGATTAAGTTTGTATGTGGTTCCCCAAGTTGCTTCTGATTCCATTATTAAAGTTGGTGTTGTTCAGTTATGGGAAGCACATAAAAACTAGGACACTTTACAACTTTCCACCAGCCCCTTGATCCTTGAAAGAAACACTATGCCTTCATTTTATCTTTTATAAATTCAAGGGTTCAACTGCCGAAGACAGGAACCTCGCCATGTGCCACAAAAAAATACGATCTAGCAGAAACCCCACTAAAGCCATCTCCATCAAAATCATCCGAGTGACATTAAAAGAAGTTTAATTTCCTCAATCGTTTAATACAGATAATTAATGTAAATAAATATATACTTTTTAAATAAAAATCAGAGATGTGCATATTTGTAATTATTGCTAAATGAGCATTACTTCAGAGTAGGTAGCAGGTATAACTTACCGCATATAATCTTTTTTTACTTTAAATGCAAGTGCCACTATCGATAACCATTGTTTAGTGAAAAATCTATTCAAGATAACCAATAATTAATCAACTTATGACCCTTTTAAATTGTGACCCTTTTAATCTTAATAGAATCTAAAGTTATCCAACAATCTCCAGAATTACTACAACCAAATTAAGAAAATCAACGTAGCTAAATTATAAAAAGACTCATAAGAAAAAGTCCCGGACAGTTTTACACATTCAATTATAAAACTAATTATAGAACTCAAAATGAGATGAGAAGTTATGGGCTGGCAGCAAGTTATGAGTGATGTTTGTTAATTTTCAAACCAGTCGTTTTTAGCTTTTTACTACAGCCATGAACTAGTGCTGAGCAAGGCAGACTTTGGCTTTAGATTCAGCGAACAGGTATCTCAGATCCACCCGTGTCCTGCCTCTTTGCCTATTTTTGATTATTCAAAACCAATGCACAGATGGCAGCAGCTGACTATGTGACAATGCCACCACACCTCTACCGGGTGTATGATGTGGAGAAATGTTAACATGACTTGACATTTCTCAAGCACACTTTAGAAGTTAATAATTTTGTAATAATTCTGTGCTTTTTAAAATAATTATTCATCATCACTTAGGTGCTGCAATAATCACTTCCTTAGCCTTCACCTCTCGTATCCTGGGGTGCCAGATGTCTTCAGTGTGAAGCAACTCTGTGCCATTTAATACAGGAAAGACTGCCAAGAAACAAGCCAATCACATTACCATAACGCATCTTCACATAATCAAAATGCTATATCGGTATGTGTGGAGCGTGTACCTGTTGTGTTACATTTCCACTTATCCAGGGAAAGAATGGCTCTAGCAGGAGCAAGAAAAGCAAATGCACTTGCCTGGAACAAAGGAAGCCTAGAGGCAGAAGGCAAACAGACAACATGATCCCATCATGTTTGTTACAAACACTCTCCCATCAGATCACACCCTTAACAGTCATGTTCCCTGAAAGCATCCATGCGTGGGTGAGCAGAAAACTCATTTTCAGTTCTGTTTTATTGCTGGAAGAGGAATGTCAGTTCTACCATCATCAGATCTTCTTGAGCAGCAGATTTAGTCACTTCAGATGATTTTAGCATTTTATTTAATAGGAAGTAATACATAATTCACAGTGTGAATGTTTATGCAAATCATGAAGTTTTATGAAATAATGCATTACTTTATTGTATGTAACGATTAATTTAGTAAACACTGTCTTTTTTATTCTTTACATCATAGTAGTTTTCTTGAATTCATTGAGTGTGTTTTAATAATAGTGAAATTGTATTTGTTTAGTTATTACGTGTCAATATGCAAAGCCTTTTGGACAAAATTTAGAAGAAATGTAGGGTCTGAGGGCATTTGTTGAATTCGAACACACAGGAGAACACTATAAATGAGAAAGATCTGGAAACAAGAATGGCAGGTATATAAAATCCTAGACCAGGGTAGAGCAAGAGACAATAGAATGTCTTTGTGGGGGAAGGTTGAAGAACCAGAATTCTGTAAAATGTATTTTTCACAAATATGCAAATAAAAACTAATTGGCTTGAGAAGCAATCTTCTGTTTTTGTTTTTTCTTTTAACATGCAACTATATTGGTTTAGTTATTTGGGAATACATCTTTTTAGAAAAAAAAAATAATATAATAAAAAAAATAATTAGCAAGTACAAATTAGCTTTCTAAAATTGGTTTGAATCCATATTGCTAAATTTAAGCAAAATTGCAATTCACAATTGAATTGCAGGAAGACGACAACTGGTTACACACCGAAATAACATTTTAATTGCATCTTTGAAAAACTTCAAGCTGAATAGTGAAACACCAAACCCAAAAAAAAAAAAACATTTAAACATTGCTTACAAAAAGTACATTAATTCTAACAATAAAGTCTAACAGTTTATTGTTTGCTGTGCTTTCCTCTGACCACTAGATGTCTGTGAAGACATGTCCACATGGAATGAATGGGTTTTGTTTTAAGAACATTCACATTCTATTCCTCAATTTCTGCCATTTTCAATAGTAAGCAAGGCTAGTTTTATTCCCAACACATATTTAACACAGTTTAAACCAGAATTATAAAAATGGAACAAAAATCCTCTTCTCTCCTCTTCATTTGCCTTCTACCTATATTACAGTGTTGCACATATTTGATTCAGTAACCACATTAGATCACAATACGGAGTCTGAGAAATTGGAGTAAAATCGTTTTTGCGGGTCTTACTTTTGGGGTTTGAAGTGAACCCTGAAATGTCACAAGCTCTGGAGCTGCCTTGAGTTAAAGACCTTTGTGACCCTAGCCACAATTAAGAAGAAGGTAAAAAGAGTAATTAATTAAGTATTAAGTAAACAAGAATATGTTCTCAAATTAACTATTCATTACAGTTCAGTTAATTCAATCAATCAAACAATCAAAATGTTCTATTTGGCTTTTTAGCAGTTGCTTCAAAGTAGCTTCACAATGGCCTAATGTGGCCTAAGAGTTATATAGGAAATCCTATTAGACAATTCTATGGGGTAAAATTATAAATAATAATAGAAGCTTACTTAGCTACCTAAACTTATCAGTAAGAGGACATTGTTGAATAAATCTGATAAGTAATCAGTAATCCGATTTTGTGGTGAAAAAAGCAAGCAAGATACTTTTTTTCAAAAAAAAAAAAAAAAAAAAAAAAGAGAATCTGAAGTAACAGAGTTTGGTGTCGTCAAATCCAAACCACTTTGTATTAAGTAATTAAGAAAAAAAAATACATAAACGTGTTAAAATACCCATTACATAATTGTCTTTGTTATTATGTTATTAAATTAATAGCCTTAGATTGGTGAAAATCCCACAGTCGTATCTTAAAATCTGGTTAAATCACACGATCAGTCAGCACACAGGTCTTACACCGTTTTCTCTCTTATCTTTCAGCATTTCCTCTGGTTTGAATGACTCCATCACAGAGGTTTCCTGGAGACGGCATATGCCATCAGCAAATGACGTCAGAACAGTGGGACCAGACATCAATCGGTCTCTTGTACTAAAAGACTTTCAAGTGCTTATGTCAAGGCTAAGGGTCTGTATGACATCAACAGATTGAAGAGCCAGACCTCTAGTGATTCCAGCCATTCACAACCATTCACGAATTAGCTATAATCCATCTTCCTTTCCTGTTTTTTTTTTTCTTTAGGTCACAAGTTTCAAAATCCTCACATATTGAATTTCAGAAAATAAAAGTGCAAAAGAACACCAGTTTTTTTGGCTTTCATTATACGCTTTAAAGGTGTCCTTGAGCGTCATGAAAGATGCTTATAAATGTATAATCATTATCAGTACTAGTATTAGGTCTTTAAACCAATACACACATATTTGTTTCACAAATTAATTTGATCCATCATTCAAATCAGATTTGAGGCAACATCAGTAGCTTGGATAGACTTCGCAAAGTAGATGCAAATATAAATAAATAGTTAATATTATTAGTTACTTTCTCTCACACACAAAAAACGTTTCAAAATCTATGGCTCACCCTTATCTCCATGGAAAAAAAATTGATGGAAAGAACTGTTAATGTTGCACACCTTGTTCTAATAAAATTATCTTGCATACTTATCTTAAACTAACTTAATTGCATTTAAAAATCATTGAGTTGGCCTGTTTAATGTTTTAGATATACTAGATTTTTATCAGCGATACAACCAGAAAAATCAAATGGTTTAAGTCAAACTTGATCAAAACAATTTTCCCTGTAATTACAGATTAAAATTGTATAAGAAACAATTCATATCCAGTGACAACAGTGAGCAGCTGCAGCTCATTTCCATCTCCACCTTAGCATTCAACACTCTGGCGGAGTGATACTTATTGATGTTAGTAAAGACAATTATTTACTGTTGTATCGCAGTCAATCCATACATTTTTTTACCACCAATGCATTTGGAACTAAATGTTTGGCTTCAATTAGAACACATTTCTTGTATAAAAAAAACTTTAATTGATGGAACATCTGCAATTTTTAAAGCTTTAAACGCTGAGGTATAATTTTTGCTGCATGCACATATTTTGGGTTTTTCAACATTAAACATTAACTCCAACAGTTTTTTTTCCAACAAGTACACCGAGTGTATTTTGTTAAATCTCACATAACCATCCTATAAAAAAATACTGTGTACCTGCCTAAACACGCTTTTTGAACGCACTCTTGTGCAATTCATAGCTAGACACTAGCTTATAAAACTGATGATTGAGATGATCAGATTATTTTTATACAAAGGATTGCATAAAGATCACATCCTGCTTATTCATTTCATGTTCGCTCATAAAGAATCTAGCACAGAACCAGAAAGAGGTGATCTTCACTACTCAAGCATTACAGAATCATTATTCCATTATTATATATGCATACATGTTATTAGCTGTAAAGTATTTATAGTTATTGATATATGAGAAAAAAAGCTTTTTTTAATTGAGGCGGAAAAATAAATAGCAATTTCTCGCAAATGTTCATGTCTTTGTTCAAACTTGTCCAACCAGAGAGTCACACGCATAATGACGTACACACATCTCTTTTAATGCAGCTTTCCTTTAAAACGACAAAACACAGCATACTTTCTGCTATGCAACCGGATAAAAAGGGAAGATATTTAAGTTCTCAACTCACTGAAGAAATTCTATCAACTGAAAAAACTAAAATTAATAAAATGATTAACTTATCAAACATAAAATCTGAATGTTCTCTGTATGGGTTTGAGCAAAGTGTTCTGATAAGATTCCATTCCTGTGTAATGAAATAATTTCTAGTTTGTTAAATAATGAAATTATTTTATTTTCAGTCTTAATTCTTTAATCTGTTGCTCAGGTCCATATTTGTGTTTGTTGTGTTCAGGGCAGCTACACCAGAATATGTAGAGGTTCGGCAAGCAAGCGGACTACATCACAGACCTTGCAACACTGTGACAAAATAAAAGTTTTTAAGAGGTGCTCAGCAAGCAATGGAGAAGGAGTTTTGTTAAGGTCCTAAACTACAATCCTAATCAGTCTTGATGCACGCTTTAAATCATGCATATATAAAGTCCACTCTTTCTTAGTGACAAGTTTCTGCAGGTTTCATGTCATATTTAAGACTTTTTAAGATAATTAAGAATCAATATAAATCAAATTTTTTTTTTTTAACTCAAGGAACCCTAACCTTATCTTTTACAAAACAGTGTTTCAGTGTACGAGCAGTTTCTTTTTTAATATATATATAAGCATTTTCTCAATCTTTGGCAATTCCACACAACAACAAACACACATGATGAGCCTTACATGTACATCAGACCAATAATCAAACTAAAATTATTTAGACCTTCAACAGCGAATTTAAGACTTTAAAATGTGAAAACGCAAATTGTAGCCCTTTAGACTTTTAAGACCCAGCGAAAACCCTGTTTCAGGGCGAAAGATGCATTTTTGGGTTCTGATCTTTTAATTCTGGAGATATGCATGATAACCCAAACTCTTACCTGCACCCAAAGGTTGTCTGAAGTAGAGTTGTGATGCCCACACAAAAGAAAATGGTGCCGATTAGTTGACTGGTAGCCCACTGATCAAATCCAACACACATAGCTTCAGCCAGCAGGAAGGGAACAGCGATCGTTCCACTGAAGCAGGTAAGATAGTGCTGTGGAGAAACGTTATATCACTTGTCTGTGATGGAGAACACTCCAACAAGACTAAAGAGTGACTAAGTTAAGCTGAGATAGTCTGTTTTAGTTTTAGCTGAAAACAAAGCCAGCAAGTCTTAGGCTGTCTTTTCCAGATTCTTTTAAAAAGTTAAACAAATAAAACACAATAAAACCACAAAGTTGAAATTGATTGACACAATATAGTGTTTTGAGAAGGACTTGAGAATGAAAAAAAATATCTAAACGGTTCAGTAAAAAAAAAAAAAAATTGTTTTACAATGCATTTAGGCATAATTGCATTCAAAAATCGCATATCTCTTTACAATTATCTGTCGAGCCACACACTTTTTTCCCTCTGTTGACAGACAAAAGGATACTCTGTAAAAAACACTAAGACACAAAGATTTATGGTTTGAATTTTTTGTTAAATTAATGATTGTGATAAATTAAAAGCAATGTTTGAGTCTGCTTATGCGTGGTAGGAAATTCTCAAAAGAGCAGCATGATCTAGTAGAACACTGACGGGGAAACAGATGTGCAACCTAAGTTAATGAGAGAGAAAAAGGAGAATGGAAAAAGTAAACCGCAAATCAAAATGTTTCTATTCAGGAACGGTTAAAATTATTTTAATTTTTGTTATACTTTCTGTTTTGGTTCCCTTACTGGTTCAGGAGAAGTGGCAACTTATATAATAAACTGTTTGAAATAACAATGTAGGGGAGCTTCCCCCTTTACAAAAAAAACATGGCTGTGGCTTGATAGCCATACTGAACTCATAGGCCCTGTTTCAAATGGCACACTCGTGGACTCAAATCTCAAGTCTGTAGGGTGTCTCAATTGTTTTTACACTCTACAGTGTGGTTAGTAGTGCCCTCAATGTGCACTTTATTCGTTGAACCAAGCATGGATGCAGGCTTTTTGTGCTTTACAACCAAAAACTCTTTGCACATGTACAATCAGAAGATTGTTGGGAGGAGCTCGTTCAGATCAGAGATATGAAAGAAAACAAACAATGAAGTGGCCCGTCAACATTTATCAGAGAAATGACGATATAGTATTGTACTATTTAAACAGTAATTTTGACTACATGTGACTATACGGTCCAACAAAGATTTTGTACCAAAACACAAACATTGCGCAACATTAATCAAGGTCAAGGGTCCCTAGCGTCTGGCCTTCATGACATCCCCAGAGTATAGACTCAAGTGAAATACACATTATGACAGCAGAACAGAGTTCTGACAAAAGAGAGTTTGGGTTCTTCAGCAGGAATATCACGTCACTCAGAAATAGCTGGCTGAAAGTTTAATGCAGAAAGTAATAGTCAATGATATAAGAGGGATGTAAAGTCAAAGCTAATGTTCAACAAAGTTTGGTTCAATTTGATAATCAATGATTTTCCATTACATTATTGATTAATATTAAATATTAATTTAATCAATTTAAACAATTACCAAAAGTTACATGAAATATATAATTTACTTGGATTCATTTTTGAGATGCATCAAAAGTGATCAACAATTCAGGGAAAACAACAAGTGCTCAAAAGGGGAATCTCAACAAACCACCTGAAAATAAGAGGCTAAAAATTGAAATGCCAATAGAAAATAAAAGTTTTAAAATGTTTTTAGATGCGGTTAGATTATAAGTTTTAATAGAGACATACGGTTTTTGTATAATTTCTATTATTTGGCATAGATTATAACCCGTATAACTCATTATGTTAACACAATTTTAAGAATTAAAATTATCCTTAGAATGGTTCTTAATCATCACAGGTTTGTGTAAATATACATAGCCAGATTTCTGTTAAAACACCTAGAAATGTATATTTTTAATCTGAGGTCATCAGTGTTCAACTGGACTGTGAATGTGCTTGTACCTGTAAACCCAGAAACACACATAAGTACCAAGGTGGTGTGTCCTCAATGGTGTAGATCATGTCTATTCTCCCAGCATCTATGCTGTCTGCACTGTCCACTGTGTCTGACATGGAGCTCTGAAGTGGAAAGAAACACACTAAGCACATAAGAGTCATGCTCTGGGATGTAGTTATCGCAACCAAACTTCATTACAGACAAAAGAGTGGTAAGTTACAGTGTAATCAACTGGCAATTCTAAAGGGATGTCAAATTACGTCAGAGAGAAAATGATAAGCAAGTCCAGCCTTTAAACCACAATTGTTTTCAACTTTTGTTTTCAATACTTTCCTACCTAATACTTGCTGTTGTTCAAATTTGAGATTTGAACAAACTTGTTTCCGAAATACTCTATTTATGTTTTATAGACACCTTAGCTCCTGTTTTGAAAATCAAATAAGGATAAGCACTCCTGAGGGAGAAAGGGATTTCAGCAGCACTGGATGCAAACATTGAGGAAAAGGCAAGAGCTGTTGTGACCTCTCAAAACACTGTTCTTTCTACTCTGGAAAAAGTGCTGAGTCATAATGACCAGGCTATTAGAGAATACTGCTTCATGCATGATGATTAGCCATTTCCGTTTCATTTGTCTTTTAAAGAATGTTTTTGGAGTTCAAAGTTGTGCTTTTGGCTTGCTTTTCAGCAAAAAAAAAATATTGACCTAAAAACTGTTGAAAAGCCCAACAGCTAATGACCTAGTCCAGATTTTGTTAGCTAATTAAATCACATGATCCTCAAAAAACAAATTGCCAAATTATTTTCAAATACCCAGGAGTGAAACAGTACAAACCGTTTACTACAAGAGCCCTCTTCATAGACCTCTAGGTAACATTACACATAGTTTAGTATTTTCATGATATTACCTAATGTGTATTGATGCTAGGGCTGAAAAAAAGAATAGTCAAATTGTAGAAACTGTAATTATAATGTGAGGGGAAAGTTTTACTTTAGCTTAGACATTATGGTCCAACAAAGATTTTGTACCAAAACACAAACATCTGATCACATTAATCAGTCCTTAAAAATTGCAATCCTAGGGTTTATGTTTTTTTTTTCAATAACCTTCAATTAATAAAGACATTGAAAAGACACAGTTTAAAAAATATTTCTCTAATATATTATAGAGTTGGTTTGATTTCTAACTGACAGGTATCAGTTATTTTATGCGTATAAGGCTGAAAATTCTATTCAATATAGGACTACTGTGATTGGAGCATTGAGAATGTGAATGTATTTAAATGTATTGTTGCATCACAGGAAATCATTGTATTTATGTTTAGTGTATTTCAATATTCTTCTGATTGTAAGGTGGTTGCAATGCTTATTCATCATCAAAATGCTGTAATGATCTGTTTCTCATCAATACTGGAAAAATATTGAATAGAAAAAGCTTCAGAAAAATAATCACATTGTATGTTGCAATTGTAATGCAAGTGAAAAAACGAACAAAAAAAAACTATTACATTTTATGCATTTTTTAAATCCATTGTTCAGCCCTAATCGATGCATGTTATTTGTCAAAAACCTCTGCTTGTATTTTGTTGTTTGAAAAACAGCCGTACTAGTGAACACATTGTCTGATTATACCTGAAATCCATCTCCCATAATTCCTTGCACAGGCTCTGCAACAGATGTTTCTTATTTGCTGACTAAAATGTGCTCCTTCTTTGCTTGCAAACTAATAGCATCTTCCTTACATAATTTTCAATTTCACTACAACATCTCTAAATAACAGCTAGATTATCTTTACTATGATCAACTTTCCTTGACTACATCCTTGCTTTTGACCCTGGAAGCTCATTTGTTGATTCATAGCCAGCACCTGACCTTCGGCTATTACACCCTTCAGACTCCAGATAAATATTCTTTCATTTGTTGTGTTTTTTGTAAGTCTAATCAAATCTGATAAACCTCTTTTCCTACAGTTATTCTCTTTGAAAAGTATAAGTAATTTTGCTCTTAAATTGAGTGACCGTTTTGATGCATACATCTTTCAAAGACATCTATGAAAAAAAAACTGGGTCTCGGAAAAAACAAGGATTGTTTATTTAATAAACAAAAAACATTGAAAGGTGTACCATGCACCATGTTGAAGATGTCATGTGTGTTCTCAAAAGCTGACCTTGTCCTCCGTCTGGCTATCTTTAGTATAAATGGCCATGAGACGTGTGTCCTCTGCATCTTGATCTCCAGCTGTCTGCACAGCGCCATTAACCACCTGCCAAACGAAAAAACAAAACAAAAAAAAATCAAAAATCCCAGTTGAGAATTTTCTGTCAGCTTTTATGCTGAATGCTAAAAATAAATCCCCCAATACGATCCCATACAGATTGCATGTGATCCATGGTGAGAAAGAGATATTGAAAGAGTTATATTTCCAGTGTGTTGCAGTGGTTACTTTTGCCAGGTCATAACGCCAGGGATTAAACATGGCTTAAATCCTTACAAGACAAACAGGCCAAGCTTACTTAAATTAAGGGTTACTCAGCTGAGTCACACCTAGGGAAGAGTTTATCCAAACTGCATTACTTGCATCTTTGCTCAAAACCACTAAACATTTTGTGGTCGTATTCTGCAAAAACATGCCATTTATTTTCATGACCATCGTAAACATTCATTCGTTTCCACAATGTATGGCAATGACTCAGCAGGAACACTAGAAGAGTCTTATAAAAGAGCAAATTAGTAATAATTCATCAGCACATTAGAAGAACCATTTGATCCAACTCACTAATGTAAGACAACGATTCCTCAACTGGCAGTGTTTTAAAGGGAGTGTCGACATGATTAGAGAAACTTGACTCCTCACACAAACACCTTTGTCAAAGAGTACAGATAAAGTTACAAGAAGCAAACCGACAGCAAAGGATTGCCTCTAAAATAAGACACTGAAGCAACTGCAACAGTCATTACAACAATACAACAGTTCTGATACCACAAGAGATAACTAGAAGCTTTTCCTTAATTACTTTGAGGGCTCCTTTGGTTGTTTGTTTGTTTGTTTGTTAGTTTGTTTATAGCCAAGACAACAGCGCAGGTTATGTCATGGCTATATGTAGGTCTTAAACTTACTTATATTTAATTATTTTCACAGCAGTTAAAACAAGTGTTAAAAATTCAATAGTCTGCTAGGAACTGAGAGGATTTCTTTTAAGTTGTCAGATTTTAGATGTTTCCTCATGAAATCATGTACAGAACATTCTATAAGGAGATGTTTTACCAAGAGTTTGCATTTACAGTCTTTACATTTTGGGGCAGTTTCTCCTTTGAGTCCTTGTGCGTCAATCTCATGTGACCTATTCGGTTTTTAGTAAAGATGATTTGTTCCCTTATGGTCAAAGGGAACTACGGTGTTGTGCAACTTTAGGTTGAATTTCAAATAATGTATTTCCTTGTTGTTTCCTGGTCTCCCTTTCTGACTGCCATTCCATCGGAGTAAGGAAAGCTATTATTGACTTCATGTCAAATGGTGGAATTGATCGTCGGGATATTTCTGTGATCTTTATCTTGGTCGTCAATTTTGCCTTCTCATTTCCCAATAGGCCAATATGGCCAGGGGCCAGCAGAAGATGAAGTGGTGGTTGTTCAGATAAAGTTGATTTACCTCAATCAGAATAGAAGTGATAGCCGGGTGGTTTGATCACATGAATGCCATTGATTCAAGACAGGCCTTCGAATCAGAAAAGATTATGTTGTTTCTTTGGGTAGATTTTTGTATCGGTAACAAGGCATATGCTTCTGTGGAGAAACTTGAAACATTATCTATTATATCTTTTTGTTGTAGATTGTTTACCAAAATTATATGCTAACTGCCTTTATGTGGCACAAGTGAGCAGTGATGTAAGGTAATGCTGAATTTATATCCTTCCACCGACCCAAAACATACTGTCTGGAGAACTAAAGGGTCTAAATTTTTAAATCTAGCCCTGCGATGCGCTGACAAACTGTGCAGGATGAACCCAAACTTTTGCTCATTGAAACACTAAAGCCTGATTTATACTTCTGCGTCCACTCGATAAATAGACAAGGTCTGCGCGCTTATGTAACCTTGTGTTGACTCCTCTGAAAGGCTAGAAGTGCACCTCTGAAAATTTCTAAATACGCATCAAGACTTTGCAGAGTGCAAGTTCAGTGATTGGCTGACGTGAAGCCGAGCAAGCTCTTCCTCTCCCTTCTGTGCTTTTGCTCTGTGTTAAACGCTGAATAATGAAGAAAAACTTTGACGATAAAGTAAATAACCTTCCTTTGTTATCTGTGCTGAGTTTTACCTAGCAAGAAGTTTGCATGGTCAACTCGCCACTGATATTGATCAGTTTAGAGACAGAGCTTCTACAGCAGCAGCGGATAGAAGAAGTTATATTGAAAACATTTAAGATGAGGTAAGTAAAACCGGTCTTTTGTTAGCATTCGTGTTGTGTCTTGGCTTGCTAGCAGTTGGCATTCTTATCAAACCATTATTGATCAAAGTGTAGACAGCGCAGATGGAGCGCACAACTATAAATGCTTTGTTGACAAATGGGTATATAAATCCACCTTAACCAGGACTAAGCAAACATGAAAGAAAGACAGATAGAGGAAGAGAGAAAGAGAGAGAGAGAGAGAAAGGGAAGAGAAGAAGAGAGAGAGAAAAAGAGAGAGAAGGAGAGAGAGAGAGAGAGAGAGAGAGAGAGAAAGAAAGAAATCTGACCTGCAGTCTGAACGTAGCCAAAGGCTCACTCTTGGTTAGTTAAGCTAATATAACACATAGCACGGCGCTTCAGCCAGTGAATTTAACTGGTCTGAATCTCCTGTTAACGAGAATTCTCTGTGTTAGAGAGTCCAGAAGGAAAAAATTAGCTTTTTAGTGTGGTTTTGTTGTTGCTTTGGCATCCAGTGATGACCTGCTAGAAGACATTGTGTCTGAGTCCATCATTACAGTCACTTCACAAACACATGAGGACACTCACAGGGATGGGGTAAAAGTGGGCAGCTTGTTTGTTCTCCTCCTCATATTTGCCAGGCTCTGCGGTGGAGTCCATGGATTTAGATGTAGTGTTTTTCCCGACCCCCATTCCTTGGCTTTCAGCCTCGTTCTCTTCTTCCTCCTCCTCCTCAGGTTCCGTGCCTCTCGTCCACTTCCTGTCACACTCGGAGAGAAGCACAGCAGCTCTTGCTGTCAGCACGCTCTCATGCTCCACTGAATGGTCGGCAAGGTCATCTGAGGAAAAACAACAGAGCAAACTTCAGAAATGAATCAAGGATGATCTTCTCATATCACGGATTCCAAAAAAAAAAAAAAAAAAAAAAAATCAACGGAGGATCAAAAATACAAACAGGGTGTTTAAAATGTAACTAACACTGAATCCTTCAGTTATTTCATTTTGTTGTATTAGATAATGTAACAAAGGACACATAACATTACTACATTAATTCATGCAGTACTTGAAAGTATATGGGAAAAGGGCTTTATCTGAATATTTAATAGGCTAAATACTAGGGAGGCTTGATACCTACCTATTCCATTCAGATGCCAAAGCTTGCCGATATCGTTCACTACCTATTCAATATCACTATTCTTTCTTTTATTACAGTTAAAACTGATGAATAAATACAAAGCTGATTTTAAGGGAATAGTGCAAAAAATCATTGAGGAGCAAAACTGACCCAGGACCCAGTTACCTGATCTAGGATGGCAGATATAGTTCTTTAACTTCATATAACAAAGGCAATGTTCCTTTTTTAAACAGTTATTACATATCTTAATCAAAGGGACGATCTCCTCAGCCATTCAGTCACGCAGCACCTTCTCTTTAAGACAAACTTCTAGTCACACTTTGTAATTGTCCTAATTTTAACCTTTTCAAATCTAATCTTAAAAGCCAAATTAAAACCAAATTAAATACATACGTATATAGTGTAAAAAACAGAAATCTAGTCACTATACTCAATGCTTTAATCTTCACAATATATTTTTTTTTTCGTAAAAATTGCTCTCCTGAAATCTTTCAGTATTCACAAGGGTAAGGGTTTAAGTGCCCTGCACAAAAAATGTAGAGCTTAAAAACAGTCAATGACAAAAAAATATCCAGAATAAAATCAACAAAGCTCTTGTTGACCTTGGGGAGAGAACGAGAGATAAAGAAAAATTGATTAGTATAGAATAATAATACAAATTCTGATTATCCTTTCACCACCTTGTCCTCACAAAACAATCTTGCTGTTCTAACATGTTTACAGGTGCCGTCTGATGTACTGAATCTTGCCTGATGCCTTATTGGGCTGCATGATGGCAAGGTGGTCAGCTCCAGACAACTCAGCCAGTAAGATGCACCATAGAGTTTCCCCTACAAGTCAAAACCATCAACCTACCACCACACCTTTCTACTTTAAATCAGATCGATGCTCATTTTAGGTGCTTCATTTTACATGAGCCTCCCATGAGCTCATGCCAGACTGTTGAAAGATTAAAATCTAACTTGAAGTTTGTGAACATTTTTGGTATCAAACTAATCTGTAAACAGAGATTCTTAAATTTACAAATGTATAATAACCTGATGGTCGACATCAGCAGCCAATTAAAACAAGCACTTTTCATGCGAAACATGCTCTTTTTAAACAAATTATTGAAATGTGACTGAACAATAAACAATCTTCCATGCTGAATATAAAACAATGCAGCTATCTGGTCAGATTAAACAAGGACAACTATACTACATTTCCTGATCTCAAAGAGAAAATATATAGCTTTTAATTTAACTGCATGTTGTAACCCTGTTCTCCACTATAAAACAATCTAATACAAAGTTGAAAATGACATCAACATTTGGCTTCTTGTTTATGAGTCAGGACTTAGGAGGTTTTGTCTTCAGATTGGATGCCAGCGTTTAAATGATGAGTCACTTCAGCCTTGACTTTGTGACTCAATGCCTTCTGCTGGTCACCATTGCATCAGAAGATGATAAGCACCCATCAGCCCAACTTAAGCTGTACTAGACTTTTCTACATGAAGAAGCATGTTGTAATGACCATAAAATTGTTTTTATATGATTTACTTTTTACATTTCATATGAAGTCGTAGCTTTCTTTTTATAAACTAGGACATTTAACATGTGTGTGTATATATATATATATATATATATATATATATATATATATACATACATACATACATACATACATACATACACGATGAGCACGATGATGCACGTTTAGCTCATCTTTTAAACTTACTAGTCTCTAGGACTGACAAATGTATATCCTTATATCACAGTAACATAACAGTAAACAAAACAGTTGTAAATTTAAACATTTACAAATTGCTCAACTTGCTTCAAGTTAAAGGGAAAGGTTCAAATACATAAAATTATGTAGATATTTTAAGTGCAGCATTGCTGTTGTGGAGGTCAAAAGTTAGTAAAACATCTGGCTTGGAGTAGTTTATTTGGTTGCGTGTGCATGTTTCTGCACGTAGTCTGGTCATTTTAGGTCAACCCTCAGTTTCACTGCTGTTCTTCATGAGCCTTCAGGCATAGTGTGCATTCTAGTAATGTGGAAGGTCCAGATTACAACTGGAAGAATTCCTCAACAGACCCTGGTTCACACACATTCACAGAGAGCTTTTAAGCTAAAGCTGCTTAATTTAGGGAAAATAATAAAACACCACTATTTTGGTAATAACTGAAATTGTGATTGTTTTAAACCAGTGCTGTTTGTGTTTGGAAATATACCTTAATTTACATTTGAATTCAAGAGTTATTTTTAAGCATTTGACAAATAACTGCTCTAATTCATTTAAAATAATCACAGTATCCGTTTTGAGATAAAATACAATTAGGTCTTTTAAATAGTGTTTTAATGTAATTAAATTTAATTGAAGCTAATTTCAACACCTGGGTTAATTATAAAAGGTTATTTCATTACAGAAACATTGTTCTTACCGAACAACATATCTTCAATAAGGTAGATGTGATTCTGTTGGCTAAACATTTATTGCACTTTTTATTTCCCCTTTTCAGCTGAAGTGCTTTGTCTCCATCAGAGCCATAACATGCTAATATGCAATAATATGCAAGATCCAGAATTAGCACTGTAACAACACAAAAATACCCGAGATGAGATCTGGGCTGAGCGAATGGGCTTAGGGTTGCCTTTGCATGTAAAACCAACTACATAAACACACTAATAGTTACTCTCCATTATATAATTTTATGATCCTTAGGGCCTGAAATCAATCGTAGTTGAATTTGCCATCTTCTGTCCGTTTGTTCTTGGTTTCACATAGAGAGGGTGATACACAGTCAGGCTAGGTTTAGATTACACTTAACATAAATACTATAGAATTGTAACAACTTGCATCAATCTAAATATCAACAAAGAGACAGCCATACTGGGAATTTTGGAAATTAATCCAGCCTGTGAATGTCAGTTTGACACTCTTTACACATGTCCAGCTTTTAAAACAAAAGAAAAAACCTCCATCTGCCACTGGATTAACGCTTTCTGATAGCAACAGAAATCAAATGAAGGCTTAAATCCACAACATCTTCTCTCACAAAACACTTATAACACAACAGAAACCCATTCATATTTCATGAACATCAGCATACATGCTGCACAAGCGTAAATCCAAGATCTTAAACATAGAAACTGGCCTCCCATTGGTATACAAAGTTACAGCTAAGTCAATAAAAGATTGAGAATAAAAAAAGAAACGTGACAAGATGACGCCATCTAAACTTAAGCAGTTTCTTTTGTTGTCAGAAAACAAAAAAGTACATACAGATGATGTGACACAGTACTGTCCATTCCCGTCACTTCTGACTTTTAGCAGATATTAACTCTCAACCTAAAGCACCTTTTTACATCCTCATTAGATTACTAGTGTGTTAAAAATTAAACCTAGACATGGGGTCAGCCAGTAGTGTATGGGCAGGAAGAGTAACAGAGTTCATTTCTGATGGTCACTGCTGCAGCTCATAATGAAATAAAACCCATTGAGATGTTAGCTGATAAAAGCGCTTATAAGAAAGATACCTAAATTATTTATAATATATTTAAATATAACATACTGAAATAAAACTGTTAAAAATACACCCATGTTAAGTGGAATGTAAAAACCAGTTCCACAAGCTGTTAAGACCTTGACAGTAATTTTGTAGGTACACAATTAGCATATTGTAGAGGTGAGGTGTTTAAAAGGTACGTTTATCCTTCAGGGCTTCCTTATGAAGCGAACAACAGAAAAATAATTGTTATGTAGATGGGGTTACAATAAATAGCACAAACATTTTCTTTTGATTTCACTCCAGAAGAAATATTTGCGCAATCAAGATCGCAATCATTTAAAGATTTAAAGAAAAAATTGTGTAGCTCTAATAAACAGCCTACTAAATATTAGCATTGTATTGTACGTTTTGGTTAATTTCTTCCTAGTTTTAGTGCATTCAGGACACCTTAACTCATTTGTGTGTTTCCAGGTCTACCAAAAATAAGACACAGAAAATGAAGTAAACTCTTAAAATCAAAGGATGTCTTGTGGTTCTATTGTTAGGAAGACAAATATAGATGATTCAGTTTTTTGATCAGTTGCTCCAAAGATTTTACCATTTCTATTTATTTATTTGTTTTTGAGATATTGCTTATTATAGCCATTGCATTTGTTTGCATGCGAAAAAGTATGACTGTGGAAAAACACAACAGAAATTTCAGACTTTGATGTTCAATGACCTTGAAAATTAAACACAGGTTAAAATGTTAGCACAGGAAAATGGCTTTTCAATGGGTTGAGAACCTGATAAAATTTATTAGAAACTGTTGACAACACTTAATGAAGCCAACCATCTATCTCCTCATTCAGAAAAGTATTAGACTTTCATCAACCTACACAGAAAAAAAACACAACAACACACAAATAACCATTTAGTTCTACTCTCTCAATGTAATAAAAAAAAAAGTTCAACTCCATGCAGAGAATTTCCTCTTAAAGCCACAGCATGTAAAAGCTGACCTTTCCAAACCCATGACAACAAACCCTTGCATAGCAACTAATTCACTCAAAAAAGGGTTTAATTAGACCTCTCTGTGGTAAAGTAAGATTAGCTATAAAACAGTGCTGCATGGAGCTGGCATCTGGGCCACTTCCCCTGGTCATTTATACTTCACACTGCACCTCTACATGGGTGCAAGAAAAGCTATGGGGTTTGATCAAAGGATGAATTTCTGTTGAAATTAAGAGATTACTGGATCCCTGAGAGGAAAGTAGCATTTGAACATCACATGAAGACCTTTACTGCAGCACTGCAAGAGAGCTACAATACCAGAAAAGTATAGTGCAGCATAGATTATAAAATTGTCCATTCTGCCTAGGTTTAGTGACAGTATTGCGGTCCCATTTTATTCTGTTTAGTACCCGTCTTCACCAGTTTAAGTTTGTGTTGGTCACACTGCAGTATTTACAGCGATTTACACTTGTAATGTGTTTTTATTCATTTTTACTACAATTTATGGTGTGAAAATAGCACCACCCCCCTATTTGCACCCCTAAAAACATTTACAATAAAAAAAATGTTTCCTTACTGAAACAGTTCTTATGCATTCTTCGTTTTGCCCACATTCAAGAAGTTATCTTGATATTTTAGATGGTGTACAGTGGTCATCAAAACAGACTGTGCTCTGCAAATATTTTTGGCTTCTTTCAACTGTTTGGTCAGCACAAAAAGAGTTTTTTTGGTTTGTTTTGAAGAACATCCCTATCAAAACTCAACTGATGACATGCCATTAAAGGCAGAACTTTAAATCTGACAATATGGATGAGAAAGTCTTTAAAAACTTTGAACTTAATCAGAATGAATGGATGGGTTACAAATATGTTTCACTCATTCAGTGACAAGAAGAAAACCTCAATGACAATGTCAAGGACATTTATGAAGTCAAGCCAAGTATTTGTGACCCTGCCTGTCGGCCAGCTGCATTTTGTGAATTCTCTTTTTTTCTTCTTAGAAATACAGGACGAAGTGAAAGTTCAACAATGAGACTTAAATTACTATGAAATTTAAACAGACATGCAGTTATTTTTGATTTTGAAATGCTATATTACACAAGATATTTATCATGCAAAACATATTTGATTCAAGAGATTCCTTTAAATAGTAACAAGTAAGGGAAAAATTCCTTAGATCCAGCTTCAGTGTGTTCTACTGCCAACTACTGAACACTGAACTTTCTACATCAGAGTATGTTTTTCATCAGGTCTGGGCACTTAAAACTTTAAATTAGTGCCGTTATTCAATTAATAAAAAACCTCCCTCTGGGAGGGGACTCCCGCTGACTGAGGCAGGCGCTAATCACCTCCCCAGCATAAACATACAAACTTAAAATCCATCGATGAACGGTTTGCCAGACAAGACCTGAAAAAACAAAAAAACAAAAACAAAAGACAAAACAGGAACTAACAAATGTAGAAAACGGTTAGTAAACTGTAACACAGACAACAAACAAGTGATCAGCATCAGCTGCAGGAGTTGAGATAAATAATGAGGATAGGTTAGAAAGGAACATTGAACCACATTGTTTTTTCAAACAGTTTGTATGCATATGGTGCTCAGACTCCAGATCTGTTTAGACAAATACCAAGAGATAATTATTGGAATGCCAGTTTAAACAGATATGTTTTTAATTTAGTTTTGAAATCTGTGAGCGTAGCTGAGCTGCGGACAACATCCGGTAGTTTATTCCAGAGCTTCGGGGCTCTATATGAGAAAGCTCTTCCACCTCTTGTGGATTTACTAATCTTCGGTACAATCAATAGTCCTGCTTCTTGTGATCGGAGAGAGCGAGCTGGAATATATCGTGAGAGGAGACTGCTCAGGTAGGCCGGAGCCAAGCCATTCAGCGCCTTAAAGGCAAGGAGGAGAATCTTGTAGTCAATGCGATATTGAACAGGAAGCCAATGAAGAGAGCACAAAACCGGTGTAATGTGATCATATTTCTTTGTTCTTGTGAGAACTCTAGCTGCTGCGTTCAGGACTAACTGTAATTTTTGTAGCGTGGTGGCTGGACAGCCGGCTAACAGAGCATTACAATAATCCATTCTGGAGGTCATGAAAGCGTGCATTAATTTTTCTGCATCTACGATAGACAGCATGTTCCGCACTTTAGCAATATTCCTGAGGTGAAAGAAAGCAGTCTTAGTAACATAAGAGATATGGTTCTTAAACATCAGTTCACTATCTATAATAACGCCAAGATTTTTAACTGTAGTGGAAATAACTTAAAAACGTTGCAGGACAATTTTACTACAGAATACCAGATAAAAAATACAGAGAATGACAAGTGGAAAGAACAGAACTGCTAAAGCTTGAGAAAGCGACTGATGTTTTTCCTCCTCAACAGTTCTAAATCCTGTTCAATGACCGATCAGATGACTGAGAAACCGACAAGCAAAAAAGAGGAAGGAAAAGCTAATCATGTTCTTGCTTTCAAGTGCTTTTTTTACACAATGTTTTGTAACTGTCAGCTATTAATTGTGTTAACACAATCGTCCCTACAATTTAATTACATGCTTCTTACTTTACTTGTTCAAATCAATGGAATTGACAAGCAATTATTTTAACCATTCTTCTGCATGTTCGGTTGAACAAGGATCACTGACTTCTGCTGACAAATTGTGAGTCAGATTAACAGAAGAAGCAGTAGTTAAACAGATCCTTACTTGACAAAAAGATCACCTGAGAACATGACTTTACTCAGGAAGTCCACATCATGGTGAGGCAGACCTTTTTCTTTATCCCAGCATTAAAGGTCAAAACTCTGGTTCTTGGTAAATAGGCAGAAAAATAAACGCCTGAGGCAAAAACATCCATTCCAAATAATCTAATACGCTGGATGCTTTGTACTTTCTGCCAGTAACAGAAAGGCCTCACATTTTGTGAACCACGACCATGTATGGTTTAATCTTAACTTAAATGTGTTTTCAGTTGGAACAAATTCTCTTCTTTCAACAGCTTGATAACTTTCAAATTCAGCAGACTAGATTCAACAAAATAAACAGTTTTTGCTGTGATTCATATTTTTTCTTGATATAAAAAAAAAAACACACACACAAAAAAAACATATAAAGCTACATAAAGGCCATTCAATATACTTAAAAAAAAAGACCAAAAAGTTTTTTTTATCAATTCACTTGCATTTTAATTTAAAGTATTTATAACTTCTGTCGGTTGGGAAGACGCGATCATAGGCCAAATATTTTACAGGGATATAAACTTTTTTACTGGGTACCCCCAATACTTTACTTTTACTGTTTGCAACCACAGAAGCCACATAAATACTTAAACAAAAACTAAACATGAAAATTTGAATAAATCTGTACTTCGATGTGTTGCTTCTTCATGTGTTTGTTAAAATAACAAACATTTTCAAATACAAGCGAATCTGAAGGATAATCCTACACAAATCCTAGACTGAATACAGAAGGCTCATTCTTAAAAGAACAAAAAAATACCTTTAAAAAAGGGCCATAATTTCAGGGACTATAGAGCACACCTGAATATAGGCAGCATCAAGTAAATTCAGAAGGTCATATTTGTATATTTCATATATAGGCCACACCTGTCTAAAAGCTGCAGTCGTTTTCTGAATATTGCCTTTAAACAAAGCAGTTACATGTCCATAACTTGGCCATTGGTTGTTTCACTTAAGATCTACAGACTGTAAAATGGCTGATATGAAATATTTAGAGAAATCAGCTCAAAAAGAGTTAAAAGCATGTTTAGAAGTTATCAGATAATTTAACGTTTGTCCATAAAAGTTCCTTCCATAGCTCTGTGTCATACAACTTCAGGGATGCTCATACAACTACAAGGAGATGATGCTAGGAGCTAGCACTTTCTTGATCATAACTGCATCTCTGCTAGGAGAGTAAGCAGTGACCAGTTGCATCTAGGCAAGCTCCTGGTTGATTAGTGTGAAAGAGATAAACAAAGAGAGCAATAACATAGTCTGGATTTCATGACAAAACTTTAAATAAATTTAAATTTGAAACCTTCAAAATCAAAACAGTCTGCATCAACCAGACAAGAAGCAACAGAAATCATCACCTACACTAATTTTCAACTTTGGTAACACTAAACACAGCATTCAAGTCAATGCCTAAGTCTCCACAAAACTTTGAATGTAATCAGTGAGAAATAATGTGTTAGCGTAATGTCAGTGTGTCTTTGCACATTGAGTCCAAAATAATGGATGGGGATGGGAGCTCAAAAGTCCAGCCATCGGATTATGAGCTCTACCATGTTATCCTGGTTTGAAGCAGCGCTTGATTTCGTGCTCGACCAATGAAAACGGTCTTTATATGATCACATGTTCATAGTCTTTTCGAGCACAAAAGAGCCACTGGGTTGGCACTTGATACATACATGCTTGCGTCGACTATTGACAGGAAATAAAGCAGAGGAAGTTTACGGAAGAGAATAGATAGTGCAAAGCTCATGTCGGTGTCCAAAGTAGCCCCATAAAGACTAGAAAAAAAAAACAAGAAAAAAGGAAAAAATATGACATGGCATAATATGGTATAGAAATTTGGAGTGTCAACAACAAGGAGCGTCAATGCATCCACAGACTGGTGTGAAAATCCCCTGCAGAGAAGCCGGTGTAAAATTTACATTCATATACAAACACATAGGTGTGTTGTGACCTTGAAGGAACTACACACCCCTTAATCCAACAAACAATTAATTTAATTAATTGAGGTCTACTTGAAAGAATTCAAATAATAATAATTTTAAAGATCATGCCGATATTAATAATTGATAAACGCCTGCTTGAAAACAGCCTTAAAGTATGCATGCTCAGATAGACAAACAATTTGAATACTCAAGGTCAGCTCTATTGGAAGGATATGAAGAGAAAAAAAACGGTGGCCTGTGTTCCAGTTCTTCCAAGAGTCTGATCATGGGTTGAAAGTAAATTACATATTCCCACAGACTGGACCCTGATCAAATTCCCAGCAACAGTCACAAAGCAATAGCGAACACACTGATGTTTCATGAATTGCTGTGTTGTGACAAGTTCTATTACCCCTGTGTCTCCCCTAAGTGCTATCAAGACAAACAGTTGTGTGGATGCCAAACTGAGTTAAGATAAAACTCTTTGTTTGAACTCAAGCAGATTTCTATGTGTTTGCACTCTGTGAATTTGTCTGCTATATTGACGAACAAATGTGTGACCTGCAAAAATCAGCTTTAATATATATTAATTGTTGAGGTAAGATGAACCAAACAACAAGGTCTCTTTGTTACTAACATTTAACATTTCTAGAGAAACAGTCAGCAAACCGTGATTGACATTCAACTCCTATCACATCCCACAGGTGACGTCAGACTAGACCAGTGGTTGTTGAACATATTTAAAACTATTTTTAGTGTTTGGGAAGGCTGCTTTTAAAGTTGGGAAAATGTTGCTGTTTAAAATGATAATTTACTGTCAATCATTGGACATAAACTCCCAAGGATGTCAATTGGCTGCAGTAAGAACATTCTTGAAAAGCAGTTGATGTTGAGTTTTATGGTTTGTTCCATCAACTTTTAAATGGGCAGAGTAGTGTTATCAAAAGTTTCGGTATTTCAGTACCAAGTCCGTACAAAAAAAAAAATGTTACGGTACCAGGATTTCTTAAGTATCAGTAGTACGGAGGACCTGGTCAACCAGGTTCTTTTTGCGCTGTCTGTAAGGGGAGCAGTTGCATTTTCTACGTAAAAACACTGATGATGCACTGCCTTTTAAAGAGAAGAAAGGAGCAAAGAGCAACGTGTGTGGAAGTATTTTTGCTGTAAAGTTGATGACCAAAGGAACATCTAAGACAACCATAAACCTATTTGCAAATGGTGAAGTTTATATTGAAAGAAGGAAACATCTCCAACTTTTACAACCATCAACTCCTGCCTTTTAAAGGGCCAATTTTATTGAAACACAACTTTTGGAAGATGTTAGGATATAAAGGTAGGCACTAATGCTGTGTACATATCTATGTTAGAGTGTTTTCATTTCATGAGTTTTTTCAGGAAAACGTGTAAAAAGCTAAACGACTTGCAAATCACCAGCTGGTTTCAACTGATTGCACTACTGTCACAATGCATTTTCCCCACCCCTGAATAGTGGTTGACAACCTCACATTAGCTTATCGTCAGTTTGGTTTCCAGGGAGGTGAGGTCCGTCTTTATCTGCCCACATGAGGCGAACAAGCTGTAGAAGCATGAACCAACACTGTTTCAGGATGTACATTCCAGCACTGAAGTCTTCATCATCTACCAACTGATGAGGAGCAGAAGATCCTGTGAGGTTGAGTTACGTTGCTGCTCCTCTCACTCTCGTTTCGACTTCTCGCTATTACTCAATCTCCCCGACATTGTAGGCAGCGAAAGGAGATGTGACATCACAGTGAATTTACATCACCAGCAACAGCATGCCTCATTAATGCCCCAAAATTGGATAATGTTCTAATAAGATAAGAAATCTGGATAGTTTTTTTCCCCAACTAAAATTTAGCTTGCCATGTTCAGTATAGCCAGAGGAACCATATGAACAAGTATTATATTCCAATAGCATTGGCCCTTTAAACGGTATATGACCAAATTGCACAATGTTAGTCACCAGTACGAAACCATTTTATTTTTCTCTGTGACTAACCCTTGTTCTCTTTGTTACATCTTAAATCTTACATCACTCATTAAAGCCACCCATAGCTTGCATAACTTTATTCTATTAGAATAAAAAAAAACAATAGCTTAGTCTTGAAAGACAGCACCTTCGACGTTCATTTAAATTTCATTAAAGATCTGTGATGAATGTGCTGAGTGTTACACAACTTTATTTAAGAGATGTTAAGAACAAAGCATGTGCTGAGCCTGTGAAAGAAAAAGAGCTTAACTCGGTGTCACTGAGGGTTAAGATAAGACGAGAAATACATATGAAAGCAGACAGCCTGAAAGCACGTGGCCCTTAAGAGGAGACAGTGATTTAACTTCACATCTTATGCGTGCCAGCTTACCACTATCACAAAGACCTGGTATCTATCCAAACATCAAAGCAGGGTCTTACCAATCCGCACAGAGAACTTGAAGTAAATGTAAGCTTATTTTCAGAAATACAAAATTTCAAAACGGTAGCCATGTACGTTCTAGTTAGGTTGCATCACGTAATTAAAGCCGTTGATTGGATGCGCCAACATCCCTAGTTCCATGACTAGCATGGTATGTGTTATAATGTAAACCGATATGAATGAACAATACAGAAAACAACATTTTCATAAAATACGCTTAGTCGAAATGTTTCACCTTCTCTTGAAGAGGAGAAACCGTTGTCCTCTTCTGTAATTTCCCCTTGCGTGTCGTGATACCTGGCAGCAGGACTGCTGACTGTCCTACTTCAGTACTACCGAGTGAAAATACACTCTGGGACTTTCTCTCACCAAACACTTTCGATAAAATGGAGTACGCCGACTAAAGAAACAACCTTTTAACGTACAAGGGCGAACGGAAAGCTTTCCTGGTTATATAGCCATACGCGAGCGTACACACTGTACATGGGGCACTGTGGTTTTTCAACGCATGCTCATAACAAACTGTGACGTTAGGAAGCACGCAAGATCCACCCTTTTGACGTGCCTTGACCAATAGACGGGGTTTAAACACTGACGCAACAATAGAGTCATTTCTTTGACGGCGTGGCGCCTCCCATTGTGATTCTAGGCGCCAGAGCCCGCTCAAGGCAGCCTCCTTCACACGCCCCTTGTGTTTAACAGGACCTCCATTTCCTGGGAGAGTTTAGTTTATTTATGATGTTATATTTCATTTGTTCTTTAATACCACTATAAGATACGAAGTAATTAGGATATACGAAGTAATTAGGATAGAGACGAAAAATAGTATGCAGGCCTTTGAGGACAGTACATTTGGACAAGTTTAAGGTCTACTGAGCCCCGGAGCTGCAACTTTTTAAGGCCCCTCACTAGGAATTACAACAACAAACAAGTTTAACAAAACAACTAATACGACTCTGAACGGTATGATTTGTTAATTAAATGTGTTTCTTCAGGCTATGGCTGCTTGAAGATTCTGTGACTATCGTAAAAGAGACAGTGTGGGGAGAGAGAGATGGGAGAAAGAGGAGTATATGGAATAGAGAGGATAAAGAGAAAGTGTGGGTCACTTTTATGTTTATTTTGCGGTATGTTGATTTTTAGTTCCTGGTGATCATAGTCCCCCTTGTACAGTGTAGGCACTGAGTTCATGCAGCCTTGCATTTGGAAGAAATAAAACAGACCCAGAAAATAAAACATTTTGGAGTTACAGAAACTCATTGATATCACACACACACATATATTTTTCCACTCTGAAAACCTTCCGAGAAAATATCTTGTTAATAAGACATAGTTCCTTAAGATCTTGTAAAAACAACATATTGTTATCAAGACAAGACTGTTACGTCCTTGTATGTCACCCTTGCACAGTGACTAATTTGAACAATTTTAAACTAAGATCTAAAAACTAATATCTTAAAGACTCAAACATTTTAAATGGAGATGTAGAGCCTGTAAGCTCAATAGGATCCCATGGATGTGACTAGATGTTGATTAAATATCTGTGGTTTAAGGAAAATTGAACTGTCAATGTATAACAATATATAAACGTCAATATATAACAATGTCTCGCATGATGCCGTTCCTGGTATACTACTATGTCGTTTTTATTACATAATTATTTAATAACGACTATATAACTATATAAAACGACATAATTAAGTAGTAAAAAATCTCAATTAAATATCTCGTTATTAGAACGTAATTGCGCGCTGGGGGGAGTATGTGTACGGTAGCAATGAGCTTCCGTGATCCCACAATATAATAATAAAAAACCAACAAAAACTGTAACAATGATTTTTTTTTACATTTTGGCGTCCTCTCCTGGACTTCATTACAAACTGCATCATTACTCAACTGACCTACAATCATCCTCTCCATAATGAGGAGGCATAGTATCAACCAGAAAAATTAGAAAAGCTTGTCACATTTTCCAACACTATGTAACATTTAACAAAATGTAACCTAGTGTTCAACTGTGTAGAAAACCTTGTTTTTAAAGTTTAGTTTGACCACACTTTGTCTTTAATACAAGTATTTGATTAATTTGGTTTGAGTATAAGCTTTATGATTTTCCAACGGTCCTGGCATCCATAGATGGATATTTTAACTTAGGGAAATTGTGTTGGATTATATGACAGAAAATTAAAGGCTAAAAGCTAATTAGGCTAATTAATTTGCCATGAGTATTATATCGGCTTTTCCTCCAAATACCATAGTACACTACTATGTACAAATACCATATCACACTGCTTTCTTTGTTAAATTATCTCTGTGACACAAAAAAATAATATTTATGTTGGTCCAAAATTTGTCAAAATTGTTTGTCTATTTCTGTTTAAAGGTCTGATTTGCCTTAGATGTGATTTTACAAGGTATAGTTAAAAAAAATTATTCAGTACCTGATCTGTGTATTCTAAGTTATGCAGAATATGAGATCATGTATTAATATTACTGTTTAAAATGGCTAGCTGTTTTTGGTTACTAAAATAAATTAATAAGTCTCAACTCAACAACTTGTTTATAGCTTCTTTGTCGCCCTCATGTGGTGAGAGAAATTTTCAATAAAATAGCTGGTAGTTCTTTAAACTAGAATTAGAATTCGTGTTTTATTGGCAAATTTGCCATGTAAAGAAGAAATTTCCTAATTACTAGGAAATTACTTCAGTAAGTTAGTGCATACAGAGACATAAAACAAAAACCAGATAAAGTTGTGGCATGTAAGAAATCATTTGTGACATACAATGAGCAGATAAAACATATGGTGAGTGATGCATTCACAGTAAATAGTGCAAAAACTAATTATTAAACGGTAATTTCCCTGTTTTACACATATCCCATGTTTTCAGTGGTTTTTCAGTTGATTCGATTGTCATAAAAAATCTCAAAAATGATTATTACCAGGCAAAGCTATGTAGAGTGAGCTGATTTGTGAATAAAAATGCCTTGTCAAAGTATATTTCCCAGAACATCAGAATGCCCTGCATATCTTGTATTCAACGGTAAATTTTTAACCACAGAGATAAGCATGAATAGATGAAAAAAACGAATCCTTCCTATTTGTGGTGATTTGTAGTGCAAACCAGAACCTGACGATGGAGAGTCGTTTCCTTGCTTGTTTAAGAACCGGAATTAGCAGCTATGCTAATCTGAAGTTAAAGGCTAACTAATTTGTGGATGTAGGTTAGTGTGTCTGTGTTTACGGAAACACTTGCTCTTTTAATTGGCTTAAAGGTAAAGGAATTACAAGAAGCAATGCTGAGATTAGAAAGTTGAGAGAGACAAGAGATATAATTATGTTTAGATATTTTTAACATGTTCAAAAACAAACCAAACTATGGAAGCCCGTTTCCGCCACTGAAGAGAGAAAAAAATTAACTATTTTGACTTTTTTTCTCAGAATTCCATGATAAGAACTCAAAGGCTGGAGACCAAATGCGTTGCATCATAGCGAGTTTGATATTAAATCTTCGTATACATTTCTCAATCAACAAGGTATGAATGATGCATTTTCATTACAGTTTTTGTATTCACATTTATTGTTTTGTGCAATACAAAGTATTTGAACATTTAAATGTGGTTGCTTTGTACATTAGTTAATCAGTTTCAGTAAACGTAATAGTTAATAACGTAATGGTTAATTTCGTAATCCCTGTTTCCCGGAAAGGGAATGGACAGCAATAGTTTTCGGCCTCCACTAGCCAGTAGCCCTCCCTATCGTCTGCTGTCCTCCAAGCATACAAAGAGTTTGGAGCTTCACTACCTAACTTTTGAAGGGGATGGTAGGAACCTTGGGTACATCCAGGCCTGGGCTTAAGAGTAACATGAATATCACAGGTCTAAGCAGTTTTCGTCAACAGAGAGTGTCTGCAGAGTGACAATCAATGTTTGAACCTTTTTCAGTCATTCTTCTTTTACTGAAACACTTTTAAGGATTAATAGGAATATTAACATCAAGTATGAGTAAAACTATAGGCCAATGAGTGGGTTAAAACTTGATATCATTAATAATTATCATTGTAATTTCTTTGTTTGTGACAAGGAAATTGGTCACTGTTTCAGCACTGTTTCAAGAACAGGTGAGCCTTCAGTCCAGAGAGGTATCCATTTTTGGGCCAAGTATGGGGACCCTACAGTTTGATCCCTGTATCTGTTGAAAATGTGGTTTGTATTTGGCTCTAAATGGGTTGCTTCTAAATAGCACTTTAAAGGTTGGTTTTAAAAAGTACCTTTAGAAGCTGGTGCTAAAATGACAGAAAAGATGTTGCCCCTATGATTATAAGCAAAAAAAAACTGATTTGGTGCTGTACAGTAACAGTTGTTATGTTGCTGCAATGTGAGGTAAAAATAAATATATATTTAAATGTTGTCAAGTAAACAGATTTATTTAATAAAGGTGAGACATTTTTAAATAGCTGAACGGACCCTATTAGAACCAAAAATTATGCGTCATCAATCAAAAGGAGCTTTCAAAACCAGAACGAGGCATGAGAGGTGTCATTTTTTTTCATGATTTCAAATCTCAACGCTGGCTCTGAGAAATCATATAACATTGTGAGTTCACCATCATACCTTTAGATTCACTCGTATTAAAGCCAAGAGCAACACCGACAGAATCTGATCAAGAGTAGTGCATCTTTATTAAACAGATCTATATGGAACTGGATTTGCTTCAATACAATTGAACCAAAAAACATTTCTTAAACTTGACCTTCATCACATGGAAGTATTTGTTTGTGTATAAGAACAATAGTTCTTAGTAATAGCTGTCCAAACATTCCAAAAATAAAAAATAAGTGATCAATGAAGAGAGGAGATGCCAGAGCTGCACATCTGAATCAACATAATAATAACTCCCAGTTGGTTTCCAATAAAAGGTTAAAAAAAAAGTCAAAATCCTCTAATAAATACACTTAAGAAAACTGTAAACCTAATTTTAAGAGAATGGACATTTAAACTTCATGCCCGAACCCTGCATTCCACCTGACGAATAAATACATTCCTGAAAATAAAACATCTAAAATGCCTCTAAATATATATTTAAATACCTCATTGCTGTGCAAGAATCAAAGGTGACCAAACATATCATCCTGGCCCCGTTGAAGTGTGCAATATGGTTGTAGCCGAACTTAGAAACACTGGTACACTATGTATGATCACACATAGTAGAGCTGCTTTACAGTCTTCAGTGGGACTCATGAGGAAGAAAATAGACACATTTGCAGTCTCCATGCAAGAAAATCAAAAACATCTCACGTATTCCCACAGGCATGCTTTAGATCATTTTTCTTTTGGTTGTATACATTTAGTCTCTGGTGTGCTTCAAATTATCATTGGGTTCCCTCTACTGTTGTATTTTGGAAGGTTGAGTTGAGTTTTACTCATAAGGCAGAAGAAAACAGTCCAGAGTAGAGATGCTTCTGGTTTGGATGTTGATGATTCCATTAGAATCGATCGATCTGTGAACGTGATGTTGCTACTTGATTTGTTTATTCAGATCGCTCCACTGCATTGTTGCTATTATAGTGTTAAGCAATAGGAAGGATCTAAGATTTTTTTTTAGGAAAGTAGTCCCTCTGTGATGTAGAAACATTGATTCCATACCACCAGCTACTGTTTGTGTTGTGTTATAAGATTCTATTGAGTGTTGCAGGCATGGGAGGAGTGCTACAGGGTGAGAAAGAGAGCAAGTGCTGTGCTACTTTGCTTTACAGACAGTTGGACAGTTCTGGTTTTGGATCTTGAGTGGAGCTGTAGGTCCATATCAGTCCTAGATCACATTTTCAAAGAGCTGCATTGAGTTCATGATGTTTTCATCCTGGAACAAAAGAGGAAATTAGTTTAAACAATGTCCATTCAGATCCAATAGGAAAACAATCTTTTTAGAGCACAGTTTAGCTACGACCTTAATTAATGACACCCAATAAAGCTAACATTTCAACCTTGTTTGGAAGCGGAAGAATTTTAAGAACAGTTGTAACAAAACTGTGAAGAGCTGAGGTTAGGAATTGAGTTGAATTGAGGCATCCTTGTTTTAAACTGGGTTTTTAGTTCCGCATCAAGTTTTGGCAAAATGCCCTTGCGAGGGTTAGCAGACATCCATTTGTCTTCAAGTGCACCTATTACATGTCTTTGCAATGATCAATATTAACATGATAAGAATGCTGACTATTAGCTAACCAAAACACAACAAGTATGCTAACAAAGGACAGGTTGTTTATACCTCGTTATATATAATATAAATACATCTCCATACAGCTGCTGCTGTAGAAGCACTATCTTTGCACTGATCAATATTCTGACCTGCTGTAATAACAATGCTAACTGTTAGCTAGCAAAACAAAGGTTGTTTTATATTACTAAAGTTTGACACCCTCAAATTTGACCCCAACTGTTTAACAGCTGTTTAGCCAAGAAAGTGAGTGTAAGTGTTAGCTCTGTACTAAATCGACCAATCACAGAGCTTGCACTCTGGTAAAGCAATCTATAGTTGTGCATCAGGTATACAAAATTCCACTTGCAAAAGCTGTACATTTACATAACCCCATGCTGACCCCGTTGCGAAGTCTGCTGTGTACCTCTGAAAATGTCTAACTTTGCATAGAAGCTAAAGCTTTACGCCAACATAACCAGTTAAAAATCAGTGTATTAATGGTTTTATTGATAATAACCTTAATTCAAATGAACGGATCAATTAAGATTGGTTCATGCATGCTTGTATAATCCTATTTTCTTTGTCTGGGAGCTCAAAACGGCTCAATGGCTTTAACCACGTCTATTGGCCATAGCAACGCCCACTAACCAATTTGATGAGCCGCTAATGCAGCTCATCTCAATGAAGGATGTATGCTTTGATCGAGCTGGAAGTGTAACTTTAGTAGAGCTCCATCAATAAACAATACAAAGAAAGTGTTTTGTAATGTCCTTGGCCAAAAGTTAAACGTTTTAATTGAAAATGTGTGGAATTTCTGTGTGCTGACAAGCAAAACCTAGCAGGGGCGTGGTGGAAGCTTGGCAGAGAGAGAGGAGCAGCATGTAAACGTTTTGTGGAGCACAACCATTTGATGTAATTCAAAAACATTGTTTACTATAAATACTGCCTTTTGAAAACTATTAAGAAAGCAGAGATAGTCTAGAGGGGTCAAATATTTAATATAAATGATATAAAAGGGAATGATATGGCATTATTGAAATATATAAAAATTTGTCTTGAAAATAAAAATAAATTAAATATCACCATACTTTCTGACATGTCTCAATAAATTCCTCGATGGTGACCACACCATCTCGATTTCTGTCCATTTTCTGTAAATAAATATATGGATAAAAATAGATTTAGTGTTTTTTTTAAGTCTGATTCTCGATGACTCAAACAGTACATGTCACTTTTTACCTGGAAGAACTTTTCCACGTGTTCAGAAGGAGCATCTTCTCGCACACTGGGGTAGGTGTACCTGCCCATCATGTCATAGATGGACTTCATGATTAACAGCATCTCCTACTCACATAGACATACATTAATATTTGGAATCCCTGACACAACTCTGCTGCAGTTTAGAGTATCCTGAAGCACCTCTTTTGTGATGTACCCATCCTTATTGATGTCGTATAAGTTAAAAGCCCAGTTTAGCTTTTCAGTGACAGTTCCCCGCAGCAGCACTGACAGACCTATCACGAAATCCTGAAATATAAAACAATAGAGGTGTGGAAGAAATTGGACATTGAATTATAATAAAAGGAACAACAAATGGAACAGATTTAATTTGCAAAACAAAAACCTTGGGACAATTTTTTCATTTTCTTTAGTGGAAGATATTCGTTTGTCAAAGTGTACAATGCTTTTCTGTTATGGTCGAAATGTTAATGTGCTTTTTGAGATGGTATTTTGTTTTTCAATTTGTAATTGTGTTTTTCAACTTGTTATTTTCATAATTGTGAATTGTTTTGCACCTCTCGGTCACTGTATGAGAGCAATCAGAGACTTGCAGTCTGATGAAAAAGCCTTTCTTTGGCTGTCGAGTGATTGAAAAGAGGGGAGGCATGGCAGTGTGTACCTGTACACAAGTCAGGGCATCCTTGAGGGGTAATCGTTTCTAGTCTCACTAATGGTCATAACATGCAGGCTGAAAGAACAATATAAAAATGGTAGATACTTTAACTTTATTCTTATTACACAAACATAAAGCACACATAAATAAACAATTTTACATGTTAATAAAAATTGTGTGAATTAAAAGGCCCAAAATGCAATGGGTCTAGCAGACCCGCCAACCCTGCCAAAGCAACAATAATGAGAACACCACTCATGGTTTAAATTCTAAATATGAAGAATAAGGTTAGAAAACAATATACAAAGAATATTTGCTATTTAAATCACTTGTTTGCAAGCTAAAGTAAGTGAAGTTCCATGAACACAATTTCGGAGGAAGCGATCATAATAGCAAATAATCTGTAGGTGTTTTCAATAATTTTGTCAGCTCCAAGTTATAAAACCACAACCACCTCAGTTCCAATTTGACGATAAAATGTAAAACTCCCCCTTCACCCCTGTCTCCGCATCTCACGGGCCGCTTCTCTGCCCAAGGTTCTCCCACGAACAGCTCGCTCAGTATGCTTATCCTTATTTCGACACATACGCTTTACATATGCTGAGCAAACTTGTAAAATATCTTTTAAGTATTTTAACATAAAATGTGTTGATTGGGATTAAAAATCAATGGTTCCAACAGATCCGCAAACACTGCCTGAGTAACAATAATATGAACTACACACAATGGTTAAACAAATTCTTTAAGGAGACAGCAGACCCTGAGATCTGGTCAGAGAAAAGGTTTGGACAGGAATTGACAAATGTTCTGAAATTGATAACATCAAATGTAATATCAAGTAGTATACCTTACTAGAGAAATGCTATTATTTTCACTTGATTTTTATCCAAACCTTGCTGAAGCACATGGTCTAATACAAAGTTTTGAGCAACAACGATTTTGTTGTTGAAAACAAATCTAAATCTTAATTTAGTTCGGGACTTTAGATCTGTAAATTGGCTATAAATTGTTTAACCAAGCTTTATTTTTGATATTTTTGATTTTTGAATTTTGATTTTGGGGTGATCTCTGCATGTTAGGTTCCGCCTGTTATAACTAGATTTTGTTGTTTATTGTGTTGTAGTTTCTGGTCTTCCTGACTTAAGTTTAGTTCAGTGTACATTCACAGTTTGGTTCTTATGTGATACCTCAATGTTGTGTTAACCATATTTGGTCTTCCTGTGTGTATAGTTTTTATGGTCATCCTCCCTAATGTCTTCCTCCACTTCTTGTTAAATTATTACAGGCCTTAATTGAGATCACCTGTGATGTGTATTTAATTTGTAGTTTCCTCCTGTGTTCTTTTGTAAAGCAATGTTTTTGTGGTTTTTCACCTTCTCAAATAAACAGCGTTTTGTATTATATTCCTTTATTGTCTTGTCTGTTTGCCAGTGTGACAAAGCTTGAACTGTATTTTTTCTATTAGGAACCTTTCTAAAAAAGTGGTGTTTTAGCAGTTATTAGATTTTAAGCAGCTAGTATTGACACTAATCAAGCTCCCGTGCTGTTTAAATTGAAGCATTGTGTCTATGCAACTGTTTTATTTGCACGCATTGTTCTCTCTTAATCTCTCGCCTTTTTTCTTTCGATCAGCAGTTCTTAAAAACATGTTAAATTTCCTGAAAAATGCAGGAACTCGATTGCACTTAGATCTTTAATTCAGCATTGCTTAAAATGTAATATTAAGTTACATGAATAATCTAGTAATGTTACTGTAAGTTGATTTAACAGTAAAGTAGATTGGAAGGATAATGTAGATTAGCTTGAATTTACATGGTAAACTTACTGACTATTTATTAGTAAATTTACTCAAACTCAATTTATGTGTACGTAAATATTAAACTTAGATTGCAAAGAGGCACTTCGAGGCAATCATTCTCCAAAGTTTTTTAAGTAAACTGAACTAATCTGAGTTTACAGGGTGTGTAAATGAAAAACACTCACCTCAAAACGAATTGATCCATTTCTGTCAAGGTCAAATGCATTGAACAGAAAATGTGCATATGTGGTGGCATCTGAGGGAGTATAAACAATAAAAACTTACAGCTCAATCGAAATGAAAGTTAGACCTGAAACAAATCTGTTCCAAAATGATACATATTTACCTCCTTGTGGAAAGAACTGAGAGTAGATGGTCTTGAACGTTTCCTCGTCAACCAAACCACTTGGGCACTCCTAAAATGGAAAGCGTGGAAAAGCTAATTAACATTTAATTAAATAGATAATGGACTAGTTCTCACAGTGCAGCCAAAACATTCATGAAGGCCTTAAATAAGTGCATTGAGCTAATTTGGTGTCCTACATTGTGAGTAGTTTTTTTTTAATCAAATAATAAAGCACAATTCAAACTTTAAACGTCTTCTGTAGATTTGAAACGTGGGGATTTTTCAATTGATATACACCACTTACACTGATTATTCTTGTAACAAACCCTGCAAAACTGTTTAATGAAGGGACTCGAGAGGTTACACTTTCCTCATTGGGTATGTGTTGGAAATACAGAACCAAACGCAGCTTTATTGTGATCAAAGTTAAAAACTGACAATCAAGTCCAAAAGGGCTAATCCAGCATCACAAAAATGGAAGTGGCCACAAATCTAGCCAAAATTAACGAAATTGACAAGTTACAAGAAACAACGAAAGACAAAAAAACTGACAGTATAAAGTCAAAGCACAATAAGGTTGCTATGATAAATGAGACTGCGTTGGAGCGCTGAAACCAGTAACTGGAAAAAGAAAAAGGGATTATGGTAACGTAGTTATGGTAGCAGAGGGTTATGGTAACCAGAAACGTAGTCTGTAAAGCCTAGTGATGATCAGAAAAGGGTAACTAAGAAGCCACACCTGCTAGCTTACAACTAGAGCTAATAATGTTAGCAGTTAGGTGCTTTGGATGTTATCATGTCACTCAATTTTCAGTCTTTATCAACACTATTTATAAGATTAAGTATCATAGTAGGTGACGTAGGACCCAATCTCTCAACTGATAACAACATGACCTTACTTTGTAGACTTTTTATGAACCCCACTACCATAAACCAAAACCTGCAGCAGCAACAAAATAACACAATAAAAGGTTCCTACTGCCTCATATGAAGAGTATGATAACAACTGTTAATAGTGTTAATAGTGGACAATAAATACTTTGAAGATGGACAGCTCACAAAATTAAAGTCCAGGTGGTAAAAACAGAAGTATACTCAACTATTTATGCTATCTTTCCAGATTACTCACATTTTTGAAGCCCCTGTAAAGGGACTGCAGCTCCTTTTTGGTGAATTTTGTCTGAGCCTGGAGCTGCTCCAGACCCTCTGGCTGATGTCGGACTGTGGACAGCTCCAGATCACTGTCACTACTGTCTGTTAGAGGGAAAGAAAGAGAGCGAAGCAAAGAGAAAGGAGAAAAGTAGAGCAGCACAAGGAAAGATTGGGATTTGGGAGAGAATTTGGGATGCAGGACAAGATGGATGAGGTGAAATGAGTTTTAAAAGAGAAAGAGACAGAGAAAATGAATTTGAGGACAGAGAAATTGAAAGAGTGAGTGTAAGGGGTTAGCTTACAATTAATAGTCAATGAGAGATAAATATGGATGTTTGATTGAAAGAGCGAGTCTTTTTCTTCTGATGTGATTGAATACCAAAGTTTGTTATTTGATTTGACTAAAATAGAAAACATAAACATTGATTAAAATAGGTTAGTTTCTCAATTTTATCTGTTGTTAGTAAAAGGTTCATTATTATCTGGGTGTTGCAAATACTTTAATGAGCATTAAAATGTTGGCTTTATGTGTTTAATCAATCAGTTTTATTCTGCTAGATATCGTCAATCACATCATAAAGAAAGCGCTCTATGCAAGGAAAAGGTAGTCCTTACACTCACCATCTTCACAAAGATAGATGGAAGTTAGAGAGAGTTTAAGAAGAAGAGGAAGAGGAAGAGAGAGAGAAGAGAGAGAGAGGGGAAAGGCAGAGGGGAGAAAAAGAGAAACGTCACAAATGGCAAATAATCGTATGATGTTTTCAGGGTAGGACATGATTATTTATAAAATAACCGAAAAGTTATTAATAAAGCTAAATTACTATAAATAACTATATCAATATACTATAAATATACTATAAATAAAAATATCTGGGATTCAATAGATTAAAATTAATTTAAAGCAACAACATTACACATTTCTTAAAAAATAAAAATAAACACATTTTTGAAAAATGTTTGTGTTCTGTAAGCAATTAAACATTGAATAGAAAACAGAAATACATACAAATATATGCACACATATAAGAGCTTCTTTTTTCAAGCATCAATCCCCTAAAACTAATATAATCTTGGTTCTCACCCGTCTCTGTGATGTCTATGAGACCAAGTAGATGCATAAGTTTGAGGAACATGAAAACCAAACACACTATGCCCACCGTCTGCAAGCCCTCGGTCTCCCATCTTACACTCATCCTTACTCGATCACCGTTTCCAAAATCCAGAAGAGTTTTTCAGAAAAATAAAAACATCCTGGAGATCCAATTATTTATCAGAGATTTCTGTAGAAAATGGAGCAAACTACTTGAAAAAAAGAAAAGGCCATCTTTGTGCCCAAACAGTCTCTTAGAGCACATACAGAATGATGAATCTGATAACTCCGTCTCTCAGTATTTCGCTGCTTCTATTCTTCCCACGTCTATTTTAAAGTTCACGCTAACTCAATTTTCAGAGGGAATTGAGAAACTCCCACTCAGAAGGTGTCCCAATTAGATTTAGAAACATCTCTAACAAGAGTCTTGCTCTTTGACACAATGATTCAAAATTGGAAAACACCTTGATATGGATTGAATTTAGCAGGCAAATAAAAATATGTTTTAATTGATGTGAAATGTTTCCCAAGATACCTAAAATACTGCTATATTTGCTGCTAGTCAATTATCAAGGACTGAACCCTGGGGAAGCCTGGTGAGAAGTCTCTGAGTGTTGGAGACCTCACTCCTCCAACCGACACTGGAAGATCTACCAGTGAGATAAGACTCAAGCCAGTCAAGTACAGTGCCAGTGATGCCCATCACAGAGAGAATGGAGAGAAGGATCTAGTGAGATGAGGACAGGTGACCTGTAGTTAGTCCTGACATCTTGCAACACTTCAGTCCACTTTCATACCCATGTTGATAACTAGTACTTAGTACTAAATACCACAACATCTTATAAGTATAAGATCACACAGGTCACTAGAAGCTGCAGAGAAGACCACTTGGGTTTTTTTTACAAAGAATCACATGGTTTTGAATTTCTATATACAGAGTTTGTTTGTGTAAGTTTTATGTTGTGACTTACTAGCTCTGGTGGCATTTAGATCAGCTGTCCTGTACACGATAGTACCGAAGATCCAAACCTGTCTAAAATGTTTCCAACAGATGCAAAAAAGACATTTAAATAAAAATCGAACTAGTTCTTATTGTTTAATTTAACAGACAAACGTTTCAGATGCAGTGTGTTTGTGTCATAGACACATGGTAAGCTCAGTTTTGTAACATTTTGGGTAAAAATTTGACCTTTAAAATATTGGAAATAAAAGTTTATAAGCGATGTTGAACTGCACTGAATGCTTTTACATTTTTTATTTCGCTATAGTTTATATTTTTAGAAGCTTAAAATTTTTTTTTATTGTTAGAAACATGGAAATCATCTCAACTACAACAAAACTGGCCTCAAATATCCCTCCCAGAACAGCTAACTTTTACAAAAAACAGTCTTATTTTCAAAGATTTACATTTGACCACTTTTAAAGTGTTGGTTACAGTCCTAAACTTGTAGTCAGGAAAAGATTAATTATAAGATCCAAAATACCAATCATTCAACCATTCAAATAAGACATGCCTATTTCCAACCATGTTTTTTTTTAAGAAACATCACCTTCCAGTGGCTGGAGTTGTGGTTGCCTGCAATCATTTTTGTTCAGATGTGAAATTAAGCACAGATAAAATAGATGTAACAAAAACAGCATACTAATTTTCTCCAAAACTATTACATGGTTCATGGTCTCCGATTACATATCAGATAATCAACCAGAAATCCAATAAGAAACTGAGCAGAAACACTGAAATGTATTGCACAGCAGCTAAAAATAGCATTGATTGATGCCCTGGTGGGTCCGTATCTGTTATGCTCACACAGAGGGAGAAGACGAGGAAGATGCAGGTAGGTGAAGTTTATTTACAGTGGTTACGAATACACAGTTCAATAGTATTCAGAAGATACGTTTATATGTGGCTCCGTGAGCACGGGTAAGTTCAGATACCAGAGTTTAGGGAATAGAGCAATCACTTTCGTTCAGATGCTCTTTATCTCTCTCTCTCTCTCTCTCTCTCCTCTTGTAGTAATGGACAGGCAGGCTCAGACAGGCAAAGCAGGTAGTTCCTCAGGAATGGTGAGTCTCGAGTAACCTTGATCCGGGACAAGGAGTGAGTGAACAGGGTGAGTCTTTATAGTGGTGATGTGATTGAAACCCAGGTGCGGGTGATCAGTACTCAGGTGATGGTTCTCGGGATTGGATAGGTGCAGCTGGCTCATGGGGAGTGTCGGTGCAGGTGCTGGGTGTGACAGTATCATGGGAGAAGATTTATCTACAGAGAACAGGAGCCTCGCAGACTCATTCAAATGACGAAGGGCTTGTTAACACGACTGCCTCTTTAATGGTGATGATCATACATTTACTGTGTTGCTCAGTATAAGACATTTAAAAAATGTTAATAAGCTATGAGAAACGATTACTAATAAATTATTACTAATTATTACTCTGATAAATCATCACCATGCCTAAAATTTACTACAAACTCTGAGATGGGCGAGCTTTTAGTGCCTTTGCTCCACAGTTGTTGAATTCGTTGACACTGAACCCAAGAGGAATTTTAGAATTTGAGTCTTTTAAGCATACATTAAAAACACATCTTTAAGCCTAGCCTTTAGACAGGCCTGTGGGTGGGAATGAGGAATTGTGTATGATTGTTAATCCTTTATTGTCAGCAGTATGTTTGTGAATGTTCTCTTTCCTATGTGTGTGTTATGATTTGTTTTGTTCAGCTCCCTGGTGAACTACGATGTTGTGGTATGGCACTTTATAAACAAACGTTGACTTGACAACTTTTTAAAATTTCACTAATTAAAATGAAAAAATCCCAAACATGTTCAGATATATAAAATCAATAACTGGCTCATTCTCACTAATGAGCGTGGTCATATGTTATCTTTACGTGCATGACACATTTCACCTGGGTGTGTCAGCTGACATGTGCATGTATAATGCAATTTAGTGAGCATGAGCTTTTTGACATAGAAGACAACGAATGTGGATTTAAGTTTTTATTTTGATACTTTTGAGATCAGAAAGATTCAAAATCTCAAACTATGTTCTTTGGAGGAATCAAGCCAAAATGACAAGGCAAGACATGAACACGCTACCACAGTCTCACATTCCTGGCTCTGAACAAGCACCACAGTCTCGGTTTATAATAACTGTGACAGGAGATCACAGGAGACACAAAAATTCTTTGGTATTCAAGATGGACTGCACCAAGTAGTAAGTGATAAGTGTTTCGAGGGATGGACTAAAAGTAAATACAACCAGTAAATAATTTGGTTATTATGGAGGATGTATTAAAGATAGAACATTTTAATTGATGCATTTGGCAGACGCTTTTGTCCCAATTGACTTAAAGTAGGGGAGAGACAATATGCAACTTGTTACACAGTCAACCTCTAACACTGGTTGCTCACAATACGAGTTGTAACAGCTGATCAATCAACCATAGTAGGAAGGAAATAAAAGGGAAGAAGTAAAAAAAGAAAGAACTTAATACTGTAAGTGTTCTGTGAAGAGAAGAGCTTTCAGTTGCTTTTTAAAAGCTGTTAGTGTTGCTGCTTTCCTGACCGGATCTGGAAGTTTGTTCCACCAGCTAGGGACAGTGAGAGATAAGGTTTGCTAAGAGATTTTCTACCTTTGTGGAACGAAATACACAGCGTTGTTCCCTTTCTGAGACCAGGCTTCTGGAGGGTATGTAAGAGTGCATGAGCTTGTGAAGATAGACAGGGCTGATCTGGAGATGGTTTTGCAAGTAAAATAATGAAGGAAATGAAAATATGACACTATGTATTTTGAAATATTTCATATAACTTATGATTTCATGATTTGTTTTGAGACAAATGTTCACTATATAAATATAAAATTACAGCAATAAAATGATTAATACTGCTCTTTTTTCAGAGATACTGAAATACTGCAACTTTTCTTTGACAGCCTTTTGAGTCTCGATGAATTATTTCTGATTATGTGTATCATTTGATATTTTTTATGGAATATTGTTGTTAGCATTAAACTGATTCACATGTTTATAACACATGTATTTCACCACAGAGGAAATTATTCTAATTCAACCTTTTGCAAATAAATTATTTATGTTCTGTAATGACTAATGTTCAAAAGTGAAATTCCAGAACCAAATGTTAAGATAAAAAAAAATGAAGATATTAATCTGTCATACAGATTTTATACATTATTAACACTATAAGAAGGACCAATATTTAAGTTGCTCTTATTTTAATGTGTTTTTTGAGAAAGTAAAGATGAGATGCGAGTTGGAGCCAGGCCAATATAAATTGGTTATATTATGGTGAAAGTGGAATGTGAAGAGGCGAGAGGAAAATGGACAGTGCCCTTCAAGAGCCAGAACAGAGAGCAGACCCATTTTTAGGTTTAGCCGTATAAAGAAAACCTGTTCGATACTGCATACATAATGAATGAAGGGTAATGTTAGACTGGGGTTTGATTCACAGTGTTTGTGTGTCTGTTAGAGGGAAAGAGATAGATAGAGAGAGAGAGAGAGATGAGAGAGAGAAGAGAGAGAGAGAGAGAGATGAAGAGAGAGAGAGAGAGAGAGAGAGAGAGAGAGAGAGAGAGAGAGAGAGAGAGAGAGAGAGAGAGAGAGAGAGAGAGAGAGAGAGAGAGAGAGAGAGAGGAGAGAGAGGGAGAGAGAGAGACAGAGAGAGAGAGAGAGAGAGAGAGAGAGAGAGAGACAGAAGAGAGAGAGTGGGAGAGAGAGAGAGAGAGAGAGAGAGAGAGAGAGAGAGAGAGAAAAGACGAATGCAATATAATTCAAGAATCTTACTAAGGTGGTTCTTGTTTTCCAACTGCTTTAGTTATTAAAACCTTACCTCATTGTGTTATATTTTAACATAGATATTATATTCTATAATAAAATCAAACTATCAAGTACAAATATTTCCATCAACAACATAACATAGAGCATTTTTGGGTAAATAGAGTATTTTTGTCAGTTGTGAATCCGTAAAAGCAGAGAAGACAGTGTAAAAAATCATGTTACATTTTTTTTTTTGGTTTATTATGCAATGAACATAAAAAAAAAACACAATTTTATGTACGGTTTCAGTCTGTACATAAAGCCATGATTTCACCTACTTTAAGTGCTTGATGTGAGGATAGACGATATAGTATAGCTTACTAGAACAGCCTCTCTCATGAAGCCAATACAGAAGGAAATGGTTTAAAGGACGCTAACACTTTGTTTATTACATATAGTTGACTGTTATAAGGGGATTTATTCGTTATTGATTCATTTGGTTCAATAACCTTACAGCTGTGCTTAACTAAGGTTAAAGGCACTAGCTTTAAGCAGAAATCTTAGCTCTAAGTTGTTGTTTTTTTAAACATATTTTGAACTATACAGTAGTGATCCAATGTCAAATATAAAATAGCTGGCCATGCTGACTTTTAGCTTGAAAATCTCTACAGAAACTTTTTTTTGTTTTTTTTTCTCTGATGCTGTAATCTGACTTAAAAGTTACATCGATGTGAGTTGATCCCACATTGATGACTCTTCAACACTGTGCTGCACACAAGAGTTGATTGAATTAAATGAAAGAAAAAAATTTAAATATCCTCATTCCATCCTTTGTTCTGTTGATACCATTATCTATGAGCATTATTTGTGATTAACTATTCATTCATTCATTCATCTTCATGTCGGCTTTATTCCCTTTCGGGGTCGCCACAGCGGAATGAACCACCAACTCACTGGCATATGTTTTTACGCAGCGGATGCCCTTCCCTGCCGCAACCCATCGCTGGGAAACATTCACACCCACATTCACACTTTAACACTATGGGCAATTGTTCTTATTCAATTCACTTATTCCGCATGTCTTTGGACTTGTGGGGAAACCGGAGCACCCGGAGAAAACCCACGCGATCACGGGGAGAACATGCAAACTCCACACAGAAATGCCACCTGCCCCAGCCGAGCTTCTTGCTGTGAGACGACCGTGCTACCCACTGCGCCACCGTGACGCCTGATTAACTATTTTTTGTGCTAAATAAATAAAAGTCAACTTTGATCAACGAATCTGCTAAAATAATAAATGTAAAACACCAAAACACAAAGCATGTCTATTTATTTTTAAATATGAAGTGTGAGATGTGTTTTTTTTTTAATTTATTTAAAGGTGCAGTAAGCGATATTGCAGATCCATTATTCATATTTGAAATTGATTCTATTTATTGGATTGTTTATTTAGTTACGTACAGATCAGCGTGTTTTGTTAGAATCACATTTAACATGGAAAATTAATTGCAACATTTAATTTTTACAAAATACATTTTAGACTTTGCTTTCTCATAAATAAACATTTTTTTTGAGAAACACAAACATAAAATGACATATAAATCACATGACCATGTACATAATTATGCTACCAACAGAAGGTTACGTTTGTTATTTTTTTGTATGAAATATTTTGTCATACAAATGTGCTTTGAAGCATAAGAAATTTGTGAGACCGGTGTGCTTGAAATACAAAATTCTAGGATACATTTTAACTTCATAATACTAAAATTATATAAAAGCAGCGAAAAAAATTCTATATAATTTTAGTAATTATAAACTATCACATTTTATAGCATTATGTTATTTCAGCGTTCAACACACCACTTAAAAATAAACTAATCATTCACAAATGTATGGTTACTAATAGAGCAGCATGTCAATCAAATAAAACCCAATGATCTTCAATATTAAATAAGTTTTAAAAATTAACTGTTAAAAATAGTTTTCACAGAACTACCAGGAAAGAAATCAGATTTGCCATCTCTGCTTTTGTAATGCATCTGATGCAACCCTCTCCCCTGGGCCTCATTGGTCAATCAAATCACTATGACAACAAAGGGGAGGAACATATTTTTAGAGCACTCCTTACCTTCAAGCGACATGGGCTCCAGAATGCCAAACTGTTTTAGAACAGCCACAAACAAAATGATGACCACACCAATGGCAAACAGTTCCATTCCCTGAATGCCCATCGCTGCTGTGATTTACGTCTCCTGGCACAAGAACCTCTAGGACTACAGGGCAGTCTCTGTATCAACCAACGGGCTGAAATAGCAATGTACCAGATGCAGACAGTGCAAAATGGCTTATTTAAAAGGAAATATCAACCTTGCATAATTGCATGGGAAAGACTCCCGTCTAGCTACACATAATATGGAGATGAGAGCAGAAGTCAATGTTTCCATGTTAGGTCATTCTCCTTGAAAGCTCCATTGCGTAAATAAAGAGCTGGATTGCAGTTCTCGTACACACTCCAGATGTGAAAAAGCCATCCTGGGTCGTACATGTTATTTGCAAGTGTCAACAGATGAAAGTAATCTCTGCAAAATTTCTGCTGCTCCACTGCGGTATTCAAGAGTGTCGATCCAACGGCGTACGCTTTTACCATTTTACCACAAGACAGTGCAGATTCCTTCAACCGATACACACAGAGAAATTGTGACTTAGATGCAACAGCAATAAATTAGCTGTTAAAGAGATCAAATTTCATGTCAAGTCCTAAGTGCCACTTAAGTTAGGATTTGTTGATGTTGACAGAGAAATTTGATCCTAACAGGCACCCGATGCCCCAAACTGCAATCATAATGCAATAAGTAATTGTCCGTTTAGTTACAGGCAAGATCAAAGATTGTCTCACTGACTTGGGCAAACATCATCTGGTGTAACCTTGAAATCAGTTTGAAAGCAATCGTTGAAACACCCAACATCAGGTTGGTGGAAATCCATCTTTCCTGCAAATTGCGTCAATCCGCCGACTTTAAATCCATGGAAGTTCTCAGTTCTCGTCACACCTTCCAAATGGCCTGTTAAGTTTGCCGATTGGTCTTTGAAGTAGTTCCAAGGCATGCCCTTTCGTTTGGGATTGTCCATTAGTCAAGTTCCCTCATCTCCTCCCTCTTGTGTTTCCTCAAACTCAGCATCAAGTGCTCTTGTTTCTTCTTTCAACTCGTACTGCACAGCTCACGGTCTTCCTCCCTCCCTCTCTTGTCTTCACTTGTCCTGTACTATTCAGCAATGGACAGTTAATCCTCACCTCTCTGTCCATCCCACCCCTCCTTCAATAACTCTTTTTCTCTGTTCATCTAAGACTACTTCATCTCTTCTATTATCCATTGCTCACTCTCCAAGTTTTACTGACCCTTGCTGCAAAGTCAGATTCTTGTAAGAACCGTCTATTTATTCCCTGACCACAAATCTTGCTCCCTCACTCCCTCTCTTTTCCTTCTTCTCTTCTGGCTGGGGACTTGGGGAAAAGTCATATTTCCAAACAGGGCAGAGAGCTTGAGAGAGATACGAGGGGGATCAGATTCCAGGGACGCCCTCCCCTACCGATTTCCCAGCCTCCATCCACCCACAGATTTGTTCCATCTGGAGCACTCTGACTCTCTCCGTGAAAGTGTCTAGAGAAAGACTTTTGCATTGAATGGGACAACAGGAGGACATACCATTATCAGCTTTTCCATTTTGTTGTTAAAATTATTTTCCCATCGTCAGATATTTTACTTGGTCTAAGAAGACTGGAACTAGATTTAGGATTTATTTCTTGTTCCAAGATGCGTGTTTTTACCAGTATTTAATATTGATCTCTTAAAATAAGATATCATTAACATTCTTGAAATAAGAAAATGTTGAGTCAAAACTTGAGACAACAAGTTTTAAGATTCTTTTCCCTTTTTTTTTCTCCTGAAGAAAATATAAGTGACATTTTCTCAAAATAAGTTAAGTAATATTTACCCAAAAGGTTTAAATGACAAAGTTCTTCTTAAAATAAGAAAATCAAGATTTTCAATCTAATTTTAAGGATTTTCAGCTTTGCTTAGATTCCATTTTTTTAAGTGATATTTGTTCTGCCAACATTCATTTATTCTCTTTCACTTCTTCTTTTAAACAAATTTAAAACACATCAACAGCAATCATTGCAGTTTTTTTAAAAGGCCGTATGTTTCTTAAATTTTAACAGAAACTGTCATAAAAGAGATCTGTATGTGAGTAAGTGAGTAAATAATGAGTGAATTAATGAGCAAATAAGAGAATGATTGAGTAAATACATGTGTTAGTTTATAAGAGCATAAACAAACGAGTTGTATGTGAATCACAGAACTAATGAGTGATTGATTAAGTGAGGTACAGTTGCAAGAAAAAGTGTTTGAAAAAATACGTTTTGCATGAATTGGTAAAAAATGGGCTCTTATCTTCCTCAAACTCTTGGAAAAGAGGAAAATTTCTTATTTCTTATTAAGGTTTACATACTTTTTCTTGCAGCTGTAGATAGTGAGTGAATAAGTGAATGAATGAGTTAGAAAGCAAACAAATCAGTGAACGAATGAGAAAAAGTTGAGATGAATAGTATTAGTGAATCAGTGAATTGAGTAAAAAGGTAAAAAAAACTTAACAAAGCAAGTTTGTGAATGAATGAATGAATGAATGAATGAGTCATTTGATCAGTGAGTAGAGAATAAAGAATTAACAAATATTGTTATAAATCTGACATTAGAAACTGTACATTGTAAATCTTTTAGTTATGCATGACTGATAAAACTGATAAACTGATCACTACCCACCCTAATAAAAAGCAGTGAATATACATAATTCACAAAATACCCTCAAAATTCCTAGTTTCCTAAATAACAAAACATGAGCTGGCAAAGCTGCTTGTTCTCAGTCTGGCGTCAGTACTTGTGTATGAGAATTAATGTGGAGCTTTTAGGGGCTGGGGAAGATTCCAGTAATGCCATTAGAAGATGAACACTTCTTAATAGAAGCTAAAGCATGAATCTTCTGCTGACTGGACACTCTAGATCAACAAAGCTCACTAAACCTGAAAACAAAGGTTCAACTGAAAGCTTGCCAAAAACAGCATAAAGCATTGCATTTACTTATAAAATGGGATATTAGTGAATCCTTGCTGTGCTCTTTAGAGTATTGATTCTATGCACTCAGATCTCAGACAAATTTAGATTTTTTTTTCATGGAGTAAGTGCTCCAACATTAAATCAAAAGCACATAGCCATTGCGTTGGAAGAAGATTCTGTAAAAGTGATCCCTCAATGTATACAAACATAGCAGATTCCCTCTAACATGTTCCGTTACTCTGCACATCCAGAAATGAAACCTGATCAAGGGCAGCCGTTCTCTATCACACAAGCCCTCGGAGGCCAAACCCAGAGCTGCTGTATGTTCAGAATTGATGGAAGTGCTCTTGCACTTTTATAATGGCATGATGAATAAATGTAATGGAATGAATTTGTAATGATAAGGTCACATCGGAGTAACAACTTTTACCACAACAAAAACAAAAATCAAAGTGGAAAGTGTGACATTGACTGTGAGAGTTTTCAATGTATTTTTATGGAGCTGGGAGTTAAGACGTGTAACAAGTATTTCTTAAGGTCACAAGCAAAAATGGTAGACCACTACGGTGCATTATTTTGTTATTTTATGGGGAACATGTTCCTTTTTATTACACAACTAAGTGCTCCAAGTAAATGTGGGGTGTGGAGTTTAAAGTAACTTTTTACAATATGTTGAAATGAAGCATCATTAGTTAATGTAAAAATGTATCATGAATTAACGTTGAGTTAATATATGTACAGAAGGTGCTCAATAAAGTGTCTGCCCGTAGCAGAAATAAAAAAGAGTTTCATTGGTACTAGGTAGTGCCTTAAATCTCATAAACAAGCAGACAGTCATTTAAATTTGGTGAAAGGAGACCTCAGATGAAGACTTTTCAGCTGTTTGGACAGAAATGTGGTTAAAATCCCCCTTAAACTATTAAAATCCATTTTAATCGAAAATGTATTTTAATCACAACAAATGCTTTATACCCTCTGAGAACAAGACTGTGTGAAACTCACAGTAAATGACGTCAAATACTGCGAGAGCCTCCTATTGTTTATCATAATTGTCATATAATCACCGCGCCTCTTCGTCTGGTTGTAAACACAGTAGACCACCATTTCGCTTGTTAGTTGCTTGTTAGTAGCTTAGAGTTGTGTACTTCTAACAGTAGAAGTAGAAGTACACAACTCTGCTCATTTACTCTCATCAAAGGAACCTTTAAGGACTGAGTGAATAACTTTTATTTATGGAGGCAATGAGTCAGCAGATCTATCAAAATGCATGTTTGTTTGCTCAAACCTTTTTTCTCCAGATTGTTTTTGAAAGGTCAGTACAGAATTTGCAATAAAGTTGAGACTGGAACTTATATCTGCACCAACTTTACGTCATACAGCTAAACATTTTTTTTTATATCTATGTGTTTTATATTTGAATTATTACCAAACAAAGATGAGTCATTGTTTCTACAGTTATGTATATAAGATTGGATATTCACTGATGACATCATCCAGAATTGTGGCGTTAGAGGTAAATCAATAAAATCATTCATAAATCATATGTTTCAAATGCTCCTGTTTTGTCTCCGCATGCATGACTGCAATCCCATACTGCTGCTGAACTGTTCAACCTGTCTCGGGACAACACTACAGTAGGTGCATCAGAATGAGGACAAATAGATTTAAGAACAGCTATTACTATTAAAGGTTCACCTATTTCACAATAAATCCTCTGTTTAGAAATATAGAACATTCTAAATAGACACTGCTGTATGCCTCGGGTATGTTTGATTTTTAATCCAAACCTTTACTTCTGTAATTAATCATATTCAATTAAAATATTTAATAGTGTAATGTGCATGTGAATGGTTAGACAAAAAGCGATATTAAAGAGAAACAGTTTTGCTTTTAGAGTAAAAATGCAAAAAACTGCACACTCCACATGCTTATTTCCCAGATGGGCCTCAAAGCGTAATATTTTGAATTTTAATTAAAAAAAAAAAAACCCGAAAGAGCAAACAGTGTTATATATGTGATTATTATTTATATGAAATGTCTGCAATTCCACTGTGTGTGGATTTGCACAAAGAGCCTACATTTCCCAGCAAGCTCAATCTCCAGATACCTGTTGCTATTGGTGATTACTGACAGAGACTACAAAACATAGAAATCTCAAATGCTCACAAATAGTGTCATGAACATCTCACAAAAATAAGCATCAACCAATCTAATGTATCTTTTATATTATTTATTTTATATTAACATTAAATTATCCTCTTAAACATGTGAGAGCATTTCAAAAATAGTATTGCAACACTTTGTACGTTGTAGCGTCGCAAGTCATCTTCAAAAGGGATTTTTAAGGGCACTTTGGTCATCAAGGGGCAGGTGCTCAAACACTGCCTAAACTAGCCTGGTTAACTAAATAGCTTGGTTAACTGAGCTAGTTTTGGTAACTTGGCTGATGTCTACTAAACAAACTAAGCAGTTAAAATCCATGAGAAGATGAGAGTCCTGATTTCTTGAACTCAAAAGTGAAATTTAAGTCTTACAACGCCCTCTGCTGGTATTGATAAAAAGGTCTCACCCAGAAGTCTGAACGTTAGATTTGCATTTATTAGCATCGATAAAAAGAAATAAAAAAATATATATTATTTTTCACTCCTTTAGAAGTGAGAAATATATATATGAAGTGTGAGTATATATACATCAAAATGTAACATGTAACTCACTTGCGGACAGGTATGTAATGTGACATTTTCTCACTTCTAAAGGAGTGAAAAAAGAATATATATGTTACATATCAAACAGTTAGAATTTTTTTGCAACACAGTATTTTGCTATTTTCTGTTTGGAATCTCAGATTTCATATTATGAAATATAATATATTATTTTATATATATTACAAAACAATACAGTAATACATATGTGGTTACATTTATAGTAAAGTTATAAAGAGTCATGTCTCATTTTGGTTTAAAACTCTTTCAAATAATATTTTTTTAAGTTTTTTTTATCTCTACACTACAGAGTGACCTGTGTTTTCTCAAAAACAGTCATCTAATACAAAGTGTCACAAATAAAATTACAGTCTAAAATGCAGCTAAAGGATCCAGTTTGTGATGGAAAAAAGCTAAAGCAACAACCTACCAACAGAAAAAACACACACAATACTGAAATACACAGGGTGACTATAGATGAAGAAAAAGGCAAAAAAAAAAACCCACTAAATCCAGCAGCAGTTAAGACTGAAAACCCAACAAAAGATTAAAAACACACAAACTTGAATAAAACACAAACAGTATAGAAAAAAAATAAACAAATCGATTGAAGACAAAAACTAAAGATAGAGGAAGATATTTCTAGTGGACATGAACAGACTAACAGACCTGAACGATGATAGTGAGCCACGGTGTGCTGACAGTCAGTCAGAAAACTTGGCCGAGAGAAACGCCGGCGTGCCTCTAAAGAGAGCGTGGCCATCACGTTGCCCATCATAAACCAGCACTGACTGCGAGAGCAACAAACACACTACATTCAGAGCATACCGAGCACACTCTCCTCTCCCAGGAAGCACAGGCCAGCCGTTCTCTTTTCTACCTCTCAGACTCTCAGAGGGATGAGGCATGAGAAACACTTCAAAAGGCCCGAGCCGTGATGACCTTTCATTTAAAACACACGCTTGCTCTCCTGCGTGAGCTCGGCCTGGGTTTGAAACTTTCTTCTTCTCATACAGAGATCACTGCGCACAGGTGGATATGAGAGCATGAATAAAACAGACCTGCTTCAAAATGCCAGCATGAAACGCAGGAGAAAGCTCTAGAGTGAGCAGGGGCTTTTTTTAACAGTGACAGTAATGCTTTAAAAGATTTACATTTGCATGTGCATGGATGTTTACTTCTGCTTTGACTCAGTGAGAGTTCCTGGGAAAAATTGTTTTCAATTCAATTCAACTAAATTAAATTCAAATAAACTAGATTCAATTCAAAACAACTCAATGTAACTCAAATAAATTCAATTACATTCTACTAAATTAATTTGAGTTCAACTAAATTCAAAACCATTCAACAACATTTAACTCAACTAAAATAGATTAAATTAATTTCAATTCAATGCAAAACAATTCAATTCAACTCAAATAAATCCAATTAAACTAAATTCAATTAAACTCAACTCAAATATATTCAAATAAACTAACAAAATTAAAATAAATTAAACTCAAATTAACTCAAGTAAAAAAAAATGTCATTCAATTAAATTCAACTAAATTCAATTGAATTAAACTAAATTCAACACCATTCAACAAAATTCAATTAAAATAAATACAATTCAATGCAAAACAATTTAATTCAACTCAACTCAAATAAATTAAAATAAATTAAAATCAACTTAACTCAAGTCAAACTTCACTACATTTAATTCAATTCAACTCAACTCCAATACATTTAATTAAATTATATATTATATAATATATATTCGCAAAAATAATTCTCAGCACGTTTGCATGCCAAAGCCAAAAGCCACGTTCACTCTCCTTTAAAAATCTACAATGTCACACCAGTTTGCCGATTTTTGGTGTTGGGGTTGCAGATCAATTGATGCCAAATATTCTGGGACAGCATTAAAAACAACTTTTTTTAGGAAAAAAAAAACACACACACACGCACCTTTGACCCTTCCATTTCCAGGGAGAAAAGGGCTTCACAATCAGTTAAACTCACAAAGATATAGAAATTTTTGATTAATGTATGTTATTTAAGAAGCTTCTTTGTCTTACTTGATTTCACCTTTAGTCAACAGTTCACTTTAGGTTCACAAGGGTCTATCTTCTGATTTACTCCACGAGAGTTCAAAGGTTGATTGATGCTGTCAGACTTACAGGTTCTGAAGATAATGAATATTGTTTTGGTAAAAGAGTCACAGGTTCCACAGAATATCAATTAAAAGTGGAACAATCCTTTGTCCAGGAACATGATAATAATAGTAATAATTGGTCCACAGTCTTCCCTGCATTTCTGACAATCCAAAAGACATGCTTGTCAATGGAGTGGTCCACATCCTCCTGCTTTTTATCTGAAATATTTTAAAGAGTGTATTTCAAAACCTTTATGTGATTGTAACGACAGAGGTAAGGGATCAATTGCGACAAATGGTCATTTTTGGATTGGAGACTCCCTTTAAAATAGTGAGAGAAGAGCATTCACTTGTTTATCTCCTTTCTTTAGCTTAGCTTAATAGCTGCCACTGTTTTTCTACAATACTCTCAAAGAGGGATCAAAGTATTATGTTCAGTCATGGGCTACATACAAACATGTTAAATTTAACAAGAGGAAAACAAATAAGATATAACATGCAGACAGTTAAGAAATGACACAAACAGGATAATGCATTCATTGCCCGCTATTTGTTGTGTGGTGCAGTACTGCATGCTGTCCACTGCAAGGTGCTACTGCCCTGATGAATTGAGTGAGACAACAAGTATGTGTTTCTCTCTTTTATCTTGTCCTCATCTGCTGACCTACTGAAAGTCACTGAAACTCAAGACATGGCATTGAGTACATCTGACTATTTAAGGGACATATAAATGCTTAATTAGTAAGACTTATGCCATTTTCTGTTGCTTAGCTTTGCCTCTGCTGACGCAGCTTTCCTGTGCCTCGCAATACAAAAAGGTCTGATGACCTAAGAAACGGCCAATTGATTTTCATGCAAATGTAGGTATGATATTAACTGTTTTTCACAAGTTTTGACTTTTGAATGAAAGTTTTAATTGGTATGGAAGATAAAGCATTAGTCTGCATAATAGGAATCAGTGAGCGAAAAGGAAAGCTTTAGATGAAATTTAAAATATTCTTGTTTCACACAGTCACAATCAAGACGAGAACGAAACTTAGATTGTTTACACTAAATTAGAGCCCCTTGTGCTGTAATAAAATAATATAGATTTTTTTTTTTTTATACATTTCATTTTATACATTCATTTATACATACACTTTTATACATATTTTTTATTTGAAAATAGAATGTTACATTCACTATACTGTATATTTAGTTAAATTGTCTTAGCAGTCACAAAAGCCGGATTTCACTCAATACCCCTGACATTACGATTTTGACCTGTAGTCTGTGGTAAAGTACCTGATTGTAAAACCTGTGAAACATGATCTTTATACAAGTTTAATGGTGTGCAGCATGGGCTAACCTCAGTATTTCACCTTCAAATGTGCTTAAAAGGCAACTCATACATTACTATACCAACCTCAAATTAAAGAGCATGCTATTTTATGTTTTTTTTTATCTGCCATGGCAAGTTTATTTTTCTTTGCCCATTTAAATTAAAAAGAAAATAAACATTTGTTAAAAATTCAGTTAATCCTTTTGCACAGAGTAAACAATTTTCTTATTGTGAACATGGAATACATTTGTATTGGTTTTGTTGATTTTTGTCATTTCAAGACATCAAATACACATGAAATTAAATGTCTTCTTTAGGGAATAACATTTTTGTTTACCGGCTGAGTTTTTAAAACTTTTTTAATTACATTTTTGCTTTAATATTTTTTGGGCCTGAGGTTAAGTGAGTAACAAACTTCATGATTCATTTTAGTGATTGCCTGATTGCCGACTATTGTTATCTTGTTTTTAAATTGATCAGGTTAACGTACTGTAAAGCTTCCACTTATGTACTAAAATAACTGGTTAAATGGTGAATTTAATCTAAATAGTGTGAGTCTTGATGTTATATTCACAGCTTAAATAACCTCAATGTTCATTAAACACATCATTATACAGTTAGTCATTCCCAAGCGCTTTTTCTTCCTACTGTCTCTCTCTCTCTGTCCACTCTCTTTCTCTCTCTCTCTCTCTCTCTCTCTCTCTCTCTCTCTCGCTCTCTCTCTCTCTCTCTCTCTACTTCTCTAGTAGCGAATGAGGAGGACTTGTAAGTTCAGCTGTACCTCAGGTATAAGTTCAAATACAAAGCCTTTGTTCTTTCCATATTTCATCTCTCTCTCTCTCTCTCTCTCTCTCTCTCTCTCTCTCTCTCTCTATGCAGCAAAAATCTCAATGAAGGCAAAATGGCTTACAAAATTGAATATTAATTAAATATTTTACAATATTTTTTAATTAAGTAAATGCTTTCCTTTTTATAGATTTTTTTATAGATATAGAACTTCTGCACTTTTATATGCACATCAAGCTTCCATTTGGATTGCACAAGACACGATCCAAATGAAGCTGTCTCAATGAACACAAATCAGAGCTTCCACAGAGAAATAAGCAACACTTATTCTATTTTAAATGAAAAGCAGTAAGATTTTTTTTGATGAAGGAGACACATAGGATAAACTGATGATTAAATGACTGACCTAGATGACTCTGCGCTAAAAAAAACTGTTTGTGGTGAAAGTTAAAGTGCTCATGTTACACACATTCAGTGACAGTCACTGTTTTACGCTAAAATAGATCTGCTTGTACAAAACTTAATCGAATAAAAACTTCACACAGTACAATAAATGTGTCCAGACACAATGAATCATGTTTTTTTCCACTACAAAAATATTTTCTAAGTAGTTAAAAAAAAAATTCTAAGTAGTTTAACATTGAAAATGTTGTATATAAATATATTATATTCTAAAAGTGTTTTAACAGTATCAACAACAGTGGATTTTTTTGTCATTCTTCTTTATATTAGAAATAAAACCATAAATCCAAAAGTCTGAGAACATACTAGATTAAATTGATACTAGATCAAACAAAGTATGTTTTAAAATGGTTTCTTCTTTAAAATATGAAATATTTGTCATTTTATTTAGAAAAATAAACTTAAATATCATCCAATCACAGTTTATTTTAAACAACTGAGAAATATTTCTATAAACATTCTTCAAACTGATATATGTCAATTGGAACACATTTGCTGCAGAAAAAACGTAGCTTGAAAGGGAGGCTTTGTCAAACTTTAAAACTAGTAAATCCACCTATAGACAAAATCCAACTAATATCAACTGAAATAAAGACTTGAATGCTTTTGATAGCTGGACCCAATACCCAAAACTTCCCATTTGAGAGATGAACTTAGACAGAGCAAAGAAAGGAATTTAAATACCTTGAGAAAAAGAGCCAGTTACCAACCCGAAAAGGCAGCTGAGCATGCTGGCCAACTCCTTTTGACACTCATTCTTACAGTCATTTACAAGATCCATGTCTTCTACCTCCAAAAAGTTTCAACTGCTGAACAAAGTCACAGTTGATGTGCTGTAACCAACACAGTGAACATCTATTAAACACTCACAAACAGTTCCTTTCTAAATACGTAACTTCCAGACACCCCAAACACTTACTTTCTCCTCAAAATTCTTCTTTAGTTAAGTGACACCTCCCGAGATCACAGGCTCTGGTCAGTCAGGATTAAATATTCATGAATATTCAAATGAGAGCTTTCCTTTGAACGGCTGTGATTGTCAAATAAGACCCGTTTCTTAAAGAAAAGTACACCTATTTCCTAAGATCCTAAGGTTTTTGCTTCTTCAGATAGAAAAGTCTCAATGTGACTCAAAGTAAAACCCAATGCTGACGTGCTATCAAGAGTACATTACACCTCAGACGCAGACATGAAGAGAAATCCAAACCAAAAACACAGCAAGTGGATTCTTCAGCGTCCTGTCAGAGATCTGCTGAATCCACCAGAACATGTCCTGATGCACGAGGAATTAAAGCTACGAACAGGAAGCAGTGCTGTCAGAGAGAGAGCAAGAGCATGGGAAAGCAAGGGAAGAAAAAGACAAAGACAATGCTCAGGTTTCATGGGATCTGTGTACAGTATTCTATACAGTCAAGACATCAAATAATATTGTTAACACTCGTGGGATGCACTGTAAATCCAAATTGTATACTTTATTAGTAAAAGGCTATTAGGTTTAGTTAAATTCCACTAAAATCTTGAATTTACAAAACAAATTTAGAGAAAATATTTGATTACTAATTAAAATTAAGTAAAATGTATACTTTTTACTGCATGTTTCTGAGCAATGTTAAATAAAGTGCAGCTCCACTCCCCCACACATCCAAAACCTTGAGGTTTTGGGCTAGTCTATGATTGTCAGGTTCTGCTGTTTGCAACTCTATTTTGTTGTATACTGGTTTATAAATTGTATTTAATATTGTAAAATAAATATTATTTTGTATTATACATCTTTGTCCTCATTTAAAACATGTTTTTTTTAGCAGGGTATTGGATTTTAAAGGGAAGTTATTGACATTAGACAAGGTCCCCATGCTGTTTAAATTAAATTCTATGCAATTTTTTGTTCTCTAATCAGTCTGAGATGTTCATTTTATATTAATAATTAACAACAGCCTTTTGTCTTTTCAGTCAGCAGCAACACTTAAAAACATTTTCAGTTTACTTTGAAAAACTTTGGAAATCAACTGCACTTTTTGAAGCTAAATTACTTGAAAGGCAATATTGAGTTAAAATAACTTGATATAGTAAGCTTGCCATAATTTCATGTTATATTATTTGCCATTAAAGTATATTAACTAAATTTTACATTTTAAAATGACCTAATATTCTTTAGTAAATTTACTCAAACATGACTAACTCGATGTCCCTGTTGATATATAAAAAATATATATTTAGATTTTTTTGGAGTAAACTGAATTAATTTGAATTTACGGTGTAGACATTTGTTATTTGAAAAATCTGTGTTCATTAATTAATTTATATTATACACCTCACTGAGCAACGTGGACTCATAGCACATTTTAATGGTTTCCATAATCAAATGATCTTAAGTTTGTATATTCTTTATGCTGGGGAGGTGACTAGGTAATGTTTCTCCTGCAATTGCATACAATAGATCAAAGTGCTAACCTAACACAACCACTAGTTGGCAGCAGAAGAGCACTTTAAAGAATACGAGGAATGAAGTTATGGAACTGAGAATGTCCCTAGGAAAATGAAAAATTATATTACTTTTCAAAATTATATCTTTATAATTCAATAAATTTTTCTTGCATCAACCATACTTTCTATGTGTTTTGTTTAAAAAAAACTGTCACTAAAGTTCAAACTTTTTAGCTTTCCATTTTTTTTACCTTGAAATTTAGGGCATCCTATCATTACAAATCAATGTCAAATGTGAACAAGACTTTTTAAGCTGGATCTTGATTTTTACTTTTGGAATTAAAATGACCAACTATTTTATAAAGTTTAACATATACATAATAATAATTAAACTTCACGGAGTCTTTTTTGAAAGTAAAATGTTATTTTATGTTTATCCTCATTAAAAGGATTGTCTACTAAAGTTGAAATATCTAAATTTGAGCAAGCAATGCATCATTTAAAACACGTTAATTGAGACTTCCTCAAAATAAAATCATAATAAAAAATGGATTCACTGAATAATTTGAAAAGCAAACAAATGAGCAATGATTTGCAATATGATTTGAATATATATGTTTCTGTATGCCTAAAAATAGATATATTTATATTTATTTTACATCTTTTATTTGACAATGTTACATCTTCATGTATAATGGTTCTTTCACAAAAATATAACCCCACCACCACCACCACCACTACTCTGATTTGAGCAATATAACGCATCAATAACTTGCTATTTATAAAATACGATGGTCAAGAGGTGCAAAACTATTCACAATGAAAAAAATAAGAAAACAAATTAACAAATCAAAAAACACATCAACAAAAGTGAAAACAAATTTACAGTTCAGAAATTACAACAACAAATAAAAAAACACAACAACAAAATTGAAAAACACAGCGGCAAATTCAGTTTTCTGAATTTGCAGTTGTGTTTTCTGAATTTGTTATTGTGTTTTCAGATTTTGTTGTTGTGTTTTCTGAAACGTAAATTTGTTCGTTTCGCTTTTGTTAACGTGTTTTCTTATTTCTTAATTGTGAATTGCTTTGCAACTCTCGGCCACCGTAATAATGGCATCTTTAATGAATCCCAATGTGAGCTGAGATTGGCACTTGCAAACCCGATCACAGCTTTATTTTTTTTTCTAGTATAGTATGTTAAAGCAAAGTTAAACTCGCCAAGACTGATTAAGTATCCTGGTTCAGGCTCTGGTCCTCTCACGTCTGGACTACTGCAACGCTCTCCTAGCAGGACGTCCATTAAATACGCTCAAACCTCTGCAGATGATCCAGAACTCTGCAGCTCGTCTTATCTTCAAGGAACCGAAACGAGCTCGTGTTACTCCCCTCTTCATCACTCTTCATTGGCTCCCCATTGCAGCTCGGGTTAAATTCAAATCGCTAAAGCTGGCATACAGAACTATCTCCAGATCAGCCCCTGTCAACCTCCATGAGCTCATACGCTCCTACATGTCTTCCAGAAGCCTGCACTCAGAGAAGGAACAGCGACTTGTGGTTCCATCCCACAAGGGCAGAAGATCTCTCAGCAGAAGCTTCTCTTTCACTGTCCCTGGATGGTGGAACAAACTCCCTGATCCAGTCAGGAAAGCAACAACACTAACAGCTTTCAAAAAGCAACTGAAAACTCTTTTCTTCAGAGAACACCTACTAAAAAAAAAAAAAACACTACTACCTTCTTTTTTTCCTCCTCTGTCTTTATCTTCTTCCTCTACTTCCTCACTGCTTTGGTTTATTGATCAGTTGATACAGTTTCTATTATGAGAAACTGAGGTAGACTTTGACAGTGTAACAAATTGCATATTGTCTCTCCCCTAATGTAAGTCGCTTTGGACAAAAGCGTCTGCCAAATGCATAAATGTAAAATGTAAATGTAAGTAAGCTAATGTATTTGCATATAAATTGTCAATGTATAATTAGTGCTAATTATCATTAAATTAAAATCCAGATTATTCCACCCAGAATCAACTGGCAACGTATGCTTGTGTATGAAAGATGGTACTGAACTATTTAGCATCCCACATTACTACGGCTAAAACCCACAATGTTTAACTCTGTTTTTACTTCATTACTGCTCCTCAGAAGCCAATGCTAGGGTGGCAACTGAGATCAATCCCAAGCCAAATTAGACTGTGTGCATTTCTGTTTGATCAATCTCACTCTCAGGAGGTTAGGACCTAACATCTGTGCTAGCCAGATGCCAGCGGACTCATCTGGTGGATGTGATGGAATTAGCTGGTGAAGGGTATTGTGTACAGTACAGTATGTACATTCTGCTGCAGATTCACTTCCATTTAGTAGAGCTTGAACTTGTTGTTGACACAAATGTAGGATTTTTTTTAAATGAGAGTATGTTAGCTTAATCCTTGAATTTAAAATGATTTGTTATGTGCTTTTTTTTGCAATTTGACTATTGGAGTAAATGGAGAACATGTTTCACTATAAAGATCTATTAACCCTTGTGTATTGTTCATATTATTGTTACTCAGGCAGTGTTTGCAGGTCTGGTAGACACATTGAATTTTACAATGTGAAAAAACAGATTAATTTCAATTTACAAGACACTGAAATAGGTGTTGAGGCTGATTCAACATTATTACGATGAGTTAAAAAAGAATGGAATCAATGTCAGCTGAAACAATCAATCAATACTTACTTTAGTGCTTTACTATCAATGATAACTACCAATAAGGGCAGCAAAAAGCTGTCCAAATCTCCTTACAAATATCTTTTTGTTTCGAAGATAGTCTTTAAACTTCTGCTTGCTGGTGTGGTGTGTGACACATGAAGCACAGCTGTCCACTATGTAACCCATGATCCATTTCTCCAATTTGTTTCCTTGCCTCATTCCCCCTCTATATCTATTACTGCATTTGTCCTACCTGGAAAAAAAGTCAACATAACCCACTCAAAAATCATCTAAAAAAATATTCACCTTGAATTACGACAGTGTTTCTTCAAAGTTTCAACTGGCAGTTTGTATACAGCGGTTTCATATTTCTCCATTAAAATCAACTCAAGCCAAGGCTCATTTCAAACAGCACAGCAGGCAACAAAAGCACTTTCTAGTCATTTTACCATCTGCCTCAATTGAAAATAAACAAACTATAGCAGGAACAAAACAGCAATAACTATTCCAGAGGTTCAGCCCCGAGACGAGATGAGCAAGAGAGTCCATTACAGATCATATTCATTAGGTGCACAACAGAAGCTCTCTGAATGCTGAGAGGGAACGTCGTGAAAATGTGTGAAAACAACTCCTCACGATGATTCTACTGAACGAGTGTTGAAATGTTAACACACAGTGGTGTGACTTACAACAACAAACATATAGGTAAAGAATATATGAATGCAAAAGTTTCAGTAGGGGAGAGTTTAGCTGGATTTTTTAGTCCACTTTAGCATCTTTCTTTGATTAGTGGAGCAAAAATAGCATTTTATTTAAGTTTCTTTATTTTTGAGTATTAGTGGGTTGAGTTTAAATCTAATGTTTTGGAAAAAAATCACATACATAGACACAATCTAGCAAAGTGATGTTTACAAAAAACACTCACAGACAATTAGTGTTTTGCAGTCAGCCCATTATGCTAGTTAGTTCTCCCTTTATGAACAATCCATTTATCACAGTCAACAGTAAAAACCTCCAGTCTTTGGGTCCGGGGGTCTTTGGTCACCTGGTATGCGCTTATACACACAAATTCTGCTTATGCAACTCATAAAGCCTAATTTATGCAAGTTAGCCATCGTGAAATGAACTACAAAATGCAATATATATTTTTTTCTTCACATTCATGAACATATACCTGAATTTAAAAAGTAGTTTTTGTTGAATTTTAAAATATAAACATAATTCTAACTAAAAGATTTGTTATTGGTTTATAAGCATGTATATAATATGCTTATTAACATTAATCCTCAATAAAGCATAAATTTAGTATATCAAGTGTATTAACATAGAACCTTCAAATATGTATTAACATAGAACCTTCATGTCGGCTTTATTCCCTTTCGGGGTCGCCACAGCGGATTGAACCGCCAACTCTCTGGCATATGTTTTACGCAGCGGATCCCCTTCCCTGCCGCAACCCATCGCTGGGAAACATTCACACACACATCCACACTATGCGCCATCGTTCTTATTCAATTCACTTATACCGCATGTCTTTGGACTTGTGGGGAAACCGGAGCACCCGGAGAAAACCCACGCGATCACGGGGAGAACATGCAAACTCCACACAGAAATGCCACCTGCCCCAGCCGAGCCTAGAACCAGCGACCTTCTTGCTGTGAGACGACCGTTCTACCCACTGCGCCACCGTGATGCCCTAACATAGAACCTTTGCTTTATAAATTATTATTTAACTAATTGCTAATGCTTGATTAATTATTATTAGTGTGTAGTTATAACTGGGTTTTCATTTAAATTCTTAGAAAATACAGGAACATTTCATTTTATATAGAATACTATTTTTAAATACATTGAAAATTTCATTGTATAGTAACTACAACTGTTACTGTTACTATAGAGTTACTGTTTCTCCATTACCTGTATGTTGTTCTATCGAATCTCATTGTTAAATAACATTCAGAACTTTACTTTGAATTAACTGTTTTTTAAATTATTAAAATGTAAATGAATAATTTATCCATGTGAAAAGAAAAGATGCTTCAGTGGCCTACTGTTTTTCATTGACATGTATGGAAAAGTAATTGAGAGTTACATTTTTGAATGTTTAAATTTCTTTGAACTCTTAATGTTAAATAACAGTTTACCGTAAATTATCTGTAAATTATCTATTTTTAAGCATTTAAATATAAATAGGGAATAAAAATAAAAATACAGGAAACAAAGACAGTGGTTTGCTGTAAATTTACTCTAACAGTTGTAAAGGGTTTAAAATGTAAAATGACTCTACATCCTGGAGACCATTACATGGTTTCTTGTTCTTTAAGAAATTTTTTTTAAATAAAGCTAAATGTTTAATTAATTAAATTTCTCCTCACACATATCACACATCTTCATAAAGGTAAAAAATTATGTTTGTTAAGTTTTTGTGTGTCAAGGTATCATCTTTAAAAAGAAAGAGTCGACTCAAAAATTGTCTTTTTGTGCCGTAGGACTCTCCAAAACATTACTAAGCTCCTCCCAAGGCTCGCACAAGGTTACCTGTAGAAGGTACAAATTTTTATCAGGAAAAAAATTATATTGTCTAAATTATTCTCTGAAGATGACAAGTGCTTTAGGTTACAGGCTCAACAAAAGTGGCCCCTGCTCTCATTTCCGGACTCACCCTGCTCTTTGGGCCCCGTGCTGGCGATGATCCATTTCACCAGGCAGCATCTCATGAGAGCTTTCCGTGTGAAGCGAGGCCTCTGCCATTTGCCACTCTCCTTATGTCGTCCTGTGCCAGCCTCCACCCCATTGGCATCCCCCGTTAAACCACCATCCATCACCTTGCCATCCTCCTGGGGCAAAAATAGCAATAACAAAAGGTTAAGTTTGGTTTCCCACACGACATTAAATGTTTAATCAGATTCATCAGATGAGGTTGTGCATTGTTGAGCCACACAGAGAAATATTATACTAATTCTAAAAGCAGTATGAGACTAATGAATTAGTTTGAGGTGGTCCGGATCACAAACATTTTAATATACAGTACCAATGTCAATGTTGCCAAAGACTTTTATTCTAATATAGCTAAAACAAATTTACGTGTTGAAATTAAAGTCACACATTGTGAGAACCACATAGCAGACTTCATCTTGTTAATCTTACAGCCTGATCTACACAAGCAAATGTTGGAAGCGCTTCAGAGAAGACACATACTGTAATTGTCCTCAGGGGTGTGAAGATTGCTTGTGTAACAGATGGTGTGCTTTTTTCAGATCAAAGATTTTAATACCACATACGTTTTGATCCCCACCCCCGACCTTCTTTTTTGATGCTGTAAGGACTGTCAAGTAACCTGTAGTCCAGAGGTTTCAAAATGGTAGCTGAACAGTTAATCACCTTTGTAGTTTAATGACCCTACAATTTTCGCCATCTATCAATTTACCTTAAATAACTCAGCTTTGAATATTGAATGGTCTTTTCTATTGAAGTTATTTAAAGGTGCCATATCATGCTCCTTTTAAACTATTTATGTTATGTCACAGTCTTTCTGAATACTCAATTCTGATTGGCTGACAGTTGTTAGTCATCAACACCTACCATATGACAATTGAGCTGTTGGCGTGGCCAATGACGGACAACAAGAGCTAATGTTACGTTAGTTGCTGTGTCATTGAGAAAAAGGAGAGCATGTTGTTTTGTTTTATCCGCTTTCTTTGTAATATTCCACATAAAAAGGAAATGAGGAGCTTCACAATAGCCTTTACCTGTTTTCAATCATGTTAATCAACATTAAATTGAGGAGATTGTTGTGAAGTTTTTGTTTGTTTCTGTTAGTTTGTGTTGTGTTATGTTAGTAGCTGCAGAACAACATATATAAGTGGAATTTATTGGAGTTAGGACAAGTTGTTGAAGATAATCTAGTGTATCTATTTCACTCAACAACAATGCAACAAAGAAAAAAGTCAAATGATCTTATACGGACATCAGAAAATAAGAACTGTTAAAAATATGTAAGACCCAAAACAGTCAAATTAAGTCTTTTTCAGACCCTGCGGAAACCCTGACAATAAAGCTAAGCAAATAAACAATAAACAATAGACAACATTTTACAAACAAAAAGAAGATTTTGCTGCAAATGTCACTGCTGAAATGTCACACTGGCAGAATATGACATAATCCATAAAATTATGTCACAAGATAATCTGTTTCAGGAGATTACTACAATCTTTCATAGATTTCTCATTCTGAGAACTCTTCTGAGAGTTACATATTCAAATCAAGTCTAACATGTCAGTACATTTTGAATTTTTTTTAAATTAATTTAACTGCTTTAAAAGGCCATGCTATAAATTGAGCTCAATATAGACTCCATAATCACTCTAAACGGTCCGCCAAGTATACAAGACCACAAAGATTTGCCCCAATCATTCACATCATAGTTGATTCAAATATTCATACATATACAGTTTTCTAAAAAAATGCATGTGAAATGGCTTGAAATATACACGAATTAACTGAATCATTGTGTTCCACACTTGCTTGATCCACTCTATAATCCCACACCTGTATAGTTCCACACCTGTATAATCCCATAACACATTGTTATTTAAGTAATATTTGTGCTCACACTCCTGTTTTTCATTGTTCTCATACCTGTTCCCCATCTCAGTGTTGCCTCTAGTGTTTCTGTGTTGTGGACTGCTGTGTTGTGTGTGATATACATGTTCAGAGCATGCGTACATTAAACTGGACATTACATTCCAGCCCTGTTTTTATATTACGGACCATTTCTCTCAAGTTTCTGCGTGTTTGTTCTGATGTTGAATGTTTTGATGCAGTTATTTTTAAGATAATGGCTGTGCTATAGTTTGCAATCTTAAAAAGCTTTGCTATTCTCTAAACATAACCTGATATATTTTAGTTTAGGTTTTTGAAAACAAAGTTTTTTGAAAACTCTTTTTTTTTACATTTTATTATTTAAACTTAAGACTTTTTCAGATAGTTGTTATTGATATTATTAGATTCCACAAGTTATATTCAAGGATGCAGAGGACAAATTCCCCATTGAATGAGTTAAATTTTCCCCTATGTTTGTCTAGTTTAAACTATTAAATTAGTATTTTATTTCCAATCAATTTTATTTGCAACATTTTCACATATCCCAATTTCCTTTCAATTTAAGTTTTCAGTGTTTCTCTTGATTAATGTTTTGTGTAATTGCCTGGTTGTCACATCCTTATAGTTTTCCAATGTTCATGTTCATTTAATTTTTGTTTCTTTTGCTGGTTTATACCGTTTTAACCCTTTCAGACCCTGGGTCCATTTACAGTTGTTTTTTTTTTACAATCGCTATGACAGTTTTTTGCAATACATTTAGCAAGTTTCCTAAACTCTTAGCATCATTAGCACAACATTAGTCTTTTTAGGCGATACAAATAACAGATTTTTTGCTGCCTTGATACAAAATGTATTCTGTTAACACAAATTTTAAATGTTTTAACCTCTTTTACACACAAGCTTAACTAAGACTCAAAACAATATAATTTGAAAGCCAAATTTACACTTGCTTTCACACTGTATTTCAGAACAGATGACATCATGTTCTAAACAGAACTTATACAGGCTAAAGTCAAAAGGAAACACTATTCATATTGGCAAGTGAAACACCAATGAGAAATAGCTTATTAAAGTTTTGCAAATTTCTAAATTACAATTGATTTCTATCTAGGAACCACACTCAATGTTGAGATTTTCCAATCACGTGATCATATGTTCTAAAAGAGGAGTCTTTGGAATGATTTTGGGTGAAAGAAATAAAGGGGCAAAAAACTAACAAAAGGAAGTATTTATTTATTTTCAGTATTTATCCAAAGCAGTTTTACTACAGTTACACTTCCAGGTCAGCCATGTATAAGTGGTTCATCTGAATGACTGCTTGGGGTGCTGTGACCAATGGGTGTGGCTACATCCATGGAGTTGTTTTGAGCTCCCAGAAAAAGAAAATAGGATCACACAAACATACATGAAACAATTTAAATATAACTTGAGGCATGTTTCTGATAAGGAGATGATACTAAAACATCCTAAAAATAGCTGAAAAGTCCACTCTACATGATATGACACATTTACAGTTTTTTACAATTACATTTTACGATTATGTTTTTACAATTATTTTCAATACATTTAACAAGTTTGCTTAACTCTTAACACACCAAATCGGGTAAAACACACAATTGGCAAAACAGTTAATTTCATTCTCAAAACTCCCCATTATAAACAAAACTCCAAAACTCATTTTCAAAATACAATAATGCAGTCTTCGAAACACTAACACATGCTTTTTTCTGACAGCAACATTTAGTCAATCATAACACATTGAGAAAAAAGTTGGCTTTATAATGACATAGTTTCAGTGTTGGTGGTGCTCGAGTGTAAAAAAGTTCAAGCATTTGAAATTTGTGTTCACTGAATTGATTTTGTATCACAGAAACAAAAAATGTGTTAATTGTATCGCCTACCTAGACGTTGTGCTAAGAGTTTAGGAAAGTTGTTAAATATATTGAAAAAAATGTCATAGCAATTGTGAAAAACTGGAGGCCAGGAGAAAAATGCAGACGCAAATTGTATGAGAGTTTTTTAAATGATGGTTTATTAAAGAAACAAAGAATAGCCCAGGGCAAAAAAAGTAAAACCCATGAGGGGGCAAATAAATGCAAAGCTAAAGTAAGGAAACTAAATAACAGAAACTAAACTTACTCACTGATACGGCGTAAACTGAACGTGCTCATCACAGAATCAGCAGCAGCAGCAGCAGCAGTAGTAGTAGTAGTAGTAGTAGTAGTAGTATTAGTATGATGGCAAAGGAAAAGACAAACAGAATAAACAAGAGTGATAACTGAAAACATAAAATAGCAAAAAATTAGGGAAGGACTGTCGATGGTCTGTCACTCAAAAACATGACATAAATCCAAACTATTTACCCTAAACACAAAGTGTTAATCTTATCCTATTGTGAATTCATTCACATTTTAATTTTAATTCTATTTTAATTGTCACAACTCTCAATTTGCTGGTAATACCATAGAAAGTGTTGTGTTTTTCACAACGTTATCTCAGCGAGTATTTATTCATTAAGTAACCAAGAGTAAACTAATCCATTTTACTGGCCCTGTACGGCAAACAACTACACACAGAGTATTTTCACCAGAAGAACCTGCAAATGAACTATAGAACACTATAGAACTCAGCACTATGCCTCAGTTTTTCAAAGTGACCTTTACTAGGTGAAGAAAGAAAGTGAATTTTCAACATTGAACCAAAAGGGACAATGTGGCATTTCACAGATCCCTCAAGTTCTTTCAGCTCTCCCTGAACTGTACGCACAAAAACCTGAACCAGAGAAAACCTGAGCCACTGAATAGATGAACACCATTCCATTTTAACCTCAGGCTTCACAGAATAATTCTCAGCATGATTTAAAATCCAGGACAAGTCTTTGTTTACTAAAGGAATCCTTCCTGACAACCCCTGTGCATTACCTCATACCTCTTCAGCACATTTATTCATCTTACGGCCCTCAATTATTCAGACTCTTACTCTATAAAAACCCCCATCAATAAAAGATCGGCAGAGAGCGAACAAGTACGCAGGAAACGGAAGCACAAAAGCCTCTTTAACATGAGCACACAAAAGTATGGCAGGTAAAGGTTGAAGAGCCGCTACACTCTTCATAGGCTCACAAAGAAGGCCGCCATCACCCTGAGAGGCTTGTATAGAGATAAACACAGACATTGATTTGGCTTCCAGGGAGAGGTTGGTTTAGGCCACGCTGTAAATGCTGAGCAGCATGAAGCAGGTCGAAACTCAATCGCCAGAAGACAAGCTATATTCCAGAGGAGAGAGAGCAACCGTTGAAGACAATGACATTTCAGGGTGAGAAAGTTGGACTCTCATTTGAGTTTCATAAGCCAAGTTTAACCGCAGTAAATAAGTCTGATTTAAAAGTATTAGGGATTAACGTTTGGCCGTCTGATGAAGATGACAAATGAGGTTTTAGAATGGCATTAAATTCAGATAAACACTTCTGCTTCTTATTTGTTCTGCTGAGTTAAAACTGCTTTAATCTATTGAGAGTCTGTCTCTGAGTGTCTCACAAGGACCTGAAAAGATAGAATGCAAAGATAAAGGTTTATTAACCAGAAAACTGGAACAACAGAACAACATGGGTTAATCCAAGCAGATTATCATATGAATTGGTGTATAAACAACAGGGAGAAAGAAATAAACTAAACTCAATGTAAGTTAAAGGTACGTTATGTTTCCCCAACCAAAATATTTGCTTAGTTTTACAGGACAAGTTTTTTGTTTTGTTTAAAAAAGTAGATTGTTTTAATCCAAGGGTTATTGTGACAAAGAGGAATAGAGCAGGTGCAAGGTTAAGAGGTTAAATTTGAAAAAAAAACTCATTCTACTCAGCAAGTTTTTTTTTTGATGACTCCTAACCACGTGAAACAAACTGTAAAAAAAAAGTAATTAATGATTTTTCAGTCATTAATTTGTACATTTGCTCTGTTGATTAATTTAATGTGCGCTTGAGTACATTTTGCTCTGAAAGGTATAAATAAATAAAAATGAGAACAGAACATAATAAATTAACAGTTTCAGATGATAGTAGCATATTTATGCATTAACTTTGATAAACTGTTGCACTAAGCAAACCTACTTTACAAGAAAATATTTCCAATGTAGATCTTATCAGATTTATCCATGTATTTGGCTGGAGAAGCAATATAGTATGTTAATAATAATTAAATTATAACAGAGAAATAAGAATTGAAACTCAAGACTAGAGGAAAAAATTATGTCATCCACTCACTACATTTGCTTTCCCATGATGCCTAAGCCATGGGATAATCTTGTGTGAGTTGCCAGTTATAACCTCCCAATAGGTTCAATGCTTTCTGACCAGCTCTCCATCTCCTCACATCAACACAACACTAATGCAACATCTCTGATTGATGTACAACAGCTGTGTAACACAAGAAATGCAAAGATTTTCAAGGTTAAAATGATAAAAAGAGTGCATGAAAAGCACATGAAGAATCTGTAACAAAGCGGTATTATAAGAAATATTAAAACAAGCTGCGTAAACGCTATGACCAAACACTCCCACCATGCTGAGATAAAAATAGAAAAGGAGAAAGCCAGCGAGGGTGAGAGAAAGAGACAAGTGGCAGAACAGATAACAAGTAAAATAAAGGGGAAAAATCATTAGAAGCCCTGTTCTTAGATACCCTGATGCCAATTATCATAATGAGCACAGAAATACAATGCAAGAAAGGGAAGCCAGCGTGGAGGAAAGAAGAAAAAGAGATTGGAATTAGTGGTGCGAATAGAGGGTTATTGGTAGATAGAGACATGATTTGAAACCATTTCGAAAGGGGAAGCATTTGCATAGCTATTTCTGTGCATTTCATTGGGGAGAGGAAGAGAGAGAGAGAGAGAGAGAGAGAGAGGGAGAGGGAGAGAGAGAGAGAGAGAGAGAGAGGGAGAGAGAGGGAGAGAGAGGGAGAGAGAGGGAGAGAGAGAAAGTGAGAGAAAGAGAGAGAGAGTTTAAAATCTTAAAGATGTGAAGGTTTTAAAAGATTTCTTGATGTACAATATGTAGGAGAAATTTTTGTTGTTTAGCTTCATTTTCTTCCTTGAAATGGGAACTCCTCCGAAGTTTAACACGTTTGAATTTTAAATTTTTTATGAGAATTTTCTCAAAATTAGTTTTCCAGCTGAACACTGATTTCGGATCCACATTTAGGCGTTTAGTACAGTGTTTAGACATCAATTATAAATTTTTTATTAATAAAGCAAAAAATAAAAAATAACAATCTAAATTTCCAAATTCTCTCCTTCAACCAGAAAGTGATCAGTGATTACTGTTTAAAATTTGGTGAGTGTTAAGTATTTTGGACAGAAGATATTGACCACTTTCAGCAAGGTATTTAACAAAATATCTTTCACAATTCTCCCAAAAATTAGTTTTGTAGGAAAACTAGCAAAAATTCCCTGATGCTGTTGTGACTAGAGTGTTTCCGAGAGAGGCTTTTGGTCATGTGTGGGGTTTTTGGGGTTGGCTCTTTGCAGGCTTGTGGATAGACAAACAAGGACGGGCTATTTAAACTAAAAGAACATGTTTCCTACATTCCTTATATAAAAAAGGTCTCAATCTTTATTTTAATGCTCATACCTAGAGTTATTGAGCAGGATAAAGCAAATGTTAGTATATATTTACTGAAGGCTACCATTTGGGCTAGTCTCTGGGCTCCCGAACACCAATCTGAAGTGACTGTCCATAATAACAATATCCTCATCATGGTGCACACCGAGTGGAGCAGCACAAACTCTTATTTTATCAGCCTCCTTCAGTTGGTCTTTCGTTAACGCGAGATGATGGGAATTAACGCCAACTATGGGGTAAGCGTTGCTATCTTGCAGTGATTTTAAGCCTTGTGAAGCCTTGACACAACTGGACAGATATCAACACACAGCTTTAATTTTAACAGTTAGAAATATTGCCACCTTCCACCATTTGTTTGTCATATCTGCATTTGAGCATAAATGTAAGAACCTCAAAAGTAAAGTTAGTTTTGAAGCTTAGTCGATGTTTGTCTTATTCTTAACTAAAATAAAAACCTGTTTAAGGTATGAAAAATGTCCTATTTTCTGGATAATGGAAGTAGCAAGGATTCAGATGGGAAGTGAACTTTGATACCCAAAGTATCTGTGTGCGCTTGGAAAAAGTCCACTCATTCCCATCCTCTGCCAGATTGGGACTCATACAGTGTTGGACAGTACATTGTACTATACACCGTACACATCACATATTGTAATCTTACATACTCCCCAACACACTGTGCCTTACATACATCTGCACTATATTTATGTGTATCTGTATATATTTTACATATCATATACTCTATTCTTGAATATACTCCACATACAAGTATAAAGCTGCTATACTTCTATATTTCTCACAGTCATTGCCTCATTAATTATACTGTACACATTTTCCATACAATTCAGAAACTGCCCTTGTCTACATTTGCACATCCTTCACCTCATAGCCTTATTACTTATTACAGCACAAACTCCATACACTTTACTGTTTATATAGTATTTATCTGTACATGTCAATTGGACATTGCTACTATTTGCGCTTCTGGTAGGTGCTGTAACTGCAGTTTGTTGCTCTCTCTCTCTCTTTCTCTCTCAATCAAGTTGTAATATTGTGGTGTATTTTAAGTACCTAGTTATATGCTGTCATTGGGAGCTTTGTTTTGGGGAGGGTGTTTAAAGAGTTTTAAAAAGAAAAGGATGGAAAGTATATTTTTTGTTATGTGTGGTATACAATTTAATGTGCATTTGTACTAATCCTTCAATAAAAAAAGAAAGAATGAAGTAGACAATATTAAGTAAAATTGGCTGTATATTTTTGCTGGTGCTTCTGCAACTTTATTTTTTCCCCACAAAAAAAAAAACCTCATTGGCGTATGGGTTTAACGTTGCCTAATTTCATGTATAAATACATTTGCTGTATGTATGTGGATGTGCTGTGTATGTATGTGTGTGGTGTAGATACTGAATGTTTAATGTTTAACTAAACAAAAGTAAATCTAAATATGTTAACTAAACATAAGTAAACTTAAATCTATACTAAAGCACTTGGTCTGTATAAAACAAATGGCAACAATAATGTGAAAATAGCAATCTCTTCCTCTCAAGAAACCCACATGCAAAGCAGTGGTTTGGAACCATTTATAGCCTGCAAACATCCAGGCTGCTGAAATCTTTTATTTTTGAAAAAAGTAGAGGGTTCCTTTTTTACTATATGTTTATTGCTTGACAATATTTCTATAAATATTTCACCTGCTGCTCTAATCCCTCTCATCTACAAGTGCTCAATGCATGTCCTCATTTAGCAATTCTTGTCAGAAAAGCAGACAGAGACAGCGCTGTTTAATTAGAGCCAGAGGGAGACCTTCTATTCAGAAGAAACATCTCTGCATTAGATCAGGTACAGCACATTAACATTCCCACTGAAGCACTCATGAAAGACGTTCAAACAGATAACAACGACTCGTGAAAAACCAAGGACACGACTTTGATTTCCAGAAAGTATCTTGCGTGATGTGTTTAAATGAAGATGTTATTTTCTAAATGGTCTTAAAAGCTCAAAATGTTCACAGACAGAACAACATTTACTTTACTGTAATTGAGTAGGTTTTTCTGTGTGCTTCTACTTTTTTTGAGTAGTTGTTTTAAAGGGACAGGTGATTTTAAAACTCACGGTGGCGCAGTGGGTAGCATGGGTGTCTCACAGCAAAAAGGTCGCTGGTTCAAGCCTTGGCTGGGTCGGTTGGCATTTCTATGTGGAGTTTGCATGTTCTCCCCGCGATCGCGTGGGTTTTCTCCGGGGGCTCCAGTTTCCCCACAAGTCCAAAGACATGCGGTATAAGTGAATTGAGTAAGAATGGTTGTCCATAGTGTTAAAAGTGTGTGTGAATGTTTCCCAGCAATGGGTTGCGGCTGGAAGGGCATCTGTCGCATTTAAACATATGCCAGAAGAGTTGGCTGTTCATTCTGCTGTGGCGACCACGAAAGGGAAGAAAGCCGACATGAAGATGAATGAATTAATGTTTTAAAGGGCGAATAGTATGGAAACACGACTTCTGGAACGTGTTAGGACATACATTTGTGCACTAATTCTGTTTACACAACTATATCAGAGTGGTTTAATTCCAGTTGAGTCTTTTCTGTAACACTTCTAAAGCTAAATGGCTGTATGAAAAAGCTAAATCGCAGTATGATGCCACAATGTGATTTGCCCACTTCTGAATGTTGATTGACAGTCGCACACTAGCTTACCATTCGTCATTTTGGTTTTACAGAAAAGGTCGCATCCACCATTATCTGCCCATGCAAGTTGAAGGAGTAGAAGCAGTGTCCCCAGAGAACCTACACCCTTGCTCTGTTTCAGGATGTACATCCCAGCACTGAAGTCTTCATCTTCTAGTCACTGATGAGCAGCAGAGGTCCCTTCATGTATGGGACAGCTCAGTTGAGCTCATTTGAAAAAAATAAAAAAATCTGAATCTCTTTAAAAAAAAGATGTATTCCAAAAATATGAATGCTTTTGTCAACAAAAGAAAATAAAAGGCAACTCAATTGCACCTCTATCCCCAAACAGACTGGACCAATAATCTTTTAGACCCAGCGAAAGTGAAATGTTTCACCTACTATGTTGAAGCGACCAGACATAAAATACAAACGAAAGCTGCATACTTTTTATGAAACCTAACATCAACGCTGTTGCAATGTGATTATGGGAAGTTAGTATTATTGTCAGAAAAGTCACAGGAGCCAAGAGACATTGGCTGACAAACATTATAATTTTCATATTTTATAGAAAATTGCAAAAATGACCAAGATCTGAAAAAATGTTATCTGATGAAGAACCTTGAAAGCTGAATTTTATTTTTATAAACTAGTTTTCACGATAATCGTCACGGTGGCGCTGTGGGTAGCACGGTCGTCTCACAGCCAGAAGGTCGCTGGTTCGAGCCTCGGCTGGATCGTTTGGCATTTCTGTGTGGAGTTTGCATGTTCTCCCCGTGATCGCGTGGGTTTTCTCCGAGTGCTCCGGTTTCCCCACAAGTCCAAAGACATGCAGTATAAGTGAATTGAGTAAGAACAATTGTCCATAGTGTGAATGAGTGTGTGTGAATGTTTCCCACCGATGGGTTGCGGCTGGAAGGGCATCCACCCCGTAAAACATATGCCAGAGAGTTCCTTCTGCTGTGGTGACCCCGAAACGGAAGAAAGCCAACATGAAGATAAACGAATGAATGACTTTTAACAATTTGTTGCTGTTATTTATGTTATTAAGTTGGCTTTTTTAAATTATATTTTTAACCTTATTTTGAAGCTTTGATCCTTACTGATCCTTGCATCAGTTAATGTGAATAAGACAACTGAAAGTCTTGGTTTCGTCTCCACTTGGTGTAATGTGCTGCCATGCTTCTGTTTAGCTTAGTGACAGTTCTTCAGATTGCATTTTACAATGTCTTGCTGTCATTTGATTGGATGACAAACATGTTACTTAATGGACATTAGGTCTTAATTGGAGTAAAAGTCTTTGGAAGCCCAAAAAGTCCTACATGATTTAAACGGATACAGGGTCTGAAAAGGTTAAGCCTGCCAAAACAACAAACTATTGCTGTGTACTCATTTAGATACAACATAAATTCAGAAGTTGAAGTCAACTAAATGGGACTATATGACAATGAAATTTAAAGTTTTTTAATCAAATACTTTAGGTCTCTAGGCAATGGTAAACTAATGTCAATTAACAAGCTTTGGGCATTGCAGAAATCATATATAGTCCGTATGATTAGGTTATTATTAAAGCAATTAAAATAAAAAAAGTCGCTTTTTGTTATAATATTGCCCAAAGCTGGATTAAGAAACACTCATATTTAACTGAAGAAAAAAAGGCACCAAATACAAAGTCCATATCACTTAAAATGTGAAAAATTTTAATCAATTATTGTTTATGAAATAAATTGTATGATTATGATACTGAAATATTATGATACACAAAACCCAAGACAGTGCTCTTTGACCTTCTGTAACCAGGGCTTAGTATTGATCAGAAATAGATTAAATTCTGGGTAAAACTGCATAATTGATGAGTGTGGAGCCACACATGGATGTGGAGGAGGCCCGAGAAGCAGATAAGACTGTGTGCTCCATTAAAACACGATCAAACATGTATAATGCTCTCTGCCTTCCAGCTCAACCTCAGCTGAGACCAAGAGCACACCAGAGACTTCCTTTTCATTTCTCCCACCATATAATCAAATATTACATCTTCATTTCATTATTATGTCCTCCGGTGTAGTAGCATTAAAACATTTCATCAAACAGGCAGGGGCGAATAAAAACTGTGTTTTATTTAATTTGTGTTGTGAATTGTAATGTATTTTTATAATGTAAGGAATTCAGGTAATATGTTTTTATTTTTGTAAAACAACATTAACAATAACTCCATCAATCAGGCAAGTGTTTGTTACCATGGAAACAGCCACCCACCACTATGAAGAGCTGTGACTGAGGCCATGTACAAACTGCATCTAATTTTAGTTCACCTTCAAATTATTAATTCCTTTCTTGTAGCTTTCGGTTGAGTTAATTACAGGAGTTTAAGGTTAAATATGTATTTATACAGAAGGTGAAGTTCTCACAACCCTTCACAGCATGCCCTGAAATTTTTATAAACCCAACCTGAAGCTTTTTTTTTAAGTTATGAGCAGGGTTCCTATCTCATTGAAGATTGAAGAATCAAATTCAAGCACTTTCAAGATGATCCATTCTAGACAACTAAGGCTCTGTCCCAAATGGAACATTTGTGGACTCATGGACTTAAAATAGGTTCTGCCTGTCATTTTTAGGCTCTGAAGTGTGCTCATTAGCACCCTCTATGCAGTCTTCGGTAAAGCCCGAATCGATGCAGGCTTCTCATGCCCTGCAACCCAGATATTTTTGCGAATGACCAGATGATTGTTGGGAGAAGTTACAAGAAGAAAGTTGTAAACATTTTTCAGAGAAATAACCTGCTGATATTATTTAACTATTAAAACAGTCAGGTTGACATCATGTGATTATAAAACACAAATGTTGAGCAACATGTGTCCTATTTCTTTTAAGAGTTATAGGTCTTAATGCTCTGTGCATTAACAACGAGTAAACAACAAAAAAAACCTCTTCTGCAGCGTTAAAAGCCTTATTGCAAAAACTGTGGTGAAATATGACCTTAGACCACCTAACTCGAGCGAAATCCACAAGTCCGGAGTGTTCCATTTGAGACATGGTCAAAGAGAACTTTTCACAATTTACAATGGATTATCTTACAAATAAGGCATATTTTAACGCGGGGATTTTCTTGTAGGTTCATTAAAAAGCTTAATCTATTAACCCTGAATTCATTATTAATTATAACTAATTATTAATGTATAAATATAAACGTAAAGCATTTGACCATTTGAGTAAAGTGAACTCATGACTATTTTCAAGAAACCAATCTGAGATGATTATCCTGCCCAAAAGTGTCCTCAAACGATTGGTAAACTGTGCTCTTAAAGTGATGGACATGGCCATACTCAATACTCAAGTAGGCTGTGGCTTTGACTTCATGCTCAATTGGTACTAAAGAGCCCAAAGTGTGCCAAAAAATATCCTCCACCCCATTACATTACCACAACCAGCAGCATGAACCATTGATGCAAGGCAGGATGGATCCATGCTTTCTTGTGGATAAAGCCAAACTCTGACCCGACCATCTCAATGTTGCAGCAATTCACCTGAGATTTTTCTGAAACACTCAGACCAGCCAGCCTGGCACTAGATTGGTTGAAACCTATTGTTTGAGAAAAAAAAAAACCCAATATAGAATTAAATTTATTAAATGTAAAGTTTTTTTCATTGTACAATAAATATTTTGACATATTATTATTTTTATAAAAAGTATATATATTTTAGATTATCTAAGGGTTAGGATGCCTTTTTTTTGTTTTATTCAGATAGTATGATGAAGATTTAGACAGCAAGAGAAGTTGGATTGAGAGTGAAGGGGTAGGTTTGAGATTCAAACCAGGTAGCTGAACCTCCTGGATCAGAATGGAATAGTTAGAGCCAAGAGATCAAACTGAATCCCTGGAGTGCCAACAACCTGCTCGGTTATGTTCCAACCATGATTCAACAGACAGACCTTAATCTTTCCAACAAATCTTAATTGTAGTGATCGTGTGTTTAATTAAGGTTGCAGCGAAAACGTGCAGGGTTTTGGCCCTCCAGGGATTTAGGTAGAGACGTGTGAAGTAGGGTGATCATGCACCAGGCCTAAATTGCTAAATAAAAATTCGTCTGGAAATAATGGGTGTTTAAGATGGACTGTCTATAAGTAACTAAAAGGCGTCAATCAAGACAGGGTTTTAAAGTTGTACCAAAAATGCAAAAACATGTTAAGAATGAAAGGCCATTGATCTTTTGGCTTATCTGAGCTGTCTCTGTTGGCCTTTGAAAGACATTACGGTAAGATGCTGCATCCAAAGTAATCAGGCATGGCAAATGTGATGCTCACGGATGTGGAATTAAAGGTCATGATCATCTGGTTCCTTTAACCATGTACTTGAGAGGGAAAGCGGCTCCTTATGTAACCACTCATATATTTCGATTTGAACTGCAGCAAATAAAGATGGACAGAAGGAGAGAAGGCATCGGGGTGGTTGAAGAGTGATAAAGAGATCCGTCAGGCGTTTTCTGAAAGATGTGATCGGCTTTTCTGTTCTGTCTTTACGCATCACAGCTCTTTGACTCAAAACAACCCTAAAGGCTTCCCTCTTCACAAAGCCATTATGACTTCTCCCTTAGCCCCTGACAAAAAGAGAGAAAGTAAGAGTGGAAGGAATGTTGCTAGAGGAGTCAATTATTTAGTACAAGTCAAGGACTCCCTGATATACTGTAAGTGCTTCTTCAGATCATGCATGATGTATTTAAACACACACACAGGCAAAGTAAAATAAAATAATTTCTTGTACTGTTATATAAGAGCTTGCTCGGGTAAAAAACATTTAGAAGGAATTTGTGCAGTAGGAAAACACACAAGCAAGATTAACTAATGTTGTGTTTAGAGATTAACTAAAAGTGACTAATCGTAGACTCCTCTCTCATTGGAGTCCACTAATTATCCAACAACATTTGAGTTTGTCAGTTCGAATCAGAACTCGGACATTGTTTCCATTAAAACAAAACAAAAAAGAAACCAAACCAGTTTCGGAAGTTTCGTGGTTGACCACAAAAAATAACTGATTTATAATCTGAAGCGTATTTATCAGAAGCTTTAAGGTTTTATTTCTACTGTTTATTAATCGACTATATTTTCCATAACCCTTTGTTCTTCCCAATCAATTTTATCACAAGTGGCTTCACTTATTTGACAAAGTTACTTGAGTGGAAGCTTTATTCGTCTGTCTGATGAGGGAGATTCATATCTATATGACGCAAGTGAACCAAGAAAATGGCTGTTTGTGAAAGAAAGTTAGTCACCTCTAAAAACAAGCTATTCTATCATATATTATTTTCTCAAAGTTTCAAGAGCAGCTGAAACTGTAGGTTCCATTCTATCCCAGAGGTTGATGGTCAGCTGAGTCCACCAATAAAAGAACAGACAGTGGGTCTGCTCCTTGCCTCCCTGAACACATGATTTGCTTACTTGAATACAAAGTGCTTATTTTGAAAAGCAAGAAATGCATAAAATATACTGGATAGATTTAGGTTAATGGTCATTAAACAGTGACATTGACAAAACAAATAAACTTTGATGCAATATTGCATGTTTGACCACATTTTTGGTTAAATTAACATGATTTAACATTGCATTTTAAAAAAGAGAATAGCATTTATGCTGTGAAAATTTCTTTGCTATTTAAAAAAAGTTTTCCCAATAATTTTTTTTGCCAAATGTAATTTCAAATGTTAAATAAGTATATATCAAGTTTACTGTAATTTAAAGAATGAAAAGCTGCATTGAGTCATAATTCAATATTTGTCAAAAACAAAATGAAAATGTAAAAACTCCACATGTCCATTTAACGTAAAATATACATTTTCATTTTTCAGGAGGGTTTATTCCCCCTCCATAAATAGTTTGTTGGTTTTCTTTCATTTTTTTCTATTGCTGTAAAACAGTTTCATTTTAAATCATCTGGCAATTTAGCCCTCTTTTCTTCATAAGATAATAAGTAGTAGCCAACCTGTGCCTGTCCTGCCAACTTTGTTTGAGTCATTTGCCTAACATTAGCATTAGACATGAAACAAAGCAAAAAACACAATTATTGGAGTCACACAAAAAAGTAACAACCAAAGGAAGGTGAAGGTATTGCTGGTGGATTAGTTCATATGTTGTGAAGTTCTATCAACATACTGGGTGAAATATGATGAAAACAGCTGGCTTCCAAATCCTTTTTCAGAAACCCAAGGATAATACCATGTGCTAGTGTACATCAGTACTTTTATACAGTCTCTGCCAACATCATTATGTGGGAAATCCACCCCTGGCTATTTTTCTCTGATTGCCATACAGTTCCTGACTTGTTGTAGGGTCCTTGAGCTCTAGAAGAAGTTCCATAGAGGAGTTTATTTTTAGCACCCTGAACGCATTCTCTCCCGAGGTAGCGAAGCAAAAAAAAAACCTCAATCAGCTCTCACACCTGCTGCTCTCCATCCCTGCTGTCAGTCTGTCTACTGTAAACCAGACACTGTATTCCAAGAAAAACTAGCAGAGTATTAGCTTCATACTAATGCAGAATCTCTCCATCATCTGCGATATCTTTCTACTTCATCCCTCCAGATACCTAACTCCATCTGTCTTTCCTGCTCAATATATTTTCCTGTCAATCTCTCTCTTCCCAGGTTCACTTCCTGTCCTCCCACGCCTGAAGCCAGATACTAAATCTCTGCATCTTTTCCCCTCATCATCCTGCTTCGTTTCTTTGCATCGTTTGTCCTTTTAAAAAACTCCTTTTCTGTAGATCAACTTTTTATCACATTTTTTTCTGTTCTCAAGATCAGATATCTGTCAAAAGCAACATACAGTTTTTTTTTTTAAATAGCAGACGCAGAATCGGAGTCCCTTTGTTGGATTGTTATGTAATCTCTCTGGTCGGCCACAAGCAGACACCTCTTTTGAGATGCAAAGCAACATTTCTGCTGTACATAACTAAAAATAAAGATCTTGTAAGTTCCTCACTGAGAATCAGAGATTAGGATGTCAGTCTTTAAAAAGTACTTTTTAATAGTTTAAGGCTTTCTTTAAAAACATAAGAAGTATATTTAAAATCACCTAACTCATTAAGAGGATATAGCACTGTTGTTTCTGCCAAAAAGATGTTTGTCCTTCTCGTTCAGTTAGTTCACCTCATTAAGTTAGATTGGTTCACCTTTTTAAATAATCTTTTTGTTCTTATCTTTGCGGGAATATTGCTCATAAAAATATTTTCTATCAGAAGCAAAGGTGACAAGATGAGTTTTAGGAGTCTGAGCCCTGATTTGCCAGCTGATTTGATATTTCCCAAATTCCCTGGTTAGATAATTGGAAACAGGAATTTAGATAGAAAAACATTTTGAATAATTTGTCATCAAACATAGAAGGCACAGACATGTTCAAGAGCACATCCAAACACTACACTTTGTCCAGATTAGTTAATGTTATGTTTATGCAGCTTGCTAACAAATAATTAATGTTTACAACACTATGTGCCAGACTTTGTTACATCAGAATCAGTTAGCAGAACTCACGTTACACTTTACTTTCTACTCTTTTTTCTCTTTTTTGCTATCAGAAGTATAATTCAGTGGTTCCTCTAGATACGAATGCTTCGCATAACCGAAAATTCAAGCAACAAAAGGCCAAACAAAGAATATTTTGCTTCATGATATGAAAAATATGTAAAGATAGGAAAAACGCATACGAGAAATACATATTTGCATTTGAAATTCGGGCAAAAGTCAACACTTGGCATCGCGTGACTGCATTCAATGAGCCACCAAATTTTCTGCTCTCCTATTAGTCTAATATAATGTAGTATAATATTACAGCCCTGATGCTGTGTGTTCATGCATAACATCGTGCTGTCCTATTGGTCAGTTCCAGCCCTGATGCTGTGGATTCATGCATAGTATTAATTTGTAGCTTTTTTGGCAAAGTGAATTTTTATGGCCATAGCCATACCGCTCCTCCGTTACCATCCGTTCTCCTACGCTACCACCTCATTTGACACTTCTCCACATCACCTCACTCAAAAAGTAAGGATTATTATTTTTCATTTATTTTATTATGTTTTCGTTGTTTTATAATTTTTATTAGATCTGTAATGTGTACTTTTAAGGAGTGAATGATCCTAGTTTCTTTTTCTCTGGGTTTTCCAAGTTATTTAAAAAAATTTTGTGTTGTTTCTGTGTGGCTTGGAATGGATTAGGCATTTAACATGTAAAATTTGCTTTGACGTACAAAAAACTCAGCATACGAACGTCACCCCAGAAAGGATTAATTTTGTATCTTGAGGTATCACTGCAAATGTTTGCTAAAACTTTCACACGTCCAAAATTATGATATGTCAAGGACATCCTTCTGCTCAGGGGCCGCAAGCATTTTGGTTTGACAATGCCTCTGGTAATTATTACCATATCATACTATAAAATAAATTGCTGCAATTCATTACCAAACCTCATTTATATGTTAGGAAATGCCAGAAGTTTTAATATCAAGTACTGACAGTGACATTTTTGTATTTTTAGTGTCCATGTAAATATATCTTTCAAGACCATCACTGAACGATCAAATCAAGTCACACGATACTGCAGACATAATTGATGGATAGCCGATTATAGGAAATAGTCTCAACTATAACTTATTTTTAAAGAGCACCATTTTTTGGGAATTTATTTTGCAATAACAACCCGTCCTCTAAGTGGGCGAACAAAACATCTCTGAAGACCAGAGAACACTATAATTTGTTCTCAAAAATCCCCAAATCCTACTGAGGAACATTAATCCTCAGTTGTAGATCCTTTTTTTAAGTTCGCCCTATTCAAGTAACAACAACAACAAAAAGCTTTCCTGACCTCTGTAGACTTTCTTACATGCAGAGACTGCTTCCCAGAATTCCCTGAACCGCTCAGGGGGAAAATCCAACAGTGGAGCATTTTTCAATCCAAATAGCTTTAGAAACCTGTCAAATCCCCCTTATGAAACATTCGGTCGACTATAATGCCCTAGTCTATTTCACTCTGTCTGTTCACCAGGATTAAACCACATTAATCGACTCTGAAAGCCTCCAAATCCAGGTCCAAATCTCTGAAGATCTGATTCTAACTGATCACTGATTGATTGGATTGAGACATGTCTGCCATTGTTTGGCTGGTCTAAAAGAGAGGCTGACTGAGATGTTGGACAGAAAACAGAGAAAACAGATTCTGCTGTTCCCAAGGTGAATGCTCTGAGGCACACAGATGGGAACAAAGGCTAGAAAAGAAGATTGATTTCAAAGCTTCTTCTCCTCTTTCAGGAAGTTCAAACATTCAGAGGTCTACTTTTACACCTGCCTGAGAAAAAAAAAGGTTCGTCTGTGATTTTTCACAAATCGAATGATGACCTTTTTTTGAGTGTACAGTCTGTTCTCAGTGATGGAAGTGGCCAAAATACACATGGAGGAGTTCAGTTTGTTGTAGCTGTTTTCATGTATATTTTCATTCTTCTTCTATGTTAAGAATCCCTATTGTCTGCAATTGCGTGTCAGTTATATTAGCCGAAAGGTAACAGTGCAGACAGGATTCTAGTTGATCACATGGCTATTTTGCTACTCACACTCATTAATTTCACCAATACCAAAGTACCCAGGAGGAACAAGGAAAGTCTGACAATATGCACAAAACCATATCTTTTATCAGATAGAAAATTACCATAATAATTAGCATAATTGTATTTCTGCTGAATATAACCTGAATAATGATTATACATGTTAATACTTAAATTTTTTTTCCATCTTTTTAATATATTTAAAAACATAATTAACTATTAGAAATGTTGATATGAGTTCTTTCATCTTGAAATCTGGGATCAATCCCTCTGCATTCAGTTCTCTGGAGTCAATGTTTTATCAGAAGAGGTGCAGGCTGGGTATTATATTAAGGTGTGGAGTTGTCATTTGTCTTCTGTGAAGTGAAGGAAGAAGAGCACTGGCATTCTGGCGCTTCATGGAGCTGCTGCATCTGTGAGTGGGTGGACGGCAGCTCCATATGCACGCCTGGGCGGCAGGTCTGATATATGGGAGCACATCTATTTATTACATGTACGTGTCTGGGTGTATGTGTGTGTGTGTAACTGCAGTGAACAGCGGGGGGTGGTGGGGGGGGGGGCAGTGAAAAGCAATTGTTCTGGGCAGAGTACCTTGTTTGAATGCATAAATGGGTCCAAGAGATTTCATACACATCTGTACGAATATGAGTTTTCTTGTTTTTTCTTCTTTTATAATATTAATGCCCAGTTTAATGTTACTGTGTGCAAATGTTTGACTTCCTATACGGAGTTGAGTGTAAATTTATTAGTGTAAAAATATCGCCCATACTAATAGCAAATATTACATTCAATGGGATAACTGTTGATCATAATACTTAAATAATAGAGGGCTCATCAAATTCCTCAGAAACCCGGAATTAATGTCTGCAGTATATAAAGTTCACTTCATCAACTTTACGGATTTACATCTTACAAAATTGCAGTTGTTATTACAGAAAGGAATAAAATGTATCAAATGTCATTACACGTCACGTGTACCTAAATATTTTCTAGTTGCTTATTGTCAGGGATGGAAATTTTTACTCAAATAAAATTACCGATTGAAAACTCTACTCAAGTAAAAGTGCTAATTGAAAACTCTACTCATGTGAAAGTACCCATTGAAAACTCTACTGAAGTAAAATTACCAGGCGAAAACTTTACTCAAGTAAAACTACTATTTGAAAACTTTACTCAAGTAAAAGTACAATTTGAAAATTCTACTAAAGTAAAAGTATTAGTTGAAAACTTTGTCTTATACTGACACAGATGAGATTGCTCTGCAGGGGGAGCATGGTGGAAGCATACAAGTGGGATGAGCAGGAGTAAATGGCACATTTAGCAGAGCACAGCATTTTGAGGTGATTCAACGGCATTGTTTACAATAAATACTACATTTTGAACGTTCTTAAAGAAAGACATTTTATTTTACAATCATATATTTGGGGCCAACATAATTACAAGGAAAAGTTATGATCTTGATAAAATGTGAAATCTTTATGGAATGCGTTCACACATGGCATCTTTGATTGGTGGCTGCAACTTGTTCTCTTTCTGTGAACATATAAAAATAAAGTTTGAACAGGAAACAAATGGGAAAAGTATCCGTCAACTTTTTTATTTGTAATTCCGTGCAGTGCACCAAATAACCATATCCTACATTTCCACATGTTGCTAACAACTAACAAGACACAACCCTCCAAACAGAAGCATCAATATTTAATCACAAAATCCCTGAGCAAACACATTCACATTGAATTCTGTGCGTATGATGCACAGGTGTCTCCCTGAGGTAGGCTGTTTAAATGGTGCAGTAAAAACCTTTTTTCCGTAATGTGTTTGGCTTAAGTCTCTGGCTAGTTGCATGAGCGGCTCTGTTGATAATAGCTCTACATGGACAGTTCAAGTCAATGGAGAAAGCACACACTATTTTTCATCTGTTGAAAAACCCGGCAACTCTCTCTGCCTGCATTAAAATACAGCACATTAAGGAGATTTCACTGCGAGCTGAGAATATGACACGCTGGCTTTGACTGATCCAAGAGCAGTAGTGTGTTTATCATAATTAGTGACACATGGGAGATGAAGCATCACTCATAGATCTCCAGGCCTTTTGCCATGTCTGTCAGACCATCTGCTGTAAATAATGAGCATTTGATAATGTTCTAGTAAAGTAGTTACATCCTTTGTGTGTATCAATTTTCCATTCGCAAGTTCTGAGTGTGAAATAAGCACAACAATATCAACATTAATGTCAGCTGTGCAGTAATTAACACAGAACACAAGCATAATTCATGCAGCCTCCAGCGTTCAAGCAGTTTAGTATTCCAACAACGTTCTCAATTTAAAAGAGAGCAACGTATACCACACCAGGTTCTAGGCTTACACCGGCTTAAAATTCAGAACTGCAGAGTGATTAAAACTCAAAGAAGCGATGCCCAATCTGCTGACTGCGCCAACCAACTCAGCATCAGGTGAAAGTTAACTCCATTTCAGGTTAATCAAAGAGCAACTAGACTTCTTCTGAAGGATAAAATCCTCCGCTTTCCATCATCGCCTTGCCCCTGATCCCCATGTGCTTGATAGTAACCAAGAGAAAGCACAGAACACTATCAATCATGTTCATTAGAGGATAAAGGAGCTGATAGCGGCAGCTTCGTTTCACAGCAGCACTGTTTTTCTCTTCCCGCTTTAAAGCGACTTCCTTTCCTTTTCACAGAAGCTCTAGTGTGGATTACATTGCACCTCAAATTATTTATTATGCAGCCTCTCATTCACCTGGACCCTATTGAGATCAGTGTGTGTCTGTGTGTGAGGGGACATTGAATTACCTTTAATGAAAGAAGTTAATCTATAGCGATTGATTTGGTGTGAATGGTGAAGGATGGTGTTTGGTTTCCGTGTGCCAGTAACTGAAAGCAACATGCCCCTGACTTTTAGGCTAATAGCATTTATAGATTTCAAATAAAGACCTTTGATGAATAATATTGACTTTTGGCAAAAAAACTTAATCTGAACTGGTCTATTTTTAACTTCAAATAGCTGTGAGAAAGTGCGGTGTCACACTATGACCTGTGTGCAACAACAAGCTTTATCTTATATCTTGGTGACATCAACAAGCGGTTAAGGGTCCACAACCACTTAATTTAAAAATTATCAAAATTTTTACAAAAAAAAGGAAAAAAATCGATGTAAAATTTTGCAGATAAGTACCCACAACTCATTAGCCTTAAAGCACAATGAGTGTAGTTAATGGTTGCTGTCACAATGGGGGATCTTACAGGTTAGAAACAATTTTATATTTTAGAAAATATTATGAATTTGAAGCTACTTGTTTAAATTGCATTTTGTAGTTAACTATAAACTATACTTGTTTATTCGTGCATTTAGAAAACAGTCAAATACTAATTTTCAACTAGATATAAAAAGAAGATGACAAAAAAGCTTACAATAAAAAAGGAAACCGAACTACATTTTCTTTTAAGGTGTAATGTGATTTTAACTATTTCACATGTATCATGTTTGAAAATATATAAGAAAACATAAAAACACAATTCACACAGTGTTTCATTATGATAGGATTTTTCTTGCTTTGAAATATAATTTTGTTTTTCCATCAACAACGTTATATTTTAATTAAAAATAATAAAATGTGGACAGCAATTTGCAGCAGCGTGAATACTGATCTGTTCACAAGTACAAGTAGCTGTTCTGGAGTTTTTCTAGTGTTAAAAAAAAACATATTGTCCACATGAGCTCAGGTAGAAAAACACTCTGTCCACACAAACAGGGTAAAACGCTGTAAACGTTGGAGCTCTGTGCACAATTGCTGCTGCATCAGTATAAATCCAAACACTCCTTCAAATTTCACCTGAGCCAGAATTAACATGCTTATTCTTTCCTTACGGAAATGAATCTGTACACTGCAAAAAAAACACTCTTGGAAGTTAAACTCTTCCTCTGGGGCAATGGGGCAAGCAAATTTGACTTGACCATAATTCTTAAAATTAGCAGAAATAACTAATGCTGTTGGGTCTTAAAATCGACAAAAACTCTCAAAACAAGTCTTTCCAAGCTGTGAAACTGCACTGAAACCAGAATATTTCAACTTGTCTTAAAACTTGGATGTCAATTTTGCTTATCACATTGGCAGAGTTTTTTTTTTTTTTGCTTGAATAGTTAATATTTGAGTTTTGCTTGTTTCAAGTGTGTGCTTTTCAACTGGATGACAGTCTAATATTAAATATTATAAATCTAAATGTGACTTTTAGGCTAGTATGTATTGTGTTGTGTGTATGTTGTTCCAGTTTTGGGGATTGATGGTTTATTTACTGTGTAGGTTATTTTTCTTGTTTACTTTTCACAAGTGTTTGAGTCTTATTTCAAGAATTCAAACACCCAATTGTCAGATATTTTACTTGATCTAAAAAGATTATAACTTCATTTAAGATGTTTTTTCTTGTTTCAAGATGAGTGCTTTTATCAGTGTTTTATGTTGATTTCTTAAAATAAGATGTCATTTTAAGATTCTTGTTTTAAGATCAGTGGCAATAAAAATCAACAGCTTCTTTTACAAAGTTTCTTAATTCAAGAAAATAAATGACCAGAATAAGCATTTTTTTCTCCTCAAGAAAATTTAACTGATATTTTTTCCAAAATAAGCTAAATAATCTATAACCGAAAAGTATAAACTAGAAAACTCTTCCTACAATAAGAAAATCATGATTTTCAATTTAATTTTAAGCATTTTAAGCTTTGCTTAGATTTTGTGTTTTGCAGTGTAGCATTTCCAAAAAGTCACTTTGGCAGCCCTTTTCAAATTAACACGATTACAGTGAAATTGCTGTAAATTGCAGAAACTTTTGGAAGGTGTTTGTATGTTACATTGAGCATGAAAAGTGTAAACAACCTCCTAGTAGAGATTTTACAAGCAACAAAGTCATCATAAAATTGATAATTTTGTTAAATTAGTAATCGTAAAATGGGATCTATATTCTGAGGTGTTTTTAGACCGATATATTAAGTTGTTTAATTAACAAAGACTTAAAATAGCACATCTTGGCCTTAAATAAATATATATATATATAAATATTTGCTGAATCTCTATAAACTTGATGTCATTCTTCTAAATAAAAAAAAACATTAGGTTGAGAAGAAATTATATTACCCGTAACATCAGGGATCTTGAGGTGATAATTTAAAGCATAGCAGATTACTTACAATATTAAACAATAAACACAAAGCAGCTAGAAAATCAAGTGATCTTTCCCAGAAATCCTTTAGGACACCTGTTAACATGTTGAATCCAAACTCTCTGGAAGTGATCTAGACTGCTCTCTGGTGCACATCATTAATCTATCAGATCAAGCACATCACATAATGCTTGCAATAATTTCAAACCTTGCACAAACAATTGATTGAACCTTTCAAGTGTCAAAGCTTTAACGTGGAGGCTGAGAAGGATTCACACTGCTAGAATCACCATTTCATGGAGAGTGAGGTGGTTTCACACAGCTAGCATTCATCATACATCGTCACAAGGTTAAAAACCCAATGAGTCACAACATGAGTAAACAGCATGCAACCCTTGATCAGAATAGATGCAAAACAAGCAGATCACCCCTTCATCAAAAGAAGATGGACATATTGGAACTCAAAAAACAGCATGTGTGTACCGTCCTCTTTCTACTTGCAAGAATCCACAAGAGAACGCATACAGCAGATAACATTTTGGAGTACACTTCGTATATCTGCATAATTGTGAGTTTTCACGTGACATCAGCAGTGCACATTTTTCCACACGGGCTAAACCTGCCCCTGGGTGTCCATTAAATAAAACATAATTTACATAAAAAAATAAAAAACTGTGAACTATTGGCAACTATTCAACTGCAAAAAATAAATCAGAAATAGAAAAATACCTGACAAAAACAAACTAATCAAAGTTTGGAGTATAGACTTTCACTTACAAAGAGGAAAAATGTGAAATGAGTCGATGAATTCCAGGTCTCACCCAGAATTTGGATGTAACACATCTGGATACAATCAGAAGTTACTCAGCTCATTATACAATAGCAATTTTAAAAGTTCTATATGTAAATAACTTTTAAAAATTATACTTAAAGTAAATTGACAAGTATATGAAAGATTAATGTGTTCACAGGTGGTTTAGAAATGAAATGTTAGCCACTGTAATATTTTGTTCTGTATAAAAGAACACATATACCGTTCATCAATGTCTGTGGCAAAATACAAAGTTAAAGGAGGCAAATATATTCAGAATAGATTTTCAAGGGCTGCTGAACATCTATAAGTCACAGAACACATTTGCTGACCAAACAGAACTCCAAAAATGCTAAAACAAAATCCAACCTTTAATAGAGACCAAATCAGTTAAAGCTACCATGGGTTTGCTCTAAACAGGGAGAGTCTACTTTCAGGTACTAAGCTGCTCGCAGCTGGAACCAACTTGCAGAAGAGATTAGAGGAGCTAAAACTTTAGTCACATTTAAATCCTGATTAAGACATGTGCCTTGATTGCAAATGTATTTCTTTAATTCTATTGACCAGCTTGCATGTAGATCACACAAAGCTCATGATTAACTTAATTTTGTTTACTTGCCATTTATTCCTCTTTGTATCCATATGTTACATGCTAAATTAAGTTGTTGATATCTTTTCAATTACATTTCAAGTTTTTGTTTATGAACACTCTAAAATCTTGTCATTTTGCTCTAAACTCAGCTAACAAGGTAAATTCTAAATACAACACACCCAATTTTTGGTTATGTGTAAAAGTATCAAAAAAAAATTCTGTGCCAGCCAATCTATCATTATTTTACAAAAAAAAAAAAAAAACAGAAAACAAAATTACAATCAAATTCCATAAAAATAAATAACATCTACCTTTTTTGTTTTACCATAAAAGGTTTTACCGTTTAGAAGTTAAGATGTTTTATAAATTGGTAAAAAAAGAAAAAAAATATTTGTAAGTATTACATTTACAGAACAGTAGATCCATTCCTATTCCAAACAGTGCAGCCATAAACAGTATATACTATGTACATTTAGTATGTACATAACTTTACATATTTTGTGAAAGAATACTGGAACACATGTTTTCCCTTACTACAATCAATATTCCTTTAGGGACTGTCTAAAATGTATGTGTTCATAAAACAAAAGCACAAAACTACAGAAAGATTTGTAGGGGAGACCGGGGTCGAATGAGACATGCAGCAAGTATAATAGAAGCTCCCATCTCTCATTGGATCAAGAAGCTTCCCTACAAACATGCTCATTCCATCTTTTCATTTTTCATTTTTGGATGCAAGCAGATTTTATTTTTTAAAAATTAAAGTAAGAAAATCGCACATTAAACTAATGTTTATTTTCTAGACAATATGTGATCGAGCGATTAAATGCTATGTTTAAAAATGTCTTGTAAAATTTAAAAAATTTAAAATTTGCACCTTATTTTGTCTATAAAGTAGTTTGTGCATTGTCTAATTTAAAACCATGTTTCTTTGTTATTGTTTTTTTTCAGATTTGTTAACAATTTGTTTAGAAATGATTAGAAGTAAAGTCAAAAGCATACTGCAAACTGTTTACCATATTTTTATGTTTTATTATAATACTTTTATTGAGTTAATTGTGCTACATTTTTTTTAATGAACACGTTAATTATTGGATCTTTTAAGCGTGGTATCTTCTTTAATTAAAACATCATTTTTTATTTAAAATTTTAAATTACATTGCTGCAGCCCCGTGTTGTGTGACGATTGGACTTTTTACATGTTCAACCTATTCAAATATCAAGCCAAGACTTGGATCTTTCATTATAAACAGTTATAGGCAAGTTTTCACTCGAAAGTGAGTCGCTATATCAAGTTTGGGAAAAAAAAGTGTCCCAATCAGATCTTTTTTTTTTTAGATATGGTACTTTTTCGTGTGCATTGTCAAATGTGAACGATTTCACACAACAATAAAGAACTTAAAATAACAGTAACCCGTGTGTTCCTTTCTTTTTGAGCCATTTCATGAACATAGAGGAACTCGATGACTTTTGGACTTAAGGACACTCAAAGCGCGCGCGAACAAGCATCTCTCATTCCGAGAGGTGTTCAAGAGACAGATTCCGAGAGACAGTCGCCATCACTTCCACTGAGAAGATGAATTATATATCAACATTAACATCACATTAGGACACTTTAGAGCGGATGCGATGATTGGCATCGCAACCTCCGGCGTTCCGAGGACGCGCGAGCTACAGTTCAGCAGGAATTATGTAATACTCGTCAACTCCGATTTTATTTATAAAAAAGGTGGAACTAAATATTTCAGTCAATATATATTATATGCATGTTGATGAATAACCATCTTATACTGTCGCGCGTCGTGATTCCCACTTGATGCAACAACCTTCTTTTCCAGCTCAAAACAGAGAAGACAGCCGAGAAAAGAAGAAATGTCGCTCACCTGCATTGTGTCTCGAGATGAATCTTCCTCAAACACTGAGGAGAAGAGTCTCTTTCCTCTACTCTCAACAGGAGCAGCAGCTTCTCCGCGCCCAGCTGTCAGAGGCGATGTGAGGGAATGCCCAAGCCCCTCTCTCTCTCTCTCTCTCTCTCTCTCTCTCTCTCTCTCTCTCTCTCTCTCTCTCTCTCTCTCTCTCTCTCTCTCTCCTCCTCCTCCTCCCATCTTTTCCTATTTGTGTGAGTGCGCCCAGAAAGATTGGATGAAAACGTGTGACTGTAGCTTCATCCATTTGAAGTCATTTGTTATCTTGGCAGATTAAGAGAGAAGCACATGAAGCTTAATTCAAATGAAGTGAGGAAAGTCTCGATCAGACGACCTCTAAAGCTGAAACCATGGTGTTCTCACCTTCTGAGAATTCTCTTTTTGTTCTTCTGCAGAGGTGGAGGGTTTGGGTTCTGTGATGGTGAATTCTCAGGAACATGACTCTAAAATGTGGTTGCTGATCATGGATTGTAACTAAACATTCTAAATTTACAGTGCTTTACAATATACAACACAATTCTGTATCTATAGCTATATTGTATATATTGTAGCTATATTTAATATACATTATATGCCATAACATATAGAATTTTGCATTCAAAAGTCAAAAAATAAAACGGTATAATTCTATCAACCTTACTAAACAACAGTCTTTCTTTAACTCGTTTTAGAAAGTATTTTAAAATATGTTTTGCATAGTATCTCAATCCTCCTCGAACATATCTTTTAGTGTGATATTTTTTCCCTTCGCACTTCCTGAGATTTTGTCCCCACCATTCTGCCACCCACAGTGTGGTGTTGGCTCAGCAAGGTTGCAGTATAACTTGGTGCACTTGTTGAGTTCAACCAAAGAACTTAAAAAAAAAAAATGAAATGAAATGAAAATATGGAATGAGCAATTGGTCTGCAAAATGCACACTATTAAGACATGAGAGTGCAGCGTTAAGTCATTGTTTGTATAAAATAACAACTATTAATGTAACAAGAATTTACTTTAAGACGCCTGTGATTTAAAATAGCAGACCTCAATGATGGTTGTTGTAGGAAAGTTGAGTCTTCGCATGAGCTTGTGGGGAAGGAAGTAATAGCTCCTCAAGATTGCACAGAATTTTTAATGTAACGAAAAAAGTAAAATATAGAAATGAGAGACTAATCAGAAAACAAACAAATCTATGGAGTTAAACATATACAAAAAAAGTAATTTAATAAAAATGAATATTATATGCCAATAAAACATGTTTTGGCAATTAATATCTTCATTTCTGAAAAAATATTTTTTTAAAGACATAATATATCATATATACTATCGCATATCACTACTATCTCATAGTTCAGTCGTTTTTTTGGTGTTGTGCTGATTTCTGACATTGCAGATATGCATTTTGTAAAAACTATAGTTTTTAAAGAGGAAGAAATTCAATATATCAAATTCAATATTCTAAAACAACTTGGAAAACTCAGATTGTGAAATTCAGATCTCAGAAGGTCAAGGGTCATCAACGGAAAAGATTAGATGATTGTCGAACAGTCAGTGAGGCTTGGAGCATGCTAGTTACTTGCTAGTCATGCTAAACACATGGTCAAATCATTTTTTTAAAAACAAGAATGACCAGAACAGGCATCAGAAAAGTTCCAGCTCTGTGATTGGCCAAAATGCTTTATCTATTGTTCAGTGATCATCTACTCTTCCCACTTGATGACCGTTGACTTACTGTATGATTATACAGTATATATATATTTAGAACGTTAGAATATTGAATTTCATATTTTGAATCATTCATCTTGAAAACTCAAAGCTGTAACTTCAACCAAAAAAATCTTTAAAAATGTGTCCTTTAACTAAACTCAGGCTTAAAAAAATACAGTTGTCTTAAATTTCAGTCTTAAAAGTGGTCTTCTACACAATTGCTTTCTTAGAAACCCTACATTACTGACTGAAGAACAGAGGCATCTCTCCGAGTGTAATTTAAGGTCTCCAGGAGATTCCTCTGTGCAGTAATGAGTCAGGGAATCAATTTGCTCTGCCTCCACTAATAGTGTGTCTGGACGCTTGGATAGACATGGCTGTGGCTCAGCCTCACACGCAGTCTGTGATGTTCCATGCTCCTTCCCTCGCTCCTGCGGGACATCACATGTACTGTCAGCCTCCAGTGATGTCACGTGTGCTTTCCCAACCAGAAGAACACTGCACTCTGTTCTTGTTTGCAAGAGGAACAGCTCTCTGTGGGTTAGATGCTGTATCTTTCTAGCTTGATGACGCTGTTAAAAGCAGAAACAAGGCAGATCTTTGAATGGAGTGATATCTGGTGGTCCGTTTAAAAATTTTTGGATGCATTAGTAGTTTAGAGGATAAACAATGTTTCCAATCAAGCAATCCAATCAATCTCTTGAGTGCTGTGGTGGATTGCACACTGATAGGTGATAATCAATTTGTCTTAGATTACTCAAGAAACGTGAAACATTTCCTTACTTATAACTGGGAAATTCATTGAAGTCTAGGAAGAATTGTACTTTTCACAAAGGCTGGCAAGTGTTGAGTTAATTAAGTAATACATTATCTTTTCGTTTATGAACTACTTATTAGTTATTTTCTATAATACCTTGAATATTATATTATATATTTTATACTAGTAATAAAACTGTGAATTAATGATTGTATTTGGTGGATTGTTTCTCCAGCATGTAACATGTCTGTATAGACATTTTGTTAGAAGTGTTTCTCTGTTCAGAGATCAAAGACGGCCCTTCATTTTGAGAACCCTTTGAAACATGACACTTGAAGCCAGATTTATTGTTTCCGTGTCATGCCTACGAATTGCCCATTGCTGAAGAACTGCCCATTTGTCAGCAAAGCATTCATAGTTGTGCGCTCTGTCCTGCGATCTCTATTCAATGTTCAATATTGGCTTGATAAGAACTGCTAGCAAACCAAAACACAACAAAGACGCTAGACAGAATTTATTTACCGTATCGTAAATTGTAGAAATATAACTTTCTTATAACTTACATACTGTAACAACACGTCACTTGGGATCCATCTGCAGGCTTTTATTATCAGCGTAGTCCAAAAACAGGCGGTTAGTCAAGGCAGGCAGCAAACAGGCAGTAACGGAGATCAGCGAGCGTAGTCCAACGGGCAGGCGGCTAGGATCGTAGACGGAGAACAGGCAGTGTCACAACAGGCAGGCAGGCAGACAAACAGGGTAAACGCTCAGAATTGCTGTAGAGATACAAACAAGACTTCGCCCCGAGCCAAGGGAAACAGTCTGTTTAAATAGTGATGTTAATGTCCTTCAGCTGGGTGTGTAATCAAGGCGCCCCTGAGGTGTATGGGGAATGTAGTGTGGTGTGGATGGAGGATCAGGAGTTAGTGCAACGGAGGTGCCCTCTGTTGGTCAGAGGAGGGAGTGACGAGGTTAGCCTCTGTGACACATACATCCACTGGTGCTGTAGAAGCACTGTCTCTAAACTGATCAATATCACAACGTGGTGGGATGACAATGATACCTTCTAGCTAGCTAAACCTCAACACAGATAACAAAGGTAAGATATTTAGTAATTGCCAAAGTTTTACTTCATTATCCAGTGTTTAACATGGAGCGAAAGCCCAGAAAGAGAGAAGAAGAGCTTGCTCTGCTCCATTTTGCCCAATCCTGGAACTTGCGCTCTGCAAAGCCTTGATGCGAGGTTCGAAAATTTGTTTTCTTATCAGAGTATGTTAAATGTGACCAAAGCCAGATCAAGAGAGTCATTCTGCCCAACGGAGAGACGCAGCTCAGCCTTGGGTGCTTTTGCTATGGCTGATTCCGCTTTTTCTTAGAATAAAACATGACTTGATTTGACTTCTAAAGCTTTACTGATTTTTATAAACCTAATAACTGTAATTTCAACAAAAGAAGTAGCGCCATCTTTGAACGAGACTCAAGAGGAAATAGAGAGGGAGATGGCATCGGTGATGAGATTTTAAGAATTATGTGCAACATGTTATAAACAAATGCTTAAGTAACGAAAAATGGGATTGGAAGCCCTTGCCTGTCATTTCTTTTAAATGGATAGTTAAAACTCTTCACAAGCCATTATTGCTTCTTCTTCTTCTTCTTTCGGCTGTTCCCAGTTTAGGGGTCGCCACAGCAAATCATCTGTTTCCACCTAACTCTGGCCTCAGTATCCTCTACTGTTGCACCAATTACCTTCATGTCCTCCTTCAGCACCCCCATATAACTTGTCTTTGGCCTTCCTCTTGCCCTCTTGCCTGGCAGCTCCATCTCCAACATCCTTCTACCAATATAACTACTATCCCTTCTCTGCACATGCCCAAACCATCTCAATCTGGCTTCTCTGACTTTGTCTCCAAAACAACCAACCTGAGCTGTTCCTCTGATGTGCTCGTTCCTAATCTTGTCCATCCTTGTCACTCCTAAACTGAACCTCAACATCCTCATCTCTGCTACTTCCATCTCTGCCTCGTGTCTCTTCCTCACTGCTACAGTCTCTAACCCATACATCATAGCTGGTTTCACTACTGTTCTGTACACCTTTCCTTTGAATCTTGCTGACACTCTTCTGTCACACAACACCCCTGACACTTTTCTCCACCCACTCCAACCTGCCTGAAGTCGCCTCTTCACCTCTTTTCCACACTCCCCGTCGCACTGGACTGTTGACCCCAAATACCTAAACTCCTCCACCTTCTTGACCTCAGCCCCCTGTAACCTCACTGTTCTACTTCCCTCCCTCTCGTTCAAACACATGTATTCTGTCTTACTACGACTGAATTTCATTCCTCTTCTTTCTAGAGCATATCTCCAACTTTCCAGGTGTCCCTCCACCTGCTCTCTACTCTCACTACAGATAACAATGTCATCTGCAAACATCATTGTCCATGGAGATTCCTGTCTGACCTCATCTGTCAACCTGTCCATCACCATAGCAAACAAGAAGGGACTCAAAGCAGATCCTTGATGTAGCCCCACCTCCACCTTGAACTCCTCCGTCTGACCTACAGCACATCTCACTGATGTCATACTCCTCTCATACATATCCTGAACTACTCTGACGTACTTCTCAGCCACTCCTGACATCCTCATACAGGACCATAGCTCCTCTCTCGGTACCCTGTCATACGCTTTCTCTAAGTCCACAAAGATGCAGTGCAGCTCCTTCTGACCATCTCTGTACTTCTCCATTAGCATTCTCAGAGCAAAAATTGCATCAGTAGTGCTCTTCCTGGGCATGAAGCCATACTGCTGCTCGCATATATCCACTTCCCTTCTTAGCCTAGCTTCCACTACTCTTTCCCAGAGTTTCATTGTGTGGCTCATCAACTTTATACCTCTGTAGTTGTTACAACTCTGCACATCACCCTTGTTCTTAAAGACTGGCACTAGGACACTTCTCCTCCATTCCTCAGGCATCTTCTCACTCTCTAGAATCCTGTTGAATAACCTAGATAGGAACTCCACTGCTGTCTCTCCTAGACACTTCCACACCTCCACAGGGATGTCATCTGGACCAACAGCCTTTCCACTCTTCATTCTCCTCAGAGCCTTCCTCACCTCATCCTTTCTAATCTTTTCAACTTCCTGCTCTACAATCTTCACCTCTTCCCCCCTTCTTTCCCTCTCATTCTCCTCATTCATCAACTCCTCAAAATACTCCTTCCATCTTCTCTGCACACTCTCCTCACTCGTTAGAACCCTTCCATCTCTATCTTTAATCACCCTTATCTATTGCACATCCTTCCCATCTCTGTCTCTCTGTCTCTAATCTGTACAATTCCTTCTCACCTTCCCTCGTGTCTAACCTGGCATACAACTCATCATATGCCTTCTGTTTGGCCTTTGCCACCTCCCTCTTCACCCTGCGCTGTGATTCCTTGTAGTCCTGTCTACTTTCTTCAGTCCTTTCGATGTCCCACTTCTTTTTAGCTAGCCTCTTCCTCTGGATGATGTCCTGTACTTCCTCATTCCACCACCATGTTTCCTTATCTTCTTTCCTTCTTCCTGCTGACACACCTAGCACTTTCCTACCTGTCTCCCTGATCACTTCTGCTGTAGTTTCCCAGTCCTCTGGAAGCTCTTCCTGGCCACCCAAAGCCTGTCTCAGCTTCTGTCTGAATTCCTCACAACCGTCTTCCTTTTTCAACTTCCACCACTTGGTCTTCTTTTCCATCTTTCCTCCCCTCTTCTTCCTGACCACCAGAAACATCCTACACATCACCATCCGATGCTGTCTGGCTACACTCTCTCCTACCACTACTTTGCAGTCAGTGATCTCTCTCAGATTGGCTCGTCTACTTAGGATGTAGTCCACCTGCGTACTCCTACCACCACTCTTGTAGGTAACTCTATGTTCCTCCCTCTTCTGGAAATAAGTGTTAACTACAGCCATTTCCATCCTCTTGGCAAAGTCCACCACCATCTGTCCTTCTGGATTCCTTTCCTTAACACCAAACCTGCCCATCACTTCCTCATCACCTCTGTTGCCCTCGCCAACATGACCGTTGAAGTCTGCTCCCACCACTACTCTCTCCCCTCTGGGAATACTCTCCATCACCTCATCTAACTCACTCCAGAATCTCTCCTTTTCTTCCAGCTTACAGCCTACTTGTGGAGCATAACCACTCACTACATTCAACATCACCCCTTCAATCTCTAACTTCAAACTGATAACCCTGTCAGACACTCTTTTCACCTCTAAAACATTCCTCACAAACTCCTCCTTCAGGATCACTCCTACCCCATTTCTCTTCCTATCCTCACCATAGTAAAACAGTTTGTATCCCACTCCAATACTACGCGCTTTGCTACCCTTCCACCTGGTCTCCTGCACACACAGAATATCTACCTTCCTTCTCTCCATCATGTCCGCCAGCTCTCTACCTTTCCCGGTCATTGTACCAACGTTGAGAGTCCCTATTCTCAGACCTATACTCTTGCCTTTCCTCTTCTCTCTCTGCCTACGAATCCTTCTCCCTCCTCTCCTTCTTTGACCAACAGTAGTCCAATTTCCACCGGCACCCTGTAGGTCAACAGCACCGGTGGCGGTCGTTGTTAACCCGGGCCTCGACCGATCCGGTATGGAAATCGAATTGATGACTTGCATATTTGGTTTTGGCATGTTTTACGCCAGATGCCCTTCCTGACGCAACCCTCTCTATGTATCCGGCCTTGGGACCTGCACAGAAGTCACTGGCTAGAAACCCCTGTCTAATTTACCAAATAAAAATTCAAATGATTCACTGTAGGGATTCCATAAAAAAATAATTTTCTATTTTAAACACACATTGTAGAAAATTAGTCAGCCTCTAATGTTTTCATATCACTTCAATATAGAATATTTAGCCATTTAAACAGTCTAATCAGACTGATACAAATATATAGTTCTTTTTTAATATACAATTAGTTTTTTTTATTTTGATTTTCAGAAGCAATCAATCTAAAACAAAAAGGACTTTTAACAGAAGGATGCCCCCCTGGGAAGAGGAATGAGGAGTTAGTCAGAGTCAATCATCCTCCCACTTATCAGTCCCAGAGAGGAGGAAAGGCACCTTCACACCAGCACCAGTTACACAACAACTTTGAGAAGCAGGTTGTGCATTAAGGTCTCTGTACACTCAAAATGTTCAAGTTCTGTTGTGATATGATGCCTAGATCTGATTTTATTTCACCTTCTGTTCATAACCGTTTCTTCAATCAGGTGCACTTTAGCATATCTAAATTATAAATAATAAATAAGTGGTCTACTTGAAAAGTCTAACTTTTAAGAGGACAAACTAAGATTACATGGTTAATATTTTACATTTTTGCTGACCTACCATGAACAATGTCTACCACACTTCAAAACACAGCCATAATCATGACAAAAATGTCTGTGAAAATGTTTTTTTTTTTACATTTTCTATGAAAAAAAATGAATCATAGCTTTACTGTTTAGCTTTGAAATAACTGTTAGCAAACAGTTCTGAAATTTAACAGGTTTGCAGGATAACTTCATGTATTTTTAAACAACCTTGTTGCCCTAATCAAAAAAGCCTACATTTTAAGGAAAATGTTAATTTTTGTTTTAACATTATTGGCATTATTTTCATTAATATTTCATGATGTGTTCTTAGTTTACCCATGTTTTATTACTTCTGGTTTATACGGCATAATAAAGATGGTGCAATAGAGCTGCTAGCTGTATTCCGAGTTGTCTGAGTTCAGAGAGACTTTAAAAGTAGATCAAGGAAATTGCAGTCAAGACATTAATGAGAATTCAAAAGATAAAATTAATGCAGACAGTCAGGTACTGATGACACTCTCTTCACCAGTGTGCTCTTGAGAAATATAATTAACTTTGGGTTAAACGTGTAAAAATAATATTTTTATTGTGCTTCAGGCTGCCTCTGATAATATGCTAATAGTAAGCGTGTAATAGGTTAACACCAAATTCTGACACAACCATCATTATATTGTGACGTGTTGCTCAAAAGTGAAAAACAAGACAGCTTGAAGTGTCTTTAGATCCTATTTTTCTTTGTTCTCCATCCCATCTGTGCTTGACCTTCTTGTCTAGCAGAAGCAAAAAAGAGACTAAAATATTCCTAAAAACAGTGCCATATGTTGAAAACCGATCTCACCAAAAAAATGAACGAAACAGAAGAAATTGCTTTGTTCTGTATCTATATGGTGTATAAATAATTGATGAATCAAATCAGTGCTTGAGTTTGACAAGCCAAAGCTTTATCCACTTGACTAATTTTAACTGCGTTTAAAACAAGAACAGTTTCCAAGACGCAGATCATACATTTTTATAACTTGTGATCTGGCAGCGGTTTTAGATATGGGCAAAGCGGGTGGCTGCACAGGTATTGCCTTTTTTTTTTTTTTGCATCCATGTTACCATAATATCATGCACATCAGTGGTCTGTATTTGGAAGTGGACAAATATTAAAGGCTAAAGGGGGGCGCAAGAGAAAAGGCTCTAAAGGCAATAAAAAAAATGTGTGCTAAAACTATGGTACTACTATGGTACTAAAACTGGTACAGAAATATGTTTTTTTTTCATCTGTGCTCTAAATATGCCTCTATTTTTAATCGCAGCAGGCTGTTGACATCAAAACCTGCAGTCCTGAGCACGCAGGATGTGTACAACTTTTCAACAAATGCAACATTTCTGACGTGAGGCTTCTAACCCGCAAATGTCTGCTGTTGCAAATAAGAAAGATGTTTCAATTTATTGTTAATAGTTTATTCTCATAACTCATAATTTTCAGGTTTTAACCGAGAATTTCATAATTAAATGGGTTTGATGCTACAGCAGGAGTTTATGCTCTGTACTATAGTGTGGCTGCTGACACAAAAGATAAACATTTAATGGAGAAACATTCAAGACGAATATATGTAAGTGTTCATTATTACCAAACCTGTCAAATCTGTTGAAATCTCTCATTCATAATGAACACCCATTTAAAAGGCACATGAATATCCATAGAACTCATTCAACACTATAAAAAAATAAACCGGGGGCCAGCACTGGGGGTGTTCGCTAAGTGGTGGAGTTGGTCGTCCTACAACCGGAGGGTTGTCGGTGTGATCCCTGCTAGGTCCATTCTGCCTTTGTTGCTCTGGCAAGTCACTTCACCCACATTGTCCTTTATCGATGCGTGTGACTGGTGGGGGGTGTTTGGTGGGGGGTGTTGTTCTGTCAGACTGCCCCAGGACAGCATGAACACTGTAAAGCGTCTTTAAACATCTGGAAAAGCATTATATACTTTGAAGGCATATTATTATTTCTGTCTGTCTTATATCAATATATCTTTTCCATCTTTGATTTTATTGGTTTTATTGTTTCCCAGCTGTCATTACTCAATTGATGGGTGCTGATGATGCTAAAACAGTACCTTATGATTTCTTCTTTTAATTACCCAAATCACATATTTCAAAATGTGGTTTATATTCAGTGTTTAACAGTGCACCATTTGATATAGCAGTGTGTCAGTTTTGCGGCATGCTCTTATTGCACTTTACTTTACCCTCTCTCTTTTTCTTTTTTTTCTTTTTTTATCCTCTCTCTCCTCTGCATGAACGAACATGAGCAATTAGACTTTCCCCGGGCAGCTCCACTATCTCAGGGCGTTAGAGCTCAAGTCTCAAGGTGATTCGCATAGCAACTGAAATTATCTAAAATTATCATTCTTTAATTAGCTAATCTTGTTGACCTTTGCTCCAAATAATATTTAAGCATTAAAACTTGCTTCAACTTGAAAATGAAATATTTTTAGATAATTGGTTTAAGCTCTTGGATTGATTGAAAAGTAGAATGATACAATTCCAAAATTTTATTCATGCTAATTTTTTTTCTACTACTAAGTTATTGCTTTGGTAGGTATTTAGAGAATGAACAAATGTGTACTTGTACTTGCAAACATGCTGTTCAAAGTAGATGCTTTATTAAACAAGGTTCAGGGGGAGTATGGTATAAGCTCTTAAAAATCTCAGGACAAAGCAGCGCACTTAACTATCACCGATTAGTAAACACTTAGACTTTAAAGTGCTTATATTATGATTTTGAAAGGTTATATGTATATACACACATTTTCATATATGGGGGGGGGGGGGGGGGGTTGAGAACCACTGCCTTATAGTATGCATTTAATTTTACTGATTATGGGCTTCATTTGCAAAAAATTTGTTTATTGACTCATTCGTAATAACCCCCTTCTTTACATGATGCAATTTGAGATGCTCAGGAAGGCTGCTGTTGTATGGGTTTCATCTGCCATAGCATGTTGTAACGATCCCAGGTTTGATGGGTGTACAATATTCAAGCAGTCAAATGCAGTATAATCAGCATAACATAAATGCACAGACAATTTATTGAAATTGCATTCTTCACTCTAACTGTGTCTAAAACTGAGGAAGGACAGGAATGACCGTGTGGAGGCAAGTGTGGATCATTGTCTCGAAGTGGCGCGAGAATTTACATTTTACATTTATAGATTTAAGCATCACGGTGGCGCAGTGGATAGCACGGTCATCTCACAGCAAGAAGGTCGCTGTTTCTAGGGTCGGCTGGGGCAGGTGGCATTTCTGTATGGAGTTTGCCTATGATCGCGTGGGTTTCCCCACAAAGACATGCAGTATAAGTAAATTGTGTAAGAACGATTGCCCATAGTGTTAAAGTGTGTGTGTTAATGTTTCCCAGCGATGGGTTGTGGCTGGAAGGGCATCCGCTGCGTAAAACATATGCCAGAGAGTTGGTGGTTCATTCCACTGTGGCGACCCCAAAAGGGAAGAAAGCCAACATGAAGATGAATGAATGAATTAATAGATTTAAAAAAGTTTCAGTCTTGTCTTGCCGATTAATTTCGACTTAAACAATTGTGCGGTTAATTAGGCAATTTTTATTAATCGATTGAAGTTCTCTAAGTTCAACTTGAGAGATCGCTGTTGTTTAAATGTCAATTGACAATAACTACACAATTTTCTTCAACAACAAATACAAATTTCAAGTCAATCAGTAAAATATTTCATTTTCAATCACAAAGTCGTGCTTTTTGGAAGCCCAATGACGTTTATATAATTAAATCATTCCACTATTTGAAAGTGAGAAGTGCGGGTGCTTTTAACGCAGAGCCAGTCTATATTTGGATGCATTTAAAAATAGCTGACTTTTCACAGCCATGATTTGCATTCCTAACACTTGAAGGGTGATTTATTTTCCCTTCGCACACCTAATCCAACCAAAGTAGATCCCATGCATTGTTGATTCCATTATTGCCCTGCATTCCATCACTGCAAAGTCAACTTAGGTTAGAGACAGCAAAGCTAAGTATGCAACAGTAAAGATAGTCAGGCCAAGTAAAACAAGATGAGTAGGAGAGAGCTGAATTTGTTGTCTTGGAGACTGTTGCTAAGTAGTGATGTCAATGAAGCTTAGTAACAGGAAACTAAAAGGATCTCAAAATTTTTAAAGACTGTCACTTTAAAAATGTGCTTCAATAGAATAGAGGTGGAAGGCTGGACACATTTGTGAAAGGTGTATCATCTATGTGTTGATGAGGACTAGAGATTAGTCTAGACTTGAATGGGAAGAATTATTTTTAGCTCAGCTCAAGCAGCGAGAGACCCCTGGAGAATGGGAGCATTCAGAGATTTAATTATGCCAGAGGAGAGAGTGTGTGCATGTGTGTGAGAAAGACAGAGACAGGCTTTTTTAATCAACAATACACACAATTAACTCAGAGGATATATTAAACGTTCATAATGGAGTTGCTACTTTCTATTATTAGAGTCAATCGTGCCTTAGTCCAGTGTGAATGTGTCATTTTAGAAAATAGATAATGAAAGCCTTCTGCATTAGCTCTAATATAAATCTTCCTTCAGGCCTATGGAACAATTATGGTGTAAACAAGTCCCTTGACTCCGCACAAACTATTAGAAATTATTTATATTATATTATCTATCATTGTGCTGCAATCTGTCATTGTACGTTATTGTACATCATTTTTTGAGATTTTACACAAACAATTAAAGGTCATCCAGAGGTCACCAGCCCCATATCTTACTTTAAATTTTGAAAACATGCATAAGAAGCATGTTTTGGATGAGGGAACAACACTTCAAGATGCCAGGAATGTCAGAAAATTAATGTTATCATCACAAGGCACTTTTAAGTTTATTTACATTATGTGAGGTGTAACATGTTATGGAATGAACATGTTGAGCTTCAATGTTTTTTCATTTCATTTAGCAAATGCTCATACAACCATTTTTTTAATTGAAAAGTCAGTTGAAAAAAATAGTTCTATGAGCAATTGATAAATGAAATGCAAAAAAATTAAGCTCAATATCTCAAAATCTTTCTGAATGCAGACAGAACCATTTAATTCCAAGGGGAAAAAGGGATGATTGTTTATTAAGAAACAAAAATGAATAAAAAAAACTTGTCAGACACCATATAACCCATATATGAATTTCTATAATGTGTATTTTGGAGGGCAAGATGAATTTACGGATTTAATTTAAAGTTTAAATTGTTAGCCAGTGATGGACGAAATACTGCTTCACTGTAGACAAACATATTAGTCAGCTCTACATCACGTGAGACAACCAAAAACCTGAGGATCGGCTTTTAAAAAAATAATATAATATAAACTAACACAAAACAGATAAAAGACAGGTTTATCATGTCTCAACTTTCATCTTCATCGTGATGTGAAGTAGAGGTTGTTTCTGGCTTGACACAAGCAGTCACTGAGGCTGGGAAGGTTAAATGCTTTAGTTTAAGTGATAAAATGTGGCACATGCAGCATTCAAGCAGTAGTAAAAAAAATACAACTTTTTAAAAAATATTTTTGGGTTTTTCTAAATAACAACACAACGGTTGAACACAAACCATGGTTTTACAAATAGCTTTTAATTGTTTAATTAGCACTCCCCCCTCCAAAATTATACTTTTATTTAAATATTATCTAATAGTTTTCTGATTAATAATCGGGATGTGTGCCAGAGTGAACGAATAAATGGATTTTGAATGTTTAGCTAAGCAAGATTAGGGTAAATCTGTTGATATGCCATAAACTGTAGCTTTATTAAAGAGCTCCATCTGCTGGCTCCACAATGTCACATTATTTGAATATCATGGTTTCCTCTGAATAAAGTGTCTTTGTTTAAGTGTTAATTAATACAGCTGTTTTTTTGTTTAATCTTTTTTCATGTTGTTTTTATTTATTGAATTGCATTGAAATAATTTAGGGAAAAAACAATATATTACACCAATTATTATAAGTTATTTGTAAACAATGGCTATCATTCATCACAGTATAGATTGTTTGTCATATTTTCATATGGACAAAAATATAATGAAAAACTTTTTAACAATTTCTGCTGCAGAACCCCATAATAACTTTGACACAAACTTACAGCAGAAGCTACTACACATGGAGATATATAATATGTGTGAATAAGTCCTGCGCCCTTAACATATCTAGTTGCATCTGTCTGCACTACTAGAATATCAAAATAAGCCAATCAATGCTAACATAGCTGATGAGGCATAACCAACTCACATTTTCAAACAAAAATGTGTTTCAATTTGAACCATATCCCGTGTTCGTTGAATAAATAGAGCAAGCTTTATTCTTTATTCTAAGCACTGTGGAAAAAATGCTCAAATAAACAATGAATTAGCAACTACTTCTTGGGAGACAGTAGAATTTAACATTTGTGAGTATATATCTGATAAGAGGATATAAACTGTTCTTGTATTTTTAGGAAAACTTAGGATAAGTTTATCTTTGAAGTGCAGTGTGACTTATTGTAACTAAGCTCATTCGTTTCCTCCTTCCATAATCGCTTTTGTCTTTTATTGTTTGTCAAAGTTTCAGCATGAGAAATTTACATCACAAAAACAGATTGTAATTATACCATTTGTTTGCATCAGATATATGTTTAAAATCTATTTTTATAATACAGATTTCCAAATATTTGTCCTGATACCAATCAACACCAAGATTATGTGTTTTTGAAAAAAAGTATGGGTTTTTGACTATTTTTTATCTAGTTTTTAAGATACCTTCTCATAATGTTGTGTACTAACAATTACTAGCTGAAAGCTAGTAGCTCTGTCTACCACTCCTAACAACTAAACTAGTGTTAAGCTAAGCAGTCGACCTTTTTAAACATTTCTTCATTTTGACCGTTTTTATACTTTTTATATTATGATTCTCAGAATATAAGTCTCAGTGTGAAAATCAGACAATGTGACATGCTTAATCATTCTGTACAAATATAAAAAAAACAACTTTTTAAACTGGCGATCTATGCACATTAATTGATTTCGTTAAAGCTTTCATTTGTATACTCTTCTGAAGTTTAACAATAGGTGGCAAAATCATACAGTTTTTATGGATACCAGCACATATAGGAATCGACGGAAATGAAAAAGTGGATGCAGCAGCTAAACAAGCAGTTAAGCAAGACAAAATAACAATGAAAATATATATAGGAAAAAGTGAGGCTAAAAGTATAATACACAAAAAGATCTTAGAAAAATGGCAAGAGCAATGGGATGAGGGTCAGACAGGGAGACATTTGTATGGTATACAAAAAAGGTAGGAAAACAACAACATCCTCCTAGACACAGAACAAGAAGAAAACAACAGTTCACAGCAACAAACCTATTAAGAGATGTCAGGATGTACAAGGGAATACTAATCTTCCTTCATAGAACCAAAAATAATTTCAGAATATAAAAGTAATATGTAATAAAAAAAAAAAAAAAGAAATTCCTTACCTCATACCCTGATCTAAACACATCTCTAGTAGGTGGCGATAATGCACCAACAGTCAGATTTGCATCCTGCCAATAAACAAAAGCCAACGGAAGCAAGCCAACGAAAGAATGCCTGTTCTGATTTTCAACCATTAAAGACACCAACTACTACATTCCACTTTGATAAGGTTAGACGTTAACTTTAACATGCACATGGTTTGTGTTTTTTTAAACATTAAACCGACTAACGTTGAAAAACTAGCATTAGCAGCTAACAAGTTAACATGCAAAAACGCGTATAAATCATTCATTCATCTTCATGCGGAATGAACCGCCAACTCTCTGGCATATGTTTTACGCAGCGGATGCCCTTCCAGCCGCAACCCATTGCTGGGAAAGCGTATAAATCAATGATGGTCAATAGACAACTGAATTGTGTATATTTCTTTTCTCCTTAGGTGCAGTGAAGAAGTGGGCCATCTTCAACACACATTAACAAAGAAAGTTAAGTTAATAAACTGGTTTGATAATTTGTTGGTTATGTTGCCTTTGTTAAAAGCTGTATTGATATCTTATTTTTTTATGTTTGATGTAAATAAAAAAAATGTTTGATATAAATAAAAGTCTAGTGATGTTTTTGTTTTAAGATTTACTATTGATTAGCATGTTGATAAACGGTCGGGTCAGACCAGACTGAATCTGCACTGGTTTTTATCATTTATTCTTTGAAGCTGAACGTCCGTGGAAAGTTGTGGTCCGGTGGATAAGGAGATCGACTTGTGATCTGAAGGTTGCAGGTTCGATCTCCAGATCCACCGACTTGAAGGTGGTGTGAGTGTTAAAACACTTGCTCTTCCATCTTCAACATCCACAGCTGTGGTGCTTTTGAGCAAGGCACCAGTTTCCCGACTGCTACCCGCGCACTGGAGTCCGGGTGGGTGTTCACTGCGCCAGGTGTTTGTTCACTGTTGTGTGTGTACACTGGATGGGATAAATGCAGCACACAAATTCCAGGTATGGATCACTCCATATCTGGCGAACTGGTCACCTTCACTGTAAAGATGGCTTTTCAATGGCTAATAGACAACAAAAACTTCTATTTTGAACTTTCATTTAAGCACTACATTTCAACCAAGACTGGACGTTGTGAGAAGATGACCTTTTGACGTCGAAATGTTTTCTGGGATGCGTTCAGCAAAACACCTCTACTGATCAACAATATCCTGTTAGTCTGAAAAAAAAGAAAGGCAGAGAGTCTGACATGGAATTTGAGTCCAAAGATGAACCAGACACAGCACCAGCTCCTCAGGACATGTCCACACTGTAAATAAGATGTACTTACACTTTTACACTGTATGATTTCTAATGTATTTGTACTGTTTTATAAATTACTTATTTTGTCATATGTGTACTTGTGACAACTACAATATAGAAGCTCTTTATTATTTGAGGTGTGAGTCTGGCACAATAATGTGTAAGAGGAATGTGTAAGTAAAGTTAACATTCTGTAGTGTTTGATGCACAGCAGTTGTGGAATAGTGTGTGCATGTTTAAGATTTGAGGAAAGATAATATGCAAAGAACCTCCATGTGTGTGAGCTCAACCCAGATTTTCTTAAAGGATTATAAAAATCATGTTTTTATCCTTGCCCACCCCCAACTGCAAAACATTGATAATTAGGTTTTTTAAATAATGCATTTACTTAAATTAATTCATTGTGAAAATAAAGCAATCTCTCTTTTTGTATAATATGGACGTGTAAACGTTATTTTTGTTTATGTATTTGTGTACATTAGCCCTATTTTCAGGTGTGTCAATAATGACCTACATGTTCGCTAAATTCGATTTGGCTGTTCAGACTGAGGTTACACAGCAAAAAATGGGATATTTATCGAATTCAGGAGCACATATGCAAGCGATCTGGGTCAGATTTGAAGAATTTGGAATTGAGCTATTCTGACTGTCCTGAACATATCAGATTCAGGTCACATATGGGCACAAATGTCCAGAGCTCAGCTACATTAACAGAGTTAAAAACTAAATCAAAAACATATCTGTTTATTCTAACATTGGAATAATTGTATCCTGGTATTTGTCCAAATGGATATGGTGTCTGAACACTATAAACATACAAATTGTTAAGAAAACATGTGGTTCAATGTGACTATCTAACCTATAGAACCTTCATGTCTGGCACCACAAGGTGTGGAGGCTCCCCGGTTAATGCCAAATTATTTGGTCCAAACACTGTGTCTTGCCCGAGATCCCTCTACTGGGGCCTGTTATGCCAGCAAGTGGGGACGGTTCGTCGACTGATGTTACTCTTGCCAAGTAGATCCGAGCAGCTTCCTCGTTGAACTTGTGATAAACGTCCTCCAAGAGAGTTTGGACTGAGGACTGTCTCCATCCACCCTGAAGATTTACATCGCCACGATATCTGATCACCTTTCAGTTGAAGACAACATGCCTAGCTTGACTCAGTAGAACTTAAGTTTCTTTCAATCAAGACAGCGCTCCTCTTCACTTTAGCCTTGATTAAGAGGGTGAAGGATCTGCAGGCACTCTTGGTTTTCGAATTTGGAAACAATAATGACACATCTAAAGGTTGTGCCCCAAAAAACAGTTCTAGAAAATAAAAAAACTTAGCCTTAAAAAAAGAGCTTAACCTTTCATGTTTTTTACTGCATTTTGTTTTCGAAGCTTTTATTATTAATTCATTTTATTTAGCATTAAATGTTTGTTTTAAAATGCATATGTGTTCATGTAATGACATAAAACACATGTACCTGCAATAATTTTATGTTTGCATTGATAAAAACCCATTGGGGGGCGGGAAATGTATGTCACACACGTAACATGGTTATAATCAAAATTAAATTGTAATTTCACTGATGTGACATCTCAGTTCATAAGATTAATACTAAACCACATTTTTTACAAGACTTTAGGAAGACAAATCAAGATGGATTGGTTCTTCATGAAGAATTGCCCCACTTTTTAATGTAATGAACAAGCACACTAAAGTTGTTCCAATAAAGCTTTTCATTATGTTCTTATAGTGTTGTGTGGTGTATATTTGTGTTGAAAACTATCTTCATTAATGCTGAAAATAAAACAAAACAGTCTGGTTTGTTGTTTATCTAAATACACTTTTAGTTTCAAGTCTAGTAACACATACTACAAACGCTATCATTCCTGCTTAACCCTCCGGTCGTGTTCGCATTCAGCCCCCTACTTTAGTGTTCCCGGTCAAAATTGACCGGCCTGTTTTAACTGCTCTTAAATTAGCACACAAAAAAAATTTCACCACCAATTTTTTTATTAAACATTCTTTAGTTGAGAACAACATTTAAAAGTAGTGTCTAACAACAATTTGTAGATGTAAACATTAAATAACATCAGTGAAAATACAATTGGGCACTGAAAATGACCAGAACCTCTTCCACAGAAAAACGCTTCAGTCGTCTACTCATTGTGCTCAGAGTAAAAGGAATGCAAGGCAAACATCGAGCTATATATAGTATGTGTAAAAATGATACATTGATTAGTCTGGAAGGTATGGTTCACGTGTGATAGGTACAGAAGCGTGGGAAAGAAATGGGTTCACATAATAGACACCTGTCTAGTCTGTGTAAACATATGATACATTGTATCATTAGGAAGTTGGTTCAGGTGAGAGGATCAGCACATAAGCAGAAAGACATGTGTACCCACAAAAGACATTGTGTGTGTGTGTGTGTGTGTGTGTGCGCGTGTGTGCGTGTGTGTGTGTGTGTGTGTGTGTGTGCGCGTGGGTGTGTGTGTGTGTGTGTGAGAGAGTGTGTGAGTGAGCTGGGGCAGTGTGTATGGGGATGTTTTCTGTATGTTGAATGAATTTACTCTGGATACCCATTCATTTCCTATGACGGTCACTTTTGACCGGGAACACCACAGGTGTAACAATGTTGATTAAAACACTCAAAATTGAATGAAATAGGTGATCATCACTTTTATATGTTCAAGTAAACAGTGTGAAGGATATCATAAGGTCTTGAGGTAATCAGATGTAAAACATAATATTTATGAGTATTATAAGTTGTAAAACGGTCAGATTTGACCCGAACACGACAGGAGGGTTAAAATAAAACTAATGTTTTTTTGTTCTTTTTTGCTAGATGACATGTTAACTGAATGTGTTTTGCATCAAAACAACACAAAAAGTTTTAATTGTATAGCCTACACATACAGATGTTGTGCTGAACTTTTTATGAGTTTAGGAAAATTGTTAAATTTATTGAAAAATAAAATGTCATAGCAATTATATAATATAAAATATATTTTTTTATAGGAAGAAAGTCTGTGGATTTTAATTTTTGTTTTCAGTTGTCCATGAAAAAGGGGAAACCACACACAACATTTGAAATCAACAAAATGATGTATTGCTAATGAAATAGGTTCATAAATGATGGATCATCCGTTACAATCCAGTTTGCACATTACACAGAACCATAACATCATGCCATTATCCAACAGAAGGGCCGCTCATAGGAAGTAATAAACAGAAAAAGAGAAATTTTATTTATGAAATGTGTAAATCCTTAATCAACTCACATAAAAAAGTATGTTTCAATTTGAACCATATCCTGTGTCAGTTGAATAGATAGAGCAAGCTGTATTCTTCCTTGAAGGCACTGTGAAGAAAAATGTATTTATATATTTGTAGGAAAACATAGCACTTATGTCATCATAGAAGTGCAGTTTGACTTACTGTAACAAGACTCAATCCTTTCCTTCTCCCACACTGCCATTGTTTTCTCCGTGTTTTTATCCTTTTTGATTATTTCTGCATTAAAAACCTTTTTTTAGAATACCAGTTTCCAAAATTTGGCACTGAACACCCATTAAAACTAAGATTATGTGTTTATGAAAGAAAAAAAATGTGTTTTTGACTATTGTTTATCTAGTATTCAAGATACCTTCTCATAACGGTGTGTGCTAAATACATTACTAGTTGAAAGCTCAGTCTACCACTCCTAACATCTAAACTTTTCTTTTAAAGGTTATACATTTATCAATTTTTAAATAACACTAACTTCTTGTTTAAATTGTTTAACACTGACAGTGTTGCACATTACACTAAAGCAGTGATACAGAGCCCCATATTACTGTGTGTTCAAGACAATGTGAAGTCAAGAGCTTTTTCTGTGGCTGTCCCTCGACTTTGGAATCATCTAGTTATAGACATCTGTTTAGCTGCTAAAATACATGTAGTGGTTTTTAAAAACAGACTCAAGACTTTTTCTGAGACTTTAAATCTGTTGTTGGGTTTAGGTCTTTCCCTTTCAATTTGTGTCTTGTTTTCTTCTGTTTATCTTGAGGTTTGATTGTACAGCACATCAAGCAGCTGTGCTGTAATTAATGTGCTTTATTAAGACATTTAATTTGACTTTACTTTACTAAATCGCAGACAGCAATTCATGAAGATAAAATGTTTGTGAATTATGTCGATACTTCGGGAGGAAACCCCTTGCAAGAAAATCTAATTCAATTAATTTGATTAACATTTTGTGACACCAAAAGTTGAAAACATTCACTTACCTGTACTGTGACACCAACATCGAAATGTTGCATATTTGACTGGATTTTCTATTTTCTCAAGAATCTCTAAAGGAAAAAAGCACACTCAGTAAAAAAAAATCTCATAATACTCTGTTGAGAACTTTTGCTTATGTGTTGCACAGAAACACACAAACAACTATAAAGGACAATATTATTCAAGAATTGGTTGCATCTAATTGATTCAAATTAAAATATAGCAATTTAAAAATGAGTATTTATTTAAAAAAGAAAACAAGCAATTCTTTATTTTCTGTAAATTTCTGTATTTTATATGAAGATTTGGCTACACTTTACAACATAAATTCACAGATTCATCATATTTTTACACTTAATTACTAAATTTACCTACCCATGTCAGATGTTTGATGTAACATGTTAATATAATCATTCGAAGTAATGGTGTCTGTGTTTTGCTCTGGATGTTTCTCAGCATGGACTGTGAAGAACAGGTTCATGAAAGAATATCACTTATCTACACAGACCATTATTAAAACAGGCTCATGTTCACTTACAGTTAAAAGGATTATCCATGCTCTGTCTACAAGCTCCTTGTTCTTTTAAATCACTGCTTTCTGCCGTCATGATTTCAGCCATTTTTGAGATTCACTTCCAAATGAAACTATGAACACACAACTGAACAATTTATATTACAGATTTATTTTTAACTTATTAGTTGTATTATTACATTATTTGACATAATCTAAAAACAAATATAACTTTATTTTTAATAAGTTGAATTAATGGTATATTAATTAAGTATATTCAATAAAGAATCTGGACATTTTATTTTTACATTTATTTCGTCTATATATCCGGGGGAGAAAAGGTATAAAAGAGTCATCATTTAAAAAATTATCTGTCCATTTATTTGTTTATGGCTTTCAGACAAAAAAAAACATACCCAGTTGTCAAAAATGTCTAGTTATATACATAATATAGGTTCTAGAAAGTGACTACAGTTGGTTATATTTTATTATGAAAAGCCATGTAAAATAAAAAAGCAAAAATCAATAAATCTCTTTTGATTGCTGCTGAAAGATTGGATCATGACTACACAACCTGCTGAGACTAGAAATTAGGAGACCTGAATGCTGTGAAGGCAAATAGCAACATGAACAGTGTTTAACACATCAACTATAATGTTACAACTGTTAATTTAGCTCAAATATAACTCTCATTTAGTACAATGTTTTAAAACTTTTTAATCTTTAAAAGCTAATCGTCTTACCTAAAAGAATGTTGTAGTTGTTCTGACCTCAGCAAGCACATAAAGTGAACAGAAAAATGAATAAAAGCATTCCATAAACCGGCTTGACTGGAGTTACCGTAAACCACGAACACCCTCCAAACCTGACAACACTGAAAGATACTGTTCAAGGAAAACATTGAGTGTACTGTCTTGTGATTTAACTAGGCCTATCAGTTTTTGAAAACAAAACTAAAATAATTCAGGGAAATAGAGCCAGTTGGAAACAAATTCCATAGAAGAGGTGGAATTATTTCAGTGAAAGGAATTATTTCTGGTGAAATACTGTACAACATGAAATGATTTTAAAGGCTTAGAGATGTAAAGACAGGTCTCATGATTTGATGAATCAATGATCAACAGCAATCTATTGTCATCAGGATCTAGCCATTCTCTTATATTTTTGAGAGTCTTTATGTTCCTGATTTTAAAAGTATTTTCACCCAAGTTTTCACGCCACAAGCCAGCTCGTCAAGCCAATTATCAGATCACTATCCCCTGATTATTGAGTTGATGCACATTTTATATTTAGTTCTCCCCCCTCAATCTGGTATCCGGTCTACACTTTGCTACACTTCACTCACTCCAGTCTAGTAACCAGTGGTGGAGGTGATGAATTACAACTACGCACATTACTGTAATTAAGTACATTTTTGGGGGCTTGTACTTTCATGAGTAAAATTTTAAATCTATAATTTTACTTGTACTTGAGTACAAATGAAACTAACTAATCTACTTTACTACTTGTTAAATCTTAATTAGTGTTACAGCCCAGCTTCTGTGTTAAAGAATTGGCTTGTGGACAGCAAAGTGTCACAGTGTACTTTCACAGTGTACACAGTGTCTTTCGCACACCTAGATGTCCGGCCAGTTGATGATCATGCGCCAACACCAAAACCTGTGGCCTAAAACTGACAGGAAGCACCACCTAAAGACCGAAGAGCACTCCTCGTTCTGCGAAGAGCACCATCTTCTCATCAGTATATCATCATCCATGAAACAGGACACTTGCTTGGCATCTGAAGAGTCCACCGCCTAAAAGCACAGAGCCAGGGACTTATCCTCCCTCTGTTGAACAACAAAGTCATTACGTGCCACATTGAAGTTCACAAGTTCAGAATAAAGCAATTGTTTGTATTCCACCGAGCTGTAGTCCACAGTTTTATAATCCACAGGTTTTTTTATTCTGGGTGTAAAACACATCCTCCTTAAAAGCGGGTTTAAACAAAGAGTCTGCTAATTCCACAAATTCCTGCTTGCGAGCTTGAGCCCTTGTCACAGCACAGATGGGAAAAATGTGAGGTCTGTGTCATCACTCTCTTCCAAAATAGACCACACTGGTTTATCCCCAATTTTTAGCACTGGAAAGACCAAGTAACTCATTAAGTACAGCTACTTTAACTGAGACTGTAAAAAGTTCACTCTAAGAAAACCTGATGCAATGGGACTTATACAAAGCCCATTTCCATTCCTTGAACAAAGACATTACTTCCTGTTTAAGATTTGAAATCAAAAGGTAGCACATTAGCCACTACAAAAGAAGTAGATGCTCCTATATCTCTCAGTATTCAGATTTTTACTTTCTAACCTCCTGTGGGTGTTTTGGCAATTAGGTGACCTGATTTAACATTTGTTTAATTAATTTATCAGGTAAACCCTTCCTGCATAAAAGGCTTAAATGCATGATCCACTCTCTTGTTTACTACACACTCAACAGAATTTAGAATCCATGGAAGGGGATTTCTGCTTCCTCTTTAGTGTGTAGCAGTCTGCAATTAAATGGCCACTTTTATAACAGTAAAAATATTTCCTATCATCTTTCAAACTGGTAGAATTGAACTGAGGTTTACGTTTACTCAGCTAGATCAGTAGGACTGTTTTTCTTTTTAACATGAGCAGTCATAAATATGTTTTTATGTGTCAATGCAAACTCATTAGAACTAACCGCAGCTTGTGAAACTGAACAACCTTTTGTTCATTTAAATAAATAACAATGCAGTCCAGTAAACACTGCTTGAATTCCTCTAAAAGAATCAGCTCCTGAAGTGTACCAAAATCCTTGACTTTGCTAGACTATAACCATTTATCAAAAAGAATGGTCTCTTCTCCTGCAAACTCTACAAATGTCTGTGAAACATTTTTTCTTTGCCTCCTGAAGCGTTGTCTGCATGCCTCAGGTACCAGTTCATAAGCACTTAAAACAGCACTTTTCACAACATCCTAGTCCATACTGTCCATAGTCCCTCTAATGCCAAAAAAGCACACACTTCCTGGGCTTTGCCAGTTAGTTTGCACTGCAATAATAATGACCAAATTTCTTTGGGCCAATTCAAAGCACTTGTCATACATTCAAAAACACCAAAATAGCAGTCTATTGAAGACTCTGTAAACTGAGGTACAAGTGATAAATTTTTACTAACATTGCTTTCTCAGATGCAACTCCACCACCAAGACTGGCTTCTATCTCCAAAGCATTTACAGAAGAAGATAAAGAGTTGGATACTAATTTCATTTCTTTTAGCTTGATCTATGTTTAAGCCTTAATTTCTAATTTCCTTCATTTAAATTCAGTCTTTCATTCTTTCGCTTTCAACAAAGCATCTATTCACAACTTTGCTAGTCTTGCTTTTAGACGTGGAGCAGTGCCTCCATTCTCCAATAAAGGTTTATATGGATCACCAGAAATGACTGCTTCTGTAGCCTCTAACACCTGCTCTTTCTCCTCTTCATCACAATCAATACTTTCTTCTAGCTTGTCAGATTCTAAATCAAGAACCATCAAGATTTTCATCTCAACCAATGCTTGCATAATTATTGACTTAATCTCAAGCTTGCATTGTTGTTTAGAAACTGCAATTCAAAATGCTCTGCAATTGTTGCAAATGACTTGAACTCAAACGTAGCTATTTTATATTACTCATATATAGGAAACCAGCCATAATGACTCCCAAAACAATCAAAGCCTTTTCTATCTACCATTATTTAAAGATAATGCTATAGGGAAAAGAAAAAAAAATCAAACGAGCCCCTATTAACTGTTACAGCTCAACTTCGGTGTTAAAGAATTGGCTCGTGGACCACACAGTGAGTAATAGTAAAGAGAATAAAGAATTTGATTTGTTTTTAGAGCAGCTATAACAGTCACAACATTTCCAAAGCAATAATGTGATTTATATGCAATGCTCAAGATGAGTATATTTACAGCGCAACAAAACATCAAATATACAAACTAAATAGTATACACAAATGAAAAGAGAATTAATGTGATAAACAATAGTACGCTAAAATGAACACAGTTCTACATAACAATTATTATATGATTCTATGAGAATCATAAAAATTATTTACAGAGTACTGTAATTTTAATTAATATCTCAAACACTGGCTGGTATTTTTCTGTAGCTAATAAAAATATGTAATCTTAATGGACCATTGAAAGCCTGGAATGTTATGTGAACTGAAACAAGTTCTGGTTACTGCAGAAGACTTTCCATCACAGTATAACTTAACAATCACAGAAAATCACTACCAGTCAACACTACTAGTTTCTGTTGTTTTGACCTATTTAAACATTGCCTCAGTGTTAATTTGAACATGGAGTGAGTGAAATTAACATGTCAGTCATTTGAATGGAATATTCAACATAACATTACGATTTACATTAATGCAGTGTTATAAAGGGACTTATAATTGACATAATTGGTGTTGATTTAACACTGTGGATTTTGCTGTTTAAGCACCATAGCAAATCATAACCTACCCAAGACACCCTGAAACACCACACTCCCCCTTTCCTCTGTCTCTAGTTTCAGCCTCATACTTCACACCTATGAAATGTTGGCTAATTGTTTGATGGGTTTGGTCATTTATATGGCAACACTTCAAGAAATTATTATCTGATTGGTTGAATTTATCCTGATTTTCATGGTAACTGATGTTGCGTTTATTTTTGTCTCTTTGAGAAATCAAGTTCAGCCATACGAACAAGACAAACAGCTACTGTAGCACTGACGAATCTTGCACCTTCGAAGTGGTAGCTTGTTCGAATTTTATATTGCCCCTATGACGATTCTGAATGTTATTTGGTTTTGGAAGTTTCCAACAACAGGTTGACAGGTATCCAACGTCAAAAAGGCCCAAGGTCTTTAAATATGCAATTAAGCTTAGTGGGTTATTCAGTGACTCCCATATTGAGTTGTTTGTATTAAGCTCGTTCTTTACGTGACACAACTGGACATTCATATTAATGTCTTGCATATCTGTTGCTTTACCCCTTTTCTTTCACAATACAATGGGGGAGATGACAACCAATACAAAACAGCCTGTATTGCTTTGGGGTAGACAAAGAACTAAAACGGCAGTTATGCATCACCTCCAGTTACATTATGCAAAGGTCTGGCTTAGCAAGAACTAATCATCAGAGTCACAAAATAATCAATTAGTATATTAAAAGACGACGAAAGGGTTTTTGTTTTTCAACAATAGGTGCACTTTAAGATTCAAACACAAGCTTCCACCTTGAAGGGGCAAGATCGATCACTGTATTATGTGTACTGAGAATGAGTGGTTAAAAGAACAGCTAAACAGTGGATTCTCATTTTTTAATCTCTGGTCAATTTTGTAGCAACATTTTCACATGTGAAAATTTGACATGTTTGTCAAAGGGCTTTTTGGGCAGGTCTTAGCCAAGGAAAACTGTCAACAGACACTCCCTAAAAGTCTTGACAATGCAAGACTACCCCGTTAACTCCTGTTAGTGACATTTTTGTATGGGCGTGGCAACCGACAGAGAGGGTGGTGTGTGTGTGTGTGTGTGTGTGTGTGTGTGTGTGTGTGTGTGCGTGCGAGTTTGGGTTTGTGTTCGTGTGCGTGTGTGACCTGACCTGAAAAGTGGGATTGACTAGACATCAAGTTCTGGTCGCAGGAGCCCCTACTTGGGTTTATAAAAAAGAACGTCACAAGTTTTTAAATGGTAAAGGTAAGAAAAACAAACAAAAAATAAATAAAATACTGAAACCTTAATAGAAACATGATTTGACTTGATCGATGTCTTGTGAAATTATAATTTAAATAATAATAATGTTTAATTAATAAACAACATTAAATTAAATAATTTAATATTTCATTATTTATATTTTAATGAAACCATGTTGAAAATGTGTGCATCAATGTTGATATAACGGGTAAATTAGGTCATACAATTCTAAATCAGTCAATAGTCATTGTATTGCATTTTATGCATTATAAACAAAATCAAGCAACATATGTTAATTTTATTTTAAAAGTTAGCTATTCAAAAGTTCATAATTTACATTTTTTATTCATAGATTGAGCAAAGATTTGGCCACGTAAGTGGAGGATGCCTTAATATCTGTGATATTACTGGTTTTCAAAAAATACTCAAACATACAAAATTATCTTTATTGTATGGTCCTGTGTTTGCTTTTAGATGGCAAAATATTTATGTGGAGAAGATGATATTGCTAACGATTCTGGAGGTTAATGATCTAGAGAAAGATGAAGAGAAGGAGAAAGACAAGGAGGATTGGAATAAAATGCTGTAAAGAACTGCATTTGTTTTAAACGTTATTCTAACACACTGTAAATTTTCTTTAGCACTGTGATGCGATGTATTGCATATGATAGAAAATGGAAAAAAAATTGTACAGAATGATCAATAAAAGTTCTAGTTTAAAGAATTTAATTGTAAGGAAAAAATGTTGTGGTTTGTGGTTTAAATGGTTAAGATTTTGACCCAAAACAACAAGCTCAATGACAACCAAGCAGGCTTCAAGAATGGACACTCAACAAAGATGGCTTTTTTGTTTTTGACTGAAGAGCCACGAGATACCAGAGCTACCAGAGTGATCCAAAACTCATTGTCTGCTAACCGGGGTTCCTCATGGCACAGTCCTTGGTCCCCTTCTATTCTCCTCCCTGGGCCATATCATCCACAGATATGGGTTCTCGTTCTGTTGCGCTGATGACACCCAACTCTATGTCTCGCACATTCACATAAAAATGGACCAAAATAAAAGAATATAAGAGAATATTATATTTTACAACATTTTAAAACAAAAATTATTATGCATTGTTACTTTAAAACAAAGTAGAATAATTTATGTAAAAATATATTGCTTTGATTTTTATACATCATGTAGTATTTTGCTTCAAGGGCGTTTTTTATTGCAATAGAGAGTAATTTAAGATAAAAAAAAGAACTACATTTTCTGAAATGTGAAATGTATCCTCATAAATTGACGCAGTTTTCCCTCTGCTCATCTCTTTCCTCCAGCAGGGGGTGCAAAGATTAGATTTCGCTCTCAACGCTGTCCCAGATCAACGAACCAAAACAAATCCTCCATCCTTCCCGTGCAGTGCAATCCCACACCGCCTTCCGGCTTCTTCAGCATGTTTGTGTGCGCCCGCTTGTGATAAGCAGTGTCCTTAGAAAGACAACATTTTCCAGTAACTCATTCGGAGACGAGGACTTACATGCCAAGATGACTCATGTTGGATAAAGCACTTGAAAAAGAACGAAGGATCAACGGTGGAGATCAGCTCTAAACACAGAGTTCGACAGGACGGGGAAGTCCTGACAAGGTTTGGTTGAGCTCCAACACCAAACAGATCAACACAAACACAGGTGGATTACCAACGGACGTTGTTTCAAGTCGCGAAAAGGTAAGGAAAAATATTGTACGTCAATCTTAACGTGAGTCTGTTTGTTTAGAGTTTTGTATGAGTTTGCATCTGTTGCTGTCCGATAAAGACGGGAAAGAGTTAAAGAGGCTAATCGAATCAGCTAACAAAGAAACTCTCTGGCTAGCCCAAAGGTAACTTACAAACGTATCACCTAACGTTAACGCTAGCCATAATTATCCCCAGCTGTGTAAGCTAAGGGTCCCTATATGGACGGTTTGTATAGATATTTAAAGTTTTGGCTTAGTGTATTATTTAGGGGTTTTAATTATTCAAGTTACATGTTCTAGTATAACTTACCTTTGTGATGGACTTCTAAGTATGGTACTGACGTCCCGTGACCGTTTTCTGTCGGTAAAGGTGTCGTATTGTTTCTGAAGCAGAACACCTGTATTTCAAATACTGTCATTTATTTAAAGCTGAAGTCATGTTAAAACTATAGCGTTTAGCCGTGTGGTCAATATAGGTTTACTTGAACTTTGTATTTGTCAGCAACACGACTTTTGGATTTTTGTGTGTAGGATAAACCGCAAATACGCTTAACATGTAACGTTAGCCTTTTTCTGTCAGGCAGTGAATGTGTTAATCCTTTGCTTGATAACATTGTAGCACTGTATACATGTTTCTGAGTCAGCTATAATTTTCGAATGTATTTGCATAAATGTTCATGAGCTGGCCCTTAAAAGCCAGATTTTCCTCTACAGCCAAATGTTTGAGATTAGATTTTTTTACACTAGATTTATAATCAGTGGCGATTCTAGACATTTTAAATTGGGTTGGCCAATATTAGGAAGCTCAGGCATTCAGAAATACATAGAATTACTACAATGAATATATTCAGTAGTTACATTGGAAGTTTTACAATACAGTTATTGTAGATCCAGATATAGATTGTAATAAGGCTGAGACAACTAATCGATAATGTAATTTGTTGCCAACGAATGCCGTTATCGATTAGTTAGCCAGACCACTTGACATCACAGAGGTGCGTGACACCAAGACACACAGATCAAACATAGATACACAGCCGACGGCGCAATGTAGAAAGCGTCGTCTTCAGGAAAAATGGTGTACCCAAAATCTTCTAAAGTGTGGAATCATTTCTCATTAAACGCTCCTTAGAAGACAGTGAGTGGCATGCTATGCCGGCTGAGTTTTCATGGCACGGAAGCACAACGATGATGCACAAGCACCTTAAACCTTATTGAAGCAAATGCATCTATCCATCCATCTTCATGTCGGCTTTATTCCCTTTCGGGGTCGCCACAGCGGAATGAACCACCAACTCACTGGCATATGTTTCACGCAGCGGATGCCCTTCCCTGCCGCAACCCATCGCTGGGAAACATTCACACACACATTTACACTTTAACACTTATTCAATTCACTTATTCTGCATGTCTTTGGACTTGTGGGGAAACAGGAGCACCCGGAGAAAACCCACGTGATCATGGGGAGAACATGCAAACTCCACACAGAAATGCCACCTGCCCCAGCCGAGCCTAGAACCAGCGACCTTCTTGCTGTGAGACGACCGTGCTACCCACTGCGCCACCGTGACGCTTGCAAATGCATCTATAGAACATTTAATCAGTAATATCATCATTAGGCTACAAAACTCTCATGGAATTAAGAGTTCTACTCTACCTATGTGCTAGTGCTCTCAAACATATCCATAAGAAGAATTAATTAAATAAAATTAGAGCTAAATATAAAAAGAAAGTGTGTTCCTTAAGAGTTATTGAATATTTTTAAAAGGTGATTTAAATAAATCTCATCACTCATATCTGTTTCTTGAGTGTGTTTTATTTTTTCTTTATATATTTATAGGTATATTTCTTTATACCTATTTATGCAGTGATCATATTCATTTTTTGTTGCACATTATTGGGTTATCTAACCTATAACTGAACAACGGCAATTCTATATGCATATATCACCTTAAGGGTGTAAAGTGAAAATCCTAGAACTTTGCAATCAGATGAGTTCTAAGCCTCTAGCTTAAGGAGACTGGCTTTGGGAGTGTGCATACAGTAAGTAATGAACACAAATTAACAAAACAAACCAAATAATTTATTTGTGAATATATAGTTTTTTTTTATCGTTAATGTTCAAAATCAGTATTGTGATCAAAATTAGCCAGTCAGCCAAATATGTTTGTTATAATACTTATTGTATTATTATAAAACAACAAGGCAGTTTAATATGTTTCCTGTACTTTTTTCTTGAACGTTATAAACAGATCAAATGAAAGCAGTTTTTATTGCCATCATCATTGTATTAGAATATTTTTTTATATATCAATGTATGCTAATTGTAAAGCATAAATGTTACAAATGTAGCTCCTTATTACAATAAATACAGTAGATTGTTTGCTTTTTAAAAAGTTGCTGTTGAGATATTTGCTTCTCATACATCTGGTGTTAAAGCCAGATCGCTGGATACATGGCTACATAAACAGATATGGTTTAAGTTAGTCAATCGTTTTTAAAGTAGCTGTGTTCACATGGTGACCCCTGTAGCGGATTGATGCCACTTTAGCAGAGTACTTAACACACCTGCTGTCTTACTGCCTCTTGTAAATAACCGCTAGCAAGTTTCCTGTAAAGGTTCATTATTGCATGCGACAAAGCTTTGAATCTTTGCAAGGTTGATGTTTAAAGAACATAAATTTTTATTTTAAGTCATTAATTTTAAGTCATTCATTATACTTTAATCTGATCTTCACTGAATCTCTCATAGCTTCTTGATAAGGTGATCGAACGCTGATCCAGTGCCAGAGGAGCAGTTCTTGTTTAACTTTCCACTGGAATCTGATCTCTGATTTGATTGAGTAGTTTTACAGCCTTGGTTTATGTTCCAAGAGCAAGTTATGCGGCCGCCAGCTGTGATAAAGTGTGTTCTGACACAAAGGTTGAACTTGATGGCAAAGAGTTTCCATACAAGTTTGTATTCATATGGATAAAACAAAACAAAACAACTGCAGTTAAAATTTTAACTGTTGAATCCTGACCTGGAAAACAGAACAGTTTTGGATTTTTAAAGTGTAAAAAAAAAGAAGATTTGTCACTGCATTATGGCAGCCTGATCAAAATAAAGCTCCACAAATTTTTGGAAAATTCTTCTAATCATATTCATTCATTCATCTTCATGTCGGCTTTATTCCCTTTCGGGGTCGCCACAGCGGAATGAACCGCCAACTCTCTGGCATATGTTTTACGCAGTGGATGCCCTTCCCTGCCGCAACCCATACGCCAACTCTCTGGCATATGTTTTACGCAGTGGATGCCCTTCCCTGCCGCAACCCATCGCTGGGAAACATTCACACACACATTCACACTTTAACACTATGGGCAATCGTTCTTATTCATTTCACTTATTCCGCATGTCTTTGGACTTGTGGGGAAACCGGAGCACCCGGAGAAAACCCACGCGATCACGGGGAGAACATGCAAACTCCACACAGAAATGCCACCAGCATTAGGTTCAGCACCTAGAACCAGCGACCTTCTTGCTGTGAGACGACCGTGCTACCCACTGCGCCACCGTGACGCCTCTAATCATATTTTCATTTAATTATATATTTAATATATAAATAAATTAATATATATATATATATATATATATAATATATTTAATATTAAATATAATTTAATCTATTTGGTTAATATTAGGGAGTGTCACGTGACAGAAGAACGAAAGGAGCCGGAGGACTCAGGGAAAGAACGAATCTTTTCTGTTTCAGGCTCATATTGTGTTGCTAAATATTAGGGAGTGTCACATAACAGAAGGCCCCGGGGCCAAACTGCCCTCGTTACCATCAGAGAGAAGAAACGTGAGGAACGAATGAGACTTTAACCTAAAGACAGATCAGAGCTGAGCTGAATCAGACTAAAAGACCCAGGTAGGCTTAATTAAAATATGTTTTTTGTCTTCAAGCATTATAGTTTTGTCTTATTTGTAGTGTGATTCGGGTTTGTGTATATACTAAATGTGTTAGGGAAGAAACACACAACATTTTATTGGTATTTTACTAAAATGAATGAAATGAACGAAATGACTCAAAAAAAGATTAATTCACTTTGATGAGCGGGACTAAACATCCGAGTTGCTGAAATTATTTATACTTTCCATCACTACTCCCTTCATGGATGTAGAATGATGAATCAAGCCAATGTTTCGGAATAAACAAATAACTCAAATCAACTGACAGCATTATCACATACAACTACGAAAATATCGAAGGTCAACACAACAAAGCGGGGTCTTGATCAGAGCCACTCGATGATGGTGTGTGACTTATTTCCAAATAAGCCAGTTTTGGAGCATCCTTATTGGGTGTTGTTGTTATGATGTCATGGGGTCTAATTTAAACTGACATCCAGCTCAACGGATGAGAGAGAGACTGGAGCGCTGGTGAGAGTGAGTGGGTGCAACCTGTATTTAAAAAACAGATAGAACAACAACATGCACACAACAAACAAAACTACGTGAACAAGACATTTCTATGTAACAGATATATTTATATATTAGGGATGCACCAATACCATTTTTTTTGGAAAACGAGTAGGAGTACGAGTACTTGCATATCAGTACTCACCTCGATAAGTTACTTAATAAAAACATGATTTTAATTTAGGTGTAACAGCTTTAGTCATATAACAAAAAACAACAACAAGGGACTAGTTTGGAATTAAGATCAATATTTACAATGAAAAGAATGTTGTATGCAACATATTACAGAATAAATCATTATAAAAAAATAAAGGCTTAAATCTTAATTCTTATAAATTAAGTCTGGCTGGTGTTCGAGGCACGGAATTGTTTTGCGTTTAATATGGCTCGTTGTACCGTGAAACTCTGGAAGGTTAGGCTAATTAGTAACATAGGGCTAACACTGCGCGTCCAAATATCCGTGGTGAAACTAAATGCAGAAGAGGTTTGCAGTAGTCTGTGGTTATGTTTTTTCACATAGTTGTGTAGTTTAGGCAGCTCCGTGTCAGTCATGATTAAATGTGAATAATTAGATTAAGTAATAATTAATTAGATCAAAACTTGTTTTGCTTGACGGCACTAATTTTAACATTTGTAGGTCCATGTTTATATTACACTGTATTTGAGAGAATTGTGTCTCTATGGGATTCCAGATATAACTTCCCTAAACAGTTTGTTTTTGAAGCTGTAGATGTTGAACATTCCAGCTGTAGAAGCACTTCCTGCTGACAAGACGCTGACAGTTCTACCAAGATCTTTTTTTTCCCCTTCCTTCACAGAGGCTCTCCTCTTTTCGTTCATCATTTTGCAATCCCCCTCCTTCCATGTCACCCTTGCACAACCACAGAGCTAAGATTTCACAAATGGAGACGTATCCAATTTTCTCATGTGTAGATGTAGGTCAGTCATGCTGCTAAATGCCTTCCTTTGAAGTAATTTTTTTACAAAATAATGTTTTTGTTTTTCGTGTTCAAACTGTGTTTTTTTACGCTTTAAAGTCTTTTTAAGACCTCTCTTTTACTAACACATGATAATCTGTGATTGCAAAATTGAGTGATATTTAAAACAGAATTACACAGGACAACTAGTAGCATCTTTTAGAAGAAGTAACGGTTTCTGACAATACTCTCGCCGTGTTTTCTTTCAACAAAGCCAGGCTCCACCTTCTCTCCATATGATATGACATCACTCTGCGGTTACCACAGAAACCAGGGGTCCACTGCAGACGGTTAACAGCCAAGCAGGTGAGTTATTGTTGTGGTGTTGGAAAAACTGCAGACAAAGCATGTTTTGTTTTAATGACGGCATGTGGATGGCATATAAATGCGATTAAGAGTACTTTGATCTGTAAAGTGTGGGTGTAAGAGCTGTGAGAGTCTGTCTGCTTGTGTGCACCACGTGTTTGTTCTAGCATGGTGCTTCCAAGAGCGACATGTGTATTCCATTTGTTACTCTGGTGCTCTGGATTCGCTCTTTGTTTGGTGTATGCTTGTGCTCTCAGGAGTTTTATGCAGAGATTCAGTCTGATTCTGGGGTCTTAATTCGGTAAACTGATCCCTTCCTCCTGGTCAATCTCCAATCGTGCTGATTTAATACACCCTATACCCTCAGCTTGTGATTAATGAAGTGTCAGTGCAGTCTTCGATCTGCTGAGGCAAAGTACTCAACAGAAAAGTACAAGAGTGCTAGACAATATTTTTTATCAGTGTTCTTAGGAAAAAAAACTACATTTCTGAGCATGCTCTGTAAGTTTGTTGGCGAAAAACAACAGAGGGTTATTCTTTTCACTTTGTTGAAACGGATAGTTGCTCACTCCTCAGTTATTCCTTCACAGAAATAGATTTTACTGGTTAGTTTAAATCGATTGCTTGTGGTTTTAGGGTTAGAAGAATGAAAATCAATTTCTTAGTTTACCTTTTGTGTGGAGCTTCCCTAGATGATGTGTTGTACCCAAAGCTTACATAGTTCTGTGAGAGATGTTAAAAAATACGTTGGTGTTAGGATTGGGCTCGTAATAAAGCTTATTAATTTACTCACTTATTCACTTGTTACTTTAGTCAATTATTTTGTGGTTAATAAAAGCACCTTGGTTAAATTATTTTCAGAAGTAACATATTGTTAGAGAGGCCAACATTGATAGGTTATGGTTAGGTTTCAAATTTGCTGAATATCTTAATCAAAATAATAAAAAGTGAATATAATGCAAATGGCAGTAAACAGATTTATGAAAATAATTCAGAATTTTCTGTCAGAAAATAAAAGAAAAAATCACAACCATCTAAAAAAAGGAAATCTTGCTAGTTTTCTTAACCTCAAAAAAATGTTTCAAGCATTGGTTTTAAAACGATTAGTATGTTAACTGCTACAGCATGTTTCTGTTATTGTGGATAGTGGGATGTTGATTTTGAGCATGTGCCGATCCTTGGGATGGTCTCCTACTGTGGCGTTGCCAGTGGCACTGACTACATATGTGGGAGTGCATCTGTATGCCCTGACCACGGAACATTAGCTAAAGGTCTGAATCGTCTGATGGGTTTTGTGCTTTTTTTATGGCAATATTTCAAGAATCCTGAAGTCGTGGTTTGATTGTTTGAATTTGTCTCGATTTCCGGTAGCAGATAGTGTCACAATTGTTTTTGTCGGAAACTAAGTTCAGCCATACGATGAAGAAATTATGATTTTACTGTCTGTGAGCCCCGTCTGTTTGATTATAGAAGCTTGTTGTTCTACTCGTAGAACAACTATTGATATTGATATCTATTTAACTATTTTATTGTGGATCGGTTGCTTGTCATGTCAGTCAAACATGTTCATGAATGAGTCATGATCAACAAAGCAACCAAATCCGATGTTAAAATATTAAAAAATGTTTGCGCCCGATGATGTCCTGTTGGCTTCTTCGGGCTTGGACCTTCGGTGTGCACTGGGGCGGTTTGCAGCCGAGTGTGAAGCAGCTGGGATGAGGATCAGCACCTTCAAGTCTGAGGCCATGGTTCGGAAAAGGGTGGCCTGCCCTCTCCAGGTCAGTGGAGTGCTCCTGCATCAGGTGGAGGAGTTTAAGTATCTCTGGGTCCTGTTCTTGAGAGAGGGGAGGCTGGAGCGTGAGATCGACAGACGGATCGGTACAGCATCTGCAGTGATGCGGTCGCTGTGTCGGTCTGTTGTGGTGAAAAGGGAGCTGAGCCAAATGGCGAAGCTCTTGATTTACAGGTCGATCTATGTCCCTACTCTCACAAATGGCCATGAACTCTGGGTCATGACTGAAAGGACAAGATCCTGGATACAAGCGGCTGAAATGAGTTTCCTCCTCTGGGTGGTTGGGCGCTCCCTTAGAGTTAGGGTGAGAAGCTCGGAGTAGAGCCACTGCTCCTCCACATCGAGAGGAGTCAGCTGAGGTGGCTTGGGCATCTGTTCCGGATGCCTCCTGGACGCCTCTGAAGGGAGGTGTTCCGGGGCACGTTCCACTGGGAGGAGGCCCCGGGGAAGACCCAGGATATGCTGGAGGGACTATGTCTCCCAGCTGGCCTGGGAACGCCTCGGAATCCCTCCCGGGGAGCTGGAAGAAGTGTCTGTGGAAAGGGAAGTCTGGGCTTCCTTGCTTAGACTGCTGCCCCCACGACCCGGATGTGGTGAGATGAGATTTTTTTTTACTAGTCACTAGCTGCAGAGTTGTGTTTCTGAGAAAGGAGTGTTCTGATTGGCTCAAACTTTTAGTCAAGTAGTTCTCTGACCGCACCACATCTCTCTGAATAGGCCAAGAATTGGCTTCCATCTGGGAATGACTTCCATCTTGTTTGTTTTATTCACAGCTGAGACACCTGGATATGTATATGACTACACAGGAAGTGCTTGCTCTGCACCACATCAACCAATCACAGAGTTTGTGGCCAACAAGGCTTTTGATGTGTCGTTGCCAGCATGAATGGGGTAGCATAGGATTATGTAAATGTATAGGCTTCACAGCCAGGCAATTTGTAGATTTATATTGACCCTAAGCAGTTCAATGTGTCCAAGTACCTCAGAAAAAGTAATTATATTTGTCACTAGTTGCTAGATTAGCAAAACAGATAGAGCTAAGTCTGTATTTTGTATTCTTTTGTCAGATTAGTCCCAGGTTTCAATATCCATTTCTTGCCACAATGTTTGTTTTGGTATTTAACACTGCAGAAGAATCTGCAGTTTTTCTCGTTATCTCTTTTCAGCTGAATGATGTTACATTTGGATGTATTTTAAATGTAAAGTCACATTTTTTTGCTCTAATAAGCAGTTCTTGAATGTTGAGGTAGATCAGTACTTTTAGCTTTCTAGGTATTTTTGTCATAGCCTGTGATTTGTAGTGATGGTATTATTTGTTAGTGAAACAAAGTTGATCAGAGATCTGAATGCAAATGAGAAGCAAAAATATTTGGAAACCAAACTGGGGAAGGCTTTTGTACCGAATTGTCCTAGTCTCCTTAAAGCCAAAATGGACTTAAAGCAGCAATGGCTTACAGGACAACTATGGCAGACAAAGACAATATAGACAACAGATATTATAACAACAACAAAAAAATTCCAGCGAACCTCAATGTTTTATCTTCTTAAAAGTGGCAAAATGTATTTTAACAAATAGACCTAACCTTTTATTTAATTAAATATGGATTTATTTAGGGAAATAAAAATGTTATTATATTTAAACAATAGATCTAACCTATCTGTTTTGTAAATAAATATACTTTTCCTACTGCAAAAAAAAAAAAAAAAAAAAAAATCCATACAGGCACTGTTTAAGCACAGCATCAGCAATAGGGCTGTAGCTTTCGATTATTTTTGTACTCTGGTATTCTACTGACAATTTAATCAGGTAAAACATGTGTGACGTCATCATTTTTCATGCTGTGGTGTTTTATTCATTATCATTATTACATCAAAACTGCATTCAATCCATTAAAAATCAAGCGGAACATCATGTGTAGATTACTATTAACGTGCCATAATAAAGATTACAGTTAAGGTGTCCTAAAGAATATATTTATAGAGTGGAATGTGCTGTTCTGGGGCGCAAGTTAGAGGAGCAACCCTGAGTAAAACAGCAGCTTCTTTACCTTTTTACTTTCATTTCATAACAGCAGTTTCCACTATATAAAGTGTTTTTGTCACGTTTACGCCATGTTATTTTCCGACCACTCACTTAATTAAGTTATTATTAATAACTTAAAAGAGCAATAAAAGAGTAGAACAGTTGAGCTGAAGGTCAGTCTACATCTTACTTTCACTACGCAGACAAAACTAGTGCTAACGTTTAATTTTTTTTATGTCTTAACGTTCAGTGTGGATTATGCAGTTCACATTAATATGTTAATAATGTTGGCCAAAGATAAAGATATTATTAAAATTTGTCCTTTAGCCAGCACATTTCATGTCAACGTTACTTCTATCTGGTGACACCATTTCATAGTAACGTTAAGCATTGCTGTAAAACTAAAGCTAACAAAGTCATAACTGTTACTTCACAACAATCTTTTCAATGTAACATTAAGGTATTAACTAAAATGAAAACAGGTGAATGCAATATTGAAGCTCCTGGTTTTCTTTATTGTGAAAATAAAATGCTCTGCATTTCCGGAATGACGGCTACCATTATCTCTCTTCAGGATTAACCTAGAAGTTTATCTGTTTCATTCCAGCAGAGCTCCACAAATGACGGTTGGTTTAAAAAATAGCTGCAGAACTTAAATGATACAGTCGCTAAATGAATCAAATTTGTGAACGATTACTGAAATATGATCTAGCCTGCGGTTTCGGTGAACCGTGAAGAATGGCAACGTCTGCAAGGATACAGTGAGCAAACTGACCCAGGTTAACAGCTGCCAGCCAATCAGAATCTAGTTTCCAGACAGATCATAGCATACAAGGAATTAATAGAGGCTTCGAGGCAGAGGATTTTGCCTCAATTCATTTTTGTAATCGATTTATTTTAGTAACTTGAGGAATCCTTTCAGTCCTAATGCACAATTTAACAAATAACAAGAGATGTCTACTCAGCCATTGCTGCTTAAAGTCCCTAATATGTAAGAGAGTAAAACTGCAGTTCATTGATTGCTCGTTTAAGGATGAATCCAAAAGGGCCCCATTACCTCATCTTGCTAAAAGCTTTGTAGAAGAAACAACTGCCATGCAGTCCACCATACTTTTTATATTTTATTATAATAAGCTTCTTCTGTTAATAATTGGTCTTTTGTTCCCCTTTTTCTCCCCTTTTGTTTTAGATGGTCCAATGGCTGCCCAGGTTGAGGTTGATGCTGGGCGACCATTTGTGGTGGGAAGTCGTCTGCATCTTGGCTGTCTCATTGACTCTGGCAACAAGAGCTTAATGGAGAGTTCAACTGCTCCTGAAGGCTCACTGATCACTACCTCAGAGCCTAACAAGCCTGTCCCAAATCCCAAGCCCAGACTCACTCCAAAACCTTTCACTGTGGAAAAAAATCCTACTATACGACCCATTCTTGCCCCTAAGCCCCAGCCAAAACCAAGGCCGGAACCAACTCGTCCAGTTTCCTTCAAACCAGAGCTCCCTAATACACCTAAACCACAACCAACAAGTAAACCATCTGCCTTTAAAGCGGGATCTAAACCTGCCACACCCTTTAAACCAGCATCTGAAGATTCCAACAAACTTAAAACGCAAACTGGAGAGGTGCTGAGAAGAACAAGTTTTGGGGCCACATCTTCTCAATTTAATACTGGTGCACAGTCTTCCACTCCTGGTGCTGAATGGCCTTTTGCTCCTCGTAAAAAACAACCTAACACCTCAATCACTCGGGCTAAGTCTTTAGGATTCCTTTCAGAGATTGGACTTAATTACGAAGAAGAAAAACACAATTTAGGTGCCAAGGATGAGAGTTCTCTTTCATTTCTGCGAGTTCATACCAAGCATTCAAGACCTAGACCGGTTTCAGCTGTGTTCCTTCAAAACCCTGTCCAGTCTGAGCCACAGGTTGTTCCTCCAACACCTTCCCCTCGTTGGGCTAAAGGGAGACCCCTTTCATCTGATCTTACCTCAAAGTTTGAGTCCATTGGGCTGTCTCTACACCTGCGATCCGGCAACGAAGATGGCAAAGAAAACAATCCTGAAGTCCCAAAGGATCCTGGAGTCCCAGAGAATAGATTTGGTGCTGAAAGTGCAGAGAAAGATATTGAGAAGTTGGATTGTAAGGATGAAGAGGTCAAAAAAGACTCGAGACCTGAGGATGCAGGTGGTAGCAGCATTAAAAGACGTATCAGCCTACTGTTAGACTCTTCGTCCTTACCTTTCTCAGCAGCGCATGGGGATTCTCCAGGGACACCAGGGTCAGCGGCCTTTGATACGGATGGAGCAATGGGGGTGAAACAACGAGTCAAAGAACTGAATGAAGAAGTGCCTACTGCAACAACGCCTCTGAAGCCACAATTTAAGCCACGGAACATTGTATCTGATCGCACTAAAAAGTATGTTTTCTTTTTTCTTATTATTGACATAATATTGTGCTTTGTTTTGCAAATGCTAAACTGATAGTAAGTAGTTTGCCAGATATTTTTTGTTGCTCATGGGAGTTCACTTTGGTAGTTCATTCATCCTGAAAATTAAGTGTTGATTATTCTAAATGAACTTACAGACTTGAGCCAGAGATGGACACTCCTGATTCCAGTGATTCCAAAGGCTCCATGCAAGTTCAGGAAGCTCCCATCAAAAAGGTATGAGACCTTTTGACACTTGTGTTTATTGCATCTCTCTAAAACAAACATCTCAAATTGAAAAGAAACTCTTTTTCCATCTTGGCTGTAAAATAGAAAATGTGTAGCTCCAAATACAAGTGATACAGGCCGTGTATATTTGTGTTTTTAACTCAATATGTGTTATTTTTTATAAATGTAGGAGGTCATATTGTATGATTATAGATGTGTTCTGTTCTTTATGATTAACACTTGTGTGACTAAAAAAAGCATTTGCCGTTACAAGTTTTCAATGTGACTCAAAAAGCACTAGGTAGTCCTTTATTATTCCAGACTTTAATTGGTTAATATGTGACTTAAAGCATTCCAGTTAAATTATTAATGTTTTATGTTGAATACATGGTTCAGTTAAAGCAAGAAATGATCCAGTCAAATTACACCATCAAAAACATGTTTTTTTTACATTGAAAATAAATGTCTGATGTCATTGAAGGTGCGGCTTTTCAGTGATTTGTAACTTGAGTTGCAGCGTTAGTGATATTGTTGTTATGAAACACACATGCTTTGATGAGAGTCGATGAGAAATGTCTGTTTGTCTGAGAGAAGATGAGGCTTTGGTTATGGCCCTTTTATGCACCACCTCGCTTTATTAGCTTTGACAAAGGGCATGGAGATCTTATTTCAGTTTTCTTTTGCATTAATGCTTTTTATTGCTTTTTCATTCTATCTGTTATAATCTAAGTAGTATTTTCACACATACAGTTCACATATCCGTTGTTGTTGTCTTGATTTTTATAGTTTTATTTGTATTGTTTATGGCTTTCAGTAACACTTACACTATCAACACTATAAATTTTACTATCAAAACGTATTCATTTTGTGTAGCAAATATGAAATATCATAAAAATTTGTTATATGTCTACTTTAAATAGTTAAGTTACTGTAATATTTATCAGCAAAGTTTTTTTACAAAACTAGATTTTATTAATGCAGAGTTGTAATCTGGTATATCGCATTGAACATGATCAACATTTGCAATACTTTTAATTTTTTCATACCATACTTTAGTAAAAACCTTAGTGTACACCTCAGCGCCCATTCTTATTACCCCGTCACCTCAGAGAGAGTTTATTGTTGAGGTCGATGCATCAGACACAGGGGTCGTGGCCGTACTGTCCCAGCGGCTTGAGTCTGATTGTAAAGTACACCCTGCGCGTACTACTCTCATCGCCTTAATCCCACCGAGCGGCGATACACGGTAGGAGACCAGAAGCTCCTTGCTATTAGACTCGCCCTGGGGGAGTGGCGACACTGGCTAGAGGGCGCTTCCATTCCCTTCATTGTGTGGACGGACCACCGTAATTTAGAGTTTCTCCGCTTGGCTAAGACTTTAAATGAGAGGCAAGCTCGTTGGTCTTTATTTTTTACACCTTTTAATTTCAGCATCACATATCGTCCTGGTTCTCACAACACTAAGCCTGACGCTCAGTGACTCGGTGCTCCGTTGGGGTCATTCCTCCAAGCTCGCTTGTCACCCAGGTGTCAGGAGAACCTTGGGTTCCTGTTGCACTTGCTCCTTGTTATGCTCACACGTGGCTAATTTTGTCATTAGTTACCTTATTTATTCTGGCTCTTTTCTGTTCATGTTATTGGTGAGTGTTTGGTTTTGTGAGCAAGAGTGTTCTGCTTCCTTGCAACTGCTGTAGTCATTTTAAAATAAAAGAAGTTGGGTCCGTGTCTGTACTGCCTAACACTTGGGGAGGCATTTTCACCCCTTTTCCATTATAATATTTGATATTTTGTATTTAATCTCTATATATATTTTACCAATGTAACTGTGATTGAAATTGGAGTTATTTACTTTACTGCTTTAGTAATTGTGAGCCCAACTACTTAAGGAAGAAGTGCACACATACAAAAATGGTAAAAATAATAAGTCAAGTCCATTTCAGACATCTTTCTAAGCAGTTATCTTCAATTATGCCATACATGTTTTAGATTGCCTCAGTTAAGCAAGTTGTTCACAGTGACCAACATTAATGATGGATCATAACAGTAGAAATAATATGTTGTCACTTAATGACACTTGCCAATGAAAGCTGTAATTACTCATAGGGTTCTCAATTCAAAGGGATTAGTTTAAAGATAAAGATCAACTTACTTCTCTGAAAGTCTATCCAATGGATATGTTTTGCTTACTTGTGCAACAGTTGCAGAAAGAAAGAAACATTCTTAGAAAGAAATTTTAAAAGAAATAATTTTTTTATTAAGAATTATTATTGTAGGTTCATTTTAAAAAGAAGGATACTTTTGAATTTAAAAATGAAATGTTGTAACACTCTATTTTATTTGACCTTGTTTTTCAGATGGAAGAACAGTTAAGCTTACTAGAAGATAAGAAAACATCCACACTGGCAGTTTTAGACATGCATGCACAAACTGCTTATACCAATAATAAAGTTCAAACAGTCAGAGCTTCTCTGTATGAGCATGTGGTGGAAAGACACAATGTTCAAGTGATGGAGGACAGTCCTTCACAAAGCTCTAGAGCACAGCAAGATAACACAGTTAAGCCAATGCCTAGACGAAACCACTCTTTACGGATTCCAGACAACACCTTAAAAACCATTGAAAATGATGATCCTGGAAGTTTGGTAAAAGCAACCTACAAAGAACAAGCTCCCCCTTCCAGCCCTGTTCGTGTGGAACATGTCTTTGACACTGTGTCTTCATTTGGAGAGAGTCACGCTGTTAGTGAAACTTTGCCCATGGCTCATCTTGAGGACAAAGCTCTCACTTTACGTTCAAGACGATCGACAACTCATGTTGAAGACCACAAACATACCTTTGATATCGGTAAGCAGGATGAAAGATCAACAACACGTTACCTCAGAGTTGGGGCATTACAGAAATGGGATGACACAGAGAAAAATAAGAAATATGAAATAGAGAAGCAGCGACAGAAAGAGATGTTGAGGAAAATGGAAGAGGAGATACAGAGACAGACTGAAATTCACATGGTTGCTGCTGCGGCATTGGAGGATGAGGAAGAGGATTGTGAAGCAAAACAAAAGAAGTGGGTAGAATGTAAAAGAGACGATGAGCGCGAAAGAGAGGAATCGGCGGCTGCTAAACGACCTAAGATGCTAGATGCTGAAGAACAAGTGAATAAACCTAGAGCTACTTACTTTGCTCTGACTGGTCAGATACAGGAGTCTGTTTCTAAAGCTGATAGAAAAGAGAATGATGCAATGACTGGCAAAGGAAAACAACATGGACAGTTGATGGAAGAAGAGCGAATAGCAAAGGAAAGTGTACCTTTTAATTTTAGATCAAGGCAATGGGTTCCTCAGATTCCAATCACTCCATTTAGAAGAAATCCTTCTTTTGAAGCTGCAACACAAAGAGATTCACAGGTGAATGCGAACACTTGTCTCAAAACTGATCATGGAATGGAAGAAAAGGAACAAAATTTTGTCAGGGAAGAGTTTGAGAGAGAGAGACAGAGGCTAGCAGAATTTGAAAAGCAGAAAGAATTAGAAAGACAGTATGAAATCAAGAAACAAAAAGACTTGGAAGCAAGGAGAGAAGTTGAGATGCAGAAAGAGAACGAAAGACAAAGGGAGATGGAAAAGCATAAAGAGCAACAGAGGGAGAGACAAAGGGAGATGGAGAAACAACGAGACGTTGAGCGTCAAAAACGTGAAAAGGAGCGAAAGAAAAAAATTGAATACGAGAGGATGAAGGCTGCAGAAAAAGAGCTTGAGCAGCAGAGAGAATTTGAGAGGCAACGGCAAAAAGAGTTTGAGCGTGAGAAAGAGCGAATGCTTGAACAAGAAATGCTTAGGCTTAGAGAATTTGAAAAACAGAAAGAGATGGAAAGAGAAAGAGAGAGACAGCTGGAGCTGGAGAGACAAAGGGAAATTGAAAGACAGAAGCAGAAAGAACATGAAAAGCAAAGAGAAAAGGAGAGGCTCAAAGAGTTAGAAAGACAACGAAATTTGGAGAGGCAACGAGAGCTGGAGAAACAAAAAGAACTTGAAAGGGAAAGACAGAGACAGTTAGATAGGCAAAGAGAACTTGATCAACAAAAAGAGCTTGAGAGGCAACAGCAATTGGAGATTGAATGTCGGAGGGATATTGAAAGGCAGAAGGAATTTGAAAAACTGAAGCAGAGGGAAGTAGAGATTGAACGATGGAAACGACAAAAAGCAGAGGAAAGGGAAGCCAAGAGACAATTGGAAGAACTTGAGAGGATCAAGGAGCTTGAGAGACAACAGCTTCTTGATTTTGAGTTACAGAAACAAAGGGAAAAGCCAATACAAAAAGAGCAAGCAAAACGGAGATCAAGGAAAGAACGACATCGAAAAGAGACAGAGAAAGAGATTGCAGTTCCTACATCACCACTTCGACCTAAAGTTCTTGATCTAGATGCAGTATCCCTTGGTAATAGACCTCGTAAAGAAAGTCATGACAATAGTCCAACAGCCCGATGGAAACAGCCCTCCCTTCATCCTGATGAACATTACAAACCAGGGATATTAGACATTGATTCGTTCAAAAGCCAGACTCAATCAAACGCCCTTGGATTTGATGACTTGGGTGGCGCTTCAATGACACAAGCTCGCCCCCAGGCCCAAACAGCACCAAAACCTCAGTCTCCTTCTCATCTTCAATTCCATTCTCAATCACAGAGTTTCTTTCAGCCCTCTCCAACGGAACGTATAAGGACTCAACTCCCACCACCTTTGCAACCTCAAATTCTGCACCAACCCCAATCACTTTCCTTCGATTCAGAAAGATCTAGGCAACAAACTCATTCATTGATTGAGACCTCTGACTGGACCGTTGGCGCTCAGCAACCTCATTCTGGTTTGACGCATAATCAAATTAGTGTTTGTGGAAATACTCAAGCAGAGTTGGCCGTGGATGAGCCTCTTTGGGTGTCAACTAAAGAGGGATCAAGAAGACCAATTAGCACTAGACCAGGTGGTCTTGAGCAACAACTCCTCCACCAAGAGGATAGAGGTTTAAGTACACTTTTGACACCTACTTCCCCTTCTTCTATGAGTCTTGCATTTACTTCTTTACAACAACCTTCATTTATACCTCCCACTAATGCAATTCCGACTCAGGCAGGGGTTTCTCAACCCAATTTTACACCTTTGACTATCCCTATTCTAACCCCAGAGAGATGCTGGACCTCTGTACTTTTAAATTCAGGGTCAAGCAGCGCTTCATTTTTCTCTCCTTCACCACCTTTGGCTAGACAACAGACTTTGGTAACATCAAGTCAGTTTGCATCCACTGTGACCGATCCTAAATGGATTCCAAACCGGGAGCTGGCATCCCAGGGACCAAGAGAGACCCGCCCTTCACATAGAGATAAAGTGCAACAGGTGAGAGAAAACAATCTTTGTGCAAGTTATTTTGACTATAGTACACAGTAAATGAAATTTCACTGGCTGCCGTGAAAAATCTAACTAATATTTAAAGAAAGTGTCTACTTTGACTAGAGCAGAAGCTCTTGTGCTGAAATTTGGGATCATACTTATGTGCCCTTTTCCTGTACTTTAGCAGCGTTTCAAATCCATGTTTGAAATTGATGTAATGATACTTATTCAAAGCAGAATGCACGAGGAGGGGAGAGAATTTGTTTACATAGTTTAATTCCATTGATCTATTAGATGTCTCCTACATAAAATAAACCGGTTTCCCTTTTACATTTTTTCAGTATTCCTCTCTTCCTATTATACATCAAGAGGGAAAACATTTGTGTTTTGTGATTTTAAGTTTGTAACTTTTGTGTTTTGGTCAGGATTCCACACAGCTCTTTTTAAATTAGACCCTTCCCGTTGTTTTCAGGATTTCTCTGCTCCAGAAATCTCTTAAAAAGTCTGCAGATTCTGCCTAGTCATGGGACATACCAGAAGAACCCACAAATTCATAAATGTGACACTTCTTAATGGATTACACCTTTTATGCAACTTTTAGAGAAAGATATTTGATCAGACAACACTTCAAGATAATTTTGACTAAATGTTGTAGAACAAATTTAGTGTGAACTGGAAGAAGTTGTATGATGTTGAAAACAGCTCTGTATTTATTCTATGTTGCCATACATTTCTTTGATCTTGTCTTGTTTAGAATTCAAAATGAACTAACATGACCAGCAGCACAAGTCCAAGAATAAATCTGTGCAACGCACAGTTGAATTATTTAATCGCACAGCAAACATTTAATCGCTTTGTTTTTTGTTCTTTGTGTATAAAAATCTCTCACTACCCTTGATATTTTTGTCAATAAAAACTGTTTACTCCTTCATCTTTTAATTAGTTGCCTTTAAGAAACAAGAAGCTACTAATTGCATTAGTTAGGGTTCAAAAGCGTGTTGCCAGCTTAGTTTCATACAGAAATTTCCATACTTTTTTTTTAAATCTTACATCAGTTGCAAAGAGAAACATTACAATTAAGAGAAACACATTTATGCATGTGCATTTTCTTGTACATTGTTATTCTGAAAACGTGTTTCTTTGTGTGCTTTTGTAGAAGCGTTCAAGGAGTATGAGTCGGAGGTCTGCTCCCACAGAAGGCTCTGGAGATAGCGCACTTCCACACATGAGAAATAGAAGAAGTCGAAGTGCGCATAAAGAAAGAGATGGAGAAAGTTTGGTGAGAGCAAAGTTTTTATTATTAAATAATTGTTGCAATTAGCTTAAAAAAAAACAAGAAGGCAATGAATTAAAGTAAACTACTACATCATCAAGAAATGTTGGGACTTTCTACAGGCTGAAAAGTTTATATTGTTACTGTTCAGGCCCAGCCTTCATCTTACATAAGACTTCTGCAGAATGTGCAGATGGAAAGAGTATCAAAAGAAATCATGGGGAAATTGCTAGGTTTCTGGTGATGTCACTGTTGTTTGTAAACCAGATGTTGGAAGTGTTCCCTAACAATGTGAACAACAGCTGGCCCCTTAATGATGTATGCCCATATCTGATTGAGTATAAGCCGGTTGGAGCGTTTATTGAAATCATTATTTTGGACAAGACTCATTAAAGCTGAATATTATAAGGGACTGCTTGTGTTGGACAGAGGCCTACTCTAGCCAATGTGTTTGAGTGGGTGGAGCAGGAATGCAGTCTGATGGCTGAGAGAAGTGCCTCGGAGTTAGTGTGTAACAGAAGAGTAGTCTCTGTTCTTCCTATGCTGATGCTATTAAGTTCTCATAAAAATCGTAATCAAATTACCTCAAAGTTTAAATGTTTAACAGGTTCATGTTAAGATTTATAGTTACCCGTTTGTTCTTTTACACATTGAGGTAATGAACGGAGTCTGTTTCTTTTCAGCAGATGAAAACATTTTAAGGAATTTTTTGAAAACTTTCAGAATTTATGGTAGTTTTCAGCCAACCTAAAAGTTTTTCTCTACTGAATGGTGTGTCTGAATTCCTCAAGTTTCATTATGCTTCGAGTGAAGCTCTTCTGAGTGTTTAGTCAGCACCATCTGCTGGCTATTAGGAGTTATTACAGTACACACTCACACATGCACGCATGCACACACATATTGTGGAACTACTTTATTTTATAGTTTCTCCTTTCTTTAAACAAATTCAATCTGTTTTGCAAAGGATAACATGACTCACAAACAGACTGAAACCTGTTTGCAAATATAAAAGCGGATTGAGCATAAACAGAATGCAACCTGCAAACAAATTGACCAATTAACACAATGCTGTAAGCATACAAACATTTTTTAAACAAATTTTCGAACAAATCCAGTTAGGTTAATTAGACCCTGATGAATTTTTCCATATTTTTCCCCGTAAAAGTGAGCAGCAGTTTAAAACTTGTTTTGAAGTTGATTTAACAGTTCTGGTCAAGAGGGATTTTGACCACATATTAGTTTTTTGAGGATGCTGACCTCCCTCTGTTTTTTCAGTGAGCAATTGTTTTCGCAGTTATTTACATCGTTAATAAAAAAAAATTCACACCTATTGCTGTCTTTATTTAATATTTTTTTACCCCAAAACACTATGATACAAAACGCATCAGTTAGGATTCAACTAAAGCAATAAACAATATTGCAAGAAGCCATCTTTGATCAACATTTTTCATTATGTATATGTGCACACATTTACTCAGAAACAGCTTTGACTCACATCAAAATACAGAAAGCATTGAAAACAACTTAAGTGTTGTTTGAACAATTTTGTCCTGGTCATTTTTTAAGTTTCTGGTCCGATTTAGTTTGTGAAGTCTTGGTTGTTTTCTTTCTTGTTGTGCAATTTTCAGCTTAACAAATCCTTTTCTTGTTCCTTCATCTGCTAATGACAAACAAAACTTTAAGGGTATTTTTTTATTGTGATAAAAGCTTCAAAGCCTGTTTATTAACCTTATTATTTTCATAAAAAACACCAAAATCATGTTGAAATCATATCTTCTTCAATAAGTTATGTAGATAATTTCAACAAAATATGATGGTCTAAACACATTTTTGGTTTACAATAAACCACTGTGTCAACAGAGAATGAATTCCTGAAGAATAATTTTTGTGGTTAAAAAACGTTTACCCGGCAGTCACATTTTAGAGTGTACATTTATTCTCTGATTCATGGTGCACTCTTTTATTTATTGGGTGAACTTCTATGTGGGTGTCTACATGTGGCTTTAAAGAGGAAGTCTCATCTTTTTTCAGAATTGGTAGAGCCATTTTTACTTCTGCTGCATACTCATGAGACCTGTAAATGTACAGAGACCGAAAGAGATGTGTAGAAGCATAGGCTGAAATTAATACAAGAACTTGCTTAATTGAAAAATGACTTATCACTTCTGTCAGTCATGGTGTTGTTGGTTTTGGGTAAGCTTGTTTTAATTTTAATTTTCTTTTTAGAAGTAATGTTAAGCTATTCCACAGACTGTAGTTCATTGATTAGTGAAATTTCGATATCTCAGTACAATGTTCAGTGTGGTTTTATCTTCATTTTATTAAGATGAAGCCTCAGTAGATCCTTCCTGTTGTCTGGCTAATAAAATAGAGATGGATTTCAGTCTGCAAACTTAATGTCCTGGAAATGTTTCAAGTGATTAGCTTATTTAATTAACCGTAACCTGAGCAGATGTTTACTTTATTGATGTTTTTTTTTCAGCCATAATTTGAATCAATTCAATGTAACAATTTTTTGATAATGTCTTATCTTGTGTGAGATGTGGCAGGCCTGTTGGATTTTGTTCAGATACTATAGTGCATGATCACGGAATAGGATCTTTATTTATTTCAATATACAACTATGATATTTATATTTTTAAAAACTTAAGCGGCATGTTCATACTTTGTCTGGAATATGGTAGCCATACTTGCACGTTAGCCCAAGCCTTTAAGTATGTCTTCGTGCTGGTGGGGTCCTTCCTGCATTAGAAGTCTCTTGGTCGTGTTTATCAAGGTCTTGTATGTTTCAAACATATATTTATGTTTGGTGATGCCAATACATTTGCAGACTGCCGTGTTAATCTGAATGGCTTGATAATGTGTTCACGAGGGTTTCTGCTGGGTCTTAAAAAGTCAAACGTTTAAAAGGCCAAAGATAATTTGGTATGTGTTTTTATTTTCTGCCTGGGGTTGCCAGAGATTGAGAAAATTCTCCCAAATGCCAAAAAAGTAAAATTGATGGTTTGGGTTGCCCATAGTCTGACAAAATGATCATAAATGCTAAAACCTTAAAAATAAAGTTTAAAGGTGCACTCAAATGCACAAAATCACTAAAGACATTTTTGGGGTTACCAGAGATTGAGAAAATTCTCCTAAATGTAAAAAAATGCAAAAATTACAGTTAGAATTTCCAGATTAAAAAGTGCTCATAAACACTCTACCATTTAAAAGACATGGCCAGAGTTTGAGAAAGTCTTGTTAAATGCTAAAACAAAACTATACATTTGAAGCATACTGTTCAGGGCTTGCTAAATTTTTAAATCCCTGGTAGCCCCGACAGGCACTTTTCAGTTTTTGGTAGCCCGAACAAAATAAAGTTGTTTTTTTTTATGTTGAATATTGTAGAATATAGGAAACAAAACATTAATCGAAAGCGTATTTTTTTACTGCAACTATATAAATGTCAAATTACAATAATCAATATTTGGTTCTAACTGAACAGAAATGCTTATGAACTTGTAAGAAAAATGTATAGCATGAATCAGTCAGATTCTGAACATGAAACTTCAACTGCACTTCCTTTTTGCCCCGTAGTCTGATTTTTCAGAATTTTTCCGCTTTGTGGCAGTTTGCATTTTTTTGGCTGTCCCTTCTTCACCTTGATCTGGCTTTTTTGGCCCAGCAGAACTAAACTACCTCCACGCACATACATAAATGTACCTGATATTCAAAATTCTCTCCACTGAGCAAACCATTTTTATCTCATTGCAGAGAGAGATGTCTTTTGTCAAGTTAGGATAGTAATGAATGACACCACAATCTTGTAGGTATTGGTGCACAATAAATACTTTTTGCAACAATCAATACTGCCACTCCTTATACGCCATTTGTGCAATCATAAAGCAAAAACGGAAGTAGGTTTAAAAAAAGCAATTTCAGTATTTCACATTTTTACAGTGGCTCTCCCTTGCCAAAAACTACATGAAGCATAATTATCCAACTATTTTTGTAAGAGATTGCAAAGAAATATATCGTTTCTCCCTGTTAGATTTTGTGAGCCCTGCTGTTTATTATGCAAATCATTATTGTAAATGTTTTTGATCATACATTTTATTCTAAAAGGTCCTAAATAGTCTTAAATTTGACCTTATCAAATCTGCAGAAACGCTGGTTCACTTAGGAACTGTAATCTATAGTGATGAGATGGGCTCAAATTGCCCCACTAATGTTTTTTTTCACTTGATTTTTTTTTTTAAACCATGAAATTATTTTCCTAAAACGTTCCCTGTTGGTTATGTTTGTGCAGCTTCAAAATAATATTGTCGGATGATTGTTTGGTCTATCCTGTTTGCTCCCCTACTACTTTCTTTAAATGATACATATTAGACCAAAAAACAGAATCTTGATTCATCAGAGAGTGAGATAGCGAGAGAGAGGTATTTTTGTTCATGTGACTGAGAAAGAAAGAGGGAACTAGCTCTCGATTAGAGAGCTGGTTCTAATTGTTCACTTCAAAGAGCCTATTCAGTGGTCCTTTGTTTGTTGTTTTCTGCTTCCCTGAAGAGACAAGGGACAGTTTGGAAATGCTGTTGTGTTGTGGAAGCTGTCAGTTGATCTCATTGATTTGTCTTGGTGATCTACTCTATGAGTAGTCTGTTTAGATTACTCTAAAGATGACTGGAGGATCATCTGTTTGAGTCATTTTAAAAAGATAACTAGTTGTCAGTTTCTGTGTTATGCGATTATTAATTAACTTCAAGGTGGTTTATACAAAAAGAAATTGCAAAGTGTTAAGTATTTTTTTTTCTGGACAGCTCTTTGATTCACGTAAACACAAAGAATGCGGCATCATTGAGATATTCCACACTTGGTTTAAATAGGAATAATAAACTGTTGATTGTTCTCTGAGCTTGTTAAGTTTAGGCTTTGATAGAACTTTACATAAGATTTTTAAAAGCTTTGACTTTTAAAAAGGTATGACTGAAAAAGAGTTTTTCAGGTTGTTTTTTATGTCTTTAAAAAATAAAGTATGTTTAGTGTTGTATGTAACAATTATGTGGAAATACACCGATTTTACCCTTCAAAAATGTTTTATATAACATTCTACTATTGGACAGATGACAGAATCATGAGTTTAATTACTTAATTGCAGTTATGAAATATGTATCAGGATTATGCTCTAAATAAACCAGTTAATACACTCTGGGTGCCACTCAAAAAAGTTTTTTTTAAGTAGTTTTACTTAACTTTAATTGTGCAATGTCTGTAGAGCCTGGATGATCTCAAAAAGATTGGATTTGTACCATTCAGTTCATAAATAAAAAGCACAATTCAAATATACAAAATCCAATACGTATATTCATAGTAATGTAAGTCACGGTGGCGCAGTGGGTAGCACGGTCGTCTCACAGCAAGAAGGTCGCTGGTTCTAGGCTCGGCTAGAACACTCAGGTGGCATTTCTGTGTGGAGTTTGCATATTCTCCCCATGATCGCGTGGGTTTTCACCGGGTGCTCCGGTTTCCCCACAAGTCCAAAGACATAGGTGAATTGAGTAAGAACGATTGCCTATAGTGTTAAAGTGTGAATGTGTGTGTGAATGTTTCCCAGCGATGGGTTGGGCGTGGAAGGGCATCCGCTGCGTAAAACATATGACCGAGAGTTGGCGGTTCATTATGGCTGTGGCGACCCCAAAAGGGAAGAAAGCCGACATGAAGATGAATGAATGATAGTAACAGCTTTTTTTCAGCTAGGGCTTTCAGCTTAGGAAATATTTACGAACTGTGTGAGATTTCCTCACGCATTTTTGATTATGGATTTGCAACCCCACTTACAAATATGCTCCGCTCTGAAAAACAGCGCAGATGTTGAGCTGGTGAGCTGGTGAGCTAAGAAAACTTGCAAGTGTTGCAAATCCATGATCAACAATGTGTAAATAACTCACACAATGCGTAAATAATTCATGACTAGCAGCACTCTTTTACAAAAGTTAGCGCACACCTGTAAGTGAGAGTTTTTTCATGTACATTTTTTTCATCTCATTGTACTATACGACATCGCTCTCAATTTCCACAACGTTTACCCCTGTTGCCTAGGTGACATGTTAGTCTCACAATACATCAATGTGAGTTTTTTGTTGTTACACTACGTGCAGTCTGCTTTTATTTTAATGAATTGCATGTTTAATACATTTTTTTAATTACTATTTTTTTATAAAGCAATCACTGTTTAATACATTACTTCATTTAAATAGCAACTTTTCCACTGACCGATTTTGTAATGGTACCTCTCTTTCTGTGCTTTGTGCAATCAGATTTTTTGCATTTCTGTTGTATTTGCTATTCACCAAACAAGAGGAACTAGACTGAGTGACATGAACAAACCTGTTCAGAACAGGAAAAGTAGAACATTTATGCAATGATTCTTAATTGTATGCACACTTAAAAATCTGTGTTGTCCTTTTTTGTGATGTGAAAGAGCATCTTTTGAATGTTTTCCAGAGCACTGTTGTATTTGATGTGCATGTGTATGAAGTTTGTGGCTTTTTATCAATCCCACTCCAGCTTTTAGCAAAATGAGCTGCTGACAGCATAATCAGTTCACCCCTTTCCATCATTCTCTCCTTCTTTTAACCTGGGGAACAGTAGCTGGGAACACTGCATTGCATATATCTCCTTCCCTCTCTATCTCCCACCCTCCCTCCGTCCTTCACTCTCTGCCTCATGCTCATAGCTGGCTTCACTAACCCCTCCTTCTCTATCTCTGTGCTCATTTCACCCCTCCCACTGTTTTCTCCTTGAGCTCAAGTCCTGTAACACAGGGGGACAGACCATGGAACACTGACGCATTTCTGTTCTACCTGCCAGTACCTGCAAGGACGCATCAAAAGGCAGCAGATGTAGAAACAATCCAGAACACTCTTCGCCATCTGTGGAAACTGTCGTAAACAGGTTCCATATTTATTGGGAACACTTTCATAATCTGGAGTTTTTGTCAACATGGAAAGAAGAAAACACATTATTCTTTTAATATACACCTGGAGTTTAGGATGTCTTCTGAAGTGACATATGGATGGTTTCAGGAAGCTTTTCTGGGAGATGCAGTTGTGTTGAAAGGGTTTTGTTGTCCCTGACAGGTTTGAGCGGTGACTAGGAAATTGTCTGTTTTTGTTTGTCTGCCCTTGTTTGGGAGTTGACTTTTGTTTGTTTGAATATGAGGCTGACAGATCTATTCAAATGCGCTCAAAGGAGTGATGTGTTGCTGACATTAGGCCACGTCTTAATGAAATTGGAATGTCTTTAATGGCTGCAACTAGTATATCTGTTTCAAACACAGGCGGTGACAAGTAAATATTTAGCCTCTGTGACATCAGATATTTGCATGCATAGTACTGGTTTCATAATAACCTGTTTTGCCTCTGTATCTGCATCAAGTCTCTAATAGCTATAAAAAAAGATCAGTAACATGTCTGAGCCTTAAAAGGCCATAACATTTTTAATACACTCCTGAGAAGGATTTTGTTTTGTTATAGATTTTTAACACTAGTTTTTAAGAACAGTTTGCAAACTTTGATCTCAGATGAGAGGAAGTTAGCTCACAGTCTTTTCTAGTGCTTGACTCTCACCGCTTGTTTAGTACTGCAGTGCGGAGTGGAGCACAATCTGTGTTGGCTTCTCTGTGACAGAACCTGAGTTACTGGATAGGGCTAAAGGAAATGTCTTGAGTCATGGAGTTTTAGGCTGAAGCACACTCTATCTTGACTTGACTGTATGAAATTCCCATGTAGCCTAAGGATCTTCCCTTGAAGTGAAATTGAACAACCATCGGTAGACCTTTTTGGATTGGATGTTAAGCCGTTTGGACTGCATAAATTGCTAAACTTTCTCCATATTGCCAAGAAATGGAGTACCTTGGGGACAAGTTATCTGTGGCTCAATCGCAAGTCTCGGGGTGGATGGGGAATGTGCGTCGGTCCCTCCAAGGTGCCCTCAACTTAGTCTCTAGCAATGTGGAGAGCAGATCTGAAGGAGGTGTCGAAGATGGGCATGGTTTTAAAAGGACAGCTTCACTGAGAAGCTTGGCTAGTCGCAGCCGTGAGTCATTTCGTAGATTCAGTCTTCGCAGTCAACAGAGGTTGTCCCTTCGCAGACGACCTACCTCGCTGGCTTCACCAACAACTCCATCACCTGTAAGATACAATTATTTGCTTAATTTCCATCCATTCATCTTGTTACTAAAAATCTGTACATTTGAACATGCTGTATGCTGGTTATAAAGGCTGTAAAATTGATTATTTGTGCTTATAATGGCTTGAGTCTTGTAAAGCAGTCCTGATTGTCAATTACTAGAAGTGTGTTGACTTCTGTTAAGGCTTCATAGGGCAAAAATTACGTTGTTCGTTGCTGACATTTACTGACATCCACTTCCAAATTAGAAGCTTTTCAAGAGTTCACAGGAATTTTGAAAATAACTTGTACTGTTGAAAATATTGGTTTAGCCATGTTAAATGATTTGCTTGTCACAGTAATAGATCCATGAGTGATTTGAGTCATTTGTTTCTGCATTTGTTTTCTTATTCATTGATTCAATTCCTCAAGTTACTTTTAAAAGAGAGAAAGAAATTCCAAATCAAGAACTGTAGAAAACACAATTACAGATTAGAAACAACTATGGTTATCATAATTCGTCTACATGTTAATTCAGTATATGGAAGCTGGTTAAAGTGTTTGAATATTTGGTTCACAGTTTTAAGCATGAACGGGCCTTGATCGAAAACAATGAGAGCCAATAACATATCACACACCTGTCTGAACGGTTGGTGCAAACAAAAAAAAGTTTGGCTCGGCCATACCGACGTGATTTTTTCTTCGATATTAACCAATGAACGCTGCTCTTGAGGAACACATGAAAAGCAGCAGGATGGCGGTTGATACACACAATCGCATCAATCTCACAATAGAAAACTATGCAAAAGATCAAACGTGAAGAGGAGTCGAGCAAGAGATTGTAAAAGAGGAGTATACGAACATTCGGAAGCTTATCTTATTGGTGTTTGACCATAAAGAGTTGTTCGACGAAGCAGACAATGATAATAAACCAGCCGGTCATGTGGCTGTTGTCTCATGAGTAGTGAAAGGAAATTCTTTTGACTCTTGTTCATTTACAAGATTGATTCATTTGAACGATTCATTTATACCGCTGATATGGGAAACAAAACGGATCTACTTGCAAACCGCTATGACAAAGACCTGAAAATAGAGCAAAACACACAAATCTTGAATAATGAACTTGGTCACCCATGTAATCCGCATGCATCGAAGAAAACAATTAGCCCCTCAAATGAGTTATTACCAATGAGTCAGATTTGTTCTGTTCACAACACATCATTACACATGAGCGCCATTCAAGGGCAAGGTGCTGTATCATCACTGTATCATCATACATACTAAACAGTACCTTGCAAACTGCACCCTGCAGAGAAGCCAAGCAAATGTTTATGCAAACATCAATTCGGATTTGTATGTAGAAACCTTTTTTATTTGGGTAGATTTTTTTTTAAAGATTTTTTTATGTACAGCATGTATTTCAGAATATTTAAAAGTGCAGTATAATGCAAAATTTACTTTTCAGACATTTCTTGCATGTTTTATTGTTCTCTCATCAGAAACAAGCCTGAAGTCATATTTAGTTTAATGCATGATTGAGACCTCAAAACACCTAAGTTGCTGTATTGATGCCCATTGACTGAGCTACCACTCAGTTATCAATCAAATAAAGAACATGTGCACTGGAATAACTGGAAGTGTATCGTAGCAAAACCATGTCAGAGAAACAATAAAAAGAAAGTGTGTTTTTGGGCAAATAGTGGTTTTTAGCTTACCAATAGAAAAATGTTTTTGTTGGTGCAGGATCATAGCAGTGAGAGGACCAGAGGGTACACTGGTTGTATTGCGGAGCATAACCGTTTGAGGTGATTCAAAGACATTGTAAATATCTATACTTAACAACTTTTCAAGGTTGTTAAGGGTGCAGTGATATTCCAGAGCGGTAAAATATTTATTATAAATTATTTAAAAGTGCCACATATGACACCTAAAAGTTCAGTTGCATAACAGGGACTTGACCAGTTCTTTTGTGTGTTTGATTTTGTCAGGGTAAAGACTAGTGGGACATCAAAAGGTGTTTTTTTTTTTGTTTCAAACTGCTGCATAGTATAGGTCGGGAATACCTGAGGTCAGGTTTTCAACTAATTAATTATCCTTTCATGTCGTGTTCCCTAATACTCAGTCCCTTCTTATATTTCTTGGGTTCTGTGAAACTGACTACTACATTGTGAAAGATAGTAAGACTTTCACAGTCAACTGATGCTTGCTTTTATCAGGAAATGGTTAAAGATAGTCTTTGTAACAGAATTATGCTCTAATGAAATACTTCCTGTATTCAACAAACATGTAAGAAATTTCTATTTCCCATGTGCCATTGTTTTTTTTAACAATGGAATGGTCTCAAACTGTTTATATGGAATAGTTTGAACATTTTAGGGTTAGGGTTTGTCACTGCATAACAAGTGTGTGGGGCTGATGAATAACACTACATCTAGCCACACTATTAAGGATTAAACTGTACTTATTTTGTGTTCAAAAGATGTTTCCTACCATATTTCTTTGTTTTTATTCACCTCTTGAAAACACTGGTTTGTTGTGCATTTTAACAATTTAGTCTATGTTGTTTTGTTTTGTGTTTAGTGTAAAAGCCCTTACTATACTAGTAAATATATACTAGTCAACCATTTTGTGTTGGTGATCATTAAATCTTTGCATCATTCTTATTTAAGGAATTTGTTCTGTTAAGAGGAAACATTTCATAAGATCATTGGAGACTCTAAACTAGCATAGTAACTAGCAGAGAGTCTAAAATGGACAAAAAAGCTGAATGTTTTTTAGGAAATCAATTGAGTAAAATATAAGATGGCCCTCCACTGCACTAATAAAAGGCTGTCACTCGATCAGACTTTAACCCCCAAAATGCAGAGTGTTTATGTTTAATTTTGTTTATGATTAAGTGTATATGTGTAGTTGTAGGCTGTAAAGATGTACAGTTTCATGCTATCTGCTCACTTCTGTTTCCAACCCTAGGTTTTAAGTATAGCAAGGAGTTCAGACCAATTCTAAATGTGTGTAGTTAGGTAGTGATTCACATGTTAAATCATGTGCTAGTTTATTGTTAATTACGATTAATGATTGTAAAAAAAATATGGACGCTGCAACACTGCTTCCTGCCATGGGACTTGAATCAATTGAAACCACGTCGAGCTACATCTAACTGGTACTGCTGTACGAATATGAGATGGAAGTGTGCAAACATCATCATATTCGTCTGGGAAGTTCAAATTATTTCACCCAACCAATCTGGAGCAGTAGTCATAGTAGTAGACTGATACTTCAATGACAAACACATTAGAGCAGGGATTCACTCATCTCCCTTCCAGTCTAAAGGTTTCCAGATATCTGAACTGTGTGTAAAGACTGGAAGAAGTCTTGTTTGAAGGTCAAGGGTAGCACATCAGGTCAAAACCTAAAATGTAAATATAAAAGTTATTTCAGCAATGTAACTTTCTAAACATTATTAGTTTTTGTTTCGAGAGAGATTTAACTTAGTGAAAGTATTTTGAATTCGGTTCTTGGAAACAATCTTTGTTTGCTCATTTACAGCAGTGAAGTATCTGCTGTTAATATTTGATATTCCCTGAGATACATATAACCACGCTTGTGCTGTGAATGTGTTGTGAAAATGCCAAAAGACAAAAACAAGTACCTGTGAACAAAAATGAATGTAATTCTGCCATGCAACATTAGAAATGAAGTGTGAGAAACAAAAGAGAGCTTTCGATCCGGAGATGAGGCCCGTGTGTAAATAAACAAGTTAATGTGTGAACAAAGTTAATGTGATGACTGTACATTCTGTCTAATTATTTCCATCCGCTCATTGTTTTTTTTTATGCTTTCTTCTGACGCGCTCTTCCTGTTCATGCAGTCAGAGGTTTTCAGGTGCTCTCCCTCTCTCTTTCTCTATCTCTCTCGATCTATCTATCTGACAGTCTATATTTGTTGCTTTCTTTCTGAAGGCTTCAGCCAAGGCTTTTTTATCAAGAAGTTTGCCCTTTAAAATAAGAAGCCTTCGCCCATGTAATGTCTTTGTGCGTTTTTAGCCTATTAAAATGTTAGTTCTAAGTGCCACTCCCTTTCATCTGGCAGGTGCTTTCAGTCAGTCTTCAGTGCCTGGGTGTGTCTTTATTCAAAGTGCTGATGTCTGTGAGTTTTGTTCTAGGGATTTCCTGTTGTAAAAAATAACCTGTGTTTTAATTAGAAATCATGAGCCTTTACAGCTAAACATCCCGTAAAAAACTAATAGGCTTTGCAAGAATGTAGATATAATTATTGACAATGATCTAGAAGACTTGTCATTTTCATACTTCCCACTTGATTTTTGACAACATTTGTACAACATTGTCCTTACCTTTTTGGGTCTTAAGAAGTAGGAACTTTGGCTTTTCTCATCTAATATATAAGCTGAGCTGAGGAAACATATGTGTTTTTTCACATTTAAAGGTCACTTCCAGGTACAAGCATGCAGCTTCAGTGAGGCCAGTGAAAAGCCTCAACTTGAGGCACAGTTAACCGATAGCTGTTGTCAGTTTTTTAATCTGTGTGCGCCTGTTATCTGAATCCATGTTATTCCTTAACATTGTAGACTAGGTTTGTGGAAAGCCTTTGCTGACCTGATGCCAGATCAATATGCTTGCTAGCCTGGGCTGCAACTGAAGTGAGTAGGGCTACAACTCTTCAGGACAAACTTTGGGCACCCTGATGAAGTATTTGCAATTAAGTCTAGACTTCTGAAAAATCTGACAAAAATAAGCAGAAACAGTCACTTACCACTCGCTGGCTAAATTATAACAAATATGTTGCGATTTATGGCCAGTTATGTGAAGGAAAACATGTTAAAAGTTTGCCTCTTCAGATAACATATGCCTATTAAAGGACATTTGTTATGAAAACTCAACATGTGGTAGGTTTTTCAGTCATAAATGTGTGAATGAACAATATTAACACTCATGTTTCAGTGGTTTAAATCTATAAATTAATGGACACAAATGAATGGGTCGTCCAATCAATCAATCAAGTTTTTAAATAGCACTTTTTTAGGAGTTACTTTCAAAGCAGCTTCACAAAGTCCTAGTGTGGATCAGGTAGAGTAAATAGGAGTTCCCATGCACACATATGCAGACAACAGATCATGCACAAATAAAATGATTGGAACAACTGCTGGATCATGTTTATAGTAAATCATAGTAAAAAATTCCATGTTTACAGTCGGTGTTTTTAAATCATAGATTTTATGTAGGCAAAGGACAGGCAGCTCGGGCAGTTTTACCAGGAAGTCAACGTAAACAAATAATATTTCCTGCAATACTTTGCAGTACTTTCAAATGCAGATGTGTTTTGATTATTTTAGAAAAAAATAGGGTTTAATGAGTTTGTTTATGATTAAAAAGGACTGTAATGCACTTGTTGTGTAGAAAACCTCTCGAATAAATCATTCAAAAGTGTAAAAAAAGTGTCAAAACTGCTACAAACATTTAACATCCCCATAAAGCAAGTGTTCGGATAAAAGAGAGATATCCCTTTAAAACAGAATGAGTATATACATGCTATGATAAATAATTTGAATTGAAACTTGTCCATGAAACCAATACGTTCAGTATTACATCGTGTGCAAAATATTTGTCTGTCCATTAGAACTTATTTCCACCTTGACACCATTCCTTTTAAACTACGTTTTGAACTTCTCCAGGCATGTTCTGTTGTGTTCTGCTTGTGACTAATTGTCTGTTTGATACACTGTACTTTCTGTAGTCTCCTCATTAAAATAGCCACGGTTGAATGGATCAGCGCATTAGTTCAACCAGTGTGTTTCTATGAGGTCATCACAGTGCCACTTCCAGGGGATTTCGCTTCTTTTTGCCTGTCTTTTTTTACTTTGTCATTTCTCTCAGTAACTGTTTTGATGACTATTGAAAACTGCCTGCTGCTCATTGTGTTCTTATCTCTTGGGTTATTAGTTCTGCTGTTTTGTTCTATGATGATATCCGTGTCCTGCTGCTTTGGGGAGTTATTGTCATCTAAACTCAGTATTTGGCTGATGTTCAGCTCTGGGTGATGTCACAACCCTGAGCAGTGTGGAAGTTTTGATGACTGTGCTATTCATTGAGAAATATGCAAGTTGTTTGCAGTTCTGCTGCATGATTAAGACCAGAGTTTCTCAATTATTTTCCTTGTCTTAGCTTCTGGGAGACTTTAGTTTGTCTCTTTATCTCCTTCTCTGTCTGTATTCTACACTTCGTGTCTACACTTCATACTCTGCCAATGAGAGCACCACTGGCCCTAATGTATTTGAGTGGTATTGCACTTTATTCTAGAACCGTGAAAAAAAAAATAGAAAAATAAAAAAAACATGTTCCCTGAGGTCAAACGCATCCCCCTTGACAGAGCTGGTGGGGCACGCCCCACTATTATGTACAGTTTTATTTATGATAATCAGCAATCTTAAACATATCAAAGAGTACAAGTTAACAAACCTGAAAAATGTACAAAAAAGGACAAGGATGTCTAACCTACAATAAGTTAGCCTTTCATCAATTCCGCTTTACACTCAGCTTTACTTCAGATCATAAGTGACTCACCACTGATGATATGAAGGATTTTTTTTTGTCATTTTTAAAAATCTTATAGCTTTATTAACTGTTTCTGCCCTAAATGAATACACCATGAGTCGACAAATATCTATGATTTTGTTGTGACTTTAATTTGCTTGCTAGTGATTCTACAGTTTTTACCTTACTTACCATTCAGGAGGCCAGATTTAATTTGGCTCTAGATTGCTGTGGTTTAGAATAGGGAATGTGTAATCGTGATGGCTCTAGCTTGAACTGATCACCCCACAGCCAGCACTTGAAGAGCACATATAAAAAACATTAGAGTTTTGTTCTGCTTACATCAAAAGCATGTATATTAATGCTATTTACTTTTGCAGTCTATCCACTTCATAATTTAAATGAAAAGGCAAAAGGGCATTTAAGTGTACAACCAAAGCAATGCATGTTACGAGTGTTACATAGAGGTGAAGTAAACATCATATTGAATTTTATCATAGACTTTTGCAAAATGTCAAGACATTCCGCATCTATGTATTTAGGAGCTAAAGGATGGGAATGCTTTTTATTGTTCTTTTTACAGGAGCTTATAAAGCAGAGCACTGGAGGAAATGAGACAAATAAAGACACGGACAAACTGGTACAGGAAACAGACAGCCAATACGGAACATGGGAGGCCGGACTTCATACGGATGACAGGTGAAAATACTTACAACACCCAAGTCTATTCTGACAAGCTGATAAAAGAGCTGCTCTGTGGTCTTCCAACTTGCTGTATATTAAACTGCAGAATGTTACACCAGGATTGATTGCATCCATTGAGTGACTCACCAGATGCTGAGCTCAGAAGCTATAACTAATCAAACCCTCTAACAAAGTGATTGTCAATCAGGGGTACGTATACCACTAGTGGTACTAAATAAATCTGCTCGTGAGCATGTTAGTGTGCTTTGCCTCAGCCCAATCTCAAATGTAGTATCATTTAAATCACATTGAGTATCATCTAAATCTGTCGGCACTATTTCTGCACAGGTAAAAGATATCATTGGTTTGAGGTTGTTTAAAAGTGAAGCTTTTCATGTGCACGCCCCAGCTCTCCCTCTGTGGGGGGCGCGTGCCTGTCATGACAGCAGGAAAATGTTAGCTTTAAAGTTGATCAAAAGTTAGCTTAAAATTTAATTTATATTTAATGTCTGCTGCTGGAATGAAGAAAGATTTTATGGTACGTTTAAGAGTTTTAAGAGTGCGTTAAAAAAGCTTATATTTTATTATCTAACTTCCTACTTTTCATTATTAATGTTCAGGCTGTATAGTATTATTATTATATTAATGTTAATCATTATGGTGGTACTTGATGAAAAAATAGTTTGGGAACCACTCCTCTTGTGAGATTGTTTAAAAAAGATGCAAGAAAATTCGCTATTCAAAATCTTATATCTGGTCTGTTAACCTCACCATAGCAACCATAAGCAACACCCTAGCAACAAAACACAGGGTTATGCACAATTAAAAATTCAATGCACAGTTTAAAAAATAAAATTGTTTTGTTCTTTGTCCTTTTTTCCAGCCTCACTCCAGCTACACCTTCATCTGAAGGTAACCTCACTCCATCTCCTCAGAAACCCTCCTCGACTCCGACCAAAGATCAGCTGGTTCTCCTGGACACAACAGATGCTTTCAGCACGTCGACTCCTCAGCAGCACACAGACCCCTTGTTTCCTGAGGTCAGGCTATTAAGCTAGAAAATATCCAAGCATGAAAGCACATCTGCTCAACTTTATTGAAAAAATTGAATCATGCCCACTGCCCCATACATGAATTATGAAAACATCTTCCCTGTTCAATCAGTCATTTGAAACCATGTTCAAGCAGACCACTTTCCAAGTGTGATGTTTTATTCATTATTAAATTATATTGTTTTGCAAAGGAAATTAAATATTTCTTACAAACAATAAATAAAATGCAGTTTGATGGGCAATTAATTTCAGTAATTGTCTTAACTTGCATGTAAAAAATGTATAATACATTTAACTACAATTAAATGCTTCATATTTTTAATGCTTCATTCAGCTGTGCATTGAGTAGAAAATCCACTAGGTGGTGCCAATGAGTAAACTGAATGAACCTTTGAGTACTGAACCTATTGTCGACCCAGCGGTTCAAAATAGTTATCAAATAGTTATTAAAAATAGCTTTATTTTGCCATCACTAGTGAAAAGATGTGACACAATTACCTAGAAAATCATGCTGTTTAAATAATGCTTTAGTTGCTTTCTCAACTAGATTTCCAAATAGCTGTGTAGAGTTATAATACATACAATACATTAATTAATAACATATGTTTGAAACTCTAATTTGAACAATCTCTGTCTCTGTAGGCAACCACAGTTCTGCTGGACACTAGTGTAATACGTGAACGAGTCAAGTTGAGCAAAAAAAGCACTCGAAGAGCTCCACCATCCCGGGCGGCCCGTCACAGTGCCCTCTTAACACAAGTTCCAGAAGGTACCGGAGCGGACGAAGAATGGCGCTTCAAAGACTCGACAGGTAGAGACACTTCTACACATACTTGACCATCACTGTAAGTCAGTAAATTAAGCTGTAAAACAATTCTGCACTAGAAGAGAAGACGGACTCTGCTAAGCAGGCAGAGGATACTGATACTGAGGAGCTACCCAAAGGCATCGAGTCCCGCACGTCCTCTGTGTCTCAGCCTCAAAGAGTGGCTCTCTTCCCTGGGATGGACACGTCTGCCTTGAAGGTGAGTTCTTACTCTTTGTTTTGGAGTAAGTATGGTGTGTCGGCATCTCCCATAGACGCCTACCATTGCTTGAAACAATGGTGGCTGTTTGTACACACACAGTTAACCTCAACTTTGAAAATGTTAATTTATTAAAAAAAAAGGTTTCTCCACAAAATATTTTAACTTACACAGAAGAATACGGATTAAATTAAGTGTAGTATAACGGAATATATAATCCAAAGTAAGTACAAGTTAGCATGTGTGTGTGTGCAAACAACCATCATTGTTTCAAGGATCAGTGGGGAGATGCCGACACGTTTCAACTGTCTTGCACCACTACGTTTCCCAAAATACTCCCCTGGCTTTCCTTAAAGGCATTTAACAACCATAAAACAAAAAAATAACAAACAAAAACTTTAGTTTTAAAAACTTGCATCATAATATTAATGATAATAATATTATTAATAATAAGCATCAAACCAATTTATCCAAACCACGTCTAAACAGCTGCAACATGTAAATAGATCTTGATGTCATTCTTCTTCATCTTCATCTTCTTCCGCTTATCCGGGGCCGGGTCGTGGGGGCAGCAGTCTAAGCAGGGATGCCCAGACTTCCCTCTCCACAGACACTTCTTCCAGCTCCCCGGGAGGGATCCCGAGGCGTTCCTAGGCCAGCTGGGGGACATAGTCCCTCCAGCGCGTCCTGGGTCTTCCCCGGAGCCTCCTCCCAGTGGGACGTGCCCGGAACACCTCCCCTGGGAGGCGTCCAGGAGGCATCCGGAATAGATGCCCAAGCCACCTCAGCTGACTCCTCTCGATGTGGAGGAGCAGAGGCTCTACTCTGAGCTCTCCCCGGGTGACGGAGCTTCTCACCCTATCTCTAAGGGAGTGCCCAGCCACCCGGCGGAGGAAGCTCATTTTGGCCGCTTGTATCCGGGATCTTGTCCTTTCGGTCATGACCCAGAGCTCATGACCATAGGTGAGAGTAGGGACGTAGATCGACCGGTAAATCGAGAGCTTCGCCTCTCGGCTCAGCTCCCTTTTCACCACAACAGATCGATACAGCGACCGCACCACTGCAGATGCTGCACCGATCCGCCTGTTGATCTCGCGCTCCATCCTCCCCTCACTCGTGAACAGGACCCCGAGATACTTGAACTCCTCCACCGACCTGGAGAGGACAAGCCACCTTTTTCCGGTCGAGCACCATGGCCTCAGACTTGGAGGTGCTGATCCTCATCCCAGCCGCTACACACTCGGCTGCAAACCGCCCCAACGCACGCTGGAGGTCCAGGCCCGAAGAAGCCAACAGTACAACATCATCCGCAAACAGCAGAGATAAAATCCTGAGGTCCCCGAACAGGACCCCCTCCTGCCCCCGGCTGCGCCTGGAGATTCTGTCCATAAAAACTATGAACAGAACCGGTGATAAAGGGCATCCCTGCCGGAGGCCAACGCGCACTGGGAACAGATCTGACTTTGTGCCGGCAATGCGGACCAAGCTCCTGCTCTGGTTGTACAGGGACCGGACAGCCCTTAGCAGAGTGCCCCGGACCCCATACTCCCAGAGCACCTTCCACAGGACACCACGAGGGACACGGTCGAACGCCTTCTCCAAATCCACAAAGCACATGTGGACCGGTTGGGCGAACTCCCATGACCCCTCGAGGACCCTGCAGAGGGTATAGAGCTGGTCCAGTGTTCCACGACCAGGTCGAAACCCGCATTGTTCCTCCTGTATCCGAGGTTCGACTATCGGCCGAACTCTCCTCTCCAGTACCCTGGCAAAGACTTTCCCCGGGAGGCTGAGGAGTGTGATCCCCCGGTAGTTGGAACACATCCTCCGGTCCCCCTTCTTGAAAAGAAGGACCACCACTCCGGTCTGCCATTCCAGAGGTACTGTCCCTGACCGCCACACGATGCTGCAGAGACGTGTCAGCCAGGACAGTCCCACAGCATCTAGGCACCTGAGGTACTCAGGGCGGATCTCATCCACCCCCGGTGCCTTGCCACTGAGGAGCTTACCAACCACCTCAGTAACTTCGGCTTGGGTAATAGACGAGTCCACCTCAAGTACCCCAGCCTCTGCCTCCTCAACAGAGGACGTGACCGTGGGATTGAGGAGACCCTCAAAGTATTCCTTTCACCGCCCGACCACATCCCTGGTCGAGGTCAATAGCTCTCCACCTCCACTGTAAACAGTGTTGGTGGGGCACTGCTTCCCCCTCCTGAGACGCCGGACAGTTTGCCAGAATTTCTTTGAGGACGACCGATAGTCTTCCTCCATGGCCTCCCCGAACTCCTCCCAGGTCCGAGTTTTTGCCTCTAACACAGCATTGGCTGCTACGCGCTTGGCCTTCCGGTACTGGTCGGTTTGTCCGAAGTCCCACAAGCCAACCAGGCCTGATAGGACTCCTTTTTCAGCTTGACGCCATCCCTTACTTCCGGTGTCCACCACTGGGTTCTGGGATTGCCGCCACGACAGGCACCAGAGACCTTACGGCCACAGCTTCGCACCGCGGCAGTGACAATAGAGGTGGAAAACATGGTCCACTCGGACTCCATGTCTCCAGCCTCCCCCGGTATCTGGTTGAAGCTCTCCCGGAGGTGGGAGTTAAAGCTCGCTCTGACAGGGGGCTCGGCCAGCCGTTCCCAACAGACCCTCAACGTACGTTTGGGTCTGCCAAGTCTTTCCGGCCTCCTCCCCAGCCAACGGATCCATCTCACCACCAGGTAGTGATCGGTTGATAGCTCAAGCCCCTCTCTTCACCCGAGTGACATGGTCGAAGGTCAGATGATACGACAACGAAGTCAATCATTGACCTTCGGCCTAAGGTGTACTGGTGCCACGTGCACCGGTGGACACCCTTGTGCTTGAACATGGTGTTCGTTATGGACAAACCGTGACGGGCACAGAAGTCCAATAACAGAACACCATTCGGGTTCAGGTTGAGGAGGCCATTCCTCCCAATCACGCCCCTCCAGGTGACGCTGTTATCCCCCACGTGCGCATTGAAGTCCCCCAGGAGAACGATGGGGTCCCCGGTTGGAGCACTTTCCAGCACCCCTCCCAGGGACTCCAAGAAGGCCGGGTACTCTGCACTGCTGTTTGGCCCGTAGACCGTAACCACAGTTAGAGACCTGCCCCCAACCCGAAGGCGGAGGGAATCGACCCTCTCGCTCACTGGGGAGAACTCCAACACATGGCGGCTGAGCTGGGGGGCTATGAGCAGGCCCACACCAGCATGCCGCCTCTCACCGCGGGGGACGCCAGAGTAGTGAAGAGACCAGCCCCTCTCAAGGAGCTGGGTTCCAGAGCCCAGGCTGTGCGTGGAGGTGAGCCCGACAATCTCTAGCCGGTAACGCTCCACAAGCTCAGGCTCCTTTCCCCCTAGCGAGGTGACATTCCATGTCCCCAGAGCTAGCTTCTGTGTCCATGGATTGGGCCGCCGAGGTCCCCACCTTCGGCTGCCGTCCAGATTGCAAAGCACCGGCCCCTTACGGTCCCTCCTGCGGGTGGTGGGCCCACTGGAGGGCGATCCCACGTGGCCTTTTCAGGCTGGGCCCGGCCGGGTCCCATGGGAAAAGACCCGGCCACCAGACACTCGCCTGCGAGCCCCAACCCCAGGCCTGGCTCCAGGGTGGGGCCCCGGTGACGCCAATCCGGGCGACGTCGCGAAATCTGATCTTATCATCGTATGGGGTCTTCTGAACCGCTCTTAGTCTGACCCGTCACCTAGGACCTGTTTGCCTTGGGAGACCCTACCAGGGGCAGCAAACCCCCGACAACATAGCTCCTAGGATCCTTCGAGCACGCTAACCCCTCCACCACGTTAAGGTGGCGGTTCAAGGAGGGGCTGATGTCATTCCATTAATTTTAAACATTTTTCTCATACCCCTGTAACTTAATCAAGACACAAGAACACATCTGTTAATTTTAACAGTTTGAGTCTGCAAAACACACTACTGAAGATTTAGTTGTTGATTTCAGGCTCAGTTGAAGAAGAGAGGAGAGTCAGATAATCAGACAGACGGGCCCTCACTGGCTCAACCTGCACGCTCTCCAAAGTCTCCGTTCATGCCTCGAGCTGCCCGTGTGCTGCCCCCTGCTGCCAGCAAAGAGAATGGGTAAGTGCTTTTAAAAATATAGATTTCTTATGACTTTGGATTTGTCTTCATTTTTCTCGCTGATTCTTTAATTTTCTCAGGGAAGAGTCCTCACCTCAGTGGCTGAAAGAACTGAAGACCAAAAAACGTCTGAGTCAGTATGAAAGCGATAGTACAGCCTGAAAAAACAGGTAATAGCTCTTTTTACTAAAACAATTATTAAATCTAAATAATAAAGATGTCTCTTTTATAGATACAAGAAAAAAAACACTTTAAATATGTTCTACATGTAGAAATGCAAATTCCCTGCTAATTTGTAAAGATTTTGAAGCAGCTCAAACGCAACTAGAACCTTCTAATTCTGAGAAGTCACTTTCTACTTGGAATTATAAGATCTTCAATTCATGAATCAACAAACTAGTTTCAAATAAAAGCAACAATCATATTCAAACAATGTGTTATATAAAATTCAATGAAATTGATGAAAAAATGCTAAATTAAATAATGTGTTTAGATTACTTAAAGGGGCATAATTTATTGTTATCATTTTTGACATGTTTAAGCTCAGATGCATTTTCAGAAGCTTAGTATTTTCCCCAGACCAAAAAAACATTACATTTCATGGATAGTTTAATACATACTGTAATATTTTTTTTTAAAAAGCACAAAAAAAACATGGAACACTTATTTTGTCTTGTTATTTTTTGTTATTTCAATCAATATTAAGATAAGTTCTAATGGCTAACAGAGCTTCTAGCTTCACGATCCGTGAAAAGATCCTCAATTACAGAATCGATTTCGAGAACTCTTAAATAAATACTTTGTTTGGCTGATCAGATATAACCTTAAAATTGCCTGTTCGAATTTACTGATGAAACCTTTATTTTTTTTATTTAAAAAATAAGTTTTTAAATGAAAGGTTAAAACATACTAAACTATACAAAACACATCACGTCACTCAATGTTAATAAGATGTTAATGAGATGTCAAAGAGATCTTTTTCATTTCATCAATTTTGATGAAAAACTGTCAGATATAACCTTCAGACCTTCCAAGACGACAATGTCCACATGTAGATGATGCAAGTTCATATTGATGTCTGTCAATGTAATCCAAACATACGTTTGTCATTTCCTTTTTTGTTAGTTTCTTTTTTACAATCATAAAAAGCATGGAGGATGAAGATGAGGAAAAGTAAATAAAATCAGAGTATACACTGTTATGTGTTTATTTGTTAGTTGATGTGAGGGCCGCAAAGGTTAACTTAATAGCTGCATCATGTGAAATTCTACTTGTGTTTTTCTTTTCATTTTAGTGACATTTAATTGACAACTCAAACTTTTGTTATCCTCTGTACATCTCCATCAACCTGCCAATTCTTGAGAGAAGGGTGACTAGAAAAAAAAGTAAATAAATAAACCACAGGGTTCAAAGCATGAGAATAATAATCTGGAAATTATGATAATGTTGGATTTTACAGAAGCAGATAAAGATCATTTCGTGGATCTAGCAATTTATAGTTCTTGTTTATCCAACACTGTCTCTCAATCGTCTCAGGATGCCTTACAACTGCAGAATCTGTAGCTGTGACTCTTGAAAGAAGCCTTAAACTTTACCCTGGAGCTGTGAGGATTTGTTGCTCTGCTACTGCTGAGGATGACTACAGCTTCACTCATCGCATCCTCTGGCCTTCGTCTCCAGTCTCGTATATGTGCATGGTGCCTTTCGGAAAGAATACCGACCTAAAGAGGTGTGTTTGTGTGAGAATTGTGTGCCCATGAGTGTAGAAGCGTTGTTTCTCCAGTGAAAAGAAAGATCATGAATTTAAATGGGACCACACTCATCTACGATATCCCGAAGTGCTTCATAGATTTGAATTATGAGTTTTAATTCACATCTTTTATGTTCGTATTAGCTACTTCCATGCATTTTAAAGCTTTGTTTAATCACTGATGTTTTCATTCAGAATTTATAAGGGTTTCTATAGAGATCAACATTTTAATCATCAACACAGTGCTGTCTGTATATAGAAAGTGTATTTAACTATTACAAATCTACATAGTCAAACATCTATATTTTTATTCATGTGTGTTTCGGAAGAGGAGATTGTTAAAGGTTTATTTTTCAAAATGTGTATGTATGTCTGGGATCTTCACTTATGTCGGGGTGTTTGTAAATGAAAAGTTGCATTAATTCAATCATGATCTCGATTGAGTTCATGAGGAAGAAACATGCAACTTTTCATTTCAAAATGTGTATGTATGTCTGGGATCTTCACTTATGTCGGGGTGTTTGTAAATGAAAAGTTGCATTAATTCAATCATGATCTCGATTGAGTTCATGAGGAAGAAACATGCATGCACAATCAGTAACTCTCTCTTTGCTGGCATTTTTACTTTTGCATCTGGCCAAAATTCTGAAAGGAAATTGCACAGTCAGTATATTAATCAGATTCATTCAACAAAGAGAGAGTGAAGAAAAACAGGGAAATTTTGCCCCTCACTCCTGGTTCCTTCATGTTTACCCGTTCTCTTAAGGGAAACGTCACAGTACTGTAAAGATCGATCGCTTTACATTGCACTCTTTGTTTGGTTTCGTTTTGAGAAAATGCCATTCCAACTTAATAAGCACTTTTCACTTGTTATTGAACAACCTTTCCGAGATGTTTGTGAACCTTAAGTCGTAATTCTTAATTTTAAGGATATGTTTCATTTCCCTTGATTGGATATCAGCTTTTTCACAGAAAATTTTGGGTATGTTCTTTTTTTAACTTGAGCATAAAGATGTTTAATGTCCTGTTGTAATGTCAGTGACCAATACTGTAAGTTCTTAATAAAATATGCTATAAGTATTTTTTGTTTCTCTTTGCATCTTGATATTTCCTAATAAATACTTTGTCTTGATGTATGATCACACTACGACCAATGAATCTGAGAGGACCTCCCCTGTTTATTTGTTAAAATTTGCCTCTGGAATCATTAAATGTATCTCTAGATAATTGTTAACATTATTATCATGTTTGCATTAAAAATTTAAAATGCAACATTTCTGTCAGTTTATGGCAATAATTTTATATATGTGAAGATATAGGTAAGAATTCTGTATGTTGTCACCTTCAGTCATTCCCGTTTATATATTTGCAGACAATTGAGCACCTCTAATTTGGTGTTTTTGTGTTTAAAACTGGTCCTTAATATCAAATCAATACATTACGACTATTTACATTAAGTTGCTATTAAAAAATGCCAAACATTTGTTAGCTATTCTTTCAAGGTGTTGCACCTATTCAACATGATGGTTTGATTTAAATCTTTTGGGCTTATCAGATAACCATTATTTTGAGTAAATAATCCAGCTGAGGTTCAGGATAGATCAAGGTTCACTCAAAATAAATGCCCAATTTATGACAGATTCTTACAGTGATTAATTAAAACACTCTTAAAAAATTTAAATGGCAAAAGTAAAACTCTGAAACGTTCGTAACGCAAAATCGAGTAATTTAATTCTCAGCGGTAGCAAATTTAATCATTGACACAACTGAAAGAGGCAGAAGCATTCAGAGGTGAAGAGCAGGAAGGAGGAGGCTTCAGAAGCTCTAGGGGTGGAGTAGTAGGGGGTTTAGTTGGAGGCCTGGAAGGCTCCTCTAGGGTGAAACTGCATATCGCGGATGCGTCTCACTGACTGGACCTGAGGCTGCATGGCCCCAAACTCAGCACACTCCTTGAACTCTCCTTTCTCAAACAGGTATTGGAAGCCTCGGTACCCGGGGTACTGGTAACCCACCCAGCTGTAATACAGAACAGTTTTGTTATATATTTTAAGGTGCCTATTATTGAAACTTTGTTTCTCTGATATGTTTTAATGCTGTTCCCTTCTCAAAATCATGCTTCAAGTTATACCCAGATTTATTCGTGCATGAACATGTAATCCTAATTTCCTTTTCTGGGAACTCAAAATGTCTTGAGTATAGCGCCACCCAATGACCAGTCATTGCTGGCGCATTGTGGAGTTGGTCATTCTATAACCGGAAGGTTGGCGGTTTGATCCCAGCTAGGGTCCTAGGGAAGCCACTTCACCCACGTTGCCCTGTATGGATGTGTGTGACTGGTGGGGTGTATTTGGGGCTGGTCAGGAGGCCGTAGGCTTGGATTGGTTGCCACGTACTCTCAGATTGCCTCAGGGCAGTTGAGAGCTACCAAGTTAGCTTATTGCCGCCAGAGTATGAAGTGAAAGAATAAGGCACTAAACATAGTAAAGCATATTTGAGCTCTGGAAAAGCGCTATATAAAATGATCGAATTATTATTTATTTTTACTGTTAATTCAGCCATCTTTTTGCAGGGATGCGTTGTCTGACCCGAAAGTGTAAGAGTAGCAGATTCGTGCAGAGAAACTGTTTTTTGTTTTTTTTTAGTTTTTTTTTTTGTTGTTGTCCTGAGACAAAACATTTTTTCCCATGCATTCCAAATATTGAATTTGTTGACCAGAATTTGGTAGACATTGTGTGTGGCATCTAGTAATTTAGAAAGATCATTTGTGAACAGCCTTTCACATTGGACTCATTTATAAAGAACGAGCAATTTGATGAAGGACCTCAACTCTGGTTCTAAAACAGAAGCTTTCCCGACCCACTTGCACTTCCACTTGGCTCTGCAGCAAGGACCCACTCTGATGAGGGGTTTCAAGGAGTAAGTACAGTTTTGTTTTCAATGGCTACGCTTAAAGTAACTATTTTATTGTGTAACATTACTCCTGTTTTTATTAGTTTGATTTGTAATCAGAACAATATACATGTATATATTTTTATAAGACATTATACATTATATGTATTTATAACAAAAATGTTGGTCAAAATTTAGTGGTTCAAACACATTTACAAAGTATACTGCATTTTGAATTTTAGTCATTTTGATGGGTCATATATTTATTATAAATATTTGAAATGGGTCATAATTCATGAACTTTTAATGTGATTTTATGAAGAAAAAATCTCGCTGCGAAGTTGTTGATAATTTTTTTTTTGTTTTTGGAATTATTATTTTTTTTTAAGTTGCAAAGAAAGATGAACCACTCTCTTTAATCAAAGTTTGGTATTCATGCGCTATTTGACATTTTAAATAATAAAAAAAGAAGAACTCTGTGAAATGTGAAATTACAGATTTTAACTAAACAAATCTAGATTTACTGTATTTAACTGGAACAAATTAAATAACTATATTTGAAATTTTAGTATATTAAGTGTTTAAGTGGAAAAAAAAAGTCTGTTGATGTTAAGAGATATGAATAGTAAATGTGAGGGTTTTACTGACGTGCCACTCTGCACACGAACAGAAGAGATCTTCTCATGGAATCCATGAGCATGGAAGCTGGGAACATCATCATCTATGATCTCAATCTTCTTCCCGCTAAAGCTTGGGTTCTCGTAGAGCATGATCTTGTGTTCCTGGCTGTCCTGTGGGCACGTATGAAGGACAGAATCCCTTAATGCAATGTTTTGTACACTTCAGAAAAGATTTTTTGATATGACTTCAAAAACTCTGTCATACTATTCATCTCCAAAGATTTTGTCATTTAATCACTTAAGTTTTTAAGTAATTATAACAAATCATTGCAGTTAGCATGTTGTAATGGAGTACATTTGGACACTCTATAGCAGGGGTCCCCAAATCTGGTTCTGTAGTCTATTTTGATTGCATGCAGTACTACTCTTGCTTTAGAAAAGCCAAGAGAACTTTAATTAGTGCAATCAGGTGTGACATGATGGTTAAATCAAAGATGTGCAGGGCTCCGAATCTCCAAGACCAGATGTGGAGACTAAAGTAATAATTGTAAAGTAATAATTTAATAAAGCTGGGATTATTCAAATGAGCAGGAAGTTGATATTGGTTCTACTGTTTGAAGAAACAAAGAGATGCAGCGGTGTTACCACTTTGACGGGGCGGAAGGCGACGATGCAATCACTGCGTCTGCTGTTGGTCCAGGCATCCCAGCGAGGATACTCACCCTTCTCGAACACATACTGTTCCCCCTTACAGCCGGACTGCTCAAATCCCACCCACCTGAAACACAATAGCACCCTTCTGATACACCAGCTTCCAGACCCAAATAGAATTTAAAAATAATAATTGTAAATCCACTCTGAAGAGAAGAGTTTTAGTTGGTTTTGGAACTTTGTTAATGTTGCTTTTCTAACTTGATCAGGAAGAATATTCCACCAAATTTGTGGCATCTGTATGACAACAGTTTTTGGCTGATGAAACAGACAATTGCTTGCCTCAATAATGATTTAGATATTAAAAGGTTGAGTTTGAAAAACATTTTGTAAATCCTCAAAAACACAAAAGTGACATTTAGTGGTGCATGCTACTGTTTGAAAAAAGGCTTATATACTCTCGAAATCATAAATGTATTTGTTAGGGTTGTCTGATATTGATATGACAAAAAAATGTATTAATGAAATGTTTGCCACATAATCAGAAAATGCATATAGATGCTCAAAAGCATAAAAGTTATTGTTGATTGTTGAGGCTGCCAGATATTGAGAATATGAGCATAAACTTTCAACTTTGTAAAAGGCATGGTTAAGGTTGCCCTAAAAACTAAAAACATAAAAATGATGATAAGGGTTTCAAACTATGTGTTTGAATTGTACTGTTTATTTTGCAAAAATGTGTGTATGTGTTTATGTTGTTATGATATAGGTTTGATTTTTAATAGTCTTAAAATGTCTTACATTTGGCATTATGAAAGCTGCAAAAACCTGTTTTCAGGTATATCTTTTATATATATATATCTTTTGCTTCGAGAAACACCACATTTCCTAAAAAAAAAGTTTACTTTTTATGACAAGTTTACGCTTTCATTGCACATTTCTCTAATCAAAACTGAACTAGGCAAACTCACGGTCCACAGTGCACCAGTACTGAGCCCACTTTCTCCACTCCCGCCTCCTGCAGGTTGTTGCAGGGCCCAGTCAGCTCATGACAGCGGCCTTGGAAGTTCTCCTGTTCGTAGATCACCAACTACAGAATAGAAAAGCAATAGAGAGAGAGAGAATGAGAACAGAGTAGGATAAAATGAATCACACAAAATGAAACTCTGTACCTTGAAGGCACTGGCAACTGGTTGTTTTTGTTTGGTTGCAGGGTTCTGGTGATCAGTTGCCATAGTGAACCAGGATGGGTGTGATGAGCTTGTTAAAACATCATTAGGATCAGGAAATAGAACAAAAATTAGCATCAGCTCTTGAATAAAGTCTGGAAGGTGATCACACAGCACCAAGTTTAATGAATAAAGCACAAATGATGTGTGTCTTACCAGCTCCGGTTTGAACCAGTCGCTGTGTGGGGGCTTCAGCAGCTCAATTTATATGGAGAGCTGATGGGCGGAAACATTGGCGAAACATGTCTGTGTTCAGAACAAGCTTATCGTCAGGTCCTAATAGGCTGAGCGGCTGGCACTGGGAGGGCTGGAGTAGCAGCCAAACATCCTCACCCTCGCCATCCTGCCCTCCCTGTTCTTTTGATTCTGCACAAAGTTATTTCATTAGTTGTCAGTTTTCCCCCAGCCATGCTTTGTTTCATATCCCATGATTCAGCACAGCCTGTGCCAAGAGTACAGCAACAGCAGTGATGACAGACGCCTATACTGGAGCTGAAAGAGATCTGATGCCTCTCTGCAGTTAGATTTTTTTTTTTATAAAAACACCAAAATTAGAACATGTAGAGTATATCATGCATGTGAGTAATGCAGTATGTGAAGTTTAGGATGGTTTGGTGAAACCATCATGGTTCAAACGAGTGTGCACAAACATTGAGTCTGCAACTCCAGCACTTATATTTCCTTATACAGTAAATTACGTGATGTGGTTTGTTCAATGAATACAAAATATTTATTCAATAATTTTGCACCTTTGTATTAGGGTGTCCAAACTCATGGTAATTAGTTGAAAAAAGTTAATTTTGATGTACTATTTTTGAGTAATCCTGTAAACTGTTGTCTAGGTGACTTTTAACTCATTTTGCTTAATACAAAACAAAAAGCGTGGAGTTTACATTTCTAGTAATCACAGCTTGCCATATTTAACTCTTTTTGCTTACTTGTTAATGCACATTTCAGATACTAAATTTAGGAGGACACAAAAAGAGCATACATAATCCACTCAGACTGTATTGAAACGGCAACCTTCTGATGGAGATGCATAAATTCTTCAGTATTGTCATCTGTTAACAGAACTAGCCAGAACTAGTAGAGTAATTGTAAAAAAAAAAAAGACAAAAAGGATAAGGAAAAATATGAAAGAACTAATATAATAAGAGGTGATATTAATCTTCTGGCTCTCCTGAATAATGCAAGGTAACTTTTTGTTTTAAAACAATCCAGATTAGTTATAATTATGAGTTATGAGTGTCAATAAGTCATGCTTTTTTAGGAACATGTTGCTGAAAATGTAAATTTGTTTTGATGCCCCATATCCTGTCGCTGCCTGCTCTAGCATGAGTAAGAGGAGCAGCAATGCAACAAAACCAAACATATGGAACCTCTTCTTCTCATCTGTGGGTAAAAGACGAAGACTTCAGTGCAGAGATGTTCATCCTGAAACAGAGCAAAAGTGTCGCCTCTTTGGTGACATCGCTTCTACTCCTCCTTTGACTTTCGCTGTAAATAATAGTGAACGCCAGATTCTGTAAACAGAAAACTGATTAATGGTAAGCGAAGGTGCGACTGTCAATCAATATTCAGGGGTTGGGAAAACACATTGTGTTACAACAGCTCATCATTTACACCCATTTAGCTTTTTGCTAGTTTTGTAGGAAAGACTCAAAAAATGAAACCACTCTAATATAGACAACATTGCTGCAGACGTTTATGTCAAAAACCTTCCAAGATTTGTGTTTGAATCATTTTGGCCCTTTAAGTTCCAGTAATTTAGAGTTTGACTACTAACATGACCAATAGACAGGCAGACACAGTAATAGAAAGATAGATGTATAAAAAGACACAGAGAGAAATGGATTCTTAGACAGACAAACGGTTTTAAATTGACAGATTAATAAATAATCGAAAAGACAGAAATAGACAGACAGCTAAATGCTAAAGTTACATAAACACAAACAGACAGACATAAAAAAATAAATGGACAGATACCACTAGATGGATAGACAGATAAACTTTTTTTTCAGATAAACAGTATATAAACTCTAGCTATTACATAGCATTTCCTATAGATTACTTTTGTATTTTAGCCTAAGGGAAAAATAATGTTTAGTCGATTGCAAACTATAATCAAACCTACATTATAAAGGCGATGCATGCAACAAAATTTAGCATTTATACAATCACATTTCACATTTTACAAAATAAGTGTGTTGGGAAATCGACATTTTTTTCCCCAAGTGTCCTCTGTCTGTATGCATATGTCTGTGCGTACATGACCTCAGCACGCCACAGTCTGCAAGTAAAAGTACAGATAGTTCACAAAAATACAAAAAACACATTTTTAATACTACTCAAAAAAGTACTAGTTGCTCTAAAAATGTACTTAAGTAAATGTAACTTGGTAAATGTATCTACAGTTTTTTACTATCCACCTCTGACCTTATATCTTTTAAAATAGAAGACCTCCTGCCACACCTCATCGCTACAGTTCTGGGAAAAGGAGTCATGTTTTTTATTATAGCATTTCTAAAAATCATTAAAATTTTAAGTAATATTTAAATTTTCATTGATAATGTTTTGCCAATTTTCATTAGTTGTCGGTTATAATCATCAACATTAATGGATAGATGAACAGACAGAAAAACAGAACTGCATATAGATAAAGAGACAGACACACCGGAAGTTAAATTGAAAGGCAGACAGCTAGATGGATTAACACACAGAGAGACAAACAGACAGATAAACGCTAGTTTCCCATCTCAGCTCGTGTTAAGTTCAATCAATGAGGCTGGCTTAAAAAACCATCTCCAGATCAGCTCCCGTTTACCTCCACAAGCTCCTACACCCCTACATGCCCTCCAGAAGCCTGCGCTCAGAGAAGGAACAGCACCTTGTGGTTCTGTCTCACAAAGACGGAAAATCTCTTCGCAAACCTTCTGTCTCACTGTCCCTGGCTGGTGGAACAAACTTCCTGATCCAGTCAGGAAGCAGCAACGGTAACTGCTTTCAAAATGCAACTGAAAACTCTTCAGGAAACACTTACTACTAAAAAAATCTTTTTTTTCTTCCTGCTATGGTTGATTGATCAGTTTATATAACTTCTTCTATGAGCAAACTGAAATAAACTGTGTAACAAATTGCATGTTGTCTCTCCCCTACTGTAAGTAGCTTTGGACAAATACGTCTGCTAAATGCATTAATGTAAAAAGATAGACCAACAGTTATGCAGCAAAATATGAATAAAACATTTCAAATAGACTTTAACATATAATAGTTAATAGTTTAACATATTTGACTATACTAGTAAACAGACAGTCAAGTAGAAAGTCAGGAAGATTGAAGGATGGATGGACAGACAGGCAGCTGCAAATTGATATAGCACAGATACCCAAGTATAAAAATAGAATGGTTAGCAAACTGTCAGATAAGGTAGCTGACCTTTAATTGGTAAAATAGTAAATAACTAAATATCCAAAAACATATAATAATAATTTTCATAATAAATAGTGAATGTACTGCCACCGTGTGGTGTCCATTTTCATGTTTCCAAAAAGTTTTACCGCGCCACAAAGAATTCAGCAAGCCTCCTTCAGCCCTTGACACCCAATAGTGCCCCTTCCCAACAGCGCGGAGTCGGTGGGGGTGGAGGTGGAGGATGGAGAGCTGTGTTTATTTTCGTTCAGCCACAGATGGTTGGAGACACGCGCTGAGACAGAGCGGCAGTCAGGCGGGGATGACGGAGAAGCTACGGGACAACACTTGCATGACGACTCAAAGGCGCTCAAGATGTTCCTGCACATGCTTTTCTGTCTGCTTCTGAGCGGCACACCTGGAAAGGCTTTTCCTAATTATAAAGATGACTACATGGACGAGGACCTGGCAACCTTTGACTATTATCGGGGAACGGACGAGGAGTTTTCTGAAGGGAACCGGACCCAGGAGTGTGAGGAGTGTGTCCCGGAGCTGTGCCCACCGGCGCAGGCCTGTCGAGCCGGGGTGGTGCTAGACATCTGCGGCTGCTGCCTTCAGTGCGCTAACTTAGAGGGCCAGAGCTGTGACCCGGGCCCCAGCGGCGTGTACTACGGGCTGTGTGGAGAGAACATGGAGTGTGTGCTGGACAGGTCGGATGTTGAAGTCGGGGAGGATTCTGAAGCGCAGTGCGTGTGTGTCTCTCAGGATCCTTTGTGTGGCTCGGATGGACAGACCTACATGAACCTCTGCAAGTACCAAGAAGCGCTCTACTCTCAGCCGGGACTCAATGCGAGCAATGGACCTTGCAGGACAGGTATAACACCGACAGATACTCACACTCAGAACAGAAATGTGTTATTACAGAAAAGAATTATACATATACATACACACCCACACACAAACACACACCACTGTAAATTTAAGGTTGTACGCATTAGGTCTTATTTATTAGCATGACTGTTTGAAGCTAATGGTCAAACAATTATACTTTTTAATTTTTACATTATATTTGTTTGTTTTTGGACAGTTTACAAAACAGTTTTTTCTTTCTTTCTTCTCAGCTTTTCTTTCTTTCTACTCAGTTGTTCAATCTTTCATACTTTTTTCTTAACTGTTCTTTTTTCTTTTTTTCAACTCTTCTTTCTTTCTTTTCTGCGGTCCTTTCTTATTTCCCTCGGTTGTTCTTCCTTCCTTTCTCAGCTGTTCTTTCTTTCTTCTCAGCGGTTCTTTCTTTCTTTCTCCCTTTCATCTCAGCTATATACTATATGCTATTTGGTGGTGTATTGTTACATATTATGTCGTATTTATTTTTTTAGTTCCATGACTGTTTCAAGTTTAAAGCTAATAGTCAAAATAATAATTATTATTATAATAGTTTACATACATTTTTTCTTTCTTTCTTCTCAGGTGTTATTTTTGTATATCGTCTCTGCTGTTTCTTTTTTCTGCTCAGCTTATATTATTTTTATAATATTGAAAACATTTGCTGTATCTATCTACATACTGTAATAAAGTTTGTATTTTCTTTTTTAAAGTAATTAATTGCTACTCTTCCCAATGAAAAAAATGCATGTGGGTAGTTTTCTTTTTAGATAAAAAGATTAAAAATGCTACATACTAATGGGGTTACTCAATGTTATATTTCAAGAAAGTATTTTCTGTGCTTCCTCATGCAGTGTTCTCTTGAGTGTGTTTCTCTCTTAACTGCCAGCACTTGGGAAATTTGGACGTGGCCCCCTGTAATTTGACTTTAAAGCAGGGATTTATGACCTCTTCCAGTCACCTGACAAGAGAGGAAACGCTCTCTGAAAGTAATCCCTAACATGACCTCTTACTCTCATCTCTCTCTCTCTCTCTGTTTATTTCTCTTTAGTACCCATCATCAAAGTGCCACCACGTAATCAGGTGAATGTAACGGGCAGCAGCATGGCATTTCTCTGTGAGGTCTTTGCATTTCCCATGGCTCTGGTGGAGTGGAGAAAAGATGGAAAAGAGATCATTTTGCCTGGAGATGATCCCCATTTATCTGTACAGGTGAGTTAACTTGAAAGAATATACAGCAGATAAGCTTGGAATTAGGTGCAAATAATAAAATGATAAACTGTCAATATCTGACACCTTTTTGTTATGCTTGGGGAATAAATTCCTGACAGATAACATTTCTTCTTTTTTTCATGCCTTGCTTTTTGTGTTTTTGCTTTGTTTCGTCAACAGAATCACATGACCAATAGTTTCCTATTTGTGTTTATTTTATTGAGCTGTATGTGCTTTTTGCCTCATTTATGCCCTCTGCCCATCACGTATGTTTCCTGTTTTGTCATCCATTCTATCATCTGTCTTCTTCTCATTTATAAGCTCCATCTTTGTGTGCGTTTTGCTCTCTATACTAATCTTACATTCTTTTAGTTTATGATTACATTCTAGTTAAAACGTTACCCAATTGTAAGTTTTGTTTATGCTCACATACCTGAGGCTGTTTGTTAGACTTCTTTACTCAATAAAGAGTCCTTCAGTCAAAATATCAGCTGTCTCTGTGTTTGGGATCCAGGTCTAAAATATTAGTACTTTCAACCGACTCCCAGTATCAGTTCTGAGTGGGCTTGTTTTAGATACATCACTCAAGATGTTTCACTCTGCTACATCAGTCTTGATTGTTTGCTGAATAGTGAGTTTGTGACAGAAATGTTGAAAAATTATAATGCACTTCATAAAACAATAGAGATCTTGATGCTGGATATGTGGTGAGTTTTAGAGTTTTAAAGTTTTAAAGACGAATGATATCAGATAAACTAAGTGACTCTGAAAGCTGCTGAACAACATTGAGTAATTTGAGTTTGCTGTGTTCTGACGATTGTTCAATCAGCGATCAGCAGAATCATGCTTTTCTTTCCAATCAGAATAATGATATAACCTTGGCTCAACACTTAAATGATTACAGGAAAATGTACTGGTACTGGGTACAGAACAATAGCATGCTAGGTGGAGCTGAGTAGAGTGGTATGTTACAAAAGGAGATGGTGGAATAGTCACATTAATCACTGTGGAGTACAGCACATCGGAGACAACAAGACATTAATCCAAGGGGAACTTATTCATGAAATTAAATACAAAACTCAGTAACTAAGAAAAGCTTTGAACACCGGAAACAACAAAACAAATGATGCCGAAGAACAAACTTAGGGCCCTTTCAGTCTAACAGTTGAGAACAGTTGATCTTCTCCCAAACTTCTCCCAAATCTCCCAGATTTTTATGTTCAAACAGTAATATCTGCTTATTTCATAGTTATGTCACCGAAACCACATGATAAATGTCTCTAGCGTCACCTGTGAGCGACATGGAGTGGACACAGTTTTATGTCTTAAAACGCCAATATTATAGGAATATAATAACAGGTGATAGAATTGCTTTGTCGCACAATAGTACAACCAGTTCACAACAGTTCTTCATTTGCCTAATATAGTTGTGTACACGGCATTAGTGCACACATTTAGATTGCCAAGTGTGTGTGCACACACAAGGAATCAGTGCATACCGAATGAAGTTAGAGAAAACAATAACAGAACAAACTAGCAAAACTAACAATAACAGAGCTGTGTTTCAAGGCTACCATCCACCATCTTGGATCTCCTAAATTGATGTTCTTAAAAGTTGTGTTTCTATAATATTAGCTCATTAAGCAAATATGTGGTGATATATTTTATTTTTGCAATGTAGTCACGAGGAGGTCCTCAGAAGTACGAGATATCCAGCTGGCTTCAGATTGAAGAGGCTGGTAAGACGGATTCAGGCACATACAGATGCATTGCTCGAAATGAGCTCGGCAATGTCTCTGTCTCTGCAGTTTTAGGAGTTTTGCCACCAGGTAAAACTTGAAGCAATAATTAGAAACAAAAGTTGAACACCTTCAAGGAGAATTTTCAATGTCTATCTTTTTATTTTCCAGATGAGATGTCTGTCTATCTGGAACAAAACATGAAGGAAATCATGGACAATGACCAGTTACAGGACTATGACAGAGATTATTACTAGAATTCCAAAAAACCCTGATGGATAAATGTTTAACCAACATTATTGAATTTTTCTAGAAAATATTTGGGATTCATTCTTTGTCAAGCGATTCACAACTCGTCACAAAACGTCACAACTCAGTCATGATATGTTTCCTATGTTGCTAATTAATTTGTTTAGTATTTTAAATAGAGTCACCAGGTAATAGTTAAAAAAAATCAAAACAGTCAACTAAAAGCAGAATGGTTATTGAAATTATGTTATAGTTCTGATCCTTCGTTTTCACTAAACATTTTGGTCCATTTTTGTAAAAAACAATCATGTTGATTAACATTATTTTACAATGCATATAGACACTCACATTCAAAAATGACTACCCATTTGATAACTAAACATTTAAACACAAGTTCAAGTAAAAGGGACCATGTCGGTATGTCATTAAATAGAAAAATTTTAATTTACATTTCAAACATTTCTGCAAAAATAACTCAACATTTGAGGACGGTGTCTGGCACAGAGGAACCTTTTCAAATGTTAAAATTACCCCTGATGTTTCCAGTCCTAAAAGCTCATGAACTCATATTACATTGTACAAACAATATTTCAAACTATTACTAAGAACTATTTAACCTGTGTAACCCTGGCCTGTTCTGACAATATCCTTCAAAACGATAGTCTGCTACGTTAAGTTAAATGGACGAAATATAAAAAAAAATTTGACTACCTGAAATAACAAAAAGTGGGATTTGTAGATCGTAACTTTAACTTGAGGCAACAATTCGAATGAAAATTAGAACAGTTGGCTTACACAAATTATTAAAAGTGTATGTTACTCGTTGCTGATATTTTTAAAATACAAATATTTACTAAGTATACAAAAAAAATATATAAAATATACATTAAATTAAAGTATTAAAAAAACTGATAACCATGAATAAAATCTCCACATTGAATCTGTCGATTGACAAACTCGGCTATTGCTAAAGCTATCTCTTGGGGAAACCGCAGAATACATGTACACTGAAAATATGCATAAAGGTGTGGTCATTTTAGATCTAAAATTTCCAGTTAATTATATCTCCTGCCAAATATAAAGAGAATGATTCAATAATGCTTTAATCAGTTAAGAGTCAATTCAAATTTACATTTAGAAACTGTTAGTTTAAATTTTGAATTTATTCATATGAAAATTTCATTTGTTTCTGGTTTTCGTTTTGCTTCCATTACCAGAATACTCATGCATTCCTAGGCCATCCTGAAGAAACAGTCTCTCCAGAATGCCCTTAGTCTTTCCTGGGGCCTTCTTGTGCCTTGAAAATGCAAGTAACCTCTGTAGAAAATATGTAAGACAACAATGCAACTGAACCAAAAGATGTCATACAGACATGATTCATCCATATCATTTTCCCAACCCTTTCTTGAGCTTTTCTTTATCTGGACAGTCAAAGAAAGACATTTCTGGAAAGTAAATACTGGTTATTCATGATCAACTTGTAGATTTGAGGCATTTGTTCTGCCTAATGTATTGTAGCGGCTGGTTGAACCTCCGTTCTCGGGATTGGTGCAGTGACGTCACGAGGGCGGGACACTGCACGCATCTCATTATGAGGCCTTCCTAAACTAACCATCGACGAGATTGCTGTTGCACTGAGTCGGGTCATTACAGTTGGTCAAGCCCATTGTGATTCAATTACTTTCTATTATCGCGGTGATCCACAATAAGGGCTGTTAACGATATCACAATTGTTAAATATCAGTGGCTTTGTTAAGAGTAACTCATCTTACAAGGGCGTTTGAGTATATTTCAGAAATTGCTTGTAGAAAAGTGCTGCTAAGACTGTTATTCATGATTGACTTAGAGACATCACTCAAGATGTTTCACTCTGCTACATCAGTCTTGATTGTTTGCTAAATAATAGTGAAAATGAAATAATAATGAAATAGCATTTCATTTTTTGACAATTCATTTTTGACACGAAAAGATATTTATTCTTCACTGCCTGAGTATGGGAGCCCAGGAAAAGCATACAGTTTACTTTAAGAAACTTTATGTCACAAATATGCCACAAAGTCAGTCTTTTTGGAATTATATATATATATATATATATATATATATATATATATATATATATATATATATATATATATATATATATATATACACGCAACCCATCCTAAAAAAAAATATGTTTGAAAAAAATTTCCAGCAACTTTTCAACCCTGTGATAGATGTCGTTTTTTTTATTACAAACCTGATTTGTTTTCACATACAACGGTTGCATTATGTTGATTTAAAAATGTCAAACATATTCACATTTGTTCTACTCCAGTTTTCAGAAAAAGAGATCAGTTTGTATTTAGGCCAAAACTTTAAAATATACAGCCCAAACTTTGTAGGACAAATGTGCTATGCATACGTTTTCAAGACTTTGAGAGAAAATCAGAAGTTAGTAAAAACAAATATCTCCCCTGAGCTTTTCCTACATCTGGACAATCAAACAGGCATCATGGAAGAACCTTGAATAAATTCCCAGTGGCACAGTGCTTGAAGAGGTAGGAAAAACATACAAAGGGACGAGTAAATGACTGGATTCAGTACAGAGAGAAGCTTTTGTTTCACCCAGGCACTCCTGTGAATTTCAAATAAAAAGACTTCTTACTTTTAAATAATTACATAAAGCATTGTTCAATAAAATATACTGGCTGTCTAACCTTGCTGTTTTTTTCAGTATCAAGTTCCTGGTCTAATCTGGCTGCGAATAGTAAATGTCACATGGAAAGTTGATCCTGGGTTATGTGGATCTTTATTTGCCTCAAACATTTTTTTTAATTCATGGTGTAAAACTATGAAACAGGCTAAACAAACTAAAATAAAGCAACAATTGAATAAAAAAGATAATTTTCACAAGATAAAAACATAGATGGTGAAAGTTCTAAGTTTATATGTACACTGAGGTAAGTTCATATCATGTGTATGAATAAATGAGTACAATGTGTGTGAACATATTTATATGTCTGTATTAAAAAAAACAGGCATGTGCATCTATTTAGGCATCACAGTCATTTTGTTGATTACCATAGTTTTAGCACTAATTAGTATACCAAAGAATACAAGTGAATCCAATCAATCCAAGTAGGAGGCTAATTGTAAGTGTTTCTGCCCTTTGCATATTTTCAAATAACATCGCACATATCTGTTTTGACTGGGAAGAACATGCTGGCACAAATAAAGTGACAACTGATACGTTGTTTATTAAAAGCGAAACCTGATTTGATTGCATGTAGATTCGCAAAGCTGAAAAAGGCAGGAACACAACAAAAGTGTGAAGTTGTACTCCTGAGATACAGGTGAAAAGAAGAAGCTTCCCCATTGCTCCCTTAGAGCCTCTTCTCTTAGCAGAGAATATGAAGATGAGAATCCCTCACAAGAGAAAAACATTTCATCGGCATGATGCGACCGATCTCAACCATTAGCAGCTATGCTTGGGAAACATAAAGATATCACGAGGGAACAGTGGAAGGAGCTTAGTACTTTTTGTATAGTGCAGCATCATTTTGAGTCTACTTTTTTAAATATGATAACTTGACACACAAATATTTTTCATAAATAAAGCTCAAACTGGATGTTCCTCAGACGTCCAGCTATGTTACCCATGGCATGAACGATTAGTTTCAAAGAAGTCATAATATTTTAAGATCTTAGTTTCCACTGTGAGGAACATAGTGAGGAATTGAAAATAAATAAAATTTAAATAAATCTTGCTCACTTTCCATAAATCATATAAAGTTTTCACTTATCAAATATTAATGCGTTTGTCTCCTTTTAGGATGTGTGTGTGTATATGTGTGCGTGTGCATGCGTGCGTGCGCTTGTGTGCATGCGTGTGTGAAAAATCAATGATTTATAAAAAAAAAAAATCATGACAATCTATGGGGATGCCCAAATTTCGCTATGTGTGTATGTGGGTCTAAGATAGCTGTTGCTACACAAAAAAAGGTTTTGTATTTTTTTTTTTTATTTAGGTACATAAGTTATTCATCATCATGTTCAAAATAAATAGAATTTTGAATGATTTTGATCACATACAGTATAGTGAAAAAACAACAGCAGTGAAAAATGTGTGCAAAATATTTGATAGTGGATTTTAAAAGAATAAATTGATGTACTAAAAGCGTTTTACACTGCAGTTCTGATTTACATAGCTATTTAGCACTTTTGGCAAGCATTTCGTGCACACACAGCTGGCTTTAATATATTTTTATAGTCTCCTCTCTTAGCTCATAAGCAAGAGATCCTGTCATTCACTGCTTGTTACTTAGAGGTCAAACTCTAGAGTTCTGGTGAAATTGCAACAAACAAAATCAGGAAATTGAATGATAAAAAGACCATTTCACCCTCTAATTTCATCTCTTAGAGAGCTGTAATTAACAGAATGACTGGATAAAGGATCTTTTTAATCCTTCTTCACTCATCTGACTTCTAAAGATGACTTCAACTGAGAGTAATTATAGTAACTGCTATGGAGGTAATGTTAGGCTAGGATAACTTTATTCAAACTGAGATTCCTACTCTAAATGCACCAGACACAACATTTTGACATGCTTTATGGTATTTATCAAAAGTCTTTAAGATACTAAAGTAACACCAGTGTTATCGTAAAGCAAAACTAATTTTGTTCATTCATTATTCAATGAGCAGCTGGCCCATTTAAGGATCCTCGGCTATTCCTGATCCACTCTCCTCTGGTGCTGAAGTTGAACATTGCATCTTCTGCCAGATTTTGGTAAATAAATGATTAATGTTCTGTTCATCTTTACAGCAGCAAAACGCTAGAGCTTAATATCCCAGATAAGTTTTTCATATTTGCAGAAATATTGTTTTTTAAGTGTATTGTTATTAAAATAATTTATTTATTTTATTTATTATATATATTTATTTACATCATACTTACATAAATGTGTGTTGGTGTTATTGTGAAAAATCTGAGTTTGAGTTGAGCTGAGTGAAATTTACCCCACAAAAAGTATGTCATGAATCAAGTGTAAGTGTGTGGTTTAAGGGTCCATTTACACTGACTTCCAGTCTGTAGTCATGTGTTAGAGTAATTATTCGACAGTCAGATCTAAATCATCTCAGCGAGTGTCTCACCAAGACTTGCTTTCTCTGGCCTCAACAAACTACAGCACTATGTAAGCTTCACTTTGTCGGAATTATACATAATAATGCTACACTTAAAGCATTCAGTTAAATGGACTGTTTCTCAGCCCAGTGAACTTTGAGTTATATACTCCAGACTTAAAATGTCCTTACTATGTTTTTGAAAGCTGCCTATTTATCTCTAGCTACCTATTTAAAGATACATGCGAGGTATATATATATAGCATCTTGGACTTATATAGTAATAGCTCTATTACTCTATATTTTAATATTTTACTATCTCTATTTCTACAATATTACTATACTCTATTTACTTTTAACTTGAGCAATTTACTTATATAACCTGTGTTACTGTGCAAATGTGTTTCTTTGTAATGCGTGTTACTGTACCTGTGTTACTGTGCAACTTTATAGTGTCGTTTTTTTTTTGTTTGTTTTTTTGTATGAAGAGTACCCCTGTACCACAACAAATTCCTTGTGTGTGCACATGCACACTTGACAACAAAGACCTTTCTGATTCTGATTATGTATAGTACTTTGATGAGTACTAAAATAAGATACTAATATTGTCCAGGAGCTGAAATCTGAATAATTAGTTTGGAACAGCTTTATTAATTTTGGTTCTTATATTTACATTCAAAACCCTTCCGTCTAATTGTTGAGAGGTGACAAAATGCGCCTCTCTTTAATACAGTCAATCTTGAAGCTTCTCAACTTTGCAGACTACAGCACCATCATTGGTTTCATGCAATATGGCGAGGAGTCTGGATATAGACAGGAAGAGGAGCAGCTGGCTCTCTGGTCCAGTCTGAACAACCTGAAGACCCCCCCTCACACTCTCTCCTTACTGTCATGAACAGCACTGTGGCACCAGTGGAGTCATCAGGTTCCTGGGCACCTTTCTGGACCTGAAGTGGAGCACACACATCGACTCTATTGTGAAGAAGGCCCAGCAGAGGCTGTACTTCCTGTGCCAGCTGAAGAAGTTTCACCTTTCACAGACACTGCTAACCCAGTTTTACTCAGCAGTCATCGAGTCTGTTCTCTGCTTCATCTGATTTAACTCCGCCTCTAAAGCAGACATCGGTAGACTGTTCGTATGGCTGAGAAGATCATCGGTACTCGCCTACATTCCCTCCAGGACCTATACACTGCAGAGTGAGAAAGAGACCAAACCAAATCATTCAGGACCCAACTCTCCCCGGCCACCACCTTTTTTAGCTCTTGCCCTCTGGTCGCCGCTTCAGAGCCACTAACACCAGGACTGTACAGCACAAACAGATTCTTTCCCCAGGAAATCAGTCTGCTGAACTCATAGCCCCCTGCCGTTCCACCCTGCTATCTGCACCTGAACACCCGCACATTTCATCACCTTGCATTTTGCACTTAAGCACACTACACTTTATAGACTTTAGTTCCATTGTTTGCATATAATCAGTCCTTTACAGTAGTCTACCTCCTTATGTTAATGTTTTGTTAGTTGTTGCACTTCACTTATTCTACTGTACTTATGTTGCTTGCACCGACTGCTCCATTGTACCATAAAAAATGTCTTGTGTTTGTACACACAGCAACAAAGCTGATTTTCATTCTGATTCACATAATGATGTGAAGTCTATTCTACTGTTTGTACATCATCACAAAACAGGAGAATGTTTGTCAAAAATGACTCGTTCAAAGACTCTTTTAAAAGATAAAGAATAACTTTTATGTTCTTCCCAACTATGACTGAATTACTTTATTCACTCTTACTTTGAAATAGTATTCATATGTTTCAAACCTGGCACTGAGAGTATAAGTTCCTTTGAATGTTAAATCGTTTCATACTGTTAAAGAGTTCAAAGACAAAATAAAAGTAATAAAAATGTACAAAGATACCCAGAGGTCAGGATTTTTTCAAAAGTCCAAACTGAAAAAGTGCAGCAAAATTCATTCACACCAATGTTTATTGCAGATGTGAATGATCATGTGCAGACTATAGGTTTCTCTGGCCTCACTTTGACTGAGTTCAAAACATTCCTAGTTTTACCCCAGTGATGGCTTTTATTACAGCTTGAGTATTTTACCTCCTTGTGCTCTGGAAGTTTAGTCACAGTGGCAGCTCCCATCCACTCAGAAGCCTTTGGTTGTTTCAAGCAATGCGGGGGAGTTGATGTCTCCAGTTTCATTGGATTCAGTTATTTTTCTTTCCCTCAATATTCTTTGGAAAACCAGAAGAAACATTTAGGGGATCGTGTGAGCTTCTTGAGCCAGAAGAGGGGCTTCCCATCTCTGGCCAACACTACACTAACATCCTGTGTCATGAAAAGCCATTACTGACACAGAGACCAGCCCAAAACCAGACAGACGTGAGGCCAAAAAAAGTCAACACTGAGAACTGATGTCTACATTTACAAGCTATTTTTAGTTTAAAAGTTTGTATAGAAATGAAAAAAAAAAAAACCCACAGATTTTTCCTTTTGGTTTTGTTGAATGTTAATAAGAATTCATTGCTGCTAGACTATTGGTGCCATTTAGAAATGCTTCGCTGTTCTGCAAAACGCTGGCCTCAGTCTGAGTTAAATGAAGGAATCAGTTCCAGACTCGAGTATTCTCTGAGCATTTCAATCCTTTCCAGCATTTGGTAAAATGAGATCCATCTGTTTTGGAAAGATCTTCAACCTTCAGAGAGAATTTATTACGACGAATAAAGAAACAGAAAGACATGATGAGGAGTTTATGTTTAGAGGACGAATAATTGACAAATTAGAAACAGAATCTGGAAAAACACTAAATAATAGAGGAAAAAAATCCTTTCGAGTTTTAACAGCTGGGAGTGCTCACATTCAGGTATACACATTTTAACACCAGGAATTCTGACCAGTGTTATGATTTATGGAGCAAACTAACAAACAAAACATTTAATTAGAGCAATGATTCATATGCTTTACAATTGTTGGGTTGCACTTTTTAATCATTAAAATCAGTGCTGTATGATTTTAAAAACCTTCTGCCATCTTTTTTTTCTTAGATTTGGTGTAAATTACATTTACCACTTACATGAATTCACAACAAAGCATCAGTAAAAAGAGCACAATTAAATGTAAAAAGTCACTTAGTTTGAATTGATTATATACAGTAATGCACAAACATACATTATTTAGTTTTTAAAATACATTTGTGAAATACAATTGTCAGATATTTTATATAATTTTCTGGTGTTAATTGGTTTATCTCAATTCTCTTTGGCGCTTTTTCCAACAGTCCATTCTATCCTGTGAAAACAAACATTCTTGCACATTTATGATCTGACAACACATCACAAACACCAAAAGCGTTTAAGGTTGTCGGCAGTACTGTTTTGTGTCTCTAGTGGGCAGTGGTTGGTAAGGCTTGCACTACAGTTTGCAAAGTTTTTTTTCTTAATGAACAGCGTTTATGTACTTTAAAGTCCTGCTCCTGGCATCATATCAACACATGTCTGACCACAACCTTTTCCAAAACTGAAATGTGAAGGTGTTGTGACTTTAACATAAACACATTTTTTAAATAATCCGTAATTAAATAATTTACAGATACATGCTGAAACAAAGCTTGTAGAACTGCATGCTGGATTGTGTATTGAATCAGAAATAAAAATTACAAGGCTTTAATTTCTAAAAACTGGATTTCCAAACTTTGTGTTAAACAAGCATTAGCTGTCCATACAAGTGATAAGAAAATAATGATCAATTCGTGAGTTCTGACATACAACAAATATGCTTTGCATCGCGAGAAGAAATTGGCAAGAACTGTAAATGTGTACGAGACGAGTTCTCCGTTGCAAACAACCTGAGTTTTAAATTCAAAGCATTTTCCTCCCAGATCCAGATCGTAGAACTTTTTTAAACAAAAGAAACATTTATCACATTTTAGTCCAACAATTCCTTAATTATTTATGTATTTTTCAACTTTCCATTTTATCCTTTTTAATTGGTGTCACAAGAATCTGTTGATGCTTACCACTGCACAAAACATGCAAAAATTAAGGGTTAGTTAATGACAGATTGCTGAATGCATAGCAGGGCATATTGACTAATTTCACAGATACTTAATTATTGCTGTAAGTTATCCATCCTTACCAAGTCCCCAATCCTCCTAACCAGTCAGCTACTTTTCACCAGAGTTATTGGGAGGAAAATAAAGCAATGAACCAAGAACAGGGACAAGGCCGCAAACAAGTATTGTACTCTGAATGATTTTTAACTTTTATGATAATTTATTTATTACAAAAATTTACAATTTGATAAAAACTATACACACTTGACCTTATTAATGATCTTGTTGTACTTCGATCTGTAAAACCATTACTGACCGTATGCCAGTTGTTGGGAAAAATCTACAAAAAATCTGACATGATGTCTATATATAATATTTTTGTGGGCTTTCATATTGCAGTGATTTGGTTTTTTGATTGACCATCAGTTGGATTTTTAAAATTTGATTGGAATCTTCATCTACAACAAGATAAAAATCTAAATTTAATCTGACTATTTTCTCAGACATAAAGTATGAAAGTTTTACTCACTAGCATCATTTGGTCTTCATGACTACTTACATGTCTAGTATTCACATTTCACACTTTCCATTGGGCTCTCATCTGCTTTAGTGTCCAGATGCATTTATTTTTGTCACTTGGTTGGGTGGCTTTCGTTTAATCTCTTAGCTTTGTGGCTTCCATCTTGTCTCCTGGGCTTGTGGCTTCAGTCTCTTCTTCTACCAAACAGACCTCCATATTTTCTCCTGGCTGTGTGGTTTGATGCTCTTCTCTTAACTGTGTGGCTTCCATGTTAACTCCTGGCTGGGTGGCTTCCATCCCTTTTCCTACCTGTAAGTCTTCCATCTTGTCTCCTGGTTGTGTGGCATGCATCTCTTCTCCTACCTGTGTGCTTCCATCTGGTCTCCTGGCTGTGTGGCTTGCATCCCTTCTCCTACTTGTGTGGCTTCCATCTTGTCTCCTGACTGGATGGCTTCCATCTCTTTTCCTACCCAAGAGTCTTCCACCTTGTCTCTTGGCCGAGTGGCTTTCATTTCTTCTCCTACCTGTCTAGTTTCCAACTTGTCTCGTAAGCATGTGGCTTCCATCTCTTCTCCTACCGATCAGCCCTCCATCTTGTCTCATAGCTGTGTGACTTGCATCTCTTCTCCTACCTGTGTGACTTCCATCTTGTCTCCTGGCTGGGAGGCTTTCATCTCTTTTACTACCTGTGACCCTTCCATCTTGTCTCTTGGCCGTTTGACTTTCATTTCTTCTACTACCTCTGTGGTTTCCGTCTAGTCTTCTGGCTGTCTCACTTATATCTATCAACTGGATTTGTGGCTTCTTGCTCATCTCCTGGATGAGTGGCTTCCATTTTGTCTGCTGGCAGTTTGTCCTCGGTCTCATATTCTCCTGGATCCTGTCGTGTTACCTGGTTTATCTCTTCAATTGTCAATCCTGTAACCTGTAATCCTGATGTTTGTGTGACACACTGGTTTCCCCATTTATGTGTTGTAAACAATACACAGCATTTTTTTCATTTATATATATGTACATGTATGCATTTGGCAGATGCTTTTGTCCAAAGCGACTTACAGAAGGGGAGAGACAACACAATTTGTTGCACGGTCAAAGTCTATCTCAGCTTGCTCATAATAGAAGTTTTGTCAACTGATCAATAAATTCATACCCTATTAACAAATCTGAACCATAAATGAATTGCTGAATTCAAGAATTTGACTTTATTTGATAAAAATATTGGTACTTTTTATTAAACAGTAACTAATTTCCAAATATTATCTAAAGAAACAAAAAATACACAAGAAAGACTTTGTACCCAGTAAACATGTCACATAAAAAGTTCATATGATATTCATGTAACTATTTTTTTGTTTCGCTAAGAACCATTTATTGTCTTGTCTTTATTGACTGTGTATTGTGCATTAGATGGAAACTTGACACCATGGAATAGGAAGTGAACGGATGACCACAAACAGACCTCAGATCTTAAAATAGCTTTCATGTGACAAATATAAAACATTGACTGTTTTTACACATAAATTGGTAATTCTCAAAAACAAAAAATGGTATTCTAAAAAAAATGTGGCGATGTTGGGAATCCTCAATTTTTTGGGGTAAAAAAACTTTCATATTTTGAATGTAGACTTCTTTTTAAATTCTACTGTGTTGAATGAGCTTCATTAAAAATGACAACAACTAGAGGGCTTTTAGTGTTTTGGTACGCAGTATTACATGAAAAAGTTTTAGGAAACGTAGAATCTTGAGTAACGATTGTGGCTTTGACATAAACATTTGCACAGCCCTGCAGAGAAGTGTAACGTCTTCTGGAGTCTACAGGAAGTAGATATACCGGAACTTGGAGATGCATCATAAGCAGTTTTAGCAGAAGATGCACAAGACTGTAGATAAGACTTAGTCTTTAGTAGAGAGCAAGACGAGAAATGGATGAGGACATTAGAAAGAGAGGGATTTTGCATTTCCAACAGCAGCGCTTTGGAAAGGTAGGAGAAACTTCCTTTTCTTTTACAATCTTGGATGTTGTACAATGTCAAGAGTTCTTATCACAGATCATTTAAAAATATTATGTTGAATTTCCAAAACCTTCTGTTGTTGTTTGTTCTTCTCCTCAACATTTCGTGTTCAACACTCACTGTTTTTCATCATATTAACATTCTTAATTATAGTTACAGATTCACAGGTTGAAATAGTTTTTTTAGGTGCACTTAAAAATTTTGAGTGTTCAGAATGGATACTTGAACACAAAATAGAGAAAATTACACAAATCGTAATAAGTTCGGCTTCTCTTATCATATTTTTCTGCCATCTTCACATAATTCATTAAATTCAACACGCACGCACAAGAACGCATGCATGCATGCACGCACGCACGCACGCACACGTGCACGCACACGCACGCACGCGCACGCACGCGCACACACACACACACACACACACACACACACACATATACAGTTTAGGTGTTCATTCACTGATTTTGTTCAATAGTTCATTGTCTATCCATGTGTTACACTCTATTGTCTCATTTATCAGATTATCATTTTCTTGTTAACAACCCCCTGTGGTCATTTTGTTCAGGAGTGACTTTCTTCAGAAGCCTGCATTTTGTGTCAGCCACACCCCCCTCGTTATCTGCCACACCCAGTTGTTGGAACCTAATTGTTCATGGCTAATTAAGAACCTGGCCATTCATCAACGTGTTACACTTCCTCTATAAAAACTCTGTTCAGTCAGTTACTCTTCAGCATTTTGCTCACTCATTGTTTTGATAGTTTGCAAAGTCTTTTCCTTAAAATTAACTATGCATAAAAACTGCTTTTTAGTGAGGTGCTGATTTAAGCCCTATCTGTGTTTGCATGATCCTCTCTAAGTAACTTTGTGCATAAAGAAATTGATTAGAGGGTTACATTTTTACTTTGAATGTAAGTAGAATGTGAAAATCGTATTAAAAATACACTAGAAATAAAATAGTGGCATACAGTACAAGAAATACTAATTAAAAATGGACATTATTAATGAGAATCTATTAAATTGATTGGCATTAGTGAAAAATGTTCTATTAGCTCTTTTTAACTAGCACAATGTGACTTTAATTATATTTTTGAGCATATATATTATTATTTAGAGATAATTCACATGTGTTGAATAAACTTTTTCCCAGTTCCGAAAACCAACAAATAAATGCAAGTATTTGCCCAAATTTACCGATAACAACCGCATTACAAAATGTAATACTTTTATACAAAAACTACTGCTCGTTAACTTCCTTACTATACTGAGTTGTAAATGACAGAAAAAAAATCTTATCATGAAGTTACACTAGCCAGGAACAACTATCTAATTCTCTTAGGCTTTATTTGTGTACATTTTGCAGCTCTTTGCATTCAATACAACGGACTTATTGCATCAATATTAGAATAGTTGTACCAGAACTAAAGCTCAGAAAAGTTGAACAATGGAGACATAAAAAAATTAGTTGTTGTGGCCATCTAGTGGCGTGCTTGAATTTGTCCATGAATTGATGTTAAAATCATGGATTTTATTTATTATTTTATTATTTATTATTTTATTATTCCTTAACTTTTAATGTGAACAGTTTGTAGCAGCAAGCAAAACTTGAATATTTTGTTGGCTCTGCCATGTAAGAGAATCAGCTCACTGATAGCTTCCTGTGGTCAAGTAAACCAAACTTATGTTAGCAATAGGGTCAGAGCCGTCTTCCTGCATCTTTATAACACTGTTATAACTCTATAAGGAGAGTGTTTGCATCTGTGGTAGATTATGAGTCTGTTCAAGCTTTCAAATTTCTTTTAAATTGTAAAAAATTACTTTTCACCAATTTTCCCAAAACAAATGGGAAATCACCTGAAGGAAACATTACACTTGTATAACTTGTATTACTTGTATAAAACCAACTGACTCTCCAACGATTAGATCAACTTTATAGAAATTTGAGTCCCTCATCCAATTGTGAAAATAGTCTCCATCAGTATTTCATGGCTAGTTAAAACTGTATATTTAAAAGTATGTATTTCAGTTTAACTTCTTATCCGAACCGAATCTTAACTGTGCATTTAAAGGCGCCATATCAGATAAACTTTAAATTTCAGACATTTCTTCTCTTTTAGTATTCAGCCATCGTCAAAAACATGCCTCAAGTCATAATCAGATTGGTTTATGCACATGTGCGTAATCCTATTTTCTTTTTCTGGGAGCTCTGGGTGCGATGGTCGTAACCTAGCACTTGAGCATTGCACTGCCCACTAACCAATCAGACAAAACGAGAATGCATCTCAATCAAGAATGTGTAAGTACATGTGAAAGCGATTTAAATAAAATATCGCTATGTTTTTACTGAACTGAATTTGTTTTACATCCCTGATGAATATGCCTTTTGAAGGTTATTAAGGGTGCAGAAAATCTAAATCAGAATCAGCTTTATTACCAAGTGTGTGAACACAAGGAATTTTCTGTAGTACAATGTAGCAGTCAGTGCAAGCAACATAAGCACAGTAGAATAAGTGCAATACAACTAATAAGGGGCATCATGGTGGCGCAGTGGGTAGCACGGTTATCTCACAGTAACCGGGTGCTCCGGTTTCCCCCACAAAGTCCAAACACATAGGGTATAAGTCAATTGGGTGAACAAAATTGCCCATAGTGTATGAATGTGAATGAGTGTGTGTGAATGTTTCCCAGTAATGGGTTACAGCTGGAAGTGCATCCGCCGTATAAAACATATACCAGTAGAGTTGCCGGTTCATTCCGCTGTGGCGACCCCGAAAGGGAAAAAAGCCAATAAGATATTGGATGAATGGACGACTAACAATTAACATAGTATTGGAATAAACTGATTGCATGTAAAAATTCTAACAGAAGTCTAAAAATAGTCAAGTTAATTTAAAAGGGGCATAATATGGCTTTTAGGCGTCACGGTGGTGCAGTGGGTAGCATGGTCGTCTCACAGCAAGAAGGTCGCTGGTTCTAGGCTCGGCTGGGGCAGGTGGCATTTCTGTGTGGAGTTTGCATGTTCTCCCCGTGATCGCATGGGTTTTCTCCGGGTGCTCCGGTTTCCCCACAAGTCCAAAGACATGCGGAATAAGTGAATTGAATAAGAACGATTGCCCATAGTGTTAAAGAGTGAATGTGTGTGTGAATGTTTCCCAGCGATGGGTTGCGGCTGGAAGGGCATCCACTGCGTAAAACATATGCCAGAGAGTTGGCGGTTCATTCCGCTGTGGCGACCCCGAAAGGGAATAAAGCTGACATGAAGATGAATGAATGAATGAATAATATGGCTTTTTTTTTCTTTTTTTTTGTAGACAAGATTAAGTATTTCTGATTAGAAATAGTTTTTACCCTCTGAATAATAAAAGTAAATTCAAACAATAATTTGATCAGAATAGATTGGAAAGTATGGAAAAGCTGTAAAGTAAAGAGGGTTCAAACAGCACATACCTGAGCTTTTATAAAGTTGTAAAAATGGTAAAAAGAGCAGTTGTAACAACTTGTTATAATATATGTAAAATAATGTACCAACAGAAATGTACCATAAAAACACAATATCGATAGTTGAAAGAGTTCTAATTAAAGAACACACTGTACCCTGGAAAAACTGGTAATATTAAAAATAAAAATCACAATCAAGGGAGAGACATTGTCATGGGTTGGATTGACTTGTGAATCATGGAGCACCTGAGCTTGTCACCATGTGGTAGTGGCTATTAATACTCAGTTTTAACTTGAATACTAGTCATCAGAATCAGAATCACACAGACAAGTTCACAGAACCACAACTCACTAAGATGCTATTTAGACAGAAATATGTCACAAAACCGTGCACTGACAACCAAACCAAAAGATAACAATAGCACAATAACAGATGTCCAACAGATTTTCCCAGAATGCAACACAGGTTTTACAAACAGATAAAATCCTGTAAATCATGAAAATGAACACATAATCTATTCTGTATTTTTACAGATTTTTTTCTGAACTTGTTACAATTATGTTGGTTGCTGTTTTCAAACTGCTTTATATAGACTTATTTTAAATTATTCATGCAAAAAAAGATTTAATTTTCCTACTTAATACATGCATACAGGGGTGGGCAAAGTCATTGCTGGAGGGTTGCAGTCTGATGTTTGTTTCAACCCTTTTTAAGAGACACACCAGTAGCTTTGAACCCCCCAAGAGAAGCTTAATAACTGGAATCAGGTTAGAAGTGATCATTTGCTGAACTGTGGCCCACCTTGTCATCTTCTGATATAGATTAACTGGAAAAAAAGTACATTTTTAATTTAGAATTAAATGTTTAATAATAAAAAAGCTTTGGGATTTTTGGATTCCTTATATATTCATTCGTTATCTATTATTTCAGTTGCATTCAAGATCAATTATCCATATATTTTGTTAAAATAATTTTTTAAGCTAAATTCCACTGATTTATCATGTTCATTGAAGAGTGAAGTTATAACCAGAACTGTCCCCTGAAGAGATGCTATACTTTTGAAACTCATCTGTGATAGAAGACATCGTTAGACAAAATACGGCTCATTAGTTTGATATCTAATTACTCTATTCCTATTTCAGAAGTGGCGAAAAGTCTGGTCTCTGCTGTACCGGGAGAGCTCCTGCTCTATTTCTCGGCTTGAGTTCTATGAGTTTAAAGATGGAGCCACTAGCACTATGGAGAAATCCTCCCGTAAACAGGACAACAAAAAGGCGAGTAACATCCCTGGCTCAGATTTTTTTAAATGCCACTAGAAATACATCCCCTATAAACACTGATTATCTAATTTGGTACACATATATGGTGCTTGTACTGGGGAACTATAGAAGCAACTCTAGACACTGTTAATGTTTCTATAATTTAATACGACAACTGAGAATTGGTTCTTACAATATTATCGTGTTAAATGTGTGCATGATGAAATGTTGGACGTTGTGTCAGAGTTATTTCAAATAATGTATCTGACATTTTATGCTATCTAAAGGACTTCGTATTGTTCAATGTTGTTGGAGGAGATGGAATAGCTAATTTGTGTTTTGCAGGTGATAAAGTTGAGCGACTGCATTCGTGTTTCAGAGGTTGAGGTTGAAGGATGTCCTCGAGACTGTAGACCCTTCTTGGTTGAGACGACTGAAAAGACATATGTGTTTGCTGTTGAGACTGGAGAACTGCGGGACTGGATCCAGAAGCTTTGTGAAATTGCTTTCCCGGTATTTAAATTTTTCCAGGTTTACAAACATTTCTACAATTTTGAGCTTGTGTTTCTTATAGAATTCACATTTATGTTAATGAATTATGTGAGTCTATAACTTAATTTTGAATTTGTCAAGTGCAACATATTAAGGACATTACACCGACTTATAACCTATAATTTGATAAACTGCAAGTAAGGAAAATATGAATCAACAGGGAAAACTTTACATCAACAGATTAAGATAATGAATATCAACAGGTCAAGATAACATAACATTTATCCAAAGATAAAGAAGTATATTTACATGTTTAATAGCACATAAATATTTATGGAATACTTACAAGACAAAGAAACATAAGAACAACATTTAGGATTTGGGAAAGGAAGAATGGTTAACCCAAAATTAAGTTATTCAGCATCTAGAGCAGTGGTTCTCAAAGTTTTTTCACCAAATACCACCTCTTGCATTTCAAAAACAGCTAAGCACGTGTCCGTGCAGAGAGGGACGGGATAAGCGGAGTCTTTTGGCACAGTGCCCAAAACAGTGTGTTCTAACAAGTACCCTAATAAGTGGTAATTGCTCTTGTGCTTGCATTGAATGCTGCATCTTACTTTACTTTTCTTAGCTAAGCCACTTAGTTGAGAAATCAGCAGAAAAAAGCCTACGAGTAGTTTTTATTTATTCAAAAAATAAAAAAAATAAAAAAAACATACAAAACAAACCAACCGCAGCATGTTATTATAATCATTATGTTAAAAGTGTAAAAACAAATGTGCGTGTGTGTGTGTTTGTGTGTGTTTTAATAGATGAACTGGCCTGAGAAAGGAGCAGTGAGAGGAAACAGTTTAAATGCTGAAACAGATGATGTCACCATGTCAGACAACACCCTGTATGGCAGCAGAGAATCATGTAAGAATGACAAAACACCAACTACACACTAAAATATTTGCAAAACATTCGTACCTTAAGACTTTGGGCCAAAAATGGATCTAGCACAAATCTATATAGAATCATTTTCCAACATGCTTCGAAACACTTGTCTGACACGCCTGTCTTTTTAATAAGTGAGGCAAGATAACACCTTACTTCTTCTTTCAGTTGTCAGTGGAAAGTTGTGGCTCGTGTGTTCACTTGTGGTGGAAACATTTCTCTCAAAACTGTCCATGCTTCTCAAAGATTGACCGGCTTTCTGTTGAGAATGTGTACTTCCTGCTATTCTCAGTCATGCTTCACTACCCTGTTTGACTTCCTTTATCTGCTCGTTTTCTATTTTAATCTTCTTCATTAATGATGGGTAAGTGCTGAATGTTTTTTGATGCTCTGTGCTTTATTGACGGCTCATGTAAAACAGTCGTTTACACTTTATTTGCATCTTTCACTAGTCACAGAGTATATTAAAAATTTACCTTTTGTTAATTTTATGAAGTATTTAATTTTTATTTTCTGCATTCACTAATAAATGCACTCTTGGAACATATTAGTCATTCACAGCCAGGAGGAGAGAGATGATAAAATAGAATGCTTTTTATTCTTAATATAAACATATTATTTTTAAGCAGTTTATAAGGCTTGTTTTTTTTTCTAGCAGAATCTACGTAAATAAATCATGTAATAAATCCTGAATTATTTTGCCAGGCACTTGATTTTTTTTTCATTATTAGTAAACTAACATTATTTTGTTTTAGTATATAATATTAAGTTTTCATTTATGATTTAAGGCAATTTACTGTTATCTGTTACTGTATTTTAACGTTTAACTTTTTATTCATGTTAAACAGTAAATTCATCAAAAACAGTAAGCACTGTGAAATGGTTCAAAACTAGTTCTCAAACCAGCCATGACTTTCCAATTGTTCGGCATCCTGTTGAAGTCTTTCAGGTTTAAATTATACTTGCAAACAGCAATTTTCATTATGTACACCTTTAATGACCTACAACTCAACAACCGTAGCTAAAAATAAGTTCACACAATAACCTAATAAACACACAAACTAATTCTTGAACAAATGTATAACACTAAACCATTCTTAACACAAGCATAACAATATAAACAGACATATTACTGCAATGAACGTAAAACCCATACTCCCACAATGCTCCTGGTCTGACTATAGAGCTGTCTCAATCCAAACCGGATAATTGAGTCAATTCTCTTCAAAGAACTATAGAGCATTTTTTGCTCAATCTTTTTGCGTAATTTTGTCCTCAAATTAAGACTAAGAATTACACAAATGTGCTTAAAGAAATAGGTTCTTTATTTTATTGGTGAAATACTCTCAATATTTTATAAGAAACCTCAAAAACTTATTTTTTTAAATAAAACATGCTCATTATTTTAACCTAAAAATTTTAATGAAAATTACAAGCCTCATGAATCATTTTTTTACAGTGTACTCTGATCAACAAGAAAAGATAGGAAGAAGTTAAGACAGATAAGGGGAAGGAAATCATTGTAAAAAAAACTCAACAACTTCTATAATTTTGGTGTTGAATACAGATTTAGGATTGCTAGATCTGAGGGACTGTTAAAAGCCCAATAAATAAATAAATAAATATATACATGACTTGTTTCTGTTTGTATGCTGAGAGTCAGTTTTAAGTCTCTGGGAACTGATTATTTCTTTCCTCTGCATTAGGTTTTTAGAAAACAAATCCCATTCAGATGGTTTATCAAATCAATTAGTTTCAGCCAAAATATCTGATGCTTTTGTTTTGTGGGAAAATCAAATTAAGGAATTAAATGAATAATATGGTCCAAGGATACTGGGACAAGTTTCTATCAAGTTCTTTTTCCTTGTGAGTAATCATTTGATGCCAAGTTGACCTTTCAAAGTATCTGATTTAAAAGCTGTATGATTTTGGTTAAAAATCTTTGGTCAATGTCAAGAAAAAACCTAGAATCCAGATACAGGTAAACGTCTAAGGTTACGTAGGTAACCAAGGTTCCCTGAGGGAACGAGACGCTGCGTCCAACGCTATGGGGAACGCTTGCTGCGTTTCCGGCTCTGAATTATATGTAAAATCTCGTCCAATGGACAGGTGTGACGTCATCCGAGTGCGACGTCGCACCCGTCGTGCGCAGTATAAAGGAGCCTACGATGGAGACGGCCACCAGCTTTGAAGCACAGTAAGCGCCGTCAGGCCGTGGCGAAGTGGCCTGGGGACGCAGCGTCTCGTTCCCTCAGGGAACCTTGGTTACCTACGTAACCTTAGACGTTCCCTTTCAGGAACTCGAGCTGCGTCCAACGCTATGGGGAACGAGTGTCTAAACACGCCAATTCGCCCCGGACTGACAGTGTCTTCAGCCCGAAGAATCATCCAGATCCAATACAGGACCGGAGCAACATCAAAGAGCGTGGACCATCCCGCAGCGCTACCAATCCTGGAAGAATACCAGATGACAAGGCCCTAGTCGCCACTCCTCTTGTGGAATGTGCCCTGTCCCCAAGGGGGCCAGAAAGCTAGAGGCTTACACCTAAGTATAGGTGATAACATTTTTCCACAGTCCATCTGCTCACTGACTGCGTATTAGCAGGAGAGTCCACCTGTGTGGACCATAGCACACAGGCTGGTCTGAGCTCCACTGAGCCATGCGACAGACCTAACAGCCCCATGCCCACACTGGGCAGATACTAATAAGGACCTAGACAGGGGACTCACCTGGAGGAGGAAGAATGCCTGGAACCTAATAGGACACGGGGCGATGTAAGGCACCTGCGAGACATAGCTCGGCTTAGGGTGCAGGAAGACTTCAGAAAGTCTTTTGCGTGTAATCTCCCTTCCTATTAAGGGAAGCATGGCGCTTAGAAAAGCTGTCATAAGTGACAGGAAGACGCAAGTACACGTCGCCCAGAGTCTCACAGAGGCCTCTTAGGACCCCCAAGATGATGGCCAGGTCCCATATGGACACTCTTGTACAGATCAGGGGCCTCAGCCACCTGGTACCCCGAAGACAACGAGATGTAACGAGTGGGGGGGGGGGGGCCACTGCCCACTGCCCCTACCCTACAGAACTCTAGCACCGATCTTGACCGGGCAGAGCTAATTTAAAGTGTGGGAACACCCCAACACTGTGACAGTCGTTGTCTCGCGTCAGACCTCCTCGTAGATGGAGCCCTGGAGTGGAGAATGGTCACAATGACCTCGGCCTGGAGGCCGAACGCTAGAGCTGGACCCCCACCGGGGCTATAGATACAGCGCAATTCTGGACGGGGATGAACCACCGTCCCATATTATCTCTCCAGGACTCCGGGAAGCAATGACGGCCCTGATAAGCACGGGATACAATTAGACCCGAAGCCCTGGTCACCGAGAGCCTGGGTGAGCGCAGGTGCAATATACGCTCCCTGAAGCACCGAGGGTGGCAGGGTTAGCGGAAAGTGGTGAAGGGTCGCCGGGAGACGACAGCCTTCCAAGAAGTGCGCCGCTCTATGAAACCGGAGACCCCCCTGGCCGTCAGCTTCCGGGAAGCAGTGCTACTGGGGTGATGGTTCCTGATAAAGCACGGGATTCAAGAAGACCCGAAGCCCTGGTCACCGAGAGCCTGGGTGAGCGCAGGGGCAATATACGCTCCCTGAAGCACCGAGGGTGGCAGGGTAGCGGAATAGTGGCTAGGGGTCACCGAGAAACGCCAGCCTTACATGAAGTGCGACGCTCTAAGAAGCCGGAGACCCCCCCAGCCGTCAGGAGCACTTAACCACAGCCTGTTCATAGGAATGATGGTCCTCAGACTTATCATTCTCTGGCTGGGGCTTCCCCAGATGTCGGTCCCAGGTGCGACACAGCAACTGCCTCCAATTCAACCGGCCCGGGATGTAAGATGCTCTAAGGGAGCAGAGCTTGTACGGGCCTACAGGGAGAAGCGTAGGCCTCCCCTGTCGGTTGATGTTGACCACCACGGACATATTGTCTGTGCTTCCGTAGAAGCACTGATGGCCTCTGATGTCTGGCAGGAAGTGCAAAATGCACAAAAAAAACGGCCAGCAACTCCAGGCAATTAATGTGCCAAGGAGATGGGACCAATCCTACCGACCATGGGTAGAGCGGTTCCCGAGCACCGCCGACCCTCCACCCGTGCGAGGACACCTCCGTGGTTATAGTTACTTCGACGGCACGGTGCCCTCCACGGGCCCTGGGACAGGAACACAGGGTCCCTCCAACGAGAACGGCACGGGGGCCTTAGTCTCGTGGTTCTAATAAGCCAGAGCAGGGAGCCCTGGGGAGAGAACCCTGCACTCCCCAGCCACCACTGAAGGGGCCTCATGGAGCTGACAAACGGAAGAATAGTCGCCGCTGGCCCCAAGAGGCAAGGCAGTTATTCAAACTGCAGCCGACAGTGAGTGACCTAGCCTCGCTCTCTTGGTCCCCTTCTAGGATCGCAGAGATTCCTGGCCTGTTTAGACAGGCACACCCGCATGTGGTGGAATCCCATACCCCACATACTTACCTGTTTGGGTTGGGGAAAACCCACTCTTGCGGGGAATCTTGGAGAAGGTCCTGCGAGAGCGAAAGGCTGACAGAAAGCCTTCGGTACTGGTAAGTCATTGACGGCTCCTGATAAAGCACGGGATTCAAGAAAACCCGAAGCCCCGGTCACCGAGAGCCTGGGTGGACGCAGGGGCAAGTCCACGCTCCCTGAAGCACCAAGGGTGGCAGGGTAGCGGAAATAGCGGCGAGGGGTCTCTGAGAGACGACAGCCTTCCATGAAGTGCGTCGCTCGATGAAGCCGGAGATCCCCTGGCCGTCAGGAGCACTTACCGAAGAACTTCCTGTGAGAAGGACAAATAGGGACTTGAAAGTATTCTGTAACTAACCAGTCACTGTACTTGATCTGCGCCACGATCTGCTTTAAGGTAAACAACTTGAATGGCAACCTCATGATGCGACTGTCCAAGCGCCTCAGATCGAGAATGGGGCACAGGTCCCCGTCCTTCTACGGAACCAGGAAGTATTCTGAAACCCTGATTCTGTCCTACACAGGCACCACCTCAATGGCCCCTTGCGCAGCAGGGTGCAAACTTCCTGGTCCATGACCAGAACTTGCGAGATAACAACAGTAGGCAAAACCCCGACAACACAGGGCCACCGTTTCATGACCCGCAAGACCCACTGGGAGTGGCCTGGAAGGCTGAAGAAGCCCCCATGAAGCGACTCAGGGGAACCTACCTCGTGAGGTCGGCTTCTGGTCACTGGTGGGTAACGACTCCTGATACAGGCACGGGATTCGATGGAAGACCGGAAGCCCTGGTCACCGAGAGCCTGGGTGAGCACAGGGGCAAAGTACACGCACCCTGAAGCACGAAGAGTGGCAGGGTTAGCAGAATACATGTTGAGGGGTCACCGAGAGACAACAGCTTTCCATGAAGCGCATCTCGAAGTTGTAGACCCCCCAGCCCGTCAGGAGTGCTTAGCCGCCGCCCGTTTATTGAAATGATGGTCCTCAGACCATATTTCCCTGGCTGGGGCTTGTGTCGCCACCCCTCGGGAGGCAGCGACACTCCGCTTCTGGGCCTCTGTACCCAGAAGCAGCAGCCTTAGGAGTCTGCTCCCACCCAGCAGAACTCCAGGTAAGCCCTCCCCACCAAGGCCGAGGTGGCCCAGAACGGCTTTGTGGGGAGGGCCGGGACCTTCAGGGATGACGTTCATAACAAGGCAGAGCTAGCTCGCAAGCCTCTGTCCACCTTGGATCATCCCATACCGCGCCCCTGCATCCCCTAGATGTTCGATAGTGAACATCGGGATAAAAAGGCAGGCTGCGCTGATCCCCGGACCTACCACCTCGGTGTGCAGGTCCGGGAAAACGGAAGGCCCCGGCGTGGAGTTTGCGACCGCGGGTGCTGATAGCGTTCATCAAGCTAGCTCTCAATGAGAGGGCTGTGCCGCTGGCAGCCAGAAGATACCTTTTGACAAGGCAAGTCACAACCTCCAACCGCTCCTCGCCTAGAGTGGGAGGAGCCGTCACGAGTCAAACCCCGCGACCGAAGCGGGCGCTCTGCCTCGGCAGAAGCGGCCAAGCCACCTGGTGCAGGGGAGAGCACTTTTCTCGAAAAATGCTCTCCGCGAGCGGAGTGTGCATGCGTTCACAATGCTCACAGCTGACTCCCTCAAGAGCCGACTGGGTTTGATCCGCTCGCAAACGACGCCTGGAGCACGTGCGATTCGAGCCTGGTGGCCAAAACCGGCGCTCCGCCTCAGCAGGAGCGGCAGCCTGGCCACCGAGGAGAGCACTTTTCTCGAAAAATGCTCTCCGCGAGCGGAATGTGCGCAACGCATGCGTTCACATTATTCACAGCCGATTCCCTCAAGAGCCGGCTGGGCTTGATCCGCTCGCAAGCGCCGCATGGAGCGCGTGCCGGTGGCCAAAGCGGGCGCTCCGCCTCAGCAGGAGCGGCAGCCTGGCCATTTGGGCACAGAGGAGAGCACTTTCCTCGAAAAATGCTCTCCGGGAGCGGAGTGCTCACAGCTAACTCCCTCGAGAGCCAGCTGGCCAACATCCGCCCCCAAGCGCCACATAGAGCGCGTGCCACTCGAACCCGGTGACCAAAGCGGGGCGCTCCCGCCTCAGCAGGAGCGACAGCCCGACCACCGGGGGCGGAGAGAGAGTGCAATTCATGCGTTCTCTAAGCTCACCGAGCTTGATCCGCTCCCAGGCGCCATAAGGAGCGCGTGCGAGTCGAAGCCGGTGACCCAACGGGCGCTCTGCCTCGGCAAGAGCGGCTAATCTCCACTCCCAAGCACGCCAAATAGAGCTCGTAAGCTTTCAGCAACAGTACAAGATATAGTTGTCCACACTTTTGGAACAAGAAGACATATAAAGAGCGCTTACTGAATGCAGAAAAGCTGGTGGCCGTCTCCATCGTAGGCTCCTTTATACTGCGCACGACGGGTGCGACGTCGCACTCGGATGACGTCACAACTGTCCATTGGACGAGATTTTACATATAATTCAGAGCCGGAAACGCAGCAAGCGTTCCCCATAGCGTTGGACGCAGCTCGAGTTCCTGAAAGGGAACTTAAACTTGTTACAATCCACAGACTAATCTGCAACAAACGTTTTTACTTTCCAGAGTATGAAAACAAACAATTTACAGAGGTCCACTGTCTCAGATGCATAAAGTTCCAAGTTTAAATTAACTTTTGTTCAAATTGTTTCAACACTGTCCCTTTTTTCTGTGTAAAAACTGGTTCTGTTCTGTACATGTAAGTGAAAAAAATGTGCCATAATATAATATAATATAAACAAGTTATTTGATCATTGCACCCTTAATAATCTTCAAAAAAATTTATTTATTGTAAACAATGTTTTTGAGATGAGATTTATTAGCGGATCATCTGGTTGGTTAGTGGCATAGTAAGACTATGGCCAATGAGTGTCCCTGCACTCCCCGAAAAAAGAAATGCATCAACCAATCTGAATATGACTTGAGGCATGTTTTTGATGAGGGAACAATACTAAAACAAACACGAAATGTCTAAAAAGTTGAACTTACATGATATAGCACTTTTAAGCTTGATCATCTAAAAATGTGACTATTGCCTGACCAACATACCTGACCAAACACACCCTGAAACAAACTACAAGTTACTGCAAACTGCAACACATACTGTACAGAGAGCCAGAACGCCTTATTTAAATGAGGTAAAAAGTGGAAACAGAGCTGATTGGAGGGGTGGGGGTGCAACCACAAGGCTGCTATGCTGCTATGAATTTGGTGCATTGCCAAATGTACTGACTAAAACATGCATGAGTTTCACCTTTGTGGTTCAGCGACAACAGGATATAAAATGGGAGATTCATTGTGTTCTTACATGTTCTTTCACATGAAGTTTTATACTACTTCATATCATTGAGAGGAACATAGTGAATTGTGTAGTTTTGTTCTGACATGTTCAAACAGAAGCTAGCATTGTCATAGCCACTTGTTTCAAATCGAAAATGATACCTCTTTTATACAAGCTGAATTTTTGTTAATCACAAGTGCATACAGACTTTACAAGCAGTTTTTTCACCACTTTTTTATTGAATACAAACCTATAATTTAAGCTACAATGGTCATGACATTCTTATCAATGAACGAACACAAACCTATGAATCAGGTTACAGTAGATGATAATCTTAACTTACTGAACACAACCATTTGCTTGTCTCGTTTTAGTCGACGGCCATCAAAAACGTTTTAGTCTAGTTCTAGTCACAAAAAATAAAAGGTTTCAGTCTAGTTTTAGTCACTGTAGATTAATATTAATTTGATTAAAAAGTTTCTTTTAGTAAGTTAATTTAACTTTAAATATTTGCAAGGCTTATTAAAATGTATTTCATAAATGAATGCACCATTTAACATGGTGAGATTGTTGATAGGCTTTTCATTAATAAATACCTAGTTTACTGCTCTTCAAAAAGTGTTTCCATCAAATCATCAGCAAAAGATTATAGCTTGCAGAAAACAATAGGCAAAGTGATTTCTTGTGAAGCACTACATAATTTGAAGTGTTTTTGTTGAATATACAGTTCTTAGGTTTGCAAAAAAAATAGGAAAGCTTTTAAAAGTAAAATCAAGTAAGGTTTTATTTAAAAAAAGAGTCATCACCCAACCAGCCAAATGCCATGGTTGAGCTTGTGTCTCACAGGGGAGCAGTTTCCTCCCTCTTGCCCTGCTGGTCGGTTTCTGGTCACATTTTACAAAGACTGATAAGATAACAAACACGCTAGGAACCACTTCCAATCAGAACCTTTCTGGTGGAAGATAAGGTTTACCAACTCTGTCCTAAAGGGGTAATAAATAGCAATGTGTGTGCGTGTGCGTGTGCGTGTGTGTGTGCATGTGATCTAAAACACACTCAAAACGTCCAAAAGCTGAAGTCAAACAATATTGAGTCAAAACATTAATGAAACTTTGGTGTGTGTGTGTGCTAAAATGTATTGAGAGTTTGTTATATTCTAAAAGTTATTTATGCAGGGACATAGTTTATTGCCCGCATTTCCTAAAACAACCAGGCAATGAATTATAGAAATGTTTTCTAATATTGATGATAGTTCTCTGTTCAGTATCCCCATTGAATTTGTAAAGTTTCGACATATATTAGGTTGTGGAATTTTTCCTAGACTTTGCAGTTCTGTCAGCAGTGCCACTTATCGCAAACACAAACATGTCAAACTTATTAAAACTGTGTTTTGTCACAGTCACACAGCTTGGTTGTTATGATTTTGTGGTATTAGTATGAAACATATTTGCCTCTTACCTTCCTGATCTGGTTGCTGGAGTCAGGACATGTTATTAATATTAGCAGCTTTAAAACAGTTCATTTTTTTCTTGCAGAGTGTGTTTAGACAATCGCTTGGACTTGATTGGATTTTGTGTATAGTTTGCTCACATAAAAACCAAGCATTTAAAAAAAGAGTTTTTGCTTGTCTGGAACCTTTCAAAGCTTCTGGCTTACCATAGATGTGATCCACTTTCTGCCAAGAAAAAAATCAAGACTTGTGATTGGCCATAACAAATTTAGAGACAGGACTACATGTCCTTACATATGATGTAATATACTTTTGGTTAATACAAGAATGAAAAACAAGTCAAAGGTCTGTGCTCTTTTGTAATTTTACTTAAAATAGTAAATCAGTAAAAAGCAGAAATGTTCACCGTCAGCAAAGAGTGGGCGAATTTGGTATCTCACTGGCACGTTTGGCATTCATCTGGTACTGGTGTCACATCATTTGGTAGAGATGATAGTGTTTTAAATAAGGAGTGGAAAACTCGAGCTAGACATTAAAACTGTATGTTAACTTGGCTGACACTTATGCCAGTCATTTCCCATGTGTAGCTCTTGTCTACAATCACAATTTAGCCCTATGATGTACTGTGCAATAACTTGTGATGCTGATGGCTATATATACATACCTTCTGGTTTTAAAGATAAATCGTGGCAGTTTTATGACAAAAACAATTCTTGGCCAAGTCAGTTAAACTATTTTAGCAATAGTATGGAGCATTAAATGCGTACATTTATTGATCAATAACATACAATATGGAGGTAAACACTTCACATACAGACTATAATATATTGTCCCCTTCAAACAGCTGTCGCCGTATTCATTTTTAGTCATGGTTTCCTTTTAAAACATTCTGTCATCAAAGTGGGCTTGTTCTCACATTCTCCTGCTAAACGCGTGGTTTGTGTATGTGCTAAAGAAACTTCACTTTTTAATATCCTGATAAGAACGTTTATGTGAAGAGACAATTCTTCATAGTAACAACATATGTGAGGGTGCAATTTTTATGTAAATCCCTACAATTATGCAGGGTTAAATTTAAATAATCTCATTATTTGAGTGTGACACTATAAATATAGATTTTTATTTGTGGGATGTGCCCCAGTGAAGTTTTAATACATTTTTTAAATAATAAATGTAGAACAAACAAAAAAAATTTTTTTGAGTGTTTTCTCCCAGCTACAACCAAAGATAAGTTTTACACTATGACAGCTAAAGTTTTAAACAATCCAGTGAATTAAGAGGAAGTATCAGAAATACAATCGATTATGGCTGTTGCAGTTATTTATTTCGAATTAACATAGAGATTTTACTATGGTTTAATGAAACTATATTCTCTGAAGACAAAAACAACTGTCAAACTGTACCCTTTTTAGCCTCATCATGTGAGAAATCTTCATGTGGCAATTGATTTCAAGAAATGAAGTTTTATCAGCTATTCTTGCTAACAGTCAATCCCTCCGGTGAACGGTGGAAACATGCACAACAGAGTTCAGTCTGCAGTTCAACAAAAACCAGCAGCCTGTTGACCTTTCTGATTCCAGAACTGTTAACAAGATGCTTGCATAACTGAAGTGCATGAGTTAAATCTGTTCGCTTCAACCAAAAACAATTATACTTGGCATCAGACCATCAGAAGCCAGTTTTAAATTAAATTGCGTATGTTACAATAACCTCTGACACACACACACACACGCACACGCGTACACACACACACACACAAAATATCAGTTTGAAAAAGAAAGAGTTAATACTGGTGAAGATGTTTTTTCATTATTCATAGGACCCTTCATTATTCATATGTTAACGTTTAGATAAGAGAGCACTTAAATGATGACACTCCATCCATCCATTCATTATTTATTTAAAATATTAAAAAAAAAGCCTATAGGTTTCTGGCAAAGTGAAATGAGGAGGGAGTGTAGCCAGTAACCGAACCACTGAGGCAGGGCATGGCTGTAGTGAAGATGTCTGATTGGCTGAAGGTTAATATTTTAATCAATCAATTAATCAAGTTTTTACATAGTGCTTCTTTAGCAGTTGCTTTCAAAGCAGCTTCACAAAGTCTTGGTGAGGATCAGGTAGAGTAAATAGGAGTTCCCTCTGTGAGGTCCCTGGGAGCCTTGCTGACTGAGACAGGTGCTAGTCACCTTCCCAGTATAAAGAATATACAAACTTAATATCCATCAATGTACAGTTCGCCTGACAACACCTGAAAAAAATAAAACAAACAAAGACAAAACAGAAACTAACAAATGAAAAACAACGGTTAGAAAACTGTAACACAGACAACAAACAGGTGATCATCATCAGCTGCAGGATGAGTGATAAACGATGATGATAAGATAGAGAGGCACATTGAATCACATTGTTTTTTTCAACAGTTTGTGTGTATATAGTGCTCAGACACCATATCCCTTTAGACAAATACCAAGAGCCAATTATTCGAATGCTAGATTAAACAGATATGTTATTAATTTAGTTTTGAACTCTGTGAGAGTAGCTGAGCTCTGGACAACATCCGTGAGTTTGTTCCAGAGCTTCGGAGATATGAGAAAGCTCTTCCCCCTCTAGTGTATTTACTAATCTGCGGAATAATCAATAGTCCTGCTTCTTGGGATTGGAGAGCGAGCTGGAATATATCGTGATAGAAGACTGCTCAGGTAGGCCGGAGCCAAGCCATTCAGCGCCCTTAAAGGCAAAGAGCAGTATCTTATAGTCAATGCGATATTGTACAGGAAGCCAATGAAGAGAGCACAAAACTGGGGTAATGTAGTTATTAATAAATCGTAAGCAAACAAATAGAAAAAAGTTCACCCAGCTCAAGCTAATGGAGCCAGGGGTGGAAAGTTGGTCAGAAGTGAATAACAACCTGCTCACTGCTGTAGTCAGCCTCAAGCTGATGATTGAGGTATTGCAGTTAAATCACTTCTGATTATGCATTGAGAGGGAAAGCAGAAAGTTGCCCCTTGAGTAAAACCCTACTGGTAAATAGCTAAAAAGCTAATGCTACAATACATGCAATGAAACCTGTTATGGATTAGCAGATTTTATCACTTTTTTCGAGTTATATTCTTCCTCTTCGCAACATACTTAGTGAACATCAAATTAACTTTCACTGATATGCTGACAGTACTCAGTTATATATCTTCAACATCTTCTCTTGTCCCTATGTCTCTCAGATCCTGTCTCACAGAGCTACAATGCTGGTTCTACAATCTCCCTTGATGTCATAACAACCATCACTGCCTCACCTCAGGCTAAAAGCCTTAGTGTAGTAACCGATCATACTCTATCACTTGAACCTCACAACTCGCACCACATACTTCTACATTAGAAATATAAAAACTGATGTAGCTACACTATTTCATGCCTTTGCCTTCTGTAATTCCATGTTTCATAGCCTGCCAGCCAAGATATTGAACAGATGACAGTTACTCCAGAATTCTGCAGCTGGACTAATAACAGACACCACACACAGCTCACATCACTCTGGTGCTTTTATAGCTTCACTGGCTTCCTGCAAAATTCTATTCTATTCTATTCAAAATTCTCCTTCTCACATATGTCTCTGAATGTCTCTGTTCCTTCCTTTCTCAGGGACCATCTCTCTGTCCGCTCATACTCATGCTGACTGTGCTCAAGCTCAACTCTCACACTTACCCTAGTTCTAGGTCCTCTCATGGTAACCAGCTTTCTCCTGCGCTGCTCAGGCTCTCTGGAACAGCCTACCAAATGAGATCTGCAGCAGCAGTGACATGCAAGCGTTTTAATCTCTAACTCTGTGTCTGAGTGTTCCCGTGCTTTGTATTACCTATGATATACTGTTGTTTTAAGTTTATATTTTTACACTTTTATGTTTAATGCAAGGTGTCCTTGGGTGGCTAGAAAGTTAATCAAATGTATTTGAAGTTAATACAATGTATTATTATTTTAATCTAATAATTCATCGCAAGATGTTTGAGCAGACTGCCTCGAGTGTCTATATGGACTGGAAAAGGGCACATAGGTTCTAAAGTTGGCATATTTTGAAACAACTTTTGTAATCTTTCATTACATTTGCATTGTATTAATTCATGATAAGTTGTACCCCCTACCACAAAGTGTTACCATTGTTTTCTTCATACAGACAAGTACATGTGACATTCTTAAGTCTCAATGCAGATGTTCATACAGATACTCAGTTATTCAGTTATTCGGTTTAGTTCAATGATTTTGTAAGTGTGTGCTTTAGGAAGTATTCCATATATGTTAACATTTAAACTTGCACTGACACGAACACTGGAGAGTTCAGATTTCTTGGTATGGTGACCTTAAGGAGAGAGAAATCTATGTTAAACACTATTGAGTTTTGGCTGATCAACACATTTAGGATTTTGAAAGGAAAATGTACTTTATGTTTTACTAATCTCAAGTGCATAATTAAAGCAGCTTAATATATTCAACTGGCATTTGATTGGTAAAGGTTATGGTCTCTGTTTTTGTTTTCCAGCAATGAAAGACTTTAAGGTGACAGTGAGGAGAACAGAAGCTTCTGAAAGATGTGGCTTGAAAGGAATAGTGCTATTGCGAACAGATTCGGAAAGCCTTCTTTTAAAAGAGCCAAAGACGGGAGAAGTCCTCTACTCTTGGCCTTACCACTTCCTCCGCAGGTTTGGGCGTGACAAGGTACTTTAAGGGTTTAAACCCACATACATCTAAATATATGTACTGTCACATCTGTCAAATTGCGGACAGAAAGTTTGTAGATGGCAATTTCTATGTGTGCCGTGAATCAGGGACATGTGCAGTGAGTCAGATTACAACAAGCTATAATAGCCAAAAATGTCTACAAATATGTAATAGTTAACATATTAGTCAAGCAAAATCATATGTTTTGAATTTGACAGGAGTTTTACCATAATCAATCAATGATCAATGTAAGTGCCACAAGCAAAGGCAGATACAAGTGGTTCTGTCAATGGCTGGTTAACTAAAATCTTCGCATTCACCATGGTTTGCTGAAATCTTCTAGTTAACTGTGAAAACTACGCCAATGACAATTTATTTATAAAGCATAGATTATTAACAACATCTGTTGACCAATGTGCAAAACAAAATAAAAAGACACAAGGACACACCAAGGTAAAACAAACAGACCGGTAATGAAAAAACACAGTAAAACAGAAGTAAAATTAATTGGAACAAATAAAAGTCAGTTATGTAAATCATTCATGTAAAAACTTGTACAGACCTTGGGCATGAGTGTTTTGATTTTGTATTTAAAAACAGATAAAGATTATGCTAGTCTGATTTCGAGAGGCTGGGTGTTCCAGAGTTTGGGAGCAGTAGCAGAGAATGCATGCACACATATGCCTTTCAATCAAGACCTAGGAACAAGCAATAGCCTCTGGCTGGAGGAGGGCAGTGTTCTGGATGGTTGATGTATGATTAAAGGCTAAATAAATTGCGGGCTAACCCATTAAGATGTGTAAACCAGCATTAAAACTTTAAAATGTGATCTTGCTGGTGTGAACCTGTTAAAAACCTGGAGCAATTGTAGCCAAGACAGAGGCTGATTGTCTAACCCCAACATATAATGAGTTACAAAAACCTAATCTGAAAAAAAAAGTATGAATTACGTTTTCCAAGTTTTTAAAAGGAAAAGGTTTAACTTAGGTTAAAAGTTTATCTGAGGAAAAAATTTAAATCCTAAATATATATATTAGTAGTTATATAGTTAACTGTAGGGGCACTTATTGAGCTTTTACTCTTAAATCAGCTCAGAGCCAGTCTTTAACATTCAAAGAGAGAAGCAGAGCTGTGAAATGACAAACAATGTTTCCTGATAATGGAACTGATTGGCATCACATAAACAGTGAAAAGAAGAGGGGACAAACCTGAACCTAACACAGTACTGGAGGTCAGTTCAACAAATTTTTACAGATAACTTATAATAACAATGTATAATAACAGATATGATCTGAAGCCAGTGTAGTGCCCCTAATGCTCACCCAGTGTTCCACTCAAGAAATTAAAATAGAATAATCAACAGTATTGATAGCAGAGGTTAAATCTAGTAAGATCAGAGGAGTCAAAAGGTCATTAGAAACTTCCAATGGAGAAATATCAGTTTAGTGGGACTTCCGTAAGCCAGACCGAAAAGATTCAAATAGCTCATTCTCAAAAATTAATTTGTGCAATAAATTGAAGACAACCTTTTCAAGATTTTAGATGGACATAACATTACTTATAATTGATGTATCTATATTGGATTAACAGATTTATAGAGGATAAACAGTTTTAACAAGGTGGTAATATTTCCAGTTTTCAAACATTTGTTAACCATGATAAGGATCAGCGGGCCAACATCACTGATCAACACTATATACTAAATATAGCTAAATATAAGTAAAATTTAAGAAAGACAATTATAAAAACAGTGATTAAGTAAGCCTATGCTCTTTCAACAGGCCACATTCTCCTTTGAAGCAGGGCGAAGGTGTGACTCTGGGGAGGGCAACTTTGAGTTTGACACAAAACAAGGCAACAGCATCTTCCAATCTTTAGAAGCTGCCATTAATCTCCACAAAGTCCATTTATCTACAAAGCAACAGTCAAATGTGGAACGAGAACTAATGCCTTCTCCGCCTCAAACAAAAGCTCTAGTTGAGATCATGGGCGTCTACAGTACGGTGAGTGATGGAGCCATCAGAGATTGTCTTAAACCTCCACAAATCCCCCAGCAGTCTCGACTCGAAGCCCCAACAGAGAAGCTTCTCACAGGAGTCAAGAGCCTGAATTTAGACACCAGACCTCCTCCACGTAAAAACCAAGTCAAGAATTTCCGCAGCTGTCCCTTAGCAAACACAGATGATGAGCTGTATTCTCGCACCATGGCACCTGATCCAGATCGAGCTTCTCCTGGAAAGAGGCAAGAACTAAAGGACAGGCGTTCAACATGCTCCAATCCCGAGGACACAGATTACTCACTGCCATTTGATAATGTTGCAAATAACATTAATGTAGACATATTCTCTACAACAAAACCTCAATCGGCCTTGATGGAACCCAATTCTGACAACAAGAAAAAAGACACAGATGAGACTATTGAACCCCTTTATGACATTATAGATGAAAGCACCATTAGAAACCGTTTCGCAAATAAACAAACACACCCTTATAAAAAGGCGGAGCACATCTACGATGAACCAGAAGGCTTTGCTGTGCCCCAGAATACTCTTCCATTGGTCTACGATGAGCCAGAAGAGGTTAAAGGCCAGGCTTGGAAAATGTTGGGGACAGTTATGGATCCCAGTGGGCATGAGTATCCATATAATGCTTTTGTTGATGACTATGCTGTTCCTAAACCTCCACGGAGAGCATTGCTGTCAAAGAAGAGGGAAACTGTGGATGACAACTCTCCGTATGATAACATTATGGTGAATATATTGCAAAAGAACAATTAAAAACTGTTTCAAAATCTTTTATAAGGACCAGGAAAACCGTGATGGGCCACAGTGATCTTAACATATTTTGTGTGAGAGATTTGGACTACTTTTTAGCACATTTTTGAATTGATGTAACAGACAAAAAAAACTACTGCTTTTCTACTCAGTATCAAGCAGAGATGTGCACACGCCCTGCACATGCCAGTGTTCTAGCAATTTTAGCATTGAATATTAAAAGAAACAATAATTATTGGCAGTAATTTAAAATGCTTACAAAATATAGGACAACACAAATACTTATGATGAGGAAAATGATACAAATAATAATAATACTTAATCAGATTACAAGAGAAAGTGAAAAGGTACCAAAAAAAAGACTCACATTATATTCAATTACAAGTACTATTACACCACTGAAATTGTTCTCAAATTTAAGTACCAAAAGCTTACCCAATTACAAGCACAGTTACATCAAGGAAATTATAGTTAACTACAAGTACTGGTAAATTACTGAAATCACACTCAATTACAAGCCTGGTTTTATTGCTGTTCTTATACTCAATTATATAATTATATAAAAATATTGTTACATTGCTGGAATTATACTCAATTACAAGTACTGTTACATTGCTGAAATTAAACTCAATTACAAGTACAGTTCCATTGCCGGAATTATACCAAACCACAAATACTTCCACACTGCTGGAATTCTAATCAATTACAAGTACCGTTTCGTTTTTACAATTATACTCGATTGCAAGTAAAAGTACTGGTGTTTAAAAAGTACTAAAGTAAAGTACAATTGACTCTTCAAAAAGTACTCAGAGTACTAGTTACTTTTTCGTGCTGGTGTTTATTGAACTCTCTACAGTTTCTGAATCAGAGCCTGTCAATAAAACACATTTAAAAAAATACATTTAGATTCTTTGTAAACAGCATTAACTGAACTTAAGAACAAATAAACAAATTAGGGATTAATTCATTACTAGTCTGTGTTACTGGGGATTTAAATGATTTAGTGACATCCTACAGGTGAGGGGCACTCATCCTCTGCTAATTCTTCATTTCTACATTCTTCAGTTTCATTTCCGTTGTCTTTCTGCCCCATGCCAATAGATATGATTATATCTATTATATGAGTTATGCTATGGTGGAAAGCTTAACCCTACTAGGCTTTTCATTGGTTCATTGAGATGACAGTTTTTTTGGCTACCGAAAAATGCTGGTCAGTGGTTGATATTAAATAATATAACAGTACTCAGTAAGGACTTGAATAAATGACTTAGATTAATTTGTACTCAAGTATAAGTAAAATTACAGATTAAAATTTTTTTCATGAAAGTACAAATGCCCTAAAAAATTACTTATTTACAATTACACAAGTAGTTGTAATTCATTAACTCTGCCAATGTTTATTTGGTCATTAAACACAGTGAAACTCTATCCAAATCTAGGAATAAATACACTATGACTATAGAGTGAATGGCACTTATATTTACTTATATTGTTATTAAACTTGTACTTTGTGAAAATGTTTGTATTTAACAATTTTTCCCTCAAAATGTAAACAAAAGAGTTTAATATTTTTTGTTAAAAGATACGCATACGTAAGAAGCTTATATCAAATCACACCATCTTTAAATAATTTTGACATTAATAGCTCTATGATTGAACTAAACTATAATGATAAAAAATTTCCCATTACAAGAATTTAAAAAAGGCCCTAAGTGTGCATATGTAGTTTTTCCCCCCCAAACTGTATGGAGCTGTTTAGATGTAAAATATTGCAGTCGCAGAGGAAGCATAAGGTACGAAGCTATGCTAGCCTATTGCAAAGGCAAGTAGGAGAGGAAACTTCTTTTGTGTAGATATATTCTTTATCTTCTGCTGAATGCTGGAGACTGAAATTAGTCTCTATGGAGTAACAATACACAAGAGCGCACAGAATAAGAAGATGTGGATATCTTAAACACTCAGACTCTAATCACGTTGCTTTATTTTGTTGATTATTATTTGAATCTTATAAGTGTGATGTGCACATGAATGTTGAGTTTTTAATATGCCTTCATGCAATCATCGTTAAGTTCAAATGTATGTTTGTTTATACATTTGCACCCAGATCAGGTCAAAGTGATTTATTTAGTGCACAAATCTCTTATAATAGAAACATGTGGATCCATCATTATGTCCTTGCTGTGTGTTGCTTTTGGATCCACCACTGCGCCATCTTTCCGCCCATAAATCCATACATTACATCTGTTTTATGTTGAATTCATTTTTGTTTTTGACTGCATATGTGCACACATGCACAGAGTTTTGAAATACACATTTTTTTAATCTATAAATTAAACCCCTTTGCACAAATCCCAGCCAAATGAAAACAACCACAAATGAAAGGACAAAGAACAAGAAAGAAGATAGCTACGTCAATGTTTAAGGCAAGGCAAGTTTCACAGAAGGCTCCAGACCTTCCAGAGACATTGACTTATTCTCCAATTAATATGCAGGTCCCTTAGTGGAGAAATGAATACTTTTTATTAACAATCCTTGGAAAGTAAAGCTTGAAATTTGTGCTTAAATACTGCAAAAAAACAAAACAAATTTTACATTATGTACATTATTCATTTACATTATTCTCTTTTAAATATGTTTTTGCTGTTATTTAAAATTATTTCACATTGTAAAATTTTGAATTAGTTTTTTTTACTAAAGTGTAAAATGAATCTGCCTTGAGTATTCTATTGAGTATTATATTGAGTATAAAAAAACTAATTAAAAATTTTACAATGTGAAATAATTTTAAATGACAGCAAATACATATTTAAAAGAGAATAATGTAAAAGCGAAATAAAATAATTCAGCTTCATTGAATTCTGGAGTTGTAAAAGCCCTCCTTTTCTCCTCTGGTTTCTGTGGGAATGTGGTTGAAGCGTAATTAAAATCTGGGAGATTTCTTCCAGAATGGACGAGGGCCATCAATGAAGGCATCCCAAGCTTGCTAATGATGGACAAAGGAACTCCTCTGAGTGTCAAGACATAATTCAGGCCAGACTTGGACTTGCTGTCTCATAGGCTTCCTATTTTAAGAGGCACACAAATAATAATAACTTGCCTTGCTGGGGGAAACTGGGGCAATGTTAGAATGCTGCAGGACTCTCTGTCTGCCGTGCTTCACAGGTCACTCACAGACTCTAGGCTTTTAAAATTCTAAAAAAGCACTTTGCAGCATTTTTCAGTTTTCTCTCACAGTATTTTGTCTTTCAAAGAATTTGAGAACTGTATCACACAGAGTGGCATGTGTTCTTCTGCACTTTATTTCAGACAATATTATGCAGCAGCACATTTTTTTTATCATTGCAATTAGACTGTATATTGTTTAAAGCATTATGTGTTGGTACATTTTATTCCGTTTTAAGCACCAGACTACAGAGGACAATGCAACCATGTGACATTAGCCTGCAACTGAGAACATAAGCATAGCTGTACTATAATTAAATTTGCAGAGACTTAAAATGGCATAGATTTTGCTAAACCAATATTAACTTATTCCAGCTTCGAGAGTCTGTAATGAGAGAAGACCTTAGCAGAAAGCAATGGCATGCTGACTCTCATACGTAGTTTCTTCTTCTGATGATCAGCAGGGGGCAATGTTTCTCCATTACTGCAAAACTCTGCAGAAATACAAGTGGTGAAAGATATGGAAGGTACTGAGATTTTTCAGTTAATTCTAAATTGTAACATTACCTATTGACAGATGCAGTAGTATTAAAAATAATATGAAATACATAACTATTTGTCATTATGCTGAAAAAACAAAAAAAACACCTGATACTTTTGTAAAAAAATTCCCCACATTTATCCTCATTAACATAATTTGTAACCTGACAAGCAAACATGTGTTTCATTTGGTTGGGGAGTGTATGTGGTATTTTAGAGTGTTGCTAAGTGATCAACAATTACATCAACTACTTGACACTAACATCTTAGCAATAATAAATAATAATATTGTTCTGGAGCGTTTAAACTGCTGGGGAAAAAGGGGATAAAAGGTGTTTGTGGATTTTCGGGTAATAGGTGGGTTAAGGAGGAATTTGATGGCTGTGCATTTGCAGCTCCACAAAGATGTCAATTTAACCTAGTAATTAAAAAAGTACTATTTCATAGGTGGTCTGTTCTCTTGGTCCCACTTCAGATCCTGCACTACCTGCCGACCCGCAATAGATTGTGATTGAACTATAGTACCACAAAGCCAGAAGTGATCGGATTTTCATTCAGTCCCATGTTAAAACTGCCCACCTTTGAGAAAAATCCTACTTCCCAGGAACTTAGTAATTCATATCACTAATTTTACTCTTCATGCACACCCTGAAGAGAGATTCTTTTTAAAAAATGTGCTTGTTTAATATATACTATAGCCAATCAGACGCCAGTGCTAGGTTTACCACCTGCCTCTCTGGACCCATTTTTGGGTACTGGGAAGGGATGGCTGGCTACGCCCATGCTGAGCCTCTCTTATAGTTCATATGAAACGTCACGCATGGTATGTCCATGTTTTGTACAATCAATGTTGTTGACAAGCGATACGGCTGCTGACACTAAGTAAGATTTGTTTATGTATTTGTTTCAATAAAAAGCACCGCCTCTCTGGATTCCATACATTCCTGACACATTTTTAGAGTAGTGTTAATCATTGAAAAATATTAGTTTTAAATTTTAAAACCAATCACTAATAATTTATTTAAGGCTGAAGTACCCATGTAAACACAATCATTTAATTTACAATGGCATCACTACTATTTCATATAGTATCAATGTCTGTGATTCTTGTATTTCTAATGAAGGCTTCCTAATCTTGGATATAACAGAAATTCATCATAGTCAATTGCAGATAACAGTGAAATTTAGAACTCTGGTATTTGCTCAATCATCTCAGTGGCCTTGAGCAGAACACTTAACCTTAGGTCATCTCGCAGTCAGTTGTGCCCACAATTGTAAGCCACTTTACATCAAAGCATCTATTAAAATGCCAAATACCTGTTTGGAATATTAAATTCATTTATACAATACACAATACAAAACAAGCTGTTTTCAATGCAAATACAAACACTTGTTTTTAATTAACCATGTAACACATTTAGTGCATGTGTTGAAAGAAGCGTGTTTTACAACGCTGATAACCCCACTTTAAAGTGATTGTGTGTAATCAATAAATACATGAGAATGCTTGTAGATCGGTCTTGGAGTGGTTAATTGGCTCCAGTGGATCCAATTTACCAACACCGGTTTGTAATGATAAGCAACTACCTATTATAATGGACTTGTTTTAACAGTTTCTTCACATTCAATAAAACCGCCTTTAAATTTCAATCCATCACCATTGTTCTCACTAATGATCATGTAAAAATTCTTAGACAGACCCTGCATTGTAATACATTTTTAGTAGATTCTTAAGGCTACATCCACTGCATCATTTCAGAGTGTCCACTTCTTTGATATTTCATTCTGATTCTCGCATGGGCTGTTTTATCAGGAAATGGAAAGAATTTCTTTCCAACACTCAGGCGTAGAGTAATGCTGTTCTGACAGCTTAATGTATGACATTTAAAGCCATTTCTCTGAATCACTTCTACCCTCCGCACTCTGTGTCATGCTGGATGACAGTAAAGTAGGGGTCACTGTCACTTTAAAGATGAATCAGGATGCATTTGCATACATCTATTACTTGAGTGTCTTGAGTGTTGAAGTACTCTGATATGATGTTGCGCCTTTGTTTATTTTTGGATCTTTTCAGATGGACATGATCTTCTCTTGAAGAACTTGACTCGTAACTAGAGATCTAAGTGAATAACAGATTTAAGCTGGACATCATCCAACAGAAGATAACCTTCTTCCTTGTTATCTTTGAAGTTGTATCTGGTGATTAAAGAAAGCAGCCTACACTTTTCACCTCTTCTTCTCAGCTGGATCTTACACTGTTTTGAGCAATCTTGTGTTCTTGTGTAACAAGCAGGGATAGAAAAGGGCAATGTTCTGTCCTTGTGCGTCAAAGCTGTGTGGTCAATCAGCTTTATTTAAATTGTAATTTGTAGCTTTATTTGTAATATTTAAATGGCCCTAAATGTAATATTAATTTTAGATAAAAATTAAATTTTTATAGCACTTTTTAAATGTTTAATAGTGTTTTTTTCTTCGATAATTTAATATTATATTATGTTTTACAGAAAAAGAACTAAACCATGTTTTTGTTTTTGACTAAGGCACTAGGGTTGGGTTAATAGATGATGTCATCGTTGTTCGGTGATGTCAGATAGACATCGTGATGTTGAGTCGGCATCGTCAATCCTCTGACTCTTTTCTCGCTTGCGAGGAGCTGGGTAACTAACTGGCTTGACTAAATTGCCGTTTCAGCAACCAGTTTAACGTGAATTTTTGTGGTGCTTAGATTGAGTGGTTTCATGTGATTTCCTCTGTATCTTGGGTCAAGCAAGGCTGCTCTGCATCTGATACTCACAGTGGTGCTATTGATATTTACCTTTGATCTGCTCCAAGATGACGTTCTTCAACTCTCCAAACCACTCCTCTTTCATTCGGTCTAGAGCTAGAGCTAGGTGAGCTAGGAGCTAGTTTTGCCAGATAGGTAAATTTACTCCTTTTTTACCAACCAAAAACCCAGACGCCATTTTGTGTCAGTTTGTGCCAGAGTCCTGCAGACAAAGTGATTGACAGGTGGTAATTTCTGTGTAACTTTTATTTATTTATGTTATGTTTTTGTTGTTGGTAAAACTAAGACCATGTGGGCAGGCTTCAAATAATTAACTTGTTATGATTTAATCATACAAAACAACAATTCCCAGAGACGATTTCATTGTCCATTGGCAATGTTTCTCAATAGACATCACCGATGCCCAATTGGGCATGTGATGACTTAACATTTTTGCGTCTAAAATAATTATGTTTGAAATGTGCAAGTAAAAACTACAAGTTTTGCATGCATAAACTGTTTCGTGTTACTAAACTAGGGAATAAGATTTGTCAGATTTTTACATAGTTCATTTCAGAATTAAATTTTTCAATTGATCAAAATAACATATTTTTGGTTTACTCAACTAAGAACGGTGTTGTGCTAGTTAGTAAAAAAATAGTAACTAGTTACAGTAACTAGTTACTTTATTAAAAAAAGTAACTGATTTACTTTGTTAGTTAATTGTGTTAAAAATTAATGAGTTACTGTTAAAGTAAACACAAAAAACAAGGAGTAAGGTGAACCTTCTTCTGGGCTCCACACGAAAACCAAAAAAAGGGAACCCTCCTGGGGTGGATAAGTCAGTCTTAACGCAGTTCTGGGGACTCCTCCCAAATTTTGCTACTGAGGAGCAGAGTCAGACTTCAGTAGACAAGACACAGGAAACTCACGCCGAACAAGAATATATAAGCTGAGTCAAGGTGCACACGCAGAATGGAAGTATCTGCCAGTAACTTGGGTGAGAAAGGACCGGCTGTCAATAGAGCTGATAATTGATACGCAAGAGGGTGGTAATGAGCACAGACCAGAGAGGAAACGATCGGCAGGTGCATCTGATTAACATAGTTAAGACACAAAAGAGACATAATACAAAAATCACAACTCAACCTTACAATATAGTAATAGAATGTACATAGTAACAAAACAGAAAGTTTTTTTTTTCAAATACTCAGTTAAATATAAAACTATGATCTTCACAAAAAAATCTTGTGAATTCCATCTATGTGATTAGAATTTTAACAACATTTTTGATGCATTAGTATAAATGCGGTGTCTCGGTAGAGCAGTGGGTATCATGGTCATCTCACAGCAAAAGGTCATTGGTTCGAGCCTCAGCTGGGTCAGTTGGCATTTTGTGTGGAGTTTGCATGTTCTCTCTGTGATCGTAGGGGTTTACTTCGGGTGCTCCGGTTTCCCCACAAGTCCAAAGACATGCGGTATAAGTGAATTTGGTAAGTACAATTGTCCATAGTGTATGAGAATTAATGGATGTTTCCGGCTTAGGCACCAAGTTAGCACTCTGGTCCTGTAAAAACCTAAAAATTGTTGCCCAAGTGCTCTGATGAATGGAAAAAGGTCATAAGAGAGAGTGATATAAATTGTCTATATTTAACAGTTTTATTTTGCAGTTTAGTAGGCAGGTTCTCTGATAATGTCGTAGCATACGTTCATGACATTACGTTCTTGGTTTCACTCCAGATTTAGCTAATCAAAAATATACAAGTGTGTGATCACAATGTATTAGATCCCAATAGCAGCATGAAGATGGCAGAAGCTTGATGGTCTCGTTCCGTCAAAGAGCTTTGATAATATTCGCCTGTAGTCTGTAGTCATTTATTTTCCTTGAATTTGCATTATTTTCCTGCATGTGTTCTTCTGTGTCTGTTCTTTTGTACCCAAACCACTGAAATAATTCCATTTTTGATATTTAATTTTTCCTATGAATGACCTAGAACCATGTTTACCTTCCCGCACAATTCGTGGTCCTCTTCTGAGTTGTGGGCAGTGCGCACACGAGCTCCATAGAGGTTCGTACAACACATGACATCATTACGTCAACATGGCAGAGTTCCACGATAGGAACATTTTAAACCATATAACTAATATTACATTATATCAAGGTATTCAAGTTTTTATTTACCCAGCTTTGTCTTACGCAAGATGTTTTGGCCTGGAAACTGCAATAATTTACTGTGCCTGGCCTAGTCTTGATTCCAGAAAGTGTCACAGATACCCAGACATGAGTCATGGCAAACCTAAGCTTCGATACAGTCAACATTAGCTTCAATTCCAGGCCCGAATACTCAAGGCAGAATCACACCATGTTTGGCCCACATAATGTATGGCAGTGCCAGATGGTTGCCAGATGTGTTGCAGAAGATACAAACTTGGCCAAGTCTTTGTTAGGAATGAGTCTGTGTTAAAGGGATAATTGGAATGTAATATGACAAGTTTCCCGGAACAGACAAATAAACTAATATGATATGTTTATAATATTTGAACAGATAAATACAAGAACACAATTCTGAAAAAATGTGCTTGTAGCTGCACACCTGTAAGTGTTCTGAGAAGCAATCTCTTTAGCAGGAGAACTTCCAGAGAGCCTGTATCGCTCAAAACATAAACCATTCTATAATTGTTCTGTCTAGGTTCATATCAAATTGAAAGTTGTTTACATCATTCCTTAGCTCACTGAGGCAGAAACAGGTTGATTTGAAACTCACAAGAATTCTGCTCTTGTTTTTTGCAGTGCAGTGATGCACACTGACAAGAAAAGGTCAAAGGTTAGAAGTACAATTTTTCTTCTTTCCAGGAAATCTCAGAACTCTTCGCCTTCGGTTTTTAACATTAAATTTGCATAGAAATGTGATGTCAGTGGTTATTTTTACATCAGTTTTCAGATGACATGAACATCCCACATCCTCATGTTGCATTTCTAGTACCCACTTTTCCCAAATAGCTATTTTTATTTGGCCTGCAGCTCTGGTAAAGTCAAGTACTTTGCCAAGGGCCAAATGAAACTTAGCCGAGTTAACACTAACTGTAAAGTTTGCCCAATATATTTTATGCCACGTTCCAGATGTGTCATCAACAAAAAAAAAACTTAATTGTCTAAGATTTTTTGCAGATTAGGATATTAAACAAAATCTGACATCTGTATTCAAAATACTTATAATATGGTGATGTAATTCAGAAGATGGTCAAAAGACAATTGCATCGGGAGGTTGTGTAATCTACAAATTGTTAAAGACACAGTGCTGCTAAATCCCCCTCTCCTTACAGAACCCAAAACACAGTACTGCTCACTCGCTCACTGTATGTACACATGCTAATATTAACATTAGTTCCCAACGGTGTTGTGTGAGTTCTGTAGACTGACAGGTCAATGTTGAGTGCCACTGACTGTGTGACAAAAAGAAAGAAGGGGAATAAAGTAGAAAACAAGAAGAAAGGAATTGTATAGAGAGCAATGGCAGCCATTCAGAGCCCACGCAGCACATGGACAATTATCCCCATTTTTCAGCCCAGCCGTCCTCCCCCACTGTGAAGTTTCTTCTAGCTAAAAGCAGCAGCATTGGCTGCGTGACACCTGCATTTATTACCTCTCAGTGAGACCACTAGAACACCTCTGCTGTTTGCATAGAACCCAACTCAGGGTAATGATATTCAACCAACTTTTCCAAATGCTTTGGGTGGAAATGACTAAAGGGGATTTCTAATCAGAGCAAAACAACTTTATAGTAAAAGCATTGAAGTGGGGAGTTTAGAGAGAGTGCTTCCCTATCTCCCTTGCATTTAGTGGGTGAGTTGTTAAAAGCCAAAACCATATTAAACATTAATAATTCAAGCACTGTGTAGATATTGTGCTCCAAAATTTTAAGAAGAAACTGAATTTTCCAATTTTATAGGAAAGCGTTTCTCACCACTTGGCGCTCCATGGATTAATTTCAAGTAAAACCAATGATATATATATATATATATATATATATTGATATATGTAGTAGTAACTTTTTAGTGCTTTATTGTTGCATCAGCTCTCATATACCAGATAGTCTTTGAGACTCAAAATGAAGCAAAAAAATTAAAAAATGTGGATAACTAATTATGGTTTTAACCCCAAAGATTAAGCATTTCAGCTTTACTTTTGCAAACACTTGCTCTTCATTTACAACATTCAACCATTATATAGAATGTTGACAAAAACACCTATCAATGACGATTTGTAATCATCTCCAAAATGGAAAAACAGGTCTTCTGTGTATACTTGAACCCCCTTCATGAAGAAAACTCTGTACAAATGATCTCTGGCCAGTTTTCTTAAAATTCAGAAAACACCACAATATATTGAGCAGCTCATGCTTTGCACTCTCTAAAAATATGGATTTGAGAGAGGCTGTTGTGGGAATGCATCATTCCCTTTCATCTATCTGAACACCTTCCGGGAAATGAGAATAGCATACAATAAGGGAACTATGAGCTTAGCGGAAAATGCCCGTATTCCAGTCTCTCTCCCGCTGAGGTTTGTCATCACAAACACAGAACAGGTGTCAGTTTGCACCTGTTGCCTGTGTGCAGTCTGCTCCAACTGCCAAACACCAATGGTCCTGCTGGAATGCCAAATTGATTAGTATTTCATACCCGCTGACCAACCACAGGACTTTGTGAATTCTGCAAGCTACCTGCGTGATCCTTTTGGAAGGCACACAGAGATGTCTGCCTGGAGTCTGCAGTGAAGGTAACCATGTTGGGAGGATGAGAAAAATGTTCAGCTAATCCACTGAGACTTGAGGTTTGTTCCAAAAATACTGGGAAGATGTCACCTTTCCAACTGTCTTGTGAACAAGCTGCAGCGAAGTTTATATGCTTTAAAAATAGCTGTTCTTAAGTGTTCTTGATGCATTGGTTCAGTGCTTGGAGTGTGACAGAAATGGCCCATTTTTACTGAACATAAATATAAACTTTTTCATTGAATAAATTGCAACCTTATGTTGTTGTAGTTTTTTTTTGCCATTGAGAAAATCCCAGAGAACCTGAAAGATAATTATAATTTGTGTTATCTTGCTGGTCAAAAGTGATCAACTACAATGTTTAGTTGTTGAAAAAATTCTCACTTGAAATTTTATGACTTTTTCTAAAGGAATGACATCCTTAGAAAAGGTGATTTTTTTGTTTATGTTTCCATGTGAGCTGTACAATACTAGTGTACAAAGATTGTCTTATGGGTCATTTTTGACCCATTAATTATATAAGCATTTAAACACCTAGAAAAAAGTTCAAAGGTCACACAAACTCTCTCTAATACAAAAGCACACACACATCAACATCCCAGGTTTCCTGAAATATGGAGAAAACTGTAAAAATATGGATGAGATTGACCTGTGAGGCTGCAAAGGCCTCCTGATAGCAGTTGGTGTATATAGGTTTCGTGGTGAGGATTCATTTTATCTCTGGGATGCAGAGAGCTGAAGGCCAATTTTTCGTGCCACAATGCTGCTGAAAATATTTGCCACTTTCTCAAGAATGCGAGATTTGACAGCCATGAGTCAAGACCAGCAAGGCATGGGTTAGTCAAAAGAAAAAGACGCCCGTTCGGCCCAGGAAGAAGGACTGCAAGACAATTGCTGTAGGCTGCACATACATCCGACATACATTCAAATACATACATTCATACGTGAGAAATACATCCGCAAAGCCCGTTCTCACATTTGCATGTACTGTCACAAATGTGCTAAGTAGAGTTGCTTAAATTGTTCGTCATGCTAAATTTTGTTATTTTGTTGTGTGATGAAAAATGTGTTTTTAGAATTCCCTTCGTAAACATATAAATGAATAAACTGTTGACAAAAAGTTCAAGATTGTCGACTGTCTTTTCCCTTTCAATTGAATTAATTCAGAAGTAATCACTTCACATTTATATTATAGCAATAAAAAACGTTTATTGTGTAAAAGAAAACTATTATGACAGCATTGTGGTAAAAAATGTTCACTGGTGATCGTCTTATTGTAATGTGTAACAAGAAAAATGATAAAATGAAAAAAATGAGTTGAATTGATGTTCATCATGCAAATTAGATTTTGGATTTGAAATTCAATTAATCTGTTTTATTTCGCACTTTGGTAGGACGGGCCATATTTGACCCGTAAGACAAGGGGAGTAAACCGAAAGTTAAATAATATTATCCAAGGCTTAAATTATATAAAACACTTTTTCATATTACTTACCAAAGTATATATTCTAATGGTTGAATAGCTTGTTTTAGGTCAGAGAAAAGTATTATCTTCTTGTAAGTTGTATCGTAACCAGTGACTAAATGTTCAGTTGAATTCACATCTACTGCATTCTTAACACTTGGTTTAAATTCACCCCTGAGCCTCTGCCCTTCATAAGAGTTCATCCACTATCCAGTTGAGCCAGACCCCTAGCTCACTAACCAGGGAAAGATCCAGCATGACATATATCTGATAACTTTTCTCCGTTTCACTCTTGGCCTTCAGCAAGACTCTTAAGCACAAAGCTCAGTCCAAGCCTTGTTTGTTGGACCAGGGCTGATCTTTATCATTGACTTGTTATCCCTCTCCAATAAATGATCGAGGGGAAAAAGGAGCATGCCTGCTCATCCCTGTTTACTGAGAATAATTGAGCCCTGGCTTTATGCTGTGGTCTATTCCAGCATATTCTCTCTGAGCTGCCCCCAAAGGAAAGCAGACAGGAAATGAAATGATAACATCCATCTGCACCTGACAAAGAGAGGACCTGAGAGGAATGGTACGAATACTAGAGAAAAAAATGGGAAATGTGAAGCATCTCACACAAAAGTTATCACTTGTGTATTTATTCAATTAGTTAAGATGAATTAAATAGGATTTTCTGATGTTGTTTTTTCACAAAACACTTCTGTACCAAAAGGTGACAAACTGATTAGTGTTAAGGAACAGTGTCAAACATAAAAACTAATACATGCAGTGGCAAATTTTGGCATGTTGGGGTCCCAAGGCAAAACAATGCTTTATAGGGGAGGTATACAAAGAAAATAAATTATATTTCCATGTTAATTGCCTAAATATATATAAAATAAAAAGTTTGTGTCACATTTTGTTTTCATTTCTTCTTTTGTTCATCAGTTGGTTTTGATTCTACAAGGAAATCTGACAAACTAAACAACTTAGTGTTTGGTGTGTAGATTAAAAATAAATAAAAAGAAAACAAAAAAGTATATAGGGCTCAATTATTATTTTTATATATATATATTTGGACACTGTACAAATTGTGAAAAAAACTGAATGCAAAAAAAATCTCAAAAACGTATTCATAAACTTTTATTTTATTCACATTAGAATAAAGTAACATATCAAATGTTAAAAGTGAGACATTTTGAAATGTCATGCCAAATATTGCCTCATTTTGGATTTCATGAGAGCTACACATTCCATAAAAGTCGGGACAAGTAGCAATTAAAGGCTGGAAAAGTTAAGTGTACATATAAGAAACAGCTGGAGGACTAAGTCGAGATGGGAAGAGGATCACCAATTCCCCCAATGTCGCAGCAAAAAATTGTGGAGCAAAATTAGAAAGGAGTTTCTCAGAGAACAATTGCAAAGAGTTTGAAGTTATCATCATCTACAATGCGTAATATCATCTAATTCAAGGCCAGAAAACCATACTGGATGCCCGTGATGTTCGAGCCCTTAGACAGCACTGCATCACATTCAGGATTGCTACTGTCATGGAACTCACAATATGGGCTTTTACTTCCAGAAAACATTGTCGGTGAACACCAAACACCGTGCTATGGCTACAAAACTCTATAGGTAAAAAAAGAATCCATATCTAATTATAATCCAGAAGCACAGGCATTTTCTCTGGGCCAAGGCTCATTTAAAATGGACTGTGGCAAAGTGGAAAACTGTTCTGTGGTCAGACGAATCAAAATTTCAAGTTCGTTTTGGAAAACTGGGACATCCCATATTGATAAACCATCATTATGCATGTTTCTTTTTCATACTTCATTTAACACACGTCGGCTATAAGAAACAGCTAAATTGTTGTTTTCTTAAACGCATTATACATTTCAAATTCTTCACATGCGTTAACTCGTTAATTTTGGCAGCACTAAATATCTTTTTTTCAAGCTGTCATCTGCAATTTCAGAGTAAAACTTGGGTATCCTAGAGCTTGTTTACGTAAATATTACATACTTGACATTTCTGAATTTAAATGCAAAATGATGCCTCCTAAGAATTTGAAGAATTTTCAGGTTAAATGCAAAATTTTTTTTTGCATTTTAATGAAGAAAGTTTACAATAATTTTGATTCTCTGGATGTGCTGAACATATGTATCACATACATGTGCTGGACATATATGTCATTTAATTAATAGAAACCTGTGAAAATAGCAACCCTGTCACTTTACCTTTGTGCATGATTACTCTAACAAACATTGCTCAGATTTGATCAGCAGCATCAAGCAACTGAACGATGGACTACATAAATATTTTTTTATTTTACAAAAATGTAAACTTTATAAATAATCTCCATTGAGTAAACCAAGAACTTCACACTAAACACTAACTTGTCCCATGTAGAATCAAACCAACGGATGATCAAAAAAAGAAATGAAAACAAAACATGAACAAAACAATTGTAATTTCTTTAAAATTTGAGAACAGCATCAAATATATATATATATATATATATATATATATATATATATATATATATATATATATATATATATATATATATATATATATATATATATATATAATATATATATATATATATATATATATATATATATTTTTTTTTTTTTTTTTTTTTTTTTTTGTATTATGAATTTTTTATCAATAAACCAGTTAACGTTGGGTTGGTCAAAAGAAAAAAGTTGGAACTTTGGGGTAAAAAAATACTACCACACAAATGTTCCTGGACACCTGAATAATTGCCCCTTTTTTGCCCCTAATGCCTAGGACAGAATTAAATTTTTGTCATCAAAGTATTGGGAATATGTCCATCACCTCCTCAATCATTAGTCTATGTTAATGTGCCCCTCACACATTAATTAACATTTAGCTTTGCATTGTGAAATGATTTTCCTGCTGGACTTTTTACATTTCTGTTCATTTGACCCCTACCCCAGACTTCTAGCTGTTAGTAGGATGTAGAAGCTCTCGATTTCTACAAAATTAATATTGATAATTGAGATAAATATGTGGAAATTTTGTATAAAGTGATAAACTTATTTCTTACTGTGAATGTTTTCTATAATCAAGAAGTCTGTTGTTTTGAATGTTTACTTAATAACACATTTCTTTAATAGTGCAGAATTTCTTAGACCCAGCATTGACATTTAAATATAATCAAATTTAAAATGCCCCTAGTGTATTGAATGCATCACGTCCTTATTTTGATAGTTTGACTAGTATATTTGAAAAATGAACGATGCTCCTTTGATTTTAATATAGTTTAACGAATAAAGTTTCCAATGTTCGATTTTCCCCTTCCAAAGTCAAAGCCATGATATTTTCATAATTTACAAGGATTCGTACCCTAACAGTTGACGTTCCATTAAAACTGAAACCAAAGAGCCAAGAATTACAGGGAAAATGAAAAAGGTGTAGGCAGGCTTGCAAATAGCTCTAAAAAGCAACCAAATGTGAATGAAGTCATGCAGAAAGTAATGCTTCATTTATGAAAGAAGAGTTAACTTAGCTGGAGAGTGCATAGACCCATGGGTCTTGACCTGACTTGCTTGTGACCAACTGTACAAAAAAGTTGTCGAAATCCATCTGTAATTTACATTTACGTACATCCCTCATAAATAATAGATATTAGTCCCATTAAATACTCATTTCTCTCTTCAGAAAGCCACTTCAACTGCTCAGCCTAGCGCTAATGTGAACAGGCCTTACTCCCCTCTGGCAACCCCTCTCACATAATTTCCTTGGAATGGAGCATGAGAAAGTGCGTCTTCAGGTAGGTGCATTCACCATCGACACATCCTCTCCTTCTGGCTGCTCTCCTGCATTGCTTCTTGTTCAAAGCTATTTAAATTTTCAGAAGCTGTCGCCTTGAGTAACACACAGCAATGCTGTAATGAGGACAAGAGGGAGGTTGTATTGATTTACTCTCTTGACTATTGTCAATCACTGTGGGATTGGGATATGAGGTAGAGGGACTGAGGACTTGACTCTGATGCTAAATGGTCTTGTCCATTTCTCCAGGGCTATTAAGCTATTTGTATTATGAAGCTAACATTGTTGGCTGCATCTGTGGGAGTGGGCGTTTAATGCATTCTCAGAACAGAGCTCATACAAAACCATTTTGCATTATGTTGCTTAGACTAACTTATTTATCTTGCTGACATGGATTCATTTGTGTAAAAAGGATACACACATCAAGTAGCATATAGCAGAAGAAGGTAGTCATTGTGTTTTGTGCCAATTCCATCTACATTTGGTTACAGCTAACTCATATCTCTTAGTCAAGAATCCCTCTCAGTGATTAATTTTCACACAAAAAATTTAATGGAAAAAAGTAAAAATCTGTTAAAATGAAGTTGTGACCAGGGCAAGCAACTGAGGGAGTAGGAGTTAACAGCCATATTAAATATAATGAGTGTTTTTCTCCTGCATGCATGTGAGACACAAGAAAGAAATAGAATAAATGAAACACAATATAGCCTATGGGTTATTTGCCTTTAGCAGATAGGGTTCCCATCAGTCGGTTACTATGACTTATGTTGGTGACGACTATGGGAAGTACTCTCTCCATACTCTTTTAAAACGCCAATCAGCGGCCGTGCTGATGTTCACGTGACCACACCGGACACATAAAGTAGGTGCATGAGTGGTGTTCTATCGGATTTTCCTGCCTCGTAATTTTTTCCTGCCGAAGCAAAAAATTATAGACTAGTCTGTTGGTTTTTCCTACCCCATCGACATTTCCTTCCGCATTCTGCTGCATATATCGATGTATGACGATAAATGATTTTGGTCTTTTAGTCATTTTGGTTAAACTGGGATGTTTTGATTTAGCAGACAGACAAAACAGCTCGATTTCACGGTCATGTTTGAAAATGTAGTTTGTGTGATTTCAATAGAAAATAAACAGTGAGACTGATCAAGCTCTCATTAAGAGAGACTTTAGCGAGATACTATAGTGAAAATTGCCTGTGAGATTTATCTATTTATATACTCGTAAGGATTGTTTATTGTGCTTTGTGTACCCAGGCAGGTACATTTCAGGAAACAGGAGTTCGTAACGGAATTTAAACCTTTCATCCACATTGGGAAATGTCAATTTATTGATTAAAGAGTATGGGTTTGATGTGCAGGTCATGAAATAAAAGTTAAGGAATCAAATAGTCGAAAACTTACATTTCGTGCGAAACAGCAGGAGAAAATAACGGGCGTGATTATAAGAATGACGAAAATGACACGTTTCATGTTGTGCGCATGTGCACAATGATGCTGCAATAAAAAAAACGGCTAGACGAAACTGATGGAACACCGGCACTCTTTCTGTCTGCTTATTGGAGCTATACTCTAATACACAAGCGACTGGTGAAAGATTTCACATCGGTGTTGGATTATATTCCATTTTGTGGATCAAGAGATCTGGTGTTTACGGCAATCAGCGTGATCCTCTGGCCGTTCACAGTAGGCTCGAGTCGCTGACAGCCCCAGACTCTCACCTTTCACTGCCTTTCATCGAACCTCCTTTCAACTGCCTTTCAAGTCCTCTGTTTTAGTAGAGCACTTGTTGCCGGTCAACTATTTGTAGCGTGATTCCAAACATGGCGACCGCGCGAATCTGTGGATGCGGTGGATCGATTGCATTGACTGATAGCTCTGAAGTGCACCGCTCTGGCATATAACACATTTGAACGAGACTGGCATTCTTTCAGGCCGCCACCGGAGATGTTTTGTCTCACATGCTTCCTGCTCCACTTATGCGTTTGCTATCCGCCACAGAAAATTTTCGGAACATGCGCTTCTGGCATCTTCTGACGACTCCTGTGTGCTTTATAACGTGATCTCCACTGCTGCATCGGAGAGAGCCGGAGCATCTCCGAAGGAGACAGTACATCGCTCTCCCCCCCTGGGGGATGGCAGGTTTTGCTGCTGCGGAGATTGCCGGGTTGCTTACCCAGGCTGCAGCAGCGGTTGGGTTACATGTGGGTTGGCCCAGGGTGTTCCCATAGTCGTCACCGACATAAGTCGTAGTGACCGATTGATGGGGAATGTAATGGTTACTTTCAGAAACCCCGTTTCCCCAATAGGGAACGGACACTTGTGTTCCCCAGCCACAACCATAAGGTTGTGACTAAATTGGTTTCCTAGGGGATGAGTATGGCTCCAGCTTCACAAACAGAAAAGAATGCCTACTCTATGTGTGCGGCGTAGTCGCGTAATCATCAGCACGGCCGCTGATTGGCGTTTTAAAAAGAGTATGGAGAGAGTAGAGCATTCCCATAGCGGTGTCTCACTATACTACCTTGTATGTGTTGGAGAGTGCCTTAAAGCATAAATGCATTTTAGAAGAACAAAGATAAAGTCAAGGACAACTAAGAAGCCCTTTTTATGAAATCTTGCATACCAAGATAAGGTTTCTAAGGTTAAAACTGGGCATCTGTATTTATTATTGTTCATTAGGTGTGAACACCAGACTCTTAAGAACCTTATGGCAAAGTGATGTCCTGCTTTTATTATCTTTTACAAGGTCAGTGTCATAAAGCTTTAAGATCTAAGAGCTGCACAAAGAGAAAAAGTAAACAGCACTGATAGACTTTTAACAGCCTCCTTCAGACTAGCTAGGGCTTTTACAGTTTATAGAGGAGCTATAAACATAATACATTGGTGAATTTGTGAAATAGCAGCAATTAAAGCATTAGTGGCAAAAAAACAGATTGACAAATTGATAACAGATAGAAAATCATATTTTTATCAATAAAGTTAATATGAAAAGATAAGAGTCAAGAGTTTGAATCCACACTGAATAAACGATTCATCATTTTGAATCATACAGTGACGGTATTGATTTAAAGGCTTAACAAAAAGGATTCATATCATTCTAAAGCTGACCAAAGGTTAAGTTTGCTTTTAACTCTGGGTACTCGAGGTTTAAATGCCGCTGGGTTAACCATGTGAAATAGCTATTACTGTAAACTACTTGTCGAGCTAGTCATAAAGATGTAACCTCAGGTTAAGTGTGTCTCTCCTGGGCACAACAGTGATTGAGGACAATTATGTTCGCAGTCGCCTCCAGGACTCTTTGCTCCAAATATAAGCAAATGGATCTTTGTGGAGCCTCTGTGTTATTGCTCCCATAACAGGAATCTTCTCTTTTCTCTTTTACCCCTTATCTCTGAGATTTCTTTTCTTTTTTCCTTCTGCCTAGATAGTAAACAGCTATCAGAGGCGGAATCATCTACAGCAAAATTGCTTTTCATAGACAGCCAAGCCTGGCAGCAGCGCTGGAGCGTCCCTGGGCCCCACAGCCAGATATCTGCTTCTCTATTTCAGTCTTAAGTTTTTATATAAGCATTTTCATTTGATTAAACACTTCCTAGAGACAGAAATAAACACATATGAGGGCCAATAAATGGAATGGGCTTGTGCATAATTATGGAACATGATTTTCAATTTCAACTACTGCATAAGAGGTTTAATAAAACTGGTATACATACATGCATTTCAGTTTTGAAGATTAATCCATTGAGGATTTTTTTTGACACAATTAATGCAATGTTTTGTTTGCATTTGTTGTGATAAATAAAGGACAGTTGAAGTTCCAAAATTTTATATTAAGCATTTCCTGTGAGAGAGACACAACCTGTGGTGCCCTCTCCACTTGTTCTTGAGTGGCTTGAACCACATGCCACCATTGGTATGCCAACAAATAAATTTATTTTTATTATTATTGACTATGTATTGACATGCACATGTTCAACAACCTCATGCACGCAAGGTCTCTGATTGAGTGATGTAGTGTCAGACTTCTGAGTGTCATTACAATAAATCCCCGACAAGGGGTGAGTTATTGAAGAAGCGTGGAAGTGGAAACATCTGTTCTGTTTTCCTATGTTAATGAACGCCCACTTCAATGCGATTCACCAGAGTGAAGATGTGCACAGAGTTGTGAAGCCATGTTCTGTTAAAAATGTTTGAAAAGTATGACTAGATAATGTGTTTTAGACAGCACTAAACTTCACACAGCTAAACAACTAGCAACCGATCTAGGCAGTTACTACTACCACAGTCAGTGCCTTGTGAAAGGATTTTTTCATTCTTCGTGTGACAGCAGATTGAAATACCTGCTGAGATACCAGGATGAAACATTATCACTTACAGCACAACAAAACAGAACTGGCAGTCCAGGCCAATTCCTCTGTGCATCACAACCTCACCATTCAGCTAAAATCCTCAACAATCATTCTGAATGAACAGAAATTCGTCAAAGACCACATCACCAAGACAACTTCAGCATATAGATTTGCACTGTGCAACATCAGAAAGATTAGACATCCTGGTTCAGGCTCTTGTCTTATCCCACCTGGACTACTGTAATGCTCTACTAGCAGGACTTCCAGCAAACACACTTGGACCTCTGCAGATGATCCAGAACTTTGCAGCTCGTCTGGTCTTCAAGGAATCAAAGCAAGCTCATGTTACTCTCCTCTTTGTTTCTGTTCACGAGTAAAAGGCATAAAACCATGATTTCCAAACTTTTTCATCAAGTACGACTCAGAAACAACCCCAGAAAATAAAAATAAAGACCAACATTAAAATACACGACCACAGTATAACCACAGTGTATAGGACCTCAATGGTCCTTAAATTACTCAATTAAAGTTAAGAACAGTTCAAAGAAGAAAAAATATTTATTTGTTTTATTCATGTTAAACACTGAATTCTCTTTTCTCTCTCTCTCATACAACTGCAGTGCTGATATAAATAACACCATACTTAAACCTTTTAAAAAATACATGGGTAACACCTTCAGTCCATTTTCTTGAATAAACATGTCTAATATGTGGACTATATGTGCTCTGCTGTAGTTCCAGTCTCAAGGGACTGGCAGAACATAAAGTTTTTGTGAGCTATGCCATAAAGCTCATGTCTCATGTGAAGCAATAGCTAAATCTGTGAAGTCTGTTGTTTCATCCCGCTGGACGGCAAACTATCTACTGTTTTTAATGAGCTCAATCAGCAAAGTTTTACTGTTGTTAGCTTGCCCTTTATTATCGGTTTCAAAGTGCCACCAAGTTTAACTTCACACATAATGCATGTTATTTCTTTGGCTAAAGGTTCTTCTTGTTGAAACTCGTATCACAGTTTGAAAAAGACTGATTTAGAGGCTCTCTGACTATATAATTGTTTTATACATTAGACATTTGAGCAAAATCATGGATGTAAAGGCAGCCATAAAACATGACTGCATTCATCTTTGACTACATTTCATTTGTAGACATTTACTGAGGTAATGCCATCCTACAGCAGAGGATATTAATTAACCAATTACATCTACAAAGGTCCCCCATCCTTCCAAAAAGACATTATAATCTTTATTCATCTAGATTATTAATTTGAGTTCTCTTTCTGTCGCTACTAAAAACGAAGCATGCTTTTCATATCTTTTCATGAATTCCTTCTTTTGCCTTACAGTTGTTTGCAGTGTTGAAATGTACATGAACTTGTTTTAGACTCTGACTTTTTCAGAGCGCAAACAAAAGACAGACAAATATGGAATAGAAAATGTAGACAATTGTACAGCTCGGAGAAGGATTATAAACCTTATGCATTGAGCTTATGATACACAAGGAAGAGCTAAGAAGGCCTCGGGACATCACAGCAGCTCTGAGATCTCCACTGTTTTTAACACACACTGGGAGCTCAAAGATTGCCTGTCTGTTCAAAGATATATAAAACTCCTGAGCTCACCTCGAGGACATGCAATTGCAAAATTTGAACATCTTAAGCATAAAATGGTTATTCATGTAATAACGTGATTTAACTTAAGAAACATGAATTAAACTTGATCACCTGATGATTTTATCAATACTCTCAATCTGCATACGTCATCTGCATTTTACAAAGCTGCACATTTAAAAACATTTTCTCAAACTCTAACAACCCTTACGATCATATCTATATTTTTTACATATCATAGTGATAGTGATGGGAAGTTCGGATTGTTTTATTGACTCGGATCTTTGAGTCCCGTTCAGCAAAATGAACAAATCTTTTTTCGAGTCATTTTGTTCATTCATTCATCTTCATGTCGGCTTTCTTCCCTTTCGGGGTCGCCACAGCGGAATGAACCGCCAACTCTCTGGCATATGTTTTACGCAGCGGATGCCCTTCCAGCCGCAACCCATCGCTGGGAAATCATTTTGTTAATTTCATTCATTTTAGTAAAATACCAATGAAATGTTGTGTGTTTCTACCCTACACATTTAGTATATACGCAAACGCGAATCACACTACAAATAAAACTAAACTACAATGCTAGAAGACAAAAAAAATATTTTACTTAAGCCTACCTGGGTCTTTTAGTCTGATTCACCTCAGTTCTGATCTGTCTTTAGGTTTAAGTCTCATTCGTTCAACACATTACTTCTCTCTGACATTAACAAGTGCAGTCCGGCCCTGAAGCCTTCTGTCACGTGACCGCTCCCTACTATTTACCAACATAATATGAGCCGGAAACCTAAAAGATTTGTTCTTTTCCCGAGTCCTCCAGGTCCTTTAGTTCTTCTGTCACATGAGTGATCCCTAATAATAACCAAATGCACTATGAGCCTGGAAAAAAGAAAAGAACGAAAGAATCCGAGGAGAACTCATTTTTTAGTTTTCCGGCTCCTGACCGCTCCGTAATGTTAACCAATGCACAGAAAAGAGAAACAGAAAAGATTAGTTCTTTTTTGAGTCCTCCGGCTCCTTTCGTTCTTTTGTCATTAATGATGAGTGGGTGTTACACTCTGAAAACCACAAGGATGTTGTGCATGTGCCACTGAACGAATCTCTCTGACATGATTCGCACCTACGGAGTCACATTAAAGAGTCGTTCAAAAAGAAGGATTCGATCATGAACGACACATCACTAATCTCTGACAATATCTAACAACCCTAACAATCACTTTTACGATTTTGACTGTTTATGAGTCTTTTTTATGGCACTACTAAACGTCACTTTTATGTTTTTGAGGAGTTACGAAAGTTTGATCAAACTCTGGAAATTGGAGCTGTAGTACTAGAGTCCTTACTTGGTCTCGAGTTCAGACTTGAGTCCATTTTTCTATGGACTTGGACTTGTCTTGGACTCGGCTGTGTTTGGACTTGGTCGGACTCGCTTGCTTCAGTTTCAGATTTGATTAGTGTCTCCACAGAGTCCAATAATGCTGCACTGCCAAGAAAACAACAAAAGATGGCAAATCTATACTTGTGCGTCAAGCCTACAAATAGCCCTTTACAAGGGCTGCGACTTCATTAAAAAAAGGTTGCGCATTTATTTAAATTCACGTTGATCCCCACTGAAATGTTAACTGCGTCAAGGCTTGCTCCAGCTCTCTGGACACAAGTAGCACAGAGCGAGGGCTTTCAGTCTCTTTCTTGGCTCGCACTTTATCTTTTACACTGGATAATCAATTAAAACTTTGGTGATATTTTCCACCACAGATGCTTCACAATGCTGTTACTCTTAAATACTGAGTGCGAGAGTGCATTTGAAGGTGGAGTGCATTAGCCATCTCGTCCTATTAAAAATGGTTACAATACAAAAAGTTGTTGCTAGATGTGATTCACAGTTGAATATGGTGGGTAATAAAAAAAAAACATTTAATGTAATTAAAAATGTTTATCACAACAAGGCCTATTTTATTGGCTTTCTTGAAGGCTAATAAATTTGTACATTTTAGAGAGGATAGTGATTTATAAAATAATCTGACACTATATGTCAGAGTATTTTAGTAGCTTCCTTAATTTAAGTTTATTTGCAAAAATTAAGGATTTGTATGCACCCATGGCTGAGATCTTCCGACAGTGGATTGATTATGCATGAAGTCGCCTTCTTCTACCTTCCCTCCGAGCAAACATTCATTACCTTCTACAATTCCTTCATCCATGCCATTGCCATTTCTACATTCAGAGTGTCATAGGGAACAGGCTCACATCCTGCATGGTTGTCATGGACACATATTCTCTGCTCTTTGTTTTTGAAAAATGTCTTTGAAAAGTGTGATTTCAAAGGGTCGAAGCCACCCACAAATGGCAGAACAATTCAATCTTTAACAAAGACGAATGTGCTGTCATACAGACGTAGACGGGTTTCTTTAGAGCTTTGGAAGATAGCTCAAAATGAACTTTTAAAATGATAGTTATGAATGGATAAAAGTGAATTATTATGTATAACTAGTCAGGGGCCCAGAGGAGGATTTATAATGAGATCTCTGCTCTATTGCTGTATGGAGATAGTGCTGTACATTTCCAGAAGAGCTACATCTTACATTCATGAATATACACAAAACGACCATTTTTAATGCATATAATTGCATATCAGTTTCAGTAAATCTTCTAAATATACATCAAACAGATTGATCATTGGGTCATTGATGCATATAGCCTTGTTTCATCTTTCAATGTAGTTTCTGTAGGCCACAGCTTTTGTTAAAATCTGTCTATATAGACAATGTGCTATGTATAAAGAATGTGTGAATGTTCTAGTGACTTTCAACTTCCCAGCCAGGAGTGAAAAAGAAGAGATTTGGAAATCAGATATAGAAAGAAACACTCATGTTTGATAACTTTATAGCTCCTCTCTAACAATGAAATGTATATCTGGATATGAAGTGCATTAGTAGGAGTGTAAAGCACACTGATAACAAAGAGAAGGAGACATGTTACTGGAATCTAAAGTAAATATTGCATTTTTATTTTCTTTAAGGTTGTTGCAATCCCCGTTTTGCTCACTGGCAATTCACATATATATCTTGTTACTTCACAGGAAAAATGGGGTTTAATCTTACAACGAGTGAACTTTATTTAAAGAAAAAACACCAACAAATGTGAGTATTCAGTATGTGTACTTAATCCTGCATTGAACATTAAAATCGAGTGAGTGTTTTTATTTTTGTATGACTCTTTAAAATACCTCTAAATATGAGATTTTGTCAAATTGATGTCACAAATAAACAGAGGTTTGCCCACAATACACAGTCAAACTGCCCGTTAGTCATTTGCCACTACTTAATCTACTTAAACTAAAACCTTGTGTGTACTTTTTTTTTGTGGAGGGAAAGTGGACTATTCATGAGAATTAAAATATTATTATTTATTTATTTTTACAAAAAATATCTTGTCTTCAGCATTTCCCATAACAGTATCTATACATTTAACTATCAGATAAGCACATTTTCGTATCTTTGGCATTAGTTTTATTTTAGTATTGATCATTATTACAATATGTGGTCTCTGTAATTCTTCAACTCCATAATGGACTCTATTAAGGCTCTCCAAATATGATCATAAAATCTATTAATAAATTAATATTTTCACACATATTACATGTCTCCCATTTTCATTCAATCTGCTATATAGAACAATTAAATAATAGTATGCATTATAATATTAGCATAAGGTTAAAGGGACAAATACAGGGTTGATTGGGACGGGCTTCCAGCAACTTACTGTTTCCTGAAAATGAAACTCATCTTTCTTATCCACAAATCTGTACAACAACCTTTATTGGTGAGTCAACAAGTCATACATGAAGGAACCTTATTGTTTTGCAATTGTCCTCCTATGCATTACCCCACCAAGCATGGCACAGAAGATAGAGGATGACGATAAGTGGAGAAACACTCATTCATTTAAAAGGTGCAACGCACATCATTACAAGCACAACATCATTACACATTTTAATCATGACCACTAACTTGAATAAACAGATAAACTAATATAATCATGCACTTTACCGTATGTGCGATGATGACACCACCACTGCTCTCCTCCAATAGTAGAGAAGCAGTGATTATTATTATTTTTTTAACAAACTCTTTTCAGAAAACAGTTCAGTACTGTGATATTTGGCTGTGACTTTACAGATTATTTTTTTACAGTGTGGAACACATCCAGGAACAATAGTAATACCTTTTCCTGGAATGCACAGATTGTTTATTTATCCAGGCTGCGTAACAAGATACTTTAAGCATTTGTGAGATCCTGTGGTGCAATGGAGAACTGTGTGGTACTTTTGATGATTTAAACATTAAAAACACTCTTGGCTATGTGCTATATTTATAAAATGACTGCTGTATACAACTTTAAACATTTAGTTTATGATTGCCAGCATTATGTTCGTTGCCATCAATGAAGAGAGATGGAAAAAGAAAAAACCTTTTTAGATCCAATTAGGGCTGTCATTTAAAGTGGGTGTACGATAATCCACAGGAATATTGTTGCCACCTCCATAACCTCACGATGCACATGCACATGAGAACAGAGGAGAGAGAGGCTTACCAAAGAGGAGAGTAATGGATTTGCTGTTGTGTATTCTCTCTGCTCTGCTCTTTTCCCCTCTGCACACACATTAATCTCTGTCATAAATGCTCATTTTGGAAGCTGCTGCCTCTGCTGCCCACCGTGTGTGGGAGAGGGAAGACAGCAAGAGCATGAGAGGGGCTTCCAGCCTCACCTTCTTTTGTGGGACTAAGGGTTAAGATAGGAAAAGTTTAAAAGTTCCTGTGAGGCTCTGAAGAAACGTGGCTACAACACAGAAAAAAGGTATTAAAGTTTTCCCTTAACTTTTACATTTCTTCCTGAAGATTAGTGAAGAGGTGCATAGTCATCAATCTGTTGAAGTTCACTAGCCCGTCTGCTCTCCGGCATTCTTCTTTTGCCGTTACGGCAAACGCCTATAGAATAATGGGTTTTTGCAAACCATCTGCTGTTGATGTAAAGTGAGTAAATGGCATATACGCCACCGCAGATTTTGAAAGCAACGGTAAGCAGAAATAGACTAGTACAAGTTCTGTTGCTTTGTTCAATGCTGAGTTGCAATCACCTTTATTCTGTAGATGAAATAAGAGCTGGCTGCCAACATTTATTTTGCTGATACATAAAATACCTTTAGATCCATGATGGATAAACACAATCAAATTATATAATACATGCAGAGCTATGAGAGGAAAATGGCTGACTTTGGGATTTGTAGATACGCCCAATAAAATATAATGAAAAAACTCTTATCAGAATGATCGATGCTTAATAGTTTTCTTTCTTATTTCAACCTTTCTTCATTACTATTTGTACGTTTGACTGCACAGGATTCTGTAAGACTGAAATTCTGAACGGAATATTGAAAGGTCAAAGGCCCTGTCCAATAACTTTCCCTTCCTGCAAAAAGATATTAGGTTTACTGACACGAAACCTGCTGCACTTGTCTAGAATTACACTGGAGTGGAAAAATGCAATAATGGTAAAAATAATCACTTCACATGGAAAACTAGCTCAGTACTTCTAAAATGCCACTTCATGATGAAAGGAAAGGTGGATACTGACCTCCTGCAAAAGGTCACTGGAGAAGGTATTTTGTCCTTCCATACAGTCATTGTTTTGTGTAGATTGGTTTATTAAACCTCAAAAGGATCGCCTATACTGTATGTGCATGATTCTCAGTGCACCCATTTCTTTCATTTCTAAGATTGCTATTATATGGCTTTTGATTTCAGAGCAAAGAAGAGAAATATTTATGAATGAGTGGTTTACTGGGGCTGTAAATTTTACTGGTTGTCATGTAGTTTATGGCTAGATGGTTCATTTAACATTTTAAGGGCTCTCTTCAGCACTTGCTAGCTAGTAAAACATGATTCATCTTTTCATCTTCATGTCTATCTATGAATCTTAAATATAAACATGTTGGTCAGCTGGTGTCACAATATTATTGCAATTTTTGATAGTTTTAGTATGATAATATTTTTAATCACAATTATTTACAGTTTGTGAACTACAAAATGGTTAAAAAGCATATTGTGAGTATGAATACAGAGTTTCCCCCATATTTTATAGTGGTGCCTATGTTTAAGTGTTAATATAGGGATTTCGAGAGGTCAATGTGCGGTGAGAAGAGTATCTGTTAGCTTAGCTGGGGAGCTTTTTTTCTGTGAAACCCTCAAATACTCCGTGCTCTAAATATATGGAGAAAGTTTTAGTGAATGAACCATTGTACCGGAGCTCAAATAATTCACTAGCCTATTGAGCTCCTCTGTTTTGCTCAGGGCAACCTCTTTTATTTATCGCACACTGTTTGCTGAAGAGCATATTATATTTTCTTGATTTTCCTGGGGATGATTCATGCTGTGATGTATTGGTTGTTATTTACCTACTAATAAAAGCAATCACATTTGGGCAGATAAACAGTTAAAACAACAGCTAAGCAAGCCGCTACGATTGCCTCATACAGAAGCTGAACAATAAGATGAAAACAGTAAGATGCATATTATAATAAAACAAAAAAGTTTTTTGTCCTTGGATGCGTATCTCTTGTTGTTGGATACTCCCAAAACCAAATAATAAACATTTCAAAAAATTTTTAAGAACGTTTTAATCATGTTATCCATAAACATGTATATATTATGTGAAAATCCATGGCCCGCTGTAGCAATCTGTCATTTTATCTAGGGTAAGAATGTATGGTAAACAAATGCCACTCAAAACCCCGTGGGAGAGTAGAGAGTTTATTTTTATATGTTCAGGATGTTATGTATATATACACTTTTTAAACCTCTCAATTCTACATACTCTCAGCTTAAAAAAAACAAATATCAAATACCTGACATCTTTTCTTAAGTGACAATTTTACTTTTTATATTTTTTTCACCCCTGGGAACAACAAGCTTATAATGCCTAAGTTCTAACAAAAATTGTGATTTTCTAATACAATAATAAGGTTTTCCAAAATATTATTCAATTTTACAAAATACCTTGGCATAGTAAAATTTTAAAACTCTTTTTAGGTTGACAAATCATTTGTTGTCTAGAAAACCCCAAACGATAAATAAGGGCTTTGATGGTTTAGACTAAAAGGTTTCACCTTTTAATTAGAAGCAGCCTTTTTTTTTCAACTTGGTCCATAAAGCAAAATGAAAATCAGAAGCCAAGATATTCAATACTTCCACAACAACATATGAAGCCTTTTTCCTCCGTTTTGAAAATAAAGGGGAAAAAAGAAGTGACAATTTTTCAACAAACTTCTTCAAATGTTCCAATCGAAAGCTCAGAGGAAGATAAGAGGCAGAGAGTACTTACAGCAGTGAGTGATGAGACACAGCCAAGTATAATAGAGAGTATCTATAAATCATCCCAGAAAAGACAAAGAAGAACAAGAAGACAAAACAGAATGAATGATCGAGGACCAGTGGGAAGGCGTTTTTCAAATAGCTCAAAAGGAAGAAATCAGAAAAAGATGAGAAGTGTAGAACTGATGCAATACATGCCAGTCATCTCATGTAGTCGCAGAACCCATCACTGAATTATATATCCTCAATTTGAGAATGTGACAGTTTTCTCAAAACAAAGGGAAAAGATATTACATGGTGCTGTCTGCTGTACTCTTATGACACACATTCTCATAATAGTAAACTTACCGTAAGTAACAGAAAACCTCCAAATGCATTGGTCTTTTAAGAGATCTTAACACCTTCCATCTGGACATAACCGTTAAATGGAGATGATGCATGGATAATGGAGAAATTATTACATTAAAGGTCACACCTTGGCCATTTCTGACCAGACCCACAGGATTTTTGCATCTCTCAGAGGCTCTAATGGGATTGAGATATGGGTTGTTTTTGGGAGAAATACTTGCCCCGGTGATGTGAACTGATTTGATTTGTGGTTTGCTTTGAGAGTGAGAGAAAACTAATGGGATTGGTTCCTCGGTTCAGATTTACTGTACCATCTGGCACTCTTGGGTTGCATAAAGAAACATTAGATCACTTACAGAACCTGGAGCTCTTATTCTACAGCATGAATTCTAAAGCATAAGGATGTTTATTTTCTTTTAAATAAGAGAATTGCATTGTATCTGAAAATTCAATCTTATTATGTAATGTGGACATTAGTCTAAAAAATTTAAATTATACATAAGTTTGTATTTCTGTCTATATCCATCAGTCTGCCATATCAGCGAAATATCATTCATGTTGTGTATTTGTACATATTTTTGTCTGCTGAAACATTAATTTATCTTTCTGCCTTTATTGGCTCATCCACCATTCATTTATGCTTTCATTCATATTTGTTGAATAATACATTCATTCCCTTATAATACTCATCCAACCTATTTTCATTGCTTTTATTCCCATTCATTCTTTACCATCCATCAGTACATCCAATACATTTAAAAAAAAATTCACAAAACGAACAAATAAATGGATAATAACAATACAAATTTTCAGGAACACCAGTCGCACACTAAAGAGATGAGCATACACAGATTTATGGACAAACACAAACAAACTTTCCTTGAAAGGGCTAATAATATTGAAAAAAAAATTTTTTGGTAAAAATGCATGCCTTAATGCTGTGAACAAAACTATGTTACAGTGGTTCCATTTCATTTAGTTTTTTTCTGCAAAACTTTTAAAAAGCGTAAGATGATTCACCCGACCCATCATTATCATTGGTCAGTTTCCTCACATTGTCCAACATTATCTGCCTTTATGAGATAAAAGGTACCTTGCCATGTTCAGAAGAGCCAAACAATCATTATAACCTCTTAGTATATTCTTATAATATGGCCTATTGAAGAGTACTGTAGTGGCTGGTCAAATTAGAGACGATGGAACAAACAGGAAACAAAAACAAAGAATTCACTGGATGAAGAGAAAAGTCCAGAATCCAAAGGCAATTGCAGTGGCAACTACTGCCAGACAATAAGTGAGGGTAATTGGAGTCCTTATAAAGAGAACGGCTACAAATGTATAAACCTTTGATGAGATGCTAGAACTGATGTAGAAGTGATCGGATGACACAAGAGGATGTCTGACCAAAACCTTGATACCACAAAACTAGCCAACTAACTTAATTAAAAAATACATCAAAACATTTTAGACCAAAAGTAAGCCAATCAAGAACAAAAATCTAAGTAATTTTTAAAAATAAAAATTTTCATTTTTAAAAATTGAAAAATATAATTTAATGTTTTTCCCCACAATTAAAAAATAGATACATTTTATATTGCCACAAAACTAATATGTTGATAAACTAATATGCTTATATAGTAAGTTATGGATTTCAACATTTTTAAACTTAATTCTATTTCTACCCCATGGAACTATAAACTATTGTTATGCTCACACAAAGGGAAATGACGAGGGAGATGCAGGTAAGTTTACAGGTGGTTAGAATACACAGTTCAATGGTATTCCGAAGACAGGCAGACAGACTACTCCGTAAGCACGGGTAAGTTCAGAGATAAGAGTTCAGTAAACCGTTCGATCACTTCCCTTATGATGCTCCCTCTCTTTCTTTCAAGAATGGACAGGCAGGCTTGGACAGGCAAGTTTGGACAGGCTGGTTTGGACAGGCAGGTTCGGACAGGCAGGTTCGGACAGGCAGGTTTGGACAGGCAGGTTTGGACAGGCAGGTTCGGACAGGCAGGTTCGGACAGGCAGGTTCGGACAGGCAGGTTCGGACAGGCAGGTTTGGACAGGCAGGTTCGGACAGGCAGGTTCGGACAGGCAGGTTCGGACAGGCAGGTTCGGACAGGCAAGTTTGGACAGGCTGGTTTGGACAGGCAGGTTCGGACAGGCAGGTTCGGACAGACGATACAAGTGAAGGTTCAGGAGTGGTGAGTCTCTAGCAACCTTGATCCGGGACAAGGACGGAGTGAACTGGGTGAGTATATATAGTGGTGGTGGGATTGAAGGACACAGGTGCGGGTGATTATTACTCAGGTGATGGTTCTCGGGATTGGATAGGTGCAGATGAATCATGAGGGGTGTCAGTGCAGGTGCTGGGTGTGACAACTATATTCACCAGTCACTTTATTAGGTACCCCTTCTCAATACTGTGTTGGACCCCCTTTTGTCTTAAACTGACTTAATCCTTCATGGCTCAACAAGGTACTGGACACAATCTTATTACGTAATGTGGACATTGACTCAACAAGGTACTGGACACATTTCTCAGAGAGTGTGCTCCATTTTGACATGATAGCATTGTACAGTTGATGCAGATTTTTTTTTGTCTGTACAGCAAAGTTGTGAATCGCCTCTTCCACCACATCTCAAAGCTGCTCCACTGGATTGAGATCTGGAGAGTATGGAGGCTGTTTGAGAACAGTGGAGTCATGATTTTGTTCAAGAAACCAGTTTCAGACAATTAAAGCTTTATGACATGGCTACCCACCTGGAAGTACTACTACTCGAGTAGGTTCCAAATCAAGTTTCAACTGGTTGTGTGTTCAGGAATTCTCTTCTACATACATCAGTTGTGTCAAGTGGTTATTCGAGATACTGTTGCTTTTCTATCAGCTTAAATTTATCTGGCCATTCTTCTCAGACCTCTGTCTGGCATATGTACTCACAGAACTGGATATTATGTCTGTTTTGAACCATTCACTGTAAACACTAGAGAAAGTTGTGTGTGAAAATCCCAATAGATGAACAATTTCTGAAATACTCGGACACGCCTATCTGGCACCAACAATCCTGCCAAGCTCAAAGTCACTTAAATCACCTTTTATTCCTCGTTCTGATGTTCAGCAAATTGTCTTGACCCAGTCTACATGCCTCACTGCATTGAGTTGCTGGCATGTGATTTATCTGATTAGAAATGAGCAGTTAGACAGCTGTACCTAGCATAAACTTTATATAACATGGACATAGCATGTGCAACATTTAGTATGATCAGTGAAACAGGCTAAAAATGGGTGTGGCCAGCCATTACCTTCGTGGAAGTGCATCACCTCCTGGTAACCAAATATGTGTTCACAGAGGTGGGACATAGGTGTAGCACAGATGTCTGATTGGTTGAATGTTTACATTTTATATATCTTAAACAAACAAATGTAAAAATAATTCACCTGCAGAGTGTTCATGAATGTCAAAATTATTGACTGGAGTAAAAAAAAAATATTACAGCACCAAGGGTGTAAACATGTTTTTTCAGCTCCAGAGTTGGACAGTGAATTAGAATTTGCTCACTTCTGACCCTACCCCCTTTGTAGACAGTCAAGGCACTATAGTTCAATCACTCTCTATTACGTTGGAGCAGGGAGAGAGGGGGTTGCCCCTTAGTATCAGGTAAAGTGGCCAATGAATGTATGCTAACACTGCTTTGAAGAAACTGCAAAAAAGTTCTATTTACTTTTTTTATTAATTGATTAATTGTTTGATTGATTGATTGATTGATGGAAACAGAAATGGTGATTTTTTTTTTAAATGGAGTGATGAATGGTTAAAGGATTGCTAATTTAGCATATGCAAATTTCAAAAGAAGGACTTCTAATTTATGTCTTCAATGTAATTCAGTGTATATTAACCACAGGCTGTATTTTTCTCATAAATCTTTTTCTAAAACCCCACTGGAAAGTCCCCATGGAACAATGGCAAATTAGCCTTACGGGTTGCCCTACAAATTGACGTCATTACTGAACAGCTCAATTCTCTCTCTGTTCCACTGAGGGAATCTTAGTATCTCTCCTACCAAGCACAGAAATGAAGAAGAAGGGTGTACTGGGGGTAAAATTATTACTACGGTCATGACAAACCTAAGAGTCCTTCTGTGAGCTTGTTCCTGATGTGTTTTGGGACCAGTGTATCCACTCATAAACCAGTGACCAGGCAAGTGTTTGTGTTAGTCACAGCACCAGTTTTCCAAGAAGTGCCTGAATGCCTCATCCTTGATTATTGCATTTCTTTATTTTGTTAGGAGATAAATTGCATGCGCCAAGTGTTATTCAAGAGAGGCCTTCAGCCAAAATGAAAGAACAGGGGGAAAAGACCAGATGGTTTCAGGCTGTTCAATTATTTATCATATGCTAAGAAGCAGGGGCTGATACTGGCTGCTCTCTTCACACCAACCACATAATAAAGAGGGTGTTCATCAAGTATTTCCTTCATTTATTTCGACCTTAGAATAATAAATATTGCATTTTTATAAATAACTTCAAACATGCAATGTGTGAGTCATCTGAACCACACTAGAATTTCATATTTAGTGAACTTGCTTATGCTGCAACTCAATAAGCACAAAGTAAGCCAAGCGGTTGAGCCAAATCTATATAGTTTAACTGCTAGATGTTGACAGCAAAAAAAAAAAAAAAATTGCAGCAGTCAGTAATAGAAATAGCATTGACTGGACTCTTGAGGTTTACACAATGGTAAAACATTCAACTTTACAGCAGATAAACCACAGGTATGAAAAGTATATATTTTTTCTTTCCTAGTCTTTAAATCGCATTAAATATAACACTTGACTGACAGGCATCACTTTCACTGAATTGTCTGTCTTTGAGTTTGAGTTAGTTTGAGAATCGCAACCACATCCATATCATCCATTTATAAAAGTATTGTAGCAACCAGTATGGCAAGTGAGAAACACATGGTTCTTCCAAGTCTTGACTTGAGTTGATTTTTTTTCATGGACTTGGACTTGTAGGTGTTCGAACTCAGACTTGACTGTTTATTCATGTACCCATCTGTACTCATAGTCATAACCCATGTGCTCAAAAGAGAATTGTGAACACAACATGGAGGGTTAGGGGTAAGCAGTATAAACCAAGCACAGCCCTAGCATCCAAATGAATATGCTAGGGAACTAGTCTGCTTAGGACTAGTTGCTGACCATGTCATACATGTCATAGTCAGCTTCTTCAGCAGCAAGAGGGCTTCAGTAAATGTATCGAATGTCCGATCCACAAACAAGTTTAGGATAACTGACTGAACTTCGGTAATGCTAATGTTTTTGTCATATGTAAAAACAGCAAATTGTGTACTTATTTTAGCATATGACAGTTAAAGCAACTTCAAGAAGTTAAATTTGTACATGTGTTTCATTCAATTTACTGTAGTTTCATAATGAATATAATAAAATGTACAATGTCAACTGCTTTCAATGAGTTTATTGTTTCAACTCATAGAGACCTGAAAATAAATGAGCAGAGAAACTGCTTATGGAAATCCACCAATTACCTGAGACAAAGACTTGCCAGGATATCTGAACCCGATGCATCAGAGGTAAGTAGAATAAATCCTATAATCCTCTGTGTCTAAGGCTATCTAAACAATCTGCATTCCAGAGCATGGCTATACAGGGATTAGAGCATCTGGTGATCAAATGAAAATATTCCTCATATTTTCATATGTATGAAAATAAAATGTAGTTTTGTCTTGTTTCCCTCATAAAATATTAAATCTGAACACAACAGATAAGACAACTAAATAAAAATTTTTGATAATTTAATGTAAAAGTAATTTTTGGGGTTGGTTGCATTACAACCAACCCAAGGTCTGTCTTTGATTCCAATATATTTTCAAAGAAGCATTTGCCATCTCTGATTCTATACCTACTTAAGCATCCACTTTTCAGAGAAACAATTTGATTGAAAATTACTGTATTCTATCATTTAGTTGATGTTGCTTATGAGAGATGAATTAGTTTGATGTATATTGGCTTTTTCTTCAGCCTCTTATGGCATATCCCTTAATCTGATTGTCTGAGTATTTGGTAATTGTCTCCATTAAGATCATGTGATCCTTACTTGAGGTCAATTTAAAACCTGCATTTATGGGAGGAAAAGCATTCAAGCTCATTTCTGAGACTGTGTCTGATATATTAGGGCAATATGCAGTAATTTGTTGTTTCAGCTTTAAAGGCAGCTTGTCCATTTTTGAAATGGCAATTTTTTCTACAAATTCTTGTTTTGGGAAGCTTTTTCACACTTGTAGTTGTAATCAAAATATAGAGTGTGAGCCCATTAGTTCGTGTAAGTCTGAGGTAGTGATAAAGTGATTTCATTATTATTAAAAAAAATTGTATTAACAAAAACGTGTTGTTTTTGTTTCAAAAGTTCTAACTAGCTGGTAGCCTCAGAATGTGAGCAGAGCACAAAGACAATTAGGTAAGCAAAAGAACAGGTAACACAATCGGCGAGACATAGAACAGCACAAGTGATAAACCAGTACTGAGCAGTGTTGTTTATGGAAGCCATCGAAGTTTTCGTATTAGTCTTTTTGATGAAAATGGATTTAATTTTAGTCACATTTTAGTAATTTCAAATTTTAATAGTTTTAGTTACTTTTTAGTCTAGTCTCAGTCACCTAAAAATAAAAGATTTTAATCAATGTAGATAAATTTATATTTGATATTGAAAAAAATATATTTGAAATATATATATTATATATATATATATATATATATATATATATATATATATATATATATATATATATATATATATATATATATATATATATTAATAAGTAAATTTAAGTCTTTAATCATTTGAAAGTGTGTATTTAAACATATTTCTTGAACTAAGGCTCCATTTCACATTGTGAGATTGCTTTTCATTAATAAATACAATGATAAACATTCATTATCAAGTAAAGATTATGCAAAAAAGTGTCATCACAATGGTTTTATCTACAAAAGGGAAGAACAAAACATTCTTATCTTGCAAACTGTGGCTGTATTTTTTTTACAGTGCAATAAACATGTAGGTATGGCCAAAAGATGAGCGCTAGAGGTACAGAAGCCTGTTTTAACAGAACACCAGCAACATTTGGTTATGGTGCTAGGAACACAAGTTGATTCTGCTGTTCATTTACCAGGGGTCACGAACACGTGCCCGCGGGCACCCGGTCGCCCGTCAGGAGCATAGGAGTTTCCTGTCGGCCTGTTCTAAAAATAGGTCAAAATAGCGACACTTACCATTGAACTCCATCGAATGATTGCTTTTCTTGTTTAAATCACACTTGCTCATAAACCTAAACTATGGTCTAGTATAGTATTTAGTACATGACCTAGTGTGCTACGCTCCGATGAAACAATCAAGCAAGATAGCAGAAAAAACACACAAAAATTTCACGACGAATGAGATGTACAGTTTTTTGGCATCGTTTTTTTACCTCTGTTAAAGGAGCATTTGTTTGTCTCGTTGGGGGTGACTGTAGCGTCGGCCAAGCGGCACAATGTGGAGAGACATTTCTCAATGCGTCATGCAAGTTACCATGCCAAGGATACGCAGGGCAGCCCGGCAGCACAATGCGAGCGGAAAAAGGCCATGAGTTAAAGGTAGTTTTGTGCAAGCAGCAAGCATTTTACTAGACCAGTTAAAACTGCCCCAAAAGCAACCGAAGCCTCATTTAGAGCTACACAATTGTTGATCAAAAAGAAGGCATTTTCTGATGGAGAGATAGTTAGTAAACAGCATGCGATGCCAGGTTTCCCACTAACTGACAAAGAAACAGATACTTGATTTTGTGTCCAGGTAACACAAAATTTTGTGTCCAGTTCTGTAATATTGCAGAAAATTCTATTTGATAAATTGTACAATTGAGAAAAAATGTACAAAGTTTTTTGAAAATTTTCTGCCAATTTTCTTTAGTTGTGAGTGGAGTTTTTCACCTCTGATACAGGAACTGTTATTGTATCCAATATGTACACACACACACATTATGAAAAAGCATTGCACAATTTAAAGTCATTTATAGATAGCTGGAGTGTTATTGGTTGTGCAGCATAATGTCAATGTAATCAACAGACAGGGAACCAAGTTTTAATTAAGGTCTACAAATTAGCTTTATTTGGAGTAAATTTGTTTAACAGTATGGATACACAATATAACATGTTCAAGTTTGCAGTAATTAAAAGAGATTAAGTCAAATAATATATCTATGTAGATTATTTAGAGACAACTAGAGATTGGAGATTTCAAGGGGTTTGTTTTAATAATTACTTAACATCCTCAACAGAAACATAAGAGAAGTTGTTGTTTAACACCTTGACACGGCTTCCTCTTCTTTATGCAAATGAATGGCTGCTCACATCTCCATTAGGAATGACCCACATTAATCAGTGTAAGAACAAGAGGATAAAAAAGTGGGTCCTTCTGGGTTGAGAGGACTGCAGCTATTGGAAATGCTACATGAGATGAGATCACTGATAAACGTGTCATTTGCATTGGAACAAAAAGTCTTCAGAATTCTAACTAGTGAAAATATTCCACTGCACGGCCTTTATAAATTGTTCATGTGGACATTAAAATCTGAGTGTGATGTGTCGCTCTGTTCATTTTTAGCATGGAATGTTTGATTGAAGTTGTCCCTTTATTTCATTAGAGTGAAATAGTATGAGGCAAGGGTATAAATCATAAAACGTTCACATCCTGCAGTGGTCTTTGTTGAATCGTTGGCTCCTGTGCCATCTCCTAATGTGAAACAGATGGATTGGCCCTGAACAAACATCTCAGTTTAAGAGTCCGACTGTCTGCTTCAGCTATAATTGTTTTATCTGCTTAGCGGCATCTGGAAATGCATCATTTCCAAAAAAAAAGATGAATTAAAAACATTGAAATGCAAAGTACTCTCTAACCTTTCCAGTTTTCGAAAAGTAAAAAAAAATAATCTCTGAATCATTTGTTTGTTAACTTGAGGTTTTTAATAGTAAACCAGTTTTTGCAAAGTACCTTCATTTAATGTAATATAATGAATAATTAACAATTTGTTTAATTTCAGCTATTGCACATTGAAAAGTGTTAAAATAGAAGACTCATTATTATAAATTAAAATTGTAATAGTAAATTATTTACTTTAAGCAGAGATAGAGATTCAATAGAGATAGGTTTAAACTCTCAGTCTTTTTAAATATATCTTACCCTTATTAAAAGATATATCAGATTCTGAACTCGTTTTTAGATGTTTGACAGGGAAAATGCCGAGGCTCTGAACTGGTTCAGGGAAAAAAGGAAACAATTTTGAAAATGAATAACAGAAACAAATTTGAAAATGAAACTAATTTTGACCATTCTGAATAGAAAAGTAATTTCGACCTTTTACCAGTTAAGTAATTTTGTTGTTCTCTTTACTATTGGCTGCTGTCACTAATTAACTGAAAACGATGCACTAACACAACTTTTCTAAAAAGGACTATTAGATGTTTTTGCCTTGTGGGATTTTCCTACCACCAGTGTGCAGAAATTTTATTTATCACAATTATTGTAATTTTGACATCATAAGTGTTGTTTCTTACTGGTCTTTATGGAGGATAAAGCCTGTGGCCTGACCAAAATGTGTACCAAACATGTTGAAAATGTGCTTATTATCCTTGTGAGTATAATGTGCCTCCAGTAGTGCTACTTGTTAGACTAATTTGTTTGAGTTCTGAAATGTTGTCATGATCTGTCAGGATTCAGTCTTGTAATTTGCAGTCCTTAGTTCTTACCTTTATAACATTCCATTACTTTTCTTTTCCTTGTGGGCACATTACTAATTTTGTCTATGGTGAAGGGGATTTCATACTGTCGTTTGGATATTCATTTACATTTATTTTCCAGTCCTTTAGTCTGCTATGTTTGCCCTACTGTTCCCTGGTTTTGTTATTTGTTTCTTTAATAAAAGTTTATTTAGAACTTTCCTTTAGGGTCCGCATTTCTCTCCAGGGCAGTTGAGCCTGACAAATGTTGATTTACTTTGCAAAGTTCTGATACATGTTGCAGTTTGCTTGATAATGTTAATTGATAATTATGTATTATAATGGATATGTTTTTTTGAAGCTTTAAACATGTTACGCTTTAAATGTTCAGTTGAAGTTTTATTTTCTGTATATTTCTATTCGTCTATGAAAACACTATCTTGTAAGAGACAATACAAGGTCGAACAAGTATGTGTTGTCAAAGGGGTTCATTGCACATCGGAGTAGGATAAATCCAACAACAATAAAAAACAACTTGGGATAAGCAGATAACTGACACAGGTTGCAGGCGACTGGGGGTAACAGAGAGGTAGTTTAATCTAGGAAAATACCTGATCGCCAAGAGTCCTTTGGAGAGCACGAAGTTGCTGGTGGGCAGCTGGTAAACCGGAGGGTTGAGCGAGGACTGGAGGGAACAGATTGAAGATGGCGATAGCTGGAAGTGCTTGCTGGGACCAAAAACACAGCTCAGGTGGTTGGCAAAAGTTGAGTACAGGGCTCAGGAAGTGGAGACACACCAGAGAAATCTACTTATGGCAGTCCAGAAAGTTACAAGGAAGTTACTTCAACACATGATAGGAAGAGGCGGGAAGTGAAGTTATTTTATACCGGAGAAGCTGGTGCTGATTTGTTAATAGAATATCGAGTTGCAGATGAGGAATCTTGAAGATTTAAGACCATGTGCGCAATGTTTGTGAAGAGACACAGCTGGATCTGACACACCCACTATACACTTGTGAGTTTTTCGTAAATAAATGTTTATTTAGCTTTTTTTCCAAGCACCATGTTTTGAAACATTTTTTCTCCTAAAATGCTTAATCAACTTTAATGGCCGCCATGCGACACATCATATACTAGGTGGCCTCAAATTAAATTGACGTGCAGTGTAGACTTAAATACATAGCTATAGAGAGGAAGACATGTTTAATTTCTGTCTTTTCTGCTTTCTCAAAACTAGAAGACGTGTATCATTCCTCTCAAAGTTCAAAGTTTCATTAAGAGGTGGGAATATTGGAGAACACGAAACTGACCGTTTCAACTGTTTTGTCTTGAATTGGTCTTGGAGCACACTGGCTCTACAGTCTTAGCAATTGAATAAGTAAATAAATAAATAATGGAATAAATGTAAAATCTGTAACTTGTCAAATAAGGCTGGAGATGTTTCTTTTAATTCTCTATAATTTTCCCAGCTCCCTGCCCTCGAGCTATATGCCAGTAGCTTTTGTTGGAATTTTATCGTTGCCAACTTGTGACCAGAGCCAAATTCATCTCTTTTATTTGACACTTATATGAATATTGACAGTATTAATATGCAGTAATCTTCACAGTCAGAGGCAATAATAGCAGAGGCTGTAAACAGACTATCAGTGAGGGACCAGGACATGCTTGATGTCACACAGTATGCAGAGAATAATCCTGAAGCACAAAATTTGTCCCATGCTGCCGGTGCCAATATATTCCATCTAGCTGCATGAGAAAAAACTAATTGTAGTTGATTTTATTCCTTTCATTATCAATAGTGTAGGAATTTATTTTCATCTAAATCTTATTTATAATTTAATTTCGTTTTTTACTATTTTATAATGGTTAGTAAAGACAATTGAGTGGCTAATTAAGCTTTAATGGTTTTTGTAGTCTCACACTAACTATTACAATCAAATACATTGTTTTGTTTTAGATTATGCTAAATGCATTAAAAATAAATTGAGGTTTTAATGCAAGTAAATATGTAAATTAGCCGAAGCTCAAAAAATGGAATGATAAAGTTGATTTATTTCACTTCATGCAACACTTCAAATGCATAACAACTTTTTCTTATATTATTAAACTTCTAAGCTTAATAATTAAGTTTACAAACTATACTTTGCATTAACGGAAAACACAGGCATGAGGCCTGGCATGCTTAAACTAGGGAGGAGAGGGAGCAACTGGAGACAAATAGTGGGGTTTCCAAGAGGCTAGAGAGAGTATTCAGTGCTCCTGTTGGTTTTAAAAGATGTAGGAAGGCCCGCTATACAACTGCAATGATCAATACACAGAGAGCATTCTGGGTAAAGGAAAAAGACCCAGCTGATCTAACAACAAAGCCAATCTAGATCCTGATTAGAACTACACATATGCTACAGTATACTAAAACTTTGCCTAAATAAAATGCATGAAATGTTTAAATTTTTACTAGTGTATGATAACTTTATAGAACACTAGATAGGTTGCAAGCAGGGGTGGTTTCCTGAACATGTGCATCCCATCCAATTTCAGAAATTAATTGATAAATGTAAAAAATAGGTTCTTTAAATGGCATTCCTCTTGCCTTTAATGTTGCCTTCGGTTGTTTAAAGTCAGTCCTTCATAGCATATCTCTATGGTTGTGCATTAGCAACATTGTTGGACTGAGGGAAGATCTCATTTCCTATTAACCCTTTAGAGACTCAGCTCAGCCGCTCTGATTGCAAAAGCTGGGTTTTGAAGCATTGAGCTAGATTTTCATTGGATAAAAGTTAAACCGTGACAATTTCCTGAGGCTGCAGCTTGTCTGGGGGTCTATGGAAAATGGATGTTAGCTTGTGGGGACAGAAGCAAAGCCCTTTGCTGTAGATGCAACGAAACAACAATCCATCCATTTTTGACAGACTGAACTGAAATGTGACAGTTGGACATTGTAGTTGAGAGCAATGCTGGTTCTTTTGACACATTCAGTGTGTTATGATTCTTATAATATACAATATGATGGAAAAGTCTTTTCTGTTTTTTGCTTCATTAGTTGTCAGCTTTTTGTTGATTATTTCATTCTTGTTTCTGTTTTGCACTCTTGTTTTGTTGAACCTCAACCTGTCAAAAACCTAAGCATGCATAGGTTTAATATATTTGCTTTTAGTTCAAGTGTTGTAATGGGACATAAACATTATCAGATGGATCTGTTACCTGAGAAAACTCAAAGAATCTCCTGGCTGCTTTTTCTGTTGCATTTTGTGATTCAGTTATATTGATTTGGTCTACAAATACCTCAATAAAATAAGTTAACTTGGTAAGTGAGCGACTATCTCCTTTTCAGGCTATGAAAACCACAAAATAAAAAAATATTTCAGTCTAAATTACAATAAAGTAGCATAGTTCTCATAAAAAAATCTAATATGAAAGCAACAAATTCTTTAAATGTATAAGGCCCAGGTAAGCTGCTTTGAAGTGACACTGAATACTGACTACTGAATATGTTTTGCTTTTACATTCCTCAATGTGCTTCCCATTTTTGAACGTACAGGATCCGTCACTGATTCCAAGTTTGATTGTCTCCTCCATTTCCTGTCATCGCATTCGGTTTCTGTAATATACGTCTAAAGGTTGTTGATGGATTGATAGTCACACATATTCTAAATTTGTTGTTATTTGTAAATATAACTAAAATCAACTCAATATCACTCCATGATTCTCGTAATTATGTTACAGTGACAAGAAACATAAATAATTTGTAAAATTTTCAAGGCCAAGTAAATGTTGGTTAGGTTTGTATGATCATATGACATTTTACTTTGAAATGGGGATAAATGTGTTACCTACATTCATTAAGCAGTAGTGGTTAGCAGACTTTAGCATAGGTTATGCAACTTAAGGTGAACACACATCCCACCTTGTTTTCCACCAAAAGGAATCAATTTCCAAAACATAGTTATGTTTGTATGCTCACAAAATTTAAAACAAGTGCATAAAAATTCTGGGCACTTTATTGACCAAGAATGACCTTTTTGTCATTGTAGATATTCATCCATCATCTTGTTGGCTTTCTTCCCTTGCGGGGTCCCCACAGCAGAATGAACCGCCAACTCTTCTGGCATATGTTTTATGCTGCGGATGTCCTTTCAGCCGCAACCCATTGCTGGGAAAAAATATCTATAAAACTATTTTACATATACTTGAAATCAATAACACGTTGTCATAAAATTATTTATTTTTCATTTGTTTTCTTTGGACTAGTACAGACCCTGTGACAGTATCTTAAGGTTTTCTCCATGGTAGGGTTTTTGGGGGGATTTCACTGAAACAGAGAGCTATCGCATGGGAGAATGAAAGATTGCATGTGAATATCATTTACTGTATATGCGAGGCAACGCTTCATGCTGAGCACTGTAGAACCCGCTGCAGGAGTAAACACTCACATTACCAGCCCCATCCAGTCTGAAACAAAGCCGGTGTGTTTTCCTTGAGCTAAACCGAAATGAGATGGGATAATTTGCTGCACCATCTGAGCGTTGCAGGCTGTTTGCATGCATTGCAGACATGACAGATCGTCCAGAAGCTTCATCACACAAACCACTCTCACATAAAAAGCGATGACAAACCACCTTCAACATAGGTTTAAAAATATCATATTTCATCCCATTCAATGTTCACCCATCGTTTTCATCTCATATAAACAACATCTAACTCGATTTTCTGCCTTCTCTGACCCTTACTAATGCAATTGGATATTTAGCGCTTATTTAATTTCCAGGGAAAGTAAATCTCCAGGCCCCCTTAAATGGCCAAGTTCATGTTTCTTTGTCTCTTTTCAAAAAACAAGTGCCTCAGATTTGAGCCTGTGGCAAAAACATTTACACCTTTAATCTTTTCAAGAACTTCTATGGCTTTTTTGTTTTCCCATAAATTCTTTAAAAAACACACACACACCCTCAAAACCCTTAGGTTTCAGTGCTGTTTTTTGTCTATAGTTGTATTTTACACTCATAGCGATTGTTCCTTTCATGTAAAGTTTTAACTATTTAAAATGGTATATTTTGACTCTTTGCTATTGCTATGGGTGTATATTGTGGCTTTATGTTGTACCCTGCATGGATTATTGCATTAGCGAACAGTGAGGTTTACATCTCTAAGACAGAATACTGAAGTGATTTAGAATCACCATTGGTCAGAAGACCACAGGTATTGTTGCTCTAATTCAAGAGCTGAGCAGCTTTACTTCTTTCTTTTTGAACCAAACAAATTTCCTTTTGGAAATTTAAGTAAAAACGCAACAATTCTGACAAGACTTTATATTCCAAGCTATCAAAGGGATATCCACCATTCTGTTAATTATGAACATTATTGATGTTACACGAAGAAAGACCCATCAGACATCGTGTAGTTGCTGAGGGTTTGCACAGTTTGAATCCCAAATTAATCCTGAGTTCACAAATTTGCTTTAATAGCTCTATTTTAATTTGCAGTTTGCAGGGAGAGAACAAAATTAAATGTCCTTCACTGTACTAAAGGTGTTGTTACATGCCATATAAACTCTGAAAGGCAGCAGTCTATGGGGATGGTATGGTTGAATGAGACAAATTGGCTGTTTTGTTGGATGGCGCTATTGCAGAGTTCTGCTTGGAATCCAAATTTCACCTTAGTGAAGCAATGATTTGCACAGAAGCCACATACCACAAGAACATTAAATTACTTATATCATGCTTGATGGATCTCCATGTTGGCTCTATGAAGGGATCAGGTGGTGGAAGATCTGACCCTGAATGTGTAATGAAATATTTAGCAGAACACACCAAGCTCTGTAGGCTGTGAGCTCTGTGCAGGTTCTCATCTATACATGTATCGATTTAGAGGTCAAGGAAGAATTGTTTTATTTCAATCGGCACCTTGACATTATGGCAAATAACTGACAAGGGTAACAAGTTACAAGCAATGTTTTAAATCTGGTAGTTTACAGAATTCTGCCTTAAGTCTTAAATATGAAACGTCAAGTAAAAAATGTGTCACGTTCTATCTGGCAACTGTATAAAGATTGTAATTCAAAAAGAAAGAATGAAGCCTTCAAGGCATGCACACAAGGCATGTCATCTTTAAGGACAACCTTTTGCTTCCAAGGATCTATTCAAAACTGCATTCTTGCTTTCTTGTAGTGCTGGCTACACTGAAAAAAAAAAACAAAACAAAAAAATCTAAGCTAAGCTGAAAATTGTATTGAAAATCTTGGTTGTCTTATTTTAGGAAGAGTTTTCTAATTTCAACTTTTTAGGATTGACTACTTATTTCGAGTATATGTAAATGTAAAATATCACTTACATTTTCTTGAGGAGAAAAAAATACTTATTCCGGTTATTTCTTTTCTTGAATTAAGAAACTTTGTGAAACAAGCTGCTGATTTTGTCACTGATCTTAAAACAATTATATTAAAACAAGAACTTTTGATTCAACATATTCTTATTTCAAGAACGTTAATGATATCTTTTTTTAAGAAATCAATATTAAATTCTGGTAAAAACATGCATCTTGGAACAAGAAAAAAAATCTTAAATCTAGTTCTAGTTATCTTAGATCACGTAAAATATCTGAAAATTGGGTAAGAATTTTAATTCTTGAAATAAGACTCAAATGCTTGGGAAAAGAAAAGAAGAAAAAGAATATACATGTAAAAAACATCAATACTCCAAACCTTAATACCCCATTCCCAACTTTGATGGAAGAAATAAGCTATATAAAGCTAAATAAGCTATATAAAACTAAAAGAGAAAACATACTAGTTTTAAGACAAATGACTAGATACAAGTTGATATATTCTAGTTTCAGGGCAGTTTCACAGTTTGGAAAGACTTTTTGGGAGTGTTTTACTATTTTTAAGATCCAACCGCATTTCTAATCAGCTAGACATTTTTGCTAATTTTAAGATTTCTTGCCAAGTCAAATTTGCTTACCCCATTGGCAGATTTTTTTGCTTGATATAGGAAGAGTTTAACTTCATTTGTGTTTTTTTTTTCTTGTTCCAAGAGTTAATTTTTTTGGGCAGTGTAGCTAGATACTAAGTCATTAGAAAAGCACATTAAGGTGCTTACTTACATGTTTATCCATATTTTAATTTGGACTCACTACTGGCTCCAGTAAAAACAACAAAAATGTGTAATAACAGCAAAATAAAAAGTCATGTGCTGATGTAGGTATGTAAAATTCAGAATGAATCAGCCTACTAAATTCTGCCAAAAACTCCAACATAGGCAGGGGCTTAGAGAGTCTCATTTCTCTTCTCCTTCAAATAAGTATTCTCAGTTTTTCTTTCTGCAGAAATCAACTACAAATACAATTGTCAAGCTTATCAGTAGGACAAAACTAGCTTGGGGGCTAAAGCTAATGGAGTGTCATTAGTTGTTTTTTTCCCTCAAAACTGTTGATGGAATTGATGAAAATTATTGGGAAGCATAAATAAAATATTTTTTTCTTCACACTTCATAAATGGACTTTAGAAATAATATTATTTTAAATGCACCGGCCAATCATGTCAATCAATCTTTTTTCTGACCTAGCTTTAGTCTTAGTGATGTGTCATTTGTTTAGGAACAAATGTTTATAAGTAACAATTCCATTGAGTTACTATCTATTTGTTCCTTGGGCACACATACTGTAGTATGCTCTCAGCATGACCGGAATGAAAAAAGTATTCATACTTTTGGATCTTTTACGAATTCCATTCATACTCTGGATTTTTTGAGTCAGGCGACAGTTCATCAAGTGATGGCTCCCCATGGTTATGCAATGTACCCAGAAAAAGCGATGAAAAAGCGATTAGTTGTTTTCAGTCAAGTCATTGATGATATGATAACTAGCTGCTTACATACGGCTATTAGAAAAAAACTTTTCGTTTGGATCTTTTCATATCAGATTATTCACCACATGAAGCCATTAAATGGGGTTTTATGTTGACATCTTCCACATATCCCAGCTTAAGTTCAATATTTCGTTCACTTTGACTCTGCAATTGTGATGGTCACAATATGAACTTTTATATATAGATAAATATAGCAATTATATATTGATGTGGTAGTATGAGAAGAGGTGTTTAGTGTTTGCTGATAATCAGAATCTACAGGAAAATAAAAAATTAAATTTAATTATTTAGTGTGTGTGTGTGTGTGTGTGTGTGTTTGTGCACGTGTACTGCCCAGCAAAGTCTCTCACTGTTTTCCTCATGTTAGAATGATTCATTTTTACTTAATCCTGAAACAAAGAATCGTATTCTCTTTGACAGTGTAGCACTCTAAATCCTTCTTAAGGATTAATTAATGTTTGACCATACTGAAATTACAATGGGTAATCTGCTACTGGAATAAAGCCTTTGCAGCAGGCATAATGTAAAGTTTGAATAAAACAAGCAGGTCAAAAGAAAATCTCTTAAGGAATGAGTGAATGCATTTGATATTTGAATTTCATATGTTTTTACAAAATAAAGGGCTACCAAAAAAGAACAACTAATGGTAGTGAATGGGAACATAACTGTGCCATTTGTATTTTATTCTACGCTTCTATGAACTGTTGCAGCTGCAGCCCACCAGTTTCCTACAGTGGACATGTGAGGGACATACAGTAAAAAGGTAAGGTGGATGGCAGTTTTGGTCCCCATATTCCTTGTATTGGAGCTCAAAATGACTTGATAATTATAGTAACTCCAATTATTTACACTGACCAATCAGAAGAACCGCTAATGCAGCTCATCTAAATGCATAACTGACTCGCTGTCTTACCCAAAAGTGTAATAGTGCAGCAACACTATCGGAAGAGACAAACATTGCAGTTTGTGGCCATCCAGAACTCAATGACTTGCATTATTAATCACATAGAAACAAAAAGAGTGGGTCAGGAGCAGATAGGCTATAGTCTCATGATTTCTCGGTCTCCCCCGTCAAGTTCGCAGCTAGCTCTGTGCTTCGTAGTAACGTGATTTTAATTGAGCGGTAACATTTACAACAATGGAAGAGAAAAATATTTCTGCATTCAACATTATATTACTATTCATGTAGAAACAACCATGACCTTGCTCAACGCAAGATGACATTTACTTTACCCCTGTGTCTGTTTTTCATCCTCTCCACCTGCTACACATGATATTTTGATGATCATAGCAATGAATTGATGGTTTAAGTCAGGCATGTCCAATGTCAAGTCTGCATACAGTTGTGTACAGGTTTAATGGGGTCTTATAACCTCAGTTTCGCCCACAGAGGCCCTGGGACTGCCCGAGGAGATTGATTCCCCTTACATAAGGTGCAATCGAGTTGGTCCCTCCTGCCGACATGGAAAGAGGGTTACAGCCCATACCTTCTAGTTCCCTATCCCCAACCTGCGTCTGCTCAACACTTGTTTCCTGAGACTTCTTCAAGATGATGTCTCCAGACACACAGTCTATCAGTCCATCCAAAGGATTGGTTTACTACAAGTGTTCTGAGGATGCGTACTTTAAACAAAAAGTCTCCCTCGGCATAGACACATTTGGTTTGACTCTTTTCTACTCAGAAAAGAGTTGTCTAACATACCTGACCAGCTAACTTGCTGAACATACGAGCATGCCTCTCTAGAGATCAAGTCCTGAGCTTGCTGGAGGCAAGCGTGTCTCCGATCGCGCGTTCTCTGTCTCGCTGTGTTTTCCCTTGTGCCGTTCCTGGTTCTCCCGCCTGTCATGTGACTCCCATGATAGGCGGTTGTATTGTCTGCATGTTTGTTTATGTTCTCCCTTCACCTCGTGACTTGTTGGGTCTGTCATCGTCCCATGTCTTATTTGTCGTTATTCCCTTCAGCTGTCTTCCCGAGCGCTCTCACTTTTGTGCTCGTCACGGGTGCATTCATTGTCTTTGTGTGCATTACCTATGTGCTACGCTGTGACGTCTAGTTAGTGATTTTGTAAAATTACTTCTGTTCTAGTGATCTGTGTTATTTATGTTATTGGTCAAGTTTTGCCCCCTCGTGGGTCTTTTGTTTTAGCCATCTCTTTTCTCTTTGGTTTATTTTATAATAAAAGACCTTCTCAAGTCAAGCTGTCTCCGCCTATAAGATCTATCCTTTAACGTACACGTCTGATCGTGACACTGACCCAGGGATGTGGGCACAAGAACCCACGCCCAGACCCCTGGAACTTCCATGTCTAGTACCTCATGCCACTTTCAGTGTTCCAAACACTGTGTCTTGTTATACCGGCAAGTGGGTTCGGTTCATTGACTAGTGTCACTCTTGCCATGTAGATCCGGGCAGCTGCCACGTTAAACTCGTGCTAACCTTCCTTTAAGAGATTTGGATTGAGGACTGTCTCCATCCAACCTGAAGGTTTATATCACAGCGATTGTGTGACTTAAGTGTATTAATTTGTGTACCGACATGTATTAATTACCAAAAGTTCTAAGTCCAGCCTTCAAGGTGGCGAATATGGCCTCCACGCATCTCCCTTCAGGTCCGGGGTTGATGCTCCCTCCTCTAGTATTAGTCGGTGTTAGAGGTTTATTGACCAACTGCCCATTAAAAATTAAGTATATGACTTAAGGCCAGGGCGGAGGATGGAGCGCTCGGTGACCGACTATTGATTTGCTCAGCTTGCCTGGCCGTTGGCCGATGTGGAAGGACCTAGGTTGTGGTGTTTTGCAGGGTGTTCCCATAATTGGTCAGACATAAGTCGTAGTGACCCACTGAAGGGGAACATAATGGTTAATTTCATAACCCCGGATCTTCGAAAATGGAAAGGAGACATATGTCCCCCAGCCACAACCGTAAGGTCGTGAATAAGTCTGGTTGCCTAGGGGGTGAATGTGGCTCCAGCTTCACAAACAGAAAAAATATTACATTTGCATCTCCTTTTGTCAGCAATAGTGTGATCATGTGACCATCAGCGTAGCCGGTGATTGTCATTTTAAAAAGAGTGTGGAGAGAGTTGGGTGCCCCTGCCCCTAGTCGATACTGACATATGTCTTTGTTCCCTGTTCGGGCAACCAGGGTTACAAAAGTAATAATTACTTTCTTCATGTGGGCATGTGAGTCAAGGAATCTGATCTCTTTACTAAAATCTAAATCTCAGCTTTAGCCTTCTAAACGCCTAAAGCACATTAATGAAATGCACTAAACCAAACTTAATTATTTCACTATTGAATAGGATTTGGTTAAAATGGTTGATGTTATGTTTATAGTTGCTAGGTATAGTGCATTGTTTACAGTACATATTGTGTTATCTGACTCTCCAGATATTAATTAAAGGCAGAATTGAGAGTTCCTAATATCTATTTTGGTGTTTTGTTAAACTGTTTTTTTAAAGAATAAAGGTAAGTGTGTTATAGCAGAGAAAGCGGAGAGAAAAAAATGTTAATAAGGAACCATTGGCTCTCGGGTATTATCAATTTCATTTTATCAAATAATAAAAAATAAAATTTGGAAGACTTTACAAAAGGTTTGGAAACTCCTGCTATAGGTTCATATTACCTAATTATGAGTGACCAAAATAAAAAAAATCTTTGATAAAATTTATAATAACACATTGGTAATGCAAATGATTTTGTTGACGTGTTTGTTTGCATGCATGTTTTCATTATTACATTGTAAGTGCTCTTAAGTACAAAATGAACCCAAGATTTCATTATACAGGCATAGAATGGATACCTGTTTTAAACCATTGAATGACTGCCATTAATAGTTCTTCTGAAATGCAATAATCAGGCATTTCAGTTTGTAGTGAAATTGCCTTTGATATGTTTGTAATAGGCACTATATTAGCAATGTCAGACAATCAAGCCTTCACGGGAGCCAGGTCTGACTGAATGCATCCGCTTGAATTCCTGCTGTTGTTTTTGTTTCCCATTGATTGCATTATTAGTGTTGAAATCCCATAAGCAACAGAATGCTCATCTGGTAAACAAATAAAAGATCTCATTAGTAATTCAGCGAGGGATTTGATCCAGAAACTGAGGCAAGACTATTTGTTCATTTTCTAACATGAAATGCTGTTTTTAGTGCGTTGATGTCTCGTTTGAGCAGTTAAAGGACATTTTTTTCTGAATTTAAGATGATTTCTTTTGTGTGGAAGCAAGTTTGTGGTTGTCAAAAAAAAGGACTTCAAAATTATAGGTTTAACTCTTGTTATATGCTATATATGACAGAATGGGAAATTAGCATAAAGAGATCTAACTATCAAAAAGCCATTACACAGAAAATGTTTTTAAAACAAAAATTAATCAATTTACAAATCCCATAATTTACTCGTGTCACTTGATTCTGTGTCCAACAGAAATTCGAAACACAATTGAGAAGATTAATGATACAAGATTGCACTTTCCCAGTTTATAGAGTTCCTGCATTGTTCAGGCATTTAAATGAAGAAAAAAATTATTTGAGAGAATATGATAGGAATTTCTCATGTGGGAAAGTGTTGATTCAATTTATTTCATTTAGATCCATTCAAAATTTAGCAAGCTTTACTAAACACATTTTGTTAGAAAAGTTTTTATTTCATTTTATTATCTTTATGATATAGTTAAAAATTAAATTAAATTAAAAATGTATTTGCAGAGGACTGGAAGTGTTTGCTCCAAAGCATATCATCAATATGACATTTAACAAAATGGTTCTTTTTCAAAACATTTAACCAGATATCATGATGAAATTCCTCTTCTTCTTCTTTCAGCTGTTCCCAGTTTAGGGGTCGCCACAGCAAATCATCTGTTTCCACCTAACTCTGGCCTCAGTATCCTCTACTCTTGGACCAATTACCTTCATGTCCTCCTTCAGCACACCCATATAACTTGTCTTTGACCTTCCTCTTGCCCTCTTGCCTGGCAGCTCCATCTCCAACATCCTTCTACCAATATAACTACTATCCCTTCTCTGCACATGTCCAAACCATCTCAATCTGGCTTCTCTGACTTTGTCTCCAAAACAACCAACCTGAGCTGTTCCTCTGATGTGCTCGTTCCTAATCTTGTCCATCCTTGTCACTCCTAAACTGAACCTCAACATCCTCATCTCTGCTACTTCCATCTCTGCCTCATGTCTCTTCCTCACTGCTACAGTCTCTAACCCATACATCATAGCTGGTCTCACTACTGTTCTGTACACCTTTCCTTTGATTCTTGCTGACACTCTACTGTCACACAACACCCCTGACACTTTTCTCCACCCACTCCAACCTGCCTGCACTCGCCTCTTCACCTCTTTTCCACACTCCCCATCGCACTGGACTGTTGACCGCAAATACCTAAACTCCTCCGCCTTCTTGACCTCAGCCTCCTGTAACCTCACTGTTCTACTTCCCTCCCTCTCGTTCAAACACATGTATTCTGTCTGACTACGACTGACTTTCATTCCTCTTCTTTCTAGAGCAGACCTCCAACTTTCCAGGTGTCCCTCCACCTGCTCTCTACTCTCACTACAGATTACAATGTCATCTGCAAACATCATTGTCCATGGAGATTCCTGTCTGACCTTCCTGATCTGTCAACCTGTCCATCACCATAGCAAACAAGAAGATATCATGATGAAATTACCATCTTGAAAAAGCTGGCCAATAGAATTTATTGTTAAGTCATTTAAAATTCTTTGGTAAATTGCTGCTGTGACCTTTGGTTTTGGTAGTTGGACCAACACTGGTACATTACATCATACCCTAAATTCTCATAGACTGTGGAGACTTCCTTATTTAGATTTTGAAGTTGATGACTTGGTTTTGGTAGTCTCCAACAACTGGCTGGCATGCATGCAAGGTAAAACAATTTTTACCCAATCAATTTACCACATTTTACTTAGATTGCAAAATAATTCATTTTGCGATGATTTTTAAACCCCTTCTTTATGATGCTAACTGCTGTGTTAATGGAGCAACACTCTGTTCTACAAAGTCATAATCATGTAGTGAGGAAGTTTTCTTGACTTATACATTTGTTATCAAAATTAGTACATAGTTTTTTGCTGAACTAAAAAACCAACCATTATAACTTTATATGTATTTACATGTATAATTTCACTCCTCTGTCCACCCCAACAACCAATCAGGCTTCAAGAATGGATACTCAACTGAGACGGCTTTGTTGTCTGTGACGGAAATGCTGCGAGGTGCCAGGGCTAACTACAGAACATCTATCCTCATCCTACTAGACCTCTCTGCTACGTTTGACACAGTCAACTATCAGATCCTTCTCTCAACTCTCTCTGTGATGGGCATCACTGGAACTGTATTCGATTGGCTTGAGTCCTATCTCACTGGTAGACCTTTCAGTGTCGGGTGGAGGTCTCCAACCTCATAGACTACTCGGTAGGGTTTCCCAGAGTTCAGTCCTTGGGTCCCTTCTCTTCTACATCTCTTTTCCATCTACACCACCTCCCTGGGCCCTATCATCCTCAAGCACATAGATTATTCTACCACTCCTACGCTGATGACAACTCTATCTGTCTTACCCCCTGATGACCTATCAGTAACAAGCCGCATAACTGACTGCCTGAACAACATCTCTACTTGGATGAAGAACAATCACCTACAGCTCAAAGATCAGGCCCTTCTTAACTGAGCATGCAACTCAACTCCTGATTCAGGCTCTGGTCCTCTCACGTCTGGACTACTGCAACACTCTCCTAGCAGGACTTCCAGCAAACATGCTCAAACCTCTGCAGATGGTCCAGAAATCTGCAGCTCGTCTTATCTTCAAGGAACCGAAGCGAGCTCATGTTACTCCCCTCTTCATCACTCTTCACTGGCTCCCCATTGCAGCTCGGGTTAAATTTACCTCCACAAGCTCATACACTCTTACATGCCCTCCAGAAGCCTGTGCTCAGAGAAGGAATAGGGACTCGGGGTTCCGTCCCACAAAGGCAGAAGATCTCTTAGCAGAACCTTTCACTGTCTCTGGCTGGTGGAACAAACTCCCTGATCCACTCAGGAAAGCAGCAACACTAACAGCTTTCTAAAAAGCAACTGAAAACTCTTCTCTTCAGGGAACACCTACTATAAAAATGAAATTAAAAACTTTCTTTTTTTCCTTCTCTGTCTTTTTTTACTCCTCTCCTGTCTTTATCTTCTTCCTTTAGTTCTTCCCTACTATGGTTTATTGATCAGTTGATACAATTTCTATTATGAGCAAGCTGAAATAGACTTTGATGCTGTAACAGATTGCAAATTGTCTCTCCCATAATGTAAGTCGCTTTGAACAAAAGCGTCTGGGAAATACATAAATGTGAGTACCAGTACAATACTTTTACCTCAGTAAAAGCTTTGAACATCTTTCTCTTCTTCAAGTCTCTAAAACCTTTGTTTTCAAATCCACCTGGGCTGGGATTAACAATAATAATGTGTAAGGCTGAAAATTATAGGAGTTCTCCATTGGGTCTGGGGTGTTGCTTTTAGCATTCACATAATTAAACATTGGGGTGCCTTCTCTTAACCCCTTATCTCTTGCTGGTTTAAACATGTTCATAAAATAATGTTTTGTTAACCAGTTCATGTTTAATATTGTTTGAAATATATTAGACGGTTTAATGCAATGATTATATATCCAAAAACTAGAATTTTTAACACTCAACAGCTTTGACTAATGCTCTCCTGATTCGCATTCCTGATTAAGTCACAGCTCTCTGGAGGAGATTGGTCTGAAGAAGCCCTCAAAGGCAGATAGAGACAGAAATTCCAGCCTTTTGTTTCTGAAATGGCCCATGATGAAGAGCGCTTTAGAGCGCTCTCCTATCATGTAGTAATCTTGGAGTAAACTTTAATGCCTTTCTTTTAGAATGATCTATTCCAATTTAAGTGTAGACTATAACTCTTTACTCTGGGTTCATATTTCATAAATTGTATGCTGGTTAAACGTAATGTATACCTACACATCACTGTTTGTACCTTTTCAGTCATTCTTCTTTTACTGAAACATTTTTAAGGGTTAGTAAGAATATTAAATTAAAGGTAAAATTAAAGGTCATAGAGTGGGTTAAAACTTTATATTTTATCACACACACACATATATATTATATTATCTGACTGTGACCAAGAATAATGGTAAAGATAAAACCTTTATAAATCAATTATGAATTTTATGTGAATTATTAAATTCCTTTAAGCACTGTTTTCAAGACAGAACACAAGAAAACAGATGCTCTCTTTTCTTATTCTCCTTAGTCAAAGACAGATGTCTCTGTTTCAGCAGAGGTTTTATTTGAGAAGCTGGTTTTGTGTTTTTTAAATATTTTCCCCTTTTTTAATCTATATAAAAGTGGAAAGCATTTGGATGGTCATGGCCTTTGGCCCTCTATCTGGTTTGGCTTGTACAATATGGCCCTTGAGTGAAAATAAAATTGGGACCCCTGCACTAGTTCAACTACTGAGTTTTATTTGTAATGTTTTTTCATTATTGAGATATTGCACAATGTAGTTTTCAGAATGCCTTTGATTTTCAAATGTCTGGGCTCATTTCTAACACCACACAGTTTTTTTTGTGTGTGTAAAAGATCCAGTAAAAGAAACCCTGCTATCACGTACGCAGTGTGACAAACTGCATATTCATCAGCCACCGTTTGTTTTGGAGACAGGTGGTGAAGTTGCATAAGCAATGCCACCTTTGATATGTCTTCTGCCTATTTTACACCATGCGACACTCTCTTGGGTTATATATACCACCCACTTCTTCTATGGACACTTATCCCTTAAGGGATTGTTGTGAAGGAAATGTATATTTATACAAAAACATTATGTGCACCATGATAAATCAATTCACCTTCTCACAGTCAATCAGTATGCATCCCCAGCCTGCTCCAAAATCCTTGCTTTGATCTTTCTCCTTAAGCAAAGTAATTTTTTTCTTTACAAAATCCCCAAAAAACAAAAACATCATTGACTACCCAAATCATGTTCGACTGGCTCAAACTCCATAAAAGCCTGTCAAACTCATCCATTACAACATGGTGCGAATGCTCATGTGATTTTATACCTCTCACTTTCTGAATTGCAGATGTTGAACCTGGTGTACAGGGTGGTCTACGGTGAGGGGAATCTCTGCTAGGATGTAAACTAAAGAGATTTGGTAGCTGGAGAGATGATGCTATACCCAGGGCATTGTATGGTTCAGCCTGGTGTCGATTTCATGTCCCAGAGCACATGCTTTCCATATGGAGCTTGCGGCAGGAAGTGCTGCCCTCACAAGCCAAGTTCTCTGCCTCACAACCCGGCTCTGTTCTCACAAGATAAAGGATGCTTCTCATCATTTTATTCTCTTTCTCAAAGCTTTGAGAGCCTTGATAAAAGACATAATTTCTTTTAAAAATAGAGAACATACAACACCACATTGCTAATTACTACACTGGGGGAATATAGACTTGAAGTTGCTTTTTCTTTGTTTCCATCAAGTAAAACTTTGTTCTAACTGAGTATTAAATAATTATAATAAAAAAGTGTACAGTAGCAGCAACAAGGGACAGTGTAATGGAGCAGAGGTTCATGAGGTTATAATATTAAGATGTTAGATGTTAAGAGATATGGTAAAAAAGGGGGTTTAGATATCTTTATAGGGTATCTACATTCACTTTCAAGACAAGGGAGTTTAGAACCAATGCAAGAGCATGATCATAAGAACGCCCATAAACCCCCATTGGGAAAAATGGGCTCGTCAACAGCCTGTGGTGTAGTTTGAAAACTTAGATAAAAATTGAGGAAAGTAAAAAAAAATTCCTTCTGTTACACAGAAAATAATATATTGTGAATTTGTAAGGTAGGCTACATAGTTAAGCAAACAAGCCAAATAAACTGTTTATCTTCGAAGCAAATAATATGACTGAAGTTCACATTAACTGAAACACAATAAAACATTTTTTTAATTATGCTGTATTTTATAAAGACTATAAATGTTCAGCTATTTAAATGCTATTGTTCTAATTGAAACATAAAAATAAACGTTGTGGTTCAAAAACTTGACTGGTACTTGAAACAAAACAGCCAATAGACAAGTGAGACTAGTGTCTGTTGACGTGCTTATGGGTTGTTTGTATGCAGCAGTTACACCGCTGAGAAACCCCACAGGAAATAGACAAGCCGCCAAACAAGCCACTGACTCTCTGAACTCCCACTGTCAAGGTACCAATCTAACTCAATTTTATCACGCTCTCAAAGTGGAATACAGCATTGTGTCTCTAAAGCAATTCAGGCTTTTTTTTTCTCTCTCTCTCTTCCCTAGACAAATGGTGTTTCTGGTCATGCTGTGTCCTTTTGTTTGCTCTCATCAAAAAAGGATCAGACTCTGGTTCTGACAAAGCGAACGAAGAGCAGCACAGTTATGCAAACTTTAGCTGACATTAAACACTTACAGTGAATGCTTTATTTAGCTGTAAAAAAAAATCTGTTCATTATGTTGATTTGAAGTTTGACCGGTATCTGATTAAAGTGTGAACAGATCTCGCACACATCATTGTTAGAAAACACCAGACAAATTACAGGGTTAAGCCATGGTTATATTATCAATATGTAGCTATTTGTAATTACATAATAATTATTAAATAATTATCAGACAGGAATAATTAAAGTATTTATCCGGTAAATTTTATTAATAACAGTGTGCTTTAATTTTTTTTGTTAAAAAAAGTCTTTGAATCACCTCGTATTTTTGGTCTGGCAAAATGAGCTGTTTATAGCAGTCCCTCCCACAAACATGCTTTCAGCACACCCCCTATTCACCAACACTCTCACAACGCCTTTGTGGGTGCTGAAACCATATTTCTTTAAAGGATTATAAAAGTCATGTAGTGTGCACTCAACTTGATGTATGCAGAGTTAAAATTGCTTATTTCATTAATGTTTATAGCCTAGCACAAGTAAAAAAAAACTGTGTGTACCTCCAAATCAATGAACATGAACAGTTGGAAAAGTACCATCCTCGTCATAACTAAAACTGCTCTTTATTGATGAATCATGTGAAGTGCTGCTCACATACAAAAGTGATCATTCAAAGTTTTCTCTGATGGCAGACACAAAATCATGCAATTTGTTATGAATAAACTCATTCTTTGGTACCCAATCACTTTTCTATAATTGTTTACCAGTGCAGGTCTGCTGCTCTCACACTTCTGGGTCAAACTATGTTTCCTGCTTGTCGTACAGAGGGGCTGTACTAGCGATTCATATGAGTGACAAGTGGGTGGGACTTGATCAGGGATATGGAAATAGAGTGGTGTTAAGGAAAATTAGCTTTTTTTAGCTTACACAAAAGGAAAAAAAGGATTGCTCAACATGCATGAATTGATCTGAATACTACTTGAGGCATGTTTGAGGGAACAACACTTCAAGAGGCCAAGAATGTCAGAAAAGTCACATTATGGCACGTCATGACATGGCATCTCTAATAAAAAAAGACCATAGCTTTAGAAAAAGACCCTATAGCTAATACTATTACATAGTTTGTAAAGTTACTGAATGTTTTTCAATCTATTAACACAACCAATTAAAACAATAGATTCCTGAATATTCTAAATCAATAACACATGATTACGATTGGACTGAGAGGTTTGGTGGTTCAGACGGATGACAAGGAATACTCAGTAATCAAATAAGAGCTCCACCCCTTATACAAGCCAGACCCATCAGTTAGCCAATCAGAAGAGGTTTAACAAGAGATGTAATGAATCTAACTAAACACATTTAATCGCACACACATAAAGACTTTACAAAAAGCAGGGTTTCTTTTACCAATTATTATTGAATACAAACCTATAACATAGGTTATAATGGTCACAACATTTTTATAAATGACTGAATACAAACTTAGAAAATTAGGTTACAGTATATGACAATTGTATCTTACTGAACTCAATTGTCTATAGGTTGTGTCAGAGCCAACGATTCTAAATGTATCAATACTTTCTTTCACAACACTAACAGGCCAACAGTCCATTGCAATCCATTTAGATATCGCATTTGTTAATGATCGCGATGTTTACTTATTTAATTTGCAGTGACTCATCTCAGGCAGCGTGGTTTGACTGTCATAGCCTAGTCTCATGGCAGTTCGTGAAATAGTCACAAAATATAATCTGTTGATTCATGCTCAGGGTCATGAATTACACAGTTTTTTCATGTTCATCAGAACTAATTTGAATCTTATATATTTCAATAGATTAAATTTCGTTACTATATCACAAATGGCCGTGAGACTGAATTTCAACAAATGCGCAGCGAGGGGTGACTATCAAGCTCGCTAGAACATGCTTTGAGTTCAGGTGCTATTTCAAACTAGAACTACTTCGATGATGGGTAAATGGCTTTTGTTTTATCAATGGCTCCACTAGCATGTTTTTCTTTGTATTTAAAACTGCCCTTTAGCTCACCATGCAGTTCTTCATCCTTTTCGTTTTGCATCTTGTTTGTTATGTTTGTTACTAGCTTGCTGCACGTCTACAATTTGTAATTTTACAGATCTGTATTGGGGGCGGACTGCATTAATTGCGTTAAAATGTTAACACATTATTTTTTTTCTGTGATTAATCTAATTAATGTGTTCAATTCCTAGAATAATTTAAATATAAGTAATACAGAGAAGAAGCCGCTTCATTTTGTAAAAAGTATGACCGTGTATGGCGAAACTGGCAGTGTGGCAGGCCATTTATACTATTTCAGTTAGCATAAAATTATATTTGGAGATCCCTAATCCACTTACTTATTAGTGCAATTATAATGCAGACAACGTTGAATGTCTTTGTGGCTAGTTAAAATATAGGTATTACTGGTCAGAATACAATTATTTATATCTATATTTGAAAGAAAAACTGTTTGTCATACTGGCATGTCTCTCTCCCAACTGGAACAGTATTAAAACTTATCTGTTTGTTTACACCTCAAAAGGACAAGCATACAAAATATATAAAATAGTAATACTTATATTAATAGGTTTTGTGGATGCTATTATGAATTATTAACCAATAAATACATATGTAATTATTTTTTTAAGTAAATGATTATATAATACCCTGTTTGTCACAGATATTTACACATTGTTATTATTTAATTACTAATAAGGAGAAGTACACAGTTCAACAAATTCCCAGTAACTTAATTTCAACTTTAATTGCTTATAATGTATCCCATGCTCGTTTTATTAACTGTTATTAAAATAACTTTATTTAATTGTTATTATTATTTAATAAAAAAACTTTTTGGACAGTAAAAAAAGTCTCTGCAGCAAAGTACGAACAGACGATCTTTGCCACAAGTAAGAAAAGAACAAGCCTGGGCCATACTTACATATTTTGTTAGTACTGTATAAAAACAGCACAACAAATGAAAAGCTAATTTAGTGATGAAATCTCAAGCAGTTCATGTCATGGTTTCATATAAACTATGCAAACAGACAAAGTGTTTTGAATTCATCACTAGATCTTTTTCCCAGTTAAATATCTTACTACTGGTGCCAAAGAGAGGAAGCAAATGAGATGATGTGCATGGAGTTCAGGGCTGTGCTCTCCCCATAGGTCTTTTAAACAACTTACCTGTCACGCATGAATAATTTAAGAGGTTGAGAGATGCAAGGTTAGGATGCTACATTAGGGTTTTTACTTCTGTCTAATTCTTTTAGATGGTCACATCATGGATAAAGGAAGTGTAGACGGGTCATGGCCAAAGTTTATTATTCAGAAGGCTCCCCGTTAACTAAAATCTGCAATATTCTGCTGTAAAGTGGTGGCCATGAGCTTACTTCAGCATGCAAGTCTGGAGCTACCGTAAATACTAAATATTATTCAAGAATTTAATACCATTTACCAGATACCTAAACAGAGTGTTTTAAAAGAAATATAAATGCAAAAACCTAAAAAGCGATATCAGGGTCGTGCAGGTTTTGGATCAAAAACATCAAGCTTTGGATATAGATCAAGCCATTGTGATAAATATCTATGTGGTTTCTAATGACATGATTTGGCAGGCTTTAAAGTATTCATATTTTGAATATTTTGTCTCTCTCTCTTTCTCTCTCTCTCTCTATATATATATATTTTTTGTAGACCAAGAAAAATGTAAAATCCTATTAAACATGTACACAACAGTAAAGTAGGCGTCACGGTGGCACAGTGGGTAGCACGGTCGTCTCACAGCAAGAAGGTCGCTGGTTCTAGGCTCGGCTGGGGCAGGTGGCATTTCTGTGTGGAGTTTGCATGTTCTCCCCGTGATCGCGTGGGTTTTCTCCGGGTGCTCCGGTTTCCCCACAAGTCCAAAGACATGCGGAATAAGTGAATTGAATAAGAACAATTGCCCATAGTGAATGTTTCCCAGCGATGGGTTGCGGCAGGGAAGGGCATCCGCTGCGTAAAACATATGCCAGTGAGTTGGCGGTTCATTCCGCTGTGGCGACCCCGAAAGGGAATAAAGCCGACATGAAGATGGATGGATGGACAACAGTAAAGTGTGTGAAGCAAATCTACTATATCAGTTCTGCAATCTATATCTAATAAAAAATAATCAATAAAATTATGAAATATACAGAGAAAGATTTCAGACTCAATAAGTCCATCCTCTTTTTTCTATGCACTCAATTCAGGATGACTATCTACCTTTCCATGTGAGAATTAAAAGTACTCCTCACTGCAGACTGAAGCTCTGCTATTAGAAATGAAGTAGGTATAATGCATTCTTTTTCATAAAATATTTCATGGTTGGCAAACTACTTTGTGGAACCACTTGAATCGAGCGTCATTGACCAATTCAGTGTCATTGAGAATTCTTACAATTTAACCAAAACTAAAATAGAGATGTTCCACTTTATTTAATAAATTAGCACATTACATTAAAACATAATCCATTAAAAAATGTTTTTCTCCTCCCTGTAACAGCTTAATTAAAGTAGGTTAAGATGTCACTTTAGTGGCACATACAATTCTGATGTCAACCGTTCCAGCTTTTGTAATGTACCCAGGTAGCACATTATTTAAAAAGGATATAGTTAAAATGTCATCAGTATCATTTTAGTGTTATTTTGGGAATAACACTTAAGTTTATTTAGCCAAAGACTCTTTACAATGTTTAGAGAATTATTTATTCATTTCACATTGATAACCTGGTGGTGATAAGCTACCTTGGTAGCCCTCAGCTCCCCTTGTGCACAGTCTAACAGGTCGTGGCTGCCAATCCAAGCCTACAGCTTCCTGAAAACCACCAAACACACCCCACCAGTTTCACACATCCATACAGGGCAATGCGGGTGAAGTGTCTTCAATGGCCACAATGGCAGAATAAACCTAGCGGGGATCGAACTGCCAACCTTCCAGTTACAAGATGACCATCTTCCCACCCCACAGGAAGGCCTCAATGGAACTCCAAGAACTGGAGGTGCACTACAACTTATATTCATATTGTAATACGCAATTTAAGTAAAGTAAACAAGCCATTTAATCTACTAATATACATTTATTTAGCTAAAAACAGATTACTAAACATTAAAACAGACTCTGGGCCATATTAGTGAGTTTCATGAATGACAGCAAGGGTCATCTTTCATTTTAGATATCCTAAAGCACAAAGTTTAAACCTGTTAAACTAAGTGATTAATTGCTCATTAAAATTTATTTTAACCTTCTAAAGGTTGTGCCTAGTATTTAAAAATTTAAGCCAATGGGTAATATTTGACCATAGAATTTAAGCTTGATAGAGATGTCAAGTACACAACAGGTCAGGCTAGTTTTAATTAAGGGAGAGCTAATGCTCCCAGCTCATGTAATCCATGTCTGATTAAGTCATACTTGAGGGACAGTAGAGACTGCTTTCCTCACTTTTTTTTCGTTTCCTCTTACAAGTCACAACCCTGGAGCAAACACAGTAGGAGCTTATTAAATGTTTAAGACTCACCACTTGGCTTCAGAACCACAGTAACTGATTCTTGTCTAACAAAGTCTTGATGCTTGGAGGATTTTTCACACACCCTTCAGACTGAGTAAAACCACTTAAACTTTGAAAGCTCTGTTTGTGTGTTCTTAATAGCAAGGTGGAATTTTGTCAAGACTGTCTGTGAGGTCAACAGGGTATTTTTCTTTACCAGTTTCTACCATCCTGAGAACAGTGAAGAAAGATCAACCCAAAATCTGTCTTAAAAGTTGTCCTTAATTGTCAGAGGCACCATATTTGTACTTATACACAACCTTAATTCAAAGTTACATAGGTTACATAGTCCTTATTTGCATTAGAAGTCTCTACTACATTTCTTTAATAAAGGACAATCAGTTATGTTTGCTTCTTGTGTTTGGAAGATATTATTTGTTAGAATTTATTTACGGGATATGTTTCATATTTTTAAAAATCAGGAAGTAATCTATTCATTACATTTTGGTCTGGTGGATAAGGAGATGGACTTGTGATCGGTAGGTCGCTGGTCATTTTATCATAGACAACTATTGTAAAAGTCTTACATAATGACTGGTTAGTATAGCAGAGATATGAGCATGAGCTCATTTATTAATCTCACAAAGCCATTCCCTCGCACAAATTTACAGCAATAAATGGATTTCCGTCACAGACTGACACAGAGTGTGTTAAACCAAAAATTGTATATGTCCTTTACTGCTAAGACTTGGTGCAACAAATGTTAGACCTATGGATTGGAGATATTTAAATCAAACCATCAAAAGTACAAGTGCTTCATTTTACAAGTATTGTAGCTTTAATTGGATCACTGTCATATCAAAAGGTTCTCAGCTCAATGAGGCTCCCTCACTCAACCCATCTGAAGACAATCATATTCCCAGCAAACCAAATATCTCTTGTCTGAAGAATTCCACAAGCAATAAGTTTTTTTTTTCTCAGTGGCTAAATTTAAATTAAGAATCAAACTACTGTTACAAATGACTTTAGATATTGTCTATCAATTAATTATCATATGGCAATTAAAAAAAAACTGAAAAATTGTGGTGGAAACATGGCAGTGGCAGGAACATGTGGTACACTGCTCACTTTTCAGAGCACAACTATTTGAGGTAATTCAAAGACATTGTTTACAATAAATACTGACATTAACAGGATTATTAAGGATGCAGTGATAAATGGGTCAAATTATAGTATAAATAATTATAAAGGGCTAAAATTGGCACAATTAACATGTAATTCACTACCAAACCACGTTTGTATCTTAGTGTAAACATGCAGTCAAAGTCTACTTCTGTCCTTTTTCAATTTTGTGTATATATTTCCTGCTACTTATTCGCTTCAATTGCTCTCTGTCATCTGTTCCTGTTTGGTATTCATCCTTTCCTGAACTCATTCAGCAAAAGCAAAAAAGTTAGCTTCTATCTGACATGCAGTATGTGGGTCAAACAGGGTCCAAGTTTGAAAGTGATGAAATTGTATATAATGTGACACACAAGACACTGGCGAGACATAATATTAAATTTTATTCTGTTTGGTATGTGCCAAGTGGTGCCCATCTGTATGCCTTGACAGGAATTAGTAATTGGTTCACTCAAGCAACATAATTCATTGTGGTACTTAGGCCAAGCAAAACGACTTGAGTAAACCAGACCTAGGTTAAGTATAAAAATCTCTACTTGGGTAAAGCCATTGTCTTATCTTCTAGTTTGGTTGTCAATTTATGGCTTCTTTTTGGATTTTGTTCCTATCTTCAACTGCATAGGTCTCTGCTGAATATTGTTCCATTCCCCACAAAAGATGTTTATCCACATTTCCTTTAAATTTGTTGAGTGTCAGTTAATATTACATCTTAATTCTCCTCTGATTTGTACTGCAACCTTGGTTGTTCAGTGTCTTATAAATGTTAACTGAATGATGCAATTCCAAGAGGTTAAGAGATGAGTGTCAAGCAGTGCAGATTGCAATACCATATTATATAGTTATATAAGCTAATAAATAATGATGGTCCAGGTAAATGCTTATATGGGTGCATTTTCTCTTTCCTGTATCTGTGTCTATTACAAAAAAAATTACCTTAATGAAACCTAGTTCCGACAGTGAACATTGAGGTCATGTAGCAATACCACATTTATCAGGACAACGACTTAGTGAATGCATCACCATTGGGGCTCAATATGTAATTAAACCTAAGGCTATATATTACAACATCAATTTGAGTTCATGTACTGCATGAGGACATGGTACTAACTCCTCCTACCCATAGTAGATAAAGGGTAAAGAAAAAAAAAAAAGGGGGGGGGTGATTGACTGTTACGTCAGCACCCATTAAAACTTTAATAGGTATTTTTTTTAGATTTGCAGCTACTGTAAAAAGAAAAGTACCCAGCCCGTCTATTTTCTCCTTGATAATTGTAAATGGAAAATATGTGACTGTTATATCTTGTTTTTTTTACTTTCAGTCACGTGAGAAAACTCAATCCTTCACAACTGTCATGAAGTAAAAAATGTATGTAAATGTATCATTTAAGGAAGAAATTGGCATAATCAAAAATGTTGCCAAGTTATACACCCCCACCTATCTCATGGGCCCGTTCAGTCTAACCCTAACTCCTAACCCTAACCCAACCCTAACCAAAAAAAACTTTATTTAGACCTGGTTACTGTATTGTGGCAGAACAATAATTCTGAAGAATGAATATACTGAATTGGCTGCATGGCAGAAAGTCGGAGATTTTTTTTAATATACTTTTGTGTGATTTCTAGAGTGTTCTTAAAAGTTATAGTAAACATGTAGTAGTAAAAAAATGTGCTGTAGTTTTTTGTCACCAAATAGTTATAAGTGAAAAATTAACTTGTTTATCATAATGAGAGAGATGTTGAGTGAATGCAATAGGGTTGTGATGTTTCAAATGTTTGGAATTGTTTAGCAAGTTTTTGCACTACTTTTCTCAGAGAAGCACAGTGTCATCTCTATTTTGCTCAGGAATAAAAGAAATTAAAGAATATTCTAAAATGTTCAATTATTCAAAAGTTTGACATTTTCATTAACAATGTTATCTGACAATGCAAATAACTTATTATTAAATTCTTAGAAGTTAATTTCCTTCATTGTGGCTTGAAAGTACTTATAGCACAACATTCAAAGCTATTTAAATAATGTTAAACATGTTTCCACATTTGCTTCATAGCAAAACAAGTGTTTACTTCAAAACAATAAAATAAAACAAGAAGCTGCAGGAAGTCCGAGCTATAAATCATGTTGTAATTTTAAAGGTTTCACAGACGACACCTGCCTCTGTCACCAAAAATGAGATATCAGTAGGAAGTAACATTGTAAAGTAAATGAAATGAATGTAGGAAAGAGACGTATCTGCTTTTAGAAATGAACCTAAATTGTTTCATCTAAGACTCGTCAGAGATCCATTTTTTGATCTGGGCCCTAAACAATTGGATTGTAATCTTTTCATTCTTTGGTCTTCATTTTTCTTACCCTTTTTTCTACAAAATCTAAAGTTAACAAACAAAGAATAAAAAAAAACACGTATTTTGGATTCCAGTCATTTAAATTACTCAAAATCACCTGTATTGCATCTTCATCCCTGATGTTCTATAAAAGATTGAAAGGAAAGTAATGAATGAGCATGTCATCATCAAGGAGTGATTCTAAATATTTACATTTGATTTGATTTATATCAACAAGGATATTAACTGTTAAAAACTACATTGTCATATTTTTTCTTTAATTTAAAACATTGCACGCTGTCCAAAACACTCAACATAAAATTGTTGCACTATTGGTTTAGAGGTGTGGCTTTTTGGTGGCTTTACAGCACTGAAAAAAATGTTTGGTTATGATGATCTGGCTTGTTTTAGCACAGTTTCAGAGTGTGACATTTCTTAAGAATGTCCAGTTTCTGAAATGAAAATATAAATTCATTCTTCACCATCACAAGGATAAAACACACAAAGGCAGGATAAAATATAATTGTGGAATAAAATTATTCCTAAGTCAAAAGGAAGAACATTAGCAGACTGATTTTTTTCAATCAGCAAATAACTGCTTTATCTAGTAATTATGAACAATTATTTTCTGTGATGAAATGAACAAACTACTTGATTTTCTCATTATAATTAGAGAGTCATTGTTTTAGGCAATAGAGAATAGATATATTAAATCAAACTTATTTTAAAAACAGTTTATGATGCCAGTTTTGCTGCTTTGGGACAAATAAAACGCTTTGAAGCACTGGCTAAACCAGGACATGGTGATCACATTAAAGAAGTTTAAAAAGCATTGAAATACTAAAGTTTTAGGGGCCTTGAACATAAAAAGGCTTCTGTGCCTTATTGTCCTTTTCTGGGCTCAGAGGAACTATCTCGTTCTCACTTTCATGTTTCCCCCTGACAGCTTCAGGATTTTCTTTCTCCAATTAAAAACATTGAGAACAAACAATGGTGTGAACTTATTCTGCCCGTTGTTCAAACATTAAAGCAAGACTGATGGGAACTTCTGTCAACGGCAGCTCGATGGCAATGTAATTATGTCGGAATCGTAATAGTAATTAAATTTCTTAGAAACTTTTGATGTTTTAATGAATGTGGGCAGAAACATGTCATGGGAAATTCGTATTTGATGTGATAAACAGACAAAGGATTTTTGTGAAGAATTAATCGTTTATAGTTTGAGAGTGCATATATCTACATCTGTGTAAAAGTGAACCCCCTCTTATGCAAGATCTAACATTTTTATAGTTAAAAGTTTGCAATTATTTCAAATGACAATATGATCATAGAAACGTGGTTTTGAAGAAATTTTCTTCAACAGACCTACTTCTTAATCTTACCCTTTGTCGTCACTTAACTCTGCTTTAACCCCATTAAGCTGTGAACCTGGTTGGCTTACAAGCTAAATGTATCCATACAGAAAAGCCCCAATGATTACACAGCTTTATTTTTATTTTTGTTGTAGTGTGTAAAGCTTCACTATGAACCAAGTTTTTTTTTTCAGTTTTTGTGGTATAGAGGACAAAGCGCCATCTCCTATTAATGTTTGTTTCCAACGGATAATAGCAGATTTCAGTTGTCCAATCATAACTAAAATGCTGAGCATACATTTTTCAGAAAACGGATGAAACTCGAGTGAATGGGTAGACCAATGGGGTGACTAGAAATGTCAGGGGTGGAAAGGTGGTGCTGTGGTAAAGTTAGCCATTCTGTAACCGGAGGTAGTTTGCTGCCAATCAATTTGCTGCCCCAAAACCCACAATACAATACAAAAAAACACACAAATTTAGCTCAAAAAATATATTACATGTTTTTTTAGGCATTTACGACCTAAACACATTTAGCTGTTTTGACACAAAGTAATCTATTACATCAGTGAAGGACAACTCCTGCCCAATCAATGTTTATGCTTATTTGTGAAAGTCTACTGAAGACGTCTTGGGATATTGGGGATCTCCGATTATTTTTTTGATGCATGTCAGAAGATCCATGAAGGTCCTTTTTGGTGGCAGAATATTAAAGTACACAATTTGGAATAAAAATATTTCTGGTTGATGCTGCTTGCATCCTGAACAACAATGCACAGATGACACAAAACAATTTAAGCAGACTTTTTCATGGATGTTTTCTTATTGTTTCTGTTATTCAAGCAAGGAATGAATTGCTGTCATAATTGAGATTGCAGTGTAGCCTGTAGATCACGCATTATCTGTAGCTTGAACTGCACTCCGACAATGCCTGTGACATTGTGCGGCCGGTATCAAAACGAGTGTAGAGGGGCGATCACAGAAGATTGAACATATAACATATATAAAAATTGTTTTATTAGTCCACATTGTAAAGATTGTCATTTGGTTTAATACAACCCTCTAGATGTATTAACCTCTAGACGGTTGGCGCCCTTAGCTTTTGGCTATACCACCTAACGGAAGGGCCATTGCTGACCGGTTCGATCCCCACCACTTAAAATTTTTTAAGAGTCCTAGAGCTCTGGAATTGCTATATAAGTTAAAAGCAATATTATTATTATTATTATATATTATTTTTTTTTACATAATTGCAGTTAAAAAAACATCTTTTACAGTTCATCGCTCGTATTTCTTTTGTATGTTTTGTTTCATATTTGCAGTCATCTGTCATGAGCTCTTCAGTTTCTTTCAGTGATTCTGGTAGATCAATAGTGTAAAAGAGGATGAAGAGAAATCCAATGAAACAGTCATTACCTTTATCTCACCATTAATCCCTGCTTGTCCAATCGTTAGTCATTCAAGCTCATATACGGAGGCATCTTGACTTAATGAAAGCAGTGAATCTTTCTTTTCTACAGAAGCAAACTGATAAGGAAAATAAATTACTCAGTGTTATTTAGGTTTATTTCCCCATCTGTGCATATACTTGATGTTGAAGAGCCAATGAATGTTAATTTGATATTTAATGTCTTGAGAGTCTTAAACAGATAATACAATATCTATAACAGATGGCTAAATGTATACTTGTTTCATCAGAGCAGGTCCAGCCCAAGGATTCAGTGGGCCCTAAGCACAATTTTATGTGGGGCCCCCCTGTTCCTCCATTATGATTGATTCTTGTAATTATTCTTTGATTACTTTCTCACAGACAAGTCAATTAAACCTGCAAACACAGTTTAAAGATTCTTATTTTTTTAATTATGTGTAAAAATGTATGCATTTATCTTGATTGTAAGGTAAAGAAATTTTGTCTTTTAATCAATCAAAATTAATTATGTGCATATAACAAATACATTCATTCATTCATCTTCATGCCGGCTTTCTTCCCTTTCGGGGTCGCCACAGCGGAATGAACCGCCAACTCTCTGGCATATGATGAAACGAAAAATGAAACGATTCGATAGAAAGTCTATGATATATCATTAATTTTGATTTTGATATTTTGCGGTGTTTTAACATCCACATGTCAATCATGATATAACTCCTTTATGCTCTCAAATGCATCTGCCCTCTGAACCCAGGGTAGCTGGAGTCTTATGCAGCAACTTAGTTCCCTTTCAGGAACTCGAGCTGCGTCAAATGCTTTGGGGAACGCTTGCTGCGTTTCCTGCATTGAATTATATGTCAAATCCAGCTTCCTTGAGTGACGCACTTCAGGGGAAGGCTGTCGTCTCGCAATGACCCCCCTCGACAATATTTCGCTAACTCTGCCACCCTTGGTGCTTCAGGGAGCATGTACTTTGTCCCTGCGTCCACCCAGATTCGGTGGCCGGGGCCATAGGGCTCCCATGAGATCCTGGGGCCTGTGACAGGAGCCACCACCGTCTGTTATCAGAGGTCGGCGTCGAGAGGCGGGCTCCCCTGAGTGGCTATAGGGGGCTGGGTTCAGCCCCTAAGCGCCTCCCAGTGGGTCTTGCGAGTTGTGAGATTGTGCTGCAGGATCGAGTATCGATCCAGGGCTCTCCGTTTAGGGGGGTTTAGCTACCGTTGTGGCCCCTTGCAAGGTCTGGTAGGGGACCAGGTAACATACACCCTGCTGCACAGTTCTCAGGGCTCAGCGATATGTTGAGGGAAGTAATCTGGTTCCTAAGAAGGAAGGGGACCTGCGCCCAATTTTTGTTGTCGATCTGAGGCTCGTGAACAGTCGTAGAGCAGATCATGGCGCAGATCAAGTATAGTGCTGGGTCGTCCATCGACCTCAATACTCATATTTTCAGGTCCCTAATTGTCCTTCTTACAGGAAGTCCTCGGTTCTCCGTAGGGGGCACGGCTTACCAGTACCAGTCCTGGTCTTGAAGGCTTGTGAAATTGTATTGTGGAACTTGGAAATACATGTTCCAGAAATTGTGAGTAGAAAATCTTTACTAAGCTTCCATAAATATTTGGCTCAATATTTACACAGTTTTGAGAAAATAAAGAAGCCACCATTTTAGAAATATTTACTCTAATACAGAACGTCTCAGGTTACGTAGGTAACCAAGGTTCCTTGAGGGAACGAGACGCTGCGTCCCCAGGCCAATTCGCCCACGGCCTGAAGGCGCTTACTGTGCCTCAAAGCTGGTGGCCGTCTCCATCGCGGGCTCTTTATACTGCGCATTGCGGGTGCGACGTCGCGCTCGGATGATGTCACACCTGTCCATTGGACGAGATTTGACATATAATTCAGTGCAGGAAACGCAGCAAGCCTTCCCCAAAGCGTTTGACGCAGCGTCTCGTTCCCTCAGGGAACCTTGGTTACCTACGTAACCTGAGACGTTCTGTATTAGAGTAAATATTTCTAAAATGGTGGCTTCTTTATTTTCTCAAAACTGTGTAAATATTGAGCCAAATATTTATGGAAGCTTAGTAAAGATTTTCTACTCACAATTTCTGGAACATGTATTTCCAAGTTCCACAATACAATTTCACAAGCCTTCAAGACCAGGACGACAGATGAATTATGTTTCTTAAAGAAAAAAAAAAAATTCCAGCTAAATATCTTAGTATCTACTTTAGTAATATAGTGTCAAGTTGTGCTGAACAATACAGATGAAATGTATTCCTACTATGAGCCTGGAAACCAATCTGACCTGCAACAGACACCAGGGGCCTCATGTATAAAACTTTGCGTAGATGTAATCCTTAAAGTGTGCGTACGCACAAAAGTTTTCAGATTCATAAAACTGTACGTACGCCAGAACCTGCGCAAGGTTCGCTTTATAAATCAAAATTATCTGAATATTGTGCGCAGGTGCACGTGCGTATTGCTTACCCCAATCTCCTCCCGAAATAACCATATTTGGAGGTTAAGACCGCCCATTTTGAATATGTATGATCTCCTTGCATATTAATACCACCAATAATTCGGTTGACAAAAGCAAATTCATTCTCAGATGGTGCCTTTATTGCAACATGAGTGCAGTCAACAGTAAGGAAAACGGATGTATCGGGGTGCCATCCCCACTATGGCATCCCATATATATGGCATGACACGGCTCAGGGATGACTGCGACATACCCGATCGGTCTGCCAACTCTCGCTGGAAAGTATCAGTGGCCAAGGGGCCTAATGTGGTCAATACTTGCACAGGAACACACAGCGCATGGTTTCTCCGCGAGGGTCTTTCCAATACTGGCCGTAATTCAGAACACAATTCCAAGAGGATGGCTCATCATCATGAGCAAGGAAATCTTCACGGTCTCTGAAAACACGCTCCCTCCGTAGAGCGTCATTAGCAAGGTCTTCTAACAGCGCTAGAGCATCCATTATGATGATATGTTATATACGCACATACCTTTTTATAGCCCATTTATTAAAACAAATGAGTAAATTCGAAGTATTTGCACCTGGTTAAGAATGCTAATAATGATAATTCAGGTTGATACAATTTGATTTATTGGGTGATGTAATAGGATAATTTAGAAGTTTTTCATTTTAAATAGCTATTGCTATTTGGGACAGTTGGTGTCGTCAAAACACATACTCTCCTAAAAGAGTGCGTACGCACGGTCAAGAGCATCCGTACGGTGCGCACTTATTTACGCCAAGTTTATTTTTTATAAATCCCGATATGTGCGTGGAAAAATGCGTACGCATATTTCTATGGCCATTTTGTGCGTACGCAACGTTTATACATCAGGCCCCAGGAGATTAACCTAGAAGACCATTTTCTAATAACTTTTGTCACTCCCTCTTTAAAAGACTCAGCACTCCTTTTGTTTGGTAACCAATGTGCTTACTGCATCACAGTCCCAACTACTGTCAGCTATATACGTTGTTTCACTATGTACTCCTGATTATTAAATCTGTTTAATTCTATATCCCCCCCTATTCTATACCTCAACCCTACTCGATTACTACTTGAACCCACTTTGTTGATGTGTACTTGTGTATTTTCTCCATGTTTTGCCTCCTGTGAAAGAAAAAGTATAATTTGATACATTTTCTTTGTTGTGCATTCAATTAATCTTCTTATTTATTTCATTAATTAAACCCTAATATTATAAAATCATATCTTAGAGCCATGAAGGGGTTGACATGGTGCGTATGCATGCACAAGCGTAAATAGAGAAAGCCAGGAGAGAGAATTTAGAAATCTGTTCTGGAGGTTTTATCCAAAGAAAGACGCTAGCACACATTTTAATGACCCCACACGGTTTCCTCCCTACGCATTTATGTAAGGTGTTTGGGTACCTTTATTCTGTCTTCACACTCAAACATAAATCACACATAAACATACAATTATAGATTTAAGTATACAATTCTATGATTGTGTGATTAAAAAGGCTCAAAATGCAATGGGTCTGGCAGACTCAGCAACCCTGCCTAAGTAACTGTAATGAGAAATTTGCTGGTTAAATCACTTGTTCCTGGCTAAAGTAAATATATAAAAAGTATTTTAACATAAAATGTCTTGATTGGGATTATCTCTAAGCATGATATCCTTCCTTTGAAGATCACGCCACAGGAGGGTATTCCAACATAACAGTGACCCCAAACCCACCTCAATGATGACCATTGTCTGGCTAAAGAGGCTGAGGGTAGAGCTAATGGACTGAATAAACATGTCCACAGAGCTAAACTCTATGGTGCATACTTAAATGGAAAGTTGAGCTAATGAAGGTTGTTAACTTCCATAAGTTCTCTGATGTTGCTACAGGTAAATTTATAAGCTTTAGTTGTCAGAGATCCACCAGCTTCGTCCCATGACATCGCCAATTCACACCAACCTGAGACTCATCACAGAAGATCGGTGTCACCTCCAATCTAACAAGCTTGCCTGAAAATGATCATGTTGTGCCTTGTTGGTTTCGCCATTTAAGGACTACATCATAAAGCACTTGTCTTCCACCAACTTTTGTGTTACCCTGGAAGGTTTCCTGTTCATAGCTTTCTAAACTCTTTACTCTCTCCTTCCCTCTTGTTTCCACTTCTGTACCTGTGTGATTGGCTGTTTGTCTTTTCTTCGCTGCTGCCACTCTGTTGGCGTGGCTACATGTATAATCATCATTGTTCTACTCCATTATCTTATTTGCTGCACTCTCCTCAGTGTAACTCTAAAACTAAAAGGAAAATGGTTTATTGAGTGTGAAAATAAATACTGATCCTTTGCAAGTCTGCCGGCAATCCTTGGCATTAGTGGTTGGCTGTTTTGATAGGACAGCAAATGTGTACTGTTTCACAAGATCCAGACGCTTTAGGATCCAGCTAGTACTCTACAATGGAATTGTACGTGATCTGAACAATCACCACAATTTTAATTCATTTTGTTTTTGGGTGACATGAATATGCATGCGAGTGTTTGTGTATTTATGCATTTGTGCTAATTTGACTACGTGAACAATGTAAATAGAATATAGAGCTCCTGGAAAGTTAGTGGCCATCATGGCATAAGCTAATGGAGTTCTTAAATAAATAAACAAAATAGGTCACATTATCAACAGAGTGGATTTACACGGGATGTGCCTTCCACCCTTGCAATCTTTGTTCTCTGATGCTCATCTGAGGTAGTCGATGCTTGCCAATCATTTGTCGAATAGGTGTTGATTTCAGACAATCAGAGGACAGCAATGTCAGGATATCTGATGAAATATTCTTTCAGAAGAGACGAGAGTGCCTCCATGACTACTGTGAATTTTTAAGATCCTTTCAAAATCACATTAAACCCTCGCCTTCTTTACAGCTAACCAAAATGAAAAGTATTTCATTTTTGGAGTTTGTAATTCAAAACAAATAACAATTTGCATAACTTGGCGGTAATGTAGATTAGGTACAACATATTATTCTTTTCATTTAAAAACAGAATGCTAAAAAGTCTGTTCACTGCTTAACCCATCAAATCATCGATGGCTTGAATCCATGTTGAGTCATATGTTCACACATTGTCTTTCTGTTGACCAGCCCTGTCCTTCAAATCGATGCCTCGCTGACAGTTTAATGGCCTCTAGCACGTACAGTCTCAGTGGTGCTCTAGTGTTTCAGAAGAAGATTTGATTATGCTGACCACAAGTGTAAGCATTAAAGCCTTCACCTTCTCATAAGTGCTAGTCACAAGCTGGCCATCCTTTCTCCATCCATTAGAGCTTTTTTCTGATGCCACAGTGGCTGTGCTTTTGCACAGTATTGGATAAAAGTCATTTGAAGGGAGAAGGGAATGATTTGTGAGAAATTCAGTGCGATTGGCACTCTAATGTGAATAATTTTGAGCCAGGAATCGATCTGCAATCACAATGCAAGTAATAGCACACTCTCTAAAGCAGACTACATCAAAATGCTATACATCTAAACCAGGGGTGTCAAACTGAATGACCTGGACATCCAACCACACTTACAGGCACTGATTGTTAATAAGCACGGGTGTGTTCAGTTTAGGTTGGAGCTAAAATGTGGCTATTCAGGGATTGAGTTTTTATCTAAATCAACATATGCTGTTGAGTTCAGTCAATGATTTTGTACATATTTATTTTTAACCACGCAGCATTTTAGTCAAGACTCTTAATTAGAATGCTGTTAGGGTTTTGACTGTTTTCCTCTTCCTAGCCCCCCTGTATACATAATTCGTAGCTGCAGCTTATTACGTTGATAAACTGTAATTGTTCTAACTTGTCAAGAACTGTGTGCTCACCTGAAACTGTTTTGCTCATCAGCAGGACTATTAAAGCCTTCTTTGTTTCTCTGTTAACAATGAGATATTATGTATTTTCACTTGGTGCAAGCCTTCTTCAATTGTATTCTGTCCTGTCCTTGTCTTAGTCTTTTTCTCATAGAATTTTCTCATATTTCTATACTGTTTTGCTACTCACCCCTTTGCATCTACAGCTTAGTTGTCTGACCAGACACTCTTTTCATTGCTGTTGATGTGTGGATTTGTGTTGTGATCTTTTGTTTTTGCCTCTGTTAAATAAAGTAAGACAAAGAACTGTCTGGTCACATCTAGGTCTCTCTTACTACATACCTCTCCATTCTCTGAGAAATGTGTAGATCACAGATGGTTAAATCCTGAGACCACCTGTAAACGAAACAGAACAATTAACTCCTCAATTTCTATGATCTAGTGTCTATTGTGAAAATTAAACTTTTGGATATAAATTGGTGCATTAACTCTCTGTCATAGTTTTTGAATGCCTCAAGTAATTTTTGTAAAAGTAAAATGGAAACACATTTCTGAGCTGTTCTCAGGTAGGTTGGACTATGATGTCTAATAGTCTTGTGACATAAAATTCCTGCCCACCAATGTTGATCGACATGTATATAACCGTACACTTCTACACCAGTCCTTTTGATGATTAGAATAATAGTTGCTGTTGATTACACTGAGCATAAGAGATATACCCAAAAAAGCACGGCTGCTGCTCTGTTTCCAAATGTATTTCATTGTTTCCAGTAAACAAACAACAGAAGAAAACATGTTTGATTTGAAAAAAACATGGTTTTATTTGTGCTTACTTCTCAGCAAACAAAGCACAGTATGATGACATCATCAGATGGTCGTTGTTTGGTCATGGGGACATTACTTTAAATGTAACTATGTTATGACGCTGTTATGTTATGACATTCTCAAAATACACTGCTGGTTAGGACCTTTAAAAACATTTTATTGAAGTTTAGGTAGGGGATGGATTTTGTACAACAAAACAGCAACTTGTCAAGTAGAAAGTTATATGTTATTAATGGAGCATTCACACTGAGAACTGAATTTGCTTGGTTAGCAAGTGATTCATGTGTTAAGCCAATGTCTAGCCATGTTATGGTATCTGTGATTAAATATCGGTGTCTATGATGAGTATTGCTCTGTGTGAGTTGTGGTGAGGCATCAACAGTGAATGGGGCAATGGCATACATGCCAATAAATTTGGAACTTTAAAATTTTTATTGTCAGCCAACCATGGGGCTTTTCTGTTGCTTACATGTTTTATTCTGGGGTACCTCAAGTACAAACAAATATGGCAAGTGAGTTTTACTTACAGGGGGATGAGATTAATAGAGAGATTGCCTATAGTAGTAAACAGCCAGCATATGCTCCATTTTTCTGAAATACATAGCAGAATTTCTCTCGAATCTGCCATTTTGCCTCAAGGAAAAGCTTACTGGAAGCTTCTCGCCCAACACTCACGTCACTTATCGAGCGTGGTCAATGCACAATTTTTTTCTTTTATGATTTCAATGTGTGTTTGAAGTCGTATTTTCTAGGGTTGATATACCAATTCAAGGACACAGCAGTAGCCTTTATGTTAAATAACATTTTAACACGCCTCAATAGTCTTTTCAGTAAAAAAAAATATAGAGAGATATCTGTATATAGCGATTGCTAGTTAAATTTTTACTAGTGCAGTAGCAATTCCAGCTGTCTTTATGGCTGCTGAAACTATAGTTATCGCTCATTAAGTCACAGGTATAAATGTTAAAATTACTTGCGGTGTTTGACACCATGCATTTTTTCCTCTTGGCATCAGGCTCCATTAAACTGCATGCTTTGTTTATACTCACCCCCAAAAGGACAGTTTTTAACAGGTTATTATTAAAGATATGCTTTAAGATGCAGCCCTTGCTGGTATTTTTTCCAACCATATAGTGGTAACATCTGATCTGTAACAGTCTCGTTGGATGATTATCTTGTCACCATTATCTATATGCTCCATAAAAACTCCACTTCTCAATTGCCCTCTGCTCAACAACTTTTGTGTTCCCCACAGGCACTTTATGATCTGGTGTTCCCATGTTTTTTTTCCATTTGCATCTTCTCACCTTGCATCTACTTTCTGTCATCTTGTGGGTCATTTTGTGTCTTCTCTGCATCTTAATTGTGTACTTTGCTGTGGTTTACTATGTCTATGTGTGATGTTCTTCCTATTCCAACAACAAAACCTGCAAAGACACACGTGTGTGTAATTTACCTGTTGTAATCCATGTGATCCCTGACAAGAAATCATGTAATGTTGTGAACAATACATTAATATTTAAAAACAAACTTTAAAATGACTGTCAACTACATGTTTCACTGTGCTCTTAAATTTAACATTCTGTCTCCTTATAATCCAGTTATGCCCCAATTAATCTCACTCTTGTCATTTCTATGACAATTTCTTTATGTTTACAAAGTGTGTTTTGTCTCATGCTTACACAATTGAAAAGGGAAAATATCATCTCATTGTCTAGTGCACAGTGAATAGGTATTTAATTGAATCAAATTTTACTGTTTTTATAGTTGTTGTTGTTGTTAATGAAAAAAGAAATTAGTCTTGTCATACTCTTGCTGATAAGATTCTTTACTTTGGTTGTTAACATGCATTTGCTGAATGACAACTATGAAAATAATTGAATTGAATTGTTAGTATTTTATATGTCTGCACAATAAAGAAAATCAGTCGGCAATGTCCAAGAACAAAAATAGAACATCCTTTAAAATAATAAAGCAAACGACAGTCAACATATAAATACATAATACATTTTAAGCATTAACTGTGCTCATTTACGCTTCTATGCTTGGATTTGGAAAGACAGACTTTGAGTGAAAGCAGATGGCTACAGCTGAGAAATTAAATCTGAGCATTTAAAATTAAAGGAAATGGCTGAGAAGAGTTCAGCTGCAGTGCGAACAATATGCTGCTCCAAAAAGCAGAAAGAAAAGCAAATCCTGATACACAACACAGACACACACTGTGCTTGGGGGATATTATTTGGCCCCTGGCTCTCCTTTCTATTTCTTAGAATCATATCTGTGCTTGTTTTCTCAACAGCAGATTCTTATGATAGAATCATTCAGGACACCGAGAGAATACAAATGATGTTCTGAAATCATAATTCCACCTCATGAGAAGAGAAAATCACCCACCTAAGCTATCACAAACAATGCATGAAAGTTCTGGTAACAATAAAAAAAATCTGCACCTTTGCAAAATAATTGCATTATACATAATTAACTATGTTACAATCGAAAAATCTTTGATATTTAAATGTTTAACGTTTTTGTCTGTATTGAAACAAAAATGGAGAAGAAAAGCCTATCCCTAGAATAATTCACAAACATGAACAGGACACAATTATTGACACCCAAGTTGTTCTGTTTTCTGTCAGTTTTTTACATGTGTTCAAATGGGAACCTGCTTACTTTAAGTCCTTTCCTTTTGAGCCACAATAGGAAGAAAGAGGTTGCTGAATTAACTCTTGGAAGAGTCAGCAGGAGAGAATCTGTCCAGAGGGTTTCCACTGCAAAGTTGCGGCAAGTTGCTTTTTGTGGTGTTGGATACGGTGCAGCCTGGAGGGCAAACTGTCTCTTATCCTTGAGTAATACCTCTTCAGGTGAGTTTAATCAATGTACTCAGTTTGAGACTCCACAGTCAGGAATTCAGGTTGTGATTTTCAGGTAGAGGCCATTGGTTACTCCTTGGCTCAGACACACCATCCAGCAGGGTTACACTATTCAGTTTGCTGTGAAGCTATCCAGGACTGGTTATAGGTACCTTGGCCTTGCGAGAAATTAGTTTCCTTTTAAACAATAATGCAACTGAGCCAGTCCTATTTTCCTAATCGCTAAACACACATGCAGGTTACAACCAATCTTAAACCTACACCTACTGAAGGGGAATCATGATTCTTAGGAATCAGAAAACGTTTCAGTACCACATCCTACCTTTTGGGTTGGCTATGTTTCCTCAAACAATTGCGAAGATGGTCAAGACAGCTTTAGTACTGCTGCGATGTGAAAAGGTTTGCATCTTGTCCGACCTGGATGACTGGCTTGTTTAGCACTGTCATGGTACCAGTTGATCTGCCAGAGAAACGGCACTAAGATATCGCAACCATTTGGGCCTATGGGTCAAATATTTTTTTTGTTCAGAGCCTCTCTTTTCTAGAGATGGAACTAAATTTATTGAGAACGTGAGTGTGTCGCTCTCTAAAGACCACCCAGGCCTTGATGAAGGCAGTCTGCAAAGTCTCTACAAACTCTAATACCTTATTTAGAACCAAATCCAGGACTGAACTGTAATACTTAGCAGACTTCCATTTAAACATGTTTATTCAATTAAGCTGAAATCTCTGTCTATTAAGACATTGTCATAACCATCGCCCCCTAATAAGGACTGGTGGATAGGTTATGCTAGTAATCATAAATGATTTAATGATGTAAAGGAAGAGGTATCCAAATTTGGGGATCTATTTCTGTTAAAGAGACTGACACTGACTTTGAAGAAAAGTGTTGGGAGTAATAAAATAAATTCATAAACATAGTTGCTTAATTTTGCCACTAATAATGTTTTTTTTTTACATTTTATTGAAACACAAATGAAAAAATAGCCGTCCTTAAAATTATAAATGAATCAATAAAGTATTTATATACTGCTTTTTTTAGCAGTTGCTTTCAAAGCAGCTTCACAAAGTCCTAGTGTGGTTTAGGTAGGGTAAATAAGAATTCCCTCTGTGAGGTCCTTGGCAATGTGATAAAGCTATGTGATAAAGTTAAAGAGTAAAACAAGCTATCTATGTACACATATTGGGCACCTGTCCAACTGCTTTTAAATGCAAATGTATAATAAAATGGCAACAACATAATGCATTTAGGCCAAGGGGCAAATCCCACACCCCAAACCCTCTCCCTTCTCCTGACCAATAGGAAGTGACTGAACTGTAAGAGCGATCACAGGTGGAGGTCAGAAGTGAGCAAACTCTCATTCATTCCAATGATAAAACCGCCCAATTTGGAGCTGAAAAGAACAGACTTTACAACTCTGGCAAACAATGATTTTCTGTCAAAAAATGAACACCTGCTCTTGCAGCTTTGGACAACTTTCTGCTTTTGCAAATACATGCTTTAGCATTGCTTATGTTATTGGTAATTTTTGGAGCTAAGCTGCTGGAGTAAGTGGCATTTGTTTTGGTGATTTCGAATGTTAACTTAAGCTCTCAAATAACATGTGATGCCTTTAAACTGCCATGATGTTAAATGTTAGTCTGATAGAACACATTCACACTAGCCATCTGGTAATTGTTTGAAACCCAGGGATCCTGACTTAAGATGCTTTAGCTATTCAAGATGACAACAATGACATGTGCATTTTCACCTGTTGAGCAAAGGAATCTTTCTTTATATTTCCAAAGATGTCCTTCAGACAGCCTGTGAACCTAAAAAGGTAGTAGATTGAGAGCGAAAGAGATTTTTGAAAAGCTTAAACTGGCTAAAAGACAAATTTATTATAGGTTCACAGACAAGAAATATGAACACAAACAATAAATAAATGAAATTAAATTGCAATCCCTGGTTTTAAACCTGGGACTTTAAATCACATTTTATTTTATTTATAAACTTTTCTCTGCGGTGATGAGAGCAAAATCATCTCCCAGATCCACTCGTTTCCTCTACATTGTGTTTAGAAACAGGGGAATAAAAGTAGAAAAAGGTATAAAAGGTGTGCGATTAGAATTCTTATGTTAGATCACAAGATCTGCCTGATAAACGGAAGCAGACACATCATTTATCACAGGGCACACCAGGGACTAGAGAGTCTCTAACTACTGAGGGAGGAAGCAGATTCTTTTTCCAAAAGGGGAGATAATGAAAAAAAGAGTAAAACTATTGAGTGAAGTAGAAACAGAAAATGTAGTTAGGACAAGAAATATGAAAGATATCTGACACTGTAGAACTACATTCACCTAAAGAATTATTAGGAACACTTGTCCAATTTCTCATTAATGCAATTATCTAATCAACCAGTCACATGGCAGTTGCTTCAATGCATTTAGGGGTGTGGTCCTAGTCAAGATAATCTCCTGAACTTTAAAACTGAATGTCAGAATGGGAAAGAAATGTGATTTAAGCAATTAAGAGTGTGGCATGGTTGTTGGTGCCAGACGGGCCGGTTGTATTTCACAATCTGCTCTGCACAGTTACTGGGATTTTCACGCACAACCATTTCTAGGGTTTACAAAGAATGGCGTGAAAAGGGAAAAACATCCAGTATGCGGCAGTCCTCTGGGCGAAAATGCCTTGTTGATGCTAGAGGTCAGAGGAGAATGGGCCGACTGATTCAAGCTGATAGAAGAGCAACTTTGACTGAAATAACCACTCGGTACAACCGAGGTATGCAGCAAAGCATTTGTGAAGCCACAACATGCACAACCTTGAGGCGGATGGGCTACAGTCACAGAAGACCCCACCAGGTACCACTCATTTCCACTACAAATAGAAAAAAGAGGCTACAATTTGCAAGAGCTCACCAAAATGAGTCTGAAGAGTCTGATGAGTCTCGATTTATGTTGAAACATTAAAATGGTAGAGACAGAATTTGGCATAAACAGATTGGGAACATGGATCCATCATGCTTTGTTATCACTGTGCAGGCTGGTGGTGGTGGTATAATGGTGTGGAGATGTTTTCTTTACACACTTTAGGCCCCTTAGTGCCAATTGGGCATCGTTTCAATGCCACTGCCTACCTGAGCATTGTGTCTGACCATGTTCATCCCTTTATGACCACCATGTACCCATCCTCTAACGGCTACTTCCAGCAGGATAATGCACCACGTCACAAAGCTCAAATCATTTCAAATTGGTTTCTTGAACATGACAATGAGTTCCCTGTACTAAAATGGCCCCCACAGTCATCAGATCTCAACCCAATAAAGCATCTTTGGGATGTGGTGGAATGTCAGCTTCGTGCCGTGGATGTGCATCCAACAAATCTCCATCAACTGCAAGATGCTATCCTATCACTATGGGCCAGCATTTCTAAAGAATGCTTTCAGTACCTTGTTGAATCAATGCCATGTAGAATTAAAGCAGTTCTGAAGGTGAAAGGGGGTCAAACACCGTATTAGTAGGGTGTTCCTAATAATCCTATCACGCAGACAGCTCGCCTAAACTGATGAAAAGGATATTGTTTTTGAAACTAATCGTAAACTGAGTATTTAGATGCAAATTGAATCGTTTATCCCTGATGTGCAACCCTAGTATAAACAAACAGACAGCTAAACCTCATCAGGGAAGGACCTTATTTTGGACCAGGTTTGATTCACAATTGTTTGAATAAAGAATAATTGGCATTTGAACACACTGGTTTGGGAATATCAATAACTCATGAGCATATACAATATGTGTCTGCATTTTTAAATGGCAAATTTCTACAAATTGCTAAAAAATAAAATGTTGTCAGCTTGGCAGCCAATAGCTCTTCATTCTGTTGAGTTTGTTCGGTTGTTCATTGAACATTCAGATCAATGGCTGGGTCGATGAGAGGCCTCTGAGAAGAACAAACGCATGTGTAATCATGAAGCTTTTGATATTTCACTAGTTAATAATCAATGAGTCAGTGTTATCGGCTGTTATGAGGTGAAAGAATGGCGACTGAAAAATGATGTTCAAAGATTCAGAAGAAAAGTAAGCTTGACATTTAATTCACTGAGGTTGTTTTACTTATTCTGCTTATAATATCAATAGAAGATGATCAATAAACATTTTATTCTGTTTAATGTTGGAAGAAAAAAAACAGAATTGTTGAAGAATGCAGTTGTCATTAGATGACTTTCATGACCATCTTGTAAATGTAAATGTCAGTTCTCAATTGTAAATATTTTTCTTAACCCCTTCAGACATGAATTCTGTTTAGATCTCAAATACAAAACTGAGTGGAGATCAAATATAAATTAACATGATTTTCAGAACATTTACAAGATTTGTCAAACCTGAGGCTAATATCCATCCATCCATCCATCTTCATGTCGGCTTTATTCCCTTTCGGGGTCGCCACAGCGGAATGAACCGCCAACTCACTGGCATATGTTTTATGCAGCGGATGCCCTTCCCTGCCGCAACCCATCGCTGGGAAACATTCACACACACACATTCACACTATGGGCAATTGTTCTTATTCAATTCACTTATTCCGCATGTCTTTGGACTTGTGGGGAAACCGGAGCACCCGGAGAAAACCCACGCGATCACGGGGAGAACATGCAAACTCCACACAGAAATGCCACCTGCCCCAGCCGAGCCTAGAACCAGCGACCTTCTTGCTGTGAGACGACCGTGCTACCCACTGCGCCACCGTGACGCCCTGAGGCTAATAATTTGTGTTTAATCTTTTTGCAAAACGCTAAGGTTAGGGATAATCCTAACCCTAAAAAGTAAAAACATATTTTTAGAGGATGAGCTAAGGGAAAATGTATTTTAATTAAGGGTACTTGTCCCAGAGCAATTGAGAGTAAATTAACAAACTTTATTTGTGTGAACTAAGAAAAATACACATTTAAGTGGTGTTTGTGTCACCAAGTTTTTATATTTTTTAAGAAAAGCAGAAAATATATTTTATTTTTGTAAGTCTAAGTGGAATGTACCGTATAGCTACAGAGCTTCATTTCAATTTGTTTGAAAATGCTAGATCGGTGGTATATAGGTGGTATATTAAACACTATGCAAACTCAAATGCAAAAAAAGTATCTTGTAAGATTTAAATCTTCAAGTAACCATATTAATAGTATTAATATAGTATTCTTTGTCTAAGTGACATATTAAATGCAGTAGAATTACAATACTATACCACAACAAAACATTGAAATTTCACAACTATAAGAATTTGCAGAAAGAATACCATTTAGGATTAGTTTGTCAGTCTGTGCAGTCTATCTGTAGCCAGGTCAGATGCCTCTCACATAATAGAGCCTAATTGCAAGCAATTACAGGCTCCATTATAGCAGCTAATGGTCACAATTCATCATTACTGCAGGCAGAGAGGAGTAAAGAGAGTTTCAAAGCCTTTAAAATGTTTGATTGCTAAGAGTTATAATGAAAAAGAAGTGGTGTTAATAAGAAGCATCAGGTTTTGTGTCCCTATCGACGAGAATGGATTAAAGTGCAATTTGCCAGTCTTCAGAAATCATTACATTACATCGGCATCGTTCTAAAAATTGTTAAAACATTTGTTTCATTCAAAATAAATAATTTTCAAAAGAGCATGATCTTAATGTAACAATTTTACTCTGCACAGACATGTCAACATTCTTTATAGTGTTAAATTATTATTCATTTAACAGAAATTAATAATTTCTGTAGCGAAATTAAAAGAAAACTCTACGTGCAAACAGATGAGGGGACACACTCCATCATTGGAAAATTTTCACCAGAGCACATAATTAGCCAAAGCTCTGCAAAGTCCATTGATTTATTCTTTGTTGTGATAAATTATCTCTCACACTTCTCTCCATGTGACATGCAGGGCACTGAAAGTCAATAGGACCCTAGGGGCAAGCGTCCCCCTCATCTGTCGTGAGCATGCTTGTGTCTACAAAGTAACACATTTGTACAGTACATCACCATAAACATATACTCTGCTAGAAATGTTCAGACACAATTGTAAAAGTTCTTACACAAAAGTTTGTTACACCAAAACAATAAATTATTCTCAAAAATGTGCATTCAGACACCCCCTTGCTTTTCAAAAAGCAGATGGGACATGCATCCTCACCCCTAACCCACCAGCCCCGCCACTTTCCTCCCCCAAGCCAGATCGTGATCAAATAAATATGACATCACTAATAATGACATACTGCCAAAATACATTTTTATTTTGTAATTATAGGATTATACAAGTTTAACATTAATTTATATAACTATCAATGATAGCAACCTCTTTCCGCTACTCCTCGCTCTGAAAATCCTGTAAAATTATACAACAATAATTCAACAACTTGATTTAGTTCATACTGTTGTGTTTTATTGTTAGAAAATACAAAGTACCAGGGTGATTTATTAATATAAAAAAATTATGAATTTATTGTGATAAGCCATTTCCCCACACTAAAGAATGTAGAAACTCCAGCACCGATCTCGACCGGGCAGCAAGCAGAATCCAGGGTGTGGGAAACACACCAGGCAGTAAATCGTCGCTATCTTGCGTCTTCGTAAGACTGCCTCGTAGAGGGAGCCCTGGAGTGGAGAATAGTCTCAACGACCTCGGCCGAAGTTATAGATATTCTCCACATACCACCGTCCCCCTTGATAAGAGAGCAGAACTTACCCTTTAACAGGGATCTCCCATGGCTCGCCAGAAGGGCTAAGTGATCTGCAGACCACGGCCGGCTTGGCCATAAGGGGTGGGGGGGGGGCGGGGGTGGGGGGGCATAAGGAGGAGGGGAAGGCCCTCTTTTTTTTTTTTTCTCTCTTACATCAAGAGAAGGCCCTCTTGATGTAAGAGGAAGCAGTGCTACTGGGGGAGACGGCTCCTGATAAGGCACGGGTTTCGATGGAAGACCCGAAGCCCCGGCCCCGGAGAGCCTGGGTGGGTGCAGGGGCAAAGCACACGCTCCCTGAAGCACCGAGGGTGGCAGGGTTAGCGGAATATGTGTCGAGGAGGCGCCGAACAGCCTTCCATGAAGCGCATCGCTCGATGAAGCTGGAGACCCCCTCAGCCCGTCAGGAGCGCTTAGCTCGTTTATTGAAATGATGGTCCTCAGTCCATATTTCCCTGGGCTGGGGCTTGTGTCGCCACCCCTCAGAAGGGGCATGGGCAGCGACACTCCGCTTCTGGGCACCCCTGTACCCAGAAGCGACAGCCTTAGGAGTTTGTTCCCACCCAGCAGAACTCCAGGTAAGCCCTCCCCACCAAGGCTGAGGTTGCTCGGAATGGCTTTGTGGGGAGAGCCAGGACCTTCAGGGACGACGCCATACCAGAGGAGAGATAGCTCACAAGCATTTGTCCACCTTGGATCGTCCCGTAACCGCGCCCCTGCATCCCCTAGACTTTCGATAATGAACATCGGGAGAAAAAAAGGCAGGCTGTGTAAGGCTGATCCCAGAACCTAGACTCCTCGGTGTGCAGGTCCATGAAAAACGGTAGGCCCCGGCGTGGAGGTTGCGACCGCGGGCGCATATATCGTTCATCAAGCTTGCTCTCTATCGAGGGGCCTGTGCTGCTGGCGATCAGAAGATATCCAACCTCTAGACCGCGCTAGTCACAACCTCCAACAGCTCCTCGAACTGAAGCGGCTGCGCCAGTTCAAGCACAGCGGCTACCAGTGGAGGGACCGACTCGACATCAACCTCCTCGGAGGAAGACAGGAGTAATCCCTGTCCATTGCGTGGGGGGGGGGAATCACCGGAAGGCGCATTTGCGCACCCGACCACAATGGACCGGCGCTAGCGGGTGAGGCCGGCGATAAGGCTCATAATTCTCACAGCCGACTCCCCCGAGAGTCGATCGGGCCTGATCCACTCCAAAGCGCCATATGGAGCGTGTGCGAGTCGAACCTGGTGACTGGAGCGGGCGCTCTCCCTCGGCAGGAGCGGCAGCCTGGCCACCTGGGTCGCCGGGTAGAGCACCTTCCTCAAAAAATGCTCTCCGCGAGCGGAGTGTGCGCATAGCATGCGTTCACAATGCTCAGAGCCGACTGGGCATGCTCCACTCCCAAACACGCCAAACAGAGCTCGTACGAGTCCTTGTCCGTGATAACACGGGCTTTCAAGGAGCCACTGGATTTCGAGGAGTGCTTCAATATTTCTTTCGCAAAAAGTACAAGATATAGCCACACTTTTTGAAACAAGAAAACACATAAAGAGCGCTTACTGAATGCAGAAAAGCTGGTTGCTGTCTCCATCGCTGGCTCCTATATACTGCACTTTTCCGGGAGCGACGCCGCGCTCGGATGATGTCACACCTGTCCGTTGGACAAGATTTGACACATAATTCAGAGCCGGGAACGCAGCGAGCGTTCCCCATAGCATTTGGACGCAGCTCAAGTTGTGGGGAACTATAGTTGTGCATCAAGCCTAAAAACTGTCCTTTGGCATGTTCAGCACACCAATTTGTCAGCAAAAGCCTCTATATTTCTGTGCTATGTTGCCCAATCAATGTTGGCATGGTTAGAAAGAGAGTGGAAGTGCTTGCTCTGATCCAACTTGACCAATCTTGATGCTTTGCAAAATTTTGACACAAGATTAGAACATTTCAGAGGTACACGGAATGCTTCACAACAGGGTCAGTGCGGCGTTATGTGCAGGGTTGTGCTAGTAATAGTAACTAAATAGTAACTAGTTACAGTGTCTATAACTCTGTTACTTTGTCAGTTATTGTATTAAAAAGTAATTAGTTACTTTAAAAAGTAAATAATTAGTTACTGTTAATGCTACCATTTTAATGCTATCATTAATGCCATCGTATTTAAATTTCAGTGCTGCATGAATAATACTACTCTGTTGGTTAGTTTAACAATTTTGTATTTGTTTTCATTCTGACTTAACACCAAGCCTTATAGTCAATATACACATAAAGCTGACTTAAACATTAAATGAAAACTTTGCTATAATCACGCTTGTTTAACACAGCCTCAATAAGTATTCAGGCGAGTGACAACCACCAATCATATTACATGTTTTCTTCTTAATCACTACCGGATGATGTACACCAACCACTGTGTCTTTTTTAGCTGACTTAACCGATAAACACGTTCTTAGGTCATTTAGCATTCAACAACACATAAGTGATCATAAGAAAAAATATCTTCAATACACAGCATGTGTTGTTTTTTGTTAAATTAAATAAATATCATAATGCAGAAAGCTGTACCTTTCAAAACTTTAAACTTTTTTAGTAAAGTTTCTATAATTTTGTGTGTGTGCATGCGTGCGTGTGTGTGTTGATACTGAATGTATCATTTGCAGGAACTACTAAACTCATCATGTAAGGTGGACTGTTGAATCCAGCAAGCCAAACAGACATCCTTGATGAATATCTGCTTTAAATCTTTGGCACTGAAATATCTTTTGCTACAAAACATCTTTTGTACTACAAAAGTTTGATGCAAAAGTTTGGTTTTCTTGTTTTTATAAATTGTAAAAGATGTAGAATTTTTTAAATATTATCATATAACCATATGAAACATAACTAAAATGATAAAACTTTAACACGGTTACATTCTGCATAGTATGGAAGCCCATTTCCTCCAAGCAAAAATGTCTTTTAAAGTAAAAATGTTTACTTAGAATGTCACTCTTTAAAATAAAAGTAAAAATTTGGACTTATAGACAGACAAACTTTTACTTGCTGACCTGCAGAATCCAACTCTAATGTTAACTACGTAACATTAAAACTACGTTTTATTTATTTTACTTTAAAAGCCATAGTTTGGACTAAAAGTCTAACTTTTTTTACATAAAAAAACGATATCACGCACATTTCCAGTGCAATTATTTTAAATGGTGCAGTTATCGAGAGCATATTGCGATACAGAGGTTGTTTAATTTCATTTTTGGTTGTTTTTTTATTTTAAATAGATTTCTTTTATAATTTAAAGTTCATATTGTCTATAAGAGGCCAACTGTTTATTCTTTAAATGATCATTGTAAAAAAAATATTTTAAGTCCCTTTTCATATTTAAGCGCTCCTGTTCTTGAATTAGACAGCAACAACACACAAAGTCCACTCTTGGCCTTTGTGTGTTTGATATATTTGTTATAATCTTAATTTCATAGTTCCTCAAATGTTTTTCTTGTTAAATCTTTGTAATGGTGCAATAAATGTCTATTTTGTTTTTTAAAAAGAGTGAAGATAAGGCAGTGGAGAGGTCAAGCAGCTGCTTCGCTCTGTAGGTGGGAGTGTTTGGATGATCATTCGCTATCAGATCACGCAGAGCCACCCAAGATCATTAATCAAAGAAATGTTGATATGATAGTGTTTTATTAATGACTTATCTGTGTAATATAGATCCATGCTGGTGGAGGCTGCCTCCTGCTTTGATCAACTGCTTGCGAAGCAGCTCAAATACTTTTCCACACTCTTGAACAATTGTGTGGTGTGTTTGGCATAGGGGAACACATCTGTTAGTGACCTCACTATCACAATGGATCAGTTAAACACTGCAGTGATTCTCATTCACATGCTGAGAAACACCTGACTATTCAATGAGAATGCTGTAGAATTCTGAAATTTTCTAGGCTGTTGAATTAATGATTTGAAACTGCACAGAAGTGTTCGGTTTACTGGCAGAATGTTTGGTGAGTTAAAAAAAAAAGTCGAAAATAAGAGGTGCTGACTGAACTCAGGTAATCAATTGAGTCAAGCTCAATCACACATATATACATACAGACACTTCAAGAAACAGTTAACCAAATTTTTATCATATTGAGTAAACACAATCCATGAATTTTGGTGCGGTCTACAATAACTAACTTAGTGAACACACACGCACACACACACATGCAATCAAAGACTGCAGATAACTCTGCAATCTTCTTTTTGAGGAATTTACAAGGATAGCTATGAGGTAGAATATTGTGAAGGGCTGATTAGGTGTAAACAATTAAACAAAATTCTATAAAGTGTAGTGTGCTTAAGTGTAAAATGCAAGGTGATGAAATATGCGAGAGTTCAGGTGCAGGTATCAGAGGTGGATGGGCTTATAGCTTGGGGAAAGAAACTCTGTTTGTGCCGTACACTGTTGCTAACTCCTCAGTAAGAAAAGTCAGTATTGGCTGGTCCAAAAGTCGCTTAAAGTTGCTAGATGGCGTCACCATCAAATTTGCAAAAATACTATGTGACATGCAACCCCAAAAACATCAAAAACATTGAGAATGGAATGAAGTAAATAACATGAAAGGTAAGCATAATTTTTTGTTTCACGGTTCCCATGCCTGAGACCCACAATCTCGAAACCTTGCACCGGGAAAACCAGGAATTTGATTGATTGTGGAGTAGAGGAAACAATAGAACATGTAATACTTAAATGTAAAACATATGAAATGAAAAGAAAAGAAACAATGAAAGAGATTAGGGAAATAATAACAGAGCCTATAACAAAGATTAAAATCCTAAAAAGACTAAGAATAATTTTAGGATATAAATTAATAATAATAGGAATGGTTCATCCCCCCCCCCCCTTCATATATAGTTCATACTACTTTCCTGTTGGTGGCCATAATGCACCATTAAGAAGGCTTACAAACTGCCTTTAAACAGTATATGAAGATGAAGAACCTGGCACTGGCTGGGAGCATTTATTGTTATATACAGTGAATGTCATTGACAGGGGAGCAGGCCCAGGGTAGGGCAAAGACAGCGAGTGACAGAAAGGCACAACACAGACATAGCAGCCGGGTTCCTCCTTCCAAAGAACCCATCAGCCAGAACGAAAAAAGTAGCTAGGATATAAAAAAAGTTGCTAGACGGTCTGAAAAGTAGCCAAATCTGATGCAACAATGGCTCCGTACAGTTCTGGTGTTAGTGGCTCTGAAGCGGCAGCCAGAAGGCAAGAGTGTTGGAGTGCATACTAGTATGCAGGGTATACAAGTGGAGTAAATGAGTCATGTAATCTACAACTGAATCTGTTGCAGAACTGGCTACCATGGCCACTGCACAGCGGGGGCCGCAAAAAGTCCCACAGCATCACACAGCTCATCAGGTGTCTAGCATATCATGCAGACTTTTTGGATCCACAGTTCCTCGGTAAAATACCCAACCATTGTTTTCCAAAAGCGAGGTCTGACATATAAGGGGCTCGCCGCTCTATGACCTGAGTAAGACACGTCTCCTTTAGCACATGATGTTGTGTGCCAATGGCAAGCCTGAAATGTGAATATACTGTTTTTGAACATTTTAAAATGTTTTTGAATTAGTTATCACATGAGTTGGTTTGTGTTTCATGATTTAATCATGTTTATTTATCATTTAACATATTTTTTATGTTTTTTTTTGACGGGTCACTTTTAGTTTTATTTTATTTCTTTTTTGTGTATGTGTTTGATTATATTTTGTGTTCAGGCAGTATTTTTTATTGGAGTCAGCAGGAACCTAAATAGATTGTGTCATTATCAAAGCTGGTATATGTCTACCAGAATGCTTCCCATTGAAATGCGTCTCGGTTTTTCAGTTTGGAGAGCTCAATCCATTTGTCCATCAACGGAACACTGCCATGTTAATGTTTGTTAATGTAAGATTTGTTTTGTGTTTGGAAAATTGTAATGCTTTCTGTTTCACCTATTTCGTTTATTTAGTTAATGTAGAGGTGGGTGATTTCTCAAAGATTGTATTTTTTGTGTTGTGTTGTAGTTTTATGTTTGTTGTTTGTTTTATTTTATTTGTTTGTTTTGTATTTTGTCTGGCTTGTTAATTTGGCCTTTCTCCACCATGAAGTTGGTTTTTTTTTCTTTCATGTTAAATGTTTGATTGTTATTGATGTTAATAAAAAGCAACTTTTCATATTTGAATTAGTTTTGTGTTTGCAGTTCTGTTGGCGGTGGTTAGAATGCTTCATTTGTTTTTGTTCGGACTGAGTTGAATAAATAATTGTCATCGATTTCCTCCACTTAAAACAAGATTAAACAAAAAGTTAATGCATTAAAGGAACTGTAATATTTGGGATCTACTGTTTACTGTTAAAATCCAGAGAACCAAAACACTACTAGTTTGAGAGTTTGTTTTGGTACCTGCCCTGTTTGAAAAAAAGTAAAATACAACATAAAATGTAAAAATAAACACCTTTAATGTTGGAAATGTGGGTTTATCCGGCACACATGCTAATGTACAAATTCCCACAAAGGAAAAATCAGTTTTTAAAGGAGTATGGAAAGAGCTCACACCTTCTGCTTGTGCTAGTAATATATGACATTAAACACACTCCTGACCATCTGCTGGCGGTGCTTATTTCCCTCCAAACTTTCTCTCTTTCTTTCACCTGAGCCAACATCTCATCATCGCAACCAAACAACCTATTTAAAGTGACATGTAATTCAGTGCAAGGATGGCTTGGAAAAATGAACGTGTTCTTCCTCGCACGAGGGACATCATAGCTGTGGAGATCCACTCGCAGGCTCCTTTTGGAAGATGGATGACTTTTGTTTACTGTTAAGACTTTTCAGCTGAAAGCCCTTATGCCCTATAGAGATTAAATTTGCTGAAGTGCATTTTTGGTCACAAATAATGTTTGTAGATAATGTGATGGCAAACATAATTCCTTTTAACTTGTTTAAATACAGTAAGTGATCAACGTTTTCCTTTAGATTAATTTGCCATGCCTAGTCATTAAACCAATATCATTTCAAAAGTGGTGAATTTAATACTAGCCAAAAACTCACCCCCTGATACCAGCACACAGCTCGGACACACAGTGGCACAGCTCAACAACACAAATATAATTTTTACCACATTTCACAACATCTTTTTGGCACCCTCCCTAAGACTCATCAGTGAAGACAACACCACTCTCCTTGGTCTCATCCAGGAAGGTGAGGAGTTTGCATAAACAGCAGGTGGAGTGACTGGATCTCTGGAGCTTAACACTCCCCTCTATCCAACATGAACAGCACTGTAGAACTCATGGAGTCATACATCAAGTGGAGCGCCCACATTTACTGCATTGCAAAGAAGGCCCATGCTCTAGCTGAAGAAGTTTAACTGCCCACAGATGCTGCTGACCCAGCTCTACTCAGCAGTCATCGAGTCTGTTTTGTGCATCTCCATCACTGTTTGGTTTAGCTCACCATCTAAATCAGACTCCATAAGACAGTTCAGACTGCTGAAAAGATCATTGGAACTCCCCTACCCTCCCATCAAGAACTGTACACCTCCTGAATGTGAAAGAGGGCTCTCAAAATCACTCTAGATGCTCCTCACCTGGGCAACCACCTCTTCTAACTCTTACTCTCCGGCCGGCACTTCAAAGCCCAAAATCCAGGACAACCAGGCACAAACAAATTCAGCTCCTGAACCCATAACTTTCACCACCAACTCTCTCAAATGTTCCATTAAATATTGCACTAAGCAAACAGGACTCTGAAGTGGACACACACAGCTCCACATTCTGTTGTTCTGTTATTTTTACTTCACGCTTTGGTCTGCACATTACCTTCAAAGCACATCTCTTAAGCACCTTGGACTTCTATAGTTATAGATCTATTACTTTATATTTTTACTACCAATATAACACAACAAATTCTAATTCTGGAAGAATATTATGCTGTTTTAATAATTCAGCCCCTACTGCTGTTTCAGTATGAAAAGACTGTTCAGAAACTGTGATTAAAGATGTCACTATGCGTTTTGGATTTCTGTTGATGTAACATACATATATGTATTGATTCACATAATTTACTATTACCTACAACTAATGCAGTTGTAGAATCTGTTAAATTGATAAGGGTTTCATGGAGAAGAGCGTGTCACGTTTGTTTATCTTCAGCCATACGATCAGGAAAAGATTGCTTGGGTTGAATATGAAAGAATGATGTTATTTTTGTGATTTTGTGAATGAAAGTTATTTTTGTGATTTTTTCAATGGCTAACTTGTTGCATATCAGTCAGCTGCTCTGGTGTGGTGACTTTTTCACACATGATGCTGCGGTAAACGAGGTATTGGTTGTTTGATATGTTACTCAAATGGCGGCATGGGTGGGTCTTAGCCAAAGAAAGCTGCCAAACACACCAGACCTTTCATCAGTCAATCAATCAAGTTTTTATATAGCGCTTCTTTAGCAGTTGCTTTCAAAGCAGCTTTACAAAGTCCTAGTGAGGATCAAGTAGAGTAAATAAGAGTTCCCTCTGTGAGGCCCCTGGGAGCGTCGCTGACTGAGGCAGGGGCTAGTCACCTCCCCAGCATAAAGAATATACAAACTTAATATCCATCAACGAACAGTTTGCTAGACAGCACCTGAAAAGTAAAACAAACAAAGACAAAACAGAAACTAGCAAATGAAAAACAACTGTTAGAAAACTGTAACACTGACAACAAATAGGCTGCAGGATGAGTGATAAATGATGAGGATAAGTTAGATGGGCACATTTATTTGAGAAATAATTCATAAAATCATTGCTGCTAAAATTTGCAATAGTCAATAGTTTGCAATAGAACGTTGCAATAGTCAAGACGTGAGAGGACCAGAACCTGAACCAGGAGTTGAGTTTGATATTCAGTTAAGAAGGGCCAATCTACACGCTCGAGTTGTCTTTGTGATGTGGTCTTTGAAGGACAGCTGTTCTTCCAAAATCACTCCAAGAGTTCTGACTGTAGGAGAAGGGGTGACTGTAGAGGATTCTACCTGGATGGTGAGGTCGTGATGCACAGAGGGATGGGCCGGGATTACCAGAAGTTCTGTCTTGGCCATGTTAAGCTGTAGGTGATGGTTCTTCATCCAAGTAGAGATGTTGTTCAGGCAGTCAGTTATGCGGGTAGTTACTGACAGGTCATCAGGGGGGGGGGACAGATTTTGAGTTGAGTGTCATCAGCGTAGCAGTGGTAGGAAAATTCGTGTTTGGACTCATTATCAGTTTTTTGCTGTTAGCAAAAATAAAGATTTGTCAGTGAACCTCACATTTGGGTACTCATCAGTTACATTCTGCAGATATAATGTGCATGTTATTTGATGGACGGTGAATTCTGTAAAGTAAAACTCCTCATGAATGCAACAACTTCCTAAAATGTAGCTTTTGTTATATCGATTAAAACATGCTTCCACCCAGCAATAAATAAAAAAAATAAAGCTCACAAAAATACTAAACATTCCTGTTATAAGATAAAGACTTACATTCATTATAGTATAGGGGCTCAAATTCTATGTGTACCCATTTACGTAATATATTTAATATTTATATGAGTTTTTTTGTCGGTTAAAGACGAAGACGCCCACATCCTTATAGCATAAAAGTATGATATGTGAATCGTACTCCTGTTGCCTTGAATCAATTGAAGAAATAATAAACTGTCAACCATTTGAGCCAGATATATGTTTCTCTTTAAAAATTGTTAAAAGTTGTTGATATGTTTGTAAGGTAACCTGAGGTTGTGGACAGAATTAGACTAAGGCTACTTTTTATCTTGAGATTTGGGGACATTAGAAAGGCTACAGCTGGACCTAGAACAAAAGCCCTGAGCTTAAACATCCATCATACCAGCCAGGGAATTGTTGTTTTTTTCATGACATTCTGTTCACACTGTATTTATTTCTGTTTTGCCCTATTTAACACAATGTAAGTGCCATGCCCAATAAAACCAATGGAACAGGTGGCGTTGACATTTTGGATACATGCTGTTTTACAGGATACACACATTTTAAATCAGATATGTTTGTTAATAAAGTTAAGGATAATATAAACTGTCACATTGATATACACAGAAATGTATTATAGAGGCAGATATAAATATACATTGTAGAAAAAGATTTTTCCACAGAAATATGTAGAGCGTGCTCAAATTTTGAATTTAGAAAAAGAAAATCACAATATTTTAATGCTGTTGTATTCAGGAGTTGAATGTCGAATACATTAAACTCAAACAAAATGTTACATATTGTCCAGACCCTAACAGAGATTGTTTATCAGGAGAACGGATTATTAAATCTGCTTATAGAATGAGCATAATCATATGAACAATCTTGCAGGAACATTTCTTGAATGTTTTTTTGTGATTGATGAATGTGCTAACTTTTTTAATGACCTTGAGAGAACGTTCACAGCACGTTAAAAGAAACTGGACAAACTAATAATTATGTAACATTCTCAGAACGTTCTTCAACGTGATTCATGTGAGGCAGATATCTTTAAAATGCGTATGAGTATACAGTGCCCTATTGAAGAACAAGACATTCAAGTTAAAATTGTGCCATAAACACAGCATCAAATCGGCAACGAGTTCCATGGTTGGCATTGGGCTTATTTTCAGCGTACTCTACAGCCAGGTTTGCCCTTGGAGGAAAATCCTGATATAATTCCTGATATCAATGATCTTCTTACTGAAACAATCTATTTAGATTTTTAGCTGTGATGTAAATACTTGAGTAAATTTGAGTTTAGAGTAAATTAAAAAAATACTATCTACTCCAATACTGTCAGGGTTTCTTATTCTTTTATTGTTGTTCAATGGACGTTTGCAACCTTTCTGTTTGTGCATGACTGCCACCATCTAACTGTCAGGGTTTCAGTTATATCCCAAGATACACAACCAGTCAATCAGCTGTCACGCAATGCACCTGCAACCAGACCCACTCAAACCCAGCAATCCAATCAGAGCTCACATTCAATCACTCATCTTTTCCTTAAATACGTCTCCCTGTCATTCTTCCTGTGTCAGATCTACTGCATTACATGGTTTTTGGGAACCTCTGCACTGCCATCTTGGATTTTTCACTCACTTGTCCTGGATATATTTTCTGCCTCCTCCATCTGCTGATCTCTCTCTCTAATCTGTTTGACAGCTAACTCCTGGATAACATCCGGATTGGGAAACTTTCTTTCTGATATGCTTGCTACTATTTGCAGCATGCTTTTGTTCTGTTTACTTATTTTTTATTGATTTAAAATCTATACTTTTTACTCCACTGCTTACCTTTACTCGCTACATTGCGATTGTGTGCAGTAAGACAGCGTGTTTACCTACTATGAATAATATATTGGACGGAGAAGAAGATAGCGCCAACAGAGTAATTGCGCAGCAGTAATTCTTTAGATGATTCCAGAGCTGAGATTCCCTAAGTTTGCCCTCTTTTTGAGTGACTGTGATGGAAACATAACCATGCAGGTTTCGTTGCATTATAAAAGAAGCAAATATCATGTAAGTTAAGCTATTAATTTAGTAAAATAAAGGTACATGTCTTGCTCTGATGATTTGTTTGCTAGCATGTAGAATAACAATATCCAGCATAGAAAATACTTTCTCTTTAGTTTGAAATAGAAAGTTTTGTACACATTAGCTTAACTGTCCACATGGCTTAGTATTTGTGTTTGTTAGAAATGTGTGCTGCTATAGTGTACTGATATTTAGCGTAAAAAGTGATGAAGATAAATCTAACAATTCACTACAGTTTAATGCTACAGTTTACAATTTTTTATTTTATTTTATTGCGTAAATTAAACTTTTGTGTTTTAACACAATTAAATCATAGTGTGCTTGTTTAATAAAAAATGTGATAAGTTGCAGATGCAATTGTAATAAAATAACAGCAATGTCTTTTAGGACCAGTATTAGTGTTCAAATGTTATGGTAAATCAGTCACTTCCTCCTTTACAAATCATTAAAACAATAGTTAAAAAGATGTTATTTGGAGGATAGAAATGAAACCTCAGTGCTTTATAAGTGTCTCTCAATCGAGCAGCCCAGCCCTAAATAATTAAAAACTTAAAATCTTAAAACAACCCAAAGAAAGGAACAACAACAAGAAAAATCCATCCACTCAGAGTTGTCATGAGGATCAAAATTAGCTATATGAATTTAAAAAAACAACTGTGTGTGTGCGTGTGTGTTTGTGTGCGTAAAAATAATACTGATGTCACTACCAGTCAAATGTGTTTTAGACCTGGAGACTGGCTTACTTTATTGAACCTTGGATACTTGTTTTATCTTTTAAGTGTGTGTAGTCATTATAGTGATGCGGAATAAAACTGTCAAGAACATTTTTAAGGCAGTTTCTCATTAACAAGATACAATGTACAATATTTGATCAGACAATATACTTTTGTATAAATTAACCTTGCAAGATATAATGGTTCTGACAGTATAGGTTGGTCCCTCCAATAGGAAAAAGTGCATGATGTAAATGTATTTATGAAAGTTGCCCAAATAACACCTCAAACACATTCTCTGTCTGAAGGTCAAAAATCAAACCAATCATTACACGGATGATCAGAAGACAAGAGTATTTGTAAGCAGCCAAATAATAACAGTCATTTAAGCTTTGTAAGATGTCTACCTGAGGCTGTAGGCATTCACCAAATTGACAAGGTTTTGATTATGCAGCATGTGATGGGTGTTTGTGAGTGCGAAGGGAGACCTCTTGCTTGTCACAAACTATTTGCAGCCCTTGAAATGAACTGCTGTGGGCTGAACTAAAAGCACAGTGTGAGAGATCATTATCTGTGTAGGGAGCTGGTCTGACTTCACTCAGACGCTTTTTCGGTTAATGCTATGATGCAGATTCAACCGGAGGCTGTGAATCATAGACTGTAAATGGCAGCAAAGAGAATATAGACAGCTAACACCTGTGAAAGTGCGATAGGCGCATATTGTATACATCTAAAATAGGCAAGACGTTATTTCTGCTTCGCTAAATCTTGACATGCAAGTTGACTGCAGCTTGCACAGTTGTGACATTTTATTAGCAAACATCTGAAAGTGTTTATGCATTGGATTTTGATAGAAGCAGATTCACTCGACTAAACACACTGGCTTTGAATTTATGTCATCTGTAATTTCTAGTACTGTGTTGTTTCTTTATTATTAGCTTCACAATACCATCAGATGAGAATTTCAAGTATTTTATTGGCAAGTAAATACATGATTGCTTTTCAATCGCTTTTACAATCACAGAGTTTCTCAGATTAAACCTTGTCGCAGGTCAAAATAGGTGCAATCTGGCAACAAGCAGACATAATTCATTTCCTAGTTGCAGTATATTTAACATATAAGAAAATATACAACAAGTAACCAGATTGGATTTTGAACCAAGATTGATTGAGCTTATGGTTGAGGTTTATGTGAAATTTTATTATTGATTGAGGTTTATGTTAAATGTTTTATTTGCATGTATAGTGACATATTTATGACATTCACTTGTTAGGTTATAGTTTATCATGTGTATTACACTCAAATTATAAAGTAGACATTCTTGCATTTCATGAGTTTGCTTACATAGAATCAGCCCATAAAACGTAAATGAATATGACAAAATTTGGATAAGCATACTAGGCAAGCTGTCCTTGGAAGTCACCCTAGGCTTGAAAACCCACCAGAAACACAGAAAAAGGTATGGAGGAGGGAGTTTTGCATTTAATTGTCTAATTGGAAGAGAAGTGGCACCTGTTTATGTTGACAGTGGACTTGATTGTTTGCTAATATTATGAGCACCCCTCCCAAAATTGTATTCTTGGAACTTCATAAAGTAGACAATGATGTTCACAGGAGAACACTTCTTCTCAAGTGGTTCTAAAGTTCTGTTCATTTTGTCCTGTTTGTCAATGTGTTAACCCTTGTGTACAATTTAGCCTAGAATTGCAAATGTTTGTTTGTTGTTGGATTTTTTAATAGGTTTAGTCACCAATAAGAGTGTTTGAAGACAGCTAAACATATCGTTGGATTGATTGACCTGTCATGGTAATGCAAGTGAATGAGCAGGAATACGGAGACATGGAGAAATTTACCCTAGAAAGCAAGAGAGTACAAAGATGATGGAACCAGGAGCAAATAGGTAATACAAATAACACAGAGAGTCTATTGGGTATCTAATGCCTATGGCATTCAATTGAGGGAACAAGATAACTAGTTTAATAATGAAAGGTAGATGCACAGTCCATGTGGAAGGCATGTGAACTGAGCAATTACCAGTCTCAAGAGCTGAGGCACTTTATAGTTCTTGAGAGTAACAGAGGGGCTGTGTCATCAGAGAAATGCCAATGGGTACAGGAACAGGAGAAGTTCTGCTGAGGGGCAGGGCTTGAGTGATGAGACAATCCTGGAGGAGATGATTGCTGAATATGAGTAGAGCTACAGAGCTACAGGGTAGGAAAGAAGGAATCTATGGCCTACCCCAACAAGACTTATCAGACCCTGGTTGTTCTATCAAAAGTAGAATGCAAAGACAATGGGGCAAGGAACACAGAACAAGTTAGAGACCCTGTCCACACACACCCGGTTATTTTGTTACTCTTATTTTTTAATGCAGTCACAATGTGCATACAAACATATTCGGATACAGCAGCGTTTCATAATAATAGGACAAGCTACAGATTTGTTGTGTGTAGATGGCATAACAGCTTTATTTCGGTTGCAGGCAGTTTGATATAGTTATAGTAGATTATTGATGCAGCAGCTTTTGCTCACAGACCTTCATATGATGTCAATAATGACAGAGAGAGGGTTTGCACTGAAGTTATTTGTGTTAAACCATAACTTCTGAGACGTACAGGACTACATCAGCACACAACGTATTTAATACCTTATTTAATCACAGAACAGATGCCCCACACTGCAGCAAACTGTGGGTTATTGCTGCTGACGCACTCCACTAACACAGATGCAAAGCACAATTTTTGAGAACGGATGGAGCGTCATATAAATGAGGAAGTCTTGAGAGTGGAACAGTTTTTGGTGAGAATTGGAGAGAATTTTTGATTATGAAAAATGTTCTTCTTAACTTTGTGTGCGCTATATTTCCAGGCCATTGAAAGGAAAGGGCTGAAGTGCCTCGGAGCTAAAAGAAACTTTCTGATTGGTTGATATAACTTCAGGGTGGAGAAGTCTGCTGCCCTCCACTGGACTTACTCACTCTTTATAGTGTTTTAAGATCATTTGACACATTTTAGCACGAACAGTTTTTTTTTCTACCTGTGTTTGGGTGGATGGAATTTTGTTTTGTTGTAAACTGGGATAGGAAAACATACTTAGTTACAAAACCAACAATATAAGACCATTATAAGGGAGTTGTGTTCTATACTATATATTTTATATACTCTATAAGGCGTGCAAATGGTGGTTGCATATAGTTTGTCCAGATGAGTGCTGAGTAGTCTCTAGAGAAGTCACCATGAAAGCATCAGGCTTGGGAAATTATCTGATGTACTTCTCCAGAATTTATGCAAAAAATTTTATCTAAGTTCATTAAAACACTAAAACAAAGCGTGGCTTTGATGAGTGAAACAAACTCTAAAGACAAACAAGAAAAACAACAAACTTCCCTTGTAGATTACAAGAGTAGCCGATTCAGATGTCGATGGCCATTCAACAAAATACAAACACAACTGGCAACACAGTTCTGAGTTCTGAGGTAGTTCACTTGAGAGAATAAGGCTTTGTTCACACTAAAAAGCAGATTATCTATGTGTCCCATTCTGAGAACCTCCAGTTTTAATTTGCTACCACAAATCTGCCCAGATTGTGCATCAAATCAGGAGGAACATGGACGAGGAGCTACAATCTCTGTTCTTCTCTTCTTCAAATAAGTATCTTAATTTTTGCTACTATTTTTCAGAACTCTTCAAATACAAACACAACAGTTCGTCAACAGTACAATGCTAGTTTAGCGGTAAAGCCAACAGGGTGTCTAGAAATTCCAGGAATAAATAGACAACTTGAATACTCAGAGTAAGATCAATTTAATTGTTTAAAAAGCAAAAACAGTAGCAGCTGCTGTAACTTAAATTTTCCCCTCTTTTTTTGTTGAGATTCCTTTCAGAAATGTCTCACTAGTCACTAGCCTAGAGCTGATTGGTTGAAGGAAGCAAATTTTTAAATTCTTTGCACTGTTGCTAAATTGTTTGGTTTTCCCCCCAGTTGGACTACTGTTGGGCTTTAAAATTAAAGACCTAGAAACATTTAGAATGCTTTTTAAAGAAACATAGATTGACATATATATGTCATAAATATTAATAAAGCATATATTTTCAAGTTTCTAAATATAGTCAAGCAAAAGTTGAAAATAGACTTACACTTTATATGTAAATATATATATTTAATATATATATATATATATATATATATATATATATATATATATATATATATATATATATATATATATATGTTAAAACATGGAAATATTTATTTTAGAAATGAGTGAGGTGGGCTGGTTTTATTTTGAGTTTGAGCTGGAAACTGTCGGTCAGATATGGCATTCTCTGCTTTTCTGATTCTCTGATTTTCCTGTCACTGCAAGAAAGTCTGCTTGGTTTTGCAACAAATCAAATTCTGCTCTGCTAGTCTGCTTTTCACACGTACACATACTTGACTTTAAAAACAAAACTTCTGCTATTCCTGCTGTTCTGCTGTTAAGTGTGAACAAATCATACTATTAGGGAGTACAACTATTTGGAATGGTTATTGATGGGAGGTGTAAGTCCAGTGTAATTGCCATTGGTGAAATAACATGTTCAAATTAACTGTGATTGCCAGACTTTTAAAAGGCTTTTTAAAAGTTTTTTTAATCAGCTCAACGTTTAGATGCATACACAACCAGTGTTTTAATTTGCGATATAAAATATGGTCCTCCTGCTCTAGCTGAACATGATCATTTGGTAATTTGATCTTGGCAAATGGAATCACATTTTTGTAAGGAAAGAAATTAAATTTGGCAAGAGTCCAAGCAGAAGATTTAAACTAGGTTGTGTGACTGTAAAAGATCTAACATGAACATCAGGAATCAGTGTAACAAGAGAGAAGGCAGCAGATGTCCTCAAGCCATGCTAAACTTGTTAAAAAAAAGATCTGGCTTTAATGTTGAAGGCCCACACAGGAGAAAAGGTAAGAGGTGCTCAGAATGAGAAGCTGAATAATTCAGGCTAGATCGTTTTAACCGTGAATGCCTTGAGATTAATTTTATGTTTTAAACAACAATCTTAATCAAAATACCTTCTCTCTTACATGCTAAAAGAGAAAGACTGAGGGTTGGCTCTAGAAACTGCCCTCTTAAGGTTGGTTTTCCAAAAGCTGTTACCCACAAGGTCATGTCAGGTATAGCATTGCTGGACCTGTGCGATTCTGCGTCTCTCTCTGTTTGGGTATGGGAGGAACTACGATTCCAATTTACAATCGCTGACCTTCTTGTTATCTCTAGGAGAAAAATGAATGCACAGTTCATCTGTCAGCCAGTGGTAAAATGGAAAACCACAAACAATGTTGTTTGGTCTGAGTTTTTCTCAAGCAAATAGTTTCTGCTGTTGATTAATAAACAGATAAAGGAGTCAAGGTTAAAGGGGTTAACTAAGTTTGGTGCAGATCAATGCTGGGTGGTTACTAGGCATTTGTGTGAGTGTGTGTGTGTGTGTGCGTGTGTGTGGGTGGATGGGTGGTTGAGTGCGTGTGTTTGCATGTGTGTGCTTTGGAGTATTAAAGTGTGCACACAGGTTTCTTTATTTGTGCTTGTTTCTTGTTTTCTTTATGCCTCCAAGCACATCCGCATGTTTTGTGTGAATTGAGCAGTAACACTGTCTCCAAAAATGAATAGCAATTGAATGAATAGCAAATCAGCCTAAGCTGAAAAGCTTTTGAAGCAAATACAGTTGTTTGTGTCTCTTTTCTTAACTGTTTAGTGTTTGATCGGTACACAAAGCACCTTTGAACGAGTTTTGGTCAGTATTCCACTTATAGTAGATGTGGTTACATTTGAAAGAAATATAATACTCGCTGCCAGGGTGGTATTTTTATCCACTCTCAAAAGCTCGCATAACTCCCAGATTTTATATTTAAACCAAAGGCATTTAGAAAACATTCTTACTTATCGGAGGATTAAAGTAACCTACTGGCAGGACTCTGCCAGCATTACTAACATTTCAGGACCGCCAGCAGCTGTCCCTGTAATAATACACAGCAGATTACTCCCATGGCACCAAAAGCCCTTTGAAAAATTCGAACAGAGCATTTTAGCATGCACTTTAATAGCAAATGAATGAATTAAGAAAGAAAGATAGAAAGATTGAGAAACATCATTTAAAGTCATTTATTTATGGAACGTTAGCAAATTTTTATTTGCTGTTGGATTTCATTATTTTCATATCATTACATATTTTATGTTCCTGTTGTAAAAATTGTTCTTTTCTAAAAAAAAAAATAAAATCTTTGCTTACTTTTTAGTAATTGTATATAGTGTGGATAGTATAGTATAGCACTCGGGAGATATCAAGTAATGAAAACACAAGTTTTTAATAATTTAAAATGTGATTATTCCAACAAAGATTGGGGTTTTCTACCCCAGAACGTCAGAAACATACAGTAAGATGCACATTGAAGGTTTAAGTAAATGCTGTCATCTCCCTCGAGTTTGTCAAAAAACCTCATTGTCTTGTTGTCAAGTGTTACGTTGCTTTTAAGATGGGAAATGACTCTGACCGTAACATTTATTTTGCAAAGAAAATTAAACCATTTAACGGAGTGGAGAAACCAAAAGAGACAACAGCACAACAAATGACTAAACAGAGTGATTGATTTATTTACAACTATTTACAAACAACATGACTAGTGTACAGACAAACATGAACAGATAAAACAAAAACCCAACCAACCTGAAGAGAGAGTCCCTCCCCTTGATGGCGCAGGTTCCCTGCAATATCCCCAGTAAAATAATATCTCTAAACTAGCAAAAAGATAAACATAAATATCAGGCAATTACTGTTTAACTTCTATTCTACTGTAATCTTAGTTACAAGTGCGCTCATGACCTATCGAGCGTACAAACAAAAGGTTCACCTATGTGTAATGTCCCAGAATGTATATCACGTGATATCTATCATTCTCTCCCTTCAGAGGTTTAGAAAAAAAGACCGAGCCAATATTTCTGGAGAACCAGAGTAGTCAAACCAACTGGCAGCATGACAACAATTCTGCGTATTCTCAAGTACACAATTCAACAACAACAACAAACCAAACCACACAACAGACTAGGATCTTGATCAGAGCTGATCAATGGTGGTGTGTCTAGACCTTTATCCAAATTAGGTCGTTTTGGAGCAACCGGATTGGGTGGTGATGTGGTGACGTCATCAATTTAATGGTGATTGACATCCCTCACGACGTATTGCAGAGTGACTGGAGCGGTGGTGAGAGGTAATGGGTGGAACCTGGATTGGGAAACGGATAGGACAAGAACGGGCACAGAACAAACAACTCTAGAAAAACAAGACATTATATGTAACATCAAGATAAAAAGTTTATTTTAGGGACATTTAGAGACCTCATGAGGGTGCAAGGTTATCAGCGACAGGTGTACTTTATCCGGTTAGCAACGAAGAAGAATAGGTGTAGTGTTATTAGTGACAAATTAGATGACAAACAGAGACTATATTTAATATAAAATACATGAAAAATAATGCAGGTTCAAAACTCCAGCTTTATTTCCTCACCATTGGTATTTGTAGGGAAAAAAATGAACAAACCCTGCGTTGACAGCTGGACCATTCATCAGATTGATTCAATGGCAATTTCTGCAAGTGAACCCAGAAGACAACATGACAGAAACATGTAAAAGTCTTCATCTTCAACTCGTGGATGGGTCATTTTTCACTTGTCCGTTGTCTTGTCCATTACAAGAGCTGCTGTGTGATTAATGAGCGGTCTGGATTCTGTTCAAGCACTGACATACACTGAGACTATTATGTCAAGTGATCTATAAGCCTTTGATTGTCAGCCCTGCCCTCCACAATAACAGGAAATTCCATCTTTTAATGAAAGTTTGGGATATTAAGAGGCCATTGTATCATTATTATAATCAAATATTTGTTCTGATTAACTTTTCTTCTTTGTTTGGAGTGTTTGAAAACCCAATAAGAGATAACTTTTGTTGTACATCACACAGGCCACCTGTATGAATATTGTTTTACAGCATATTGCTTTCTGGTCACGGACCCCTTACTTTGACAGCTTACCTAGCATGCTTTTCCATTGCTCACTACTTATATTGCTCACTATACTGCGGTTTTTAGGTTTTTATATAAAAAAAATTTAAATTCATTCCTTTATTATAAGTAGTTGCTGTATTATTAGAATAAGTCTCTTTTTCTTGTATATTGAATTTTATTTTTTAATAAATTGTTGATTTTCAAGTAAATTTGAAACGGGATAATATGCAGACATGCACCCGCCTGTACAAACCCACATAAAATAGCATTACCAAATCATTAAAATAATTTGCAAAGACAAAGAATGAAAAACAGAATGTATATTCACTGCCATCATAAATGTGAGAAACAATTAATTGTGTTTTGTGCTTAAATTGGAATTTCAACTTCCTATTTTTTTTTAACCATAAACACACTCAAAGTTACATCATTAAGTCCTCTTGACCAGTTAGTTTATGACCGGAGGTTACTGTATGTGGTAATTTTTATTTTATTAGCCTGTTTTATTTTGAATGGTAGGTGAGACAGTTTAATATGTAGCTGTCAAGCTTTCCAGGGGTACAAAAGCCAATCTAACCAAGCTCAAAAAAGGAATTACTGATTGCGTGTGTGTGTGCGTGTGTGTGTGTGTGTTTGTTTAAGTTAAGTGTGAAGCACTTTATTCTTCTGTTGTTCACTGTATAATGTGCTTTATTAATGGCAATGCTTCTAGAATTTAAAACTAATAACAAACTAATAAAAATATATATTTAATAAAATCTTTAAACTACCACTCTCTAATCAAATTGTAAAGTATGCTAATGCTAACAAGTCAACAACAAATCAAACTCAAATAACTTTCAAATATCCCACAAATTAATAAAATGTCTTTATCAAACACAACAAGTCTCCTACAGAGGTGAGAAACTAGTTTTTTTCCTTGTAAAATAACCATATTTGAATCTACCTGGTTCACCGAGTTTTCATGTGGGATTTACTTTGGCAGGTCTGCTTGACCCATTTAATTCACGCAATCAAATAATTTTATTTTAAAATCTAAAATTGTATGTTCATGTGTGATTTGTGCTAGAATAAAATGAAAGAATCTTCCATTGTCACACTTTTAAATGCCCTGAGTCCGTCCAGTAGACCTGAACACCTTGTGTGTAATATAAATTTGTAAGGGGGTATACAGTGTGGGGTCGTAAAAAAAGGTGTTCTGCTATTTTCTGTTCGTGTCTGACAAAGTATATACTTGCTTTTCATATAGTTTACCATCTACATTAATCTATATGTAACTATGAGGATGGAGTAGAGTCCAAACTTCTAATGGTGCTTTCAGACTTTGATGTTGACTATCTAATTAATGAAACAGCATAATTAAAATGTCAGTTAGTTCTCCAAATAATATCACATTTTCCGGTTTAAATGCCCTGTTTAAACACAAAGAGCCATGTCGCTTGTTTGTCTGTGCTTTGATTAACTCATCTATAGCCGAATCCAGGAACAGATGCGGGTTGGAGGCTGGAGCGCGTAACGGGCACGTGCGCTCACCGTCAATCGTCAGGAGGGCGCGCGCATGCTGCCTCCGCCAGAGACACTGCTCTGTCCACTGCGCGCTGCAATCTGAAGTTTCTCACTGCCGCTGTTTGGGATTTTATGTTGGAGGCAAATTGGAAGAGGAATATCCTACAAACTGCACAGGAACAGAGAGCCAGCCGTTTCAAGTGTGCGATAAATGTCAGCATCACTCCTGGAAACATGCGCCTGCCCATGCAAAACATCCTCGAGTGAACGCTTCCTGCGGAGAACCTGGCTTTAGTTCTATTTCAGAGTGGAATAGAAAACTTTTACTTACCTATATTTGAGGTTTGGGATTATTAATACCACCTAATCATGGTCCGACTATTGCTGGATACGATTTGGGATATTTAAGAGAGCGTTAAGTATCGCTTTTTTTTCGGAGGACGGAGCAGAAAAGCCATTTAAAGGGGACATATGGCAGTACGGGAGACTCACTTTAACGCACGCGGACTTGCTTTAGGAAACAGAACCATGAGTAGCTATATCTTTGGAGCGCTGCTCTTTTTAGGTAAGTATTTCTGCTACATGCTTTACCACTTCTCATTTCAATCATCAGTCTGCGCATTTTGCTGCTTTTTGATTTCTTGTTGGAATTATGCAAAATAGGGTGAGGAAACATTTTGTAACATGCGCAACATAATCAGAGGCTAATTTCCAGCACAGTGCCAATGGAAAAATGTGACTTAACTTTTCAACCAGTGTTTGATTTTTGAAAAGATGCGTTGCATCAGTATCTATCCCAAATATATGCTTCAGTGAAATGCAACACACACTGGATTAAAAAAACTGAATTCATGAAGGTCACCTAAGGTTTATCACTGACCGCAGCATTCAGACTCATTTTTGCGCACTATACAGGACGGTGAAACTTAAGCTGAATATTTAATAAGGCTGTTAAACATATAGACGCTCTAAAAGTGAGGCTAAACCAGCTATGCATATATTTTAGAGGACAATTGTACACTAATCTCAAATATGAGTACCTCTAATTATTCAAGCAACATCTTGCAGGGATTTTATTTCTTCTATAGCAGAATATTGAGTGTTAAATCAACACACCTATAATCAAATGCTGGACCTGTATAAACACTGGCCAAAGTTTAAATGTAATACTGTGAATGTTGAATTAACACAATAGTTAATTAACATGTGATGTGAATCACGACCCCAGTCCATTTTAACAAGGCTGTGGTGGTCATTTAAAATAGTGTTACTATAACTCTCCTAGTGTTACTTGTAACATTTTAGCAGTGTTTGTATAAGTCCAGCCTTTTATAATAGTGGTGTTTTTTTAACACTCAACATTTTGCTTTTATTGTTTCCGATTTTCCTTCTTATTGTTTGCAATTCGGTGTGGATATTGTTTATTTATTTTGCTATCTATTCATTCATTTACATATGAGTTTTTTTTGCCAAAAATGCTACAATGATATTTAAAAAAACTTTATTTTTAGATATTTTTCATTCGCTCTAACCCAGATTTCAACACTAGCAGTGAAATAAGTGAATGAATAAATAACATAAAAATATGTTTTTAGCACCTACAGGGGTCAGTGGTGGTTTTCGCCTCCCTCTCTCTCTCTCTCATAACTGCACGTTCTCTGAAACAGATGTACATGGCTTATAATTGAGTAAGTGCCATTTGTAAGATGTTTTAGACATAAATCAAAGTCGCTAATTAAATCCATTTCAGCATAAACACTTTAAAAAGCCTGTCAAACATTGTGCGTCATTACATGATAATTATTCATCTTTCGAGTGGTGTGTAGGTTTTATTGTCTTTAAGGGTTCTTGTACTTCGACTCCATTGCTAGCTGTCATGAGATCTTTGACTCATATGCTGTTAGCTAATGACTCGACTTGCCTTAAATTTTGCGTGGTCGATGGGTTGGTCACACTGACTTTCAATAGACAGTCAACACTTGGTCACGTAACAGTTAACATACCGCCTACAATAATCTAAATGTGCACTATATTCAAAGCTATAGCAACTTTGAAGTCTAACAAAATTTGAAGTTCAAGCCATGTTCAAGTTTTACTCTAGAAGTTATACAAGTCTACAAGTTTTTCTGTCAAACCTGTTTTCACAAAAGTCTAGGAGGAATTGTAGGAATTGAATTTAAGGTGACAAATTAGAACTGGAGCATCACGGTGGCGCAGTGGCTAGCACGGTCGTCTCACAGCAAGTAGGTTGCTGGTTCTAGGCTCGGCTGGGTTGGTTGGCATTTCTGTGTGGAGTTTGCATGTTCTCCCTGTGATCGCGTGGGTTTTCTCCGGGTACTCCGGTTTCCCCACAGACATGCGGTATAAGTGAATTGAGTAAGAACGATTGCCCATAGTGTTAAAGAGTGAATGTGTGTGTGAATGTTTCCCAGCGATGGGTTGCGTCTGGAAGGGTATCCCAAACATGTGCCAGAGGAGTTGGCTGTTCATTCCGCTGTGGCAATCCCAAAAGGGGAGAAAGGTGACATGAAGATGAATGAATGAAATTAGAACTGGCTCTTTAGTTTGATGAACAAGTGTACCCTAAAGGAAAGCACCTTCTAACATGAGTTTTTTTACTGCTGTGTGTAAAACATATAAATGTTTATACACAGCAGTCCCTCAATCTGGCTGATCCTTCACTTTCTACCTAACTTTTAGATTGAAAATCTATTTTTTTGGACAAGACAAACCTTACAGTTCCATTTTTAGATTATGTAAATCTATACTTTTTGTTGTACGTTGTTGTAAAATTTAGGGTGATTCTAAAAGAATACCACAGCTTTGAAAATCGAGAACTCTGCAAAAAGAAGAGTTAAGCTCTTTCTGTCTTCGATTTAAGGTAGCTCTGAAATGTATTAAGTACTCTTCACATTGATTAATTACCCAAGGTTTCATCATGTTTCTTTGATTAGATAAAAAAAATCTAAGTTGTGGTATTCTTTTTTAAATCACCCTATATATTTTTTATAAATGAACTGGGATGAGATACCCTAGAAATTCAGCATAACATAGTTATTTTGTAGCTTCATTCCTCTTCTCTTTCAACAGATGTGCTAGTGTTCTCCATGCCAGGCTCTTCCACTCATTTGCAGTCAGGACACCAGGAATCAATGGATTGTTTAAGAGCCACCGAGAAGTGCAACCAGGACCAAAAATGCAGCCATCGCTTTCGCGTCATGCGGCAGTGTCTGGCCGGTAAAGACAGGAACACCATGCTGGCTAACAGAGACTGCCAGCTTGCTCTGGAAGTCCTGCAGGAGATGGCTCTGTTTGACTGCCGCTGCAAAAGAGGCATGAAGAAGGAAATGCAGTGTCTGCAGAGCTATTGGAGCATTAACATCGGTCTAACTGAAGGTAAAAGCAGAGTTGTGGAATTGTAGATCAATAGTGAGATCGTAGGTGAGATTGAATTCAGGACTGGGGATTTAGGGTTAGTCATAGATTGAACCTATTAATGATTCAGGTTGTATGCAATCAAAGTTTCTTTTGTGGTTCTTTTGTTAGTAGATAAAGGAAGTGTTGTTTTTAAAGTCTGAACATTTGTTTCCCAGAATAATTCTTCATAGACTCCACAAATCAAAGTTAGCATGTTCAATTTAAACTTCCACCTCAGTCCTACAGATTTCAAAATAATTGAGTAACAATTGGAAGGGCTTCTGCATCTCAGAGAGACAAATTCTATTTTTTTATATATTAATCTTAGTGAGTGTGTATCGTAAGTGTGTGTGTCCATGCATTACACTAGCCAGATGAACAGTGTGTGCATTCCTGACTTTGTAACATTAAGAGGTGTAGTGTGTAGAAGTCAACAACCTCTGTGATCCTAATTCTGAATAGTGGTAATAGATTTATTGGATTGTTGTGCAAGTGAGCTTCTGCAATAATTTATTATCTGGGAAAAGTCACAATTTAAGGTAATTAGTTCAAACATCAAATTAAAAGGAATCTCAATTGATCACACTGGCAGAAAAGATGCACAATTGTAGGTGGTTCCTTGCTGAAGTCTTGACTATGGAACATCATGTAGTTTGTAGTCTAACAAGTATGCTTCCTGCTAAGTTTTTTTTTGCCTCTTTTGGCTCAATGTGGCTCACACATTGCAAAAACATGTTTTCCAAGAAGGGTGGTAATGCTTAATTGGATGTGAATGATGAGTAAACCTGTCCCTGTGGAAATCTGCATTTTTTTCTGGAAACACCTCTGTTACGCCCCCTGGTGAAATAGGTTCTGGACAATAGCAATTAGACATAGACCCAGTTGGAAGGAGAGAAATAAATGAAATGAAAAAATGACAAGTTCTAACAAAGTCTACTTACAACAATATATATATTGCAAAAACTGAATGCTAAATATATGGTGAAATAGAAACTAACTAAACAAGAGTTTTTAAGAATTACCGTCCCATAATGTCCTTCGTTCATTCTGATAAGACTGATCAAAACCAAGAAAATGGCTGCCACTCCTCCATTGGTCTCAGCAGCTCACAACCCTCAGGTTAAAAGCGTATGCTTATTTTATTGCAATTTAAATACATTGCTTTCTGCTTAAGATTTAAATAAAAATGCAAGAAATGAATCCGTATTTAAGTATAAATTGCAGGTTACTACTTTCATTATTTATCATCAAAACACTTGTATTAATAATGTTTGATGAAGAATTTCTGAAGGATTTCTACTAATATAATCATACATTTCTTTAGGATGTCATTACCCCTTGTAGCATCATCAGTGTGGATTTTTTTGTTTTTGTTTCGTTTAATTTGTCCAAACCTTCAAATATTGTTCATCACTAGACACTCAAAGTCTGGTACACTACAAGGATTTCAGAAATTCAATATGAAAATGTCAACATTTTCCTTGATGGTTAAATCTTTTGTCTTACAAGGTAAAAAATTCTGAGCTCATGCATTGCAACCTGCAGAAATGTAAAAATGGCAGCAGAATTGCAGTGCATTAGCTGATAGCGCTATCAGGACCTAAACGGAAAAAAAAACTGTCATTGTGAAGACACTGTGTCACTCCTACTCACTGAGCACTGAAGTAAATGACACAGAAACAGAGAAATCTGCAAATAAAGCTAGCACGTGTGCCACATTTTTAATTTAGTTTTCTTCATTAATAAGATATTTCACTTAGTAAACATGTTTTTAATTTAATTTTTAATAAACATGTTCTTCAGCAAATTGTTTGAATGCTAAAAAAAAGGAATATTAATATGTATTCTGGTTGTCGCAGTAGCCATTCAGTTACCAGCAGAAGTAATAAGTACATCTTGGCAATATGTGTATTTGCTAAAGGGACTGCATTGGTTAATGATCCTGTTCTGGTCATTGAATTATTCTGTAGGCAATGATCATATTTTTACCATTTTTAGTTAAATGTAATTAAATGGAGGCTCTTTGAGTTTTGATGGGTTTAATTCAGATTTTGATCTTTGTTAAGCATATTGTCACAACATTAGCTGTCCCTGATGCAAACGAAACAGTGATTTGAGAGATGGAGAAATAGAGTGAAAACAAATAGGAAAGTATTTATTGCACATTCCTGGTGCCTAGTCGTCGGTTCTCAATTCCCTTTTCGGTTTGGCAGAAATGTTGTTATGTTTTTTTAATTGTTCTTTTGGTTTTGAATTTCATGTTGTGGTTTTTGAATTGTTTATTTGTTTTTTGATTTGTAATTGTGTTTTCTGAATTTTTCTTTTGATTTAAAATTTCTTGTTGTGGTTTGGGGATTTTAAATTTTTTCATAACTGCTGAAGTGTTTTCTAAATTGTTATTTTAAAATTGTGATTAAATTTTTTTACTTGTTATTTTGCTTTCATAACTGTGACTTGTTGTGTACTCCTGGCCACAGTAGATTCCTTGTTTTCATGTTTTTTTTTAACAACAAACAGATGACATCGAAAAGAAGTTCACATCAACTATATGAATGATATTGTTCTCAGTGGACTAAGATTATAATGCAATTAGTTTTCAAATTGTCGATACTATTTTACAATGTAATGTTTAACCATTACCAGTAACCATTTTGATTGATAATCTCTTTCACTACTAACTGGTTTTCAGAGTTGTACGCCTACTTGCTATCACCCATAATTCTCCTTCAGTCTCTCGCTGTAACATCATATTGACCTCCCAACTATGTGGGATGCATACGGTATGTACACCCCTCTTGGGAGGTATATAAATGCAAGTGGAACTAAGAGTGGGAACAGTGTTTTTTGTGTGTCCTCTACATTCAGCACTTTAGCTGTTAGCTTGTATGTGTAGATCTCTGATGTCTTAAATCACTTCAAAACTCTGTACAGAGTTGCAGCTATCCATCTTAAACGTCTTTAAAACATGTATGATCTATAACTTTTTTTAGCTTTCACACGAGAATCCTGAAGAGCAATTCAGCACTTCTTGTTGATGGGTTTTGTGAGGATAGCTCTCTCTGGGCTGGTAAGAAACTGCACAGGGTGCCATATTCTTCAGCAGGAACAAGAAATGCTTGTGAGTCGCTCTGTGGTGAAGACTCTAAAGCAAAACAGCAATCACTGTTGTATCTACAAGAAGTGCTCAGGAAATGTTGGCTCTATGTAAAAATTGGGGTGTGATTGCTCTGCTTAAAAAAGAATTCTCATTGTCTGTTACTTAACATAACAACAAAGTGACAAACTGAAGGATTAATGATCTTACAGGTGCTGGTCATATTAGAATATCATTCACTAATTACATTCAAAAAGTGAAACATTACACAAATATTTTTTTTATTTTGATTATTAAAGCCAACATCTAATAAAATCCCTTATTCAGTTTCTCAGAAAATAAGAATATTTTGAAAAGTTCAATACAGAAGTCACTTGGTGGCATATTCTAATTCAGCTAGTTAACAACAACAACGAACTGCAAAGGCCTTTAAATGGCTGCAAAACACCTAGTCAGTCTAGTTCCAAGCCTACACAATACCAGTTTTCAATACAACATATCAGTTTGCTGGCTCGACATTTGCCAAAAGGGCAAGAAGGGCAAGAAACAAAAGATGCCAACTTACACAACATTTACAATTATGCATTTGGCAGACGCTTTTTTCCAAAGCGACTTACAGAAGGGGAAATTGCCAATGCACCTGGGATTGATCCCAGAACCTCATACATGCAAACCATGTGCTCTACCACTGAGCTACAGCCCACCCCCACAAAACACAATACATACCACCCTAAAATTTACCACCCTAATTTAGATTTATTATCATTTTTATTAGACTGTCACCCAGTTGTGTACTAACTTTGATAAAAGAGATCAATTAAAAAATGCAGTGTAATGAATGAATACAATATACAACATTCACTTTGACATTTCAGTGTGGAGTTTGCATGTTCTCTCTCTAGGTTTACTCCTTGTCCAAAGACATGCAGTATAAGTGAATTGGGCAAAAACAATTGTCCATAGTGTATGAATGTGAGTGAGTATTTGTGTTTATGTTTCCCAGTGATGAGTTGCGGCTGCAAAAACATATAACATATCCGCTGGCAGTTCATTCCACTGTGGTGACCCCAAAAGAGACAAAGCCATCAAGAAGATGGATGGAACATTCACTTTTTGAATGAAATTGCTGACATAATCATACCATTAAATACGAATTGACCAGCAACCATAATTGCAATAAACCAATTTATTTATGAAAGGTTCAAATTTGTGGTAAATTAAGGAGTGTTGGAATGCAGTGCATCCTCTCTCTATAGTTTGACAGTAGTTAATGATACTAGAGGGTTTTTAAGGACATTTGTCATTAAACATGCCCGTTAGTAATGGAATATTCTTTATGCCTGCCTTGATCAAGCAGATAGAAAATGAACCATGTGGATTTCAGTTGAGTGATTGATTGACCTCCTTCTCAGCAGGGGTGCCTACAGTAGAAGCCCCCATGTGAACAAATAATACAGATCTGATTAGACTTGATACCCTGCTACTAACAAAATGTTGTTACAGATTATTTTTTAATGGGAAATCCGCATTTCGTGATTTCTTTTACATCTACATCATACTAGAAATTTAGATTGTAAAAGTACATGCTAATTCAACTAAGATCAATTAACAAAAGTGTGTTTTGTGTTTAATGGATTTGTCTTTCCGTAAAAAAAAAATTAATCGTATTTTTAATCTTAATAATTGTATTAAGTCAGCACTTGCAGATCTTCTCCCTCAAATCAAACCTTTCCTTTTGAATTACAGCTGAAAGGTGTTTAATCAATTGCTAAACTATGTGTTAAAAAGTAGCTTGCATCCAAAAGAAACATAAAAAAAGAATGAGAAAATGATAAATTTAGATTCGCTGCAGCGTAAACAGAAAAGTTGTGTTTACCTTTGGCTGCTGAGTGCTGAATTCATCCGATGCTCCACAACATCATAACAATAGATTAGATAGTTGACAAAGAGTAATTGCTTTCTGCAGCACGTGGGCAAGGCTGTGTAGGAAAAGCAATGCAGAGGAATGACCTAATATGGGAATAGTATTAGATTTCATTTATAAAGGCTTCTGCAGTGTTTCAAGGCTGTGTATGCTCTGCTCAGGGCTTGCATTGAAATGCTTCCTATTGTTGAGATTATGGAAGCTCTATTCTCCAGGCAGTGTGCAGTTCATCATAAACACTTTTCACACAACGGGAAAGTGATGTTGACATAACAAAAATGTTCTGTACCAGCATCGAGGTCCTTAAACGGCATTTATTTCTGCAAGTAAGTCAGTAAGTCACTAAGTGAAACTTGTATAGCTATTCATTAAAAATTTGGAATGAAAAAAATAAAAAGAACACATTTTGCTTTTTCAAAATGAATTCCTCTAAACCACCATGGCACATTTTTATACGTTACAGAATGTTTTGGAAAAACAGTTTGTCTGAATGACCTCTTATTTTAAGTCTTATTAAACCTATTTAAACATGTTGTTTCCCCTTCATTCCGGCAGTCATATTTAATTCACACCCTCTTCACTGCAAAAAAAAAATGTTTGGTTTGGTCTCTTAGGATTTAGCAATGCAGGAAACAACTGATGCTGAAAAGAAAATCATGATGTGGAGACATGTATTAAAGAAAGGTGCAGTTTATTTAGAGTGACAAACTTGCATATAAGTATATACATATAAGTACAAATATATTTGACATACTGTCTGCACTGTGAACAGTTAAACTTATAACTGAAAGGCACTAAACTTCAAAACCATAGATTCCATGTTGCCTTTGGTTGACCAAATGTGATTGATTGATTGAGATGATGTTTTTTACTGAATGCTGTCAGTACTGAATTTATAGGCTGAACACTTTTGTTTTGCCATACCTAAATTATTTTAAACCTCTTCAAATAAAGCAGATGCCTGGGCAATAGAAGAAAAACATACTGTGTAAGTACAGTCGCTTGCCATACAGCATATATCATAACAAACATCTGCCAATCAGTCATCTGGGAATACATGGAGACTTAAACCGTGATCGACACTATTTTTGGGGGGCGGCAGTACCAGTTTTTACCTAATTTTATTATTTTATGTGACTCGGTTGTCAACCAAGGCACCTTTGCTCTGCATGGAGAAGAACTCCTCTAAGTGGTTAATCTGATTCCTACATGTAAAATGAACTATATCCAGAGCAGGACCAAATACAGTATATAGTATACTCTGAATACAGTAAAAATTACACTGTAAAATACCAATGATGTCATCTTAACCGTTGATTCTTCACCAAAAACTTGTATTTAGTAATAAACATTTATACTTCCCTAATAAAAAAAAACTCAACTAGTTTCCTCGTCACAATTTAAAAAAGTTTAACTTAACCTTTTTATGGTTCAAATTGAGGGGCTCAGCGTAACACCAAATGCGCAGTAGAGTTTTACTGTTTACAGTATGTGTTATGGGGAGATCCTTTACTAAGAGCATTTTGAGCATGCAGCAAATGTAATACACAAACATGCGTGAACAAATGTGACTTTGTGTCTGATGAGGATACAACACTATAGCATGGTAAAAATACCCTAAAAGATGTGGTTGCAAAATAGAAGCCTTTTAAAATAAACTGGAAACAGAACAAAATTTATATAAAAAACTTCAACAGATGAAAATTCATCATCTCAAATTATGGTTTGAAGCGTCACTGACAGCCGCACCTTTAATTAAAGTCCATTAACTTCAGTTTCCAGATTAATAATATACACAAAACTCTCTGTCTAATATTTTCACTTTAATTGAAAATCATTGAGGAGTTGTCATTGCTTGTCATAATTTTTTGTACTTTTAATTGTCTATGAAGGCAGATTTCCTGTAAAGTTAGATAATAGGACTCTTTGTCTTCTTGTACCATCTCTGCTCTACTTTCTAATCTAAGCTTTTTCAATGATGTGTAAGAAACGTGATTGAACTCACTTTTGACGAGATGGTTAATGAATTAAATACCTTGTTATAGAAAAATAAATTGGTCTGGATTATAATCACTCTCTTTATTGAAAAACTGCTAAAGAACAGTGTGCAGATGCAGATGATGTTTTTCAATGTGAGGTACTATTTTTAAAGGTATGTTAGATATACCACACAAGCATTTATATTGTGTCCCTTAATAAGTGAGAGACATCCAGGATTTTTTTTTCATCCAGCCAGAATAATCACTTTTGAAAAGCTAAGTTAGAGTCCTGAATAATATTTATGTTTACATTTTGTGTTTTGGCCACCAACACAAAATGTTTAGAAGGCTTATAAACCTTTGGTGTGGAATGGAGGGGAGATGATGCTTCCAAACAATTTACAGATGTTATTTCAGTGCCAGTTTTGACCACCAATGTACATTTAAAGGGGTTGACTGAGCACCCTGAACTTTATCAGAACAGCATTGGTGTCGTTACCTAAGATCTCATTGTGCACTGGAAGTTGTTACTGTACGGAATAGAGAAAACCGTCATAATTGCTCTTGAACCGTTAAGCAGAAGACCAGCCCTATCGTCATAGAAAACTAATTGGCTCTGGCATAATCTCTCCCAGTTGCCTTACCAAAGACAAACACTCTGTGATTAATTTCTCCATAGGGAAAACATGAGAACATCACTGAACAGTTAGAGTTGATACCCAAAGGAGATTTTTTTGCTTAAAGATGCAGATGAGGTCAATGTTTTCAAAGTAAATTCTCAATTAAATATACAGTGGTGATTCACACAAACACAGAAAAAAATGTATTCATACACTTTCATGCAAACAACTAATGTGTATAAAATCATTTTACAAAAAGTACACATGAAACTAAATCCTTCGGGTCTATTGATATTCTTCTACAGTTCCAAACTGTATTTAAAAAGATAGATATTTGTACAGTGCAATATAATAGGCAATAAGCTATAGAAAGTTTTTCCTTTGCTTACTAGAACTACTATCCCTAATTTCTCTTTCTAAATACAAAAATCTTTACATATCTTATTCTATAGCTGTGCACATATAAAGATTATTTTCAAATTCGCTATTATGACCATTATATGAACTTTTAACAAGTTAATTTCACTGCTTCTGATTTATCCAACACATTTGGGTAAATATACAAAACTATGTAATTGAAGTCCATTTGCATTAAGATTACATTTGTGACTTATATTATTTAAATAGTTTTTTATATAATCCAAGTTTACTCCATATTCCAGGTGATGCCGCGGCGTCATTTGACGTGTCTTTATAAAAAAATTAAATCAGTTTATTCAAAATAGAAAAAAGAACAGGATATAATTCTGTATTTGTTTGAACATTTGTAAATTGTTGATTCTAAAGTTTAAACTGCATGTGTACTGAGCCCAGTTATTCATGCTCTTCTCATTGGCCTGCAATTCATGCTCAAAGTTGCATTGCACTTATGTCATAATAATGTATTATAAAGAAAATATTTTGTTTCACACATAATATTGTTTGAACAGGAATAAAAGGGCTCTTGAAAATAATGGACTAAATAATATGTGGTTATATTTAAGGTACAGTTTGTAACAAATGTAACTCTAGAAATGATAAAAATGGCTTTCGTGTGCAAAAATACTTTAAAGAATCATGCTAATTTCAAACACCAATCTCAATTAAAATATTAGCTGAGCCAGAATTTCCATATTTGAAAAGCAAAGCCACTGAGTGAAAATAATTACACGTGTTTTGGTATGATTTTCTACTTCTCAAATTTCAGTCAGATGAGTCTGTCAGTCTTAACAAATGGTTAAAAAGCATATGGCTGGAAGCCTTCATAGTGGAAGCAAGGGTGAATCCATGCTCCAGAAATACAGAACAAATGACAAGAGCAAATTTTAGTGATCATCTGTTTTCATGATTTCAGCTTTTTATCTGAAATTTTAAAAGTCTACTGGATTGAACATGTCATATTATAAGACCTGCCAACAATTAATGTCATCTTTTTCAGTTTGCTACTGAAGAAGCTAAAGTCTACACTAGTTTTCAAAATCAAATCTCACCCAGTTCAGAATTTTTTACATTATAAAAGTTAATTTTTAAGTTAGTTATAAATTTTTTTTTAAGTTAAGCCCTTTATATGAACATTGTTATTCTTGATAATATTGAAAACCAACCTACTTTTATAAAAAAAAGCAAATGACATTGTAAATATATACTCAGTTCCATGTTACGTAACAATACATTTTGTCAAAACGTTTTTGAATTCTAGTGAATTAATTTGATGAAAGACAGTTTATTCTTGGGCACCTCTGGTTTTACAAACATTGTGACCTCTTGTTTGATTTCTTTTTCCCTTAGATTACATGAATACATATTTTCTAAAATTATAAAATCATTTTTTTAGCCTGCTTTTTGTCGCCTGACAAAAAATATAACTTCTCCAGTTTTTCCTTTTTTTTTTACAGTAAGTATTAACTGGCAGCCCCATATTATGAACATTCCATCTTATTTTCATTTTTGCCGAAGTCTAAAACTTTAATGAGCATGAAATTAGTCATTGTTATTGCAATTTCTTTTATTGAACTATAACTATAAAAAACCTGTATTCTTTGAGAACTAGTGAGAGCATCAATGACTAAAATATATGAAAATCCTGGTAACTGGAGACTTGACTTCAAAACATGAAGGTATGTAGTTTCCCAGAGGTATTATAGCAAGTAAACTGAAAAGAACAACAAAAAACTGCCTTGCTTTGTACCCCCTCTCTCCCCATACACCAGCTCACTCATGCTATGATAATGCCAAGTGCAAAGTATCTTTCCCCAGAATCTAGCTATTAACTCCATGACCGATAGCAGCAGTCAGAGTCTATTACCTCAGTCATCCACTTTCATGAGGACAGGCTGGCCACAGGGAGGCGATAGGACGCCTCACCCCCACCAGCTCTGTTTGTTCTCTGCTCCCTCCATCTTGCCCCTATGCACCCTCACAACCCCATCCACAGACACTAAATCATCATCTCTGGCCCCAGGGCCGCTCGATAGGACTGCACTGTATCATAGACGCTTTCTACAACTGCCAACCAGCCGGCAGTCCCACATCATCTCTCTCTCTCTCTCTCTCTCTCTATCCCTCTCTCCTTTTTCTTTCTGTCTCTCTCTCATACACAACCCATACTAGACTTCAAATATTCGGGTGCTTGTGTTTGTGTATATAGTGGGGAAGAAATACGATGACAGGCACAGCGCTTGTATCTCCTTGTGAATCCCTTTTTAATGATTTCCATTACTGTAAGTGGAGATGCAGCGGGACAGTAGTGTAAGATTGATGAGGCTCTAGGTGTAATGTTAAAACAGTCTGCCGGCTGTGCTTAGAATCTGAACAGGGTGGAAATATAGCAGGGTTTAATTTGGGGAACACCTTGTAACTAAATCACAGCTGCAAAATAAATAAATAAAACACTTAATTTTTTTTTACATTTCTGAAATAAAACCTTCAACTACTGACAAAACGTTTATCTCCTTGGTTTAAATGAATGAAAAACGATTCTTTAGCTTGATTGGCATGATTCTAATCGCTGTGCTTTAAGCCAAAATTAACATCCATTTACTAAAATCAAAAGATCAACTAGTCATGGTTTTGCCAAGTTTATATTGTAGACATTGCATTAGAATAAAAATCATATTCAACAATCTAAAAGACAAAAAAAGGAAATCTAAAACTATGATTATTATTTTCAATGCAACATTTCACTTAAGAACATTTTTTGATAGACACTTCATTTCTTTATGGATTACTTTTAGGTGAAAGTGTATTAAAAACATAATCACTAAGTATTCATTTCATTACTTCTCTTGTACTTAAAAAAACTATGGATCACAAGTGTATGTGTCGAGCAATGGAGAGGTAACTTGTAAAACTTGTACTTGTAAAATCGGACGTTTTTTTGAAGACTTGCAGAATCTAAAAATGCTATTATTATAATACTAATATAACAATTGTCTTCTAATACTGCTAGTATATCTGTTTAAAAATACAGTTTTGTTCATTTTTGTACACACAGTGGAATCTAAAGAAATATATGACATTGAAATAGTAAGTGTGGGTTTTTTTTGTAGTTGAACAATAAAAATAATACAGAAATGTTTGTAGAATTTGTCTTTGTTTTGTTCACATTTCAATATGATTATTTTGTTTCAGCAGATAATTCAGCAGTCAATGACTGAGCAGTTAAAATATATGTACTCAAGTGGATTTATTACAATACTAATATTCAATGTTTACATACTGTAATAACAATGTTACAATGAGTACCTCCTGACTCCATCGTCACACTGCTTTCATTTTCCACACATTCTGATCATGTGGTGTTATGCAATGCAGAATTTTATCTCTGTAAAAAACATTGACTTTTTAGTCTTGAATAAGCACATCCCACTTTGGATAAATAGTCCTATCCAATTAGGGCTTTCATCACATTTAATTTGACTATTAGTGTTATTTAGTAAGACTGGGGAAGAATTTTGAGTACCAGGACGAAAGGGTAAAAACAGTTAAACATTAATATTCTACTCAGATGACCCAGTAGGCTTCAGATGAAACTGGCAACTATCTGAAGGAGAAGAAAGATACCCACTGGTTTTGGGTCAATAATACCAACATAAATTATCATCTTTATTTCTTTAAATGGATCTGTTGAGCAAGATACAATAGCAAGAATTTAACCGAGGCAAAAGGAAAGAAACGAGATAAAACCATCCAAACAAAAAAGTGGTGGTGGGACCTCATGTTTGCCAGTTAAGTTTCTAATTTCACCTCTGGCTTTTGGCACTTTAAATTCTAGAGGATCCCCATTCTGCTGTTCAACGGGGTCACTCTTCTGGAATGGTGTAAATTAAAGAACTAATGTCATCACAGGATCAGTGAACATGGTTGATGAGGAAACACTGAGAGTTTTTCTAGCTCCATTAGGCAACAATTTAATGTGGTGTTTGAAGGAGAGAGAGAGAGAGAGAGAGAGAGAGAGAGAGAGAGAGAGGGGCAATTAATCTACTTCAGTTTACAGAGGAAATGCCACCCATCCATTCATCAATCCATCCCATCAATCCACACCACCACCCTTATCTGATCGAATTGTATCTTTGTTCCACTAATTAGTTTGATTTCTGATTTAAAAACAAACAAAACTAAATCAAATGTGTTTTTCCATTAATTATTTTCAAAATGAAAATGAAAAAATACAAAAATAATTAGTTTAAAAATGTTTGATACTGTCTTCAAATCGGAAAATGCAAAAACAAATTAAGAGCATGCATCACATTTTGATTTCGATTTTTCCTTTTGGAGAGGCTTAGCGTGACATGAAAGTTCAATGACATCTCGGATTGTGTTTTTGGTATGTAGCGGGAGTGTGGATAATATTTACTGTGAAAACTGAAGCGAAACAAGTGGTGGCAACGCTTGAAGAAAATTATATTATAAGTAAAGATTTATTCCACGCTTGCCATACTCTTGCCGAAATTTCTGAGACATTGAGAGATGCTCTGAAATGAGTGAGAAGATTTTGTGACAATATCAAATAAAGCACAATCTAAAAAGAAAAGACATGTGATGGACACAGAAATTGAGACAGTTTTTACTCAGTCATGTTGTTCATTCCTAAAATGTAATATACAACCATAGAGAAATATTAAGCAGGTTTAACCATCGCATCCATTGATTGTTTGGTCTCATCAGCCATAGTTGATGTGTGTGAATTAACTGCCCCCAAAGAGAAAATTCAACATAAAAATGTCATGTGCGCTCATAATTTGTTTTTCCTTTTTGGTTTAAAAATAAACAATCTAGCTTTTCACTTTTTTTTTGTTTTCGTTTTTAAATTAAAAATCTAATTATTGAATGGTACACAGATTAGACTGGATGCACTATATTTAAATGACTGTAAGTCAGTGTTAGATCCAAAGCTAGGTTACTAACTTATCTGGCCAATGCTGTTTTGACAAATGCTTCATTTATCGTGAAGGGTGTGTTTGTACTAAAGGCAAGGAAACCCATACTCTTAACTTAACCCGTTAAGGTAGTCATACGAAGCACAAGGTGATTTACATGTAAGCTTGCCAAGTTGCCTCTGCAGGAAAGAACACTCTCAGAAGAGGTTTCTGATGAATATGCATTAATGTGCTCCTTGTGCTTCCACAATTCATTAAATAAAAGATGTGGTACCAGAGAAAAAAATGTGTCCTTGTTTTCTGTTGGCAGCAAAGAGAGGCAAATGAAAGATTTGTGAGAGAGCTGAAGAGAATAATCAGTCTCTGTGTGCCTGACATGTTTGAGTTCATTTAATTTCACTGGGCGCTCCTCCTGTTCAACCCAGTGATCGTTATTTACTCCAGCCCAGTTCGTTCACAGTGGGGGTATTAATCAGCCTTAAGACTCACTCTCAAAGCATCAGGAGGAATAGATGTTCTGCGGTAGGATTTAAAAAAATAAAAACAATGGATGATTATCTTCAGAAAACAAAGCTAACCATCAAAATTCAAACAAAAAAAAAATCAAATACAATATAACTTTTTTTTGTGTGTTGGAATGACTTTTACAGTTTTCTCCAAATTAATCAAGACTGTAAAATTATTAAATAAATATTTAATTTATAAAATTTTTAAGTTTAAGGAAAAAAAAAGTTTAAGGGAAATTGGGTGATTTAGTAAAGACAATAAAATATGTAGAACATGTGATTTTGATAACTATTTTCTTTCATTTGTATTGATTTTTTTCTAATGTGCGAGTGTCAGAATTAGCATGATTAGTAAGCAGATAATGAATAGATGTTCTTATTGATGCAGGTCCTTTTCTTCTCTGTGTGCCTCATAAACTGCCGTGGAAATGTTTAAGCTTCTCTATTTCCTAAGAACTCTCTGACCTTTACTCTTAATTAGCCTCCTGATTTCCCTAGAGGAATTCTGCTGAAGTGTCTAAAAGGTCTTGATAAACAGAAGTTTGTGTCCTTATGTAATATAGATTCTGCAACACAATATAGGCATAAAACATGTGCATACCATTTACCCTTCTCAAGAAATCGCATTGCCTCTCAAGAGCAATCTGCTGAAAAGGGTATTTTTATACAACACATCAGCTAAGATGTCTTAACTTTTTTCATCGTTTGAACACTTCTGTATTTTTGTCATTGAATGACATACGTTTACTCTCAAAGAAGACGTTAAGAAAAGATCGTGTCACTCCATGCCCATTATCAACACATTTGCATTGTTTTTTTTGGTTGCATTTGCAACACATTTGCACCTTTAGTACCTGCAGTTATGCTGTCAGTCATTTTTCAGTTGTTTCTAGTGAGAAAAAAAACAGTCTTTAATTTGTCTACGAAGAGCTCCTGAAACAGCAGGAGGGTGCTGTTCCAGCAGGGTCAGTTTGGGAAATTGTTTCACAGCAGCAGAAGCCAGGGTCTTTTAAAGGATCATCTAAAACACTCGACATGATTTGGCGAAAGATTTTGTACTTAGTCTAGAACTGGTTGCCGATCTATCAATTAGCAATAATTAATCTGAACCACATGAATATTTTAAGTACATTTTATTGATAACAAAATTCTATGAAATTATGTGTGTTCATAAGAGCTTTTCTCTGACTGTCAATATCATCAGAAACATTACGAGAAACGAAACAGAAAACAATATATTTAAACTGATAGAAATCCTCCTCTTCCTCACCTCACCTCCTTCCTTTCTTTTTTAACTTCCTCTTCTCATGTGCTGTCGCCAAAAACAGCTTTAGCCTGTTTGGAGTGGGACTGACCCACTGGTAAACATTTTTTAATGAAGTTAATCATCAGATTAGCATAAGTTCGGGAGGACTTTGGCTGATAATTGACAAATCATATGGTCCCACCTACCTACATTATCTCCAGTAAATAAGACACAACCAAAGACCTGACATTTACATCATGCAAGATATCCCTCCTTCCACCCCTTCGCCACTCAATAGGCATGTTTTATTTATCACTTTGCGTCAGACAGTCTACTCCTTGTTTAAACTACAGTAATAGTTGGGAATCTAAGGGGGCAGTATTTCTCCGGGCCCAGGTTGTTCATTGGCCCCGGACTAACACTTGGACAATTCGCTTGGTACGCTTCTCCATTTTTTGTCAATCGCGCTTGCAATACTAGGCAATTATGAGCAGAGTGAATTCGTGAAACAGTTTTGACTGTCTCTATGACAATTTTTGCTTTACAATACCCTGATGCTAGCTAGCTTGTTCTTTCTGAGTGCCTCACACTCACTTTTTTTACACAACTTTTTTTACTCAAGTTGCATTTGATCACTTTTACTCTTTTTCAATTTAGTCCCTGATAGAGATAGGCATTCTGGCTCAATTCAGGGAGCTGACACTTTTTATTCAACAATTCGATTGCTGGAACCCACCTCTCCCACTTGCAATAAAGACTGTATGTCTTTAAATTAAACATTTTGACCAATAACCCTTGAACCTTGATTTAACGCAGAGAGAGAGCAAGAGATAACCTCAAAAGAGTAAGCTCTCAGATTAGTGAGCTGGTTCTTGTTATTTACTTTAAAGAGCAGATTTGTTTATGACCAAAACATCACTAGTCTCTGATTTAAGTGCATCATAAGCTGACAAACAAGTGTTTAAACAGAAAAAAAACAATGAGAAAACCCAGACAAAATTAGACATTAAACTGACTTTTTTAGATTTGAATGACAATAAGGTCCAGGTTCCAACCAAATAGGTGCCGGTCCCAAACTCCATTTATCTCCTGCACAATTGAAGCCCTGTTTATTTATTTTTTCAAAAATCTCAACAGATTCTGATATAACATTCATTACGGTAATGACATTGCTTGTTTGCCAGGGATGGGAAGTTTTGTGCCGCGTAGGAGAACAGTGATAGATGAGTGAATGTTTACTTCTGGTTGACTCAGCAATACTTTAGCTGTGTTTTAGCAGATATTTAATTGTAAACATTACATTTATATCGTATATAATAGTATATGCATTGTTTTCGTTGTAATTATAGGTTTATTAGCATTAGATTATACTGTTTTTTTACACCGTGTTTCCATCAATGATGCTGCCACATTCGCGCCAAAGTGCATCTTTTCTTCAAAATTTCCTAGCCTTTTTTTGCTGTTTTTTTTGGCACACCTGGTGTTAGATTTCAATGCCAAAACATTTGTGAATAGTGAAGGAAGATGTCAAGACGATCTTGACATCAAAGTTGCTTTTTGTTTGTGAGTTTTTGTTCAAAGTTCATGAGGACAACCTCTGTGAGATTTGTGGAAAAGTATGGGCAGCAGCAAGCAGGGGGTGCGTCACCATCTCACCCACAGTAAGTAATCCAGTTTTTATAAACAAGGTTTATTCACAGCTTTATAACAATATTTTTTTCCAAGATATACTGAAATTTTTCTAATTGACATTATATAATAATCCTTTATTACTGCTCATGCTCTTGAATTCATCAACATATTGCGTCATTTATTATTTTTATTTCAGCAAATCATTATTATTTTTTATTTTATCTTTTATCTAGTTTTTTTGGACAAATCTTATCTAATCTTATGTAATGTCTTTACATTTGTAGAGATTCTTCTGATGAAGGAGAATCCTCCTGAGGGGTGAAGATGATGTCTATGGCAGAGGCCGAATCATTAGGGACACCAAAAAACGCCTGTACTTATGTAAACAAAGCAACTTGTGAAATGAACACTGAAAGCCCTATCCAAACAAAACTGTTGATGTAAAATAGTTTGAGGTTCATTTTTGTAATCTCAAAAGTCTTGTTGCTGTACATTTACAGTTGTTTATAAAGAGAAATTTAATGAAAATTCTAATCAGTTTTTTTTGTTATTACACACTGTTCTGAGCATTTATAACATAATTATAACGTATGATTGACAGAATTTTTAAAGTTTTATTTAATCTGAAAAGGAAAACTTGCAAAAAGAATCATAAAAACAACATTGTCTGACACAATGATTAAAAATCAGACAAAAATGCCAGGCAAACTGTAATAATTACAGTATAACTATTGGAGTAGGGTTAACATAGCTTTAGAAGAGTTCTTACATGCCTCATACATGTCAGGATTGACCATTTAAATTTTTTTTTTAAATAATTGTAGAGTTAAACACAGAGGATTATTCTGTAAACAACACAGTCTATTGCTGGCCGTTACTTTCCCATAGTAGGCTCTGCATAAGGGATTCCTCCATGGATGTCTATTTTTTTTAAATTAGTCACTAGAATCAATTATCTTAAATGATGTACCCTAACACCAACATATTCAACCTTTTACTTATCTGGATAAGCTGAAGTTGAGAGGGAGTGAGAGAAATATGTCACTAAGAAGCTTGTCATGTAAATACTTAAAACGATCATCAGGAAGGCAGGTTAAAACTTCACCATGACCATGTGCAGCTCCTTGTTTCCTTTTAATGTGGAGTTATACAAGAAAAGTGGAGAGTACATCACTCCATGCTCTTCATTTTCTCAAAGTCGCAGCTGACGCATGTTCTCAGTCTTATGCCTTCATGCAGGCAACTCAATCAATCGAGTGTCTCTTGGTTTTAGTCCAGCAGAGCTCCTCAAACAACTGTTGGTATAAAAAAAATGGATTGTACAACTTTCATAATTCGATTGCAAAAATGATCCAAGTTGAGTAAATCCATGACATGCACCTATTGAGCGGTCAGCTAATGTTTGTTTCTATGGATACTAACATAGCTCAAGGATTCATGGAGTAAACAACCAACCTGGACTACCTGTGTGGTTATCAAGAAATATACAACACCTGTCAGCCAATCAGAATGGAGTATTAAGACAGACCATGGCAAAATGACTTAGGCCAGATTTCATACTATGCTGTGTCTTATATTGTTATCCTATTGTTTTAAACCACATGCATGCAATGTAAATTTAGGAACTCTGGAAGTGGCCTAGCAGGATGTCTCTATTTGAGATTGTGGATTAAATCACAGTCTCTCTCTGTATCCTGTGTCTATTTGGAACAGGATCAAAGCACTTTCTCATTCATGCTGATATTGAATGTCTCAGCTGATGCTCCATGGACATTATTGCTTGCTTTGCTTGTATTACTTGTTTCCTGCTGACCTAATGGAGCATTAACAGGATAGCCAGGGCTTATTAGACACAGTTTGTGTCCCAAAAATCAATGTGATGAACAAAGGCAGCTTTGGAAGCATTGATGTGAGATCTTCTTTAAGGAGTGCTGCTGTGAGAAACTAATCTACATTCTTTAGCCACACATTGTCAAGAGCATGAGTAACCTTTATTCTTATACTGCTATATACTGTGAAAAATGTAGCTTTGCCTAAAGAGTGCGTGTGATAGAGGAAGATTGTGTATAAAGTTTCATCATTATCTAACAAGGTCAGTGCGCTAGTGTCATTCAGAAGGCTGAATTGATTGCATTAGAACTGATTCAGCTTAGATTTTATTCATTTCCAAATCATAGTTTACCATCTTGTTTAAACTGATGATAATTATTTTATGAAAATAATTTGCAGAAATTGTTGTTATGATACCACAGAGATCAAATAGTTTTAATGTCTAAGGATAATTTCTCCATCTCCTCCTTCTCTGGTTCTGCAGAAACATTTAAAAAATGCACAATTATCCAGCATGCATCAGTAAAGCGTACCATTCTGTCATTTTGATGCATATAGCAGTCATTGTGTTGTTGTAAACGATCGACTTTACAGTGTAAGGATCCCATTGTGTTTCAAACATTCAATTAAGAAAACTATAGTATTAAATTCTCTAACCTATTTCCTCTTTTATGTTATCAACAAAATGTGTATCACTGTGAAATTGAATTATGTAGAGCTGTATAGTTCTTGGTTGTTCACTTTAGGACATGATCTCATGATACAAACCTTTTCCTGCATAATGTTATAGCTTATGCATGCTGCTAGATGATGATGAAACATGAACGAATAGTGTACTAAGCCCTTGAAGAAATAATAAACTGATATACACTAACATTAATTAATATGGAAAGTAGATATTTGAGAAGGAGTTTCTCAAGTCATGGTGACGCTTTAGATCAAGGGCTCGTCTGCTGTTTCCAAAATGCATCAAAATCTGCATGAAAAAGCTGTTCTATCATAATTGCAGATGAAAATAACTTATGTTCAATGCAATGTAGTTTACCATATATTTATTCAGTTTTTTATGTATTTGTGTGAAAGGAGGTCGTGATGAGCAATTAAATTACATATTATCATTTAAAATTGACACCATTGTGTATATGTTAGTTTGTAGTGTGGTTGACTGAAATGCTTGGGCCATGTTTAAAAATGTATTTTAATTATTGTGAATTAAAAAAAAAAATAAATAAATATATATATATATATATATATATATATATATATATATATATATATATATATATATATATATATATATATATATATATATATATATATATATACTAGATCTTAACAAGCGAAATAACAAAGTGCTAAGGTGCTGCCTTTCAAATATTGAGTCTGTCACAGTTAATGTCACCACAATAGCATGACTACATGTATGAATCCTATTGTTTGTCCAATGTAAGCTGGAGATTATCAGCAGAGCCATGTGTCAAACTCATATCAGCTTGTTGGCCACATGGTACACAAATTGAGCTTTTGTGGGCCAGGCCAGACAAATCATGGTAGAATAGGTCCATTATTTAATTGATGCTTTGCTTATTTTAATAGCAAATTCCGTAGAACCACATTCTGACAGTTAACATTTTAATAAACAACCATTTGTAGTAATTATACCAATAATTACCAGTTTACAATGTACTTAAAAAATAAGGAAGTAAAAAGGAGGAGACCAATAGATTTTCAAGCAGTCCATACATAACTTCTAAACTAAATAGTAAATGGAATGTGATGTAAACTGTCATGTGATGAAAACATGTAACAACAATAAAAGTGTAAGTTAGTGTAAATTAATCAGAAAATAAATGTGCTGATTCAATGTTTCTTTTTCCGCACCAAATTTGCCTTTGATCAAAGGTGCAAATTAAA